>CM026211.1:17602396-18916987 GCA_014839995.1 Xenentodon cancila | reverse complement strand
GAGGGAAAAGGAAGACAGGAGAGAGCCCTCACTCCATCATCTTTCTCTCTCCCCCTCTCTTTCTCTCTCTCCCTCTCTTTCTTTCTCCCCTCTCTCTCTTTTCTCTCTCCCCCTTTGCCCTTCTCCCTTCCTCCCTCTCCCTGTCTCTCTCTCTCTCTGTAAGCAATTTAAATCTACATTTCAGCCCTGATCAAAGGTCTGTGGTAAGAAACCTACGTTGAACAATATGTTAAGAATCTGAAGTGAACATTGCAGCTTCCCGTTTGCCTGGAGCACAAGCACATTAATTATGTTCCTCCCATACATATGTAAGAATACACAAAACACACAGGCCCCCATCAACAGAAGTGCACGTACACATGGTCACACACATAAAGCGTCCACGCTGCTGGGCTGTCAGCTCACGCACGCCGCAGGGGGTTTCATCAGATGTTTCACTTGTTTTTCTCTCTCTCTCTCTTTCACTCTTCCAGAACATACAGGAAACAACAGATGGATGTGTGTGACTGTGTGTGTGTGTGTGTGTGTGTGTGTGTGTGTGTGTGTGTGTGTGTGTGTGTGTGTGTGTGTGTGTGTATGGGGGGGGGGTTCAAAAAAGAACCAGGGGTGCTTTCTTCCCTCTCTCTTTTTTTAATGTCTTTTTTATATTTAAACAGAATCTAAATTCTGTGCTACCATATGTTAACCTGCAGAGGAATTGTGCCATCTGCTCAGAAGTCCATTTGAAGTAGACCGTCTCCAACCTTAGCGCTGTGCCAGAAGTGCCGCTGAACGTGGCTGCGGAGAAATGGAATTGTGCCAAACAAGCAAATCAGGATTCATAGGTCAGTGCCATCCGCCCTTCGTTTTTCCTATAACAGATTCCAGGTTTCAAGGTTGTGTTTAATTCATTTATGCATTTTCTTTTGTTTATTCATTACGCTGGCTCTCTTAAGGGCGTCATATTCCGCACATCGATCAGTCCCACCTCTGCGTACCTGGAGAAGTAAATAACTTCATTCACCTCAGTAGCATTGAGATGCAGTCTGCATGGAGACAGCGTCAAGAGTGCAGGGAGGGGGGTGGGGGTCAAGCTCCATCTTTAAAACCCCATTATTCAATAATATCTGGGGCATTTCTCCCAGGACAGGAAAGGCGCCTGTCTCCTGTCCGCTCAAGGTAAATGAGACCTTTTATAGGACGGCTGGGTCAGAGATTTCTGTCTGTTTACAGGGATTTCTTCTCTTCCACTGTCTCCTCGTGAATGTCCAGGATGAGGAACTGAACCTAAATAAAGAGATGATGCAGTATTTTGGGTTCTTAAGGTTGTTTGGCATTACACGAATATAAACTGTATTAAAGGGAACTAACTGGATTATTAATGATTTGTAACATATGGGATTTTATTGGACTGAATTTGACTATAGACAAAGTGAACTGCATTGAATTTATGAATTTATTTAGTTTCTGGTTTACAGTCTACCTGAACATATATAATACCTGCAACAGAACAAGTTAGATCATCATTAGATCATCAGGCATAAGAGATAAGTGGGTCGATGGGAATGATCATCAGCGGATTAGGATTAACCCGGAGTTTCTGCTATGGTGATGGTGTAGTGATGGACTCAGGCCTTCATTTGGAAAAACACATAAAGGCAATAACAAAGTTAGCCTACTATCACCTCAATAACATATCAAGGATGTCTCAGCAGGACCTGGAAAAACTAGTCCATGCATTCATCTTCAGTAGGCTTGATTACTGTAGCAGCATCTTCACAGGTCCACCTAAAACACCAGTTAGACAACTGCAGCTCCTTCAGAACTCTGCTGCTCCAGTCCTCACTAAGACCAAAAAAGTGGACCACATCAGTCCAGGTCTGAGGTCTTTACACTGGCTGCCTGTCCGTCAGAGGACAGACTTAAAGTTCTTATGGTGGTCTATAAAACTGTGAATGGTTTAGATTAAACATACATCAGTGACCTCCTGACCCAGTATGAACCTTCCAGACTCCTCAGGTCATCTGGATCCGGTTCTTTATCAGTTCCCAGAGTCAGAACCAGACATGGAGAAACTTCCTTCAGCTTCTCTGCTCCACATGTCTGGAACAAACTCCCAGAAACACAGCTGAAACAGTCAGTTTATTTAAATCCAGGTTGAAGACTCACCTGTTCTCAGCTGCAGTTGAATAAAGACACACATCCACAATTTTACTTTTAAGTTTCAAAGCTTGATTACATTTTACCCACTTATTTTATCTACTGTTCTTTTTTCTTTCTTTTATTTACATTTTAAATCATGCTTTTTTTATTGATGTGATGCTTTAATGTCTTTCTACAGCACTTTGAATCACTTTGAATTGTGCTACACAAATAAACTTACCTTGCCTATAGGCACAGTGCATACTCACGTGAATATCTGTGTAATAAATAAATATGTCATTTGACACTTTTTACAGACAAAACTCACTGATCTCCTAACACTTCATTCACAGGAAATAATAATAGTAAAACTGCAGCTGTAATCAAAACAGGGATACTAGCAGAGAAATGTTATGCAAAGTTTTTGGGTCTAAATACTTTTTTGAATTATTATGTGTGGAAACGGTGAACTGAAGCTGCATATAAGTGTGGAATAGAGGCATCATTGATGCTTTTGAGCTGCTTTTTATTTTTTTTTCTGTAGTCTGGGCCTAAAGCAAAACACTCAACTGAGAGAAAAAAAAAGAGTCAAAAGTAAAAGTGGCAATTCAAGGGTCTGAATCTGCTTTTAAAAAATACAAATGCATAAGTTTTCAAAGCTGCTGCCACTTTTGTTGAAATGCAGAAACAGTACGAGAAACACACACTTTGAAAAATGTGAATTTCATTAGGAGATTTTTAAATCCACCGAGCAAGGAGGGAGATGCCCCAAAGGTCTCGCCTTCATTGCGTGTGGAGGTGTACGCACAGCGCTGGCATTTTGATCCTCCCTCCCCCCACTTACACACAGAGTGAGAGTGATATTGGGGTTCATCCCACAGATGTAAGGGAGATCATTTGTGTGGATGTGGGAAACACCCGTGCTACGAGCACACGCTCAAGCACACGCACGCACGCACGCTTACAGTTAACCACGCTGGCTGGGCCCTGCTTGTCTGCCACGGGTGTCAGTACATCTAAAAGGTCTCAACATAAATGGGATTAATGCAGTCTCTCTCCCATCGGCGATCATTATGCATTCTGTTTAAAGCGCAAACACACTCAAAATAAACACACTTCCACTCTCCCTTGCTACAGTAAATTATTCAAAGAAGAAAAAAAATTAAAGGAACGAGAAAACGAGAGAGAAACAGAGACGGGGTAGAAAGATGAGTGACTCCTCGGAGAGGAGGAGGTGCAGAGATAAGAAAGGCAGATGAATACGAAGGAGGAGAACATGAAAGAATTGTTATAAAGCCGAAAATCCTAAAATGCAACTGTCTTTGTCGCCAAGAGGACATTTTTTTTTCTGACTTTAGCACTATATTTCCTTTCATCCCCTCTTCTCTTGTCTTTCACACTTCATCTGTTACATTCTCTTCTGTTGTGTTCCTCCCCATTACCTCTCCCACCTCCCTACCAGTTTGAAATGCCTGCATCCTGCTTGCCATACGTTAAAAACGAGTTGCTTCCCACTGAGAGCAATTAGGCTGAGAGGCTCATGTCTTTTCTTTCCCCCCTTACATATTCTTGAACTTTTAAAACCTGGCACACAGATTGAAACGTGTGTCAGGAGGCCTTCACGGGCTCTGACATGGGCAGTATGAAAATATATGGCAAAGAGGGGATTTGTGGACAGAAGAGAGACCTTTTGAATTATATTTTCAGGAAAGGGTCCTAATTAGAAGCTTCTTTTCTTTGAAAGTCTTATTAAAATGGTCCACCTTAATTTTTCTTTGATTTTTTTTTGCAGTTCAACAGCGTTCCTGAAAGTAAAATTCTCTAACTTAAAGAAATCCCAGATATATAGTTGTTTTTTTTTTTTTAAAAGTGGAGTATTTCTGGACTTCTTCTTGAGGTGGAAAGTACGTCCTTGGTAGTTGGTACCAATCTTTTAGCCCAACTCAAATGAATTTGACATCCACACACAAGCAAAAGAAATCCTCTTTACAAAAGGTCCAAAAGTACTTTTTGGTTCGGAGTCTATACAACACAATAAAGTAACAGCTTGAAAAGTTTTGTTGTTTTTTGTTTTTTTACGGCCGAGAGCAGAGGTAGTCCAATAAATAAATGTCTTTGAAGGAATAAATTTACACCATCCAGACATGAACACGTCTGTAAAACCAGTTCAATAAAAGAATCCCGTCTATCATTTACCGTAGCAGCTAAATATGTGACACCAACTAGTAACCATCATCACTAATTACGTAACAATTATCCGCTCTTTCTACAAAGCCCCAAACCATGTTACACATATTGAACAGTTACCATTTCGGGTCCGCGGTTGTCTGATGACCTCCAGCAGTGGCAGTTTCTGTTTTGGAGCGTGAGGTGGTCCCCACCAGAGATCAGGTATGTTGGTCAGAGCTCCAACTGAACCAGAGTCAAGGAGGGTTGCTTTATATTGAAAGAAATCCAAAGTTGTATGTCTAATCATAAAAAAAAGTCTCCCCTCAGACTTAAACAGGAATCTGGCTCCACCAGGCAGGTACCTGGCAACTGAATACTACCATTCCCGTTATGGAACCGTTAGGAGCCACAGAGTGTGAAGTATTTCTCAGTTTCAGCGGAGTCAAATCGCTGGCCTGCATCAAGCACACAAAACAACCAAGCAGATTGCTGAAACCACAAAAAGTGGGTTATAACTGTCCAAGGCATTGTTAAACTCTGGAGGGACAGTGGTAAGAAATGTGGTCAGATTAAATATATAGAATGATGGTGATCTGGGATCCCTGGTGAAATCCGATGTTTAATAGAGACAGTAAAAGTACTGCCAGATGCAGAAGAAATGAAAGTAAACCACATACCAGTGAGGCTCGTGACAAAAAATACGATGCAGTATAAAGATCGGACTAAATAAAAACACCACACAGACAGTAATGTTGTTTCCAGAGGGATGGATGCATCAGTGGTACCTGAGTCAGTCGGTGTTCAGCACCATTATGTCCCCAGTAAATGAGGGTTGCTGCTACAATGGCTTCGTTACAAATCCCACATGTTCCTCTGCTAAACTCGGGACTAGTATTTGCCAAAGTCAGCATCACTAAACTCGATGGCAAGGAGTATAACAGAAGGTTCTGTTGGGAGCTAAGGAGGATTGTGGTTGGTTTGGTAGGTTCTGTCTGAGCCGCTGACAGCATTCATTTACAATCATGAAAATAAAATGTTCTTTTTTCCTCCTTTCTCTTGGTTGTTCCTGCTACTGAGGAATGGCAGGAGGACATTAGGCTGCTTCTGACACTAACAGGGAAAATTTCTATCTGCATGTGTATCCCCATTTTTAATAAAACTGCTCTGAGAAACACAAGACACATCTGACACCCTTGTGCTCTAAATCTTCATGTGTAAAATAGTTTTCTTTTAATTCCTCACTGAGCTCAGTTCAGCAAAACCGTGTTATTTCCATTGGTCCACACCTGCACCAGCATCTTTATCTGCTTTTACTTTATCTAATAGTTTGCTTACTTAGTAAACTAAAAGCAAATAGCACACTTTTTTTTTCTTTCGTTAACATTGCTCTGTTCCATTTTTAACAACTGTGGGTTAAAATCAAAGTAAAATGTACTTACACATGAAAACGGTGAATCCTTTCATTTCTTGGTCAGCGTGACCCAGGTTATGTTGAGTTGGGGGTCATAGCTCAGGGTCAGCAATGATCCGGCCCCCTGGAGCAAAGAGGGTTTAGGGCCTTGGGCCTTGTTCAAAGGATTTTTGGGTAGTTTGACGGTGCCGGGGTTTCAACCCGCGCCCTCCAGGTCATGAACACTGAAGCTAATATATTTCATTATTTATTTATTGTCCATATGTGTGAAACACTAAGATTCAGCACATGCTTATCATCAGGCTGCTTTACTCTTCTCTTCTCTTTCTTCTTTGTTATCCTCTGCTTCTAATTGTCCTTCTTCTTCTCCTTCTGTACTTTGGCTACAGCGTCCATATACTATACTCGATTCGTACCTGACTACACCCCTCCCGCCTTCTTAAATGAATGTGAATTAACAAGCACATGTTCTGATTATCTTCACATATGATATGTAGCCATACTGACACTGAATATATAAAAATAATTCTCACCTTTTGTTTTATCCCAGTTAACAACCCTGCTCTGAATATTTAGATTTACGTGGTTTAAAAAAAACGACACAGCCCAAGACTTCTTAATATTATATACATTTGTCTATTCCTATATGCACCAGTCAGCTGTGAGATGTTACAATGTTCTTCCAGAAAAAACTGACATTCTTACATTGACTTGAACATTATTTTGACACTTACCGCCTACCTCAAACGCTTTGCCAACCAGTCATACCCCCCTCAAACACAGCAACATCACTCCCCTACTGCTGCTCCTCCCTCAGCAGGTCAGCAGTGGGCCCTTAACACTACTACTAGAATCACTAAGTAAGTGATTCTAGAGATTTCTGATCCAGAAGCTCCTATAAAGACACCTTGAATTGAATTGAATTGAATTGAATTGAATTGAATTGAATTGAATTGAATTGAATTGAATTGAATTGAATTGAATTGAATTGAACTGTTAAAAACGCCTGGTTTTCATTCACAGCTGTGGCTCCATAAACAGGCAGCCTGAAATCCAGACCATAGTAAACAGGCACTCCCTATCCTGTCAATGTTTTGTTTAAATATATGGTCTTCAGCAGGAGGGTCCCCCCTTATGATCCAGATCCTGATCCAGGTTTCTTCCCTCTTAAAGGGGAGTTTTTCTTGCCACTGTTTGGCTTAAGGTTTTTCTTCCACTAGGGGAGTTTTTACCTGCCGTTGTTTATGTAATAATTGCTCGGGGGTCATGTTCTGGGTCTCTGGAAAGCGCCTAGAGACAACTTGTGTTGTAATAGATGCTATATAAATAAAATTGAATTGAATGTTCTCCAGAATTTAAGTTGCTTTATTTTTTCTGATTTTGTTAAACAACTCTATCAAGCACTACAGTGCTATAATGTGTGAGGGATATGTTTCTTGCTAGGAAGTAAAAATGTTTTTTTTATAATCTCTCTAGAAACAATTGTTTTGCGAGTATAACTAATGATCCAGATAAAACACTTGGTCACATACCAGTTTCTTTCTCTATGCTCTCTCTCCTCTTCGGTTTTTCAGATGCAATGAAACTGTGCACTAACAAATCAATTGAAAAGTTAACTTTGGGTTAAAAAAAAAAAAACATTTTACTTTGGACATCACTGTGAGCCTTGTATATTATAATGAGTGTCTCCTGCTATGAACTTTGATGAAATATAGTTCAAGGGATGAGGCCATAGCATCCATACCTTCTTCTCATCTTCAGCTCGTCTCTTTGGTCTTCTTTTCATTCATAAATAATGACAGAGTGAGAATCATCAATAACCAACAGCTTTCTCCTGTGAAATAGCACCACGCTCATAAATGTTATCATTACCCCCAATGTATAGGATACATAAGTTCAGGGCTTTTTATGTGTAGGAGAGCAGCAGAGAAAGAGCCAATAAGGCGAAAATGAAATTGAACTCAAGCATATTTTACTATGAATGTATACTGTGAGTTTCTAAGGGTGAATCTAGATGTGTAGATGACTTTGTTATGGTAAATAAAAAAATAAATACAATGTCCCAATCATTTCTCACTTTCTTGCTGTAGTTGTAATGACGCGGTCCTGCTGTGATACTTGGCTCACAAGTTCTTAGTTCAGAAAGAATCACAGAAACACAAGCTCACATTTCCTTCGGTCGCAAACTTTGGTTTGTGATCTTTCATTGGTAAAGAATTTCTCGAGATGTGTCCATGTTTTTGCATGCAGTCTGTTCAGTTCTGGTAGTTTCTCTTACAGAAATTAAAACATGTGGAGGGAAACATTTAAATAATTTACTGTAGGCTGATTCCCGAAGTTATGAGCTTACAATTTCCTGCTGAAAATGTGGGGAGGACCCAGACATGGGCTCACAGCTAGAAGAGACTGACTGGTGGTTGGTACAAAGACTATAGAGCTTGGCCAGTGTAGCATGCATCCCTCAAAAACTCAAAAAGTTATTGACTCGGTTGGGTCCACATTTGAATAGATGCTAATATCAGGCACATGTGTAGAGTTGATAGGACCCATATCCAGTCTCTCAGGAAGAGGCAGGTTAGGAAATGATGTAAAAAAAAAAAAAAAAAAAAACCTTCATAAAACAAAACCAAAGAGCTGCCATGACAAATTAAAAAAACGACAAGAAAAACATGCAGAAAAAACAGCAGCGAAAACAAAAAAGTGGCAACTAACTAAAGAAGCATAAGCATATAAACGTTAAGAGAGGTAATGCACATGTAGCGCAAATTATAAAGTTAGTAAGCTGCTATTACTGAAATGCAGCAAGATGAAGAAGAAAACTGATTTCAAAATAAAACATACATGAGGCAGACTATAAGGCAGCTTTAAGTGAGGATATCAGCTATAAGGATATTAACCCATGCACACTTGTTCTCTTGTGAGCCTGGTCTTTAACCGGAGAGAAAGCACTGAAGTAATCCTATCAGTAAATATACCTTCTGTCACTCAGGCAGTACTGATGCTCCCAAAAAAAGATCCGTCTTGGCCAGCTGCTCGGACTCCACTGAAGCAAGTTAGTGCAATAGAGTTTCAAGATGCGCCCCAGTGCCATCTCTCAGAAATGTGAATCAAGCAAGATTGGGCTATTCTCTTTCTCTAAGTCTCTTATCTGTTTTTATTACCTGGGCATTCAGGGAATCGAGATCCTCTGGCATCTTGAGGGGAACCAAAGCATCTTTCTGTGAATGTGCCAAGCCCTTAACAAAGGCGTCAGAGAGAGGTGAATCATTCCAGCCGCACAGCTACTGGTCAAAGCTTGATAACATAATCACAAGCTGTCAGTTTCCACTAATTCATCAGAGACCTATATTCCTAACATGCTGGAGCAGGGTGCTCTAAAAATCTTGGAAATAGTGTCCAAAAAAAAAAAAAAAAAAGGCTTAAGTGACTCATATGGGGGATCCTCTCTGACATGACCACAGCAGAAAGGCCTCACTGCAGCTTCCTTGATGTCTTTGCAAAGTTGAGTTACTCGATCCACCTATCTGTGAATCCACTTGCTTTGAGCTTGGAGAACAACATCGAAAGGCTCTGAGTTGGCTGAGTCCATACCAGGCATTCTGGACTCAGATGCAGATGACCTGAAAGAGTCTGGTTTAAACGTTAGAGATGTGGAAATCAGTCGTAGTAGTGCTATCCAAATCACTATGCAGGGGGTATTGTCTAAAAATACTGGACGACCAACACAACAAAAAAAATTCTGACACTCAAAGAGAACAAAGAAGACATGTAACAAGAGGAAGGAAAGCATCTAGAACGTATACCACAGGGAATGACTGGGAAAAACCAGCCAAGGGAGCGGGAGAAGAACAAGAGGAAGGAAATACCTAAAAACAAACATGAACATCAATGTACAGGAGATAAGCACAGAGTAAACTAAGGTGTATCCTCGTCAGAAAACAGCTTCATGGTTTCTCTGTAAAATCCACATCTACAGAGCACATCTGCTTAGATTTACAACTGCTCACAAGCTGCAAACAGCACCAGTGGGGGTGTCCAGTGTTGCAGGTCAGGTCCAGGAAAATGTGCTCATCCATTAGTAAAAGCACAAATGGCTTAATTTCATTTATTGCTAAATATTATTTTTATTTTGTTTTTCAGTGTGTTTGATCATTTCAGTTTAGTGGTAGTTAGTTTAGTTTAGTAGTTTTCGTTTAGTTTTAGATTTGAAAAATTTGTTTTAATTAAGATTTAGTTTCACTTCAGTCAAAGTTGTTAGGGTTAGGGTTAGAGATAATCTAGAGACTAAATTATCTCATTAGATATCACATATCAATCACTCTTGAACACCAGAAAAGAGCTTGAGCCAGATTCCAACGATAGTAAAACTGCCCCATCATCAATTACTGTCAACTACTTTTTATAAAAGAAATAACCTGTTGATGTCGTCAAAGCCTGTGGTACCAAATTCTGTCGACAAGTGTTTTGCATCCTCACAAAATCCAGTTCTCCTCTTCAGAAAAGGCACATTCCTTATAAAAGTGGTATTGTGATAAAGTTTTACATTAAACATTACAATACAAATGACGGTAATCTTGGGTTCAGCAGTGTTAGTTACCATTGCATTTTAATATGATAAATCACAAGAAAACGGTAAAGTACTGCGTGCAGTTCACTTACAGAGGACAACAAATAGCCTGATCCTTGCTGATGTGTCCTTGAACAAGGCACTGAATGCCCCATCTCTCAAATATCACCATTAACTTGATTAAAATGTCATCACTCTGGTAAAACATGTGCATGTATGCACTTCCTGAAAGCATCTAATCACATGGTAATTTAAAATGGCCAGCCAAGTATTCTCGTTCGAATTACAGAGCTCAAACTTGAAAATGTTTTCTTTTCATTTTCATTGCCCACTTGCTTTTGTGAATATTACAGGATGAAGGTTCACAGAGTTCACATTAGCTGTGGTGGTGGTTAGAATTCAAAAGCATACTTTGAACATATTAATTAATAATCCATGGTTGGGTTATTAGAATATGAGGGATTTCAGACCTCTATTACTGTAGATGAATAGAACTAGAGGGCATCATGGGTAAGGATAAAAGAAGATGACACACAGTGCCTCTTAACTCTAAACACATTAATACAAAATTGCTAATTTGTTTCATATTCAGGGACTCAACTTTCCTCTTGCAAGTTAATGGGTGAAAAAATTATTCACTCAGCTCTTTGGCTTTAAACTGATGGTGACAATTGCAATGCAGTTAAATGGACTTTTTCTTTAACCCAAGGAGCAAATTAAAGTTCAATCAAAAATTGACCAGAATCCGAAGCTTTTCAACTGGTAAATTAAAGTTTTTTTTTTTAAGTCTAATAATCAAAATGTTATGCCTTTGGCATGGATTTTAGATAATGCTCTGTGAAGTGTATGTGGTTTTCGCAAGCACTCACAGGCTCTTATCTAAAACAACCTTGGCCTTACTCTACACAAGATGAATACATATCTTGTAAGAAATCATTAAATGCAGCCTTTCACCTTGAAGCAGCTACACTACTATAGCCAATTTAATTTCCATACGCTTATGCTAATTAAGTTGAAATAATCAAGCTAATTTAGTAAGATGCAAATGTGTTTGAAGCAGGGTTCATTAGTAAAGAGGACCAGTGTGTGAGCGAATGTGTGCGTTTCAGACTGAGAGTCATGGTTTTCATTAGCAAGGGCTCCTGATGTGTGTGTCAGAAGCAGTTTCTTTACAAAACCTAAGACGTGTTAAATAGGGGTTGGATTTTTTTTTTTCCTGTTCCTCGCTCTAAAAGGGTTCTTGTATAATATGCATAGCTTATATTGAAATGCTATCCTAAGTCATTTATTCTTACGTTGTGCAACATAAAGGTTGGAGTTAGACTCTTTCACTTTTCTCCACTGATTTGTAAACTGACACTTGTGCAGCTACGTTTTACAAAGACGCGTTAATAAGAAGCTAGACTCAAATCACAAAGTCACACCTCATCTGCGGTTATTCTGACTATTAAGGAGCTACAACAAATTCAGTCTCACACGTGTAGAAACACTAATGTAATTTTCTTTTTCTGCCGTGAACATACGTGCAGTCATACTTTTCCTGGTCCCTCTGAGTCAGGTGTTGGGCCCACTTAGATTGTAGCAATTAAAAACATCCTTTACTTGTCAAAAACATAATGAATTTATAGCAGAAGATCAGAAAGGCATAACCCCTACAATCTGTAATACCTGTGACATCATGACATCATCCCTTTGGCTGACAAGGAAGTTACTGTGACGGCATTAATAGTGGTTAAATGATTACAAAAGTATAATATTTGTGTACAGTATTGTTACATAAAATCTGTAGCTTGGAAATTGATATTTTCCTAAAACGTGTCTTATAGGTAGGTGGAGCAGTGCTGTTTGTGAAGAAAGTATGCAACATGTCATATCAGCAGCAGCAGACTGAGCCTAACATCCCATAAATCTAATCCAAATTGTCACACCCTAAGCAAAAATGTCTTTGCCAAATGGGTTAAGAAACAATTTCTTGACTATTCTTAAAACTAGCAAAATAGTCTAAAATAGTCTTCTATACTTCTTAAAACAAGTCTTCTTTACTTTGTTAGAAATTAGTTTTTGCGGTGCAGGAGAGATCATATTTCTCCAGTTTTAGTTTCTCCTCACTGGGTCCATATAAAATCAAAACCAGAATTTAAAACCTCTTCTCACATATAAAGCGCTTAATGCCCAAGCTCCATCATCTGCAAGAGCTCACGGTTCCACGTTTGTCAAGCAGAGCACTTCGCTCTGAGACTGCAGGTCTGCTTGTGGCTCCAAGAGTTTCTAAGAAAGAATGGGGGGAAGAGCCTTCAGTTATTAGGCCCTTCTCCTCTGGAGCCAGCTGCCAGTTTGTGTTTGGGAAGCAGACATCGTCTGTACCTTAGGTTTACCTTAAAAGCGTCCTTTTTGATAAAGCTTATAATTAGAGAAGGCTCAGCTAACCCTGAAACATCCCTTTGTTATGGTACTCGGCCTAGACTGTTGGGAGACCTCCCGGGATGCACCTCCCCTCACTGTTCTCTCCTGCTCCACACTCTATTAATGACATCATTGTTGTTGACGTTAACCTGTGCTCCTTCTTTCCAGCAGGTGTTCCTGATCTGGTGTTGTTGTTGCTGTTCTCTCCTCTTTCCTGTCCTCTCCACCCCCAACCAGTGGAGGCAGATGGCCGCCCTTCCTGAGTCTGCTTCTGCCACAGGTTTTTTTCCCTGTTAAAAGGGAGTTTTTCCTCTTCCACAGCTGCCTGGTGTTTGCTAAGGATGGGGGATTGCATCAGAAAAAAAGGTTTGATCCAATCTGTTGGTTAGCTGGGCAATTATTGTTATTTTAATCAGCTCTGTATTATATGAACTAAATTGGAAGTAGTTGAACTGTATTATTGAAGTGCTTTGAGATGACATTTGTTGTGATTTGGCACTAAATAAATGAAGCTGAACTGGACTAAATGAGAAAAACTGCATATAAATATATATATATATGTGTACACAAATGCAAAAGTGTTGTTTAAGTCTGAGTCTTAAGTCTGAGTCGTATGCATTCTGGACAGAGAGAGCGCCGAGTCTTCATGAGAAGACTAAGCACCAGCATTCCAACTTTCCAACATTCAGGGGGCTTGCACCAACAGGGAATCAATCTCTATTGGAGTTGTACCCTTGATGACAGCCTAATGACAGCCATTAATCGGAATCAGGTGTGTTGATCCAAGGAGAGCTCTTGCCTATGGAGAAGACCAGTGCTTTCTCTAAGAGAGAGAAATACCCTTTGGTTTGGACTTGGAACATTTTATTTTTGTAAAGTTTCTTTTTATGAACAAAAGTCTATATAACACATTGAAGGTAAGAAAAATGAGTACAAAAAATAATCTACTTATATGTGCTCAACAATTTGAAGATATAATACATTCCTTACTCATTAGGATAAATAAGTTACTCTGAAGTATAAAAAGCTTAAGATTTGAGAACCACCATATGGTTCCGGGCTCCTTCAATACTATTTGGTCGATATATAGATAATGTTGAATATTAGCCATCTAATTATCATAATCAGACAGGGAAAGGGTTACATTGAGTCTTGGGTTATTACCATGTCCACAAGGATTATAAATCATCTAAATCACAACGGGGATTTACCCAGACAAGTTCAAAACAGCTAATATTCAAAGAGGAGCTGAGAGACTAAAATGCCTTAGGCACCTCTTTCTATTTCTCTCATCACAGTGGTCATTGGTCTTTTTAATGGTGAAAAGTGGAGAAAAAAGATTAAAAGCCCACAGAGAAGCTTCAGAGTCTTCAATACAAGCGTTTCCAATGACTGGAGTTATTTTCTAACATTTGTCAACACTCCTGCTGTGCCATCTACAAAGTCAGTTGTTCTGTCTTTGTTCATATGATTTGTCGAAGAGGAAAAGACCCATATGAAGAGAAAGTGCATCCTCTGCAAGTCATGAGGTTTAAGCAGAGCATGAAACAAGGGGGGAAAGAAATCAACTGGTCCTTGTCAGGTCGAATAATCCAGGAAAGAAAACCTCACGTGAACAACAAATGGCATATTGAGCAGTGTCATTATTTATTTAACAAATGCTGAGCCAGACTCTCACTTTAATGCGGTTGAATTGTATTCCAATCTCTAAGGTTTGCAGACGTTTGTTTATGCACAGTTGTCATCCCTCAAACTGTTTAGGAATGTCTTTTTATATACATTTATATCGCAAAAGTAAGTAAGGCTTAAACAACAGATGAAAAGCCTTCAGTTGAGAGACTACCTTACTTAAGAAGTTTTACATTTATGAATGTATAGTTTGTCATTAGTCATTTGTCATTTGGCATTGATAAATTATTCACCAATATTTTGGATAGAGGTGCTGCTAATTTTGCAAACAAGCTTTGAGACGGGTACAAAAACGCGCATGTGGTTACTGTACTGTAGGAATACCGGTGGCGTGTTGACAGCATCCAAATCAGCATGTCAGTTTGGAATAAATCATCAGTCATCATCCCCTTTAATGCAGCCCATCATTATACAATCAGAGCTCGTTAAAACCCTTGTTTATTAATAAAACACTTGCTCTAAAATAGAGATGAGATAATAGACCTCTACTGTGTGCATCTAATTTTGAAGGCCACCCATTCACCTGATTGTTAATTGCTTTTCAACATGAACTGTTGTGTATGCTTCTCTAATTGGTTTACTTTCCCTCACAGGCCTGATGGAGTTTGACTTAGTCATGACTTGCTTGTGTTTTACAGTAAGTCTACAGTCAGTATGTAACCACGTGGTCCTTTGATGTGTCAAAAATCCACCTCTTGTAAGGTTCTTGCAGCAAAACAATTCTATTATTGAGGTTCAGGATTGCTCTGGCAGGTTTTTTTCTGTCCTTAATCTTCTGTTTATTCCTCGCATGTTTCTGTTGACAGCTACAATACACTCTAATCTCAGTCAATGTTTTATTGTGATGGGACCGGGAAAAAAAAATGAAGTCCAAATTGTTTAGATCGGTCCTTTACACTATGGGTTCTGCTGGCTGGTCTGCTTTACCTTTAAAAACAAGTACACACAGGGCTTTACTCTAGTAAGGAGATTGAGTGTACTTCAGGCACTCACTATTACCAAAGGATACTGCAGCCCACTTAGATTATCAACCTCCACAACATCAAAGGTTGAGAAAACCTCAATTTTATGCCTTAGCCCACAAAACTATAAGTCATAAATCCTAAAACAAGGAAGGGTTTAGTGGGAAGAGGTGTTTCTACTTGATTATGAATGTTAAGTCCCGCTTACAGAGAAAACAGTGCTGACAAATCCTTGTCAATGAAACCATCAAACATGATCTCACTAGATTCGATTAGCATTATCTAATATACCATTAAACACATGCAGAGAGAGAGACGAGGATAAATTATGGGAGGGAGAGAGAGTACTTTAAAGATTTGCTGTCCTCGTTTTGGAAATCATTTCATTGTGAGCCAATGGACAAACACGCTTCTTCTGCTAAGATGCTTTGAGGCCTAGAATAGTTGAATGGTTACATGGGACTGTTTTGATGTTGCAGCAGGTAATTCGGGGCGTATTGGCCTAAAGCCGGCCACAGAGCTCTGCCAGATGATAAATAATATGGATTTACTCAGTGGTGTCTGTTCTTGTCAGTAAAGCCTTTTTCTCTCTCAGGATTTGATTTTTCTGAGAGGTTCTTAGAGGGAAATTGTCATGTTTTCATGTCAAAGGCGTTCTTTTATCTGTTTGTTTTCCTGGGTGCTTAAAGTTGTTTACCGTGCCAAGGGGGCTTTCAGTCTTTTTGTGTGTACATCCGTGTGTAAAGTGTTTGTTTGTGTGCGAGAGAACCACCTAACCATGGATGATGCAAAAGGAGGTAGAAATTTGACATCTAAGCCTTAATATGTCAATGCATCCAGAGAAGTCTGCACCAAGCACAGGCCGAAATGTAGCAGTGCCCTACTTATCTTTGATCACGAAGAGCTATCATTGATTCTCAACCAAATGTTGACATAAAATAAGTCAAACGCACTGCTGACCTTTTGTGAGTCTCCCAAAACAGAGCAGGGACAAGGTACAAAAGCTGGGAGAGTATGTAATGGAAATTATTCCTCCTTGACATTTCAGGGACCTCAGCCCATCGGTTTTTAGCATTCCAGTCCAGGCACCAAAGAGAAAATGTCACCTTTTTTATTTACTTGGGGGAATACGCCAATTAAATGTGACTTTAAGGCCAGGCTATGATAGCTCCTCTCAACCACAGCCATGCTTGTTCATGAGCCAACACACACAAACACACACTCCAGGAACGTGTCCTCATTGTACCATTGACATTTTAAATAGTGCTGATGCTTGACCCTGTTGCAGTAACCTTTCTCACAAAGGCAATTTAGAATTATTCTCTGTAGCTTCCTGAACTAACAGCACTAACCTGGGGCCACAATTTGGTCCTTTGTACGCAAGAACCTGGTCACAGCTTTTAACTCAGCTTGGACAGTCCAGAACTGTGACGCATACTATGGAGGAATCACCTTTTCAAAAACACAAGAGTGTTTCCATGCTAAATATAATCACTATTAAAATTAATATTTAATATTTAATAGTGTTTAGGGAAAATACTGAAAAATGGAGTTCAGTCAAATGAATCCTTACAAACATCACTTCAACTTTTTAAAGTGGCCATATCATGTTTCTCTGTACTGAGGACTACGGTGTTATCATGAGGAGTCGTGATTTTAGACATGTCAAGAGGCCCAAAAAGGAAGGTGAAAGTGTTATGAAGTATTCTTCCGTGCAAAATACTTGGTTTTCAAGGTGTTGATGATGCTTCTTTCTAGAGAGGGTGGAATTTCCTTTTATGACCATATACTCCAGGCAAGAGTCCTCAAGAGCAGCGGTGCCTTTCCATTGGCGGGGGTTTTTCAGGGTCTGCATCATTAACGCGTGTCTCCATTACCACTACCTGGCGGCAGTTCTCTGTTGATTAGGTCTCTAAATTACCTCTGACGTGAACATAAATCATGTGAACACAACTCTTTTTAAACAATTTTGACCAAAAACGTTTTACATTTGATAAAGATGGAGTTTACAAAAAAAAACAACCATGAGGAGGTCCAGGCTTTGTTGGCGGCGGTGAATATTGAAAAAAAAAATGAAGCAAACAAAAGTCCAAGAAACATCCCTTCTATGTTTACTTGTATCTTCTTCTTTTTCTTTTGTTGCATTCTTCTTTTTCATCGCCTTTTATGCTGTTGGTTGTTTGCGAACAGCAAAAAGAGGTGCATCACTGTCATCACATGGTAAGTAGAGTTATTTGTTCAGTCAACGGTTCTCGTGTGGCACTGCAGTGTAATGGAGGGGCTGGGAAGGTGTTCGGCCCTGTTGGAGGTCCCCATCCTGCATTAGAGCCCCCTCTAATGGAAACATACCTTATGTAAGTTTTAGACTGTTGCAAAGCTCTAGTATGTTTTCCACCCCAGTGGATATGCTTATTTTTGTTTCCAAGATGTCTAAAAAACAACAACAAAAAAAGGATCTGTTTTGGTAGTAATGGAAAGTGGTCCAATAATGGTTCAATGGATGAGGCTTATTTTCCAGTCCAGAAAAGGAGAAAATGGGTTTTTTCTTTTATTTTTTTATTTGGTGATGCTTTAAAGAGGACTGTGTTATGCAAAAGGGCCAATATATACTATGGTATTTGGAGTACTAAAGTCTAAAGTAAGGGTTCTGGCGCTAGAAGCTTCTGAGTCTGAACCGTAGGTGGTAAGTCAAATGTGTTGTGCTTGGAAACGGTGAGTGTGTGCGTTTCAGTGCAAACGTGGCTACAGTGGCCATAGATACTACACACACGCTAGAAAAACAAAGCCATTCATTTAAATTTCACTGATTATCGGTTCAATACAGCTTGATTTTTGGTTGTGTGGCTGCACATGATTTCTGAGTCAGCCTGCATTTTACCACACTTCCCGCGTCTACTCCTACAACAAGGGCGCATACTGAAAAACACATATACATCGATGGTGACTAAATGAAGGACAACATAAGCAATGTTACATAAAAGCGGATAATGAGCATTTTATCTAACAAAGGCGCCTATTTTCAATTGTGTTGTCACAATGTGTCAGACTGTTGATATGTTGAAAATGTGTGGCTGAACAGCAGTGGGACCATCAACCGTTGACTCCGCCCCTCAGCAAGCCTCCAAGAAATAGACCAATAAAAAAACACAGTTCTCCACAAGAGTCTCTCCTTTTTTTTTCTCTCCTTTTGGTTGTCTTACTTTCAGGAAATCACTAAATCTTCATGGTTGTGCATTTCTTCATCTTTTTTTTTTATAATGCAATATTTATTTTAATTATACTATAAGTCTGACTTTGATCTTGCTAAGCGGATTACAGTGGATTAATGGTATGCCTGTCATATTCAAGACAAACGACAGGTTTCTCTGCAGGATGGAAAGGTAGACAAAAGTAAATGTTTTTGTCACATAAACCAAGGTTGATCTCATGGCTCAAGACATCTGATTTATTAAGCTTTTTTTTATGCAGATGCGATGAGGAAAACGGTAAGAAGTGAAGTTGATGCTGTAAAGCTGTAAACAGTTTCAAAGCCAAAGCCACAGTATGTACATCGATGTTGTCAGTTACATGTGTATGTAGCTTGTTGTGCAAACACAAATGACAATACTGCTTTGATATACACCACAATACATAAAGTAAATGATACAGATATAAATAAAGAGTAGATTAATATTTATAAATGTACTGTATGTGTATAACTACATATACTTAATACGTATAAGTAACTTAGTATGTATAAGTGTGTATAAGTATGTATAAGTACTATACACTTAGTCTGAATATTAATTCTTTGTAGATAGAATGATGGTATTTCACATTTTTTATCTTATCAACTTCATTTATCATGGTAATAAACATGCTTTTATTCCATTTCAGGGCTAAATTATGTTTAAAAAAAACAGTTGTCTCACAAAACTGAAAAGACTTTCTGGCATTGAGAAGACCAGGTGATGAGGCCTTTAAGTTATTACTTTATTCTTCCAGAAAATACATGTTTTTCCTCATCAATGCCTTTGTAACACAAAGTCTGCTCAATCTAGTTTTACATCGTCCTGGAAAAAAAATTTATGGGCGTCCCTGAAAATGATGTTGTCTTGCATACAGCAACACATTGTTCTAAAATGTCCATGTACTTTTCTGCATTAATGTTACCATTTAAAAATTTTAAATGATCTTTCTTAAAGGCACTGATCCGACGTCATACCTAGATGCCACCTCCGGGCAAGGTTAAAAAAAAAAAAGAAAAAAAGCTTCTCTTTAGTGCATTCAAACTTAAACCTAATCCTTTGCCCATGCGGTTATATCAGCTATTGATTATTGATGGTTTGAAGTGCAGTGACATTGGAGAGATCACGGGTGTCCAGCTTAGACTTGTGCTCTTGGCTTTTATGCGCTATAAATCCTCCAAATTCCTTGAATTAAAAGGAGAAAAAATACAAACCCCTTCTGATATTTAATCGAGAAACAACATTGAAATGCAGAATGAAGAATCACAAAGAAAAGTGCTTTAACTTGAACAAAAACATGCACCACTCCTTTCTGTCTCATGATACCAGGGACATGTATTCAGTCTTTCTATCCCTGTTATCCTGTTCATGATCGCAGGGGTTTGGGACTTTCACCAGCTGTCACCGGATGAGAATGCGGGGTGACTTTATGGATGGACATTGCTCCAACACAGGGCAAACACACGAATACAGGGAGCCATGAATACTCGTATCAACAGACAATTCAAGACAATCAATTAACCAAACATGCACGTGGAAGGCGCTGGAATCAGCTGAGGCTCAAATCAGAAACCTTATTGTTGTGAGCGACGGTGCTAATCCCCTCACCATCAAGAAATTCCCTAATTAGTAATGATAAGACATTAGCGTACAGATTCATTGCGCACATTATCAACAACAAGGCGACCCGAGAACAGCCGACACAGCGATATCCCTGTCATGTTCTCGTTCTATTGTAGTTTTTCTAGCTGCACTGGGGTCAAGCGGTAAACCCTATGCTATGTGCAATTATATGCAAGCAACAAAAGATTAAAAAAATAAGTGATGCAACATATTAAATTGGACAGGAAATGTGTCTAAAGCACAGGGGAGCTTCATGTCTTCCCCCTCTCCTCTTCCATGCAACACGCACCCCCTCTCTGTAATTAGTGCCTTTTCAGGATTTGCAGCAATGTTTTCATCAGTGTACAGCTTTGCTAGTCTCGGCCGACCGAGTACGAAGGAAACTGGGGAAGAGAAGGTCCTTTGTGGCTGTTAATAGTTCTCATCTCTTCCCTGGACTCTGCTTTAATTGCTCTGCTCTGCCTGCAGGGTCATTATTACTCTGATCGAGAGCAACTCTGTTTTTCACTGCTTTTCATGAATATCATTTTGCAAAACAACTGCTTTGAGGTTTTTCAGGCGCGGGATCAGACTTGATCACCTACCCTGATGTAAATGTAAGACTTTTCTTGGCATTAACAGGACACAATTTCTTTCATATGCAGGACTTTCATGTCTTCAACAAATATGACAGCCAGAACACTTTGAAGTATTTTTTTTTTCCGCCTCATTTACTTACTCTAATCAAACAAAATTTTGAGTTTGACAGTCAGTGGTCTGACTGCATTAGTTCTTTTACTGTCACAATCTGACATTTTCAGAAATTTTATCTCATGTGTATCTTGTTCTTTTATTATTTATGTATTTAGTCCTTCATTTATGGACACTGAGGAATTATCCATTTTTGCTCTCTCGCACTTATCATCAGTATGGTAAAACGCTTTCTCCTAATTCAGGAGATAAATGATAAAGATTAATCAAAAATGTATAATCAGCAATATTATACCATCTAAATTGTCAATTTATTTGAACTCAGTTCAGTTCAGCACATTTTGTGTAGTTCCTATTCACCAAATATCTTACAAAACATATTACAAAATGATGACATATATTACACAAAAATGTAAAAAGTAATTTCAGGAGACATACAAGAACATAGAAGAGATACATCCATCCATTCACATTGTATACTCATTTTATCTTTGGCAGGGTCACGAGGGTCTGCTGGAGCCTCATTACAGGTGAGAACAGGGGGCACCCAGGACACGTCGCCAGTCCATCACAGGGCCACATACAGAGACAAGCAACCAATCACGCTCACACTCACACCTACAGGAAACTTAGAATAATCAATCAACCTAACATGCATGTTTTCTGGACTGTGGGAGGAAGCCGGAGTACCCGGAGAGAACCTACGCAAGCACGGGGAGGACATGCAAACTCCACACAGAAAGACTCTCTAACCACTAGGCCACCGTGCTGCCCTAGATGAGATACATTAAAGTTGAATTCAATACAGGCCTTAACTGTAAAAAAAACAACAACAAAAAAACATTGTTATATAATAGTATTTACAAATTTCTAAATCATGACAAGCTGTCTAGCCATGGAACCCAGTGGATCACATCTTTGTTGGGGTTAGGGATCTAAAAAGGTTCTGTTTTAGCAGGAAGAGATCTCCAGAAGAACCAAACTCAGGAAGAGCAGCCTTCTGGCCGGACCAGTTCAGTGAGGGGTTACACCAACAAAGACAAAAACACCTGGCCAGAAACCCCAGCCATGAGAAACTCAAAGGTAGTGACAGAAAGAATATATACTCATCTAAGGAGTAAAGACAGCAGCGTGAAGGCAACTCGCAGTGCATCATGGGATGATTTAAGATCAGCTAAGAGAGGTCAAACTATAGGTTTTAATCATAGACAATAGAAAACAATGAATAAAGCATTAGGTCACGGGAAGCAGTGTTTTTGAAGAGCGTTTGAAAGCCCATTTTTCTTCGTACGGGGCGCAGTTATGTTGCTTTGGAAGCCAGACGGGAACATGCCCGCCGTATCTCAATTAGTTAGCTTTGCTACCAGCTTTGTCTAGAGCTGCCAGCAGACATTTACAGCAGAATATAACATTTAACATATAAGTGGCGGTGAAATTAATAATTACTGTCACTTTTAGCCACCGCTGGATTCATACAAACGGCTGGTCTCTTCGTTCAGGGTGGGTTCCCTCCGGGTTCCCTCCGGGTTCTCTGGCTTCCTCCCACAGTCCAACAACATGCATACAAAGTTGATTGATCATTCTGAATTGCCCGTAGGTGTGAGTGTGAGTGTGCATGGTCGTTTGTCTCTGTATCTGACCCTGTGATAGACTGGCGACCTGTCCAGGATGGACCCCTGCCTCTCGCCTGTAATGAGCCGGGAAAGGCTCCAGCAGACCCCCGTGACCCTGCAAAGGATAAAGCGGGTATAAAAAATGGATGGATGGATGGATGGATGGATGGACGGTCATGGGAGATTGACTCCTTTCTGCAGCCAGCCTCTATCGGCCAGTCGAAGAATTGCAGCGAATATTATTTCAGTTGAGCGTCAATCCGGACGTTAGACGGCTGGTGTTTGATTTTAACAGGTTTGTACAAAGCACAAACTGGGAGCTGGTTCCACAAGACCTACTTCCCATTCCCTTTTAGGAAACTCTAAGATGAGTTGTGAGAAATACGGCGGAGTTTGGTTTTTAAAGGCTGCATATCTTGTCTTTAACAGTAACCAACGCCCTGTTTACATGTGGTTTTAAAACGCGTCCTGAGTGATCTGATGACAAGTGGACAGGCTTGCAGCTAAGACGCATTTGAGGAGGCACTGAGATTCAATCAATCACACCACATTCGCCTCTGGTCATGGCCACATGGGGCCACATTCTTTCAGTGGAGAAAAGTCATTCAGTGTTTATAAATCTGTGAGCAGAATCTAACAAAAATCACCTTCTTACTAGAAATCTACTGCGGATGAAGAACTACATTGAAACTGTATTTGGAAAAAGAAAGCACAGTGCAACAAGAGCAGACTTTCTTTTTTTTTTTAAGAATAAGTAAATGTATTGGATGTCAGGGTTTGTAAAGGATTCATCCAAAGGACGTGGAGACTGGCAGAAATTGTACCAGTTTTTCAAAGCTACAGTATGAAAGAGCGTTTCCTCTTCACCACCTCCAACATAGTGAACTAAAGCTGAAGTGTAGTTAACAAAGGGCACTGGTGATTATTTTTTAAAGTTATGTAGACATAGTTATAAATTTGGACAAACATCACCTATTGATTGCTTCCAGCTGAATAATGTCAACTTTTGACATTTAAAATCACATCAAGGTTTTCTGTATCAGTGCAAAGAATGTTATTTTTAAAGCAGATGTGCCATATCTAAGCTGATGGTATTTCACCTTTTATCAAATACATTCAAAGGCTTGAATGACAGTGAAGGACAAAAGAGACAGAATACTTGACTCTGTTATTTTGTTCTGTTATAGTGTCTCCACAATGTGAAAATATACATACATCTGTGTGTATATATATATATATATATATATATATACACACATATATATATATATATATATATATATATATATATATATATATATACACAGAGTATATATCTCAAAGACTAAAAACAACACAAATATCTAGCAGAAAAAAGGAATTATAGCGGCTTTTATCATTAATTAAAAGGCAGCTGTTCCTGAACTCAATCAAACATTCTTGCAATAAATTATATTGTGTTACAACTGCCAAATTGTTCAACATTTGCCAGTAAATAATGCAAGTAAGTCTGTGTTGTGTAAAATCTAACAAATCAGAGATGTCAAATACATAAGTGGATCTACAAATATGGGGAGCCTAATCGCTCTAATTGAAATTTCTCATTAGCGTGGTTTTGAATGTTGACTTAAGTCAGCAAATAGCATTTTAAATTTACTATATATTTACCAAATATCTTAGCAGCATTAGCTTGGGGATTAAGATTTGTCTGTTGTATATTATACAAGATAAAGAGTGAAATCATTTGGTACTTTTCAATTAGTTTCAGTGAGTCTGCTGTTAAATTAAACTCTTTAAACCAGGTACGTTTAATGAGGTTTTTTTTCTTCCTTTTAATGTAAGCAGAGGAAGTATTTACTATTAGAAATACCTGGAAAAATGCAATGTTTTTCTGAAAGAAAGAAAAAGGGACCAGGCCAAGAGGCATGGACAAGAGCAGTTGTTGTATAGGCGGCTTGTACAAGTGGTTGTCCTCAGAAATCTTTAAAATTATTCTGCAATACCACTGCAACTTGCAGATTTCCTCAGGTTATAATGTTTCTTAATTCCATCTTTTTTTACACATTATGTAAAGAGTGAATGCATGATTGAATCAAAACAATAATTCACATCCAAAGCGAACGGTAATGAATACCCTCCTCTGCCACGGACCCCACTGCTTCTGTTTTCTTACGACAGTGTACCCAAAAGCTGCTCTATTATTCGCTTGGCTGAATAACAAGCTCTGCAACAATATTCTCAAATATATTTCTCCGAATATCAAAGGCAGACTCTGTGCCAATGATTTAACTCAGTAATGTGGTTAGGGGGTCCACAAAAGCACATTTTACATCCAATTTTTTTTGGGCTGCGCAGTATGCGGCCTGCGGGCTGGACACTCAAAGCAGGGGATTCTGTAATGGTTGCATAGCTGTTGAAACAATTTGTTATGCAACCTTTGAGATATACAAAAGAAACACAAGACATAGAAGTCTTGTTACTGCCTAAATAATAGGAAAGAAAACCCATCAGGCCTTGACGTTAACATTAATGTGTCTTTTTGCATCTGCACATCTATAGTTTCTCTCCTTTTACACTCTTCTTTAAATTCAATTCATGTTATGACAAACCTGCACATACTCTATGTCATGCGTGTGCTTTCTAGTTGAGTTCACACTGCAGGCCCGGTAAGAGTCAATATTTCTATAAATATTACAAATGTTTACTAATTGTGCCTATATATTTATAATGAAAGAGAGAAGGTTATGTTTGACCAGTGTGCTCACTTAACACCACTTGCAGATATGAATAATTAATTGACACAGAATAGTCATGTGGCCTTTCATCCAACTTTGACGTCACCACACTGGTTCAGACTCCGCATCCACACATACGTCTGTGCAACGGGTACTGCGTCACAAAAGGACACATTAACCTAATAACTCGTCTTTTTCACAATATCCTTCTTTCCTTCATCAGATGGGCATAAACTCTAATCTAAATTAACTACATCAGAGGTTTTCTTTTGAGTCTTATGGTCCACATCTTTAATACATTTTATTAAATACAGCAAAAGATAAAGGAAGTTGGAAGAGTCACCGTTTAGACCACAGTACGTATGAATGGACCTGACAAACACAAAATATTACCCAACATCCTTCAGCACATGGAAGAGTGGTTTAAGTTTAGAAACTATTCATTCTGCACATTTATATAAATATTTGAACACTGTATAAATGTTAATTTGGTGTAAGATCTATAAACTCAATAAGATATTTCATAATTCCAAGGTGCATAAACTGGACAGAGGTTAATAAAAATCCAGAAATAAAACTTTCATCGCTGACCGTTTGAACATATGTCAAAACTCACATGAAACGTAAGTCACTAATTGATCCCGCACTCGCGCGCATACACTCACCTGTTATAGATACAGTCTACTTTGATAATAGCATAACCTCAGAGGGATCTCAAAGTCAGAAAGTCAGTACATCTAAATTCAAATTGATTCTTCCAGTCCCATTTCTTCCCCAGGTCAGTGTGCCATATTGGCTTTCAGGAGGTCAGACTTCCTTCAGCAGAATACCACGCTGTCAATATATCACTGCGTAGTTTGCAGTCAGCATGTTGCAGTGTGTGTGTGTGTGTGTGTGTGTGTGTGTGTGTGTGTGTGTGTGTGTGTGTGTGAGTCCCAGCTGACCTGCTGCTGGCCCTGCTTCAGCAGCAGATGTGTGCACTCCTGCAGGGGGGAGAAAGCTGCTTCATTGATCCACAGCACAGGAGATATCAAAAGATCCATAGGAGAAAGAGCAGATAGGAGCACAGAGGGTGAGGAGTATGTACCTATGTATCTCCGTGTGCGAGGCAGAAACACAGCTTTCATTAAATCTTTATTATCTGGGTTAAGAATTTGGAGAAAATTGGCTTTCTTTACACGAGGTCCATCTCAAAATGTAAAAACTGGCCAAAATGTGACAGAATATGAAGATTATGTTCCTCATCTTCAAAGATCTAAGGATGATGTTTTATTACATTCATGAAAAACTACTGGGGAGGGAAAAAAAATAGAGCAATGTTCATAACTGTGATTTGGTTGGCTGACGGTATTAGAGATGTTGTAATGCCCTGGCAACGCACGTGCACACAAGATCCTGAATTGAGTGACTTGCCAAATCTCTGGGTAGCAACACGGGCCCTGTGCCCAAAATACTGTGTGTGTGCACGTGCTTGGGTGTGTGTTTGAAAGAGAGAGAGAGAGAGAGAGAGGAAAACAGGGAGGCCGTAGACATAATGCAACACATTTGTAAAAGAGCTGGATGAATCACAGCAACGTTTCTGCTCGGTTCTCTTCCTCCTCCACCGCACCAACACGTAGCAGCTCTCAGACGAAAACGCGTCCAAAAGTATCGCCATTACTGCCTTTTAGCCTCTGTTTGTCAAAACAACACAAATCAAGACATTCATGGCAAAAGATAAAGGGCACAGGGAAAAGAAAAGGAAAGAAAAGAAAAGAGGATAAAGAGAAGCACAGAAGTAATAACTACCGTGTCTCAATACGCTTGAATGCAGCTGCTAAGCACAGAACTTTCCCATTTGTATTACTTTTCCTTCACAACACTTTTAAGAGCATTTGTACAATAACATATTTCAGTTTTCCTGACAGCAAAAATGCCTTGTATTAAAAGCAGAGGACGGTAAAGGTGCAGATATTTGTTGTGTTCTTATGTCGAAACGTAACAAAACGGGAGGGTCAAACTCGTAATTACTTGAGGAGGGGAGAGAAAAAAAAAAAACATCCTTCCACGGTTTATTCAAGGCTGTAGAGTCGGTTTGTGCGTGAATCCTCAGAAAATCATTTATATTTGTATAGTTGCGTATACAATAGATGGCAGCCGTCAGCGCCTCTGATTTGCTGCGTTTTGATGAGCGTAACTTTTCTTTTCTTTCTCTTCACAAGAACAGTTAAAAACGCCTAATTCCTAAAGGCTGAGAGAAATATATCTTTTGCAGCTGTATTAATGTTTATGAAGCATTTAGAGTTTTTTTACATCTCCCTGCAAATTTGACATTGACTTTGATTAAATTTTTCAAAAGAAACCCCAAACAATAAAACGAATCCAATTAAAGAAATAACAGAGTTCATCCTGTGAAATTGGAGTCATGTTTATTTCAGTCAGTGAACTGATAATCAGGTGTAAGTGGGCCTCTGGAATAATTTACGAGATAAGACTTTAACAAATGCCCCACATCCTTTCTGTGGAGATGCTTTATGATATAAACAGAGATTTCTGAGACCTTTGTAGAGATGAAAGGAACTTACATGTATAGTGGGTTTTTTTTAATCCATGCAGTCAAGTCAAATAAGCACTTTTGATCTGATTTGACCATTTATGCACCTGTTTGCTGCTACTTTAATACACTGGAGAGATTTTGTAAATCTCAAAAACGAACCCGTGCTGAAGAAGAAATAGAGAATGATCTGTACTGTATAAAGAAAGTATGGACTAATGAACAGAAATCCTCTTCAAAGTTTCCCTTTAAAGCACTTGGTCAAAATCTGTTTTGGATGTTTGTGTTCAAGAATTTCTTCTAAAAACTTATTAGTTGGTATTTATCTGATTCCATCTGTTGACTGTCAACTGATGCAATAAGAGGCAACTGCTGAGAATAAGCTCTGCTCCTGTCTGCACGGCCGAGCCGAGTCCCCATCCACTCCTCCCTCAGAGTACACGCACGCACACGCACGCACACGCACGCACACGCACGCACACGCACGCACACGCGCACACATGCACGCACATGCACGCACACGCACGCGCACGCACGCACGCACACGCGCACGCACACGCGCACACACACACACACACACACAGAGACAGGTTTAGGATAGCTGTAGCCCCAAGGACTTAATTTAGAGCTCTGAGTGAACAACTTGCAGGATTTCCTGTAAGAATCTATTATAGTGATAATAAACAACTAAATCTGTTTTCTAGGTCAACATCATGTAATTGTTTCTAAATCTACTGATACATAAGTGCAGCATGTTTTTAGTTTTTCAGTAAGCTTAAAAGGGGTTTGCAAAAAAAAACAACACTTAAAGTACAATTGATGCTTTTTAACATGTTAGAAAGTCTGTTTCTTCAGAAGTCTGACAAACGGTCCCTCCTGCGTACTTATCCAGTTGATTATATTTGCCATATGGATGGCTCTAACTGTCCTGGGTGCAATATGGTTTAAAACTGGCACATGGTGAGGGCAAGCTGGGTCTAAAGAAGACAAACGCACGCACGGACACAAGAGCACACACGTATACAAGAGGATGGCAGACGGGACAAGGGTAGTGCAGCTGCTATTTAATTAAAATAGGAGGGGGCCCAGAGACAAGACCTTTATCATAATGTGCACACACACACACACACACACACACACACACACACACACACACACACACACACACTTACACAGCAGACACAGTCTGAGGGACAGACTAACCCCTGCTGCAAACCTGAGAGCCAGATAGGATGGGAGGAAGAAGAAACAAAAAAACAGACATAATACACTTATGCACATACAAAATACACTTAATGTACCATTGAAACATATTCAATACATTATATTTATTTCCTGAACTTTTCCAGTGCTGTTACCTTCAAATCGGTCTACTTCCGTCACTTTTCATTGGCACTGCCTCAGTGGAGGCTGTTGGTTGCTGATGGTGGTGCCGACACTGGTAGTAATGTCATCTATTCATTCAGTCATTCATCTGTATCCTTGCTTGGATGTAATTCAGGGTCACGGGGGGGTCTTAAGCAGCTGTCACCAGGCGAGAGGTGGTGGACAGCATGGACAGGTCTCTGGCTCATCACAGGGCCACCAAGAAAAACTAAACAAATAACTACGAATGCCACCAAAAAATGTCGTAAGACAACAAAATGAGTCAATTTTTTCATTGTCCATAACCCAAAAAAATCCGTAAAATGCTTTGCCTTCATTAGTACATAAAGGAGTCCATGAAGGCGTATACACATCATCACTATATTTAAAGACTCACATTATAAAAAGAGTAACGTCATGAATACCACGAATAACATGAGTAAGAAGTTGAACTTATACATTTCTTTTTTCTTACTTCAAATCATTCGAATGGTTTACATTCTCCATTAACACGCCGGGCAGTCGTCCTTATTTGAGGACCTGTGTCTGCCGCTTTAAATGCAAATGAGCCGCTTCTGCAGAGAACCAAAAGGGGAGTGACACACCCCCTCCCCACTTCCAGTGAAAAGTTTGCAGCGGAAAAACACGAGTACTAGCTTCAGAAATACAGCAGTTCAGCCATATGTGTTTGAACTGGAGTTTGAAGAGGCCACTGAGTGTGTGTGTTTGTGGGGGTGGAGGGATGGAGGGGTGGAGGGGTGGAGGGGAGGGCTGTCAGTCAATGTACTGGGGAGGCGGGCTGTAAAAGAACAACTGGCACTAATAAATAAAGTTCTGCAGCTGGACTACTTGGCAGCTAAGGGAGTCCACCCTAGAGACGCACACGGTGAGTCAGGGAGACTGCAGCAACAACAACCGCCACCAGAACCATCATCTAGGAACCCTGAGGACCTGTAACTAACGGTAGGAGCACACAGCAGCACTGCATTACCGCTGCACGGGTGCTGCTTCTGATGGGCCTTCGTCACATCATAAATAACCAATCAAATGTCTTCGTTTTTGTTCTGTTCAACGTGACTGGACGGCGATGCACAAGATGCTTCCAGCGCTGCTGTGTGATTGTACCATAAGGTGGGCTGATAAGACACGCGGTGTCAGTGGGATATGAAGTGGTGTTGGGACACTTCTAGGTTTTCTTTGGAGAATGAAGTTCACCTGCGTGGCTGTTTGCTCGTCTGCTGGATGGCCTGTACAGTCGACAACCAGCACTTTAAACGTCTTCCCCTTTTGACCTGAATAAAGCTGACACGGCAGATGTTCGGGCTCATTCACATCTGTGTCTGAAACGGCCGGTGCCGCATACTCACGCAGACCGAGCGGTTTCGAAGATACCAAACGCTCACACTCGAGCCTTAAAACAGCGAGAATTCCTAAATATATCTCCTTTAAGAGCTGTGGTTCTTAGTTTGTAGGTCATGAGAGGGTCCGAGGACGGTGAGTAGAAATAAGATTCTTCAGAGAATCGAAAGCCGGGGGATATTTCAGCATCTGCAGCATCATCTAACAGGAGAGGCTGATATATATGACATAATTATAGTAAAACAGCTGGGTTCGTGTTAGATTTGTAAGACCACAGTCACATAAACTTTTAAAGATAAAATGAACGTACATTCATAGAATAAATACTTTGTCACGTAAATTATAGGGAAAAAAATCAAAACTTAATACATGATGGTAAAAAATTAAATAAAATATGGGGAAAAAACCCCCAATCATATATAATCATTACTTATACAAGAGTTGAAAAAATGTGATTATGGTCATTTTTATTCTTTATAAAGTTTATCATTTCACACAATAAAACCAGCCTAAAGACAACAAATGAAACTACTAGTTACTTAGATGTTTCCTAAAAATTCTCATTTTAAACACATTTTCCTACAGCAGCGTGTGTGTGTGTGTGTGTGTGTGTGTGTGTGTGTGTGTGTGTGTGTGTGTGTGTGTGTGTGTGTGTGTGTGTGTGTGTGTGTGTGTGTAAGTGACTCCAAAGGGCTGCTTTGGGGGATGTCTCTCTGGAAGAAACTCACACAGAGTGAGCGGTACCCCATATATCTAGCATGACTAATAGGATTAAAGTTGACTGAGCAGGGACACAGATATAAAAGGGGGAACGCAGTGGGGATAAAACTAGACGAGAAGAAATCAAGTTCTCTTCTTTCATGTGTAATAAAATAAAGGATGGAAAAAAAATCCGGATGAAGTTATAATTACAAAACAGAAAGGGGAGCGAGAGGACCTCTAGAAACTGATTCATCTGGTTCAGAAGGTGGAGAGAGCAGAATATGTTCAATTGTCTCTGCGTTTTGTGCTTTTAAAACGTATTTCACATGCAGCTATGCCTGCATTTTCATCTAACAAGAACAATGCTCTTACATATTCCCTGCAGGGCATACAGTATATTCACTTAACCTGTCCCCAGAGCAATTTAAGAGCAATTTAGAAACACTTTCACACTTTAATGCCTTTAACAGGGCAGAGCATACACACACACACACACACACACACACACACACACACACACACACACACACACACACACACACAGAGCCGTGTGGTGAAGGTAGCAGAAAGCACAGGTCAGCAAGATGTGGCATCACTAATGGAGCTGCACCTCATAGATTATTTTTAACACCATTACTAACCTATTGAGAAAGATACAGAAAAAAGAAGAGAAGAAACCTGCTTCACACCATCCCACGTTGAGTATAAACTCTTTTCCACGAGCCTGTCCTCGTCAGAGAGGAAGCACTGCTCAGCTGCGTTTATAGACTATCATAAAGTCATTTACCACAACACTTTACCTGCAAACACTAGTCGGCATGTGTTCAGTCCTCCAGTATGAGGCGTTCCAACATTTGGTTTTCCATGTATTTCCTATTAGTGACTATGTTGCAGTGTGAGCTAAAGTAGCAAAAGGTGGAAATTCAAATAGACGTCATGATAGTAGGGTTTCTCGAATGCCCTTACAAGGCCACCAGTCATCACTGTACGCTTCTTGAAGCTGTGATGCGATGGGAGAGATGCTCAGACTGACGAGAAACCAGTCAATCTGACGCAAAACATGCTTGTATAATATCTTTAAATGTTATAAACAGCAGAAACAGAAGAAAAGGAAGCGGGTTTAGACCAGCGCTACAAACTGACCAATAAACTAGGACTGATCACAGCTCCTGCCATGTGGATGCAAGACAGACACGGAAAAGCACAAAAAAAGCACCTTTTGATAAAAAACACAGAAGAGCAATTTCTTTTTCCTTTTTTGATGAGCGATTTAAGGAGAAAAATGTGATTAAATACATCGCAAAAGCAAAAACATACTCTCAGACTGTGCAAACCCACCATTCAGTTTATTACTTTTTGAAAATGGCTTTTTAAAATAATGAGTATTTCTACACTTAAATACAGTAGCACCTAAGAGGTTTACACGGCCGTCCTCATACCGCACTTCGTTTTGTGTGTATTCGCACTCTCTCCATAAAATACAGTATGCAATGCCTTGAATCCAGTCGTTCCCCAGCAACTGTGTTAGGGATCAACGTCTGCATCGACGTGGGCCCGGGAACACCTCCAACATGTGGTGGTGCTCGGGATTGATCTGCCCTTCCTTGTAGCTCGGAAGATGGCCTACCCGGCCCTCGGCGCTACAGCTGCTCCGCGAGACAGAGAGGAGGTCTTCGAGGGGGATTTTCCTGACTCCACCTGTTTGACATCTCGCTCTGCTTAAGAGCTCTACAGTTTAGAGGGGAGACCTTAAGGGTTTACGACGTGGGTAGGGTGGAAAAAAATGTGAAAGTGAATGAGCAGAGGTGTGTCAGAGGTGTGACCTAGTCAACCTTTCCTAAAGCCCCCAAGTATGCATAATGGAGACGGAGTATGTGAGGAGAGGCTCCGCTGCTCACAGCAGCCTGTAATCACTTTGCTCCCAGGTGCTCTGGGATTTCTATCTGCCCATGCAGAGACAGAGAGCGAGGGAATACTCGCTTTCTAACAGGCCTTTAAACAGGTCCAGCTTCTCTTATCAGTGTAACTTTAAGAGAGTGTGAATGCAGCGCTGCAGTGTTGTTAGAACGAGCCCCGGATGTGAATGCAGGCCAGATCTGGCAATGATGAGAGGAAGTCTGCTTCAGTTATGATCCAAAAAATAGTTTAGCTCGTTGTGCACTTTCCCTCCCTGTGTGGTCATGGATGCATCCGTGACTCGGGTCACAAAAAAACACACCTCAGGTCCAAACCACACAAACATGACAAGATTACAAAAAAAGATAGAAACCCTCCTGATCGTAAACGCTTTAGGATCCAGTCCTAGAACGGCAAACGCAGACATGCCGGTAATCCAGCAGAGGTTTCCTGACAACCTCCGACTTTAGTGCTGAGAAGCCAGTGAGCTCGGCTCCTTTCAAGTAACCAAAATCAAAGCAAGCTCTCCTTTAAATCTGTGAACTTTCGCACCGTAAATGAAACTGTCAGGCTGAAGATGGGTTTTGGTTTCATTCCCAACTTGGTGCTCTTCCTCCTTCCGCTGTTGACGTTCCAATGAGCCAGGAGTTCTGCCTTCAGGCGAACCTCGGGATCACCAGCTGTGTTCTGCGGGAGCGTTTGTGAACGTGCACCTCAGACTCGCTGTAATAAAAGGAAATGAGCTCGATGACTTTCTCAGATGAAAAACAGGTTGATACCCCATAAATGCTGACAACTGATACGAACGCTCACAGATTATGTAGCGCTGCGAAGCCTGCAAAGTATGCCAGGAGGAATCGGATAGAGGGACTGGGGAATGGAGATACTATTAAAACGGATGTAAATTAAAACTTTGCTCCGAGACTGGAAAGTGAGACCTGACTTGAGCGATAAATCTTTAGTAATGTACATAAAGCAGGAGCATAAATTTGATATAAGAACATCAGTATCAGATGACGACACTACGCCACCTCAAAGCCGGTCTTAAAAAAAAAAAAAAAGAGGACAGGAAACCTTAGAAACAATATACAAATTGGTTTGTTCTAGAGAGAAGACGATAAAGAAAAAAAGGGCAGAAAGACAGATTATTGGAAGCAGGAGTCAGCATGGGAGAGGGGAGGAGACAGGGATTATGGGTACTTTTCTTTTGCAGCCTCATCACAAACAAGTAAGCCGATCATCAAGAGCCAGCCAAGACATTAATATTCAAGGAATTAGTTTTCTTTTTTTATAAGGGAGATTCATTTATTTATTTTTTTCCTCCCTTTGCTGCACAAGGATCCTTTTAGTGAGCTGAGGCTATAAACAGCTTGAAATCACTTTGACAGCCTGATATCTCACAGAATACACACACACACACACACACACACACACACACACACACACACACACTGTGGGGAATTTTAATTTCAACCTGTGAAATTGTAATTGCCTCTCCTGTCAGAAAAAGCCAGTATTCTGGATTTTGCCATTATTACTCATTATTGATGTTTTTTCTTTGCCATTTTGAACTCTTTCTCTCTTCGTTCTCCATCTTTTCCTTCGCTCTCACTCTCTCCTGCACTTTGTTTGTCTCATTGTGAAGAGGAGCGCCGACATGAAATTAGCTGGAGCTGCCAGTGACAAGAGCCGGACGGCCAGGAAAGGTAGAGTAAATGGAGGAGGGAAAAGGGGGGCAAGCAAGGAGATAAACAAGGAGGAAGGGAGAAAGTGATGGATTGATAAAAGAGGACGACATCACACTGGGTGAGAAACCCCATGGCCCAAAAAAAACAAAAAGAAGAAAAAAAAAGATTTTTCTTTTCCTTTTATCATTATTATTATTATTATTGTTTCATCTCTGACTCCTCTAGCTGTGAGGCTGCCTGGGAATGACGGATGATGGAAAGCTCCCCCATTTCTTAGAGTATATGTTACATGTACTGCCGGTACACGAGGAATGCTGGGATTAGTGAGATGGAGGCTCGTATTCCTGGTCAGAAATGTACATATGCTCATGGCAATAAACGTGATTGAGCTTTGAAATATTTCTTTGAGCTCTTCCGTTACTGAGGCAGAGTGATTGTGTGATGTAAATATATACTACAAGAAAGTGCCAAAAGATGTATTGAATTTTTAAATACACCTACTTACAATATTCATTCTATTAGGTTAAAATTAAAAAAAACAACCTTTTAATGCGCCAAGGCCTCCTCTGACTGACTACACTGACTTCTTTATGCCAAAATGAGGGTTTATTTGAAAGCATTCACTGGCTTTATGAACACATGGTCCAGTAAGGACGTCCAATAAACCCAGTGCAGATCTAAGAGGGGTTTATAGATCTGAAGAAGTCAGAAATGTGTCTGGGACCGTCTGTACAAACACTTGTACACAAATGCAAAAGTTAACAGGAGATGCAGCCTATCAGAATAAGTCGTTTAATATGACAATAAAGGCTTAATCAGAATACTTTGTTGGAGGTTTATCTATTTTAAGTGACCCAATTTAGCTGTTGACGGTTAAATCTTGAGACAGGAATGCTCAAACAGCTTTTACTCTGTTTTAATTTATGAAATAATAAATAAAAAAAAGTTTACCATCATTTTCTATGTATGATGAACAATAACTTAATTAAAATAATTGAAACCGTCTGTGATGTGTGCATGTTGCCCTCTGTAAGAACTGTGTTAGAGGGAGACGAGGACATGCGGACCCGGTAGGATGCACTACGGTGGGCTTATGCTTCTGTCAATCAAATCTCCTTCACTTTTCCCTGAAGGCAACTCGGAAGATCAACTATTTACCTCGTAGATAAAGGAAAACTGAAAACTGTACAGGTGTCGCGAGTCTAGCTACTTTTCCTAACGACGAGAGTCATTTTCTGGGAATAAAACTGAAAAAGTCATCCACGTGCTGCAGAGCCGGAGCCTTCGTTGGTCTCCTAACTGCTCACAATGTTCAAGACTGTCAGCAGGGGAGTTGCAGCGTCCTCTGCTCTGATTAGTCAAGCATGTACTAAGCTTGAAAGCTCTAATTTGACTCGGTTGGACTGCGAGATGCACATTACCGCCTCTCAGCACAACAATCCAGTGTAAGTGCTGACCTTACCTTTACTGAAAAGTCATGAGATGAGATAATATGTTCTCTTCAAGTTGGAAAGAGGTCAACGTGAACACAATCAGCTCACTTTTGATGCTTTTCAAGTGAAAATCTGCGACACGATGCAGGTTATCTACACTTGACTCCTGCCACGTTGGACCGCGGTGTTGCCTTTGACTTTGAAGGAAACGTGTTTCTTCAGTGATTATAATTCATTGTTTCTCTTGAATGCCTTTTCTAGCACAATAACTCCCTCCTCTCACAGATGTGCACACCTTGCTCTTCTTTTCCTGCCGTGACTTGCAGATGCAGCACAAATAGTCCGCTTCCGGCATGTTGGACTGGTCAAAAAAAGAACCGATGGTGGGTGGATACTTTGGCTCCAAAGCCTCATTTAAGACCTTGTTCTTTGGGTCAAAAGAGGGAGACGAGACAGTGACTTTGATATGATTAAAGTAGCAAACATGCATCTGCCTAGATCACAATAAAAACACCACAAATGAATAAACGTGAAAGCACTCCTGCCCCGCACCAGAGAATATCCCAGTAAATATTAACATTGCTGCTCTGCACTGTGAATGTGCAACGTTTCATCCACGAGCAGCACCAAAGTAACAATTCATCATGCCAACAACAAAAAAAAAAACAAGCTTTCTGAAGTCTCAGGCAGTGCACAGTTATTGCCATGACAACATCATTAAAAGTTTTTAGATGCTAATCAAACATTGGCACAAGGAAAGCAGGCATATGACCTCAAGGTGATCTCTCCTCCTCTCTTGCATAAATATCTTATTTAAAGAGACGCAACTCACATGTGTTGTTTGATAAAAAAAAAAATAAATAAATAAATATATATATATATATATATATATATATATATATATATATATATATATATATATATATATATATATTTAACTCGGAAGGTTCATTAAGATAAAACCGGGAAGCTGTGGTAATTACCAAAGTTTTCCATGACTGCGGCTTTTCTGACCCTTCCTACACTGAACATGTGTTGTCTGCCTGTTGGCAACAACATTTGTTATTTGAACAAAACTGGTTTATGACAAGTAACAAAAAAAAAAGGCAACTTTCAGCCTGTCGAGCACATAATTAGGTGTTCAAAAGCTGGAACAGGTTCTTTTTGACAATGTTCAAAAGCTTTGAGACTTTTCAAAGAGATAGCTCAAAGTGACGCAGAAAATAAATATATAAAAACATTGCAGAATGTGGCATTTTATGTTTATTCATTATGGAAATAAGGTCATCATTAACTCATGAGGTCTCTCCGATACCAGAGGTTTCTTTTTATTTCTTTTATCGTTGAGGTCAAAATGATTAGCCCCCCCCCAACGTGATTTTTGCTTTTAAAACACGACGGAAAAATCAATCAGGATTTGAGGATTCAGGATTCTACTTTACTTGAGGGACTCCATGTGGGACTCCAGGTGGGACTCCAGGTGGGACTCCAGGTGGGACTCCAGGTGTGGGACTCCAGGTGTGGGACTCCATGTGGGACTCCAGGTGGGATTCCAGGTGGGACTCCAGGTGTGGGACTCCAGGTGGGATTCCAGGTGGGACTCCAGGTGTGGGACTCCAGGTGGGACTCCAGGTGTGGGACAGTGGTCCGGGCAGACGGAGGCTGCGCTGTTGTTCGGTGAAGGACAGGAGACAGATCCTACAGTGAAAACATGGTGGTGGGAGTATGATGCTGTGGGCCTTTTACTTTGGATGATTTTGGCACAAAATCCTTGTTCGGGTTCTTGGTGTCATGAAAAACAAAAAAAAAAGATCATGTTGTTGTCGGCGCTCCGAAACAATATGGATGAGCCAAAACAATTTTCCTCGGATGAAGAGACGTGTTTCAACTCAGTGAAGCCATCACAGTCACGCTGATACTGATTTATCGTCGTCTGGTTTTAACTGAACATGTCAGTAAAATAATTTAACTTACAGACTTTTTTTGTTCTTTTAGAAGCAAATTAATTATAAACACACATGCCAAAGTAAAGGCTTAACGGGTTGAGCAACTCTTTAGGAAAAATTGTTAAAGTTTGAAGTATTATACTTTTTTTTTTCTTAAATTTTGAGGGAAATACTTTTTTTTTTATATATAAACATAATTACGCCTGCAAAGTCCACTCAGGAATATTAAAAAATGAACTTTATCATACATGAGAAACTTTTTGTCTGTTCTGAAAGCAACACTCATGGTGGTGGCAGGAGACGTTTAAACCGTCCTCAGACGAACAAAAGCTGCAACACCGAGCGGTCGTGCACGCATCTCCATGTGCTTATTAAAGTGTTTTCAAGTCGACTGCTGCTGTGGACGACTTTGGTCTCCCGTCCCACCGGAGACTACAAACACCCGTAACTGCTCAAAGTCAAAGATGTATGTTAAGTCCATCAAACACAAAAAGCACAGACACACACGGGTGCACAAAGAAACAGCAAAACACAACTGGCAGGCCACCAAGACACTCAGCAGAGCCAATCTCTTCCCTCAAATGGCAGGCTGCGAATTCCCAGTGTGCTTTGCAGCGACAATAGGGTGTGTGTGTGTGTGTGTGTGTGTTTCTGTGTGTGTGCAGATAAAAAAAATATACACAGCAATCACTAAATGCAGGCAGAAGGGCCACCAAACTAAATGCTTAGACAAGCTGGCATGAAGTCATATTTACACACACACACACACAATCACACACACACACATACACACACACACACACACACACACACAAACACACACATGATTAGGAATGGATATGCTTGCCAAGATGGTTTCTCCTCTGTTCCAGAAGGCACTGAGGTGCTTAACACACAGCGAGCAGACCTCAGCCTATATAAAAAGAAAGACAGAGTGTGACACAAAGAGAGAGAGACGGCTGGGAGGTAGAGACAGAAAACCATGAAGCACGGTGGTCAACAAAATTGAAAAATAAATAAATAAATAAATAAATAAATAGAAATTAGTCACAGTCGAGCTGGCTTGCATGTGCACTTGGGCCTAGTTGAAGGAAATTAGAAGCCAGCGGTTTTCTAACATTTCCAGTGAGAGGCGCATCAGAGGAAGTACTTCTGTCTATAATCACAGACCACTTTTGCAAACAGCATCTTGTGGGTTTTCACAGCCCTGCGCGGGTTCTGGCAGGTGAACTTGTTAAAGTCAAAGTAGAGAGAAAGCGATAACTCTGCTAATGGAGCGAGATTAGGAAGAGGGATGCTGGCTGCTTCTGTTTCTACTTTCTCAAAGCAACACAGCGAGGAGGGCAGCAGCAAATGAAGGCAGTGGGACACACTAACCCGTACTCACACACACACACACACACACACGCTGCTAACAGCTATGGTATCAAGCAGGCGCGGGTTATAAGGCGGTGCCAGTCACTGCTCTCGTCGAGCGCCTGCCCTCGGGCTAAGCAGGCCTCATTTCTTCAACATTCACACAGAGAGGACAGTATTATCAATTAACACCAAAATGTGAAAGCGCTGATCTTATAAATCATTTAATTGCACTTTCAGCAAAGTTGTCTCACTAGTACAGCTTTAAAAAAAAAAAAAAAAAAGAAGAAAAAAGAAACATGTATTTGCTGTAGATGTTGGTAAGATTTTGAGCTAAAACACAGAAGCAGAAAGTAAAAAAAAAAGTGATGCGACCACTTGGAGGCATGAATGACAGCATGGAAAATTGAATACGCGAAATTGGACTTAACCTGACAAGTTCAGCAGTAATTATGTCAGGTTTTTCTCCACAAACTTCTCTTTTTTTTTTTTTTCCATTCTTTCCCAACAGCTGCCTGAATCCGGAGGTTTGACTTTCTATTCATCAAATGAATAATTTATATTCAGGTAAACACACAAGCAGGGTCTACAGCACAGTTACATTTCTGTGTCAGATATTAAAAAAAAAAAAAAAGAGGAATTTACTTCGTTAGGCAGAAATGAAAAGGTCACTGCCTGAAATGGCAACTAATGAGAATCTCTGTCAGCTCACAGTTAATGTCAAGATCCTCTGTATTTGTCATCCCTGTTGTTGGAATCAATCTGTATTTATGAATATCTGAAAACGCATTTAAGTGCACAGAACTCATCATCTGTGAAATTGAAGTTTAATCTCAAATTAATTGTGCTGGCCTGAACCTTCGATCGATTCTGTATAAAGGGTAACTGGCGAGCTGCGAGAGGAAAACACGCTTTGAGACTTTGGCGTGCTTCGGGATATCATTGGAAACACTGCCGGATCTGCAGGAGTTTGGACACGCGCTCCGGACGAACACAGGACTTTGGAACGATCTTAAGTATCAACATACATAGATTGAAGAGACTGGACCCAACACTCGTTTCAAAAATCCCCGTTCACATTCTGCCGTAGATGCGACTTTCGCTCTTTTGTTGGTTTTATTTTGCACCAAACTGCAGAACTTGAAGCTGCTAAATCAGTGAAATTAAATGAGAGGACAAATAAAGTACGTTCACATTCAACCCCTCTTTGGCTTGCCTCGAGTCCAGAATGTCTCAGCATCACCTCGAACCGGCTCCGCTGCACAGATGACAAATTGACAGCAGCTGCCACCGAGACAAGAAGTCAGAACTCTTGCTTTTATTAGAAGCAACTGAAGTGAATGATGGGAGGAGAATAATGATCTCGTTTCGATGGTTCCTGCCTCCATATCTCACAGTAAGTGATGATCTCCTAACTATAAAGGGTCGTTTGTTGCATCCATATTTCACCGGAGCACAATGCAGTGTAACTGGCATACACGGGGAGGAAACGTGCTTACGAGGCATCAAAAGAGCTGTATGGATGGCTGCAGAATAATATAGGTCACTGCGGGATGGATGTAACAAGCTTCAGAGATACACGAATTGTTTGATCACATAACACAAAGTAGTGTGTGTGTGTGTGTGTGTGTGTGTGTGTGTGTGTGTGTGTGTGTGTGTGTCGCTGTATGACATGCATCGTTTGATTGGGCAACATAAAGCTTTGGCGCTCATGTTTGTGTGTGGATTTACCTGACATGCATCATTTGCACATATAATACAATGCTGCACTGCCGCGCGTGAGTGAGAGAAAGAAACGTGCATCATTTAGGTGGAAAACACCAGGGTGCACGCATGTATCTTGTTGTCAGGCCTTACTTGTTGTTACTTGAAAATACAAAGCTACCGTGCGTACAAATGCCTAATGAGCCGACACGCACAAACACACGAATGCACACAGAAACGCGTACTTTATATCAATCATTAATATTAATCGAAAGATGTTGCATGACACTGAGCAGGCATGCACGCATACACCCACACACTCTCACAAGTAAAACTAGTTGGATATCTGTTTCTTTGAATATATGCATTTCATTTGCATGAAAGCACACAGACACTCTTGTTCAGATAAAAATCTGTCTCACAAACTAGGACATGTTGGGACTCAAAAATACCCTGAAATTAGTGAGAACCGGACAGACTTGATCCACGACGGCAAGCATTTCGTAAATTTGTCAATTAATCAGCACCGCTACGACAGATTTTATGTAACAACGACAACCGAGAAGTTCATCAGTGTGAGCAGATATCTGCAACCAGTACTGCTGTCCAAAAGGTTTTGTGAATTCAAACGGATCACTGGGATGTTTTCATTTAGGTCGTATGACAAGTATAAAAAAATTGAGACTGCTATGGCAAGATAAACCTCCCAGGAGGACAACCAGTGAGGCACAACCGCGAAAAAATGAGAAAATATTAAAAACCCTTTTATTTTTGGAAGCAGGGAGGGTCGTTACATACAGATCAAACAAGTGTGGCAACAAAATGAGGATCAATAATCATTCACAAGTTGCATTTTTCATTGAATTTATGAGGCAAAACCCATAAAACTGGACATTTTCATACAACCAGTTAAACAGACAAACACGTTAAAACAACCTGACTGACATTCACTAAGTCACTCTAAAAACATACCCTCATCTGTTCAAAAATAAATACTTTGAAATGAAGTTAGAATGTCGTACAAATCATTTCCATATAATAAATTGTTTAGGCAACAACAACTTCCAGCTCCAAAATCCTTCTGAAACAGCTTCACAGACTTCAGAAAAAGAAAAGAAAAACAGTTTCTACACTTTTGTTTCCCCGTTTCAGGACAGTCTCTCTGTCAGGATCCAACAAGGGACAAAGAAGACATGCAGCAAACAATTTAGACTTGAATCAGATTGAAATCAGATCCCCCATCTGCACCAACTGTATAAAAAGTATTCAGTGGGGACCGGCGTCCAGTCACCGCCCGTGGACGCTTGTACTTGAGGCCGTGGGTGGACTCAGTACAGTTTCTCAACAATGAAGGCCAGGAGAGCTGCTGCTAGAGCCAGCCCCAACCCCAGCGTCTTCAGCGCCTCCCTGTCGACACCGTAACAGCCAATCAGGAGGGGGCGTGCAGGCGGCGAGGAAGCAGGCCCACCGACTCCATTCACTGAACGTTCCTGTGGGAACAAACGCACAGAAGATGAGCCCCTTCACCTCACACAAAACAAAGCAGCTACTTTATACTTCTTTATTATCATCAAGACCAGTTCTAATCTTGAATTTCACTGGCTGCTTGGGAGGCGATTTCGCTGGCCGCGCTCCTCTTCACAGACGTGTCTGGGACAGCTGCGGACGCCGAGTGGCCAGTGATCAAGCTGCACGGCGGATGAGGCACTAAGACCACCAGTCTATGTTCTCATTTGGTGAACATGAAGTCAATTCCACGTTACACATAAATAACCAAACTCCAAAGTTCTGGTAGGTGTTTGAATATCCCTCTAACGCACAAACGGAGGCAAACATCCGCTCTGGCTTGTTACGTCCCACGCGCGTGGACGCGCGGATCGCTGGAACTCCCGGCGTGTCAAAACCATCTCTGTAATCACAGAGCCGTCTACGGATAGAGGTGGTCAGTGATCCAACGCAGCAAACGTCTCAATCGGAGAGCTCTGCTCAGGGAGAATGTGTTGAACCGTTAAACTGACAGCCGACAAAGATGAGCGATGTCAGTGAAGGATGGGAGACGCTGATGCCGAAAGCAGCAGAGCGGGAAAGAAAAACCAACTGTAGGGAGGGGTGGGAGGGGCACTGAAGCCTGACTCTGTGGGGTCTGTATACATTAATTACCCAAATTATAATTTAATGTGTCTTTGGTACCATATAAAAGTAGCTTTCTGTGTATGGACATATGTCTATTAAAAAAACCATCTCTTAATGCCACGTTTGTTGGAGGGAACTCTGGGACTGAGCTTTTGCCTTCTCTTGCTCACACAAGTCTCCAGTCACCCTGAACTCGTTTATTTCTCTCCGTTTCGGCTCTACAATCTTCTTTCACTTTGATGACGGCGACTACAATAAACTTCGATGATTGACTGTATTTTTTTTTATGGAGTTCTTTCAACATTTTGTGGATGAAAGCATTCATAAAATCAGCCCTTTTTCTTATGCAGATGAGTGCGTTTCAATTATGATTCTCTTATTTAGATAACTGTGTAAGCACTTAATGCGGTTTTGAGGCAGCACAGTCGTTGCAGAGTGGTGTATACTGAATAAAGTGGCGACTAGAAGTTAAAGAACCTTGTAAAACGATGGAAAATAGAGTTATTTTACAGGCCAAAGGCCGCTTGTTTTGAAGGATCCACGTTATTTTAATGTTGCTTTGCTTGAGTGTTTATCCATCAAACATATTCCAGGAAAGTTCAGACCAGTCTTCAACTAGATGGTCGCCGTGCTGGGTTTTCAAACATCTTGGGTTTTCTGAGGGTTGCAAATCCGCACCTGGCAGGCAACAACCAGGTTATTTTGTGCAGTGGCTGGTCAGTTTGCTCAAACTACCAGCCACCGTTTGTATTTGTTGTAACAGGTTACCGTAGCAATGCAACCATGTGCTGCGGTTTCTTTTGCAACCTAAACTAAAAGAAAAAACACAAGGGTGCATGTGACGTCGGCGACTCTTAACTCTCCAATCCATTTGGGATTTTAACCACATCTGCTATCCAACAGTTTCTCCTGTTACTTGGCTTTAACTTTGTTTTTGGTATTTATCTATTTTTTTTCTTTCTTATACAGTATCTATTCCTTTTTTGTTTACAACGTAACAACATCTCTTCCCTATGGTCATAAATAAAATATTACTCAATTCGGAGCTGGCAAACCCCCAAAAGGGGACACATGGCGAGGATGTGAAATTGATTAGTGAATAATGATGGTGATGATGATGAGAATGAAAACCATTAACCCCCGTCACGTGCATGATGAGACATGCCAGAATATAGTCTGGCATGCACGTTCACCGTGCCAACAGTACGCTTTGGAGTCAAAACAAATAAATATATATTTTTGGGACGAAAACAAACTGAAAGTAAAGCAATTAAAGACCAGCAGTCACCCAACTGCCTCATCATAGTTGATATAATCATCCAGGGGGAGTCGGCACCCGAGGAAACGGTTGCCAGAACAACAGGTGGGAGCTGCAGTGACGCGTGATCGCTGAACTTCAAATGCTGATCAAACACAAAGGAAAAGTCACTCATTTATAGTAAAAGCTGAAGTTTTAACACCTCAAATGGTTTTTGTTTGTGATCTATATTTTAGTCACAGGTTGAGAATTTGAGGTTTTTAGTGGCCAGATTAAAATTTTCAGTATAAATTCCAGTTTCTGTTGTACACTGACGACGGTGAACGTTTTCTGCTTTAAATCAAAAATCAACTTGAGAAGTGGCCCTGAAGTCAGAAGTCCAGTAGGTTACGGACAAATCTGCCCTGTGAACTGCACACGACAGACTTTGTTGAGCAAAACACCTACTGGTAGATTCATTATTCATCTGCATGGAGCTGAGTATCACTGCACGCCTCCATGTGGTGCACACACGCGGTGTGTGTGTGTGTGTGTGTGTGTGTGTGCGTGTGTGTGAGCAGCTGCGCAGCGGCCGTCTCACTATCCTCCACATCACTGCCGGTGCTCTCTAATAGTTGTGAACACTACTTAGCCACCCACTCCTCTTTTAACTGAGCTGTTATGAATGGTTTCCTCTGTTGCAGAACATAATGGAGGATGTATTCCGTGTCAGACAACGCCTGCGTGATGCAGCCGTCAAGTATTTGCAGGAACCTCAGACAATAGGTGGAGGGAGAATCTTTAACATGGTTCTGGGTGACAGATCCACAGTTATTTCATGTCAGGATCCACATGAGACTCCCCGATGGCGTAACTGATATCCTTGTTTTGCAGAAATGGGATTGAAAAGCTGTACGTTGGGGCGTGTTATATAATGTAGTCATGACAAGTACAAGCACTAGAAATACTTACACACACTTACACACACTTAAATACTGATCTCGACTGTGAAGTCAGTCAGGTTTGAAGTGCTGGCGAGAGGCAGGAGAGAGCAATTCAACAAAAAGAGCATGCAAACAGAATTAATACTATCTGGTAGGGATTATGTTTCTTTCATTTTAATTAGTGCAAAAATGAATAGTTAAAGGAAATATAAAGCAGCCTGATAGGTCAGACCCACATCTGGAAAGATGTGGGGTCTGACAATGATCCACGGGGCCTCCCAGTCCCAGTCCCAGGGGAGGCGCCAACAGTTGCACAGTTGGTTAGTGCTACGACCAATCAGAGCAAAGAACAAGGTGATGAATTCAGAGCGACGGAAACGAGTCAACGGGAGAGTGTGTTGTGTGGAGTCTGATGGAGCGAGGGAGCAGTGTAATAAAAATGAAACGATTGTTGCAGAGTTGCAAGCAGAATTTGAGAATAAACGGCGAGCTACAGCGCCCGAGCAATGTCTTCCACCTCGGGGAGTGTGTGTGACGCAGCTGGCTACAGCTAACGACAGATACACATAATCAGCTTCTGATTACTTCCTGAACAGCTTACTTACCAGCTGCCTCTTGCCATTTGTAAATGAGATGGGCCTCATACACCACAGTCCCTAGGAGATTATCACGGAGGACGTGGTGGCCAACATGTCTCGCCGTTTTGTCTACGAAAGCCAGGATTCAGGACTGCTGGATATCAGCTGGCATTGGTCCTCCATCAGGACGATCAATGTGGGGGGGGGGGGGCTCACAAAGGCTCATTTAACTACCAGTGGAGGTAACTGGTAAATTAAACTTTTGCCCCAGTCTGTCGGCAAAACAGCAAATACATCTTCCTCGCAAAGGAATGACTCGAGTGTCACCTTCTGTCTCTGTTGATGCCACGGCCGACCCAAACACCTGCCCCTCCTCAGCTGCAGCCAGCTACACCGTTCACATTCAGCTCTCAGCACCGCTGCTCTGCACGCCCACCCAGAGGCCCTCTCCACAAGGATAGAGCCATTTTTTTGGTCAAGACTTTTGGGCATATTTACTGCGCTCCAATGGATGGCAGATGCCCAGGTGTACCTGCAAAGCGAATGCGGGTTTGCCTGCAGTATGTCTAGATTTCCAGGTTAGTTATAAAAGAGAGTTTTACTGAGATCGGACAGCTAATGAAAAAAAAGAAAAAAAGAAATCGTTGCACACCTAAACCATTATCTTCCTCGGTGCCGACAGGCCAAGTGCACTGCCTCCTTGATGCTTCTATTTATCTGTCTCTCTGCAGGTGTCTTTTAGCAACGGGGTGCCTGGAGACTGACTGAATTGTACAGTCAAAAATCTATTACTGGTAGTGAGGATAAGTGAAAATCCAAGTACCAGTAGGTGCGTATCAGCACAGTGGGGAGAGATGGGTGGGGTGAGCGAAGAAAAAGAGAAGAAATGAGGAGAGGAAGAAAGGGAACTGGGGAAAATGAGAGATGTGGCTTTCAGTGATAGTTCACCTCCTGCTAGCTGGCGTGCTGAGTTTGTGCATTTGTGTGTGAGAATAAAAAAAAAAAAAAAAAGCAGTGTGTGTGTGTAAGAGTGTGTAAGAGCGTGTGTGCATGTGTAGACCTGTGGTGGATAATGTCTGTCTCTCTGCTCGCAGCGGTTGCACAGAGCAAAATAATCCTCCCTGAAAATCATCTAACGCTACACTAGGGGTGCCAGGCTGGCGAACACAGCGGGAAACTTCTCCCTCAAAAGCCTAAGCCTCTCAAATGTCTCTCAGTCACCTCAAAAAAAAAACCCCAAAAAACTCTTGCTCCCATTCTGCACGTGCACCTTTAGGTGTCTGGTGCAGCGTTCACCGATGCACTGACATCGTCATTGAAAAAACATCTAACACTGTGGCACGCACAACGCGCCATGAGCGCCACAGAGCACAATGCGCGGGGGTCACGTTTCCCACATGATCCACAGCAGCTGCCGGTGTCGCTCCGAACACACACAGGCCGAGCAGAGGTGTGTGTGTGTGTGTGTGTGTGTGGGGGGTTGTAAATGGATACTGTAGCAGACTCCTTAGTCATGGCTGATTCAACAAAGCCAAGAAACAATCACAGTGTGTTACAGATGTACTCACAACAGAAGAGATGAAGGGAAGAGAGAAAATGTGATTAGAAATACTTCTGGTCAGAAGAAAACAATTATTCAGAGGTTGGAACCACAACAGAAAGAAGACAGAGGCTCAGACGGGAACTTTAGGAACTTTTACCTACCGTTTCCTAGACTCACCTCGACTCTCAAACCGTACTGTTTTCCTTTAGTGAACACAAAACTACAAAGTTTGCTCTTCAGCTGCATTTGCTCTGTCTGGAAACATTTGTAAACATGCAGTTTAACTAAGACACACTTCCACGTGCACAAAGGTTCATGAACTCTAAAGGCACAGCCACCCAACATCTATGACTGCACAGTAAATGATGCAGCTTAGTCGTAACATGATTGTAATCTGGCACCCAAAATCATTTGAAAATGTAATGTAAGAAATGTCCAATAAGTTTATACTATTTTTTTAAAAGCCACATTTCGGATCAACGATAGGATGACTCAGCATTTGTCACAAATGACCGTTTGCTAGCTCAACTCTAGTGAAGTGCAATAACGGCACGACGAATACAGATGGATTTTTTTGCGGCGCTTCTGCCTGGAGTGTTTATGAAGGAGGATTTCACTGATCATCAGCACCGGGCAGGTAAACAACAGCACAGCCCAGCACATCTAACGCCAACGTGAACATCTGCCGTTCATGACTTCATGGGTCACATTTAGGTCACACAAGTGAATTGTGAGGGTGTTTAAAGAAAGGATGGTTGTCGTAACATTTGTGTGTCAAATTAATGACTTAAATCAACATTAGTCCCTGTATATAAACTGTGTTACAGGTACTTTTAGGTAATGAAGAGAGAAGAAAATGCACAGAACTACAAAACTGCTGTTTCATTACAAAGAAAGAAATCATTTTAAAGTATTGGTTGATTAGGTATCTTAAAAAAAAGTTTATATTGTTTTGTTTTTTTTTTTTCTCTAAAGGTTCTACTCCACCCCGACGTTTAAAAAGGGCAGTTTGGGTTTTCTTGATATAGTATGTATATGACCAAAGCAACCACAGTATGAAAGTGTTGTGCTCAATTCAAATTAAGTGGTGCGCTTATCTTCTTGGGCCTCTCTGGAGCATCTGTGTAGAAAACTACAGCACAAGACGAGCCTTGCTTTGGGCCAGTGTCTGGACAAAAAAAAAAAAAAAAAAAAAGGAAAAAGGAAAAACAGATAAAAAGATTTTCTCCTCAGGGCAAACAAACTGGGATTTAGTGTCTTAGCAGTGAGTCTTCGGACACAAGAACAGACATCTGCTTGTGTAATACAGCCCTCATTATTTTATTGCCTCAACTATGAAGGCCTGATTCATGCCACCTCCTCTTAAAGGCTAATACTCAAATGTGCCTGCTCCTTTCACTCTAAGAAGTGCTGACCTGAGGTCAAGATTTCTGAGGGCACTAATTCAAAAAAGCTTCTCTGCAGAAGACAAACTCTTTGTCCAGCCCTCCACATCAGGACCGGCATCATCCCAGTGTTCCTAAGCCTCCTTTGGGCAGTTTTTGCCATGTTACAGGTCTCCAAAGCAATTCTTAGTTATATCTGGTGTTTATCAACATTATGTCAGCACAAATTCAGTTTTTAAGTCACTTATAATACACTACAATGTAGAAAATAGTAAAATAAAGGAAACCCCAAAATGATTCGGTGTATGCAGTCATCTGCGGCTCCTTACTGGTAGGACCCACGCATTGACCCACGGCTGCCTGACTGGAAATGAGCACCAACAGCACAACAATGGAGCCAACGTGGCAGAATGGTTTTGTGTCGGTTGTTTTTTTTTGTACCAGCTGACAACAACGGCGCTGCAGTCTGCAAAGGACAGAGAGCTGAAGAACCATGCTGGCATCTCAGGTCATCATTACGGTGAAGGCGTTTTAAAAGAACATGCCAGCAGCGCTGAGGATGGAACGACAACGCTGAGTGTCGACGCTCCCATTCAGCCGACGTTTGGAAAAACATGTACTTGAAGCAGGTTAAATGGTGACATCATAACCAACAATGTCATGGAATTCAAAGTACAAGACAATGCTTGTTAAGGACACACCTCTTAGGGTGATGTTATTTTATTTATTATAAGTTTGAAAAACATTTGAATTAACCTATATAAATACCTCCATAGTAAAAGTTATAGATGTATTTCTTTGTTATTCATAAAATACCTGTATTTATAAGTTTTTGTGGTGCTGTACTCTCATGTGTGCAAAAACTGCAGTATATAAAGATCATATTAAAGCTAAAAATATGAGTTTATAGGTTATTGGTGTTGGACATGCAGAAGCAGCAAATGATCAGTTATCTGTATTGGCTTAAAGGTTTAATATTATGCATTCCTATTAACTGTAAATCATCTGTAACTCCATCATTAACCCTGGTGAGAGCGCTTGGTGTCTTTGTGAGGACGGTGATTCTGCCTTTCGTATTTTGCGTCGGCCACGTGGGGAAATTACAGCTACTTTCATGATTTCACTAAGAAAAACACAAGCATAACAAAAAGATTAGTCAATGGAATCTTCTATTTCTACAAAACAGCTTCTGGAAAAGGCTTTTTTATTCACATCTTTCATCTGTGGCACACAAACAAAGCTCGGTTCAAGGGGCATTTGAAGCCCTCTGACATTCAAAATGCACAAAATAGAGTGAAGCTTTGTAATGCGATTTGACATGTTAGGTAAGAAGACCGAAAATAGATGTGATTGAAATGTTGATGGCCTAACATTTACTCCTCTTTTACCCTGACTTTGGTAAGGAAGTGCAGCCCATGTAATACAATTTGGCACGCTAAATGAAATGCTTAAAATAGCTGCGCCTACAGTTTTGAAAGCAAGACAAATTATTTGCTATTTGAGTAAACAATGTCATGCAAAGGCCAAGCAAAACCTTTAGACATTTTGAATAAAAAAAGTTTAAAAATAGATTTAAGAGGATTATCTGTGTCCTAACGAGAAAGGACAGTCTAATCTTTGATTTTTGTTTTTTTTTTTTCCCCCTGAAAATACGTTTGACAAAGTGAACATAACGCAACATCAAAGCAACAATTACATATCAGCACGGAGCAACATCCAAACGGAGCGGAGAAATACAGATTTTGCTCAGGCTCCATTGTGTGTATCAAGCATGCTTGTGTTTTGTCTGTATGGTGCTGGAAGTGTCTCATATAGCCAGAGGCCCGCCGCAGTCTGCCAGGAACCGGGGGGGGGGGGGGGGGGGGGGGGGGGGGGCGGCGTACGCATCAGCGTATGTGTGCATTAACATGGACGGACAAGGATCACTGTGTGTGTGCAAGCCTCTGAACTAATGATGTATGTGAATGTAAGCAAAATGATGCAAAGCACAAGCAATCCCACCCACTTTGGACTAGAAAGCTATACGCTGACCACATCACTGTTTCATTTGTTAAGGTAGGAGCTTGGAGGAGCGGAGAGGGGCCTCTTTTATTTGTTTATCGGGGTCAAGATGCACACTTCTGAGTGAAACTGAATAAAACTTTGCACTGAAGATCTGAGCTGCAGGATATAACAAAAGGCAGCAACAATGAGACGAGCAACACTGAACAGAGCGAAGATGATCATCAGCAAGCAGCAGAACTGTATGGATGTCTGTGCGAGTTGGTTTTTCAACAGATGTAGGCATGACTTTGTCACATTTGGAGATGTATATGTTGAAAATGATTCACTATGATCATTATCATCATCATATAATTCCTTTATCATCTCATCTGATTTGACGTTATGAATGAAATTCACAGCATCAAATATAAGCAATCTAAGTGTGTTTTCAACCACATAAAGAAACCGGTTAGTTAGAGCTGAGAGTTCAAACACAGAACCAATCATTCACAACGAATTGTTGTTCAGTTTGCATCTGTGCAGAACAAATTTGATCAAACAGAAGGAAAAATAAGAAAGAAAGAACCAAAAGTGAGGCAGGCAGTGAAAGGGTTCAACACTACACTAGTAGTGTGAGTTTGTGTTTCCCAAAAGGATCATTTAGCATCTCTCCCAACTGAACGGCGTTTGTACAGACATTTTCTGAGCGGAATCCCATTGAACATGGATGAACAGGCCAAAAACGAGATTAATCTCCAAATCCTCAAATTACTACAGTATATCAATCTGAGGAGCCTGTTAACAAGGCTAGAATAAAAAGGTGTTTCCTCCTGTAAACAAAGAGGGACGGCCCCCACCCAGACCAGGACTGACGTGCAAACTACAGGCCTGGCTGTAGCCATGTCCTCATCCGTCCTCTCCAGGAACACGTCTCTCCATTTACCAGTGCAGACAAGGACTGCCAACAGCTCCGCAGGGATTATTCAGCACCAGAAACTTCAGCCAACGTTGATATGCTGATCCTAGTCTGAGAGTTTAGGTTTAAAACTATTACACTTGCCTAACTGGGGGTTTTAAAGGAAACTCCACATCTGATCATGCTGTTATTTATCTTTATTCTTTATTTATGTCCGTTTTTTTGGCCATCCCTGAATAAGATGTTTTCAGAGCGCTGAAAGAGATTTGATTTTATGAGTTAACGGGATGAAATACTGTATAAATATCAATGAAAAACTGAGCAGAGATTTTTTTTTTCCCTCAATTCCGACTGCACTGAGACGTTTTTGAAAAGTTTTGAAACAAGGCACGGACCTATTTTTTTTAAGAGCAGGTTCCCCACACACTTAATTACTTGCTACTGACAATAGTTTTGGGAACTCCAGAGATGGCGACCCGGGTTCAAGGTACAGCACGTGATGAGACCAGCAGGTACCATTCAGTGAGCGACATAATACTCCTCCATATTCATTCATCCTGGGAGTAGATGTGAATTTGGCATAACCCATAAGGCGTCCGACAGCCAGAAAAAACATTTTTTACAACAGTTAAAGAACCAAACTAAATTCTCTACAACCAAACTCTTAGTATTCAGTGCAGAAGGACAGTAAGAGAGACAGGAGGAGAAAAGAAAACTCAAGGAAATTTAAAAAGAACCAGACCACAAGTCACAGAAAAACTCTGCTCTAGTACAGATTTCCTAACACTCTCCATTTTCTATGCAGTAGAAAACACAAACTACAAATGTGCTCTCTCGTGGAACTATCAGCTATTTTCCTCCATCTCTGCTGTTGTGCTGGTCTTCTTGAGGAACTATGCTCTGAAAAATGCTGATTATTAGAGGACACTCCAAGCTGTGTCTGTGTCTCCTCATCCCTCCAGCTGCTTCACTCTGTCCTTCAATGTAGCTTCATTTTCTGGCCTCTCTTTTCTATAACTTAATTTCATCTGAAGATGAAAACGGGTAAAGACACTTCTTCTTTTTCTTTCCCTCTTCATGCGGTTGAGTGCCTCCTCTGCTATTGTGTCCTGCCAAAAGACTCATTTAGTGTCTGTCCCGGTGTGCTGAAAGTGCTGTTTCTGTGAATTAAGGACTGACGGGAACGTCAGAGAGGACAAAAGAGGAACTTTTCATTTATGTCAATAAAAGATATTTGTCACAAAGTCATAAAACACATTTTAGTGAAGCTGTACATGGCATTAAGAGGAACAAATTCTCATCTAGTCTTTCACACTTCCCGGGTCACCTGACCTGAAACTCCTGGTGGTTTTGGAGTGTAAGATACTCAATTAAACCCCAATCAAACTCGCTTGTCTGGAGCTCCTGTCATCTTCAACATTAAAATACTGGTTTTGATGGTGGTACCAACTTTACATTCATCTTAAGAAGACAAACAATACTCCCACACATATACAGTATACGGCTATATACGTGAACAATTGTATAATTATGATTTATTTTCTACTCACCACTCTCAACCCATCCATCCCATTACCTTTCAATATATTCACGCATGCATCTGCCCATCCATCACATTCATCAGCTCATCTATCAGCTGTGTGCATCTCGGCAGTCATCCCCTCACGTCAGCATGTATGCACATCTTTGAGTCTGCTCTCAAGTCCATCCATTCAGAGCCATCAGCACGGGCTTTCATACTCCACTCTATAAATCCATCCATCTGGTCATATTGCTTCCCTCCCCACTCCACATCATTATGGATGCAATCATCTCTCTCACTATTTCTGACATAATGGATCTCTCACTTTACTCCTTTTTTTTGACAAATACACATTACAGATCTTCAATGGTTTCTCTCCCTACCGAGTTACGCACTTATCAACCACTCTCTCTTTTTATCCAACTGTCTTACATTGCTCATTTGTATCTTGGATAAAATGAAAAAGACTTGTCTTTCCTCTCACCTGTCTATCATGTGCCCTATCACACTAGGTTTCTCTTCGCACTTCTTTCTTCCAATTTTCTTTACCTTTGAGCAAAAACCATGCAACTATAGATCCTCCTGGAAGGATGAATATTTGTATCCCCATAAATCCCTCACAATACCTCCATCACAAACCGCACTGTATTAGTGGTTCCTTGGTAAAGACAAGTTAGATAAGGGAGAGTTATATAATTAACTTACAAGAATCTAGCTTGTTTAAAATTTGAATGTATACTAGGACATCTGACTTCTTTCTACTTGCAAAAACAAGTAAAATGTAGCCAGTAAGAGCAACAGTTCTTTATGTTTTTCATCCAAAAACATAAACAAGACAGAGGAATGGACTAAAAGTGAAGCCCTAGGTTCGATTCCTGTCCTTGAGGTCCACTGTCCTGCATGTTTTAGACGTTTCCTTGCATCAATACACCTGATTCACATGAAAGGATCACCATCAGACTGTTATCAAGGTCTGTCAAAGTCCGTCAACGACACAGTCATTTGTATCAGGGTGTTGAAGAAGGGAAACATCTAAAACACGAGTCCAATAAACTTCAAAACTGAAAGGCCACTTGAAGTGACAGCGACTGGCTGCTTATGAATAAGGCAGGTTTTGTGTTGTAACTGCAGGTTAAGGCAGCTTTATAACATTTAAGATAGGATTAACTGTCTTGTCTTAAGCAATACATGTCGAATTGTATATAGTTGAACTGTATTGTTGAACTGTATGGCTGAAGTGCCTTGAGATGACATTTGCCAGGATTTGGGGCTACATAAATAAAGCTGAATTGAAATGAAATTCTTTCATGAATAAATACAGATTCTGAACTCATGCAGCAGTCAAGGACACCACATATATCAGTGGGCCTCACAATGAGCAAGTCTGTGTGCACAGCTTGCAGATACTGCTGTGTTTCCACACCATTAGGTCACTTATTGCATTGTGCACAAGTGTCAATCAGTGCCATTAAGAGCCACCAATGCAAATCACAAGGACAATGGATTAGAGCTCATCAGCAGCATCGTTGGAGATTCCTTAATATAACTGAGTCTTAATTGCACATATGCTGTAGAATTTAAAAGGCCAGAATTAATGATTTCTTTTTTCAAGTTTAGATGTACCAGTAAAAAAACAAAAAAAAACAAAAGTTTCTACCAGGTAATTATTTAGTGGCTTTCGTATTTTTTGTGTTTACCTCAAATAATTTGAGTTCTTTTAATGAGCTTATTTAATGAATCCACATCAAATCCGCTCTCTCAATCCAAGACAGTGCTGGTGTTACCCAGGAAAACTCCAACTGCAGGCTAAAAAAAATAACAAAACTGTTGAACTTTTGTCGTTAAATAACATCTGTCAACTTCTATCCCTCTGCAGATGTTTACCATGCAGAAATGTTTTTTAGAGACATAGATGAAAACTTCAAACTATCAGGAAATGCATGTGCTTACACAACAAAGTATAACTGTGTATGAGGGTGTGTGGGAAGTGTAAAAATGTTGTTTTTTTTGTTGTTTTTTTTAAGGAATTTACATGTGAGTCACATCTACTTCCTTAAAATAAGATGAAGCATTTAGCTGGAAGATGTGTTTTTAGGGAGTGTGAGGTAAAATAGTGGAGGTGTTGCAGAGTAATGTCAGTGTGTGTGTGTGTGTGTGTGTGTGTGTGTGAGTGTTAGATGGGCTGCAGGCTTTAGAAGGCAACTAGTTTTCCAACGTTTAGTCCCCCACTCCACTGCTGAATGACGTTGCTTGGTATAGCACAAACCTCCTTCTCCTTCTTTTTAATCCCATTTTCTGCTATCCATTTCTTTCTCTGCTTGCTTTCCTCTTCATCTGAGTCCCCCTTTCTCGTGTCTCTGTCTGTCCCTTTCTTCCCCTCCCGCTCTGTCTGGCAGTAAAGGCTGATGGAGTGTGAAATTAGAAAGTGTATCATATTCTGCTCAGTGGCTCCGTGTCCTGAGCTATAAGCTACAACTAGTCAGAGTGAAAAATAACATGCAGTGAAACAGATACATTAACATGGTTTAGTGTGTGCATGTGTGTGTGTGTGTGTGTGCATGTGTGTGGTGAAAAAGCAGATAGGGAACAGTTTAGCCTGTGACAGCTTATCTAAAATTACTTATCTTACGGATGATACACTACTGCTTCTTCACAAACTACCGAGTCAAGCCGGGATTAAAAGTACGGGCACATATATTCACATCATATTCATGTGCTGAGTGCACAAAATGTGAATAGCCTGCTGAAAACAGATTTCATAGCTTTGATAAGGAAGCAGCCCAGTGAGAGCTTGAAGAGCGTAGAATGGAGATCATACTATTGGCTGAAAAATACTTGTACACCTGCTAAATCAGTTGACATTTACATATTCCTCCATGCTTACATGACACTTGCAGTACCAAGTATTTGATAAAGATGGGAAAGCCTTATAATCCTATCCCTGTAATAGCTTTGTCGTTATTTTCCAACTGTCTGCAGGATCCATCACGACGACTCTGAGATCCAGCAGCTGATTTACCGTCTGCTGTAATAAATCTCTGACCTTCACCTTTGTGCAAGTCTGTTAGAAACTAATTATGTTTTTCAAATGTGAACATGTGCATGTATTTGTCCGTGTTTACCTGCGTCAGACCAGACACTTGTCCTTTTTGAAGTGGTGCAGCAATGGAGGGAGTGAACGGTTTACTGTCTTCTACTGGCTGGCCTTTCATGAAGTGCTTTCCTGCCTCATAGATGTCCACCTCAATCATTTTACCTTTGAATTCAACCTTCTTTGGTACCAGCACCTGTACGTAAAGAGAGATAAGTGAAAAGTTAAAAAGAAAAAGGACTGTAATAAAGCAATATCAAGTTATGATTTGGGATACGATTATATCAGTGACTTGAGGGTAGTAAGATATAAGTAATGTTAAACAGTCAATATTCAGTTATATATCATTTAGTGATTTATGTTGGATCCATCACTAAGATCACTGAAGGAAGAACCAAAAGATCTACACACTGCACATATCTTTAGTAGCCAGCTTTATTTTTAATCAACTACTGCTCAAAACAGTGTTTTTTTCCCCCACATTTCCATTTTGCTTGTCTTTGTTTGCCTAAAAAAAAAGCTGTGTTTCATTTTTGAGAACCCTCAAGGTCAAAAAGTACAACAGCACCTGGGAGATAAACCGGAGGGATTTGCATTTGACTTATTATTTCACCATGGCAACTACAAACCTCGGCTGATCACAGCAGGAGGCAAGACAAAACAATGAATTATAATTACGCCTTCATGTGAATTAGAATGTGTTCTTAATGAGTTATCCCTGGAAAAAAAAAAGAGTTTGTATGAAAATCCTTTTTCCTTCAAAACAATTTTCAAGCCAAGCATAAGACTGACAGGCTCACAATGATATTGGCACAATTATAGCACTGATTTATTCCTTTTCTTTGGCTCTTGTTTTCAGATCAATCTCCTTTTCTGAACACTAATTAGATGGTTTGTTTTATGTGATTATTGCTGGGTTTATAAGCAGAGTTGTACAAGGTTATGCAAATTAGAAATCACAACTTCACCACAAGTTTTCTTTGTACGTGTACTACGATTTACTCTCACTCCAAGGTGAAATAAAAATGCTCTTTGTGTATGGATCAGTCACCTAAAGATAAAAAAAATAATGATACTGGCACTAACTTGCATTAGGTCAGCTTAGCACCGTGGTAAACGGCAACGCTCAACATCGTTACTGACGTGCAAACAGCTGCAATTCTTTGTGCTTCCTACACAAATTAGTATCTTCTTCAAAAAAAGGGCCGACCTCACATAGTAAATAAAATTGAACAAAAAAGAAATGTGAAAGAAAAGCATAGTAATAACGATGTTATTTCAAATGGGCTACTGTAATGATGATTTGGTACAAAAGCAGTTGGTGACAAGCAGAGTCTTTGAGGAGCAAAGATTATCAGAAGAGATCCACTTTGTCAACAAATGTGTGGGGAATTTATCCTCATTATTATTTTTACTTCCTCAAAGAAAGCATATTTCTCCTTCAACATATAGTATGATTACATAATTCAAGGAACCTCAAGGGCTTTCAGTGTGCACTGACCAAAGGTGCAAGCCTAAGGTGAACAACTGTGATCTCTGCGCTCCCAGACGGTGTCACATTGAGAGACACATTCATCACATAATTACAGGGACAAGGACTTACTTTGGGAAACCTGTACCAAGAATTATATGATGTAGCGCTGCAATTACAAATGCCTCTTAAAACTTGGATTATATTGCAGCCCTGAAGAGTGGATAAGATGAAACAATCACTGTTTTTTTTTTCTTTCCCATATAGTCACAGCTTTTTCTGATTTGGGCTTGTGGTCGTGTTGTGATCTAAGACCAATATAGGCAGCCCTGGACTTGGTCAGAATTTTATTTCAATTTTATTTCTCGTGTCAGCAGGGTGGCTACATGCTGACTCACATCATCTGGTGGTCTGTTTAACCATCACAAGTCACTGACGGGGACAGACAGTATCGTACGAAGTGCTGGAGAGCTTGTCTCTGGTGTGATGACAGGACTGCACCTGCCTCGGTGTTAACCTGCCAGTCTTTATCCGGCTGGTGAAATACGATACGAGAGGGAGCACAGGCCTAACAGACACCAAGTCAGCGCTACACCTGCCCCGTCAACACGCCTCCCGCTCAACTGTAGACCCGCGCATGTGTGTGCTTGTACTAAGTAAAGACGTGAACTGACAGGGTTGTGGGCTGAGTAGGCGTGAGTATGCGCGTTAGAGACGGCCATTCTAGGCTCATAACGTGATGATTAAAGGATGAAAGAGCACGTCCAATTTCATTAGAACCCCCTTCTCCTACCTTTAGATTCAACTACACACACACACACGGGTTGGATACCTATTACAAGTGCCAGCACAGATCATCATCTGATTGTGACCAACCAGGGGAGCTGTTCATACTTCCCCTTATCACTCACCTCCCTGCCATCCACGCTCACCTGCTACGCATTTAACTTCTCTCCTGTTCAACTCCCTACTCCCTGCACTCCTCATCCTTTATTCAAAGCAACACTGATGGGTTCATTCTGATAAACAGTCATATAGGTTGGGGTAAAAAGGGATAAAACAGGTACAGCAGGAACAGAACAGGACCAGGTGTGAGCGCAGCCTTTGATGGTTAAAGAATTGACTGTAAGTGTCTGCGTATCCGGTGGGCGTAGACGTGTCCCTTAGGGGGACAGATTTAGTGACAAATTGGCGCATAGTTTCAACACAAAGTTCTTTCGTTTTCCAAGTTAAAAAGTAAATTACGCGCACAAGAGGGACTGCAGGTAAAGACATCAAACGCATCTTTAAAGTTCAATCAACAGACACTCAAGCCTGGATATGCAGAAATGCACGCGCTTGTATGCAGGAGTGTGCACTCAAACAACACTCGCATGAGCTGAGCAGCACTTGTAACTTCAGTTTATAGCCTGAAGAAGGAGGCGCAAAGCGGGAGGAAGAGAGGGCAGGGCAGGGGAGGGGAGTGGAAGAGGAGAAAAATTATTACCATCACCCTGCCCTCTCAGCTAATAAAAACCGTAACTTCAAACATGTTTCTGATGATGGTTAAAGCAGGAAGAAATTGATTTATTTGAAGATGTTTTAAAGTGAATTTCTCTCAGGTTGACTGGGTGTCTTTGAAGCCATGTGAGTGTGTCTGTGTGTGTGGAAATTTCATGTCTTTAGGGCTAACCTTAATGTTAGTACAGTGGAGCAAAAAAAAAAAAAAAAAAGTAAAAAGTACTGCTGTTATCAGCTGCCAAATGCTCTCATGAACACCGTAGGGTGTGTGCATGTATGTGTGAGCGTGTTTGATATTATAGCTAACCTACTTTAGTCAATACAAGCTTAAGCCTCTGACACCTGCTGTGAGTACTCCTGTAACAGCCAAAGCAAACCCTCTGATCTGTTTCACTAAGTGTGAAAATGAGGAAGAGTTAGTTTCCTCTAAACATCTCTAAATACACAGAAAAAAAACCTCATCAAATGTTCAGTGTTTTGCTGGGTTTTTGTTTTCCATGTACATTATTCACGCAGCTGAATTGGTTAATATTAAGATTCATCACATATGTAGAAGCACCATGGATAATATAAACATTTGTCCTTTACCTTTAAATGTGATCTATATCTACAGAAAAACAATTAAGCCGTACAGTTGACCCACCCGGATTTAACCAGGCAAAAAAAAATAAAAATAAAAATAAAAAAAGTACTGCAGTTATTAATATGCTTCAACTGGCAACAAGTGATCCAACACCTCCTGTGGTCGTGGGAAAAGATATTAACAGAAGGATCAAATGATTGGGCTTTATCAAGCAAACAACACAACCAAACAATTAGCTGAAACTAGTAAAAATGCTCATAAAACTTACTAATGCAATCAAGATCACTTAATCGATTGGTGAAATCTAATTGAGGAAAATCAACATTTCCACATGCAGAATAAGAAGGATATTGCGACTAAATAGCTGTCCTCTTGTCTAACCTGAGGAAGAAAAAAAAAAGTCATTAATGAGGAGATTGAGAAGAAAAGGCTTTAGTTCGCTGAAGAGCATAAAGGTGTCTGCGAGATGGAGAAAGGCCACATGGCCTGGTGCACGCGGGTTTAATCTGTTTCATGTATCATGATGGGCTTGCTTCAGTCGGACAGCGCCACATTCAGCAGCACGATGTCAGATTTTCTTTTTATACTTCAGTCAAACATCAGTGTCTCAAGGATGAAGCAGCTCTCCATTGAGATGACCCTTCTCCCTCCAGTGATCAAAAGACACCCCATCATGGATGTGGATTTCTGCTTCACGTGCATGAGCGTGAACTAAAACTGCTTAAATAGCATATACAGATAAAGAAACGAGTGTACATGTTGTGCAATAGCTAAAAGACGATGTGTGGTGGATTATAAACAAATTCTGACAACTATCTTACCTGTTCATAGAACTTGTTGTGTGCCACGTAGTATTGGGCATCAAATGACTCCTCTGTCACCAGAACATGCTGCCGTTCTCCCACCTACAGAGAGACAAAGAAACAACAAGTGTAAAAAAAGGACATTTTCCAATGCCTCATGAAAATCGCTTTCCCGTTCGCAGTCTTCCCATATTGAGTGTGCACAACAGCGCCGTATTTTTTCCAGTTTTATTTGACAGAAGCCGACTTTCTCTTACCTATGCCTCATTTCACCAACATAAGACATTCAATTTTTCTTTTAAGCGTTTGTATTTTTTCGAGTTTTATTTTACCGGCGCTCACTTTTTCATTACAATCTCAAGGTTTAGAAGCCACTTTACTTTTAGTACATTGCTGCGAGGAGGGTGAGCACAGTACAGTTCAAGAGAAAACTCAATTAAAAAGCTCACAAAGCACTGAATTAAAACAGTCCATTCAGGCGATCAGATAATAACATAGTAGACGAAGGCTCCCGATGTGGCAAACAGAAATAAAGGGTTTTTTTTTTTTTTATTTTGTTGTTGGACAATGTTGTTGACTCAAAGAAGGAGAAAAGGTGAGGAGAAGGGGAAATTCTTTTAAAGCAATGCAGACATGAATAAATCCAAACAGTATTGATTTACACAGAAACAGAGATGTCTGCTCAAATTAAAGCCAATGACAAAATTGATTGCTGATATTAAAAAAACCAAACAAAAAAACAAAACAGTTTTTGATTAATGGCTGGATCTTCACTCATTACATTTATCATTGTTGGTGATGTTTACATTAGCTGCCTCTCTGACCTAAAGCATCTCCCGAAGTGTTTTGATTGATGCGCACCTCGTTTTTGCTGCGGCTACATCTGTGCGTCAGGTAATTGAGTCTCCCTCGTTGCAGCCTAATTGCTGCGAGCACATTCATGCCAGCTGAAAACACCATTTATGGCTTACAGGCACATGAAAACATGCTAATGTTCCTGTCGCGTAAGGAACCACCACAGAAAGTTCAGATTCGAGCCAGCAATTTAAGAAACTGCGCTGCAGAGCAAAACCACCTGGGTTTTGAACATGAGCAGCGCATATTTGGCAGTGTTAGGAACGGGGTGACCTGTGGGCTCAGCAGGCAGCATTTGCATTTTAAGTCTCTCTGTGATGAGCCCTGTTCTCTAAAACTGTGCTGACTGATCACTTCCATAGTAATATGTCCGGCCGTGACTTCGAAGGCTCTGACGTATAGCCCAAGGACTTTCCATTTTTGCAGACACCCATAATCCTTGCTTGTTTCATTCTTTTGCTTCTTTCCTTTTTTTACTGTCCCCTGGCGTTCCGTTTGTTGTTCATTCCTCTTCCATCCAATAGAACTGACTCCCTTTTCTTTTTTCTTCCTTTTTTTAATTTTCTGTTTTTAAAAAAATATATATTCTGACTTTATCGTGACTGTGTGAAGGATTATGTTTTATGACACTGTGCTAAATTTACAATGACTCACCGTAGTTTGTGGTCCAAACCTTTTCTTTTTTTCCCCCCAATAGATATGTTTTCTATGTTTGTATCATTCTTGATACATTTTGGTATTTATGGCAATTTGAAGAACCCAGAAACCTTTATTTTGTTTATTAATTTTTTTGTGAATTATATGAGTATGTGAAAGGCAGCTCTACATCAAATCCTTATATTAAATTTAATGTATTTAACATTACAAGGTTATTCAAGTGCTATGGGACTGCATCAAATCTGTGGGGAGTCCTCGCAGCGATATAAAAACAAACCTCTGTGCATGAACAGACACAGCCTGTGCCAGAATATCTCAAGTGTGTATGTACTCATTTCAGCATAATTGCATATAAGACACACTAAAAAACAGAAAATGAAGCATTACTTGATCAAATCGTTTGAAAGATCACAATCCGAAAATGAAGAATTTCTAGTAATTCATTTTATTAATAAACACTTAATTATAGTAACAACACAGGCTTATAATTAGAATCATTATTTGCAGATCTTCTATGCTCAGCTGTGTGATCTACATCACTTTGTATGCATGTTTGAAAGATATGCATTGATTTTGCTTTGTGTGACCACCCATCTTTTCTTGCGGATTTAGCCTCGTATTTACTCCATCTGTTGAAAGACGTCACCATACCAAATACAGCATGAAAGCCTTTGCACACTGGGGCCTTTATTTACTTCCACCATCCAGAGAATAACATCTCGTGATATGCAGCAGATCCAGTGCAGATTTGTGGGATCATGAGTTTAATTGATAATTAATCCTCATCATATCAAGAATAACGATAGAACTGTGGCTTTGAATTCTAATCAACATTTTCATTTGCGCACCCAAACGATGGCTGTGTGATATACAGCTGTGGTGATGTGATCAGACTTTTTTTCTGACACGGTCTTTAAAATGTAGATTATTTTCATCTTAAAGTTACATTTTAAAGCAAAAATGTACTAATGTGGACCGGCTCTGATCCATCTGTACGATCAACAACTTCAAACATCATTTAGTTAGTTGCAACCAATTTGTCCTTCAGTAGGTAGAGTTAGGAAGAGAAATAAAGATTTATTCCTTAAATAGATAAATAAATGTATCAAACATGGGTGTGGAGGAAACTTTAAACATTCATTTCCTGTTTTTACGAGCCCTAAAATCCATCCTGGATTGGTGATTGTTGCAAAGTGACTTACCGGATTATGAAACGTACACGATATTCTTGGGGTTTGGAAAAACGTCTACTGGTTCTGATTAATGTTTAATGAATTTAATTTGGTTGTTTCGTATTCTTCTCTGTCTGATAATAAATACCATCAGTGCGCAGAGAGAACAGTGCTTTGTTCCCCTCTTTATTGAGTACTCTATACCGTGATGAAGACAATCAACCCCCTGGTACCTACACACACAGACTACTTTATCAGAAATACATTCATACAGAAGGAATTGTTACATATGTTATGCAAATTGCTCACAAACCTTGCAAGATTATCACAACATATAGTCACCACCACACTCACACACAAACAAGCACACGTATCTCTGAAGCCACTTGTAGAAAGAGAATTTCTTTCCTGCAAAACAATAGCTGTGGGGAGTGATTTAACAGGGCTAAAGAAACATGCTCTGATCTTCAGGAGATTCTCTTTGAATGAGCTTCTTGAAAGATGGGAACAAAAAAAAAAAAAAACCTCCCCTGTTGGTTTGGGTATTTTGTTTTACCCTCAAAGTCAAATTCAAAGAGACTCAAACTTTTTAGACTTGGCCAGGAAAACTAAGGGGATTAAGAGAAGCTTTGTTTAAACGTTCGCAGGGCTAAATGTACAATACACACAGATCAAAGTTATACAGGCAGACAAGAACTCTCCATAAATACTTTACACAGTAATTTAACAACAGTAAAAAAAAGAAGTGCATCTAAAAAAGATGCAGATGACGTAACCTTTTGTTTTTTTGTTTTTTTTGGAGGGGGGGCACGTTTTTAAAGAACATATTCATTTATCAGAATAATGCCTGAGTTAAACCGTCATAAAAACTCTTTTCAAAGCTGATCAACCTAATTTCTTTAAATACTCATTCAAATAAATCCCAAGGCATGATTGTTATGATTCTGAAGCACGAGTTGTAGCTGTAGGAGTAACTCCGTTCTTTTGTTTACTTTATTAAAATTGTGAAATTGCCCTCCAATCATCTTGAGATATTAAAATCAATAAAATTAAAAAAAGGGGAACCCTTGGAGTCGTCAGTGAGAGGGATACTGTGACTGACTTCCTGTGGGGAGTAAACAGTTTAGTTCACTAGTTTTTTAAGGGACAAGAATCACTGCAAATAAAACTAAAGTTGGGCTGAACATTTACCTTTATTTAATGAAGAAACTAACTTTTTCTAAGATCATAGTAGTGTTATGATGTTGGTTTGTCCTTTAATTCATCACTCATCTGTACAGAAATGTGTATACTACTATACAAAACTTAAGTTACAATCTTATATAAGTTGCCAATAAGCTTTAGAAACAATCACAATGCCTGGTTTATCTGAGATTCTTAAAATACTGCGAACGAACAACAACGAACAACAAAAGACAACAAAGCTGGCAAAACTGCAAACTGTAAACACTTGATGGAAATTTAAAAAAGGACCTAAACTTTGCAAAAAAAAACCTAATTTCATGGGTGAACTTAAGGTACATTCTGTAATTTCCTCTCTCATTTATATGCAAAAATCATTTTTACCAATTGTGTGTTTTAACTGAAATGTAATGAAAATACTTTAAAAAATATAAACACAACAAACTGCTTAAAATATGAATGCATATCTGAGAATAATTTGAATATTTAAAAAACACAACAAAGCAAAACAGCCGATTTCGTCCATCTGTCAAAGCTTTACCACCGTTAAACATGCCAACATCCTCCCGACCGTGTCACGCTGGGGCATCGCATCATTATTACAAAATTAAGTCAGCAGTTATCACTTCACTACGGAGGAGGCAGTTATTTAAAACTTTTGAGTAGTGGTTGCTTTTTTCCCCCCCGTTGACCTCATACTACAACGTACGCCAGCATGCGTCATTATGCTCTTAACTCAGGCAAAACCTACTCAAAACTTATTTTGACGCAGTCAGGAGTATTCACCAAATTTTTCATAAGTTGGCATATGCTGGCCAAAATGTGACCGGGCCTTAACATGTACACAAAAATATGAATAAATATCCTTTATAAAGCTCATGTTAACACCATAATGCGAACACTGTCTCATTTCTAATACAGGTCAGTTGTAGTCCATGTAGCTCTGACAGAGGTCAGTGCTGCACTGCCATTTGCCTCCTGAATGTCCACTTAGAGAAAGTTTATACCAAAATATTTTGAAAGAGAGGCAGTCAGTCACAAAACTTCACACCTGACCAAGTTCACCAATGGTCTGACTATCACTCGCCAGCAGATGACATCCGTGTATGAGGGGCTGTAGCACTGAGGAGCCAAAATTATTGAAACCTGCATGTGAAATACTGTAATGTGATGTAAATGTACATCTCTTATGCCAACAACAGGCCCTTGGGGCTTTCAAATTGAATTAAATTAACGGTGTGAGTGAAGGCCAGAGAGAATAAGACAGAAAAATCAATGTTAGGAGGAGGGAGGCAATAAGAGCACCTAAATAAATAAATAAATTAGAATAAAGAGAAAATGTTTGAAATAAGAATCGACTGACACATATAGACATACAATCCACTAAGAAGAGTGTTTCTTTAGGCTAGTTTAATACCAATTACCCTAATATGCCTGTGCAAACGCACACTGGGTCAAATCCTCACTAGCTGTGTGTGTATCCCCATTTCTGTGCCTTGAGGCACCCGCAGACCTCTAATGTGCTCTTGGCTCCTGTAGGCTTCCCCATCCTCCTGCGACCCGTTTGGGAAGTGTGAGAGGTTTTTGCCTTAACAGAGTGCTATGCACCTGCATCAAATCTATAACACAGCTTCAGGCCCTCTGCAGCGTTCCCAAAGCCTCTGAACACGCACATGCACGCACACACAAACACACGAATGCACACCCACTCAGAAAAACACATACAGAATACTAATGGTCAGTGTACTGTGCATCTGTTTCGTATATATATGGCATGGTCACTTATTCTAAACAAATTACAAAAAAAAAAAAAAAAAAAATCTTCACGAAGAGTCAGGAAAGGACAGTTTAGCAGCTAAAGACATAAAAGCAAGTGTCTATGAAAAAAAAAGAAAAAATGAATCACCTACAAGAAACCTAACTCAGCCTTAAAATCAATCTTTTCCACGCAAGATTTTCCAAGAGTGAATAATTTTATTTTTTCTGTCCTCAAATTAAACAAAGCTTTGTGCTTACTTATCATGAATATTAAGGTCATGAAACGTAGACACACAAGGTCTGTCAAGTTTTAAAGCGAGAAAGTAGCAAAGAATTGAAAACAAAGAGAAGGTCAGTACATGATGCACTGTGACAGCAAGCCTGGCATTTCGGCTGCGATAACCTGCCCTAAACATTCTCACGGTTCATCCAAACAAGCTCACAAAACACCAAAAGGAAATCACCCCCCATCAAGGTTTTTTTTTTCTCAAAGATATGGCTCTGTCAATCACTAGGAGGATATTTTGATCTAAGTGACATAAAGTTAGCATATTAAACAGATATACTTTTACTGTAATCATCAGTTCTGGATGTGAAGAACACACATGGACAAACAGACATGGACCAACTACAACCGACTGACTATCAACATGCAAAAACTGGCCTGTCTGTGAATGACACATCGTTGGAGGCCTAAGAATTTCAAGACATAATGCACATGAGGCGCAGTCACTGCTGTACACTGTACATGATTTGATCCGAGGAGGGTGTAGCACGAGAATCTGATCTCAAAGAGATTTCACTAATAAATATAGTTAGGACTGTATTTGACATGTTGGATAGGAGACACTGTTATCAGAGCTACAGGGACATGCTGGACCAGATTAACAGTTTATACAAGGTCAACAGATCAAATGTGCTTGGACAGAATAATGCAATATATCACAAAAAGGGACTTTATGGCTTTCCATATTTACAACAAAAAGTCTAAACATCAGGATGGCATATGCCAGTGCCCTCTGATCCAACATCCCTACCACACCAACAAAGTCAACAAAAGATTTATATTTATATGCATTAGACAGTACCCCCAAGACTTTTACCTCTTTGATTTTTGTCATCTTTACAGAAAAGACAGTCAGGTCTACCACCAGTGTGACAGATTTGGTTTGTCAGCACAGACGGACAGATTTATGTCTCGCTCTCACACACACACACACACACACACACACACACACACACACACACACACACACACACACACACACACACACACACACACACACACACACACACACACACACACACACACACACACACACACAGGCCTGTGACAGCAACCCGTGGGCTGTTTTGTGTCTGAGATGCTGGAGTTAATCACATCACAACAGAGTCATGGCAGAAAACACAGAATGAAAGGCTCAGAAACATCACTTACTAAAATACATGACACCAAACGGAAACCCCAAAACAAGCAAAAACTAGACTTTGTCACTGAGAGCAAAGATTAGATAGTGTGTGTGTGTGTGTGTGTGTGTGTGTGTGTGTGTGTGTGTATATATATATATATATATATATATATATATATATATATATATATATATATATGCTGATATACTATAAATGCAATTATAATGCAACAGTTTGTTGGTATAAAAAAAAAACTGTTTATAAAAGGTTAATGTCTGTATATTACCTTTTGTTAAGGAAGACGTTGCACAAGCCTTCTAACAATGTAGACAAATGCCCTTTGGCCCAGATCTATTTTACCATGTTTTTCTTTCTTGTGGTATAGTGATACTCTCACACAGCCAGAGTAATTGGAAACATTCAAGACGACTTTAATTATTCATCCACTACGGGGCCACAGAGCTGAGTTGGGTGTTGGATGGACTAAGCCCATGACATTACAGCATCCGTGTGTGCAGACTGGAGTATGACCTCAGCTGTGATTGTCAGGCCGATTGGCTGTTATATCCCCGTGAGCCTGGAGGCCTTGTTGTTTGTAGTTTATGAGTGTATGTACAGAAAGAAAGAGAAAAGGACAGGGAGTGCATGTGTATGGCACGCATCTATTCCTTCACATGAATATAACATTGCTGGTAATATCAGCACACAGGCAAACAGTGTAATTATGATTATTGTTGGGAGGCACACCTAAGGACACAACGAGACCTGCTGTCTACCCAACTGGTCTGACTGCTGTTCAAGGCTAGCCCTCCAGTTGTAACATTAGAATGAAAAAGTATGTGATGCGATAAAGACAAAAGAAGAAACATGAGCTGCAAGGCTGTCATGGTGGCTCAGTGGGATAAGCAAGGATAGCCCTAACGCCTGTTTGTGTTAAAAAGTGGTTTCTGACTGTCGGTACATGATCTCTCTGGGTCTCCTGGCTTCTGTTTTTTGTTTTCTTTTTCCTCCAGATTTTTGTTATTTTTGCATATGGTGCAGATTTTTAAAAAAGAAGGCTTGGTTTTAACTCTTGTAAAGATAAAAATGTCAACATCGGAAACCCACAACCAGCCAAATAGCACAAATTCATTTGTCCCATGCACAAACACTAGTTCAGTGATAAGGCATCTAAAGAGACAGAAGGAGAACATTTTTATAACAGCATTTTGGTACAAAAAAGGACAGACAGTGAAACTGTAACAAAAAACTATATATATTCTTGGGACGAGCACTGAGCATTAGTTTGCAAGCTTCTGTTTGTCATTATGTTGTGCTACCAGTGACAGAAAAAAAGACCAGAATACAAGCTTTTTTCTTTTAGAAATCTCTCATGCATCCTCTGACATTGCTGACTACCCTGCAAGCATTAGAAATAGAAAATACTGAAAAATGAGTCCTCCCTGGAGTAAACGTTTCCACATCAAGGAGAGCTTGCTAATGGTTGTCAGCATGGACATGACGCATTCTCATAGACGGGGGGGGGGGGGGGGTTTAAAGGTAAGCAACTTGGTTTCTAACCCAAAACTCTTTTTTTAAACATCCATTGAATACAGCATCTCCCTGGTATCTGCTGAATTTTACAATATCAACAGATCTTTTTTTTTTTAATATTATCGTTTTAATGGAAACTAGCAGACAGCCTGACTGTTTCATCCAAATTCAATTCAATTTTCAATTCAATTGTATTTATATAGGATCTATTACAACAAGTTGTCTCTAGGATCATGGCCCCCGATCAATTATTACATAAACAACGGCAGGTAAAAACTCCACTAGTGGGAGAAAAACCTTAAGCCAAAGGAAGGAAGGAAAAACTCCCTTTAAAAGGGAAGAAACTTTGAGCAGGACCTGGATCATAAGGGGGGACCCTCCTCCTGACGGTTAGCTGGGTAAAGCAGGAAAAGGGGGATCAGAAAGAGAATGAAGAACAGAGAGAGGAGAGACACAGACACACCGTCAAAGGTACAAAAGACAAGATACATAAGTACAACTATCCATCAGCAGCAGAACCAAGACTTCCATGTATATATGACTGATACATGGTTAGTTGGTGATCTACAGAGACGACTATATAAACAGGTGAAGACAGCAGACACTGAGGTGGTCAGAGGGTGGGACTGCAGGTCAGCATGCAGATCCTGAGGTTCTGGTCTGCAAACATGTACGGAAGAGAAAAAGAGGGAGCAGACCAGCACAACAAACTACAAGAACAATGGAGCACAATTATACTCATGAGATACTTCTAAATAATAACTGAGGATTGAGCTGAAGAAGGGAAAGAGAAACAGAGGAGGTGAGGGGCACCAGTCAGTGGATCATGTTGGTGTCCCCCTGCAGCAGGTCTACAGCAGCATATCCAGGATGAAGCTGTGTTTAAGACCAGCTGCCCTAGTCTGGTCCTGCAGCTGCAGCTGTGAGTACTGTCCATAACACACTAAAGTACTAACTATATGCTTTACTAAACAAAAACGTTATAAGTTTGGTTTTAAAGGTGGAGGTGGTGTCAGCCTCTTTAACCCAAACTGGAAGTTGGATCCAAATCTACATCTGGATCCTCTAGGAACTACGAGTAAACCTGCAGTCTGAGAACGGAGAGATCTATTAGGAACATATGGTTCTATCAGGTCTTGCCAATATCACGCTGCTAGGTCATTTTGGACTTTATATACAAGTAATAAAAGTTTGAGTTTTACAGGGAGCCAATGGAGGGAGGCTAATAAAGTAGAGATGTGCTCTCTGTTTGTATTTGTGTACCTGCCATCTATCCATCCATCCATCCATCCATCCATCCATCCATCCATCCATCCATCCATCCATCAAAAGGAAAATTAATTATTGCAGTAATTTTCATTATTTAAGTCTCTTCAAAGCGTCACTGTAGAGGTTTATTGCTGTGGGCAGAAGGATCTCCTGTAGTGGTCTGCGGCTGGAACTATTAAATACTTTTAATTAAGAATCTAATTTGCCGAGGATTTTTTTTTCGTTGTCATTAACACAGAAAAACATGTCATCATAAAGATGAAACCCGAGGACAACATTTCTTAAAATGTTCTTATCATCAAAGAGTTGCTAATTGATTTTTTTGCTGATCGGATTATCAATTAAAGGACTAGTCTTAAAAATAATCACGACAGGCAAGTAAAGTCCTCATTAGTAAAAGTCAGATTGGCTTCAACATGATGAGACTTGAAACAGAACAAGGCATCCATAGGTGGAATTACTAGCACTTCATTGGTGTTGATTGATTTGAGGCAGTGAGGGGGGTCAGGCTGAACTGACTTAGAGCACACACACACACACACACACACACACACACACACTTACATTTACATACACACATGGACATAATGAGCATTAATCAAAGGGAGCAAGTAGTAATCAGACAGTGCTTAAAGAGGCGAGTACGCTCATACAGCTGTGTTTTTCAAACCACCAGCCATCAGAGGAAGACAAGCCAGACAAAAAGCCCATTTTCAACATTCACCCACAACCTCAAAATAATCCTGCAGTTAACATCACAAGACACGCTCACAAGAGGATTCTTGTTTACAGATTCAATACAGCCTTCACTTCAAACAAGTGTGTTAATGAAGTTGCAATGCTTATACGTACCTGGCTTTAGTGTGAGTTCTGCCTTTTAATGGTCACTGAAGTGTGTGGACATTATACAGCAGGTAAAATAAAGCATCTTTGTGTTCAGAATGATTATCTTTGTGCATTCAAGACCAAAGGGAAGAGCTATGAACATGAAGAAAACATTGAGTGACTGGTGAATTTCCAGCATAAATACACGCATTCATTGTGGTTTACCGGCACAAATGCAAATAAAGGATTGATCTTTGTAACTGCAGAATAATTTGCATATGTGTGATAGCAATCTGTGCCTTTGTGATGACAAAATTATGAATGTGACTGCATGCACTAAAAAACACGTGATATAACTTTTAAATTTATTGCTTCTAACTAGTGTTTTTGACTTTTTGAAGAGCTGATTTTGCACATAATGAGCTCAGCTCACCTGTTTAAACAACTTGGGATGCAGTGACAAATATGACAAATCTATACATGTGCTGCCTTTTTTATATGTTATGTAAAATAATAGATAAAGAAATACTGCAACAAAGAGCATATGTTTATCCGTGTGGGTGTGTGTATGCTTATGCAAATGCACTTATTTGCAACACATAAACTAATTCTCCTATTACTGTACAAATGAGCCCCAGCGGATGCCAAGACTCTTGGTGGCATACGAGTGTCGGGGCTATCAAACTGTCAATGTTGTGTGTCTTTGTGAGTTTGTGTGAGGAAGATAAGCCACAGGCTGAGAATTGACTAGGGTTTGAATTTTCCCTAAAGTTAAAAACCATTTTTAATCACCATCTCGAAAAACCACCAAGTGCAGACCCACAAGAGCATCTATATGCTTGGCACCTGGGGGCTCTGCAAAAAGTGTGCATGCACATTGCCACAAACACATCCACCCATATGTGTGCACATGTACGACCAAGTATTAAAAGATGTTACCCTCTACAACATAAACACAGACACTACACAAATATTTACCAATGCATGGTATTCTTCAATGATATTTTAATAAGCTGCACTGCGCTGAACATAGTTTTCCTGAATTGTGCTTTATGTGTCATCAGCTGCTTATTTTTTTCCTCTTCACTTTGTACATCAGATGCTTCAAAATCAGTAGGATTTTCTCATGACTGTTATTAATGATGCACGTGTTTTTACTTTTACTGTTTTTACCCAGCATGTTATGCTTCAATAATTGAAACATCAAAACATTTAATTCATGTAAGCATCTTACATGGTGGCTTAAACACAACAGGTCTCAAATTTACCCCAAAAAATTTAAAAAGAGCAGGTGTAAATGGGAATTGTCTAGAAATGTAGTTTCTCTATCTGTACAAATCCTGAAAGTAGAGAGTAACAACCCTAAAGTAGATGGAGCCATTCATTCAATATAAGACTGAAATATGGATTGGGTAAAAGAGGCATACCAAGAGTTGAGTTGTGTGGAGGATCCCTTTTGAACCAGCTACTGTGGACATAGATTCAATATGCTTTCCAAAAAATATGAGAATTTTTGAAACGTGACTGACCTTTGATGAATATGGTGTCTTCTGAAATAATATACACTTTCATAAGCTCCATTTGCCTTGATAGGCTTTTGTGACCTTGCTTGAACACATTTACTTTGCCTTTAGTTGCACGTATTTCATATACCGGCTGATTTGCCATCTCCACATATGACACTGTTAATGGGAACGCACTTCCATGCTCTAATGTCAACGCGTCAAAGAAGTGGAATTGCTTCGCACGCCACAAGATTAATAAAATAGCCTCTGCCTTCCGTTAGTCCTTAAACTACTCAATTTGTTCCATACTTTCGTGCAAAGGTTATGGAGTCATATATAGTACATTAGATACATAACCAACTTATGTCCTCAATAAAAGCCCCAAGGCCTTGCATTGCTTGCGAAATAACCCGTGAAACACAATAATGCAGTCATTGAATGATTGTAGACTTTTGGTTTAGCCTGAAAGGGAAAATACAGGCACTATCTATCTATCTATCTATCTATCTATCTATCTATCTATCTATCTATCTATCTATCTATCTATCTATCTATCTATCTATCTATCTATCTATCTATCTATCTATCTATCTATCTATCTATCTATCTATCTATCTATCTATCTATCTATCTATCTATCTATCTATCTATCTATCTATCGTTATTTATTGCACTAGTTTTCATTGTTTAAGTGTCTTCAAAGAGTCTGAGATTTATTGCTGTGGGCAGGAAGGATCTCTTGTAGCCGTTTGTTTTGCAGGGGATCTAAAGACACTGCTTGCTGCAGTAGCTCTTCAATTGTTACTAGCTTTTTACTTCTTTTTTTTTTGTTTCATTTTTGTTTGTCACATGTTTCACCAGAAAAAAAACAAAAATGCTGGAGTTGTTTAATGTAAATGTGGGAGATGCATACAGCTCATCTGCACTCTCATGCTCTGTCTGGGAGACAGAGAATTACTGATGTCAAAAACAACTGAAAGTCAAGTTTGGAGACAACAAGGAGGAAGCCGAAGAACAAGCTCTAGCAGAGAAGAACACACCTCTTCAACCTCAGCCTGAGCCAGAAGAAGGTTCCATACCAAAAAGATCTCATCCATCTTCTCCTAATGACTATAGACTTGCAGCCCTAACATCTCACATCATTAAAGTCCTGGAGAGTTTTCAGTTTTCCCACCTGTATAAGCAAAGAAGTAGTACCTTCCAGGACTCACTGAAGATTGCTTCTTTTCTGGAGCCTATATGGAAATGGAGAAAGATAGATAGTCTGGAGTCTGGAGCTGACTGTGCAAAGGAAAATACTCCATAAGAAGAAGATCACAGACAATCCTGAGCATCCTCTTCACAACGAGTGACTCAACAAGCAGTGTCTTCAGCCAGCGGCTTCTTCTGATCCCCTGCATCACAGCACGCTACAAGAGTTCGATCGTGCCCACAGCAATGACCCACTACAATGACTCTTTGAAGAGACTGAGATCATGACTACTGGGAAAGTTAATTACCCTTTGGGGATTATTAAAGTCCTTTGAATAGATTTTTGAATTGTTATGGTCAAATTCAAAGTTTACTCAGAAAATTTTACTCACTAGCAGCTGTTACAAACCTGCTTAGCTGAAACCCTGGAAAACTCTAAAAAACACTGGAAATTTGTACGATCATTTTTAAACTGTACGAACAGTTTTTTATGCAAGTAGGTAAGTAAGTAAAGTTAATTTCTATAGCACCTTTCACAGACGGGATCGTCACAAGGTGCTTCACAAAATAATAAACAATACAGTAAATCTAAAATACAATAAAATTGAAAAGATACAATAAAAACCTCTTGAAGTAAAAATTTACATAAAATCAACCTGATGGTCATAAAACAACCCTCTCACTACTAATGTTAAAATGCTTAGAGAAACAGATGGATTTTAAGTTTGCTCTTTAAAAGCGTCAATGGAGTCCAGCGAATGTAGAGACAGCGGGAGATCATTCCAGAGCCTCGGCGCGATGACCTGGAAGGAGCGATCTCCTTGCGTCTTAAAAACAGGTACAAGGGACCATAAACAAGTTGTGGTCCAATGACCTCAGCCTCCGAGATGGAGTGTATGGGGATAATAGGTCCCTAATATAGGAGGAAGCCTGACCACGCAAAGCACTAAATGTCAGCACCAGGATTTTAAAGTTAAAACAAAAAGGGACCGAGAGCCAATGAAGTGTCTTTAGGATTGGTGTAGTGTGAGCCCTTCTATTAAAATGAGTCAGCAGCCCTGCTGCAGAATTTTGGACCTGCTGAAGACGAGACAGTTCCATTTGTTAGACAAGAAACTAATCTGTTACAGTAGTCTAAGCAAGATGACACAAATGCATGAATGATTAACTAAAGATCTTTAGAAACAACTGTTCTCAGTGTGGAAATATTCGCGAACTGGTAAAAACAGTTCCTCGTCAGCTGCTTAGAGTGGTGTGCTAATGACATTTCTTTGTCAAAGATAACACCAAGATTTCTTAGGCTTGATGATTATTTAGATGAAACACAAAAACGACCTAAAAACTGGTTGACAACGGGAATGGCATCATCAGGGCCAATTACAAGCACCTTACTTTTATCTGAGTTTAACTGCAGAGAGTTTGCACCGAGCCGCTGTTTTATTTGCACATGGCACCTCATTAAGGAGTTCAATTTCTAAATCTCAGAGGCCTTAAAAGAGCAGTACAGCTGGATATCATCTGCAAATAAGTGATACAAAACATCAACAAACTCCTGAATTTTCTATCACAAGGGGAGAACATACAACAGAAACAAAATTGGTCCCAAAACGAAACCCTGAGGTACTCCACACAGCAAATCTGCAGAATCAGACAAGAAATGGTTTGCTGAAACACAAACTGTTTGACCTAATCTCAGGAGGCGTAGCTTTAGGGGCAAAGGATAGATCAAATAAAACACAGCAATGATCACTAATAAGGACATCTTATACACAGAGGCTGGCAACATTGATGCCAACACTAAGTCAAGAGTGTGACCTTTTTGGTGGGTGCAGCCAGAAACATGTTGCTCAGAATCAAAGGTTTCAGTCAATGTTAAAAGTCCTTTGACGTGCAAGAATTGCTGCCATCAACATGAATATTAAGATAACCTATGTCTCTGCAAGGAAATCCAAATTTTGCCTGATAAAAAGTAAATTTAATGAAAAGGACTTATTTGCAATTTAACGGGCATTTAATACACAAAGCCGAGGCGAAGGTGACGCCTCAGTCTTTGTGCCGAGTGGACACAGCGAATTGGCCGAAGGCACACAGTCACGTGGTCTCCAGCCGGGTTGGGATGTCACATGTGGATTGTTGGATGTAAACACGGGAAAGCACGCTGGCAAAGCATCTCAGTAATCCCAATTCCAACATTGCACTGGCTCCCAAACACTGGCCGGGGCAAACAGAGAAGGCAGGAATGAGGGCGCACCGGCACAAAAGCTTATATCGAAGAGAGGAACCATCTGCAAACACCTCGCCCGAAGATACAGGATGTCAACCGCTAAACGTGATGCCCACCTGCGCTTAACTTGCATGCCAGACCTAGAGCCACGCTTCCTCTATCTTCTCTTTTTGCCCGGAGCACGAAACAGCAACAGGAACTCAGGTGAGTTGGTCGAGCAAACAGTAGGTGGAGGAAAAGACTGCTTTATGCCAAAAAGAGAGCCACGGTCGTAACTCCAAACACCAGAGGCATAACCATTTGATACTCAAAGTTTTAAGACCACACAAATAAACACAATCAATAGTAGTCTACATAGAGGGCGAACAGTTGGGTAACCAAGCACAGGCGCCGTCTTGTTCCACCACTGAATGTGATATAAGCTGACCCTAAGTTTTGAAAAGGTGCCTACAAGTAAAAATGTATTATTAATTTTGTAATACTGCCATACATGTTTAAAGCATTGCGAGAATCACAACAAATTGCATGGTAATCTACATGTTAGTGAGTCCCACTGGTTATATCATTGACATATGGCTGCTGCAAACTGAGATTATTTACATTTGGCATATTCTACAGTGAATACACATGCAAGTGTAAAAAAAAAAAAACGCCAAATTATAGCTTTCACCTAGAAAAAATGATCAAAATTAGTATTACAAAGAGGGATTCATCATCCATCCATTTATCCATACCCAAAACACAGTTGAAAGGAAATGAATATGGTTTGTACTGAAACACTTCCCTGAATTCTTATACAGCTTATAACGTATATGTAGATGTGTACTCTTAACAGATGACAGAGTTATCCTGTAGTCCATAATGTTCTTGCCTTTGAGCATTTAAATGAACTGGTTGTCTTCACCCAGATTCAGCTTGGGGACTTCTTGTCATTACTTGTGCTGTCTGGATAAAAACTACTCTCCAAACAATGTAATTACAATGTGGCCTTGCAGTGACTTGTACAGACACAGCCTCCGAGCACAAGCAGTCAGAACGCACTAAACCCTGCACAAGGAAAGGCATGGCTTTCCATCAGAGCCATAACAGAGAGGCTACACACATACCTACCTACCTACACACACACACACACACACACACACACACACACACACGCACACACGCACACACGCACACACGCACACACGCACACAGTTTGCAAAGACCCTGATTCAAGGATACACGCAAAAGAGAGGTAAAAATGTCTGGATATACGCACGCACAAAGAGCTGTAAGGACACTTTGACTTCATTTGTTTATGCTGCAATTCCTGGAAAGGACTGAGCTCAAGGCAACACATCCCTTCTTCTGCATGAGAGGAGATGACTAGAACTGGTCTGCCTCTTTTATTTTTATTTATTTATTTTTTTCCCGCTTTACACCTTATGCCTCTACGGTTTTTATCTGGTGCTCTGAGATTTTCCTACTGGTCGGTCTCCAACAGAAAATGTACTATATTTTATTATTTTTCCTCTGTCTCTCTTGACAAATTTAATGAATAATTTTTTCTAAACCATTCTAAAGATCTTCGCAGGTGCAATTACTGCATGAACAAGATCAGATATATATTCATTTTGATTTTTATTACAAAAAAACAAAAACAATCACAATAAAACCAAATATAAATGCATTGGCTGCATATGTACAGCTTTGCTCAGCAAAAGGAGAGAAACTGAAGAAACTCTTCAGCTGTATGGACAGAAGTGTGGTTGACAGAAATGGAAACCCAAAGTTGTTTGCAGTTTTGCCTCGTTTCACATGGACAAGGTTCACAGCACTGAAGACAACACGTGATAAAAAAAATGATACAGGACTACCGTCAGAGACCGAAAGAAATTCACTTTCTGCCAAACAATGACAACACTCAATGTTAAGTTACGTCAACTACAGTAAGACAATCTGTTCCAGGTATTGGCAACCAAAAAGCACATATGGAAAATACGCATTAATGGGAGAGTGACCTGATGACGTGAGACCTGTTTTATGTTGAAATAAATATACATGTATATACTGAAGGAGTTAAACCACAGGTTTTATTGATGGCCACTTGTTTTAAAATAATTAAAACTACCTGATTTAATTTTTTTAGCCCTAATATGTCATGCACTATTCCTTCCTCTTCTTGGTTTTTCTAATCTTTTTCCTAGAAATAAAATGTCATAGCTTTTTATTAGACGAACTAATCACAGAAGCTTGTATCTGTTGTGAATTGACTGTATATTTGTGCTTATGAGTTCAAAGAACTCTCAAGCACAAAGATACATTAAATACACAGGTGGCCATTAAGCACTTGATCTTCCCTGCTTCTTTCAACAACAGCGGCATGTCATCAGGTTGGCTGACAAGCCCTCAGGCGGCTGCTCCCTCCTTTCAAAGTCGCGTTTATTTGAACAAAACAGCAGAAACACATGTGATTCACAGACAGATGGTTTAGAAAGATAACACAATGAGGGGAAAAAAGGGGGAGAAAACATAAATTAGGGTCACTAAAACTCAAATGTGTGGGTCTTCTAAAATGTGGTATATTTATATATAACCTCTGCGTTCATTTAAGGAGGTGAAAGCAAATGAAGGAGGGAAATGTAATAGACTGACACCTTGATTTGTTTTAAAGAACGAGGTTTATTTTTTTTAGTTTTTGGATAATTTGTATCAAGAGTAAGGAAATGTATAAAGTTTTTGCGTTTTTCACAGTCCTCATGTGCACTTAAGTTGCTGTAATTAGTGTTGCTAATAACCTGTGGTCACGTTTGAAAATGGCTAAAACCAACAAGGACGAGTGATTATCTACTAAATGTTCCCTGTTATTGCCAAATAATTAGTACCTTGATAAAATGCTTGATTACCACCTGAACCCGTTCACCTGTTTTTTGGGTTTTTTTTTTTTTTTTTCCCCCCGCCCCCCCCAAACCTTTTTGCAAACATGAAATACAGCCATCAATGAAAAACACTGTTTGCTCTAGTTAAAAGGAAGAAAATCCCCAATGCTTTTAATGGGCTCAGACTCCACTTTTTCTCTGGCAAGACTTCAAACAGCTATACCTTGTTTCAACAAGTCTGGCTCTCGTATATCAACAGAGAGGGAGAGAGACAGGGAGGGAGAGAGAGAGAGAGAGAGAGAGAGAGAGAGAGAGAGAGAGAGAGCAGCATTCAAGGACAAAGTGAGTAAGAGATGGCGAGCAGAGTGAGGAAACATGTTAAACTAGGAACAATGACATGAAAGAGAAGAAACACCAAGACAAAAGTCTTCAGTCTTCAGAACAAGATCGACTTATTTCAAAAGAATTATAAAAGTGAGAAGACAAAAAAAAAAGATGTGAGGAACTAAAACAAAAGATCACACGTTCTTTTGCTTTCCACTTCACATCCACCTTTTTCTCTTTGTACAACAGTCACTGCTTTCTTGGATTTCAGTACGTACTGAAGTCGGCATAAGCCTCATCCTAGGATTGTTTGATTTTTGTCATTTTGTTGAGGTTTTTTTTTTCAAATACATTTGCAGGTTTTCCATCAAAAATGTACCAAATTTGTAACAGCTGTCCAAAAGAATCCAAAACATCCCATCAAGTGATTAATCGTCATAAATAAACTAAAAACAAGGCAAATATTGGTTATCTTGATCACTAATGTTACAATTGGTTTGAACAAATAGGTCAGAATAAATAAATGAGGAAATTAATATGTATATAAATATTTAGTAGATGTGTAAAGTATATGATGTGTAATGGAAAAAGGTTGTTTTTTTTTGTGTGTGTGTTTTGGATGTTATTCCCATGATACCAGTATTTTGGACGCCCTGAAGGAAGGAACCCCTTTGGAAGACCTTTATCCCTCTTTTAAAAATCAGGTCACAGATTTAAAGAAAAAAAAAAAACTAACTAAAAACTCAGATGAAACATACCACCACCAGCACCAATGGTGGATTACAGGATTGTGCAGCAGAAGCTTGTCAGCCTGTTGTCTTTGGCGCCTGCTCTTATTAGTTCATCACACAGATTTACAAACTCTCTTTACTTTCTACTGTTTTTGGTGAATTTTCTGCTGCAGTGTTAAAAAGCTACATGCAGGCTTTTTATGTATACTTCAGTGCTTTTTGAAAACGTGAAAGATTGTACTGAAAACTGTGAAAATCCGACCTCCGCGTGGGTCAACAATCTACAACTGACAATGACCCCATCAACGTATCACCATCTCTGCTGATTGCAGCTTTTTACCTAACCAACAAGGCCTTAGGCTCCGTCGCAAACCCACCAATCTATGCACCACACATTGAGAAATTACTTACCAAAAATTATGGAGACAAAGCGTGAAAGCTTTTGAAACAGTTTATTGTCTTTTCTTCTGTTCAGTTCCATAAATTTTTAAGTTAATTCATTTCCCAAGGTGATTGTTTTTGTTCTTTTGTTCGACTCCTTTATCTGTTAGCGATTCTCTCCTCTATTGTCCAAAGGCGTCCTGGCTGTTTTGAGGGAGCAGTGAGTAATGAGGTTTGGCCGATCACATCGCTCTCAGAGGGGTGCAATGGTGGAAAAACAAAACCCCAGACACGCTCGTGAAGTAAACAGCAAGACGCTGCACCTAAATTGGAATTTCACATTCTCCAACTATGAAAGAATGTCTTCAGATACCATCAACAATTCAGTTTCAATCTTCAGAAGTGGAAAATGTCTTTTACTTTTGCCTCGATATAAGAAGAAAAAAAAAAACCCAACAAAAATCACACTCAGCCATAACATCCAATCCATCAATTAATAGTTACCATAATACTAAATATTGAGGCATCACTCTCAAATGTCTTGCCATGGAAAGAAATCTGAACCCTTTAAAGTTTTTTTTATTTTATCTGACCAGAGCTGTATCCCTGCACTTTACTGCTGTAATGTATACAAAGCTGAGTTATTGATCGACGTCAGCAGCAGATTGATTGTTCTACACTGCCATCTCTGGCACTGAGGCCAACCCAAACACTTATGGTAGTAAAGCAATTTCTAAGTTTTGTTTCTGTATCGACTTATTTATGTCTTATTAAAGAAAGGATGAGAGATAGTTTACATTCTCTATTATAGAAAGATTCGTCTATACTCCTAAAGGTCTTAGTAAATGAATAATAAATCAATAAATAGACACTAGCCTTGTTAATAATGACTCTTAAAGACGTGAGCGGCATCTGCTGCCCAACCTTCACACCTTAATCTTCATGTTTTGTGCTGTATATGTAAATATTTTATGAGTCATTATGTGTTTTTTCTTTTATTTGTTGTTGTTCTTTGCTGCTGCTCATCTTGACCAAGACACTCTTGAAAATTATGTTTTTAAATCCAAAGAGATTTTTACTTCCCGGTTAAATAAAGGGCAATAAAAATATAAGTGAGGAAATCATAAAGAAGCAAATATTGCATGAATAATAAATGAAAATAAACATCACAAAAAAGAAATAATGCTGGAGGCCCATGACTGTGGAGGGCACCACCAGCACCAGAATCATTTATCCATACGCCTTTTATTAGTAAACGGTAAACTTTTGTCCTTCATTGTGGGAAATTCTCGTCACTCCCAGGCCAACTTTGTCAATCCAGCATGTTTACTCCATATTTGCTTTTGATCTGTGTAGTCCGAGGCCACAGATACTCTAAACTGTTTTGCTTTTGCAGCCTATGAAAACCCTACTTGCTCCTTTGACTGCGTGATGAGGTTTAAACCAGATTCCAAATGTCAAAACCAACCCTGGAGGACACCGTTTGGTCTCTTATAAAATCTGGTTTGAGAAGCCACAAATTCTCACCAATATTCCCCTGGTTTGTTTTACACAGAAAAAATGCCTCTTTCCTGAACTGCATCTTTTTCCACATATGTATCAGCCAGTCTTATAAGGAAGAGATACATGATCCTAGCAGGGATAGTCTGTAAATGTACAGTCCTTATGTTCATTTATAACAACTGGATTTACATATCATCTACCAGGCAGCTGGGTAGTTTGTAAAAAAACCAGTCCGGACACGCGATGTCCAAGTACACTGCTGTTTCACCCATTAAGAACTGGCGTGTCAACCCCTTCAAACCAATTCTGAGCAATGGAAAAAAGTTAAATAAATATAAATGTAACATACTTAGTGCTCTTTATGTACAATTACAAAAGACAGAGAAGCTAATCGTCCAGCAAACATCCTAAAGCATTAACCTCAGTTTACTTGTAAACAATCAGCAGCGAACCCAAAAAGAAAAACACAAAATCCCCCTATACATTACCGGCTTTGTCATCACACATGTCAAGACAAGAGCAAACTTTTTTTACTTTTCATATACGATAAATATGTTAATTTCAGAAAGGGAGAGACTTTTCCACAGACCAACTGCAGAATAGAGAAACACACACACACACACACACACACACACACACACACACACACACACACACACACACACACACACACACACACACACACACACACACACACACACACACACACACCAAGAACAACAACAAAACATGCGTCTTTAGAAAAAGAGAGCTCTGCTGAGCAGGAGGTGTATCGACTGAACATGAAAGCAGTCACTCTCCTGTCGAGGAAACAATTTTGCAACAAAAGCCACAACACCCCTCCGTCATTCATTTCTCTGCCACTGCCCCCGTCCCTCCCAACACACACCATCACGCGTCCCTCCAGTGGCATGTTGGTCATATAGTATGCTGGAGAAGCTGCAAACCTGGGGCTGGGCTCACAAATAAATCATATATATATATATATATATATATATATAGGTATATGTGAGTATATACTATACACGAGTCTGTGTGCATACATACTTAAGGACTTTAGTCTTACCGGTGGAGGCAAAAAAAGCACTGCAAGACACCGTGTCACTTTGATGGGGCGAGGTGGCACTGGGGATGTGAGGCAAGAAGCAGGTATTGATGGAAGAAGAGCAAATGCTTGATTTCGTATACTATAACAATAGAACAAGGGAAAAAGGCCAACTCTTCAAGACTTCATAAAACTTCCTTTTTTTCACATATTTTGCAAATTAAAATGTTCTTCAGCTGGTTCAGTAAATGCACAGCAATGTTGTGCATCTTGTTTGTGGTTTTGGGCTACATAGGAATCCTAAAAAAATAATTCAGTTGAGCATTTTTAGTAGAAATCCATTACAAAAAAAAAAAAAATCTTTCAAGTCAGTGTAAAACAAAGCTCTTGGCTAAGCTCATTAGTATACAAAACTGGAACAACAAATGAGAAACAAAACAATACAACACAACTCGAAGTACGGTGAGGTAAGAAGCTGCTTGAACAGCTGCATCTGAACAATAATCACAATTCTTTCAACTGATTTTCTCAAGGTTCTGATTTGTTTTTTTTCCCCATTACTTCAAACAATCACATTGTTGCTGTGATGCACGACATTGTAGAGATGTGGAACGAGTACACGTCGATTGTTCAGGGACGGCGAGGGCGATGTGTGGTTGCTAAATCTGACACCGGGAGTGTACTTTATTATTGTTCAGTTTCATCACGAGTCTCAGTTCAGAAGTTTCATGATAAGCTTCTTATCCTTGAAGGGGTTGAAGGCAAAACTACTGTTGTCAAAAATAAAGTACATCCTGTCTAAGGTTTCATATATCAGGACATCCTAAAATGAATTAATCTGGTAATTAATTAGGTGACTACAGCCTCAGATGAAAAACACTGCTCGAAGCTCTAGACCATGTCTTCATTTATTTAGCAAGAAATACGACAAAATATAAAAGCACATAATTACAGCTTCCATAAGAAGTAAGATAACAGAAGCCAGATGTAACTGATCAACTTTTATGACTAACTGATCAGTTGGCAAGTTTAGCCACTCCCAAAAACAAACAAACTAGGTTTGGAACCAAAGCACTAAGCTTCAGGGGGACGTTTTTTCGGATAGACAAGACCAAAGTGGTCATAATGAACAGTAAAATCCAAACATGACATAACAACAGCTGTCATGCATGGTGACGATTCATCCCACAGCATGAAACTTGGCAGGAAATCTGGTAATGCAACAAGACAACAAACCAAAGCACACATGGAAGTCTACAACGGAATGGCTGGACAAAACAATAAATAAATAAAATAACCAATCAAGGGGTTGCCGTGGCTGCCCGTTCACACCTCAACGCTAAACCAGACTGAAACCTTGTGGCGAGACTAAGAGAAACTAATGAGTGGGTCAAAAGTTCCCCTTTATTACGCGAGAAACCGATCATGTCAAACAGAAAAGGCTTTTTCTTAAATTATTACTCCTTAAAGATTCTTCTACAAGCCACTCATGATTCATGGGCTATGTCTACATCAGAAACTATTCCATTTTACTCTCATAAGTAAAATGTTCACACTGGAAGAAGGTATACTTTTCTTTTTATGACTGCAACATCTCTACAGCATTTTCTTACATAAGACTAAAAATTAAAAAGATTGAAACATGTTGGGTCCAAACGACATTTGCCTGAGGATGAGGGGAAGTTCCTGCGGCTGAATGAAATAAACATTCAACACCTTAAACTAAAGTAATCACGAGTTATGAATCAGTCAAGTAAGACGCCGCTGTTGGTTGAGAGTGTTTTTGTACATGCTGACAAACCGGAGCAAACCAGTGATGAGTAAACATAGCTTAGTATTCTTTCACCTGGAAGTGCAGTTTATCAATATATGACTGGTAACATATTAGAAATTGTGAGTCATCCTAGTAAATTTATCATTCATGTAAAATAGATGCACAGTCACAATTTTTGGTGCTAAAAATGCAAAATGCTTATAATGTGATGATGCATTAATTAAAACATTTCAGAATGTGTGTAAATATTTGAAAGGCAGCTGCGTGGTTATCAACATCATCTTTACTTGTGTGGAACAAGACAGTAGTGTGATGCAAACGCTGCTGTAACCTTTATGTGTTGAAAGTATGAATATTTAGTGCTCTCCTGTAGAGAATTAAAATGTTTTTTGCAAGCACATTTGTAATATGTACACACACGCACACGCACGCACGCACGCACACACACACACACACACACACACAGAGTGTCAAATAGGTACTTTCTTTGATTAAAGAGAAGCTGTAATATCATCCTGTAAAGTAATCTATTACTCAGCCCTCTTTAAGTCACAAAGGAATAAGTTATTCAACTCTTTGCTTTGTCAGAGGTGCTGAAGTTAATCAAATTATCTTCAGGCTGTGCAGCTGCTGTAAATTAGATGAAAGGAAAAGAAAACACAGCCTAATATTCAATAAGTAGTAGAAGAACGAATGCAGCCAGTAATAACCGACACTGTATAATAATACACCAGCTCTGTTGTTTAGCGCCAAACAAGTGGCCACACATAACACTAGTTAAAAAAACAAAAATAACACGTGTTACATAAATATACTACTCACTGACTGAATACTAATTTAAAAAATATAAATAAAACGGTAAATAAAATAAGTTAAACGATATCGATAGTATTTGTAGGGTAGCAACAAAACAGTGGGAGAATTTAGGTTCAGTATTTAACTGAAATAATTGGACTTTTCTAGAGCCAGAAAGACTGAGTGTACAACAAAACGGAGAGCAAACACAGACCGACGTGTGGAAGAAATAAAACACCGTCACCAGTATTTGTGCTCTTTGTACCTGCCCTGAATAGTCAGTTCATTATCAGGACCGGAAGAAAAAAAATGTTGGTGACAAATGTCAAGTTAGACAAAAGTGGAGGGTAGCTCCTTTAAACAATAAGTAACAGCAGCTTAAAAACCCGTTCAAGTAATTAATACTGCGAAATGGAGAAAAAAAGGAAGGATGCTTATTGTTCTGTTTAGTAAGAAGCAGCCAGAAAATATGAGTTAAAAAAAAAAAAAAAAGATCTGTTGTGTGGTGAAAGAATTGCTAGACTAATTATCTTTTTTTCCCTTCAAATGATAATTATGTCAAAAACTATGAGGTAAAACAGGAGTTCAGACTAACTGAAGGGAGACGTTTACAGGCTGTAATTAAGTGTTTCTTTTCTATAAATGCCTTCAGTCCCTTGTTAGTCTTCCAATATCAGAACTCCATTTAGCCACCACCACTTCTCTCTCCCCGTCTACTTTCTGTTGTGCGTATGTGTCGCGAGCGGTTGGGCAGGTGCAACAGCCCATGTTGACAGCTTGTCCCTCCTCTCTTGCCGCAGGGAAAACTGTCACCCCTGTCATTCAGGGCCTATGAACACAGAGCGGAGACTGTCTGTGTGCGCTCTCGGGAGACTTGTGTGGTGAGAGGCACGAGGTGTCCTGTTAACTCTGCCAGAAACAGCTGAAAGCGAGCACACTCGCACACACTGCTGACAATGGCTTAAGCATGATGCGAGCTTCACAACTTCAACCTGGAAGGGCAGACCCTTCAGGGAGCAAAGCGTTGCAGCAGATGACACGGTGATGCAGCGAAGGGACAGAGACTCGGTGTGGAGTGTGTTTGTGGACTTCTTCTAACCACACACATACACACACTTGCACAGAGTTTTGTCAGTTGGAAGGAAACGATATATGAGATAAGCATTAGGACAAAACTGCATATCGGTGGATGTAATTAAACGAAGAACAGAAAAGGCGACGGCATGTAAGCCGACAGGTGAAAGTGCTCCCGTCAAACAAGAATCCGTTCAAACTTTGCCACAAAAAAATGGTGAAAGCGTTGGATGTGCTCCATGAGTGCATTAATAAATGTGTCTAAGCCAAGTAAGAAGTTTTAAACACACACAAAAAAAACAAACTCTTTAAACTGTTTTTTTTGTGTGTCTTTGATGGACAAAAATTAGTTTACGTTTCTAAGAAATGCATATGACAACAAACGCAATGCTTGAATTTAGAGCTGTAACGGTTCATGGATGATCCGAGGTCTGCACGGCCAGCTTCCGGATCCGGCTGATATTTCTGATTAAAGAAGAAGAAAAAAAACCAGCACATTGTTACGTTTGTGCGGCGGTGCACGTCTGGCTGCGGCGCTCCTGTGTGAGTGCAGAGTCTCCAGCTGCAGCAGACAAACACAGCTGGTTCAATGTGGAAGCATAAATTATATTATGGGCGATAAAGCATAAATAACTTTACATGTGGGCATAAATCACCTTATGTGTGATTTATGATTTATTTGAAGATGAAAAAAACAAATGGTAATGGGTGGTTAGGATTGCCACACAAGGAAGCCACATGAACGTGGCAATGCACTGAGCACTAAAGATAACATTATTATATAGTTTTCAGATTAAATTTAGGAGAAGCCTCGACTTTCATTAACTAAATCAAACGGTGCACAGTGCTAGCCTCTTTATTGTACTTTTGGTTTATTTTATTTTTAGCAGCCTATTGATGTTTTAATTTCTTTTTTTGAATTAAGAGAAGACAAATGCCCTGTTGCAAAAGTCTTTAATTTACGCAGATGTCTTTTACACTTTTGAAATCCTATTGTTTGGTTACAAAATCATTAAAAAAATGGACCTGTTGAATGTTGTTCCTTGAGTTACGTGTTTTACTTTAAATAAATGCATAAATAAATTAAACAACCCAATCTGTGACTCAGATATTGCAGTCCGGTATGAACTCTGTAGTATGTGATTTAGTACAGTCCTGCCAGGACTGTACTAAATCACATACTACAGACTGTACTCTCGGGAGTGTGTGCTTCACCATTAAATGTTACCACACGCCTTCGTTTACCACCTGATTGACCAGCCAGCCAGCCACCTACTCCACAGCTCAATAATTCGGACACCAACAAGAAAGTTGCGCAAAATATTGGTGCATTTACTGTTTTTCTTAACGACTGCCTTGTCCTTATCTGTTACTCGCCTACGTTTAGTCCACGACATGATGATTTTATTCAGGTGGTCTTCTTTACGTGTTTAATTTGTCTTGCAACAATAAAAAAAAAGTCAATATTTGCGCAGTGTGGATTTGCGATTCCTGTCTGAATATCAGTTGACTGCTTCTCATTAGCCCTGCAACTTGGTTTTGTTCTTCTGAGGTGATAATGACCGTATACTTGTATACTTCCGTCATAAACGTGGACTCCTGTTTCCGCCCACTTGTGCTACATCTCTTTAGTCTCCGGTCCTGTCATGCTGACGTCACCCTGGTCTCTCTGTACGTTCCTGTGTGACAGCCAGCCCGTTTCGTTTGTGCTTGTTCCAAATTGTAGACGCAGCTGACTGGGAAGAACCAACAGTATTTACCACGCGCCGTGTCGAATAACCTTCTTTAAAGAGTTTTATAATCCGCTCTATTAGTTCACATGACAGATCTCTTGTTGGGGGTCATGTTTAATGTCAATCAGAAATGTGCAGCAGCTTGTCAAGGACTTTTCAAGTCTAAATTACAAGGTTTATCCAAATTTTTTTCATCAAGATCCTCAAAAAAATTTCAATTAGGCATAACAATTTACAACTACAGACCCAAATAGGCGTCACTAAAATATCCATGACTTTGTCTGTAGGAGCTAGATGAACTTTTGTGTATGGGTAGTACTGTACTATCAATACTGTACTTTACAAGAGTAGCACAATACGCCTCATGTAGGACAGGGGCAACAAGAAAACACGCAAGAACTTGTTTTCCAAAACAAAACACCTGGTTCCAACACGGCTCAGTGGGTTACACAGTCAATCCCTGAGAGCATGTGTGTGTAGTGCTCTGGATGTGTGTGTGTTTGTTGTGTCCAATGGGGGCCCTGGCCCTAGATAAAGTGGTCTGCCAACTTTATGCCCAGTGGTCTTTTCAATGCTGATGGATGGGCCTTTTTCAGCACCATCTGGCCAAAGGATACCTCACATTAATCATCACACACACACACACACACACACACACACACACACACACACACACACACACACACACACACACACACACACACACACACACACACACACACACACACACACACACACACACACACACACACACACACACACACACACACACACACACACACCTGTCTCTTTAAAAGACGTGCTATAGATGAACACATCTGTAATTCATATATGGACTGAAGAGAACATTTAACACACACAATAAGTCAACAGCTGAGAGGCAGAATCAAAGTCAAAGAAACAAACGGGGAAAAAAAGAAAAAATACAACAGAGCAAATGCAAAGGATGAAATCTAGAACATTGACTGACACCTTATACAGTGTTTGCATTTTGCCCTGCTATTTCTCTCATTTGTAGTTCAGAGTTCTTCATGGGAGATTAAGGAGCAAGCTAAAGACTAAAACAATTCATTCATTTACAAACACTGATTCATTTGGTAGCTTGCCTAAAGCTGCACAAATGCACGTCCCGGTACCACCACGGTCTCCCCCAACTCACTCTTCATTAATGACCTTTTCATAGTTATAAGGGGAAGCATATTAACAAGAAGTGTGAGACACCAAGCCCCCTCTTCCTCCTTTCTCTCTATACACACTCACTCGTATCTCTCTCTAACACACACATGCAGAAAGCTGCGCTCATAATCACATTATGTCCTTATATAAACCATAAGCAAAGCCCGACTCTCAGGGGAGTTTAATGTGAAATGAAAGACATTATGAGTTTAATCCTATATAGGAGATACATGGTCTTAATACAAGCTGATTTACTTTAACACTATATAAACATTATGGTGGTTTATATGGAAGAAAACAAGATTGACGTTTGATTTATATCATTAAATCTTAGCTCACATCTAATTTGGTTTATTTGAACATCTACATAAAAAGAACAGGAACAACAATGTAACTAGAAGTTCAGCATCGCTGAGGATTTTCAAGAAATGACAGTCAGATCATTACGGTGTCTGAAATCCTATTAATCATCAGTAAAATTCTACATGCAGCCAAGTTTCATCTTTAGTTTTAATGCCAAGATAGACTTAAGTTTCCAACCCATTTCAGTGGTGCACAAACGCAGACTGAACTAAGCGAAGCAGTTTATTACCTGTCCAAACACACCAATGCCTTTAAAGCTTTAACCGATTCATCCATGTAAATGAAATCTTACGCAATCTCCACATTTTCACTCACAGATGGTTATTTTAGAGGTGGAGTCCTGGACATTTGCAGGATCACAATTAAAATCTAAACCTTCATACATCAAAACCTTCATTAAGAAAAAAAACATACAGCCTTGAACAGCCAAGATAAGGGGGGAAGAAACAAGTCAGTGATGCATGATGGAGCAGCTTTGAACAGCAAATACAACAGGGAGCACCGCACCGCTGCTGGTTTTCCTAATATATCCGAGGAAGGAGTGTGCTCACAAACACTAAACATCTAACAGACACTTGACGTGTTGATTATTTTGCTGCATTCTTGCAGACAGAAGTGTGTTTCTTTGTGTGGGAGGCAAAGATGTATGTCTGCCTTCGTGGAAACGTGAGCTCCCTAAAATTATTCTAATTAGTCCATAACAATATCAAACACAGCACAGGCTCTAGACCGTGAAAAAAAAAAAGAATCCTGGCAGAAGAAACGCTTTATTAAAGAACACAGCGTCACACCTACAAAGACGGTTTAAATCCCAATCTCTGCAGTTACAGGTCAGAAACATTCCAGCATGACGTCTTAAGCTCACGAAGAAGTGTTCGCACCACGAGTCAGACACCGGGTGAAGTGTCTCACCCCTCCTTGACATCAACATTACAAGGGCAAAGTAAAGGATGTTTTCCTCCTTCATGAATAATACAGTGATGGGGTTTTTTTTTCATGAAGTTGTCACTTTCAAAAGCTTTTTGAGAATGTAGTTAACAAATGGTCTTCCGTAAAAACTGCAGCCACAAGGCTCGTATTAACATAGACACGCCTGAAGAGTGGTCTGCTGTCACATATCAACCTGATAACCACTCACACACACTCACACACACTCTCAGGAGTATACAAGCAGAGACACACAGCTGATTAGATCCGTCTCTCACTTCAGAAATCGCTTACAATGTAATCAGGAACAAACGCTTTTCCTGTCCTCATCCCTGAGACTGTTGAGAAGAGGAGTCCGTCTTAGGGTGACAATGAACCAAAGCCATAAATATAATATCAAGACAGGGAAGTAAAAGAACTACTTCTGGCATGAAGTAAAAAGCTCTGGTCGAGGGCCGACTGATGCCAGATACCCGAGGCCTTAAACCCATTTAGGAAGGAATATAGATTAAATAAATGAGAACAGCCCATATTTGGGCAAAAGGGAGCTGTATATATATATATATATATATATATATATATATATATATATATATATATATATATATATATATATATATATATATATAATAAAAAGTAGGTTCTTTACGAAAGCTGGGAAAGATCTTACCTTGTGGTCGTAAGGGTTGTAGGAGTGGAAGAGCCGCGACAGCTCTTTAGTCCTCTGCTTCTTCTACAGAAAAAAAAAGACATGACGTGTTAGTTTTAATAAACTGCTCATGTGATAATCATTAAGTTATAAATACTAAAAATCAAAATAAACGATGCCAAAATAAAAGGTGAAGCCTGAGTGCATGAATACTGTATATATCATCGACATGCTGGGTGTCAGTACTACTCTTTTTCTTTTCAACAACTTCCCGGTTACAACAAACCGACAAATTTTATAAATGTAAAACTTGACGAATCAACTCTGCTTTATTGACTTGTTCTTAGATTAGTTCCTTTTTTTATGGCTTCTTGCCATTTTCACCCCTCTTGCACTTGCCTCATGAAGTAAAACATATGGTACGTATGTGGACGTATGTGGACGTATGTGGACGTGCGGCGTCATCCGGGACGTTATGAAGAGACCTGACAACGGTGTTTCATTCCATCTATGGCTTTAACAGTGGGAATACATTTTATTTGTTCCCCAGCTGTGGCAGACAAATTAAAGTAATGCAAGGAAAAAAGAGTGAGACACGAGTGTTTGGTGTGTAGCAGTTGTTAATGCAATCAGTTACACGAGGGTGATTCAGTTACAGCGAGCACTAATGAGCTTGTTGATTAGATCATGTCTGGCTAAAGGGGAAAGATGTATACTCTAAATATGTTACTGGAGCTAAAGGGGCTATACACTCATTCCTCCTTGTTTCCTTTGTCTTTTTCAGAGTTTGAGAGTAAGGAGCTGGATAAAGTCTGTAAATATCAATGAGACGAGTATGTGCGAAGTATCTGCCTTCACACACATTTACAGCATTTGTTGTTTGCCTGACATGTGCAGCCTCAATTTGAATAAAGACAGCTTCATCTCTGAATGCAAAGAAACAAATATCAATATGTACAGTGCGAGTCAAACATGTGCATGTTACATTGGCTGCTGTATCTAAATGGTTTGTATGAATGAGTGTGAGCGAGAAAAGGTCAGGCTCTTGTGACACGCCGGCTATGCGTCTGCCTCACGACGCGGTGACAACTGGGGCAGCTGCTAGTCACCTGTGATCCAGAAAAGGCCGCAGCATGTAAAGAAAACGCATGAACGAAAAAAACGGAGAAGCTGTCGTGATGCATAACTTCAGTTGTCAAACTTTTATTTTTGTAATTTCTTAATGTAGTCTCTTCATTGATATCATTGGTTTTGAAATGTGCACTCTATGTTTCAGCAGATCTGAAGAAGGGTCTGCCTGAAGACACTGTTGTGAAGAGGATGTCGAGGGTTGTCGATGATCTTCATCATTTTATGATGATTTTATCCTCCTTTGCACAATCAGCTCCAGAAGCTCCAAAACAGTCCTCAGAACAGAAGCAGCCTTCTTTATCAGTTTGTTTAGTTACTATAGGTCACTGGCTCTGATGCAGGTCCTCCAACAGATGACTGCAGATTTTCCACATAACTTGCAACTTGTTGCAAATACTGAAAGACCTGAACTTCCTCAAGAAGTAAGGTCAGCTCTGTCCTTTCTTACAGACAGCATCAAACAACTGCAGAGTCATCTGAGTATTTCTGCAGATTACAGGACTCCGACTTGTACTGGAAGACTGAGGTGCACAGCGTGAATAGGAATGGTGAGAGTACAGTCCCCTGTGGTGCTCCTGGGCTTACCCATTATGTCCTACTGCAACAGATATCTACTGTTACATATCCAGCCTGGAAACAATTCACACATCACATCAACATCTATAAAACACATGCTTTTCTTCTATTTGAAAAATTACGATAAGCGTAATGAGGGCAGTCAGAAATTTCTAATAAGAGCAGAATATTTAACTTCTTTCTTTTTTTTTGTCTGCAGTTTCTCCAGTCTGAGAAATAAAATGTGTTAGCAGACATCCAGAAAAACCTCAGGTTTCAGAAGATTGTTTTTATAACAAGGTTTAGGTCTAGATGGGTTACGCTGTTAGGATAGAACTGCTTAGAGATGATTTCTGTCTTGCTCACTGTTGACATGCACTGCCATTCCTCTCGTTTGTTTATGCGTATGTTGCTTTAATCCGTGTCTCATCTGTGTATCTCTCCACTTCTTTTGCTTTACCGTAGTTCGCATCTACCCATCTGTAGCTCACTCTGCTCACGCAAGGCTGTTATGATCCACACAATCCTGTAATCATCAGCCTTTTCCTTATACATCCTTTTGTTCCTGTTTTTATGTGATCCCCTTCTTCTTCCTCTGCCAGAGGGCTACGCAGAACCTTCAAATCCTCTTTTATTTTATTTTCTTTGACTTTCCATGTGTCCCTCAGTTCTCTGTCTTTTGCTCCTTTTGTCTTCTCCAATGGGAGAATACTCACTGATCATTCAATCTCCACTACCATCCTCCTCGTTACAACTCTGCCCCTCCGCATTTCTTTCTTTCTCTTTTTCCGCCTGGAGCACCTTGGATGACAGCCACATTTACTGCATTACTTTTTTCAACACCACTCTTTCCCCTTCTGCCACACCATTTGCCTTGTTAAACTAAACAAAATAGAAACAATCTCAACAGACATAACCTCTTTCATAAATGTGTTCCATTCAAAAAGTAATTCAAATTCAAAAATTTTACTTTATGAAAATACAATGTGTAGTATGGTCTTTTTACACGTGCGTGAGTGCAGTCAGCTTGGGAAGTTGATCTTGTACGCTGTGCAAGCGTCAACTCAGTCAAAAGAAAGCTACTGTGTCTCCATGCCTGTGGATTTGTGACTGTGGTGATGATGTACAAAGGTTTGTTATCATGACGTCCATCCTGTTGTAGTCGCCACAGACTGGTGCTGCACCTAACGGGAGCTGACGTCACATGAGACGCTTCTATTCCTCTACAAATTCCGATATGGGAGCAGTGTTGACAGACCCAGAGACAAATGTGCTGCATAAAGCAGATGCAACACAATGATTCCAGTTTCCTTCAAATTCTTGGTTGGACCTCTTACATGATGTCTATACTAATGTAAAAGTAACTAAGGTTGCTACATACGGTTGCTCCATCCCAAGTAACATTATGGAAATGTTTTACCCTAAAACAACTGCTTAAACATCATCTCGCATCAAATTTCATACCAAGCCTGTGCTCACAAGGGATGAGTCAAAAGTAAATATAACATGACATATCATACTGTCTTTAAAAAAAAGTGACGCAAACGTCAGCAGCAAAGTGTGAACAACTAAGGTTGTTTGTGCTTATTCTTTAAAATATATAAATAATGACATGTTGTCATATGTCATTTTTTTATCTGCAGTTGTATTTAACTTGTTATAAGACAACTAAAAGTACTTTATGAACATCTGTGTGTGTACACACACACACACACACACACACACACAAATATATATATAATTAAAAAACACTCTTACTTAATATTTAATACTTGTTTAAATATTTACAACTGTTAAAATATTTGTCTTTTAAATACTTGTTTTTATTGGCATTGTTTCTGTAAGCTTTGTTCGTTCCTGTTCCTGCTCTTAAACATCAATTAAATTCCTCCTCAGGGATCTGTAAATACCTAATGGAGATCTTTTTCCTTTCACATCCTGTGACTGTCAGTCCCTCCAGCTAATGAACACCATACTGGTATAATAAAGAGGTGAAAAAAAAAATTATATCAATGTGGCAAACAAAACTTGTGATCATTAAAATGCAAAGTGTTACATTTTCCATTATTATTACTAGGTGCTCATTAATCAAGTGCAGGGCCTTAGAGGTCTCAGATGGCAACTTAACCATTAACTCAACCTTAATACCTGTTCGACTGCCTTTAACCAAGTGATGCTATTATCTCCCCTGATATGTCGGAGAGTATAGTCTCGAATGGAGACGGTGGATGGAAAAGGCATGCACGCACCCGTCTGATGTGTGCCCATGCATGTGTTTGTGTCTCTGCGCTGAGATAAATGATAGTGAAACCAGAAAATAGAGCTACGCGTTGCTGGCAAGCTGTTTAACTTTGACAGCTGCTGCACTGGTGCCACATGGGTAATAGAGTTTTTAACCAATTACAACCTGGGGAAATTAAAAATACTGTCCCACTAGAGTAGCTAATCTCCTACTCTATCACTTTGTCTTTTTTTCTCTTTTACTCCTGCAGCTGCTCCTTCTCAATGTGTCCTAACCAAGAGACACCCAAACACACACATGCACACAGCCTCCATTCAGCGAGTCCATTTATCAAGGCTAAGTTCTAGTCACTTGGGGATGATTATGGAGATCCAAGCTAATAACGCTCACATCCCTTTATTCTCAACATGCTCCCTTTTCTCCCTCCATCCCTGTGGTCCCTTATTCTCTCCATCTGTGTCTATTCTCCCATATATCCATTTTCTCATACATCATTTATTATAGTAGGTATTAGGTTAGGCCCACAAATACCACAATGCACCTGGACCTCATAGCAGGTGGATGCCTTTTATTTATTTATTTTTTTTTTTTGGTTAAGTAAACCATATGTGCATTGGCTAAATACCTGTGTTTTTCTCATCTACTGTGTGTTGTGTAATGGCTGGAAGTCACATTTCTGAAGGTGAAACAATAACAATATCAGTATTATCTATTACAGACACAGCCATATAAAACTGGTAATGTGAAAGCTTTTTCTGTAAGCAGCCATTCAGGTTTTTAAACAGCAACGTGTTGAAAAAGAAATCTACAAAAGCAACAAATATGTAGGCGTGGAGTTCCTATAAACCCCTGTTACGTATTATAAGTATGTGCCCCCCCCGAAAAAAGAAAGAAAAAAGTCTTAACAGAATTTATAATGAATTTCTTTCTTGAAATGAAAATATATGGCTTTGCGAGAAATATTAAAGAACTGTAAACGCACTAGAAACTTCTTAGTGAACCTGGTTATCTCTACATCATTTTTACCTTAATGGTACAAACATTATAGAAAAAAAGTACACCCGACAACCACCTGACGGCCTGACATCCTCATTACACTGAGCCGTCCTAAGTGGCAGGTAGGTTGTGGTACATGTCCTGGGTGGTGGTGGTGGTGGTGGTGGTTTTGTTTCTGTCTGTCTCTCTTTTTTCCTCCACTCATCTTATCCTTCTTTCCTCCTGTTTTACTTTCTTTATCTCAGGCCTCTGTCCCTATTCCATCTAGTTCTTCATCCATCCCTCCTGTGGCTATTCAACACACTTGTGCTCCAGACAAACCATCTGGTGCACTTTATTAATGACTGACCCTACACGGGTTAGACGTCGCCTTGCTGCCACCACTCACAGCGTGTGTGTGTCCATGTATGTGCGTGAAAACAGGTGCATGCTGTCTGATGAAGTGATGTTGTGTGCACTTTAGCCACTGAAGCAGGTGTGCTGGTTACAGGAAGCAAAACATATTTTTTTCTGACTCCCCGTCAAGGATGAATATACAGATATATGTTGCCTTTGTGCTTCAAATCATTTGAAATTACTTTGCTCTGACTTTGTTTGGCACACATATCAATATGAATACATAATAAAACTAGATGCCAATACAGGTTTATGTGTTTAAAAAAAATGCTGATTTGGCAAAACTTTGGCAAAACAAGTAACGCATCACTGTCTGATACTGAAGCAGCTGCCAGCAGAAAGAACCCTTGAAAAGATTTGTGCTGACATGCAAATTGCACAAATAAAAACATGAGTTCAGATGGAAAAAAAAAAATGAAGAAAAAACAGAGAAAAGAGGGGAAGCGTGAATGTGGTAATGTGGTTGTGTGCGGGTTGATACCTCTAAGATATACTGCACTTCTCCTCGGAGGATCAGGAGGAGGAGAAAAAGGGAATGACTTATGGAGACGCTCTCCTTGAGAGAGATGTGTCAACACTTTGATGGTGACGAGTGAGTCGACATGCATGAAGAGACTAAATACACAACACAGGCTACAGCATATGTAAGAGGTTAGACGACAAAAAAAAAAAAGGTCAAAGTATAGCATTTCAAATACAAGTAAAACATAAGTAGCGTGTGTGTTGTGGTGATGCTTTATTAATCTGAGGACTGTTGCAGCTTTGGGACCAGAATCCTCATTGTTGGATCATACAGAGACAAGATGAAACATGCAAATTTAATTAAGGAGGTAGAAAAAAAAAAAAGCATGCATACATGTACGCACACACACTCATACGTAGTGCATAAACTCTAAACTCGCCCATCATCTGTGATCGGCTACCCTCTTCAAGCTTGAGTCCTGCACCAGAAGCCTGAGAGCTTCTATGCAGTATTTTGCTGTTCCTGGAACTACGCGCTCCTGTGAGATCTCTGATGTTCTTCTTTGAATCCGCTGGAGCTCCTCTCCCAGCTTGGAGGTCACAACTCCAAATGCTGATTTTACCACTGGCACCAGCTTCTTTCTCCAATCCCTTTCTACTGTTCCAGCTTTCATGTAGGGATGGGGGGGTGGGGGGTTGGCGGCTGATGATCGCTTCACTTTTGAACTAGTATCCATAGCAACCAGTATTTGGTGCTTGGTTCCTCTGGGGTTACTTCCAATTACCTTCTGGGCTGTTCTCATGTGCGGAGCCATGTGCTTACTCATCTTGGCCGCTACGATGCCTGACGGGAGCCTCCACGTTGCGTAGAGGCAGGTTGTTGGCCAGTGGTTAGATGGGATTGCCCCACTCATGATGGGGAAACGGTGGCCTTGGATTAACCATGCTGGGCGGGTCCCATCTGTTAGCAGACAGCTCATTTGTGTTGCTTGGTGCTAATGGAGTGTGGTTGGTTTCTTCAGCCAGTAGGCGTGTATCATGTCCAGGCCTGGTGGTGTCCAGCTCTTCACAGTTGAGACTTTTTGTTGGACGTTTGCCATAATGATTGTGACTGGTTCATGTTCTGGGTTCTGTGATCAGCTCTTAGATCCTGGTGTAGTGTTGCCTCTTTCTCTTATATGTTTGTCCAACACTGTTCAGTCTCAGCAGCCTTAACCTTGTTTTTAAGCTCTCTCTAACATGGTTAATATTGTTTGTAGACCCACATCATAAAGGTTCAAAGTGCATCTTAGTGCTTTATGCCACCTGGATAACTAAGAATACGTTGTGTGAAGACAAGCGTGCTGTGCAGCATCGGCGCCACGTGACAACAGCCTCCTCCAGAAAACTTCCTGTCCTCACTTACCACATGTGCTGGCACTTGCTCCATTTTAGCAGCAGGTGTACCAGGTCTGGGGTAGAACTGGTTGATGAAGAGACTGGGGAACTGATAGTGTTTCACTAACTCCATGGTCTCTTGGAAGTCCTCGTCCGTCTCACCAGGAAAACCACAGATTATATCGGTGGCAATTGTTACACCAGATACTCTAAAAAAAACAAACAAAAATAAAAATAGCAGGTTACAAAACTGCACAAATAACTATTTAATTCAGTTACAACAAGTTTTCTTTGGATAAGAGACTATACTATTGTTAAAAAAACAAAAACAAATATTTAGAAAATATAAATAAAGTTGCATAGAACGGCTATGAAGATAATAATAAAAGGCCTGGTTTTGTGACAGGCTCATGGGATAATTGCATAACAAGCAATACCAAAATCATATAAAAATGACTCTAAAGTTGGCCATTTTTCAGCCGTTCACATGTACACTTTTGAAAAACCACATCATTACTAATGCCTTTCCCTATGGACGCAATCAACCAATCAAAACCTGATTAGCAACCTCTGCTGCAAATCACTCGTTACAGGTTATTGACTGGCCTGCTCATTCGATTCATCGTGGCCAGTGGGATGGTATTGGAAGGAACACATTGATTTCTTCTATGTTATTTGTATTGATAGCAGTTGGGTGAAAAAAAAAAAACAAAAAGCAACAAAACCCTTCAAGCAATGTCATCAGGATCTGTCAGAAAATGGACCTCTGAAGGCCATAGTTGACCTTCCAAGTGAATTAACACTTTCTGAACACGCTGCCATTAAGTTTCAATGATTAAGCTTTATCCAAAAGCCATTTATCATTTTCTCTGACAGCTGAAGTAATTGTCAATTAACATATAATGCTAAATTAGCAATATGAGAGTTCTGTAGGAAGCAACCATGTTATGAACAGAGGGTTATAGTGCAAGGCCAGATTTTGACAGACTAACCTAAGGAAGCAGTAAAGTCAACATTAAGAGATAATTTGGTCTACAACGGCGACCCGATTTTCCTTTCATTTGTTTTAAAAGAGGACGTTGTTTCATTTAAGGTACCAGTTTGTCATATTTAGGCGACAGTGAAACATCACGACCAGTGATGAGTTCTTGATCTCAGAGTCCCCTCAAAGAGTCTACATTAAACACGTTTCACATAACAATACTGCACACAAAATGTAACACAAATGTCGAAAAAACTAGAAGGAAAAATCTAATAAATAAGTAGAAATCCAAGTGTAGCAGTAGAAAAACGTGAACACATAGAGAACTATTAAGAATATTGTAAATGACAAATGTTGTAGTAACTCCCACACAGATACCAGGACGTGGTTTGTCACAGAACATTACATTTTACCAAGATGAGCAGTGTTACTCTGTTTACCTGCTAATGGTTTTACTGTTTTGCCTCATCAGTATATGACTACAGTCCACGCAGAGTTGCAGTTTTACACAGGTTGGTTTCATATAAAGTAACAGTTCCAGCCAGGCTCATAATGATATGTTATTGATCAGCGCTGCAAAACATGGAAAGGCTGGATGGAAACAGCCAAGACATGCATGTAAGGGGGACATAACACACACACACACACACACACACACACACACACACACACACACACACACACACACACACACACACACACACACACACACACACACACACACACACACACACACACACACACACACACACACACACACACACACACACACACACACACACACACACACGGTATAGACAGTTATCCTTAAGTTAAATGTTTTTAAAACCATCACAATGCTAAGTTGCAAGAATTAATCAGCAACCTTTTGTAACGTTTACGCAGATTTTGACATATATAACACTATACACAACAGAATACATAAAACTCAATGACGTTGATCCCATATTGCACACATTTATTTCATTTTGTGAATAAAAATGAAAAAAAACGACATAAAATATGCAATAAAGAGAAAGTTCTGGTACACTGGCTGGCATTCACTGCATGAACTGTTCAGGCTTTACGAACTGGCATCTGCTCACTTAACTATTACTGATATCACTTCACATACCAGCATCCGCTACATGAACCGGTGACCTGCGATTATTTGATTTTAAGATAAATCGGTGCTACAGGCCTAATATGTAAATGACTTTGTGATGTTACAGTCGGGAAACGTTTCTTTTAAATAGCTCTTCAATTCCTTCACTGGAGTGGTGCTTAAATGCAGAGATTAGACACCGCAGAGCATCTGTGCGCAGTGTCGGTGCGGCGCCCATAGTCACCCGGAGGTCAGATGTAGTTGCTGGAGCTGGAACGGTGGCTTGTACGTGGCACTAGTTTGTGGTGGTGGTGCCGCAGTGCAGAAAGCTGGGAGTGGTAGTAAGTAACTGCTCTCTGATCATTTCACAAACCGAACAATAAGCCTGTCGGTTACTGCCTTCTACAGGCCTGAGTCGGTCCTTAAATGCTGGGTTTTCCACCCAGCTGCCTGAAAACTTGCATTTTCCCATGACGACGATGATAATGGTTACCTGGACGGTCGAGGAATGTCTAAGCAAGTCAAAAAACCAGCCAGTTGACTACCCAGCTGAACAACCATTAAATATGACGTCAGCATCAGACGTAGGCTACGAAGTGAGGTGACGCACCTTTGATTTTGATCCAATATATGTTAAAGTCCACATTTAAACAAACGTTAGGGAATAGAAGTTCAATCAGAACAGGACAACTCATAATCTGAAAATAATAATACCCATTTCTCAAAAAATAATACCTTTAAAACCACATTTAACATTTTCAATGGCCTTAAATTTGGCAATTTTGATTCATCACATTATAATTACTTTTTTAAACCTCGCAGACAGACAGGCAGACAGACAGACAGGCAGGCAGACAGACAGACAGGCAGGCAGGCAGACAGACAGACAGGCAGGCAGACAGACAGACAGACAGACAGACAGACACCCAGACAGGCAGGCAGGCAGGCAGGCAGGCAGGCAGGCAGGCAGGCAGGCAGACAGACAGGCAGACAGACAGACTATAGGCACTATTAGGGACAGTTCTTTCTCACTTGGAAGAGTGACTTTTTCAGCATTTTGGTGCTTTGACACAGTTGAAGACTAACTTTTTCCTTTAAGCAGTGTCATTAACAATGTTCCTAACTTTCTGCAGTAGAGCCGGCTGAGAAGAACAACAAAGACTTCTCCACCATTTATTTGATTTAGCTACGGCTTTCATGCGCAGCGGTTGTTCAGCGTTCCTCATATCTGGACGGATCAGGTCACAGCAGTGGGATGAAATGACAAATCCCACACTGCAGCAATGCTGGTAGGGGCTGGATGAATTTGAAATGAAGTGCAGAGGGAAAGTCCATTTAACGCCACAGACACAAGTCTTTGCACCGCTGCCCTCTGCATGCCCTTATGTCCACATGTGTGCCTTTCTTAGTGGATAACTGTGTGTCTGGATGGATTTGTGGTGCCTGTGCTCTCGTTATTCTTAGCTCAGACTAATCAAATGTGCACGTGTGTGTTCTCATTACCCTTCTCCAAGGCTAATGACGTATGTGTGTGTGTAAAATTGAACTGCAGTTCTGCTCTGCTGTGTTCAGGCTATTTCATTAAATGATAAAGTTTACTGATGACTCCAGTGGGATCATTATTTACGTGGCTTTCCGTTTATCCCACAGAACCCACCTCGATCTTTACAAATGACCTGCTGCGTAGATGGACAGAGATTATTCTGCACCGCCGGTTTTAAGACGGATGCCTTGGTATTTACTTAATACAGCTCCACCCAATCCACCGTGTTTACACACCCCGTATAGATTTATATCCAACATCCGATATTTACCTACAGTGATTTCATTTCTTCCCAAGTGCAATAAAAACTAATCAAAAGTGATTAGGGGAAGAAGTAGACAACGCCTGTGAGAACCGAATGAGTGCGATGGCACAGCTTCATGCAGCTCTGCCTCCTCGTGTGTTTCGTGCATGTCAAGGGTTCTCACTTGAGTTAAAGTGAGAGGAGTCATTACACATGCCGACGTTTAAAACCCAAAGCCAAACCCAGAGAACACAGATAATTAACAACCGATTCAGGATGATACCGGTTCTCCTGACAGCTTGTCAGCTCTTCGTAGGCAAACATACCACCATCCACCTATCTCACTCTCTCATCTATACACTTTTAGACATGCATGTTTAAACTTATCTGCATCTTTCAGACTCGGATTTTCTTATCAGCAAACAGCAAGAAAGCAAGTGCTAAAGATTTTTATCTTCCGTCCAAGCTGCAGCGCTCACAACTATCACTTCCACGCTGATGTAACGGAGCTCTTAGGTCGTGAACTTCACCTGAGGGTCGGAATGACAGCCATGGTTTCCTTGCATGGCTTTCATCATTGTGAAATATTTTTGTTATCTGCTCAGTCACCTGACTCGACATCTCCTTAACTGGCACCAACAGCCCCCTACTTCATAGCTGATGGTGGCAGCGGGTAAGGCAAGTGACTGATAACCAATCAGACCTGTTTTGTTCTCTCTCTCTTTCACTCCTTCTGTATAAATTGAGCTGCTACATGACAGCACCATTACCTACAGCTGCCACCGCTAAATCAGACACACTTAAGTGTCTGAGTGATTACAGACACTAATCACAAGTGTCCTTATTCTGGCCCCCCTTTCATCGGTTCCATCTGTCTCCGCTTTGATGAAAGGACATACTCTGGTAAATACAAAGAAAATGAAGCAAAGTCACTGAAATGTTTTTTCATTTGGTTAGCAAGCATGATGATGAAGTGATAAAAAGAAAGAAAAAAAAAAGAAAGTGAAATCAAAGAACTAGGGAACTAAATTCAAGGTGACAAACCAAGACTTGGAGCTGAACACTATACAACGCAAGAAAACAAGGTACTGAATTTTCAACAGCTCTCCGAGACATATAATTGTAGTGGCCACAGTAATGAGGGCCTCAATTAGGTGTGGGTGGGGGTGTGGGTGTGTGTGCGGGTGGGGCACCACGTTTGTACAAACCAACTGACTTACCCGCGCCTTCCAGGAGGTGCTACATATATGTGTTAATTATACTGATTATTATCTTTTTTTCTTTAAAGATTAACAAATGCAAACCTGGTCAAGTTTGCTTTAAAGGAGCTCACATTTACAAGCTCTAGATGCTTGTAAATGTGCACACTATGAGCTCTTCTAAATGGCAAAATACTAGACATAAAAAATGGGTTCTTATGAGAAGATAAAAATACATGTAAAAAGGGAATATTTAACAAGAAAACATATTCTAATCTGGTATTTTGTAACTTCAAATCTGAACTTGCTTTCACACTCTTGTTCAGAGCTGCCACCGGTCTTTCAAGCTCACTCGAGCTGCTGCTCTTCTCTGCCTCACATTTAGTTAAATATTATAGGAATGCTGTCAGATACAATACTTAGTTTATTTAGGACTCACAGTTGCCACAAGCCAAAAGCTTTGCAAACTTTTTACATTTGACAAAAAATCTCCCCAAAGCATATCTCCTCTCATTAATGTTCCCCCCATCTCCTGGTTGCTGCTATCTTTCCTTTCACTGTTTGACTCCTACGCTACAACAGCCCGTGTGTGCCCCCCCCCCCCCCCCACACACACACACGCACACACACACACACACCCTGCAAGCACAGATGGCAGCTTCGTATCTTTCTGACACACAAATAGGTAAATATTTACTTTCCCAGATTGTTTTTTTTCTTATTCATCCATCCTTCCTCACATTTATTTCTCGCTACATCTTAAAATCTGGGTTGTTTTTTTTAACTGTGTAATTTTTCATGTGTCTTCTGTCCCAGTGGTCTTATCACAGAGGTGATCAACAACATCTGTTAAGCAAACATGCTTGTATACACATGCACATACAGTAGTTTAAACATAAGATAAAGAAGCTGCAGACTGTTATGAATGAAAAGTCTTAGGGCCTTGGGAGAGAAAAAGCTGATTATAACACGAACAAAAGGTATGTTTGAAGCTTATTTTAGTCTACTGCATATCTGGAATTTTAATAATGTAATTTAGTCTTTTATAAATGCTTACTACGTGTGCAAATCCTAACTTATCCTGATACAGCACTGTGCCTAAAGGCTACTGTCCTTTGCTATGTGGTCTCTTTGCCTTCGTGCAGCAAGAGAAGAGATGACAGGTTCAAAATGCAAATGACTCCTGGCTTGTTTTCCTGCCCCAATATACCCTTTGATTTAGAGTTTGCAACCATAACTTACACTCTGAAACCGCTGGAAGAGTCTCACCAGTGACATTAGTCTTTATGTGATTTTTATTTTTACTAATTCGATATATACATGTACAACCACAACCCCTGACCTGTACAACGAGGGCCTCCTCTGCAGCATTGTGCTCACACAGTTTGCATCCCCATGTCCCTTCAGAGGGGCAGACCACCAAAAAAAAAAGTGCAAAGTTGTTGTTTGCACTGTCAGGCAGAGAAAGTGAAAGCGTTTTAAACCATTAAATTAACACTAGCCAAGATTCAGACTTATTTGTGATGCTTAAACACCTTCATTCTGAGGCAGGCTGGCTGCTCCTGTCATCTGTTTCTTTATTATCTGTTCTATCCTGACTCACAAGAGCTGCAGGACCTGGCCGGCAAGTCCTGATTAACACGCGACTGTACAAACAACATAAAAATATGTTCAGAATTCACCCGCTGCATTCGTCTGATGAGAACTAGTTTCACCACCTAAAACATCCAGCAGCGTTGACTGACTGACTGACTGACTGACTGACTCCGTGGCACAGGTCCCGTGTTGATCCCACAGCAGCTGCACAAATGCCCCATATGAAACCCTTGCCCACTGGTATTTCAACAAATGGTCATAGTTGACATAATTTGTTTTTTTTTCCAAAGTGCTTTCAGTTTATGAATCACGTGGAAGTCACTTCTGTCATAGATGACTGCACCAGTGTCACTAACGTGCAGAGAAATGCCTTCCTCATTAAAAGCAGCGAATGAGGAACATATTTTAGCAGAATAATGTCCCAGCCTCCTGGTGGACTTCCAGACACATTTATGATTTGCGTGGTGGCTCAGACGGAGAAAGAACCTTTAAAGATGACGTATGAAAATTAAATATTGGAGGGCTTATACTCTTCATTCAAATTGCACAGGTTCAAAATGTTGAGCCTCATTTCCTCTTGTATACCTGCAGTCTTGATTATAGTTTTATAATTGTTTCTTTCAGGTTTAAATAATATTTTTTAATCTAATCAATCTATGCATCATTGCAAATTTATGTTTTATTTATAGCTTGTGTATGCTGTGTAATTCCTTCTGCATTTAATGTGACTGCTTCTACTACTTCATGTGTTTTATGGTAAAGGGTCTCTATAATGTTCTCATAATCAATGTTAAATATGACGTCTTTCTGCAGGCCTAATGACGCCTTGCTCGACACCAAGCACTCTCATTTTGCTTTTGGTAGAGCTTTTAATTAACTGGCAGACAGATCTTATCATTTATTGGTGGGAATGGTCATTTATCTTCCAAACCATCCCCCTACTTGATTGTAGTTTGCTCTGTTGACAGTAAAGGGGCAATAGTACAACTGAAAAACTTCATTTTAACTTGACCTATAGGATAAATATGTACTTTTATTTAGTAGGCAGCAGACTGACTCTCGTCTTTCAGAGACAAGAGGGAAACCGCCCTCATTATTGTGCGACAGAATTTCTCTCGAGGTTAGGTAAACAAACCTCATTTTGAGTTGTGAGGTTTGTGAGAATAGATGTCCTCTGCTTCTGTTTCACTAAAAGCAGATTGAGCTGAAATTTAATTCATGGTCTTCTCGATTTTTCTTCATTATTGCCTCAATATCTTTGCTTCTCACTGTGTTTTCAGAGTGTAAGACACTCTCTTTTTAACAAGGAGAGTGTCAAGGCGGTTATTATTCATCAGTATCACACATCACACCTCTATCACCCTTAGATCTGGGAGAAGCAGAAGTGTCAAAATGACAGCACGATTTTTCCCCCCTTTCTTTTAAGTTACTAAGCCTCCACCTCAGGAAAAGTCTACAAAAGTCAATTCACACCAGTGCCTCTCCCTGATCCTTTTGTCACTGCTTCATCTCTTTGTGTAATTTGTGTTATTTTCCAACCTAAGGCCTGAATTACACATTGCATTTTTTTTTTCCCCCCAACAACGGTGCCAATCCTCAATACATCCACAACGATTTAAAACAAAAAAGAAACGAGCTTCCTCTGCCTCCTGAACATTTCCATTAAAGGGCCACAGCAAGTTGGCTCACAGAGCTCACATGAGCTTACAGACAGTAAATAATGATTTTATTTTTCTGATAAGATTAGATGTATCCTGGGTTAAACAGGAGGGAGGAGGAAGGAGGCTTCAACAACTGGCTGTGGTGCTTCTAGGAATTTCAAGGATAACGTAATTGACAATTAAGTTTAGGAAAATCAGTTTATTTAACAATTTGACTGCTGAGTGCAGAAGTTTGTTGTTTTTTTTTTTTGTTGTTGCTAGATTTATGTACTTATACTTTTCCTTTGGGTAGTTGTCAGGCACATCTGAAAGGTCAAGGATGTTTATGCCTGCAAGCCACTGGTTAATATTAATGACCATGAGCCAATTGGAAGTCATCAATAGGTCAGAGGTTATCTTTGGGTAGCAGATGCAGGAAGTTAATATAATTAAAAATGCATCATGTCATCAGTGATAGAGAAAGTGTCTCCCCCACTTTTTTTCCAGTCCGTTTGTCGAGCTCTTTTTGAAAATGCCTACATGGGTGTTGTTGCACATCTTTATCTCAGAGTTTTTATTGATTTTCACGAGGAGATAAAATGTTGTTTTCTTCAGTTTTTTCCTTCAGTCTTGTTTTTACCTCCAGAGCAATTCTGAGGACAATTTCTTATCTTAAAATAACAACAAAGGAGAACAAGGGAAGTGAGATTAAAGATATAATGAAAGCGTGAATAGACAGAAACATAAATTACTGGGGAGGTTTTGGTCATTAATAACATCCTGGTTCTTTCAAGATTGCTGCCATGAAAACCATTACCTTAAAATGTTCCAGTGTCCCTCCTATCACACTGCATCTAGAGCTTTGATAGAAAGTGTGTAATCAATGTCTTGGCTTGCATCGGTTGAGAATGATTTCCACTTATTTCCACAATGTGTACCATTTTTAGCTGTGCTTTAAGAAGGAAAGGACATCAAATAACTGCACCTTCAAAAACAATCTTCCTGTCAAAAATAATTTATGCCCTTCTGACAGGCATATGAAGTGAAATAAGTGCATTAGTTAGGTCTGTTGAGTCTAAAACCAGGACTACCAGAGACATTAAGGCGTCTTTTTTTTTTAACTGGCTAGATCACCATGTTAACGTGCACTGAATCTGCAACCTGCTCCAGAGCAGGTTATGTTCAGCATTTCACAAAATGTATTTTTGAAAACCTTCACTGTTTCTGTTAATGTTCATATCCCTGATGAAATTATGCTGAAACAGCAGTTTAGCTTATGTCTCACATTACAACCAAATTAAAGCATTAATACAGGATTGTAATTAATTCATGAGTCATTTCAAAAGACGGTCGGTCTATTTACACAATGAACTGGTTTTACAAAGGTAATCGTATCAAAAGGTTGATTCATTATTTTTAGCACTGAATCTATTAGCTCTGTGGTCCTACAGGGGTTGTAACCTGATCAAAAAAATAAAAACAAAAAATTACCTTTTTGACCAGAAATCGATGAATTTTGAATTAACAACAGATGGGAAACGTCAAACAACAAAGGCAGCTGAGCTGCACAACAGACCTCCAAAGAAGCTTTGCCGTTACCGCCAAACAAACTGTAAACTGTGTGAGGACCACAAATGCAGAAGAATGTTTTTATGTTCATTTACCGACAAGGCTGCTCCGAACGTCTAATGAATAATGTAATATAGATTACAAAAAGTTAGTATGTCATACGATATTCATTCAATAAAATTCAAATAGAGGCTGCTTCCAAAAGTCCATCCCAATTGACTCCCATGTTAAAATGTCCAACTTAAGATCAGAAAAAAAAAACAAAAAAAAAAAACATTTACAGCCTGGTTCAAAAAACATTTGCTCTCAATCGTTTGATTTCACACCCACAACAACTGAGGGGGAAGTTTTTTTTTTCAAGCACACCAGGATGTAGATTTTATTTTTTTCGGTTATATTTAATATATAGATTTAATTCTAATATGACTGACTGACAGTCAGCTCAGCCAAAGGCTCATTTCTTTATGGCACAGATGAAAATGGCGTGATTTTCCTTCTAGATCGGCGAATAATTTATCTCCACAATAAATGTCATCATTCCTATTTAAAACCAATATTAGACATGTTAAAACGTTACAGATGTATAAACCATGAGCTAAAATAAGTTCAACTGAATAGTTTAAAACCATAAAACGCTGTTAAAACCCATTCAAACCCAAGTTTAAGATCACTTGTTATCACAGAGCACATCCGGCACGCACACGCTGCTGCTGCTGCATGTTGCCATTACCAGCGCCACAGTTCATAATTATTATAATTTATAAGGCAGTTAAAATAATTAACAAGTTACCATCTGGAGGAGTCGCTGCTGTAGCAGTGATGTCAGCGTCATATCTGTTCGAATTATGACAGGGTTTTCTTGCAACAATCCAAGAACAAGCGGAGAAGAGACTTTGTAAGCACACAGAAAAGCCTGAGCGCGAGAAGAATAAACTCAACCTGGAGCGCAGGACATTTGAACATGCAGCAGTTAATCCGAATGCACAGATCCACACCTGAAGTGGAGGAGAATATATCTGCAAGCAAGCAATTAGGGATTGGTTATGTTTGTGTGAGGACACAGTTAAGGGAGAGCAGCTCAATAAGTGAGTGTAAAAACACAGGTAAATAATCTCACATCAAAAAGCTACACTCTAGATTAAAGATAGTAATATAAGCATACTCTGTTCATCAAAGAGTCCTCACAGTACTTGGAAACGTTGAGGCCACACTCCCTGCGTCTAGATGATCCAAGAGGAGGAGAGTGTGCAGCATCTTCCCTCCACAGTTGACCCCCCTGACATGTTAGGGTCAAAAGTGACCCATCCACCATGTTTCACAATGGAGAAAAAATTATTTTAATCTTTTTTCATCTTGAAATTTGATATTTTTTCCTAATGTGACCCCAACATCAGAAATAAATTAAACATCTCCTTTGTTTATATTTCCATCAAAGATTCACGCTACCAGGGTGCAATAGTCTGAAGACGAAAAGGCCAGGAAAGAAAAAACAAAAAGGGAAGACCATTGAGCCGCTGGACACAGATTCCTCACATGATGAGGAGAATTACTGCGTTGCGTTCATGGATCACTTTGGAAATTCAAAGCCAAAAGAATATTGGGTTCGATGTTTAACGTGCACTCTGTGGACCAAAGAAACCTGCGACACAGGGGCTCATATGATCGAGTGTGAGACGTTATTCCTATTTGATCAATTATAATATGCTCAAGTTCTTTGACTGAAAGTGAAAAACATGCTTAACATGCTCTTCTTTTCTCTTTCACTCACACAAATGTTCAAACTATTGCCTATTTGTTGTTTTTTAATAATGGCCAGGTTCTGTATTTGACAGCAACACACACACACACACACACACACACACACACACACACACACACACACACACACACACACACACACCACACACACACACACACAGAGAGACAAAAAAACCTGTAAGTACAAATATCCTGATGTTCGGGTGCTACATTGGCAAATCTGCACAGAATATCCAGTGCAAGTTTATCAAAAACAATACCAATAATAATAATAATAAATTAAAGTTCTACTACACTAAAGACAATAATTATAACAGGTGCGTGGTGATTAAAACAAGTGGTGTCCACTGACTACTTTCAGTCTCTGAAGATCAAAAACTGATGGTAACAAGTTGTTTCGCCATGCAAAATACAGATACTTCAGTTTATTGAGGTATCAGGAAGTTAAGACACACAAGAGCAAACAGTAAGTTAACAAACCTCACGTGTCATATCCTTTCAGCCCTGCTCTACATGCTGCTCTCCCAAGCTCTGCAGAGAGAGATGTGATGAGAGGATACAGCCACATATCGCTGTGAAGCAATAAAGACAATCTCTGAGTTAGAAAGATTGAAGTCATCACCTGGATTTAACTAAGTAAACAGGAAAGAACCTCACTGAAAATACGTACTGCACTGATTAATACGTTTCATCCAGCATTAAAATGTTATTTATACCCTCACCTCTTATGTACTGGGTAGGTTCTCATTCGTTAAACAACCATGTCAGAAGACACATCCTGTTGTCATGGAAACAAAACTATTCTGTTTCAAAGGGGTAAAATAACTGAGAATTGATGCAACCACAGAAATGAGGTCAAGAACTGTCCAATGTAATGCTGAAACCTGGGACAGCGGTGAATCATCACTTCAAGGAAGAAAAACAGATCTGGAAAGAACATGACTGGAGTTAACGTGAACTTCTCGTGAAATATAATTGAAAAAGAAGCAAAGGAAATCATGGATTGGGACTAAATAGGTGTATGAACCTAGAGTAAAACTGGATATTAATGAGGCTAATCAAAACTAAAGGGAACATTTTGTAAAAATTGGACTGTGGAATGTTGGAAAAAAGGTTCTGTGGTCTGATGAGTCTATATATATATATATATATATATATCAGCTTCTAAAGGAAATAGATGTATAAATGTTGTGACATTGAAACCCTATCAAAATAATGCCACAGAAAGTGTATTCAAAGCTAAAGAAGGTCTAGTATGTAAGATCCATCCATCCATCCATCCATCCATCCATCCATCCATCCATCCATCCATCATCCACCAGACATCATATTTTAAACAGTGAAATGCACTGGACTGTTTAGAGGAGAATTGTAATTGAATGGAAGTGTGTGTCCAGCAAAGATTCACAGCTTTAATAAAAACTTTACTGCCTTCCATTGATTTGCTTAAGCATTTAAATCACAGTCACGGAAAGTGTCTGACAATGCAGTGTTCTGCTTGGAAAGCCCAAGTAGTGGCATTCGTTTGGATGTTACTTAAACACTTGTCACCCACTTCAAAATTGCTTGAGACTAAGAATGGCACGAGAACGCAGGGAAATGAATTCAATACTTCAGCCAATTATTGATAGTGCAGTAAAAAATTGTACAAGTAATACATCTCTTAGATTGACGTTTAAATGTTTAGCAGCGCTAAGACTCATGTAACACACGATTGGTGGCAAATATCCCTCCATGCGACGGCAGCGAACAGGGATTTCTAAAAATACAAACTGTGAAGAGGTAACAGAGCAGAACATACTGCCACTGATAATCCCACTGAGGATGGAGTACATGCTGCAAATGGTGAGTAAAGAGCAATGAAACTCAAATGCATCAGTTCGTGTTAAGAGATTACAGCCTATAAACTGAGAAATTGCGTGGTGAAGCGCCTAAAAGGCCAAGCAAGGGAAACTTGTGACTGAATCAAAGTTGAGTCAGATGATGAAATTTTACTGAGCTCCGAGATGTCCTCAAGTATCACGACCTCACGTCAGAGAATGTGCTCGCTTACTGTATGTAATGTACCGCATACAAACAGAGCGCAGGTTATAGTTTGTCACCTGACATGCGTATTTGAGAGGCTATTTACAGTCTGACATCGCACTGCTACGCTACCTTACTCGCAGTGATGTATACCTGTGAAGATAAGATAAGTCACAACAAAGATTCATCATTTATTAAAGGTGCTTAAACTTGATCCGGATAGTCATATGATCGTGATTTTATATCTCATTAACTGACCTTTCACCGCTGCCGTGTCCCTCTTTACTAAAGCTGACTCTACATTGTCCTCCACTGTGTCCAGTAAGATTAACTATGAATTCATTTGATTTCTAAAGTGGTGAAAGTTTGTTTTAGTGTCCATGTGACAAGAAATTCATTTCTTAAAACTCAATTGGTGGAATTTATCAATATAGGATGGATGGATGTCCAACATGCCATTATGTTAAAAAAAAAAAAAACAACAATAGTTTGCATGACCCTTTAAATAACAGGCAGGCTGAACTATATCATCCTTGAAAAAAATTTGTTTTCATTTTGAGATGATTATGGTCTAGAGACTGTGATACATCTAAAAAAAAAAAACTCCCAACTCTATCAACATTATTCTGGCGTAATGTGTGAATATGACATATGACCCGTTTCTCTTTTTGCCATGTGCTCTCTGAGACCAGTGGGAGGCACCAGGCTCGACGTCAAGCAAACATTTTAAAAAGCAAACGGTTTACATAAGACTCAATATCCTTGTGATGCACGAAGATGAACCTCCTGCTCTCCTTTTCTTCTTAAAGGCAGGAAGGAGAAGTGAGCTATAGCTATATATATATATATATATATATATATATATATATATATATATATATATACACATACATACAACTCTGAGAAGCTTAATAACACATAAACACAACTTAATGAAGGAAATCTTGTCTTCTGTAATTATAATTGAGCTGCTTGCAGCTTGTGTGTGTATGTCTGTGGTTTAAGGGAAGGAAATCAGATTTAATCTAGAGGAAGTATCAATAAGACAACGATGGGTTAGGATTTGCCAAAAATCATTATCCACATTAGTTCTCGCTCTGTGCACACTCACACAGACAACTATTCACACACCTCAGTTTCAGATTGCTGTGAAGTTAATGAGTTATCTCTGCTTGTTTCCTGTTGTTGAAAGTGAGCCAGTTCACAATGCTAGATTCATCAACACGCACAATGTTTATACAGAAAAGAAAAGCTCCTTCCCTCGCGTACTCTTCAATTAAATACCCTCTATAGACAAACAGGCAACAAAAACAAACATAATCAATTGGATAAACAAATAAAGCAGCTACAGCACTTATTCAACCCTGCTGTGTTTTACATCACTAACTTATAGTTTGTCAGAAAAGAAATACATGGTTAAAAAAAAAAGAAAATATGGATGTGTAACCTTGGGCACTAACAAGCAGCCACTGACTGGTGAGATCAAATCAATGCAAGTGTGCATGTGAGTCCGTGAGCGGGACTTCCCGCGCCTGCAACGCCCGAACCGGGCAGTTTACTGTACGTGCCTTTGCTGTGGCTACACAGGAGGTCAAAATCAAACACTGAGGCTCAAAACAAACACAGAAACCCAATGCTTCATTTACTTTACATGCTGAGTCATCAGGTGGATGCAAGAGAGCTTGGAAAAGAGGGGAGGAATGTTGTCGAGCCCCGCCACTGTCGGGTTATCGCGGTAAACTTGCCTCACTCACAGGTCTTGTCCCGCCTCTGCTGCCCTCCCCAACGTCAACTTCCCCCCCTCGCGCGTCTTATCTATCGTTCTCTGTGGGTTGGTTTCTGTATCTTTCCAGTGCCTTGAGGGAAGTTTCATCCCTCCCTCCTACGACAGAAGTGAAACATTAGCCCTAGTCGACACCTTAAACCCTTAAGTGTGCGAGTGCTTGTGTGCAAGCCAGTAAACATATCTTTAACAACAAACATAGCGAGAGACCGTCTCCACGCTGTAAACACGCCGTGTAGTCACGCTACTGATGCACGTGTCCTGCCGCAACCCAGGGAGCTTTAATAAAACCCTGTCAGTCCTCATGACTAATGGCAATGACTAACGCTTGAACACACGCACAGGAAGGAGACAAACACAGCGGTCTTGGAGCCGTGGGAGTCAAGTAGCACTGAGACAGCGATACGGCGGTTTGTCTTAGGCTCACTTTTGACCCTGCAGACAATCACAGAATCACAGCCAGAGTAAGATATACGCCACAAAAACACACACAGAGGAAGAATCTGAGATCGAGCGCTACTGATTGATCTTAGAAAATCTACAGCCGTCGAGCGTCACCCACCCAAGACCCCACACTTGACCCAAAACACACACAGAAGAGCGAGAGGAAGAGTGCTACTGACCGATCTTAGAAAAACTACAACCTACTGCAGATATTTCATGCAAGTGGTTAGGGCTCGTGTTTTGATGGTGAGGTGCACGCTGAAGTCGTTTGTGGTTACAACCCTCCGGGTTAGTTGCAACATCAATGATAATTGTTACAACCTACTTCAAACTAATTTGTTGTTGCACTTACATGTGTTCTTGAATTATAACATAACCTAGTTAGGTCTAACAAAAGCGAAACACAAAATGAACTTGCCAAAGAAAGTAGTGGGCAACAAACGAGACAACTTTACTCATTTAAACTAACCACACCCTAGTCTGAAGAAGAAAAGACCAGGAAAGATGTGCTTGTGCTTTGTGGATTTGGAGAAGACATTTGACCTATAAATCTAAAGGTCTAATCTAAACATCTAAACTTAATTCTGAATACTTTCGAAGAAACGGTCCATTTCATTGGTTAGACAGACTGACTATAGCTAATGGTTAAATGACTGTGTATCCTCTTAGTGGGAAAATGAGACAAAGTCACTCAAAAATTATCACCAATCATTAATCCATATACACTAGTGTACTGACTCCCCCAATCCCCAATTCACAGGCAGACAGCTTTTCCTCATTTATTTCCTTTTATTTTTTTCCAGGCGCTCCGTCTTTAGCCCCAGTGATTCCAACACATTTAATCCCGAGGAGCAGTTCAGAGAAAATCAGCCCAGACACTATAAGCGACTGTGAAACGATGTGGAACCGTCTCCGACCATGTTCACACGCGAGGTAACAGCCTTAACTCAGCATAACAGGATTTTCACCATACATCATTAAAGACTACTTCATTATATTTTAATTGACAGAAACAGAGAAGAAAATAAAAGACTGAAAGAATTTGGTTTGTATCGACCGACAAGAACAATTTAAGCATTTCCATTTTAATTGCTGTTATGCTGAAAGATAGAATTATTCACAGCAGAAAAGGATAGAGTTATAACGACCAAAAAATAAAAAGTTACTAAAGCAAGAGTATAGTAAATACATATTTCATCGGTGCACATGACATCATTGAATAACCATTGCACAGAAAAGTAGTAAATTAGGTGAAGGGGCACAAGAAAGAAAGATGTTATAAAGGACAATTTAGGATGTGATCATATAGCAATAATAGTTGAAATTACACAGCTGTGTGTGTAAAAAAAAAAAAAAAAGGACATGGGTAAAGAAAATATTAGCGCACAGTTGTCGCCAGTGGCACGCTGGTCCCAACGGAGGAAAGACAGTCCAAAGGCAATTAACACACCTGATAAATCAAGGAGGAGGAGCAGGAGCACCTTGTCCAGGACAGGGGAGTCAGAGTGAGCCTCCCAGAGGCAGACCTGGGGGTTAAGCACCCTGACAGTTGACTGATGGGCAGGCTTTGACCCATGGGGCTTCGGGGAGAACAGCCTGCCAGACCGACAGACTTGCTGCCAAGTTGACTCCCCTAAATGTACAGATAGACAAAGAGATCAAGCCTGCTGGAAATCCCCGTTTGTAAGGCCCTTAACCTCCACCTCCGAGCGATGTTCAAAGCCTCATCTGTAAAGCAACCGCCCAGAGCTTTCATCTTAAAGTCTGCAGTGCCCTCCCTGGTACCAGCCTAAAAACGTGTGTATGGACAGCGCCAGTGGAGGAGGCAGCCGAGCTGGAAGCCTCTGAGGGCTTCACAAACTCGGGGATCTGCTTCCTTGGATAGAGGCAGTCGCTTTGGGATTTAGGGAAACCCTAACAAAAAAAAAAAAAAACTAAACAATAATAGGCTCGGGCATGTAAGTTAAACTATAAAAAAGAAAATAAGGTGCAATCTTAAGTTTAGGTGTTTTTTTTTTGGAAATGGTCACTATATTTTAGTGACATAAAACACCACCCAAGTGTGACATATTTCACTAGATCTTCTTCCCACGGGATACTGCAGGGGTGTTGTGCAGGGTGTGGGTGTTACACATACACACCAACGACAGCATGAAGATGAGAGGACTAAAAGGTCAACTCACTACCTCTCGCTCTCTCTCTCTCTCTCTCTCTCTCTCCAGCACCCACTTGCACTCCCTCTCTCTCACTCACACACACACCTATGGATGAGTATATTCGCTCTATTGGCCAAGAAGAGACTTTCACATAAAATGTGATGATGCAGCAAACTCCCTCTGGGGTAGTCTAGAGATGCGGATGACTTCTGCTTTCAAACATTACTCATGTAATAGAACCGGCAAATTAAGTTTTATTCCTCTTTTTTACTACTTTATTCTACAACTGCCAGAAACTGGCATCTCGCTTCCTCGTGGAACTCTGCCAAATCCAGGATTTTAATTAGGAACTCTGAGCAAAGTAGATGCTGTAAAATGGCTTGGTAAGAACCCGTTAAATAAAATTAAACGTGTTGCGTTACAGCAGTGACTACAATAAACATCTTAATGAAGAACAAAACATCAACATCGTCCAAATAATTCACACAGCACGATGCAACAAGCCAGTTGGTTTCAGCTGACGTGGTGCTGATGTCCGATGTCGGGCCCCGCACCTCCGGTTCGGCTTATGTCATCCTGAATTTTGCTGGCTTTAATAATCGTGCAGTAAATATCTAACACTGTAATAACACTAATCTACATGCAGCTATTATGAACCATGCTTGTGTCAGTTTTTATTGTGTTGTCTCACAACAGAATTGGGAAAATATGTAAATGTTAACAGCAATTACTCGTGTGGTCATTCCCCTTTTTTTGTAATTTCAGTGGCTGGATTGATGGTTAATGCGTGGATCTGTCCACCGTGGGTAGTGCCCCCCCCCCCATCGTGTCCTAAACCACTGCGGTTTTATAAGGTTCATTCAGAGACACTCCTGCTGATCATAGCAGAAAAGAAAGAAACAAGGGAATCAGCTTGTCTTATATTTGACATATTTGAACTGGATGATTATGTAAAGAAGAAAAGAAAAGAAAAGAAAAGAAAAGAAAAGAAAAGAAAAGAAAAGAAAAGAAAAGAAAAGAAAAGAAAAGAAAAGAAAAGAAAAGAAAAGAAAAGAAAAGAAAAGAAAAGAAAAAGACTGATTGCATTTAGTACATGTCTTCGTTTTAAGTAGATTTCTTATGTAAACTTGTGACATCCTGGCTTTAAAGACTTAGTTCATAGTAATGAACACACCTGCGCTCATGAAATGCACAAATAATTGCACCTTCCATACCCCGTCTTTCCTTCCCCCTTCCTACAAAGCTGTTGTGTCTTCTGTAACTACATCTTGGTTCCAGTGCTAAAAAAATCTATTTATTTGCTTCACACATACTCACTCTGACATGTTCATCTCATTTCTCTCTCTCTCTCTCTGTGTGTCTCACACACACACACACACACACACACACACACACACACACACACACACACACACACACACACACACACACACACACACACACACAGACAGTGTACATCTTTTCTGGCTTGTCAGAACCCCTGGCCTTTTCTCCCAGAGCCCGAACAAAACCCTTCCTATTACTACCGCAGCCAAATGGGTCACACCGCTGCATATGTGCTGGTATTGATTTCACAAAGCTGACATCACATGTTTGTGTTAAGAGGCAGAACGGATGGCAGAGACGCACCGACACACAGAAAGGACAGATTAGACCTTGCATGTGGAAAACATGCATGTGTGTGTCTGTGCAGAGCATATTTGTGTCTTTAATGACCGCAGACTGCGACCAGATAAGTTCTACCATGTTTATAATTATGCCTAAATACTTAAGAGGATGAAAAAAAAAAAAAAAAAAAAAAAAAAAAGGAGTCTACATTAAAGGAAAAAAAATAAATTCTAACATAACTCCTCTACTAAATTTGCTCCAATAGGAATCTGTTCATTATTGTATAAGAAATGACCTAACGGTGCATCCAGTGAGACACCGGGTTACGCTCTGGACCACACTTGTTGTTGGAGGACGAAACTGGCTCCGGTGAGTTGAGGTCTTGTTTAACAGCTAAAAACAACCAAAACATTACTGCAGATGACTTTCACAGCCGCCTGCAAGTATGAGCTCTAAACGCTGCAGCCGGCAGCTTGACTTTGACCAAGAAATTATGATCTACTGGTGCTTCAGTACACGCATTTCATCTGCTTCAGCAAGTTATAAGCTTCCGAAACAAACTCAACACCACCAAAGAACAGGCGCTTGAATATATAAGTAGGGAAGACATACGTGGGAGCCACCTTGACTCAACATATTCAACTGTTCAGCTGTTGAATGTCCAGACACATTTTAAAAATTAAATTACTGAAGTAAAGCTATGTCTAATATACTAACTACGCATACATATAACAGTTTCATTTTGTTATTAAAATGTTTTCACTCTCCCTTTCCCACAGCCTCTGAAGTAAAATCAAATTAAATAAAAATAACTTAATAACAAATAAATTGGAGGTTGTAATCTGGGTCAAACAACAACATGCTTCAATTACTGCAACTTCCCACAGATAAACATACTTATTCTTTATCCCGCAAAAATATCCAGAGATTTTAGACAGACATTCGACACAAACTCATTTTCATATTAACCCCTTCAAACCCCTTCAAGATTTATTTACCACGCTGACTTGCACTGCCAAAATTAATCATATTCAAATTTCATGATACTTTGTCAGTTATACAGTATTTTGTTGTTTTTTTTTTTTACATTTCAGGCTCTAAATTCGGCTCTAATATCCATGAGTGCACGTCCCGATATCTTCCACATCACCACATCCAACATTACCTCTCTTTGAGGAAGTCCGCCACTCTTTTGAAGTCATCGATGCAGTATTCTCTCTTCATGTCCATCAGCACGCTATCTGAAGCTGACTGCACAGGGACATGAAGGAAGGCATAGACTCGCGGATGATTCAAAATCTTCGCCATCTCCTGGAGAGAGACAGAGGGTAGGGCAGAAAGACACGACAGGAAAAAGGAGAATGAGGCACATAGTGAGAAATAATAGCAGGCAAATAAGAAAAAGAAACAAAACCCTGTTAAAAAGGATGCTGCAAGGTAAAATAAGGAATAGAAAATGACAGAAAAACAGAGCACTACTGTCAATCAGCCATTCACACCTCTAATAACACACATTCGATACAGCACGTGCAGCCCCTTGATCTCTGTAATCACACAACCAGGACTACAAAGTGGGGATTCAATTTTAAAATAGTAGTTTTATTTAATTAAAAAAAAAAAATTCAAATTATAAAATAAAAAAGAAGCAGCTCAGGGATACAAGATCTGACTCCAAAAGAGTCAAGGTTCTTACAACACAAGTCTGTTATTCCTGAGACATTACTGTGGTATTCACATCCTCACTTTAAGATATTTAACTTTACTTCCACCATGAGAATAGCTGTTACAAGCAAAATGTAACAAATGTTACTGGAGAAACACAAAGAAACATTAAGAATGACAAACGGATAAATTGATGGTATACCAAACAAAAATCGACAAGATAAGAGGCCTCAAAGACCTTATTTAGTCAACAATCAATCTTTCATTTGAACAAAAAATAAATAAATCAAAGCCAGTTTTTGTTCATTTCAAAATCAATAAACATGAATACCTGAGAAGGAAGGAAATGAGTTTCAGAGAGATCAGGATGATCTAGAGGCAACACGGAATATTAAATCTGTACATTTTGCATCCCAGCTGTTAAACTTTCACTGAAAGTGTGTGTGCGGTGCGGTGTGGGTGAGCATGTGGGCTTAGTTTTTGTTTTTCCCTTCATTTTTATATTAATTTCCTCTGTAAATGAACTGGAGAGACTGCAGATGTCAGATGCTCCTAATGGACATAATCAGTATGCTATCACCACCGTGCTAGGCCTCACGAGAAATAAAGAAAAAAAAAAAAAGGGGGGGGGGGGGGGGGGGGGGGGCAAGGAAAGATTTAACGATTTCCTACAAGAATGCACTGATTGCAGTCCGTCTCCTCAATTAAGATCTATTGTTGAGCGTTCTCTCTTCCGTACAGACACCGACGCGTGTCTGCACGAGCACACGCGCAGACGCAGCTCAGTTGCAGCACCACAGGGGGTTGACCACTGGAAGCTCCAAATTAGAAGAAATTAATTTGGTTGGAAAATGGAGCTTGATTGGTGACAGAAATCAGGCTGCTGCATGTGTGTGTGTGTGTTAGAGGTAGGAATCAGAACATGTATGACAAAATGCGAGTTTATGTGAGTTTTCAAAAGGTGTTTCGGTAGGTCTGCGGATTGCTGCCTGTCTCGATGTCCTACAGGAGCAACAACCACAGAATTGATAACGAAGGGAATACGAAATGTGAAAAGCAGTTTGCCGTGTGTATGTTCTGGAAGTCCAAGTGAGAAGCAAAGAAGAGGGATAAACAGTTTCCACTCTGTAATTTGGTCTCAGACTTATGTCTAGAGTGATGCCTGAGTGCCATGTCACTTCTGTGTCCAGCTGTGTGGGCTACAATGTGGCAAGCATGTTTATTTTAGCTCAGGTGGGTCCGTAGGTTTTGTGCAGTAATAAGTAGATATTTTTGGTTTATTACATTTGCGCCTATAGAGGTTTCTGTGTATAACTTCATTGTTCAGGTTTTCTTGTCTCAGGATGCTATGATCAATCTTGTACATTGCTTTTTGGTACTTTGTTTGAAGCAAGGCATAAAAATGCTTTGTGTTTTTCTTTTTTTTTTAGTGATACAGCACAAGGGCTATATATATATATATATATATATATATATATATATATATATATATATATATATATATATATATATATATATATATATATATATATATATATTATACACACACACATGAGCTGCAGTTAAATGGCCTTATATTTATAAGTCAAATAAATGAGTAGAAATAAGAGTCAAAAACAGGTCAACAACTGCCTGGAGAATTCAACAGGTTAAACACTCAAGCATCCATCAACCTTTTAAAATTGACTTGTTCTTAGACAACTCTTAAATACAAAGATGCATTTTAAAGAGAAGAAAGAAAAGATGTTTGTTGAAGTCAATGAACACCTGCTGTGTTTCTATATTACTGTAAACAAATCTTTCACAAGTAATGCAAAGTCAACACAAATTAAAAGAAAGGAAATAATACAAAAAGTAAGTTTTCTACATGTTTGTCAAGGGCCAGATAAATGCAGAGATTCCTTGGTGCCAGTTAGTGAAAGGGAAAGGGCTCAACAAACGGAGAGCTGAAGCCAAGCCGGATGGAGTCTCTTTGTATTTCCAACGAAAGAGACAAATTCATAACAAACCAATCAAAGGTTATTTAAGTACCTCAGTTAGACAACAATTACTAACTGAGGAGTTTTGTTTTGTATCTGGTTCCTTTTTCCTTTTTGTTTCTGTTCTTTCAGCCTTTTCAAATGCACAACTTCAAGAAAAAATGACTACAACTTCACAGGCTTGTGAGGAAAGTCTGAATGACACATCCGATGGATCCTGGTCAAGCTGAGCTGAGCTCTAAGGACGCTGTTTGACGGACATCCACAGTTTTATGTATCTCAGCCCATCTGATTGCTACGTACAAGATAGATGTTTTCACACACCATTTACCATTTCAGCTTGACAGACGGACGGATGGACACAGACAGACAGACAGACAGACAGACAGACAGACAGACAGACAGACAGACAGACAGACCTAGATGGATGAAAAAAAAAAAAGATCAGGAAATTAAACAGATTTTTTTCCATGCAGCTACTCAAAAAGAAACTACTGAGAGCACAATACAATCAACTAAAATGTCCGAGAGAAGTAGCCTACAAGAGGCAACTGGGCCTTAACTGCCCCAATCAGCAACTGGTGCTATAAGACTGATGACATTTGTCAAAAAGTGCCCATGAATAGAAATTGCATGTTCTTGTATGACAGAAAGAGACAGCACAAATGTTCATCTGTGGGTATGTGCACAAGAGGGTGAACTTTAACTGGATGGTGATGGAGTCACTTGGCCATCCCATCTTCTATCACAGCCGCTCAATTTGATTATCTTACATAAGTGCTGGTGCTACTGAAAGGACAGACTGCAGAATGTAATTGGACCTTTACTTAAAGATGATCAATAAATATACTTTGGAGACCTGGGGCTTATCATCATCACACCATTTATGTTTGTGTGATTATCCTCAACACAGGGAGGTTTTGAGAAGAGAGAGAAAAGGTAATAAAACTGATAGATAGATAGATAGATAGATAGATAGATAGATAGATAGATAGATAGATAGATAGATAGATAGATAGATAGATAGATAGATAGATAGATAGATAGATAGATAGATAGATAGATAGATAGATAGATAGATAGATAGATAGATAGATAGATAGATAGATAGATAGATAGATAGATAGATAGATAGATAGATAGATAGATAGATAGATAGATAGATAGATAGATAGATAGATAGATAGATAGATAGATAGATAGATAGATAGATAGATAGATAGATAGATAGATAGATAGATAGATAGATAGATAGATAGATAGATAGATAGATAGATTAAAGACTGAATTTCATGAAACTTTAAAAATATAAGTTCTCGTGCACACACAGGACTGCAAATCACAAAACAAATGAAAATTCAGGGTAAGGAGAAAACTTGGGGCTGACAGCAAGGAAGGAAAAATGTAAGGGGGGAGGATAGAGGACCGGAGCAACAAAAGGCAATGACAAGATAAAGAAGACCATTCTTATCTTTCTTTATGTAGGTTAATTGACTGAGGAATTAAAGCAAAAAAAAGATATAATTCCATTCAATGCATGGACGTTAACAATAAAATAGTTGGTAGCATATGAAATGATTCTTAACATACACACACAGACCAAGCAAGTGTGCCATTCAAGTATATTTCTAATTATCAGTTAATTGTTATTTCGTATCATTAGGAGGGTGTTTTTTTTAATTGTAATGTAACCAAGCAGAAAGCCTACCTATACATGAGGGGGGCAATTAGCCACCTCCATTAACCCCTGGTTAATTACAACCTCCATTGCTGCTTCCCACAGCACTTTTCCCAGTCCTCCTTACCCCTCATCTCTATCCTCAGGCCTTTATGGCCCCCATTTTTTTTCCTAATTTCTGCCCTTGTTCCATTTATCTGCAATATCAATCATATTTGATTCTTTGATTCAAATCATCTGCATAGACAGTTTTCTTTTTATACAATTTTTGTTATTAATTATTTATTTTCGTGGGCTACCGCTGCCCTATTTTTGCCCTCACTTCAATCCTTTACTTCAGTTCAGTTTTTCTTATACTTTTTCTAAAAACATTTCATGTAGCAGAGCTACAGTATAAAACTCCTCCAAGACAAGCAAATAAGCCAAAGGTCTTTAGATGAATGAGAAGAATCCATTACTTTAATACTACCTTTGTTTATCTGGGCCAGCAATCAAATGTATACAAATAAGTGACAATGAACACATTAAATAAATTACACTTGCAAATTTCCCCATTCACTTCCAATGAACCAGATGATCCTGCGTCTCTATTGTTGGCTTTCTCCAGAACATTTTAATAAGAAGCGCTTATTAAAAACAGCGGGGAAGCATTGCATCAGGCATCCCAAAAAGAGCTGCCATCAGAAGATCAATAGCTGAAACATTGTTCACTGGCACATACAGTATGCCACGTCATCCTAGAGTTAGTGTTCATTAAAGGGAAACATAGTAAGGAAACCAGGCCAACACCCTACATGGGTTTGTCAACCCTTGTTAGACAAACCCATTTGATCCCACTGGTAGAGGAAACACTGTGGCCCAGTTCGCTCCAACCTTAGCACGACCTCAGGTCCTACCGGGAACGTTCAAGAAAGCAGAGGGCTGCCAGACGGTTACATGCACGATATAAATTGAGCTGTTGGTAGTAATCGATTTAACAGGAGTTTCTGAATCCGAGTATACATGCGCAGGAAGAGAATCGAATTATTGAGCGAGGTGCGTTGGACTCCACAACACTAGGTGGCGCTACACACCCTTTTGCATTGGCATTCTTCCGGTTAGTTTAGAACAATTAGTAAACAAACACAACAGATTTGAAGCAGACGTAGAAGAAAGACAACGAAGATGTAGACGCCAACGTTGCAGCCGCTCTGTACATTTCATACATACTAACTGATCGTGTTGCACGTAACATGCACGCAACGGTGTTGTTGTCATGCCGTGACTGTTGTTATTCCCACTTCCGAGGACTCGTCACTTCTGGAAGGGGGAGTCCCAGGCCAGTCAATAGCTCGGCTGACCGTGCGCACACCTGCCGGAATAGTTATATTTAGAACTGCATTATCTGGTTCTAATAGCTCGATTTAGAACCGGATTATCTGGTTCTAATAGCTCGATTTAGAACTGCATTAACTGGTTCTAATAGCGTGATTTAGAACTGCATTATCTGGTTCTAATAGCTCGATTTAGGACCGCATTATCTGGTTCTAATAGCTCGATTTAGGACCGCATTATCTGGTTCTAATAGCTTGATTTATAACTGCATTATCTGGTTCTAATAAATCGATTTTAAACCGGATTATCTGGTTCTAATAGCTTGATTTATAACTGCATTATCTGGTTCTAGTAAGTCGATTTAGAACCGGATTATCGGTTTCTAATAGCTTGATTTATAACTGCATTATCTGGTTCTAGTAAGTCGATTTAGAACCGGATTATCGGGTTCTAATAGCTTGATTTATAACTGCATTATCTGGTTCTAGTAAGTCGATTTAGAACCGGATTATCGGGTTCTAATAGCTTGATTTATAACTGCATTATCTGGTTCTAATAGCTTGATTTATAACTGCATTATCTGGTTCTAATAAATCGATTTAAAACCGGATTATCTGGTTCTAATAGCTTGATTTATAACTGCATTATCTGGTTCTAGTAAGTCGATTTAGAACCGGATTATCTGGTTCTAATAGCTCGATTTAGAACGGCGTCATCTGGTTCTAATAGCTCAATTTATAACTGCGTTATCTGTTTCTAATAGCTCAATTTAGAACCACATTATCGGGCTCCAATAGTTCAATTTCAAGAACTCCAGTACGGCTTGACTACAGCCCAACTAAGGTGGCTTTTAAGACTTCAATATCAGTCGGACTAAGGCAATAATCCCACTTTCTCTTGGTGCATGTAAAACATACTGACGGTAAGCTGCTTGTTTAAAAACATATCTCTCTCCATGTCTTGTCCTTTTTGGAGCTGAGTGGTGCCAAACAAAAATGCGCTTTTGGACCTCCAAACTGACTCTCCCTCCTACATGCATCAAATTCCTCTTAAAATCCACTTAATTGTTTACCCACAGGTTGACGTAATGCTGATGTACAAGTTGGAGCCAGTTTGTGGCATTTTATTTGGAAAAAAATCAGCAGATTCTCTATTCTATAATCGTGTCTGATTTCCTGCCAGCTTGATCTGCCATGTGTAAATAGAAGTGGCTTAGCTACAGATGAGAGTTAAAATAGAGACGACTCATTTCTCTTGGGGAGCAGAGTAGGCAGTCACTTCTAGGATGCTTCTAAACTGCTCCAGTGCTTATGTTGGGATCACTCGTTGTCTGAAATGGCTGTGATTTACAGCCTGGGGGGGTGGGTGGGCAAGGGCTTGCACCTGCGAAACAAACATCTAGATGCTCTTCAGTTAATCTTAGTCATAGTTTGGCCAACATATTGCTACAGTAACTGCGTGTAATGTGTGTGTGTGTATATATATATATATATATATATATATATATATATATATATATATATATATATATATATATATCTGAAAGGGCAACAGGAGGGAAGGTTCACCTTGTGCTGACAACCTACAGAGGAAAGGTGGGGTTTGGTTGCACCATGAGTGAGCAGAAAATGGAAAGGCATGACTTTACAAAAGAAAAAGACTATCAGATTTAATATCTCTTAAAATTCTTTTGCATCTTAAACAAAGTTTACGGTGAAGTGTAGGCTCTGCTAAGGTAGTGTGAAACATGCCTTGTAGTGGTGTTTTATTGGAGCATGCAGCTCATAACTATGGCATCGAGAAGTGTATACGTTAACCTACAATCGGTAAAAGTTACACATTTCCATATGTATGATTATTTTATTTTGGGCCACACAAAAATGCTGTGAAACACCCAATTTGTATGCTTTATCGTTCTGATTTACTGCTTTATTGTTGCATCCAATTGCTGCTCCCCCTCTTCATTAATTCCCAAGCATCTGACCACCAGATACCAGCAGCTTGAGCTCATAGTCTTCTCAGCTGGTGGCATGAATGGATGAGTTTCAATGATGTGTTTAAAAACAAGTTTACCTGCTATACGACCAAAAGACACAACACAGAGTGATGACGGATATAAAAATGAACAAAGCAAAAAGGTGGAAATAACTGATTTGCTGCGTGACATCAGCTCAGTTATATGCACACTGTCAACGGATAGTGGAGAACTTTGACAGCATGTGATAAAAAGACATTTAAGCATTTACAGACATATTAAAAAAAACAGAACAAAACTGGTAATAAAAGATTTTTTCAATACATATCTTGCATAAAAGCAAAAACCTAAAGGTAAAAATAGGGCTGCGGGGTGGAGGTGCCAACAAAGCCCATTGTTCCATTAGAGAGACAATAATGGCTGATAAAATGAGGCTGCTAAGGAGGACACAATGGCCCTTAATTGACTCATTAGAAAAGAAAGGAATAAACTAATGAGTGGAAGAGGAGTACTGCAGCTAAACTGCTTGGTGAGCAAAATGTGGGGTCATACAGTTTATTCAATCCAGTCAAACCAATATTGTCTGCTGTGAGGCATAGAGAAGGAGAAAAACAAAATGTTGAAAAGGAAAAGATCTGGAGTGCCCCAGCATTTTAGTTTCATTTGCAGCAGGTGTATCGTTATCTATGATGGTACTTTTGAGTGAAATCAGTAGTCTGGATTATTGTATTGTTTACCGGTTGTGAGGATATAAATCTATTTATACAGTTAAAAAGTGCCCTTTGAGGGGACGAACTGAAAATCCTGGTACCGTAAATTATTAAGTGCACAATGATTACTTGGTACAATGTTGTAATTTGGAAAATTAAAAGTATGGTTATTTAGTTATGCCAGTGCAACATTCTATGAAGCTAGGCAAACATCATTTGTTGGGCCTGTGTATCAAAGGGCATACCTCGAGATGTTCTAGGATGTAAGGTGGGTTGGTCATACCCAGCCTCAGCATGACTCCTTCAGGAATCTCATCCACCAACTTCCAAAGTAATGAGGGGAGGTCTGTTCCTATGTCTCGTCCATAAGCACCTGTGTCTTCACTGGTCAGCCAGATCTCACACACTCCCTCTGTAAGGAACAAGAATTAAACAATGATTAGCCATATTTTGTTTTTTTAAGTCTACAGCAAAACCGAAAATATAATTGTACTGTACTGCAGTTAGGTGAACATGAACATTCATATGTGAAACCCAAGGAGTCACAAATGCCTCGTCCTAACACAGGTCACGGGGTCTCCCACCCCGGAAGCAGCCACGGCGGAGGGGGGGTCATCGCAGAGTGCATGGTGGCCAGATGCACTGTGTTATGGGCAGCATTCAAAAGCATGGGTCTTGGCGTCCTGATTATTGATTTCCAAAACTGGCTCTTGGGACATGGAACGCCACCTTTCTGGTGGAGAAGGAGCCTGAACTTGTAGGGTTGAGGGGTGATGACTAGATATAGTCAGGCTCACGTCAATGTACAGTATGGGTTATGGAGCAAATTTCCGTGAGTGGGGCGAGCTCTTGTTCCACTGTGGGGATGTCAGGCTGGAGTGGGATGGCCAATAGACCCCCTGCCATAATATTTCATTTTATTTATTAGGCACCTTTCAAGGTGTACTCAAGATGTGCAAGATCTAACCCCAGTAGACGTGAGGGTAGCTTGCCTGCACCTTTGGGTCACAGAATGGGTTCTATGGGTCATTTTTACTTATGCACTAAACACTAGTTCGGAAAGACTAGCCTTCTTTCTAGTCAATGTTTGTCCATAATAAACACCATGTTCAAACATAAAGGTAATAAAAGTGCACATGGCACCAGGACACCCTGGGACTTAGTTTCATTTTCAATTTTATAATGGTATCATCCCCTCTTCAGCTGTATGTTGATGACGCTCAGCTGAAGAGAGAAGCTGAGATGTCAACTGTTCACTATCTGGTGGAGAGTTGGATCAGATGGCAAAGGAGGATGCCGGACAGGCCCGGCAGGCCCAAACGCATGTTGAGGGTTTTGCTGGGAACGTCTGGCATAAAAGCCTGGCTGAAGCTCTTTTATCCCACCAACACGTCTTCCCTAGAAGAGACTGAGTCCACACACTCTGCCACTATGGGGTCACCCATAATATGAGCTGAAGTCGCAGAGGTAGTTAAAAGCTCCCTGGCGGCCGTCCTGACTTGCTCAAGGCTGCGGATGTTGTGGGGCTGTCTTGGTTAATGCACTTCTGTGACCCTGCGTTGAGATCAGGGACAGTGGAATGGAAGACTGAAGTGAGGGCTTCTCTTTTTAAGATAGAGTACTGGAGCGTGTGTTCAAATTGCATGTCAATCTTTCCACAGCGTCCCTGTTAAGGTCTATGCAGGGGCGTTGGAGAGGAGAATAAGATCGATTGGTGAACCTTGAATTCAGGAGGAAAAATGTGGGTTCTGTCTTGGCTTTGAAACCCTGGGCCAGTTGGAGTTTGCCCAGCCGGTCCACATGCGTTTTGTGAACATGGAAAGGGAATTTGATCGTGTCCCTTGGAGTACTTCATAGGGGAGCTCCAATAGTACCTGTAGTACGTTTACAGAGCTACTGAGTCCCTTGCTATGAGCTACTTAGTTTCAACACAGAGTGACAGTTTGGTCTATAATACCAGTAGTAAGTTGGACTTGTACCAGGTAAGAGTTGAACTCCATCAGAGCTCCCCTTTGTAACCGATTCTGTTCATAACTGTTATGGACAGAATTTCTAGGCACAGCCAGGGGGCAGATGGGGTCTGGGTTGGTGATGCTAGGATTATGTCCCTGCTTTCTGCAGACAACATAGTTCCTCTGTAGGCTTTCTTTTCACAAGTCGATATATGGTCCTACCTCACATGAAATGTGAGTAGTGACCAAAAGAATAAGACAAGTGGCTGAAATTAGTTTTCTCCCCTGGGTGGCTGGGTGATAAGTTCGGTCATCCAGGAGAGACTCCCTAGAGTTGAGGTGCTTTCGGAAGCTGATGAAGATGCCTCCTGGATGCCTCCCTGGGGAGTTGCTTTGCACATACCCAACCGTGAGGAGTCACTGAGGCAGATCCAAGACACGCTGAAGAAATTATATCGCTCAGCTGGTCTGGGAACACTGCAGTATTCCCCCGAAAGAACTGGAGGAGGTGGCTGGTGAGAGGCAGGTCTAGGTCTTTCAGCTAAGGCGACGGCCCCCTCGACCCAAATTCAGATAAGCATGAGGTAATGAATGGATAGATGGAGGTGAACACTCTTCACACAAAATGCTTTTTAACAAATAAACTGCCAAATTGTCTCTTAGGAATAGTTCCCTTGTGAGCATTCAAACTGTGACTGAAGCTTCTGTACACTTAAGAGAATCTCAGATTTACATTTCCTTAATTAAATTTAAAATAACCTTACCTACTGAAGGTAATGAATACCAAAACCCCAAGGCAGAAGCCTTTGGGAAATTTGCATAAGATGTCCTTATTTTTTTATGTATTTATTTTATCAATTAATTTTTTTTTCAATTATTTTCCTCATCGGTCGATAAAACTTCCAATATAGTAATAAAAACTATTGCATAAATGCAATCTGATTCGTGTCCTGAAGTTTTTAAATGATTTGTTAATGTGCATCGACAGCTGTAAGGCTGTAGTCTTCTAACACGACTAGAGGAGCCATCCTTTTGTACGACTTATGCATGGCTGCAACTATTTATAGCATTTAAAAATAAATATGAATACTTATTAAAATTAAAGATAAGAAACAAAGCCACTAAAAAGGCACTCTCAAGCTTTACTACAGAGTTTGTCTGTTTTGTGTTTAATACTGCCAACTTCTGTCAATTTCTACACATCACCACATCAAACTTATATAAAGTGCTCCAAAATTGTGTGCGCACTTATTGTTTGAAAATGAATGAGTTGTAACCTTTCTTGCTGCACATTTCTTCTTTATAAGTACGGGTCCCTCATCTGCTCCCATCTAACTGGAGAACTGATGACTAATAGTTTCCCTCTTCTCCAGCTGAGCTTTTGTAAACGCTACGGAAGCTTTTGTCTGCCTCTCCTAAAGAAGTGGGGTTCTACCTAATCATTTTCCATGAATGCAAACTTTGTATAGTGTCCGCTGGACTGTCTGCATTGTAATGTTGTTTTCATATAGAGCTACATAAAGACCTTGGTAGTCATCGTTGTTTTTTTTTGGGCCAGCTTCTTTCCATTCCCCAAAGCAGGGATCACTTTTTGCTCAGTGTAAAAATCCTTGAACATTCCAAATATGATTATGCACTGCGGTATTGCCTCTCAAAACACTTGTTCAACTGCCTCTGAGCTGGAAAACGACTTCAAAATATTTTTATTAATGTCTCAATCCCTACAACGCACATGGAGGAGAGAAGAGACTTGTTGGAGGAGCTATGAGGCAGTGTATGCCTTCAGATGCTCTTTGTCTTGAGTTCTTTTGGAAGCACAAGGAAGACCTGCTCTATCTTAAGTGGGTAATCATAATATTTTGGCTGATCGTTGCACAGCTGTTTGCAGAAAGAAAACATGGTTAGGTGATGCAATTATGTCATATGTCATATTTAATTAGCTTTGCTTTAAAATGCCAGCTCTGCAGCAAAGACGTCCCATTTGTAAATACCTGTCACGCTGGTAACTTTGTTTATGTGCAAGTCCTTGACTCGTCTGTTTGCACCTCTAATGAGAAGGTCTAAGACACGAGAAGACTCAAAGATACAAGTCGTGCATGGGAAAAGTGGGAAATGAGGTGGTCTTAACCATTTCTAAGGTAGCTAAAAACATAATCTGACATGTTTATTGCCACATATTTACGACAAATCCCTCTTTCTGTTCGAAAGTTTGATGTTTTAGGGTACATATGACATATGGCCATAAGCCAAGACTTTTTATTTCATTAAAAGGCAAGAACTTCCTGTCTCATGTTACTTGTTTGTCATTTCCAGCTGGAATGAAAGATGAAACGCTACTGCTGGAGCCTCTTTTTCCCATGTCAAAGGCTTCAAGGCACTGCCGGTGACTACAGGCTCCAAGGCTTTGACAGACCCCATTTATGACAGTCGGTGACAAATGTTAGGTAAACTTAAAAACATTCATCGCAAGAATATAAAGGTCACTATCCGTGAGATGTGACTCAATGTAAATACACTGTAAATTACAGCAACATTCACTACACGAGTTTCACAACACTGTCATTTGGCTTCAGGCCTGTAAATGGTTTAATGTCAGCTTAACCTATGTGTTAAGATGCTATGTCAGGCAGCCACGGAAAAAAACACTTGGACTTACAGATAAACGAGCCAAAGACCAGTGACATGTAGATAGAAATATGCAAACTGAAATTATCATCATCAGTTGAACAAAAACAGACAATGCATGCATATATAAGAGAGAACTGAAGATGTTGGCTTTGGGATCAGAAAGAGGAGAAATGATGAGACTGTTCATCATCACGGACATGAGGATCCACATGAAGACGTCCTGGTCTGAAAGACTTTCAAAACCATTCATCAATCACAATTGTAAATGAGATCAAAATAAACGATGCAAACACACATGCACACCAAATAGCACACACTAAACAATAAATAAACAGTATACTTCTCTTCTGTCAAATATCCTTTTTCCTAAATTAAACCAGAGTTTATTAAATCAGACCTTAAATTCTTTTAGTGGGCATGCCAGCGCTTTTTTAACAGCACCTCTACCTGAGAGCCAACACAGAGCTACCGCAAAGGCCCAGAAGGTCCAACTTCTCACACGGACCGATTATGACTTATTCATTTACAGACTGCCTATGTAAATTGCATTTCTTTTCTTCTATTTTTTTTTTAAATCCTCACGGTGTTTTAATCCTTTGAACCGAAGCGACAGAGTTAAATTGAAATGACTTTAGACCTGAACTGGTTCCTGTAAAAAACAAAATTCCCCACATTCCAGCAACACAATAATGCTGAAATACTAAGCTTGTGTATTGTCCATTTTAACGTACCTTTTATGACTCCTTTGTTAAATATGTTTAGAGCACAATGGTGCGTTAGTAAAGTCTCATTTTTACTCAGGGCTAAAGTCATGCATTGATCTCCAGATAAACCCAATAACCTGACCAGTAATTTGCCCTCTGGCTTACTTCTTGGCTCTTTTTATATTAAATGTGTTAATGTTGTTATTGTTGGCCTGAAATGCAGGAAATGTCTGCTTTCTCTCCTCATTCCCTATCTGGTCTAATTCAAACAGCACAGGTGCTTCCTCGGGGTAGCGCAGAGACGGGCCGCAGTCAGGAGAAATTTGAATGTCTGACAACGATTAGATCAGAACTCGTGCTCTATATTTGCAGACATTTGTGAACCTAAACACTTCATTATATAATGGATATACTATGCGCTCAAACAAAGTCAACATCATTAAACAGCATACCATCTCAGGATGTTTCGTTTTCAGCTAGCAGAATATAAAACTGGAGTTGTAAGTGTGTGATCTGGATCTGGATCTGGATCTGCACCAGTATAAAAGGTGCTGCTCTAAAACCGGCCCATGATCCCAAAACTAGATGGACACAAGAAAAGAAGAACTTAACTTTTGGATACAGATAACCTGTTGGAATTAAACATGCAGAAAGTCAAATCACCTAAACAGAGTTCAGAGAAGAAAAAAAAAAAGAGTGTGTGTTCACACTGCACACCCCTCACCTATGTCACTTTTTCCATGTCACTTTATGATTTTCTCTTTACGTCAGAGCAGATACAAACAAGGGAGGGGAGCAAGACACTTCCTAAAAGCTATCAACAGCTAATTTACTTTATTATAACAATGAAAAGACATCACAACAAGCAGAAAAACAGATGGAGAGGAGGAGGGAAAAACTGTATTATGACAACGTTCCATTCGTTTTTGTCCAAGAATAACACCATCAGTATGCCTGACCGCACAATACACACATCAATCAATCATCACTCCAGTTCTGTGCTAAATACTTGTTTGATGTGTGCATATATTGGGATGGTGGACACATACAATGTGGCTTGATGGCAAATATTGCTTTTGCACTTACATGTTCAGCAGCCTTCTGGCGGCCAAACCAGACGATGAAAAATTTGTTTTCTTTCCAAAGTACAAACAAACCAGATACCAGATTTCTTTTATTGTAGTTTTGAAACAAGTAGGGCAAACACAGGTCCGACTTCCATATCTACATCAACTCTTCAGAGGTTTTCATGGCAACATTCCTGTGAAAGTCCTTTTCCTCCTCAAAACGAGAGCCGAACCCCGGCTGTGAAGCTTAGTGAAGGTTTGGGAGCGTCTGCTGTAGGCAAAGACGGTGACTTTTCAAAACCAAACTGAACTGAAAGATACTTTCTTTAACCCAAAGTACATTGATTTTGTTTAAGTTGAGCATAAATAAAGTGAATATATATATATATACACATATATATATATATATATATATATATATATATATATATATATATATATATATATATATATATATATATATATATATATATATAATTATCGAAACAAAAGTTCTGAAAGTGGAAGTGTTTTTACCTTTTACCAACACCTGCGCTGATTTAGAATAAAAATGTTTGTCATTATATCTTAAAAAAAGAAGCAAGAATTGAATACTATCCTTTTTATATATATTCTCATATTCAACCATTCTTAATCACAATTTAATAGATGATAGCAATCATACTAAGAAAAAAATGATAACCAATAATAGTGAGTCTAAATTAAAGAGGGAAATAATTACTGCACATGACTGAAAACGGCACTGAAAAGGACATATGTTCATTGAGTGTATCTGATTCTATTCATAATAAATAATGCTGCAGGACAAAAAAAAAAAAAAACATGGAAAAAGCTTTCCGAACTCGTTTTCATCTTGCCCCTGGTTGCAGTTTCTGTTTCCCAGTTCAGTCTGACCGGCAGGTAGAGAGCTACCTACCTCCACATTGCCCACCAGTTCACTCCTGCCCTACTTCCTTCCAGCCTCGTCTTTAGCACATATGGATTTGAGGCATTGAGGATTATTCTGGGATTAGCTGGGCTCTGTAAAGTTCAGTCAGCTACTCCCATTTGTAAAAACAACTTTCATGCTGCCATGGTTACTCATCATCACAGCTGTTTAAAAAGAGACAGAATTTTGAGCAAAAGGCCTTGAACTGGATCACGACCCGGAAAAATGTTTTAAAAATCACAACACACAACAAAATAGTGGAAAATATAACAACCATCTTTTATCATCAGGAACATTTAGCAGCAACAGCAACCAACAGGTTCGCTGGTTGCCAGTTCTCTGCAATAATTAAGACAAAAAGCAGCTTGCCAAAAAAATACGTTGCAGAAATTGCAGTGCGAGACGCCAACCGGTGGCGTGACCCTTCCTCGATTACTCATGACTCACTCTTCATCCACGTTTTGGATAGTCTATGGATAATGCATTCTGAATTAACAAATGACACATTTTGTTGTTTCCCATCCATTCCCTGCCCAGGCTGATGAACTATCCACCATGCAGGTTAAAGAAATCAGGTGTTCCAGTTACAATCATCACATTTGTGATGTAGGTGATAAGTTCAGCTCTACGCTCTGAAAATTAACATCACCCGGCAATACAAATCGTGGATTGAGGTCCCTCTCCCGCCTCGACACCTGGATGCCCTGCAAGGTGTTACCATCACGTGAGACTGCTTTGTGTGAACCACGCTATCAGTGGAGACGAGGTTTACAGGAGCTCATCTGAAAATGGATGAAAATCTGGGTCGTTTCTCATGGAGTATGAACACTGCAAACATATCAACATCACAACAAAAGATAAGAAATCTAAGAGTAACCGAATCCACGATTCAATAAAACCTTTGTCCATATGTCATTTATATGATAAATGATGTTAATAAAAGAGCTCCACGGAGGAGAGCACTGGTCTCCGAAAGATGCTGCGGTACATCTCTGGTTTGTTTAGCTCCAGTGGTCTGTGATCACTGATGTCACGTCAGTGAAATGCACTCATGGTTTGGGGCTCCGCTGCCACCTCAGCACCTGCATGCTTTGAAGGAACAGTAAAATCGAAATTGTGACTATTAAATTTAGACCCAGCTGTTCTTGAATCTTGGGAGAGATTACGTGAGGGGGAAAAAAAGCCAATAAGCCAAAATACAACATTTAATAAACACCAGAAATCATGAAGGACATTAGTTTTATTTGAAATCATACGGGATTGTGTGCTATGACATGGTGTGGGCTGTTTAATAAACTCAACCCAGAAATATGAATTCACTGATGAAGGAATTACCTGAAAAGTCTACAAGTTTTAGTTGACAAGAAAAACATTTGGACTTACAAAACATTTGTTTTTTTACATGCAATAAAACTTTATGTAACTGCACTTTGGATAGTTCTGTATAGTTCTCTATTTTATTGATCTGCCTAATCAATACAAATAAAAAAATATTGATCTGGATGATTGTATATTAAAAGCAACATTGATGTCTCTACATAGGTGTATTTAATATTTTTAAGAAAGACGTAAGAAGTGTAAAAAAAGTGTTAAGTTTGTTTGTAGTATCAATTCAGAAATCCTGACAATTTCAAAGTACTGACACATGTTTTATCCTTCTATTATATTATTTTTATACAAAACACATTAAAAATGCGTCTTTAGAAGGAATGACTACACATTTATGAATATAGACCTTCCTCAAATGCAAAATGAAGAACAACAGTGCACAAGCTGCTGCTTGGAGCCATCAGTTCATTTGTTCAACATGAATATGTATCAGACAGAAAATTAACTTAAAGGGATGGGAATTCATTAATACTGCAGTAATTTAAACCAAAGTCTTTTCAAGAAATGACTCATTTCTTCATCCTGTAAAACACACACACACACACACACACACACACACACACACACACACACACACACACACACATCAATTATAACTATGCAACACTTCTGTGCAGCGCTCGTGGCTGCAGGGCCTGTCTGACCTTCAATCACATTAGTCTCTATCCTCTCCTCCCTCAAGAACTGCTTCCCTCTGGCTGTCTTCTTCCACAGTAAACCTCCCCAATCATCATGAGGCTTCAAAAAGATCTAGGGAATATATCAGCAACCATGTTTATAAGGGACCAAAAAAAAAAAAAAAAAAAAAAAAGGTGATGCATTCAGAGAGGAAGAGCGTGATTTTGTGTATGGTGATATTAAATTAAGAGGATTCATTTTGAATAAGCAGCGAGGTGCAAAAATACTACAGAGCATTTATTCTGTTTTCCAAATGTTTACTGTAGTAAATTTAGAAACACATTAGTAAACAGTTTGGCACAAAATATCCCACAAAATCAGCTGGAATTTCTCGATATAAAACTTGTTTTTTAAACAAATAATTTAACTACTGTTTTGATTGGTTTTCTCCCTCCTTGACTCCTTCTTCCAAAGATAACACACAATCATAAGTGATATCACTTACCACATCATTTCAATTTATGCATCTCATTTTCCACCAAGAAAAAAAAAAAAAAAGAATAAAACTTACATTTACACTTAAAATTCAGAAACTTTACTATATATTCACACATGCAGGCAGGCACAAACACCCATTGCACAAATTTACACAAAATCCATGCCTAAGAAACACATCAAAAGTTCAACTGCAGTAATTAGCAGCTTAATTCAGAGCAATGCACGTGATGTGGTGCGTGGGCGTCTTGGCAGGTAGCATCATCTGCACACATTAACATATTGACTTAGGCAAGTTTACCAAATACATACAGATATAAGCTCATGTGTTTTGGTTTCACATGCATCTGTATGTTTTTTTTCTTTTTAATGTGTGGCTGCACATGTATGTCTTAATCAACAGCCCAGAGGGCCCTTCAAATAACAACACATTTTACACACAGCTCTAACCCATTTACCGAGGGAAGCTTTGACCTGCAGGTATGACCTTCTGTGCACCTGGGAATAACAGAACGTTTACACATATTACACCTTGAGTATGCCGGTGTGACTATGTGTGATCGTGTACTGTGTATTGCTACCAGCAAAAACAAGTACATCTGACATGTCTGGAAATTACAGAAATAAATAGGCGTGCTTTGAATACCTTTGACTGAAGATCGTATAGGCCGTTAAAAAAAAGTCATGGCTGAAGTTGAAGCTGCTAATAAAAATTGTAGATCAGTTGTGTTGTGTTTGAACTTTGACAGTTATGGTTTTAGTTTGAATGGATAAAAATAGTGTTAGGTTTAACTAATAATGGAGAGCCACCACTGAGAGTTCTGTGGGAGTGGGTGAAACTCGGTGTTCCTGATTGGAGACTTGTCCAAAAGGTAAATAAAGTATGTATGCAGAGTACATGTGCAGGCTACTTCTAGTAGGAGTGAACGTACACTACAAATATAGGTGTCTGGCTCTGTGAAGGTCCGTTTCTTAGGAAAAGTCAACAGGGACAAAACGTCCTTTTCTGTCTTCACCAGAGTGATGGAAAATCTATTACAATGAAATAAGAGATTCTTTCATTGACTTAGACTTCAACTTCCTTGTGAAGAGCGTGAAAATAGTTGATGAAAAAAACTGAAGAACATTATAAATAAGTTAAAAAGAAATTCCAAAAAAGGTTCTTGAGTCCTTTTTACGGCAGATTTTATAAACAAACAAATCCGCAAACGCAACGCAAAAGCGTGTTAACATATATGTGTGTGTGTGTGTGTATACATACACACACACACACACACACACACACACACACACACACACACACACACACACACATATATACATACATATATATACACACACACATATACATACATACATACATATATATATATGTGTGTGTGTGTGTGTGTGTATACATACACACACACACATATATATATATATATATATATGTGTGTGTGCGTGTATATATACACACACACACACACACACACACACACATATATATATATATATATATATATATATGTGTGTGTGTGTGTGTATACATACACACACACACACACACACACACACACACACACACACACACACACATATATATATATATACACATCTTAAATATTAATAAATAAAAATAACATACCAGTATTTTACCGTGAATTTTATTATTGTATGAAAGTGTACTGCCCACTCCGCCTTGAGATTTGACCCAGTGTCAGTGTATCAAGATAATGAGCTTGTACCATACGCCATTAAAGGCACATGACTCGTAGCTTAGAAGGGGACAGCAGGCTGATGGGACAAGTGGATTAGACGAGAGGGAGTGTGACATGCAGAGTGTGAGGGGAGAGGGAGTCCAAGGAAGCTGCAAGGGCAGTTCTCATTTCTGTATGCTTCGGAGACCTCAGCAACTGCAAAGTGCTTCTGGCATTAGACACGCGTGCACATGCACGCACGCAGGCACCCACACATGCACACACACATGTCTCAAACACTGAGATTACATATGGAAATGAGGTCCAATTAAAAAGTCATTGATGTAGTAATGGTTCATATGAGCTGTCAAGAAGTCAAGGCAATGGGGACACGCACAAATATTTTCAATCGCGAATGATGACACACAGACACACAAGAGCCAGATACACAAACAGCCACGCACAGACAACACCACAGTTGTGTTATTAATAATGAATAATAAGGTTTAACTCCTTACAATTCAAGGCTGTTGACCTCATTTGAGTGCATGTGAGTGAGTTTTGTTGGACTGTGTGTTCTTGTGGAGGCACTAATTTGATAAATAATAATATGTCTGGTCAGTATTTATGCTAATATATTCATGAGCCACCAGCAGGCATCGTGTTTGTGTTTTTTAATTCATTTAGCAAGCACGTGTGTGTGGGTGTGTGTTCATATGGAATTAGTTATTGCAGCAAAGCCCAGGCGAACTCTGCACTCTCCCTCTTAAAGTGAGTGTTTATTAAGTTAGTGTTGCCTAATGCAATAACATGCGTGCATTAATGAAGAACTGTACTGTAGAACATTACCCTAGTATGAAAAAATGTGTATGTACATATAAACATGGGGCATTTAAGTCTTTGTCATAGCGACTCTGGTCATTTACAAATAAAAATATGGTTTGAAATAAATATGCCATTTGCAGAGCTACTCATCTCAATCTCAAGGGGCACGAGATGCACCACATGTGCTCAACCTTCATTTGATCCTTCGAGAACAAATCGCTGGTCACTCCTTTAGACGCAGTTCAGGAGACTGAGCAAGAGAAACACATTTTTTTTATTCTGCAGAATGGCTCCTGGTTGATTGTCTTTTCAAAATATTACAAAAGTAGTTTTGTCAAAAGCTTGGAACAAAAAGTAATTATCTGAGCAAAGTATCTTCTTTAATGTGTTTGGCGAGTCTCCTGCATTGCTTCTGGAAAACTCAACATGTGCTTTCCTTAATTATTTCTATGATCAATAGCTTTCTTCCAGCTGGTCCTCCATGAAGCCCAGCTCTGTGTAGGGCATGGCTACTAGTGGTTCACTCAACTGTGGAGCTCTCCAGGTCCTTCAATGTTCTCCTTAGTCTCTTTGTTCCTCTTTTGCCCTCCCTGCCCAGTCAATGACTTTTGGGCATCAGCCTTCCTCTGGCAGGTTTGTCATGGTATTTTCCATTTTGTTATCTAGATTTTTTAATAGTAGAACCCTGATTTGTGCTCCTCCAGAACTTGAACTGACCAGTCTGCATGCTGTTGTTCGTTTGGTGGTGCGACTGCAGCCGTTCAGGACAGGCGCAGGTATACTGGGATCATGTGACATTTAAAGTCTGTATGGAATCTAACTTATGATACGACTTCTGCAGGCAATTGGTAACACCGGACCCTCAATAGATAACTCAGACAGATTCAAAATAAAAATTAAATTCCAGGTTGTATATCATTTTTATCAGCCTTATGATAGATGTTGTAAGAAAATGGTGACTTCAATGACTGCGGTGATATACCATCACGTGGTCTACTGTCCAGTCTCACGTTTGTCAAATATCTCACACACCACGGATTGCTCGTCACTTTCACAGGCATGCCTGATTGAACCAATTAGGATCATTAATGGGGTCATCGGACGCAAAGTTCACTTTTGTTGGTTTTTTTTTTTTTTTTTCTGTTCTGAGATTCTGCACAAGCCCCTCCCACAAGACTTGATTGACAAGGCCGTCTTACCTCTGACATGCCCTGAGTGGGCTATCAACCCAGTCCACCATTGTATCGACGCCGGTCTCCAGCACAGGACGTCTCACGAGCGAGTGATGTGTTCTGTTCTTGAATGTAACGATGAACACCGCAGTCGTCATTTATTTCCGACATCTGAGCCACTGAAAATGCGGAGTGGTATGTTTTTTTTTCCAGCTCTCTTTTGTTTGCTTGCGAGCACTTTCCCCGAGAACCGCTCGTTTTGACCGTTTCTTCCTGCAGCAAACTATAACAAACATGATGGCGATATGCAGAAAAAAAAAACATGCTATATATTAGTTTTCAAAACTCTGGTTTTACTAGACCTATTAACGCGATTTAAAAACTGGCACACATCGTTTGCAATCTGCGCTTTCGAGACAAGTTGAAACAGACACGGCGAGGCCGTGTCCCACTACTACTTCATTGTAAATTGATCATGTGATTTGGACTCCAGAGGTTATTATCTCGCTTAGTACGCTACTTTGCAAGTACATAAAAAGATAGATTAAAGAGAAATTAAGTTAACCAACTATTCACAAGTGTCCAGTGCAAGCCTTAATAGCTGAACTTTTTCGAAGGCCTCATCGTGTTCGTCATTTATTTAAAACTATCATTGAGAATTTTTAATGAAAGTATATTAGTGACTTTTTATTAAGACCCTAAAAAAGTTATGGCAAACGGGCATCTGGTGACCCCTTTAATGGTAAAGCAACTAAGAGTGTGAAAGCCATAGCTCTCACAAGTTGATAAAGCCAATATGTTATGCAACTAATATCTGAATACGTTTTTTGAAGTTATGGCTGTAAAAGGGACAGTTCTACTTCCTCAGGCTACAGCTGCACATAAACTTCCACAAAATAATAAAATCTCATCTAATTTGTTGCACATATCTTTGAGAAAGTAAATAATCCTTTCTTTTTTTTTTTTAATCCAATTTTATGTTTTAGCTCTGACAGACATTTCATCATATAGGAATCGGTCTAACACAACCAGAACGTTATTTTTTTTATGTGCGATACTTTGAGAAGCTACACCATAAAGGACTCAACAGTATGTCTTTAACACTAATGCTCAGAAACATCATTGTGTGGATTTAGTAGGCTGTTTGACAATCTGTTGAATTCTTGATATTAAAGATGATATGCCGTGGTATTTGATTTACTTGAGCTGCAAACATAAAGATGGTTCTCACTTTTGTCTGTATAAAAGCTCTTATTCCTAAGAAAAACACTTTGTAACATTATAGTTTCTGGCAGATGAGGTGGCTTATTAAATAATATTTTTCAGCTTTGACTCACACAGTCTGAATGGTCCAGTCTTCCCAGGACCAAAAAAATTGCTTAATGAAAACATTGAAAAAAGAAAAATTACTGGGAGGGAAAAACTGACAATATATGAAGCAGATAAAAATGAAAGGGCAAGTTTAGTAAAGGGAATCACAGATTCTAATCAGGAGGAACGCAAAAATCACATGACTGCCGACAGAAAAAGTAGGTGGGATTTCCGCTACATTTTTTCTTAAAACAAAAGTGGTGGTGTTTCCACCAAACTGCTTTTCTTATTAGGAGCGTAACTCTCTGTAACTCTCCATATCTCGTCCTGTATCACAACAAAGAAAAAGAAGATCTTGACTATGAAGAAGATTGACGGACAATTCTTTAGTTTTGGACAGCTTATTGCCAATGAGGCCAAAAACAGCTGGTAACTACATTTTGATGCCTTTTGATTGACTATGTCAGGTTCTGTGATGCCAGAGATGTGCAAATGCATAAAAGTGTTTCCATTAAACATCTGCGCTAAATTAGACTATCGACACAGTTGAAAAACCACCTCACGAAAGCAGAAAAAAGGTTTTTGCCATATATGACTTTTTCATTTTTTGTTTCCATTACAGGGATTTCTTTGCGATATTTAGGTTTTGCGTAATTCTAGTGGTAATGGGAACTCACTGAGTGATAGTGGTGGTGTTGGAGACTGCACATGCTTTGAAAAAGAGGCTCTGAACTCCAGACTGAGCCAACTATGCCCTGTGATGTCAGTACACACAGAGATTTGACAGATGCAAAACGGGTTAGTTAATTCTTAGACCTAGGACTTGTAAAAACTCCAAAGGACATGTCAATTAATGTCTATGTCTATAAGCTTTACAGATGGTTTTCAGAGAAACAACTACCACTCTGGAAAACCAAAACAGGAACTAAAGTAATCCACGTGGCCGTTTTAATATACACAGCTCAAACTACCAGGCAAGGGGAAGGGGGCTGTGTCCCTTACACACAAATACACACAAATATGTAATGTTAGGTGAAAGGAACTGGACACAGCGTGTTCTGCAAAGTGACACATGTGGCGACAGGCTGTTCAGTCAGGCAGAAGAACTCAACAACTTCTTAATGTGAAGACCTGGAGTGACAGCAGCTTTTGCTTAAGTGACATGTGCTGGGCCAGTCAGTCGCAGAGACCAAATGAAAACCATACCGAATACTGTCAGAGTTTAAATAACTTGATTTTTATCATGGTTTAACTTAAACTCTCAACCAGCATCAGATTTCAGTCCCCTTTTCCCAGACTGAAGGAGAGATTAAAGAGACTAGAATTCCCTATGTCCAGTCATACATCTGCAATGACCTCCACAACTGGCTGAAGGTCTCCACTGCTCTTCTCCTGTTATTCCAGCTGCTATTAAAGATCAACCAATAGTTTGTCTAATACACAGAGAATCAGGGAAACTGACTCATTTTGTTTGCTAATACTTTATTTACAAAACCATCAACCCAGCAGCCATATGCCTTCGTCTTCATCTTCCTCACTCTAGTCTAGAAGGATCCAATTCTGTGTTCCACGTTCTTGTCAAGGGCTTGAAGGGGACCCGTTTCTTTTATAGACTTCTGCTAATTACAAACTGCCTTTTCACTGCCCTACTCCTGTACGGTGCGCCTTGGGGTCATGTGTTTTTCCACCCCTTTTGTCTTTTTTTTTCTCTCCTTGGTGTGTTCCTGTGACAATACATTAATTAAAAAAAATAGAGGCAAAATGTGTTTCCTCAATAAATTTAGCAAAAGCCTGTAATTGCAATAAGAAGATTACCAAAGCTCAATGCCACACTGCTGCAACAGTCAAGCAAGAAAACGGAGAGACGGAAAGAGGGAAAGATGAACAGTGCAGACGTGTCCTAACATGTCTGGACATGTCACCAACTGTAGAGGTTAATCAATGTCACGTAGTCCACAAGGGCTTGTCTTCTTTGCTGACAGGAACAGTCCCCCCAGTTTTCAATTTCAGTTTAAGTTGGTTTCTACTCCCACAATCGAACTATGTAGTGCAGTTAACACAATAAGCACTAACTTGACCCATTCCATGTGGTTTTTTTTGTGAACTTCCGCTTTGCTAAAAATTATTTACCTTAATAATGACTTGTAATTAACATTTGTCACAATTCACCTGCCCTTTATGAATGTATTACCTTCAGTATTTGCTCATCTGCTTTGCCGGATCTGCAAGTCGTCAGTGTGGCTGGTAATTATTATCGCATGTGTGGCGAAGTACAGGTTCTGCAGCGAGCTACAGTAAAATAAACTACATCAAAAACAAGACAGCATAATCCCAATCTATAGATTGACATTACAAATGGGATTTCAAAGGAAAGTGAGCAAAAACATGAAGATGTGAAGAGGTGAAGATAAATACATCCAAGTGAACAAGTGAAATACACTGTAAAACAACCACCGTTTAAAACGGCACTGTGATATCAATTTATATTTATTTTTTTTCCATATGACTCTCATATTAATCTATAATATATAATATGGACTGTCATATTAATGTGAACTCATGTTAAAGTTTGTTTTGACTCAATCTTTTCTTCCAGTTAATCTACTTAATCCACATTGTGGCATTAAATTTAGACTTAATTCTGAATATGGACAAATCCTCAAACAATGTGGATCAGAAAAAAAGTTTGAACTACAAATGCTTTTGTTATATGTTTATTGTTTTCATTGAAAATGTAAAGTCTTAAACTAAACACTTTTTAAAAATATTTGAACAAAAAAAGAAGAAGAAGAAGAAGAAGAGCCTCTTGTCCTTGAAGTAGTGCAGGCAATAACCCTACACCTGCTCCATTTGTCAGACAATGCCAGCTTGCCACCCACCTACTTGATTTGCATATGGTCCATGAACATGCCATCTGATAACACTGCAAACTAAATATACACAATCAGCAGGCAAGCACACAGGATTTGGATACCATATTGAATGCGGATCAGACTGTATGCAAATATCAAAACAACCTTTAACGCCAATATTTTTAAACCACTACGTGGTTTTTATAAGTGTTGTATTTTAACACAAGTTTGAGCTGCACTGATGTCCTCCTCAATGAAGGTTTTTGGTACGATGCTCTGTTTGTCAGCAGTATTCCTCAAAAGTATGAAAACTTTAAATTAGGCGATGAAGCGATTAACAGATGTAAATAAATTTGAAAAGATGTTTTTTTTTCTTGAAATTAGCTGAAGATGTCAAATCTATGATCTAGGCCAGGGGTCGGCTACTTTGGTCATTAAGAGCCGCAGTCCTGCTTGTTTTACATGCCTCCTCGCATCAACACACCTGATTCTAATTAATGGTTGTCATCAGCTCGTCATCCAGGTCTGCACACGTCTGTTAATGACACTGTCCTTTATATCGGGGTGTGATGAAGCAGGGAAATTTCTAAAACAGGCAGGACTGTGGCTTTCTAGGACAAGGATGCCGACCTCTGATCCAGGCCTTTTCATAATATATATATATATATATATATATATATATATATATACATATATATATGTATGTGTGTGTGTGTGTGTAAAAAAAAAAAAAAAAAAAGTATTCACAAAACTACATCAATTGTTTGTCAAAGAGGATCAATTGGTCTGTAAAGCTGTATTCTAAAGGCAGGATGGAGTCAGTTTTCAAACTCCAGTGGTGAAAAACAAAGGTTGTTTATCAAGGGGCAATGCCATGTACAACCCGAAGCACAAAGAGCGAGTTTGAATTAAAGAAGTCAACATTTACTAGAGGACAAGTACAATAGTTTTCAGCATTTGCATAACATTTCTCTGAGGTGTCTCAGTTTGTGCATAAACTGTATATGAGCGTGTGCATCAGCTGTCCCCCCTGTAGTCCTTTCATGTCACCCAACACTAGGGGCTCATGGCTGTGGCCATGGGTGGTCCAATATGTGAGAAATGGTTCCTGCAGGGGGTGTGAAAAGACCCCCTGATGGTATCAAACTATATATCACAAAGGGACAAACATACACACAAATACACACAAGCCCTACACAGAGCTGAAAATCATACTGAGAGGATGTGGGTGTTTTATATTCCAGCTATAGACACAAATATGTCTGAAAGACGAAGGCTTCTCTTCCCAAACGTCCATCAATGCTCTTGGGTTCCAAAACTAAACGAAGTATGAATGACTCCATGTTTTCTGTTTTTATACATCTCCTTATTCAAGGAGCGCTGCACATGTTTAAACCACCTTGACCTAACACACAATCGTACCAAAAGAAGAAAAGTGAAGACTGCACCATTTTACTTTACAACTATCTTTTTTGTCTACCGTCACTTTCTAATCTAGGAGTACTTCTATGCAAAAACTTTTTTCTTTTGTTCAAAAGTGAAATTTTCCCTTGACCGAAGTCCTGACAAAAAGGTTGAAATGGGTGGTGACAAAGAGGGGTGGTCTCAATGCAGCAGATGTGATTCAGATGAAACTGAACCACGCTTTAGTACCTTTCAAGTGAGTCTGTCCTGAACATCTCTGACGATTTTCAAAGGGTTGTCTCAGAAAAAAGAAAATAAAGACGGAGAAAAAAGGGAAAAACGAACCTATGAAAACTGGATCAGGACAAACATTTGAGAAAGGATAAATGCATGGACAGTTTGCTCAATTATTTTAATTTAAACAGATGGTCAAAAAGAGAAATTTGGGCACGTCTTGGAGCTTAGTTAATTCAGACCTACCTGAACAAAGTACAATTACAGCTTACTTCTCATTTTCTTTCTAGGACTCTCCTGTCTCTCTAGCCAGACTTTCATTAGCCTCCTTTTTTAATTTGTTCACACACAGGAATGAAATTGGGCCAGAATGACCCTGAACAACATTTCAGTAGAAGATTTGTTGGCTGAGTGCAGTTCTGGTAAGAGAAGAGAGCAGCTGCCACTCCAAAACCCACTCTAAACTCAGTCACAGTACCACTTTGAGCAACAAAACACATCTGCTAATGGGATTCTTTCTTAAACACCACAATGTTTATTCATTAAACTGCTTTTAAAACATGCTAAATTACATCTGAATTCTCCCAGTCTGTGTCGTGATCCCTCATTACTGCTGGATGAAGTGCGTGCTGGCGTCTAATCGAAATGATCTCCTACTGTGTGGGGCTTTAATGTACAGATGTTAGTTAAAACATCTGCATGGCCCTGTCTTCTTCAACTAGACTAAGAAGCAGTCTTCGTTTATCTAAAACCCCTGCACCCTATCAGCTGCCACAGTAACAGAGACGCCCTAAATTATCGCACAGGTAAATCAGTAATGGAAATTCCTATAATTCCAGAAATCCAGTCTGTTGGAAAGTATAACGCTTTTTGTGGATTTGCACGTCTGGCAGAACTGGATGTGATGTAGCTGGTCAATCTATTTATATGATGTAGTGATGCTCTAACACTACTTAATGGTTCTGTATTACTGTATTACTTAAGGGCTTTGCCTTTGAATAATCATTTAATGATCAACCTCTTATTTTTGCAACGGTAGTCACAATAAATTGTCAGAGTAAAGATAATTTTGTCCATCTTCAAAGTCGAGATCTTCTTTTTTTTAAATGTTTTGAAGAGAATCTCGCAGGATGAGATACAGAGAGAGAACTAGGGGAGTTACACTCACTAAAGGTTCAGTGAAAACACCAGCTCCCCACACCAGTACCGTAGTCACAAATTCAGAGATTCGCTTTTATTTTGCAAAGGTGTGAATGGTAATCCACCTTGTTTTTATTTTTGAATAACCGTGACAGGACGCCTCCTGTATGTGCACTCTCACTCACGGTGGAATACTCTTCACTTACACTAAAACCGAACCACAACATCATCAATCATATGTATAATATATTACTCTTTAGGGCCTGATAACTGCTTACATAATTACAGAAACATTGTAAATGGATGAAGAGAGAGCATGCACTGGAAGGAGCAACTTTAAAACAATGGTATAATAAAGATTTCTGGGGGAAAAAGTAACAGCTTGATGGATAGGTTTGGCATTTCAAGACAGAAGTGATTTTCAAATGTAGACTTAACTACAATTTTGAATTACAGATAATGGTAAATGTTTTATAAAAACTGACAAATGCCGTTATGAGACTTAATTATAACACTCTCCACGACAAATAATCTGCACATTTAATATATTGCTATGGCAGATCTTCACATAGCCATTGTAATGTATTTATTCAACTAACGTCATATTCAAATGCCACAACTGAAATAGACCCTGCGTAGCAGAGCTCCAATCTTTCAGTGTATTTAAAGGGCTTCAGTTTAGATGTAAAAGAAAACAGAGAGGGAAATCAGGGAACAGCGTGGATTAAATCAATTAATCTTACCCTCGCAGGTTTCAAGTCTGTCTCAGTTTTACTCTCTCAGGGTTGAAGCACATCACATAAACGTCAGGCTGTGCCACTTGAAGACTCTTCTTTGCCAATTTCATTTTGTTGTTGTTGTTGTACCATGTATGCCAAGACTAAATTCAGTTACACTACAAGTATGCTGTTATAATTTTCTTTTGTTTCCTTACTTTAAGAGTACTTTCACAACCACGATGGAACTGATATCAACAGTCAAAATGTGATCAAAGTGATGACTTTTGGCTTTGATTTACGAGGTCTCCCACAATCATTTAAGAAATACAGCCATTTAAAGACAAGCAACTCGATTTTCAGGGGTTCAAATCTATTTGGACAAAGTGACATTATTATAAATGTGAAAATACATTTTAACACTTGGATGAACATACTTTCTGCCTTCAGTTTTGCTTTCAATCATTGAAAAGTATGCTTTGTTGGGTTGAACTCGAGCAGCTAAACTTGCCAATTGAGTGTCCTTAGCTTATGTTCAGTCATTTTCCATCTGCACAGAAGCATTGTCCTATCGGTTTTGTAGCACTTAGTGGAATCTCAGCAGAGAATAGCTGCATCATCAGTAAAAAGCAATAAGTTTGTTCTATTGGCAGCAATACATGCCCATACCATAACACTGCCTCCACCATGCTTCAGCACATGACTTGTTTTGCTTTCTAACACAAGCTTTTCCTTTCCTTCATCCATACTTTTATCTTCCAATCTTTCTGATACAAGTTTACCTTGATTTCATCTGTCCAAAAAATCTGATTCGAGAACACGGGAGGCTCTTAAGATGCTTTCTTTTTGTTGTTGTTATGGCAAAGTCAAATCTAGTTTTCCAGTTTTTTGCACACTAAAGCCTTTGCATTTATATTAATGAAGAGGTCTCTTTGATTGCTGAGTTTGACAATGATATGATTATCTTCCCCAGAATATTCTTGACTTCTACGTTGTGAAGAGATTTTTCTTCACAAAGAAAAGAGTGTGGTCATCCACTTTAGTTGTCAAACTCACCAGTGCTTTAAGAAATTTAAGAAATTACTAAACCGGTGATGTGGCGACAGCTAAGGTGTTTGTCATCTTACTTATAAACTTACGTTTTCTTTCTTTCTTTATTTTCAGGCTAATGACCTTCACCTCCACCAAGATATCCTTGGACTTCATATTGGTAGCTTAAATCAATCAGCTGCTAAATACCAACTCAATACCTGATGTGAACTCCAGACCCGTTATCGGCTTCATTTGTCTTAAAGTAAAGAAGGAATAGGCCAGATCTAGCCAATTAACAGCTTTTCAGTAAATTGTCCAAATAAAGTATTTTTTAAACTTCAATATTGAAGTACTTTGCTAAAAATGTCTGTAATTCCATAATGGCAAATGATATAAATGAAAAAAATGTGAAAGATCCACAAATAAGAGCAAATGGTACATAGAGACAAATCCAGAGAAAGACTGAACACTTTGAGGTGACGTAACGAGTCAAGCAAGAGATGCCAAAAACCTCAAATGTTCAGTAGCTTCATTTTGAAGCATTTATCAAATATAGCACAGCCCTTGTTTTTTTAAATTGCAGATAATCATAAATATTTATAACGTTTTATCAACACAAAAGGGGGTGTCATTTGTTTCTTTATCTTTTCAGCCTTTCGTAGACTATCAAGAAGGAAGTTGGCATGTGTTGTAATCAGCAAAAGTGTGCTGAACAGCTTACACACAAAGACACATATTTAGGGAGGAAGAACTAAAAGCCAAATGTGACTCAGAGGACAGAGTTAAATATTTTAACAGCCACAAGCCGACTCTTTGTGTGTGTGTGTGTGTGTGTGTGTGTGTGTGTGTGTGTGTGTGCGCGCGAAGCCACTGAGAGACAAGAACAAGGCCAGAGAGGGGAGCGCATGGTCCGAATGTTAAACTAAGTCTCCGACTGCCACCTATTGATTTCATGGAGAACTGTTGTCCCCTCCCCCATGCTGTTGTGCAACAGGAAAATACAGTAGTGCACACAACCTTTATGTGGGAGAGAAGAGAACGAGAAAGGCAAAGAAAACGCACAGAAGGCAAAGAAAGAGTTTAAAATGTCACAGAAAGAAAAAGGAGAAAAAAATAGATATTTTATGAAGAGAACATAAAAATATTTAAAGAAAAAACTTATTCAATCTTCATATGTTGTTCACAGGATCAATTTAGCTCATCTGAAGCCATCTGAATTTCTTCAAATGTTCACATGCTGTTCAGAACGCACTAATTTTACTTAGCGCAAACATTAATACCTTTTTTTATTATTATAGTAAGCAAAAAAAAACAAAAAACATAAAGGAACAGCTGTTAATTGCTGTTCTCTTAGACTGATCTTGATGTTGTTGAGACTTAGTACAATATACATCACACATTCAAAAGGAAGCCGTGCTAAGAGTGCAGATGTTGGCTCTCATAGTAATAAATAGCAATTAAATCCACATGTACAACCTTATGCATAGAGGATTTAGTAGGACGAAGATAAATGGCTTTTTACAGAAATAAAAAAAGGACTATAAAGTGATTGTGAAAGGTTTTAAACTATTTTGAATTAGCAAAGTGGAAGAGGGAAAGGAGGGTGTGGACAAGTTCACAGAGGACAGAGCAGATGGTGTCTGCTGGACTTACACAATCAGACACACACACCAACACACACAAGTTCACGCAAACACAGAACACACTGGTGACATAATAGCAGCATGCCAGGTGTGCAGTTGGTGGCCTGCAGTCTGGCATTGACTGTGAGCTGTGCGTGTGTGTCTGTGTGCATGTGCTCCCTTTGTATGAAAGGGGCCCCCTATTCAGTACTTTCTGCTGCCAGCTTGGCACTAAATCACAGGACAAGAGGACAAGACGGCACACACACGGGCACACACACACACACACACAGGCACACGCACACACACACACACACACACACACACACACACACACACATGCACCCGCGCGCACATGCATGCACACACCACCCTCTGTTGTCTTTTTGTCCAGCCTAGTGAGAGAATTAAAAGAGGTCAAACAAGAATACACAGGATGAGGACAGGAACTGTTTAGCTGAACTGTAAGAACGAACGACCAAAGCATTCAAGACGGCGCAAACTCTGACATGACTCCCACCTCTCCTATCTAGAGCCTCAGAATGGACATAACGCATGTGCATGCATAACGAGCGCCGGTAGAGGTGAGGCTGCAGCTGGGCTGCCCAAACCTTGCCTGAAGAGACGGCCTCGGGAAATGCATGAGTGTCTGTGTTTGTGTGTGCATCAGACAAAGCTGTGGTCTTACTGGATTGTCAGTGTCTGGACCTAATAATTATCGGGTTTAAGTTAAATAAACTTCCCCTCTTTGCATTTTAATCGTTACATCAGTTGGTCCGTTAACAATGACATTAACAAAGGCCCAGTTCCACCGTTGAGTGTACGTGTGCCCGTTTCAGCGGAAACGGCGGTGAACCCGGTACGTTTACATTTAACGTAGCCACGGCTAGAATTTTGCTTTTTGTTTGTCGAGTTGAAATGTACGCTATAATAAAAATCACAACTGAACGGATGACTGTACAACAATGATTCTGCTGATTGTAACGGGGGTTTTTATCATTTGTCAAAGTGAAGTAGATTATTGTTCAATCACCGACAACCTCAATGGTTTTTTTTTAACATATTAAAACTGATATTTTCTTTATTAGAACCATTTGTCTCATCTCACTGAAATAATTCCAGATATTAAGTAAAAAACAGCTCCACGTGTGCACATTATAATTGCAGATATCAGTCTCACACTCTGTTTAATATGTGTTAACAGCAACAAAGTACATGTCACTGTCATATAACTGCTGGGAAGCTTTCATGATTTTGCTCATCTAATTTTGGATTCTGCTTCATTTACACAGCTCAGCGCACACAACTTGTTACCACTGTTTGATACAGCTGTAATGGCATAATATATATTTTGGTTCTAATGATTCATTGCTGCAGTCTGAGCTACTTCACAGCGGAAGCACAAATGGAAAAACCTCTGTCTGTGATGAGGAAAAGGAGAAGAAGAAAAAAAAGAAAAAATCAGCAAATTGCAGGCCTCGAAGCGCTTCTGAAAATCCATTTTGGTCTCTCCATGAGAGCTTCCAGAGGATAATGAATTTGACTGCTTCCACACAGGAAATTTGTGTTAGTGCTTGCATACTCAGCACTTCTCCACCTCTTTACACTGGGAACCACGTTGATGACTCCACGACGATCAATCTTCTATCAATATTTAGATCCCTCTGCTCGGTTCCCTTTAGTTCGAGTTTTATTTTAATCTTATTACCGCCATCTTATTTACCATAATTACTGTGTGCAATGTATGTACAAGAAAAAAAATATATTTTTAATATATTCTGCAAAGAATTTTGAGGTTTGAACCTTTTTTTTTTTGTGCGTTTCTGCACGACCCACCGCTCACAATGCTTTTGTTTATACGTTCATAATGACCAGCAGCCGCCAACAAGTCCACTGAATATTCCTAATAGGATACAGAAGTATATATAAAGGCTTGAGAACGCATATTTCGGCGTCTGAAATGACTATGACATGGAAAACTCGGACACAACACAGACTTGTCACGACCTCACGATTTCATTCAGTGAGCAGCTCAGATTTTCATCGTACCGTGACCTCAGAAGTAAGTAACTACAGAGCGCATCTCTTTTGAAATACACTAAAGTAGGGGTGGAGCAGTGTGGCTAACTCCACCCACTAAAACGGGTTATTATGGAGAGAGAGTTAAATGCACGCTGGAAGAGGTTTTTTTTTTTTTTTTTTTATGTATCCATCCAAAGCATGTCACTCACACTTCAGAAAATCATGTTAATTTTAGGGGTGTGTGGTGGGGGGTGGTTACAGGCAAACTATGGCCGCCTCGTGTGACCGCGCGTCGCGTAGCTGCAGCGGCCGAGGTAAACAGGAGCTGACACCTGTCACAGATGCTGGAGTTGGCCAACAAGCTCGCCTACATATCTGTCTGTCGTATGTCATCCAGCTGCAGCCCAGAAACTATGCAGCGTCATTTCTGCTGATAACTGGATTCAAAGGTTTCGCTGGCAGTCATGTGTATGGAAATATTAGCAGGTATTTCTGCTTCCAATACATTAAGTCATCATAAAAGAAATTAATAAATAAAATGTAATGTTTCCCAAAAAAAAAAAATAAATAAATAAATCTGAAACTTGTCAGCTGGGGAGCAATGTTGCAGTTTTGAGGTCTCAAACGTGCGTTTTCTATATGCCGACTATAGTTTGAGCCCAAAATCAAAGCTGTGTCGTGACTGCTCAGATGCATGACACACACTAATGTAGTGTGTCATGAGCGAATGATAGCAGCGTGTCTGCATCTAGGAGGCGTCACATCCTGTTTCAGACAAGACCGTTTCAAAAACATCCAGCTGACAGTTGAAAATGACAAGGCGTCAGCCGCAGCGAGGGACTGGAGATCACCAAAGCAGCCCTGGCACCTCGATCTGTGTGACTGGCTCCTCTCCCCCTTCGCTCCTCCGAGGCAGCCCGGCCACCGCGTGAGAGGAGCAGGGCAGCTACAGGTTCCACAGCTGGAAAGCTTCGACTCCGAAGTGTGTTCTTTTACACCGACATTGACAGACAAATAAGCAAATGGCATGATTGTGAAACTCAAAATTATTTGTACTCTCGTTTTCCCAAACATGCAAACATTCTTTCCTCTGGCCAGATAAACGAGCCCAAACTCTCGTCAACAAGTCACACACAAACACGCACATCAAATCAGCTTCCTTCCTCAACCAACACAGTCATACACATGCACAAACTTGTCATTTCCTGTGACATTCACATCCTCCATTACCTGCATGCGTGAACAAACCTCTCTGGTCTTTGAATAATTTAGACTGCTTTAAAAGCTGTGCACTCACACTCTCCCTTCCTTTTCCAGATGGAATGAAAGCTATTTACCTCAAATCGCATTTGAATAAATCTCATAAATCCTTTCGAAGTTGCCCTAAGATAAACCAATCAAACACCCCTAATGCAGGCTGACTGGCCAATCAAAATTAGCAGTTCATACTTTCAGCCCATTTTTATTCAAAATAAATCAAATGGTAAATCAAATTGCAGGGTCTATTTGTAAGGCTCCATTTATTTGAGATAAGGAAAAGGTGGCTAATAGAGTGAGACGGAAAGAAAAAAGGGCATTGCTGCAATCCCATAATGTAATTCCAAACCTAACAAAAATATTTGATTGAGAAAACAGTGTGCCTTTCATTCCTAAATGGGGGAGATGACTCTATTTGTTTAACAAAGGAGAAATATATCATATGTGACAGACAAAATATACATTGGATGGCCAAAGGTTGTGGAAGGCAATTTATTCCTGAGATGAAACCTGCCCATCACACTCACTAGTCTGTGTGTGTGTGTGTGTGTGTGTGTGTGTGTGTGTGTGTGTGTGTGTGTGTGTGTGTATAACCGTTTCTCTCAGAAAACAGTTTAAAGGTTTACTACATTTCAACAGAAAGTTAGTTTGTTTTTTTCCGTCACTAATCCCCGAGAAGCAACAAAGGAAGGGAAGTGAGACCCCGTTTCTGTCTCCACGTCCATTTCCATCTCCCTCTCATTTCAACTGTTAATCAGTCTTAATATACAGTCCCCTCTCATTTTTATTTTACCCTTTTGAAAGCAAGTGAATGCCGCTCTAATAGCTAGGGGTCTGGTTGCTTAATTTAGCCAATTTATGTTATGATGGCTGCCAACTGTTTTCATGAGTGCAGCAACTGGATTTTACTTAATATCTGTGACTGTTTCACAAATGGAAGCCGTTCCTGCGTATACATATTAATACAGACACAGCAACGTTATTCAGAAAGGGCTCTCTCGAAACAGCTCCTCTTGTTAAACCTCTCTAAAAAGGATTATAAAGGTGCATTTTCACCCTGTTTCACACACATGACCAGTGTGTAAAAACACTAACCCACCCCAAGTTTCAAGCAGCTGGTGAGTTTGTCCTTGACTGTCCAGCCTGTGGCGGTGGCATACATGCAGCTGTTTTAGACAGTTCTGAGCGGGATTTACAAAGACACGTCCTTGTCAAGGGTATATTCCTTTCTTTATTACCTCTATGAAAACTTTGAGACTGTCCACTATCGTCTAAAACATTTTTTTTCCCTTTATGTTATCATAACCATTCTACTAAGGGGGAAATAATCATCCTTGCTAAAAAAAAAAAAAAAAAAGAAAAACTTGCATAGTTGTTTTTTTTCTGTCCTTGTAAAAATAATCATGTAAAATAGGATCAAGTGCTTGTGTGCGTGTGCAAATGTCCAGGCAAATCTGGAGTGAACACTGCCTCTAAGAACTGCACGCACAACTTCTGTTGTCTGCAGAAAGTTGACGTCTTTTTTTTTTGTTTTGTTTTTTTTTTAAAGGAGGAAGGCGGCACAGGGCTTTGCACCAGTAAAACATCTGTTACCTATGTGAGGACAACAATTAGGTTAGAGCCTGTGAGTTACTTTAACACAGTTATAAAAATACATGCCAAAAGAGTGAGAATTCTTGCTTTCAATTTGTTGCAACAAGCTCAGCAGCGACAGAAAGAACAAGATCTTCAAAAGGAGAACACAAACTATTAGTGGTATTGAAAGTAGTAGAAGAAGCTGCAGTCATAGTAGAATTAGTAGCAGTAGCAGTTATTCGTTTTATTAATCATAAAAGGGACGATAGAGTATTTCCTGGATGAGATAGCAGGCCTCATGGGTTATCAGTGTGTAGACTTGCCCTTGACTGACCCGCCTTGGGCTCTGACAGAGGCGAAGCCTGCTGTGCAGTCAGGATTTCAGAGTGTGCTTTTAAGGAACAGATGCCAGGGCACAACAGCTGTTCCTCTGGCTCAAACGAGAGCCAAATGGCTGCACCCTCTACCCAGGAACAAAAACGTCAACATGTGTTTTTAAAACCTCCCCAACTTCACAGGACAGACAGTCGAACTCGAGCTCCTCCCAGAAACGAGAACCGCACTTACTCATGGGCAGACTAAAATATCATTTTGAACAGACCACTTTACTTTTACACTATTCAAGAACTTTAGTTTTCAAATATTATATCCTACTGCATTTCAGCAACTGGTGAAAATTTTTCTTTAATGGTTCATCATGTAAACACTGCATGCGTATGACAGGATTAATGTACTCACCCTGGAACGACTGCCGTGCCCTCTCCACAAGCTCGTCTATGGGATAGCTGGCGAGGTCTCCTCGAGCATGTTTCGTCTTGCAGTACGTGCATGCATTCAGACACCTAGATTGACAGGGAAACGCAGAACAGAGAGAGAGCTCATCAAGTACACATGGAGCATCTTCACTAATGACAAGACAAAGGAGACATTTGTAATCTTTGAACATCGTGCTGTAGGTTGTGATGCAAGTGTTTGGACCGCAACAACATCTGTTTATTGCTGGACCGCATTAGTTTCAGTTCAAGGTTCAAATGAACTGAAGAGCCTTTGAAATAGAATGTCGTCTCAATAAGGTGGCAGGTGGGGGGGGGGGGGGGGGGGGGGGGGGGGTATTATAAACCTTTACTTTGTTCCAGAGTGATGGTGGACATCTGTCTTTCAGTGTAAGGACAGCAGTGGAAAGTTTGGACTCAGTGCACCGTTTCGTTTTACAAAAGTAAAAAAGCTTAATTCAAATTAAGTGCGTATAGAGGGGGGCGAGACAGTGAAGCAGGAAAAAAAAGTATGACAAACAAAAAAAGAGGAGAACTGCCACACAGCAGATGCACAAGCACAAAAGAGAATCAACTCTCGAGGAGCTCAGCGTACAATGAAGGGGACTTTTATTCAAGCCAAAACCACACTGAGAAGTAGTAGACATCTCTCTCTTAAAAGCATTTTACTACAAACGAGCTTCACCTTTGACATCCTATTTGTGCTTATTGGGTTTTCAAAAACACGTAACATTTAGCCAACAGTTGTATGCAGACATGTTGATAAGTCACTGTGATTGAGGCATCCCATCAGCAGAATAGTACATATCAAGGGGTGGTTTTGCTGACGGGCCCTGCAAACACCACTGTGACTAATGACGGCTCACGGTTGAGCTACTCATAAAGAAAACAGCATGCCCGTCTAATAACACAGTCTATTAACATCTTACTAAACATTTACAACATCATATAGGCCAATGTAGAGAAGTCACTACGAGATATAAAACAGCCTATGACTAAAACTCATTGACTAAACTCATTATTTTAACCGATTCCCCTGAAACGTGACACAAGTAGGACAACATATTTACATAATAGTACTGTAAAATATTCAAGATGATATAATTATAGAGGAGTCATTAATAATACCATTTTTTCTCAATTTCTAGTCATGATCTGATGTCTGTCACATTGACAGATCTTACTAGGGAGTTTTTTTCTGAATAGTTTCCATCATCTATTCAGCTGGGTGTTGAAGAATTTGACAAAGCAAGTGAAACAGGTCAAACTGAGGAATGTGTTTCACTACCGACTACCGACAGTGTGGCTCACTGATTTATTTAATAAACTGTACTTTTAATTATATGATGACTTATTAAAACATAATGTAGAATGGAAACATGAGTTTGCTGTATGTCTTTTTCACTACCATTTATCAGACACTGAAGGACATTCATACCTGGCCCCTGGTTCCAGGGCCTGGGCCTGGCTCCACCTGGAACCTGGTTCCAGGGCCTGGGCCTGGCTCCACCTGGAACCAGGGCCTGGTTCCAGGATCAGGGCCTGGTTCCACCTGGAACCTGGTTCCAGAGCCAGGGCCTGGTTCCAGGGTCAGGGCCTAGTTCCACCTGGAACCTGGTTCCAGGGCCTGGGCCTGGGCCTGGTTCCAGGGCCTGGGCCTGGTTCCAGGGCCTGGGCCTGGTTCCAGGGCCTGGGCCTGGTTCCAGGGTCTGGGCCTGGTTCCAGGATCAGGGCCTGGTTCCAGGATCAGGGCCTGGTTCCAGGGCCAGCGCCTGGTTCCAGGATCAGGGCCTGGTTCCAGGATCAGGGCCTGGTTCCACCTGGAACCTGGTTCCAGAGCCAGGGCCTGGTTCCAGGGTCAGGGCCTAGTTCCACCTGGAACCTGGTTCCAGGGCAAGGGCCTGGTCCCACCTGGAACCTGGTTCCAGGGCAAGGGCCTGGTTCCAGGGTCAGGGCCTAGTTCCACCTGGAACCTGGTTCCAGGGCCTGGGCCTGGGCCTGGTTCCAGGGTCTGGGCCTGGTTCCAGGGTCTGGGCCTGGTTCCAGGATCAGGGCCTGGTTCCAGGATCAGGGCCTGGGTCCAGGGCCAGCGCCTGGTTCCAGGATCAGGGCCTGGTTCCAGGATCAGGGCCTGGTTCCACCTGGAACCTGGTTCCAGAGCCAGGGCCTGGTTCCAGGGTCAGGGCCTGGTCCCACCTGGAACCTGGTTCCAGGGCAAGGGCCTGGTCCCACCTGGCCCCTGGTTCCAGGGCCTGGTCCCACCTGGCCCCTGGTTCCAGGGCAAGGGCCTGGTTCCACCTGGCCTCTGGTTCCAGGAACTAGTTCCACCTTGCCTCTGGTTCTAGGGACTGGTTCCACCGCAGTCAACTTCTGCTTGCTGCTGACCAAATTGTCCCTGCCCTGGTAACTCAAGAACAGTTTTTCAAAATTAGCTGATCCTGTAAAAATGAAGTTAAATGAATAAAATAAGTCCTGCTGTTAGTGATTACACCGTAAAGACCCACGGTCTACATTTCTGAAGGCGCTTTTTACTGCTGCGTGTATACAACAATGTACTTAATGTGTACCGCCGTCCCTGCTGGAACAACTGCTACTATATCTTTCTAATTATTCTGCAATACAACCAAAATGACAGGAGCATTATTAACGTCACAAATCACCAAACACAAGAAAAGACAACAAAGCTATCTATCCATCCATCTCTCCCTCACAGGGTATTGCTTATTCTAGCTGAGGGCACTAAAGATGGTAGCTAGGTCACAGGACATAGCTGTGGAGAAAACACAGACAGATGGGGCCCTATGTGCGTGCGCACACACACACACACACACACACACACACACACACACACACACACACACACACACACACACACACACACACACACACACACACACACACACACACACACACACACACACACACACACACACACACACACACACACACACACACACACACACACACCACCAGGGGGTCCATCCATCTTAATGTGATCAGGCCCAGCTGAGTGGATCACACCAACATTAATCTCAAGAGACAGCCAGTAGCTTGGCTGTCTGTGTGTGTATTTGCATCAATTATGTGCATGTGTGTTCATGTGCCTGTGCGAGCACACTGCTGCCGACCATTTGTCGAGTATCACAACATCGCATTAGCAACTTCGACTTCTCCATTGGCCTGAACAGACTGCGACAACTAGTCAGCACCGTTAGACTAACAGTGACTGAGGGAGAGGAGCGCTGCCGCTCTCCTGACACCCTGTGCAACTCCGCTGTGAACTCAGGTTTGAACTGGAGGACACCAGAATATTATGTATATTTACAATTTCAATGTATTCTGCTCAGAAATATAAGTCTAACTTAACAAGACACTGGCACAATAAAAGCCACCAACATCTGCGACACTCCAGTGGTGTGAAGGATAAGCAATAACATTTTAGATAAATATCGGACTCCCTTATCCGACTCCATCTTTTACCTACTATGTATCTGTCCTCTTTCTGCTCTGTTTCGGCTCTGGTAATTAAACCACAGTGGTGGCTGCTGCACCTGACGACAGTGTAATTCATTAATGCGTTGCGATGAGAAAGGCTACCTCCCCTGTGTGTGGGTTTTGGACAGAGAGACTATTGTAAGACTGCAGCCTTGAAAATGTAACAAAGACAGGATGGCCCTGAAGTTTCTCTATACATTAGTAAATCTCCAGTGACACAAACACAGACTATAGTTCCCTTTGCGGGATCTCCCTCGTGGAGCCTCTTAAAGACACAGACTGTAGGAGAGCTGATCGCTTTTTTCCATGTTAAGTACTTAGTGTCTACACATTAATTAGAAAACTGCTCTATGTATAAACAAATTGGTCCATTGGTACATTTATATGAGAGTTCTTTTGTGTTCACAGGGTTTTGTATTGTGCCAGCTTCAAAATGTAATTACAAAAACAAAGCTTAAACCGTGGTGGTGGTGGGGGTCTCAGTGCTGTGCAAATTGTAAAGCAAGATTATTCATTGCACTTATTGTCAAGACTGGAGGATGGGTAAAGTGGTTATGTGAGCAAACAAAATCTTCAAACTCCTATTATATGGCTGAACAATGCCTCAAGCTTTCAAGTTCACTGTTAGTGTCATCTCAAAGTCAAAGTGGAGGTGGCAAAATAATGTGGAGTCAACGAACAAAGAATGCTGACACAATAGACTGAAGACCTATTAAGAGCAATGAATAGAAGATGATTAGTAATTCAGAAACAGCTTGGCAGTTAAACCCACTTCAAATTACACATGAATTTTGCAAGCACACCAAAGTACCAGATAAAGACAATATTTCTTATATATTAAACCACAGTGAGGATTTTGGATTTAAAAGACCTTTCTCGTCACGGAGCTGAGCCATCTTGGCTCACCTTTCAAGCTACAACTAAGTGTGTTTTTTACATGAATATACATCTGTCCCGGGAAAACACACACAAAAAATAATAATTGGCAACCGTTGATTATTTTTAATGACTAAAATACACCAAGTGAAATGTTTTTCAAATGTATGTCAACGTGTGGAGACGATATTAGGATATGTTAGGATCCGGCCCCCTGCGCTGTTGGGATCTGGTTCGGCCCCTGAAACTCTGGCCCAGATTAGGAAATAATAATCAACTTGGAGGTTTCTCCTTAATATTTCACATTATGGCTATTTATGCATATTTGTCTAGATGTGTGTTTTTTCTGTCTCAGTGCAGCTGGAGGCCGCTTCTCGCAGCGCTCAATAAAGCCTTTGTGTCTGAGCCACTGAGTTCTGTTATCCAGTCTCATGTTCCCAGCACCATACGTTGAAAGAGCTCTGTGTCAGACTGTGTTTTAGAAAATGTGCTGCATGCCGACCTTAGCTTTTCTGCAACTACTACAACAACTTTCTTTGTTGTTTTGACTGGAAAAAAAGGCAGCATGTGTCAGCATGTAAGAGCATAAAGCACTTGTGGTTGAATCTGCAACCCAACGTTTGCGTAGGAACTGTTTTCTCCCAACGTCTTGTTTTGTCTGTAGGCAGACCTCGAGGCACTGTTTTTTCTAGATCAATCAGCCCATTGTTGCCGGACGAGAATGGCATGATGTTTATTATTTCACCTCCGGGCTTACTGATAATCGCAGTTAAAGTATTTGATGACGGTACGATCTCACGTTAGACCTACAGGCAGGCTGATTCACTTCATGACCAGCTAATTAATGATCTTGCTGCCTGCCTTACTGATCGCTTTACTTCACACATAGCAAGTCTGAAATAACTAGAGAACAACGAATTAGTGAAGAAAAGAATTACACCTGGTCTGAATAACTTCTACACGACTGCCTCAATGGTGCTCTTTTTTTTTTTTTTAGATACTGACCATGTGACACTGCTGGCTTGGGCTATCCACTAGTGATAACAGTTGATCATTCAGACCATGGTAGAAATGTAATATTTGCTCACAATATTTCATATTTTGTGACTAATAGAATCAACCTAGCAGGCTTTCTGTGTTTGGAGAAAACATGATACTGAAACCTGAAGTCGAGTTCTAATGTAATAGAATTAACTTTTTTAAATTAATTCTCTTTGTGAAGGTTTTACTTTACCTGATATGCAGAGAATAGTTGTTAACTCAAGGCAAACAGTCTTTCACTTGACCTTTACCGTCCTCTACTGTATCTTTGTGGTTTATGTCATGAGGATGAGAGGCTGCAAGCATGTTCAGTAGACGGTGCACCTCATAATGACAAGTCAAACAGTACAAACTTTTGAGAGCACCGTTGTTTATTAGGTGAAATGTTGTCCAACATTACTCAGTTAATTTGGCTTAGATTTCGGCATGTTGAATGGGATAAATGCTATCGGTTTAAAGAGTTCAGACATCAAACCCATGTGATCCATCAGATTAACGACAAGGAATGTATGTCTGTGAGGGGCTTGACTCACAACTTTACACCAGAATGGTCTTATAAAGCCTCCAACAACACTTTTGGATAAATGTTAGTAAATTGTAATGTGCAAAGTCAAGGTATGGCAACTGGTACATCAAATTACATCACAGATATGTGTCACTGATCAGGAAGGTCCTATTTAACAGACTTGTTGTCTTGGGTGAGAAGTTTCTCAGGCTGACACTAAGACACTCTTAAGGCAACTCTATGACCTTATTAACTTTCTCCCACTGAATTGGGTTAGTGAACCTACCTTGTAATTCTATAGTCACAACCTTAAAAAGTCCCATTAAAAAGGGTCAAAGTTCCTGCCCTTTTGGTTAAGTGTGGAAGTAAGCTTGCTTTTATTAAAGCTAAGTTGGTCTTTGACCTAAGTGCAAACAAGTTCTTTTTAAGCTCAATGAACTGGCTTAAGGAAAAAAAAAAAAAAAAAAAACGTTGTCAATGTCCAATGAATTAAACGAGACGCCACAGGTACACTTTGCCTACAAAATTACAAGCATCAAATCAAATATTTGATCACTGGGGGATGTTTCGTCTCACAACTGCTCAACATTTACACCTGAAGGGAAGCATATAGCAGACAGAAGCATGTGTAAGACAATCAGTTGTGTGCAAGCGTCCTTGTGTGAATTGTATTTGTATTACAATCTGGGACTAATTCAGTTACTCAGGGGTTCTGTGGTGTAATACCTTGTAATGACACAAAAATCTCATTTTGTCCAAGAAGGCATCAATCTTCTGGATATACTGTGGGGATCACAGTCTCTGCTGGTAAGTGCATGTGGAGAACATTGAATGGACATGGTGTGTGTGTGTGTGTGTGTGTGTGTGTGTGTGTGTGTGTGTGTGTGTGTGTGTGTGTGTGTGTGTGTGTGTGTGTGTGTGTGTGTGTGTGTGTTTAGGTCTTGGGCATACATTTGTGCGTTTGTGTGTTAAGCAGCGGGAAACAGGGAAATGGAATAAAATGTTCAGACCACTGGAGCTGAAAACTACCCATACATTGGTTTGATAAACAGCAGGCAAGGCCACTCTGGTACATGGCTAGAAGATGTGTGTGTGTGTGTGTGTGTGTGTGTGTGTGTGTGTGTGTGTGTGTTCGTCAAAGAGTGTGTGTGTGTGTGTGTGTGTGTGTGTGTGTGTGTGTGTGTGTGTGTGTGTTCGTCAAAGAGTGTGTGTGTGTTAGCATGACTGCATATGATCATTTGTGTGTCAAGAATGAAATAGAAAAAGAAAATGGGAATTTCTTTGTGGAGGAGTGACTTTGTATGTGCTCTATGTGTGCTAAAGTGGAAAAATCAAAGGAGACTGTGTGTGGTGTGCATCCAAGCATCCTAACAATTTTGCACATGTATGTACGTGATCAGAAAGCTTATAGTAAACAATCCCCCTTCCTATGGAAGACTGGGGTTGCCAAAATCCAAAATACATAGACACACATGGCTTAGTAAACAAGCCAATAAAACACTAATTAATTAATTAATTAAAACAAATATATAGAATGTATATGATGGCATTAGTTGATATTTCTGCTCTAAATTTTACAGTATTTGTTTCACTCTCTTTGCTAAAACAATTTACTAACTTTACCACTGAGTTTATATTTATTGATTTCCTCATTTCTTTTTACATGAATGTATGCTTCAGTTACTTTTTTCCTCTATGATATTCCTTTATTTCCATGAGCATTTTAGTAATTTTTATGAAATTTTCAGACAACGGTTTGTAATATTTTAATAAAGGTTTTCTATATATTTTTTTCTTTGCATTTCCCATTTCTGTTCATTTTACTGTGTTCATCCATCCATTTTCTGCTACAGATCCTGGACCCGATTGAGGGGGCAGTCTGAGCACTGATCTCTGGAGTCCCAGGGATCTACCGTGGGGTACACCAAGTGATCTCCAAGCCAACTAAGTCTCCACCAAGTTCTAGGTCTGTCTCAAGGCTTCCTTCCTTTGAAAAATGTCCAAAACAACTTCCTGAAAGACATCTGAATATTCCTATGTTTCCTTTTTACTCTTCTGTATACATTTCTGCTCAGTCACGCAAAAAAAAGTGAGGCTGCTTTCAGTGTTTGTCTGGGAAGGCCTTTTTCACAAGATGGCAACGGAAACGGGAAGAAGACATAATTGGTATAATTGACAGCAGTTACTTTTTTTTTTTTTTTTTTTTTTTTTTTTTAAAGAGGAAGCCAGGACCGTTACATACAAGTGTTTATTTACTTTTGTTCTATTATTAGTATTATTACATAATGTATGAAAGAGGGTCACACTTCATTGATGATTAATGAAGTGTATGTAAATAAAAAAAGGCTATTAAAGTTAAAAGGTAAGAGCCTAGTGGAGTGATTAGAGATTTTGCCCACACTTGGGATGAATGTGGGAGTAGATATGGCTGAAAGCATAATTCTAGCACGACCTTCAGGACTCTCCTCATTTGTCCAGTGAGGATTCCACATGTTAGTTTGGTTCTGCTCATTACGCAACATTTTCAGGCACCCGTTGATGATTCTACATCACAAAAAAGTGGAGATGCTAATCCCCCCTTAAACCTGCTGCAACGAAGAGATCTGAGAAAATCGAAATCGAAAGGGCAGCTTTTGCTGGGCTATTTTGAGCAAAAACCGGAGACGATAGAGGTCTATATTTAACTACATACAATAAAATAAAATCAAGCAGTGGTTTGAGCGGGCTGCACAGTAAGCTTTATTACATTTCTAAAAAGAAGTTCTAAAGTTTAAAAGTGTGAGTTGGCATAAGTACAGTACAGCTGTAGTTATGGAAACTACTCCGATCGTACCTTGATCCGTGCCCCTCCACAAACGTAACTCCAATTTGCAACGTTTCAGATTACAACAACTGCCTTTGACCCTCTTGTTGTTTTGTGAATATTTCAAACATTGACATCATGCACTTTGTCAAACACACCTCTGGAAAACACATAAGGAAACTAATACGTTGTATTTCATATCCTGCCTGACCAGGAGGCTCACAAAATAACCGGTATTTTTCATTTGAAGCTTTAAGAGTTTTCTTAAGATCTTCCACCCTTTTATTCCAGTGGTCAAATACACCATCTCCTGCACACAACGGTACAGGAAGGTTGCAGAGACTAGGGGATAGGCTGTGAAGATTCAAGAAAAAATATTGTGGGAGAGCAGAAAGGGGAAACAGAGAATGAGAGAGAAGAAAGAAGAACGAGAGCAAAGAAAAGCTAACCAATAATTTGTGAATTTTGTATAAAAGACATCTTGTCAATAAAAGTCTGTTGATACTGTGCTCAAACACAAAAAATTAAATAAGCAGTAGTCTGAACAGCTTCATCCCAAACGTTATTGTACTCTCCATCTCTATTACCTGAGCGCATTATTCCGACAAGCCAGAAAGAAACCAACTCAATTTCTATGGAAATTCAGTCTCAAGAAAGTATAAGGTTTTGTTTCCCTATCTAGGTTTTCCTCCCAAGGATGTAGCCATTGCCATGTAACGTAGGAGTGTATCAGGTCAAGAGCCAGAGCTATTAAATGCTAATTTTCAACCTCTTTCTCAAGGAGTTTATTTTAGACATGCCGGGCATTGCTGATATAGCTCAAGAGCCAAGTCCTCTCCCCTTTCTGCCTCTTCATTTGAGTCTAAACATACCAAACATAATTGTCTTTCAGGTGGGCACACAAATTTCTAAATAATACATCTTTCAATATGTTTATTTTAAAATGACATTTAACATCCAGTCTAAAAAAGAACAATATCCATCCATCCGTTCGTTCGTTTTCTATACCCGTTTTAATCTTTTGCAGGGTCACGGGGGTCTGCGGGAGCCCATCCTGGCTAAAAAGGACTATAGGATCGTGGAATATTCAACATCGCTCATTGTAGAAGACAAACATCTTACCATTCATGTTACAGGTAAAAAAATAAATAAATAAAAGGGGTGAATTAAATAGAAGAAGAAGCTGAACAAAGAAAAAGAAAGATATGTGTTCGTTGGGCTGCAAGGTTATTTATTGTAGTCTGGATAGGTAAGGGCCAGCACCTCAGAGAGCAAGAAATTTCCCCTCTCCTGTAATAAGAGCCAAGCCTATTAAAATGAGATCCTTTGATGGTTGCCTCTATTCATGAGACATCAGCATCTCTGTTTGGAAACCATTTAACACGGCAAGAATTTCAAGGAAAATCAGGAGCAGAAGGTTGCCAAAGAAAATATCAGCCCTGAAGTGGCTAAACATCACCGATAAAAGGAAAATCATGATCAAAAGGTAGTCGGAACAGTTTAGGAAAAAAATAAAGAGATTTAAATTAGCATCGATATGTATGCTCACAGGTCATAAATGTTTTCATTAATATTTACACAGCCACCAGAGCATTAAGTCTTTGGTCAGTCTGATAAAACACAGACGGCTGTTTAAGAGCAAGGAGGAAACAGTTGATGAAGAAGGTTATTGGTGTGGGGTTAAAGCGCAGGATCATTGATGCCCAACAAGCTTATTATAACGAGATCATGACCAAACAGAAAACAGGGAGAAGATGGCTAATGCAATCTAATGAGCAAAATGAAAACAAAATGACAAAAAGGTTTGTTTGAGCATAATAACGGTTTCACACAAAAAGGCACAGCAAGAAATATAATAGCAATTGTTCAATGTCCCAATTCAACTAAAAGGTTGTAAATTATTGATGCTGAGGCAGAAAGTAATCTCAAAAGGAAGTATACTGGTAATAAACATGGAACCAAGTGTTAACTGTTGGTAGTAGTCTAAGGCAAAACGCACGTTTTCCTGCTTTCCAGCATGGAAAACTGGATCAGAAAGACAGCAAAGTCTCTTAAACACTAAAGTAGAAGGAAACGTGAACTGTCCCCTTAGTCCAATTTGTTTGCATATAAAAAATATGGCTTAAATAATTCAAAGAAACAACACAAATATAAAAAGCACCAAGTGTCAGTGCCAGCCCAAGACAACATTGTCACTTTTTTTTTTGTCCTTTTGTTCTTCACTCCTGTTTTATGTTAGTAAATATGTCGCTGTTTGCTTCACTTAATGCTGCAGCCTAGTTTTGGGTCAAAAGTCACAAAAAAAAAAAAAAAAGAAGAAAAAAGTCACTTTTATAATGAGTTCGGGAAGGAAACCTGAACCTCTGTATCACTGTGGTAGCAAGGACGTTAAAGAGCGTGAATCCAACGAGGGCTCAAAGCTGCAAGACGGCCACCGCCACCCACCACAACCTCACCCACCGCCACCGCCGCCACCGCCACCGCCACCACCGCCGCCACTACCACCGCCACCACTACCACCTCCACCACCAGCCCCCCCAAAACCACCGCCACCACCCCACCCGCACCCACCGCCACCCTCTCACCACAAAAAGAAAAGCAGAGTAGTTGTGTTTTACATCAGTAATAATGTAAATACTTTACTTCAATATGTTTTTATGTTCAAATAAGAAAATAAGATTATAAGAAGGACTATGTTGTTGTATTAGCAGGCATTAGTCATAGTTCAGGAGGATGGGCTGGTGGAGTCAACGCTCCACCCAGGAGGTCCAGCTCCCGGTCATCACTGCACAGACTCTGGATCCACGACTCCATCACAGCAGCACCCACAGGCGTAACATCTCAGCTTTCCTTTTTGCACGGTGGAAGAACACGGACACGCCTCATCCACTTATAGAGTGTACGACTAACATCATGCAAGATCTGTCTTATCATCCAAAAGTATACTACACTCACACCGTCTGTACGGAAACAAATTAACCAAAATGAACCCCCCAAAAAATGAACCAAGCTTCGTCTGCAAAACTGCTGTCAATCCCTGAAAACAAAAGGATGGACGTAACATGCTGCTAATGACCTAAACCTTCAAAGAAGCGGTCAGCATTTCAGTTAATTTATGTATGAAGTAAAGAGAGCCCGAATAAGTCTGCTAATGGCCCTGGAGAAACCTGACATGGTCCCTTTAATACAAAGCCAGAGGCTATTGCAGGCCTTGCAGGACTAAGTTATTTTCTGATGGGGATAAAATTACCTTGGTGAAAAGAAGCCAATCTAATTTGGACTTAATAGGTGCAAATGAAATTAATATGCAACTTAATGAAACTAATATTGTGAATCAATTTGAACGCAAAATTTAATTTTCCTGGGTAGTCCCAAGTGAGACACTACGCCCTGCTGTTGTGAGGATCTGGATTAATAAAGTGAGGGGGATAATAAAGAGGGGTTATCACGTACAAGGTAATGGGGGGGGGGGGTATTTTTAGAAATATTAAACTTGAGATGATTTTGGTTTACTGGCCAAAAGAAAAAAAAAAAGTATCTGAAGGTTACAGATCCGTGTTATGTATTAAGGAAACAGTAAACACGTTGGGGCACTCAGGAGGCGTACAGGATTTCTACCGGCGCCTCAACCTGCAACACTGACATCCCGATCCTTGACCAGCTTCCCATTCACACACATGACTTTCAGTGTTCAAAGGAAGAGGAACGTGAGAAAAGCAAATTGACAACTTACTTTTTTAAAACACTGATTAAAATTATAAAGAAAATAAAAAAAAACAAACAAGAGAAAAAATGTGGAATTCAAATGTAATTAGTGACTAACTTGTTTTGTATAATGAAAACTGTAATTTTGACTAATAAACGAACCTAAATTCTGAAAACAATCAGATCGGAGCAAATTTTATTCTTGTTTCTAGATTTGTATTAAATGATATTAAATGAACAGACTATTTTCTCCTTTTCTTTCCTTTGTAGATAGCATCCCTTCCATGAAGGGAGGATTACCCCGAACCGTAATAATCGTGACACTGTCGCAGTGACACAGGATGCAAAACTTCCCTCTGCGCGGGTGTTAAGTGGATTATGTGTGTGCACGCCCAGATTTTGATACAGAGCGTTCAGGAACCTCTCCGTGTGAACCTAAGAACCACGCGTTACAACAGAGAAAACAATGGACCGTGAGTAAATCCATATAACTAGTTTTCTAATACGCATCTTGATTGGCAATCTTTTCACAAAATTATCTGATCCACGAACACAGATGTGATATGTGTATTATGTTTTATAATTCAAGGCCACAAATCTGGGAACCATACACAAGAGTTAACAAAAGAACCAAACTGTGTTGCATTTTGACGGCGTCATTTGGGACTGGTTCAGCTCAGCAGGAGCCTCATAAGTACAGCATACCACCTACAAGGGAAAGCCAAAAAAAACCCAAACACGAGTGTAATCAAATCAAGCCACTCTACACCATGCACTGACAAGGTGGCATATGATATACCAGTGCTGTCACATGTTTGTTCTGGTTAGATACAGGCATGTGATCACAGCGGCTCTCCTACAAGAGCTTCCATAGTAGGTTGATCCCGATACTACCCACACACAGCTCAGTGCTTGTGTTCTTAATCAAAAAAACTGCAAAACTGCACTGGTTTTACAATATGTCATGAGTGTTTTGCCACATCCATCAAGGATTTATTTCTGATACTTTAATCACTTAATGTGTGGAAGACTTGGACTCTTTCATAAGTCTCATGACACATATTTCCACAGAAACCTGCTATTGGAAAAGAAAAACCTCTATTTACATGGTGCAGTGAAGCAGTTCTTTATTAACTGCATCAAAACCTTTTAACCTTTTTGATTGCCATGACAATCATTTGGGTTTTAGGACTTTGTCAAGATCTGAGGACATCCAGTGGATGTGGTCAGGTCTGAAGCATGACATCAGCCGTGACATTTTAACAAGAAAACATGAGAAAAAGGCGAGTTAAATGATTCCACATGCCCATCCAAAAAAAGACATTTGGCGAGAAACTGGGGACTCAGAAGAAGTTTAGATGAAAAGTACAAATGATGTTGTGCATGTGAGTCTCTGTGTCACACAAGGATCTCTCTGTTTGAACAACTGACAAATGTCACCAATGATGTCACCACTACCTCAGAGGAATACAATGAACACAGATTATCTAAAAACAGAACATACAAAGGACACATTCTTTCTCTTCTCAGTTCTCTAAATTAATTAAGACCATGTCAAATTGACACCAGTTTCGGAATATTTCAAACTAAAGCCAGAATTAATCTTGCATTGTCAGTAATAGAAGTGTTATTTTCAACTTTTTGGTCAGACGTCGATCTATTCTGTTAAACATTTGTGTAATCCACTGATCTACTAAAAGACTTCCATTGTAAAAGGCAAAAATGGGGGTGGGTGGGGGGAGGGGGGTATCTGTAGTCAGTCTAACCCTTTCGAAAGACAACATCTGGGTCAGATACCGACCCCCTGGAAGCAGGCAAGGTGGACATCGACACACACACACACACACCCCAATTAAAATCAGGGGTGTCAGACTCCAGTCCTCCAGGACCGCGGTCCGGCATGTTTTAGCCGTTACCCTGCTTCAGCACACCGTGATACAGGTGGCTGTGTCATTAACAGAGTTGCACAGGCCTCGGTGACAAGCTGGGAATGTCCATTCATTTGAATCAGGTGTGTTGATGCAGGTCTGGGTGCAGCATTCAGCGAACCCTGATGCGGTCCGTTTATGGTGTGAAAGCTGTACAACCTCACTTTGATCCAACTACGCAGTGCACTCCACATGTTTGAGATTAAAAGGCTTGCATAGTCAGCTGAGGAGTGCATTGGGGGTTGTGACGGAACACACAAACACATATGGCAAAAGAAAATAACACTCAGCGGTTCGAACAAACAAGTTCCAGATGAAGTTACGCTTCATTTACAAGTTGTTGCCTTAAGTTGTACAAACAAATAATATATTTGGGTAGTAGGGAAGTAGTTCTGTTGCCATGCTTTTCAGCCCTTCACTTCAGGCCAGTTGTCACAGAAACGTAACGCTTAACCAAGACGGATGTTGACTAATGATAGGACTGGCCGTTGTCGAGGGGCTTGTGGTGCAGCGTATGTGAAAAGGTGAAAACAAAACTGAAAACATGAGCCAAAAAAACCCCAAACTATCTATTGCACATATGACAATGACCTAGGAATGTCAAAAACCCTCATCAAAAAACATAATTCTGGTTTCCAAAAGGATAAAACAAAGATCCTGAAATCCCCTTACCATTATCAAGACATTTTATAGTCTTTTAAAATGACCATCTTAATCAAGAGCTTATTATTGAAAAGTAAGAACATGTTTCCATGATTTTGTGCTCAGAATTTGTACTGTGCTCCCTCAAAAACTCTGCACTTGCATAATTGTCAGCGACTACTGCTTGGGATTTTGAATAGGACTGCTTTACAGAAAAGAAAATACTAGTTTCACAAGTGTACAGAAAAGGGAGAGGGACTCTGACTAGAGAGCAGGACTTTTGTAAGGGCAATCTGAGGGAAACAGTTCGGAGCTGAACAAGAGCATATTTGGACACAAAAATGGACTTTCTAAGAGAGGATGTCAAATAATATTCAGCTAAGAAAAACGGCATTACAGAAAACAAGCCTGCACAGAAACACTGGAACTACAGTCCTTGAGCACATCCTCGCCACACCAGCAGTATGAAGGCGACAAGCTCCCACTGCTGTTGCTGCGTCTCTCTAACATTTACCGACTGGTTTGGCTGATATGATGCTGAAGGTGTAGGAGTTGTACAGAAAATAAGTTTACAGCAAAATAGCAATTACTGTTCGCACTCGGGGCGATCGACCGAGGTCCGAATATATTGATATTTTAAGCCTCTGACAAGTTTCAAAAATGTCATTCTACTGAAGTTATAGTGTGTGTAGGGGTCTACAGACAAACTCGTGTTACTTTAACTTTGGGAGTATACGGAAAGTGAATAAAAAGGACCGCAGGAAATTCTGCTTCTAACGCCTGGATATTTTATCATAAATATTTAAATACAAATGCAGCTCTTTGGAAGCAGAGGCCATGAACTTCCCTCCTTTTCCATCTATTGCCAGTAGTTTCCATGACTGTTAGTGAACTTATACAGAGTTATAACAAAGCAGTACATACATTACAAGGTGCGTATATTAATTGCCTTTTTTTTTTTTTTTTTTACAATTATATAGTCTGTATTAACTCAAAACTGCATGCCTTGTTTTGTTTGACCCTGCTTACTATCTAAGGGTTGACTTAACTTTAGACTGTTTCTTTAAATAACATTCATATAGCTGAAAATAAAGCAGTATTTGGGTTTTGACACTACTCAAAAAGGTTGCCTTCTTTTTACACGCAGCTATCCTAATCTGCATCGCTTCAGCTCAAGTCACAAGGCATGCACTGTAAAGCAGCAGTGTGTGACAGCAAAGGAGTCTGGGAGGGCGTTACAGTGCAATTAACATGAATACATAAGTGCACATAATACAACTAAGGTCAACATACTCTGCATAATAAAAGAAAAATTTAAATCAGCTAAAAAAAAAAAAAAAAAAAACATAATCAGTGCCCCTCTAAAGCTTTACAAGTAAAAGGATGTAAATTGATGGCATCTATTGGTCCAGGACATTACCTCAGGAAAGACCCATAGTCCCTCTTGCTCACTGTGTTATTGTTGCAAAAAGCCCAGAAGGTTGAAAGTCACAAATATCAGTTTCATGAAAAAGTGTCTATTGTATTTCTGACATCACAAAAATATTTAAAGACTGTGTTCCTGGCATCCAGATAAAAAGAAACAAACAAACAAACAAAACATCTAATAAATACCATAGAACACATTTGAGAAGAAATGACCATCTATCATAAAAAGCCAGTGTTACATTAGTAGTTCTCATTAAAATCCAAGCTGCTAATGTACAGACTGGGACAAATGCAACAGGATGATTGATGGATTATCATCAATTGAGGTTCAGCACAGTGAAATAAGCCTGCCGTAACCCCCTTTAACTAGCCCACTAAGTAATATAACCTATGGGTTTGAGGAGAAAGGCATTTCTGTGAACAACATGAAATTAACCCATAAAATATGCTTTTAAAACTGATGGGTCTATGCTTCTGAATACATAAAGTTCTCATATCTACCTCTATATTCATCCAGAAAATCTATGTAAATAATCTGTTCCTATATACAGTATATCTACACTATAAAATCTGCCTTTCTACCAAACTGATGATTTGCATACTAATGTATGACAAAAGTGCATACAAACCCATTACAAACATGAGATGTGCAACACATTTTGAGGGGAATAACTTTAACTGTGTGTTTGTTCCTCTGCTTTCATGATGGAGTCAAATGGCAGCTTAAAAAAGGTCAGGTAGCTGCTGGCTTTCTATTCCAGTACATTTACATCTAAGTAACAAAGCACTATATGTACATAAACAGCAGATTACACAAGTCCAAAGCAAACCATGCAGCCTGATACAATTAGAAGCACAGGGGGGTTCTGCTAAAGTGCTTAGGCAAAGAGAGATGGAGAGCATGCATATATGCGAACACAGTCAACCGTAACAGCAGGGAGGCAGCAGAATCGAACTTGTAGCTGAAAATTTCATGAGCTGTGTTCTCTGTTTGTGTGTCTGTGTTCTACCCAGTGTTAATGGAGATGATTTCAATGAGGGGGTTCTTCCGGATCTTGGGCAGGTCCAGTCTTGCTCCTCCAAGTCTCCGCCCTCCATCTTTCTTCTGACCCAGCAGACGAACTGAGTGACCTGGAATCAACACACAGATAGCATATCACAAAGGAATCTTTTTCTAAACTAACACACACACACACACACACACACACACACACAGTTTGGGTCACTTTGTGTGTAAATAACACACCAACAGTGTCTCATCTTATCAATGTCTCACCAACAAATACACTCTCAAACACAACTCCAGCTATCCACTACGCAATAATCACCTCCGGGGACATCGTCCTTGAATCGCCACTTTAATGTTGTGGAGTTTGTGTGCCTGAATGATTCCAGGAGCTATGGTGTTAGGGGCATGTGCCCCTGGTAATGTCTTACAAAGAAAACCGGCCAGACTAAGAGCCATTCTAGATAAATGCAGACAACAGAAATCAAGGAGCCACATGTTCATCGACCAGATGTGGGCGGACCCAACGGACCCAACCCTGGAGCCAGGCCTAGGAAAGGGACTCGTAGGCGAGTGCCTTTTAGCTGGGCCCATTCAAGCCAATGGGGCCTGACTGGGTTACACCGGAACATGCAACATGGGTTCACCCTCCTGTGAGTCCACCACTCCCAGGAGAGTGAGAGTGGTGGTTCTTAATTTGAATGTGGACCAGGTGAACAGTTCTATGGGGATGACCCAAAAGCACAGGCATTTACGTTCTGATCCTCGGCTTCCAAAACTGGCTCTTGAGATATGGAATGTCAGTTCTGTGGTGGAGGAGGAGCCTAAATGCACACTCTGTACTAGTCTGTTGTGGTGAAGACAGAGCTGAGCAAACAGACAAGGATTTCCATTCACCAGTTGATCTACGCTCCTTTCTCACTTATGTTCACAAACTGTGTGCAGTGACCGAAAGATTAAGATCGCAGTTACAAGCAAATGAATGGGCTTCCTTCATTTGGTGACTAAACTTGCCCTTAAAGATGGTGGGAATATCCGAGTGCTTGCTCCTCCACATTGAGAGGGGCCAACTGAGGGGGTTTGGGAAACCGGTGAGAATGCCCCTTGGACTCCTTCCTCTGGAGGTCTTCGAGGTATGTCAAACTGAAAGGAGGCTCCAGGGCAAACCCAGGATACGCTTGAGAGATTATATATATCAGCTGGTCTGAGACAACCTCAGTGCTCCCCTGGTGGGAAGTGGCCAGGAGATGAAGGTCTGTGCCTCTCTGCTTCGCTTGCTGCCCCCACAACACAATCCCAGATAAATTGAAGTCAACGGATGGATGGGGACTTTTGATGGTCCAAAAAATCCATCTTGAATCAACACATTGTAATGTTTATGTAAAAAAGGCAAAAGGGGAGACAGAGCAGCACATCAAAGCAGACACTGGTTAATGTACAGTGAAAAGAGAAAAGGCCCCAGTTTTGCAGAAACATTGTTCTACTGAAACAACTGATGAAGGACACACATCAGACAAGGGGATCAAAATATCTCACAATTTTAAAACTTGGGCACCAACCAATTGATTTTAAATATATTAACAACAGGTAAAGAAAATTAATAAGGCTACCTCATTTTGATCTTTTATGAAATAATCAAAGTACAAACGTGGTACGTATCATGTGGCAGGTATTAGTGTCACACCGACCAATTATAATCCAGGGCTGAGTCTAATAACTAATGATGTCCAGCCTTTTGTCTCTCCATCCTAATCATCCAGTAGGTTAACAGCTGGAAGTATTTAGGATGGAGGCGCTGAGGGATGGAATTGTCTTCCTGCTTGTATCCGCTTTAGGAGGGTCTCCTGGGAGGGTGGGATCAGGGTGGGAAGCATAGTTATCAACTGGTAGATAAAAATGACAATCTGCCCTGAAGGACGACAAAAGAGCCAATCGGTGAGGCATGACTGGTTGTAATATCCCGGTACAAGCAAAGAAATGAAAGAAAGAAAAAACTTCCCTTGAGGAAAACAGCTGAGACCTTGAGCACATCTGGTCAAGCTTTCCTCTGCACATGGCTGATCATAAAACAAGGAACCAAACTGATACCTACTCAAACATTTACACCTCTGTAGCCACTGCTCCATCTGCCGATTGAATATTTGATGATTTTACTTATCCATTAACTACTGATGCAATATAACTACAATCATAACCAAATGGCACCTCATGCGTTACTGAGTTAAAGTTCCTTCATATATCATTTAGAAGAAAATATAAACTATTATCAATAATATGCCAAAGGAAATACAACCCTATGTATATTCAAAATAATACATAATGTTTCAAATACTAACAAACAGGATGACATTTGACAAATATTGCTAAAGTCAGGGATTCTGATAAAACTTGAAAATTGTCATTCCATATATACCTACCCCACCCACACACCAAAGAAAAGAAAATAAAAAATTATCAGACCCTGTCAATGTGACCACAGATCAAGACTCAAGAAATGATCTCATTACCATCACAGAGTTGCTCCAGGAATAGCACCAAAAACGTTAAATTCAATTCAAGGCCTGGAGTCTTTAAATGGGAAGCAGGGAATAAAATAGCCAACAAGAGGTACTGAACACAAGCAATACAAGCATCCCTATTTGTCATCTCAATTACAGAGTTAAGAATGGTCAGCTGTGATGAACAACCTCACGTAGATGCAGACACAACGTCCTGTACCGGATTTTCTTGTTAGCTATTGCTCTTTCCCTGAATTTCTCCAGCACTCTTTTCAGTCCCTGTTCTCTGCAAAGCAAGAACTCATTTTATGCACTCATAATAATCATAACATTTAAACACACCAAAAAAAAAAAAAAAAAAAAAAAAAGAGGTGGGCGTGAGGAGTGATAGATGGATGGAGAGGTGAATGAAAGTGAAAGGATGGCAATCCACCCAGAAGATGGTTGGGTGGCTGAGACGGCCAGGATGCAAAGGGGTGACGTGTCGGCCTGTGTCTGGCGTGTCATAGGTGGATGGTCTTGTTGTGCTCTCTAGCTCAATCGTAAAGCAGTGGGCAAGGTTTGGATGGGTGGGGATACGTCGGGGTAGAGGTGTGGTGTTATTTATTCCCTTGGTACATAGTTTAAACTAGATGGAACTGTTAGTGAAGGAAAAAAACAAAAACAAAAAAAAAAAACAAAGCACATCCTTACTACGCAACCCATGACACCTTGATGCTTGACACAAAAGTACTTCCTGAGGACTTTATAGAGGTTTTGAAAAAAAATGTTCCTGAATATCTTCGAATGCCCTAAAATACATTCATAAAATACAACGGCTTAACTGTGTCTCTTGACACAAGCTTCTCCTTCCCTCTTCTGCTTCATGATTTTTCCAGCACTGATCCCGGCAAACAGTTTGTTTATACACAGAAAATAAGGATCATGAGGTTATGTGGGATTCATACATCCTCTGATCTTTATCTACAAACATATATTAGCCTATCTAACCTTTTCTGCTTCCTGTTTCTATGTGACTCACAAACACACCAGGTCTAAACTGTTTTTAAAAGGATAAAAGAACATGAAGTGAAAAGACGTATTCCAAGGCTATCCTCTCAGTGAGAGGAGAATCAATATTAGGAGGCTAATAAAGAAACAAAGTTAACAAAACAGCCCTATATGGGGGGAAAAAAACAACAAACAAGGGATTTATATTGAAAACACTCACCAAAAAGACTCACCAAATCTGAAAACACGTTTTCTAGCGTTCGTGTGGGCTTTTAAATGCAGTTCCTCGATTAAAGGTTGTACAACACAGACAGACAAAAACAATAAATACATCTCTCTAGTGCCAAAGTAAAATAGTTCATTCATACTTGTGTTTTGTCTAAATTTACAGATCAGTCAGGGGGTTTAAAAACACAAAAGACAAAGTATTGTTTGCTTTTATACAGAAAATTAGCTGCTAGCACAGTGAGAAAAAGAAAATAATTTGAATAAGTAAGTTTGTGACACCCAGCAAATCACTGACATTGTAAAATGGTAAGCAACACGACACTGAGCAGCAGTAATTGTAATGTGTGCAACTGTGTAAATTGAGTTCACACCCACTAAGCAAACTCAAAGTAATGTTGAAGGATAACAAACCCTCTCATTTACAGCAGGTAATAACTTGAGGTTTATGTTACTAGATGCCGCGTAATGAAAAGCAGTTTTGCATCAGTCAGGCTTTTGTACAGACTGACAGATGTACAGCTCTTCGTAAAGCAGAACCTAAACAGAATAGACAGGGTTACGGCTCGAGAACCAAGTTCATAAAAGCATACTCTGTACTCTTGTCATGTGGAAAACAGACCTGCAAGCAATTTTGGAGCAGCAAAGACCTGCGACTATTAGCAGTTCATTGAAGTAAGTATTTTAGTAGCCATTATGAAAGGCAAATCCCACAGCTTAAAGGTTTATGCCCAGGCCTGCGAGACAAAATAACAGCCCTCAGTTTATACGAGGTCATAAAGAACTGTAATGATACTTAGGAAATTGGTTTCTGGGGAGGGGGGCAGGGCAGTAAGGAGGTAGAGCGAGGCACAAGAGCAGGGATGAGATCATGAGATGTTCAAAAATAGTGAAAGAAAACAAATGGAAAGCAGCGGAGAGGAAAAGTATATTATAAAGGAAAAGGGTTAAAAAGTCACTGTGTGTACAAGTGAACGTGCGAATGAGAATTGGCAGGCAATTTAAAGTTGATGGCGCATTGTAAAATTAAGACAGAGTTCAGCCGTCCTTCATTAAAATGAAGCCTGCAGTGCAAACTCGTTACTCATACACTTTCAGAAGCAGTGTAAACTCAATCTGTTCTTTATTAGAGAACAGCTGGGGATGTATGACAGCTTGACTGGACACTCTCTCTGTAAACTCTCTCTGACCTTCATTAAACAGTTAAGTGCAGTGACTAACAGCTTAAATGCATGAACTAATCACTGCCATGTGAGTCTGTCAGCGAGCTTCACAGCCAGAGAGGATCACCTATCAAGCACCTCAGACAACGAGAGGCTGGATCCAAAAGCAGCTCAATGAGTTGGATATTTTAAATACTAACGTGCATCTTCTTACCGTTAACCTTCAACAAATAAAACACGTTTTATGTGAATTTTGTTCAGAAAAAGTTCCTGAACAGCAAATCCAGTCATTCTGCTCTGTCAAATTTCATCACAAAGCATCTGTTTTCATTAATATGCCAGGGACAGTCTCAGTACAGAAACCAATTTTAAAGCAAATATTAAAAAATGCCTCAATATTGTTAAATAACATAAAGGGATGAAGTGCTTTTCTAGAACGATGTGATATTTTCTATTGACATTCAAATCACTCTTAGCTTTTGCATTCTGCTAATTAGCGCTGCTTTAATGAAAAAAAAAATGAATATGAAGCTGAAACTCCAAAACTTTTTTTTATTCAGTAAGAGGACTCTCATTTATTCATTTATTCATGCTTTGATCAATGCCTCGCACCTCACCCACCCACACACAGGTTCTTAGTTGTACATGCTGAAATACCTTTAACAGCCTCGTCCACTACTTCCACGACTCGATCAATCTGCTGGACCTGCAATACAGACAGAGACACATGGGAAAAGCTTATTGATGCTGGCAAGTCCACACCGCCAAGCGCATGATATTGACAACCCACAAACACACAAACACACACACGGATCCAAAGTTATACCAGCTGGGCATGTAAATATCCACACAGGCAACATGCAATAAGTGAAAAGGCAAACAAGTGCTAAAACAAGATGCAATCACAACCAACTTTCTCCAGTCAGGATTAAGAAATATGGATTTTTTTTTTAAATGCCACTAAGTGTGTTTCTGTCCACGTTTGGTAGGTATCGACAAGAGTATTGAAACTGCAAAAGGGACAAAGAACGGAGCAAAGAAAAAGAGGAGTATAGATTGGAACGCAAATAACCACGTGTGGTAATGTAAAATCCTATCATTATAATCATATTACCTATTCATATTAGATTATCAAAGAATGCCTCCTGAGAAAAAGGTAAGCTACGGCACATCCATACACTGATGGCCTAAGTCACCAAGCACGCCGTCTTCGTTGTGTGTGAACCACCTGCATGTCTTCAGCCACACCCAATCACTCGGTGTATTTTCTAATATATAAATAAAATATTAAAATGATGCAGCCTAGACTGGCTTTAATGCACGTCTTAGCCTTGCCTCGCCTCGACTCTGATCCTCATTCATGGCATCTTGTGAATTCCTGAAAAATAAAGCAACTTTTTTCTTCTTGCTTTTTTTTTTATTTACCGGTAATACATGTTCTCATGATAGATTAATTATTTCTGTTCTCTTTACTATTTCATCTGTTGTCACCATTCTCTTCCTTGCGAACTCATTTTGTAAAGAAGTGCAAATGTATACATGTCTGTAAAAATAACACAGATGTGATGTTATGTAATTCCAGGGAAATAAGAAGATATATGTGCATCTTTGTAAACTGGATTAGGCCACATTTATCCCGTTTAAGGTGCCTCAAAGTGAAGAGCCACAAACTCAGGGAGCCATCATCACCATCATCATCATCATCAGATGAACCCGTCAACGGTATAATTGTGAACCCCACATTGCTCTTCTTCAGGTGTTTTTGCCGGATGTGTGCTACTGCCAGGTTCCCACAGTGAAAATCCGCAGTTCATATGAACTCCAAGTTCATACGTTCTCAGAAGGCCGAGGCAGCATGAAATTTTGCCAAAGAAACCATCTCACATTTCTCTATGCAGGTAAAATTCTGCTTAAGAAAAAGAGTTGCCATTGATGGGAGAACCAATCCGCGACTCTTTCCATGAAAGATCCAATATTCCACAAACCAGTGTAAAGACAATAAGTAAATCCCATTTGCCACAATTTCAATACAATCTGGCTGTAAAAAAAAAAAGTATTTTACAAATTACTGTTCAGGAGGAATAAGAAGAGAGGAAAAAAAGGAATGAATGAAAGAGATATAGACAGGAGGCATGTAAAGGTGGAAAATCTTTCCCTGAAGTATTATCTCCTGTCATTCCTCCCAGCATCTCCAGCTTTCCCTATTCCGAGATGCAAGCTGCAGATAATGCCATCAGCTCTCAGTACTTCCAGGTCCATTAACCAGTGAAGCCTTCACTCAAAAACATTCACATGGATGCACACTGGGCTTTGCAGGCAGCAGTTGCCTGCATGTTACACACTGAAATAAACCCCATTTACTTGCAATAGCCAAGCAATCTGGATTCATTCAGAGCAGCGCTGGGTGTCCCTCCTTACTTTACGTTTGGTAATGCTTACATTTTGCAAACTAATTCAGATCTTTTTATTCAACTCTGGTTGTTATAATAAAAAAAAACCTGCTCTGTATTAATAGCAATATTGTAAAGTAAAAAATGTAAACTAAGTGGAAAAAAAGTAGATCCATAGTTTCACTTCCATTTAGAAAAAAATCCATCTGACTATAAATATGTGTGTGTGTGTGCGTGTGCATGTGTAGATATTCTGTTAACAGTAATATTTATTTTATTTACAATGTGGGATTGACATGTCACACCCCCTTAAGACATCCCAAATACCAAAAAGACATCCTTATTTACAGTTCATCCAACAGTCTTTGTCTCTTCATTCATCACTCCTTCAAAAACTGAGACGGACTTCGAACTATTCAATTTCCAAGTCACCGGCAGACCGGGACAGAAAAGACAGGAATGGATGGATTAAACAAACAAGTATCTAAAAAAATAAATAAATAAATAAAATAAAATACACTGTTTTTTAAGACGGTTCTAGCTTCAAAAGAAAAAGTTCGTCTGTAGTTACATTCCATAATCCAAAACTTTTCACGGCTTGAGTTCTAAAAATATAATTATTCCTCAAGAAGTAAAGCCTTACATAGTGGGTCTTCAGAGCACTGATGGGTGGCATGTCATGCATTCAAGATTGCTTACCCAGTGAATTCCTGCGATTACTTAGCTAGTATTGTTTGTACATGGGTATGGCAGTGTGTGATCTCTGTCAGATGCAGGATGTGACAAGTCTAGTTCAGAGAGCGGAAATTCAGCAGGCTTGCGTGACTGCCTGTGTACCTTTCACAAAGTAAACTGTCATTCATTTTACAGAAACTTCTGACAGCAAAACAGAAAAACAAACGCACACAAAAAGATGCTGAAAACAAAGGTCACTTAAAAAGGAACAATTCAAAACGAAGAATCTTTTTTTGTGACTACATCCCGTCGGCGGCCGTTAGTACAATCACTATACACAAATTCTCAACTAGTTATTTGCATCGCATTTGCATAACCCACCAACTGCCACTGCCATTGATTGTAAGTACTAAGGAAAAAAGGGAGTGTGTTTACACTGTCATGCATTTTCATCCCTGCTTTATGAAATGTGAGTCTGCACGCATCCATAGATATGTGCATGTATTACCACATTTGATAATGAAAGCACAGAGTCCAAGTTTTGCAGGAACTTTGGTCATTAGGTACCCTATAATTATTATTAAATATTTTAGAGTTTAGAGTTAGGATTATAATTGGGTAAATTAGTATAAAGATTCAAGGTAGAAGAACGTCATCTCTCCTGCTCTAACATTAGAATTAGTAAATCATCAGAAGTCAGGTAATATGTGGTTTATACTAAGTGAAATTTCAGACCATAAACGTATTATTTCCTGGAAAATAAAAATCCAAAGATGCACTTCAGTGAATGTAAGCATCTTATTACAGCAGCAGAACGGGTTTTAAGTTAGAGAGGAAAACGTTCAATGATTCAGTATGTAAGACCAAAATACTCCAACATTCAGTTATTTAGGCATTTTTACAAACTTAATTTACACAGATTCAGCAGTAGTACTTAATCAAACTCATTCATAGTCATGCTAGAGGGTAATAAGCAAAACACAATAGACGTATTCATGTGTGTGTTTACTTCTTTGTTACTGATTATTAGACAAATATCAAGACTACAACGATGCCGCGAGGAAACATAACACGTGTTGTATGAACGCTGAGGACTTTGGTGTCGGAGGGTCCGGGAACAAAAGACACAAACGTAAAACATACACATACCCCAATAATGCTGAGACCTTTGAGGTAGTCCATCCGTGGCTGAGCTTGGGGAACACAGCCAGCTACGACAACCTTTTTCTCCTGTTCCTGGGCTTTTCTGCATAACAAAAACACAAAGAAAATCATATAAAACAAATACACAAATGTAAAAATTACTAGCATGTATTGAAAAAAAGACAAGAAAGTGAGACCATAAATCTTAGGAAAATGATGAAATAATGAGTGAAGTGAGAAGTAGGGTCACTTCTGAGCTTCCAGAGGAGACAATAGCTTTTGCTGGTATTTTGAGCAGATTTATCCCCCTCAATCTGAATTGATTTTGGGTTCAGATCAAGAAACTATAGTCCTTTTCACACCGCAGTCACGCCATATGGGCCCAAAAGAGACATCCTTGTTATTGACACTGAATGTAGGTGGCTCAGCACATTTGTGACTACACAGCCGACATCAGTCGTGACGGCCCACCTTTGCACACAAGCATCAACTTGCCACCGTTACTACCAGTTCCGCCTCAAGACTCTCCTGCCTTGAAAGTGCTGGAAGTAACGGACTTATACCATCTTAACTCTCATTGGTGGGTCAAAGGTTTTCCCTCATCGATCGACTGAAAAAGGGCACACTTTTCACAGAGGTGACAGTAAATCACTCAGCTGGTGCATCATGAGTTTCATTTTCTATTCTTTATTTTGTTTTACTTTGTAATGAAAAAACGCATGATAAATGCTGATAATACCACATCAAACAAAACGTATACTTATCACAAGGGATGGGAACCTAGAACTGGTTGTCAAAGAGAACCAGCTCCCAGTAGTTCGATTCCGTGGAATCGTGAATCCGTCAGCCTAACGATCCTGTTTATAGGCTCTGCTAACGTCTGACACATTTGTGTGATGACATCATGTACACGCTTCGTGTTTTGGCTCAGAATGTTTCCAACAAGTCCCTTGACCTATTGGTTTCTGAAGACCGGTTTTGAAGCCCGTTTTCCTGCTCCCAGCTCCTTCAGCCGAACCCTGCCGAAATATCTGTATATGTATTTTATGTCGCAATGTTGATTTGAAAAAGTTCCTGCTTTTCAGCTTAACCCAGCTTTTATTAAATTGAAGTTGAGTGCAATATGTTGGTGCATGCTTGAAAAATGTAAGTGTTAATGCAACCAAAATTATTTTGCACTATATATAACTGGATGAGAATTGATAAGAGAACCGATAAGGAACCAAATCGATAAGTGGTGTCAATAATGGAATCGGAATTGCTAATTCTTAAGAATTGCCATCCCTACTTATCACACAAAGTAGATGCTGGGAAATAACAGTTTGAATTTTTAATACATCTTACAATTATTTTAGTAAATGGCACACTATGCCACAAATCCCATTTGTTATTATTATAATGACCTGAACTAAAAAGAGCTATCCAGATGGGAAATAGTGTAGCAAACCACGAGGAAAGTGTGTGTGCATGATCTATCGGGGTTTTCTTGTCACCTCCAGTTAGTGGCTGTGAGATTTGAGACCCGCGGCCTGTCTGACACAAGCTTTTGGAGGAGCTGCCCAGCCTCTGCTATAAATCTTTAATAATGAAGCTTCCTGACAGCTGGAATGGGACAGGGAAGGAAGGATGGAAGGGGGTAGGCATATAAGTGATAGAAGAATTGTAAGGAGACCATGGAGAAGCTCTGAAACTGGATAACAACTGTCACTTGTGTTTTAATGCAGACTGTTTCGGCAAAAAGAAAAAAGAAGTACTGATCGAGGCAGGAAGGCTGCTTGTGATTACAGTGTGATGGCAGACATTTCAATGCAGAACGAGCTTCCGCTGTCACATGAACTGGAAACAGAGGGATTAATAAAAAAGTAGATAAGAGATTTGAAGAAAAAAAAAGAAAAAAGGCAAAGACTGAAATGAAATAATCGTCATAACTACCCTGTTCATAGTTTTTTGAGAATCTGAATCAGCTTCATTGGGAAAGTATATTGTTCACATGGAATAAGAAAACATTAAATCAACATTATGGCTTTGATTTACTATCACTATAGACATGATGGAGACCCTGTTTGCAATTAAAATACCAATATTTATTAACAAGGCACATTGCCGATTTAGCAGCTGCCGGTACTCTGTGGTGGTAGCTACCTGTTACATGAGTAAATTAATTCCTTTATTACTGTTTTTGGATGCATTTTAAACCTCTTCTTCTTTGGAAGAAGTTAAAAAACAAATTTTCACACAGAGCATCATTAAAAAAAAAAAGCATAAAACTCTCCCTCTCTCCTCTGCTGATTTTAAAATGAGGTACATACAACTTCAGAGGACCAAAGGCACACAACTTATTACACTTTCATTATTTATTTAACAACAGCTATGCCGAAATGTTGGAGCAGTGTGTGGAGGAGGGAAAAAAAAAAAAAAAAAAAAAAGCTGGGTTTCTATTTACTGCTTCTGTAACAATGAAGAACATAAGTAGCAGCCAGGTGCTGCAAATCACTGCTACCTCCATCAATGCAGACGTTTTGTGGTCTGCAGCTTTTAGATGTGTTAATACAATGCCAAGGAGGAAAGACTTCAGCAATGATCTGAGTAAAGCCAAATCTGCTGCACATCAAACGGAGAATGGTTATGGGGTAATTTCCAAACAACATAGACTCTATGGCTATTTTCAAAGCCACATACTATGTACTGGGCATATACATTCATATACAGAATACACTGCACACTAGTTCAGCTGGCATCCTTAGTATGTTAGTATGTAGTGTGTCACATAAACACTGGCATTGTAAAGCACTACTGGAAGCCGCTCATCTTACTGTTGTTATGACTCCTGCTGTAACGGTGCACCGCTATGTAAAATCGTAGTACACTAGTAAGTTTGTGGAGTTGCTTGCATCCTTTATACTGTGTATACCACGTTCTGGCAAAATCCATATGCCAATTTGAAAAAGGCTTATCATTTTATTTATAAGTAAAAACATTCAAGACAGGTGCCAATATTCCCTGGACTGAATGATTCAAGTTCATTCCATGGTCAGAGACATGTGAAAGCTGTTGCACACCTGAGCTACCTCTCAGCGTCTACAGACCTCGGTTAGGCCATATTTGGGCGCATCAACACCTCATACTAACTTGTCAAGCATCGTGATGTTGGGAAGATGATTTTTTGATAAGCTGTGAATGCTCCGCATGCTGCTTCATGTTTGAGAGACTCTGAATGGCTGTATGAACTCTGCAATATTAGCAGTCAAAGCGGTTATGAATAACAAGTCTTAAAACTCTGCTACTACATCTGCTATGGGTGCATTTTTCTCCTTGCACTGTTTGCCATTAAGAACACAGTGGCATCGGTGCACATTCAGGCAGATGCACAGTAGGGGTGCGCCTGCATAATTGACATTGCCTCATGCCAAATTGCGCCCAGCGTTCCTTTAATGTGACTCTCACTTCCTTCTCATGCACTCAGAGCCATAGCTGACACAGCGAGTAAGCAGACTGTGCCTGAGTCACTCCCGGAGCACCCTGGGGGGGAACAGGCCAATCACATCGCACACAGTTCCTGGGTGGGATGAGATACAGGGGGATTATGCGATGCGGTTGCCGCGGTAATACTTCTGAGTCCATCCGAGAGCATGTTGCCAGTGACCCAGACGAGACCAGATGTCCCCCCAAGATCAGAAAACAGGGAGTGTGTGAACGACTGGCCACAAGTGTGAGCTTGCACACGTTCCTCCTCGACTGCATATCACCTTAAATCTGTACGGCCAGATATCAACCCTTATTCACTGCTCTCCGCAGCTTATAGCCCACGTACACACACAGGATGCAAACATACTACTCTGACACATTTCGGTGGTGGAGACTGGTGATAGTGAGTGTTTAAAAGGTCCATGCATACATGCATGACCTCTGCAGCATGTATGGCAGCAAGAGCTGCGCTGTACATACTTGTTTGTAACAGCTGAGTGAATACAGAGAAACAGTCAAATTAGACCAGACTAAATGTCCAACTGAATTGATCAGGTTGACTTCGAGATGCCCTCTGCTAGTAATATGACATTAAAGTAACTCTAGGCATCAGACAGACCAGAGTGCTTGACCTACATAAGAATCTTATCAGGATTCTCACAATGATCATACTTCCTGTGAGAAGTAAGGCAGTTTTCTATCAAGATATTTAAATGGAAACCACTGAAAAGTAGTGACATTATCAGATTGCATGAGCTATAATACTAATGTTCTCACACTTGTTTTACATCTTTAATTTTGTGTCATCAAAAATTAAAGTCCTCTGATGCATTGAGCTTTATCACTATTTTCACATGCTTGCATCTGGATAAAACACAAATAAGCGACTCATTCATAATGTGATTAACCTTATTAATTTTGTTCATGCATTTTTGTGTTTCCAGTAAAGATAAATTAAAAACCAAATGAAGTTACCACCATAAAAGGACAGACAGTGCAACAAATGTATCTTATTTTTTTCTTTTTGTTCTGTTTTATTTAAAGATTAATCAGGTGGGAAATGTTTAAAATAGGTAAGCATCTGTGTGTCCTCTCAGACAGTCCTTGCTGCTCAGCATCCTCAGTCCTAGAGGGATACAGATTCAGCTTCATAGTGGGAGAGAGGATGAGAGAGGATGAGCTCATCGTACACACACAGAGCTAGCCATATGCTCTTCAACAAATGATGCTTTAAGGATGAGCTCATACTGGTGGAAGTGAAGAACTTTGTAGAACTGAGAAGAACAGATATGCATGTGATTTATCTCAGCTAATCATTTCTTTCCCCACGGCATATTTCTTTGTACAATTGTAAGATTGCATTTTTGTCATCTTTTATATCTCCCTTTACGTCCTCTTCCTTCCCCATACATACAATGTCTGCCGTGTCCTTGCTGCTCTGTGTTCCTCATCCTCTCATCTGCACTCCGGCGGTCATTTCTGGTTGATTTGACAGCGAGTCAGCCACTCGGCACACACATGACCTCCCTGTATTAGCATAAGCAGCAAGGGGCGAGGTTAAGTACCCATCAAGCCTCTGTAATTAGGATTTGTGCAAGTGTGTGTGTGAGAGTGAATGAACATATAAAATTTCTCCTTCACAAATTGTTTTTATTTTTATTTTCTACAGTCGTCTAATAAATCAATAATAAAGTCTTACAGTTGGTCACTGTCACAATTTTAGCTTCACAGTACACATTAATCTAGCACTTCGCCTGATTTTTGTTCAACTGGGGAGGAACTACCATGTATATTTGCCTAATGTTTTATTCATTGTTTCATATTAATTTCCCTGTGTGTTTCATTGAAGCAGCAGCAGGAAATGTATCTTCGCTGACTGACAGCAGCGACTAATATAGTGTGGAGAAAAACAATTTGTTGCAGTGGTGAGGAATGCTGACTTTCCTATGAGAATAAGTGCATTGGCATAGTTTACCAAAACAATGTCAAATTACAAATATTGCAAATAAAACAGAAGCTAGGTGTCAGCCAATGGGGTTTTAGTGCAGAGTAAAATAAATGGCAAATGTAGCAGACCAGAGTCGGACGTAAGCACAGAAAAAGGGTGAAAAGTGAAGAGTGATTGACATGAAACTGTGAAAAGAGTCTAGAAGCATGTAAAAAAGAGACAGACGAGTGTCTTATGGGGACTTTCTAATTCTGACATGATAAAGGCAAGGAAATCTGGTAGATGGGGCAAAGAGACCAACTAACTAACTTAACCAACTAAGTTTAACTGCAGCTTTCGGACCAGCTGGTCTATAATGAGTCATGGGCTACAGACGTCCCAGGCTGTATGATTACAGAGTCGGGACCAATACCGCACTCAGTATTCTGTCTAACTGATACGTATATTATCCTTAAAGTTAATATGCCGTACATATGAAACTTTTATTATGGTAGTTCATATTATTCATTTTAAAAGAGTTGAAATTTATCGCAAAAATAGTAACCCCTTTGAATCATTTCTCGGATTCCCTCAAATTTTAGGCAGTGTCAGGAAAGCAAGCTTCGGGATGCTGCAGTTTGTCTTCTATACTGATATTTGTTTAAAATATATTTTCACCTCTTCATTTTTTCATTTCCATCCATCCTTCCAATAATTCTATTCATCTGTTCCTCAAGAAAATAAAAACCATGACATTTATTAGTCAGCGTGCTTTTACATTTTTCAAAATGTTTTTTGTTTTGTTTTAATAATTTCAGACTTTATCTGGCTTTGCTTCTTCAGTGTTCAAGTTTAAAACGGCTTGTTTGTTTTCTCATAAGTTTGTAGACAAAAAGTTTTACAAAAATCACTGAGTTGCAGGTGTATTCAATGTCTAATGAACACATGGACATATCAACTTGATATCCAAGACAAAGATTAGATGTTTAGATTTGTACAAACTGACGCAATCAATGGTCAGAACTCAGTCAATCCCTAAAATATATCAATGAATTATTGAAAAAGGGTTGACTTGTTACAACAGAACTAAATTTGAAGAAATTTCTTTTTTAAATAAAAAAGAGAACAATGTTGTGGTCATGTTGCGGTCATGGGTCCTCCAACAGAATGAAGACCAAAAACACACTGCTAAAACCACCAAAAAAGGTTGAGAGCAGGACACAGTGGTCCTCCATGAGGCCTGACCCAAATCCAACTGAACATCTGTGAAAAGAGTTGAAACATGCAGCCTGGAGAAGAAACCCTTCAAACCTGAGACAGTTGGAGCAGTTGGCTCCAGAAAAGTGGAGCAAAATACCTGTCAGGAGACGAAGAGGTCTCAGCAGGCAATTTCAGATCAGACCCTGTTACTGTCTTGCGTGAAAAACGTGTGTTTAACGCCCGCTGGGCAGTGTAAATGCAAGGCGGGTTGTTGCCAGATTGACAACGGGATTTATTCCCCAAAATCTCGCAGCGCAAATCAAAATATGGCATAGAACGTCTTTCCAAGGTTCTTCAAACTGTTCATGTTCATCATTTATTGCGTCCTCGGTTCTGAGGATGCGGAGCTGGGGAACATCCTTGTTTTGTTATAAATAAATCCCACCCACGACCCGCGATCTCCCGTCATTCTGTTTACATCAGACTTGACTGGAGTTTAGGTGTATCCTCTGAGGCGGGGCCAGCTCGACACCAATCCAGTGTCAGTTAATGCAAAAAGGACATGAAACACCCTAATTTGGGGTAATAAGGTCCTAGTGGGTCACAGAAATGTCTTGACTGCAGTAACTGGCTCAAAACATTTTTTGTCTAGACTAGCTTCATAGCTTGTTGGTTTCTTTTTTTATTCTTATCTTATAAAAAACAATTCAAAAGTAATATCTCATTTTCATTTGTCAATTTTCAGTCAATTATTATTTATTAATAATTACTTTGTCAGTTATTGCAGTGATTTAAAGCTGCAAGGCTACAACATACATGATCTGTCCATCTTCCTCAATGTTGAGATTTTCTTTGTTTTAAAGAAAAGTTTTGCAGGACGAGACACAGAGTTACAAGAATTATGCTTATTCAAAAAACACCATTCAATGGAAACACAGATCCCCTGCAGCACTACCTTTACTGAACTTTTAGAGTTTTGATTTTATTTTGCAAAACATTGTAATGGAAATGTGACTTATGAAAACACGGAAGAAGCAGACTGAATGATTCACTTCATCAATAAAACGTATTACCCATAAAAGTTAGTTGTTGTAAGGGATATTTCACAAATGTCAGTATTGAATCCCCAAAGCACTTAAAAGAAGTTGCAAATTTTTACTGCTATCTACACATTTGAAACAGCAGCAGCAAGACAGAGACAAAGAGACTACTTCACAATGTTCAAATCTGCCAGAAATAAAACCTCATACCAGAAAAACACCAACACATTGAAACAAAGTCGGCCTTCTATCAGCCTGAAGAACATCTCCAGGATCACAGGACTAATGCCTCAACAGGACCTTGAAACTCATCCAGTCAAATTGTCTGTCTAAAAAGTCAATCAGACAGCTACATCTGATCCAGAATCCAGCTGCCTGAGTTCTCACTAGGAAAAGTGGACCAGATCACTCCAGTTCGGAGGTCTTTACACTGGCTCCCTGAACCTCAGAGAACTTTAAAATACATTGTTAGTTTATAAATCACTGAATGGTTTAGGACCAAAATACATAAGAAAATTCTTGTTGCCATATCAAGCATCCAGACCTCTCAGGTCTTCTGCCTCAGGTCTGCTCTGTGTCTCCAGAATCAGAACCAAAGCATTCAGCTTTTATGCTCCACAGATCGAAAACAAACTTCCAGAAAACTGCAGGAATGCTAAAACCCTCAGTCCCTTTAAATCAAGGTTAAACACTCATTTGCTTTACAGCGGCCTTTGACTGAAATATTTAAACCATTCTGAAATTAAATTTAAAGAAGAGATTTAAACTCTAGTTTAAGTGTTTTCTTTATTCTGCCACTGCACTGCAACTCTTTTTTTTAATCTTCAGTTTTCTCATTTTTATTAATGTAAAGCACCTTGTATTGTCTTGTTGCTGAAATGTGCTCTACAAATTAACCCGCCTTCCCTTGCCAACATGTTTTCAGTTTTACAAATTTATCATCATCGTGCTTCATAAAAGCATTCATATTTAAGCTGTGGTTTACAAGATAAAAGCAATCTGTTGGCCAATCAATGCACACCTATAACATGGCTCGTTTATAGCGAGCTGACACAGCCTTTGGGAATGTCGGTGATAAGGTGCTGCCCTGTTGTCAACATGGGTCTTGTAAAAGGCCAGTCAGAGGAAATTCAAGGCTTTCAGATTATGGCCTTTAAAAGAAAAAGAAAAATGAAGAAATGGCAAAAATAAATTAATAAATAAATCAAGTGCTGTGACAGAGATGGCATCAGTCTTGTTATAACAAAGAATAAATAAATCCGATCAATGTGTAATAAATATTGTATTATGTAAATAAGTTGCATTTACTACTTAAATGGCTCATAATATAGAAAAATGTCATAAAAAAAAAAAAACAAGTAGAAAAGGCATAACAGACATCTTCAGAGATGGGAGAGGAAAGTGCATTAGAAATTGGCCTTTAATGAACATCGTAGAGGATCTAACAGCTGAAAACTAATACACCATTTTTTCACATTCCTTTAACTGAAACTTTAATGGAAACATCAACTAAATAAACAATCAAGATAAACATTTCCTATCCTTTCAAGATACCGTAACAGTTTCTTGGCATACAGGCATTTGATTGACTTTATCTTTATCTAACTTTATACCATGAATATATATGAGTCTGCAAGGTTTGTGTAGATGTCAATTTGTTTTTGAGCAATTATTTGGATCCAGAGAGTCAGAATATGGTATAATTTATGCTATGGTGACACAAGTGAAAGGCTATTCTTGGATGAATGCCTTCAGACAAAATTAGTCCAAGCATAAATAATTATGACTCATTTCAAGGTCAAAAATTACTTTAAAGAAGGGATTGAAAAATAGAAATGGCATGTTCAGTGACCTGAAATGCATTAACAATCTAAGACATAGAGAGACAGAATAATTACACCATTTTAATAAGTTTGACAAACAATAACCCCACATGGAAAAGATTTTGACAGAACATTGCAAGAGGGAAAACAACTTGTAGGTGTATTTAAGGAACACAAAGGAACTGCTGCAATGTTTAGCTCAGTTTTTCCTCCTATAGACATGAAGTCACTTTTACGACACCGTCCAAGATTTACTCTTCTGTTTTTTTTCTTTTTTCATTAAATAATTTTTTTAATCCGAAGTCACCTCTAAGATGACGCCCACTGAAGCTCTGTGAGCTTGCTCCATCATCGTTGATGTGTGACATAGTGCCATAAAGTGATCCACAATTGTGTCAAGGGACGACCGGAACAAGAGCACAAAGTTATTTAGAGCTAGAACACACTTCCTAAAAATCAAAGAATTTGCCTTTTTCTTTACATTTTTCCCCCAGGGTATTTCAACTTACTTCTTTAACACGCTAAATATTGATTCGCAAGGTGCTTATTTGGTTTGATTTCCAATTCCATTCAATCACAACGTGGCTGGAGATAATTGTGTTATAAAGCCATCACACAGCAGAGTGAAAAGGACATCCTGATAAAGGGATCTGTTTTAATGTGGTACCATAACGGCAGCTGACAGGATGGGGTCTGCCAAGACGCTAATAATTTATTTCACACGTTTTTGATTCTGTCTCCTTTGCTATCCAAATTATAATAAACTACCTGTGTTAAAGCCACATGAAAAAGCAGATACTTAAAACTGGTGATACAGTCAAGATGCTTGTTAAAATGGAAACAACTGTGTCTTGTGTTGCACCCTTTGATAATGAGTTGTTGCATGGCTGCTAAACTTATGCAAGAACAGTTACAAAAATGTGTAATAGAGTAAGAGCAACACCGTGCAGACTGTGGCATTCATAGTATAAGTAATGTCTAAGAGCTATCCATGTGGTTTATTTCCCTGCACAGCACAGCCTGAAGTGGCTCTAGAGTGGCTCACCAGACCCCATTAAACTGTACCTTCTTTATTCTATAATTGCATCACTCATATATAAAAGTGCTTAACCATTACCTTCAAAGAAGAAATGTGGTTAGGAAAAAAAATAATATTCAATCTTGCAATTCATCTAAATTAAAGAAACCAACAGCGGAAGCAACTGCAGTTTAATAAAGTAGTTGTTAAAAATGAAAGGAAGAGCTTTTCCTTACCCAGGTAACACCCGTCCAGCCTTAAGAAGACCACTTACGTGTCAAGCTAATGTAAAGAACGTCTTTAGTTTGCCAGGGAGCAAATCGACTAGACTATGGAGCAATGAAAAAAAGGCTATGTGGTGTGACTTTCTAGATCTACCCTGTTCTAGAATGATGGTTGCATCATGAGACAGGTAACTACGGTGATGTCACTTACTAGGCCTGGCATCTACTGCGCAAACCCATGAGTAAAGTGTTATGATTTAAGGTTATCTTCAGATGCTCAGCTATAGGTTTAACAACATTACATGCCCACAAAATGTGCTCTACCTTTTACCTGAATTATAAATATTTTCTTCCCTGACGGCAAGGGAATATTTCAAGAAGACAATGCCAGGATTCACGGGGCTAAAACTGTATAAGAGCACTCCAGAGAGCATAATGAATATGTTTTACTGTGAGAGTGTGTGTGTGTGTGTGTGTGTGTGTGTGTGTGTGTGTGTGTGTGTGTGTGTGTGTGTGTGTGTGTGTGTGTGTGTGTGTGTGTGTGTGTGCATGCATAGACAAAGAGAATTACACTATTTAAATTACATTATTTTGCTCAAAAACACAAATATCTAAAAAAAGGCTTTTTTTGTGAGATAAATAAAATCTGCATACTTTTCAAATATTCTAAAGCGTGCTCATTCATCAGTTTACTAGTTTCTAGACTTTAGGTGTCAACCTGCTTTATATTTTCTACTCTAAAGTAGATAAAGACCAGACACAATATTTTACACCAGATGTGTGAAGAGATGTGCTCTGGTATCCCATCCAACACAAATGCACAGCCACACATGTTTTCTCGTGTCACTTCAAAACTGTGGTGGTATTTCGGCAGCCAAGCAGGGTCCAGTCGCCTTTTTTCCACGTGTGGCAGGATCCCCCACAGCAACTTTCCTTCCGTCTGAATTCTACTGCCAGTCTCGCATCAACTCGTGAACGTTTCCAAGCATTCATCACTCATTTCACATGTACCTATGGATTAGATATGTGCCTTGGGCTTGTGTCACGTCTTGCTGCTGCTTCTTGGGTAGTTTGCCAGCATACTTCTGCTGGTTCAGTGAAACTAGAAAAAAAAAAAAAAATAACTACTCAATCAGCTGTTGGAGCACTTGACAACATTTTCAAGGTACACACTGTGTACATGTTTACTACAAATACCCCTACAGGATGAAGACTGAGACCTCTCCATTACCCTTATCCACAAACCCTTTTCTTTCTTACATTTTCCTGCTTCTTTCTCAAAGTTGAATGCCCCCTCACTCCGTGGCCTGGTTTCTCCTCCCACCTTTTCCTTCCCTCTGTGTGTACTGCTTCCTTCAGGGTTTTGGCGTAAGGCCCACAAAGGTCAAAGATCTTACTGTCGTATTGCATAACTCCCTGCATGTCAAGCACGTCTCTATACTTTAAACATATTGAATCTGGATGTGAAGTTTATTGACAGAGACTTCGATAAAGTGCCTGCATCTTCATTAGTGTGTATGCAGCACTGCAAAGTTTCCAAACAAATTCTGTTGTCACTTTTCACCCGATGGGTGAATACCCCTCTCATGCAAGGGGCAAGAATGTCATCTTTTATAACTCGAAGCAAGTATATAGTATCTCAGTAATTCGATACTTTCCAGGTCAGTGCATGTTTAGCTAACACCAGCAAATGTCATCTTCTGCAATCGTCAACTCCAAACAAGGCCGCGGTGAGACGGCTGAGCGCTTACAGGTGCTCCTCAGGAGGAATCACAACGCTATAACCTGCCAATTCCCCTTCCTGCAGTTTATTCACAGTTGAGGATCATTAATACATGATTAAATAAGCAAAACTCATGAACTGAAAACAGTGTTCCTCCGTATGAGTCGAACTGGATGCGTATTTGTACACTGAAAAAATAAGCAGTGATTCTCAAACCTACTTTTATTTTTATTATACTTACAGTTTTAACCCAAGCTTTTTCATGTTTTTTTTTTTTTAACTCATCATCATTATCCTTGAATTTCTTATTTGCATCCTTTATTGGATTTCGGACTGTTGGAAGATGCTCCAGCTTAAGAGTCCCAAGCAATAAAGCATTTTAAGCTGTTTCTTTGTCCCATTCTGCTGCCGTACATGTCCAAGAGGTCGTCGTTATGTAATTGAAGATCAATGTGACATTATTTCACATTATTGGGGATTATTTGCTACCCAATTGAACTGCATTTTTTTTTTTTTTTTAATTTCAAAATTCGCCACATGTTCATTTTCTTATTCTCTCAAGGAGGCCACTCCAGTACCCGTAAAGTAATCCATTGTCCTTTGGGTTGTATTCAACTCTTGATGAATGATGGATTTCGAAGCGGAGTCAGAGATTTAAGATTCCAGAAGTCCAGCTTAGGCTTGCGCCCTTGTCCTTTACACAACAATGTTCACTGTACAAGGAGAAAAGCGCAAAAATCCCTTCCTGTTTTTCTTTAAGGAACGGTGTTTTCAAACATTTTAATGATCATTTCACAGCTGTTGACAAAGACGAGATCCTCAACTCATCAACTCTTACTCAAACACACGTGCACACACACGCACAAAGAGTCAGTGGACACTACAAACAACATCATTCTAGCCCAAACAAATAAAGACCTGAATACTCCAAACTAAGGAACAGAGCTGAAGCCAGGAAGACGCTCTCCTCATACCGTTTTCATATATCGGTACGGTAGAGAGACAGTGAGACGGGGTCGAGCAGCAGGTGTTATGAATTAGCATTTTGTCTGCACAGGTGAACAGAGGGTCAGAGCATCACTCTCCATACGCCATCTGTCACATCAGCTACATTTCACAATGACGTTTTCTACATTAAATAATGATCAAACCAGTAAGACCTTCATTCAATGCACAAAGCCTTGTATTTTCTTGTCAGCCCAGCAGACATAAGGCTGGGCTGTTTATAGACATTTCAACTTACATTGCTATTTTTTTATTTTTCAAACAAGATATGAAATCACAATATAGTTGATATCATTATAATAAAGCACCATCTGCCACCCCGCTTGTATGAGCATTTCTCAACAGCTAACAATGTAGTTATACTCCCACTTTCAAGGACTAACTTTTCAGGTACCAGCGCCTGGAGGGGAGGCTCTTGGTAATACCAGTGCTTGAATATTTCTCTCCTATTTAAGAATGTCCTGCTTACAGTAGCTCTGTTGTTTTGTTTCCCTCCCACAGACATATAACAAAGTGCCTTACTACACTGAAGCTTGAAGGTTGTTCCTACTTGTAAGTCACTTTAAATAAAAGGCTCTACTGAATCACTGAATGCAAAACGTAAGTTTATAAATTTCTTGGCAGGAAAAGAGAAAACAGGTATCCTAGTTGGAATACGAGGCATTGGACAAAGCAAAAAGGGGCATCTTAAATCTTTTTTTAAGTGAGCTATATAAGATCAGCTTTACACATGCACAGGTAGATTGAATTTAGTGTGAAGATATGGATAGACATCTCAGGTGGAAATAAAAATGGGTGGCTGGATAATTCAACTCTGAACTGTTTTTGTGATATAACAGCGCTCCTCATACCACCAAAGTTAACTAAATAAGATATTTTCAGACAATAAGAACCCCAAACAATGTAAAAAGGCTGTGCTATGTGGGACTTTCTGAGTTAGTCATTTCAGACATTCAGATATATTTTCACAAGTCGATTAGTTATATTTTCAAATGTGTGCCCATTAAGCGAAACTAATCTAGTCATGCAGATTAATTTTTTTATTTCCACTCAAATACGTTTTCATGCAATGAGGTTGTAAATTGTGAATGTAGTCAAAGCGTGCAGTGTCTGCATGTGTACACGTGTCCGTCTTAATTTCACTCTCGTCCCAAACGCAGCTAGAAGCCTCCTAGAAGGCTAATCCGGTATTTTGTTTTGTAGTCTCTGCGTGTCTGAAATACACTTATACAAGCAAATAGCTGTGTTAACAGAGGACATATGTTTAAAACAACAACGTACCTCCTTGCTAATGACAAACACACATTTTGATCCACTATTATCTCATTGTCTGTTAAAAAAAAAAAAACAATAATTGAAATTCACCAAAAGAAAATCAGGAAAGTAAATTTAAGAAACTAGAAATAACTGAAATGCTCCATAAAGTCCTTTGTTTGAAATAGCATTAATGTAACGATACAACATAAAACAATAGGAATCATCTCTAGTGTGGGCACTCCAATACGACCCCTGATACCATAGATGACATATGGACTACATTCGAGGCCTCTCAGTCAATGGAGTACTCTACACAGACATGTATAGAAAGCATCTACCAAGTCCCACGGACACAGCCGGATGATTCATCACTTGCTGCAGAGAGCATAATCTCCATAACCTTTGTGAGACCTCTGACCCCTCTCTGTATGACCTTTTCCAAGTGTCACTGCAGATTTATCAAACAAAATAATTAAAGTTACAAGCATCATCACTCACTAATGTTAGCTCTCTCACAGGAAAAACACAATACATACAGGCCAAACAAAAATAACATCCTGACAGCGTCCTGCTGGGACCTCCCATCTCAACATAATTCACCATAATCATATCACAGCCTGCAGCTCACATCAAACTTAATCTTGCACGCTGCACCCACAGCTTCACTTGTTCTTTTCTTTTTCCACTTAAACTCCCCATCATTGTCTTTGATGCATATTAAGCATACATGCGGTACTGTTCGCTCCTAGTCCGTTTCTATCTGAGCTCGATGCGGTTTACTCAACCCGTTCACAACAAAAATCATTTTTAAGCAATTTACATAAAAGGGTAAAACATTTCAGTTGAAAATGAATTAACTACAGTGTCAATCAGACAAATGCAACCCATTGAAGTGAATTAAATCAAATTCAGTCGAATTTAATAATGTCTAAAGTAGTAACATCTAATTTAATGTGCAATTTCAAAAATGTGGAAATTATTTAAGAATTTAACCGAATCAAGATGAAGTTAATTATGATAACCTAAAGTCCTTTAAAAACATACATCTATTCTGCATCACCAAGTAAATTCATGATTCCCACAGTGACGCGAGGTAAGGCCCATGTCTCTGAAGTGAGAACGTGGATAACAAGCAGAGACTCAACATGAATTTGTTGTCAAAAGGATTCATTGTGGTTACGGTTAAGTCTTCTGTTTAGAACAACCTGGACAGAACAAACACAAACATACAAACACTAAAAAAACACTCCACACAGGGTGCAGACAACAACACTTTAATATACGAATACTGTATAGAGTATTGATATGCTTTATTATGCAAACAATATATACATAAATAATAAAATCTGGAGTCGTAACAATAGTTGCTATTGAAATGTGAAATTTCCTTCCCTGATGTCATCTAATAAGATATCACTTTTTTGAGAAGTGTAAGACTCACATATCAAGTCTGTCAAAACCCCCCACAGAGGGATTTAGACTCCGTTTCTTCTAATAAACCTCTTACAACAAGTAGACTGAGTCGCTAGACAAAGAGAACAGTTAACATGGAGAAACTGGAAATCCTGTCGTATCAATGTGGGTTTATGGGCACAGTATAAAAAAGCTGGATGCTGGCTCTGGTTGAAAGAAAAGTTAAAAAAGTAATGTATCACTACTTTGCCAACTGGGTTTAAATGTATCAACACCACCAAATCAGACGTAAATCAAGACATTTTGCATTTCCTAATATATATCATTAAAACACCAATTCCAAATTCAAAAACTTAATCATAAATGTCAAGTGGCCAACAAATTTATCAAAAATAAATATATCTGATATGCAGAGACAGCTGGTATACATTCTCAAATATTTAAAACCCTAATATAAAATTAAACAGAAACATGTGGGCCTTGAATTTGTCTCTAAATTTAATCTGTTGACTAGATTGTGGCATGAGATCTTTTCACTGTTAACAAGACAGTGGCTTTTTTCCCCTTAGTTTAATTTATAAGTTAAAATAATCAATATTGTTGCAGAATTTTGAGTACCTCAAAATGACTAAGAGATTATTCAAAAGGCTCACAAACTAACTCAATGATTTTTAGAAAATCAAAAATTCAACTTGCAAATCAACCAAGAGACCCATTTACTTGCCACACACAAGGGTGAAAGGTCCCCCTTCATCTTCAATCCTATATTAACTTGGCCTCATATGGCTTAAATCCACAATGGGGGATCAGCGAAAAGGCTGGAGCCCAGTGGGGTGCCTTAAGCGCCCAGCCATCTGAACAGATGAAAGGCAGGAGTTGTTTGTGATTTCTGTTCAGGTAGAGCTTATAGACAGCACCAGTATGACAGGCTATCATTATGCAGCCATTTATTTAAGGTCGGGCGTGCACAAACATCAGTTGAGTAACACAACCAAACACAGAAATACAATAAATATCCATTTGTTTTCCAGCAGACTTAAGCTTTTCCTCAATTTGTCAAAAAAGCTTATGATGCTGTGCTGCACGTAATCAGTTTGTAAGCGCATTCATAGTGTCTACTACACAGATTACTTAGTATCTATCACACTAATGATTAAATCTCAGTAGAAAGCCCTAAATCTGTTAAATGCATTAGTATCAAAGAGTCAGAAAAGTGACAAACTAATTTTATGTCACATACATGCAAATGGAGAATCATGGTAGAAGCCAGAGGAAACTGTGTCTAACACGGTCTGGTTGGACAGTGAGAGATGTTGTGGCCCAAAGCCGTCGCTACCATACTGAGAGCCTGCCGGCATTGTGGCCACAAACACCCCATATATTCAGGCCTTGATACAAGAGCCACACACTGAGCCGAGCCTGAAGCTCAAATCACTTTGAACAGCAACCGTGGCATGTTGTGAGTTCAATCCAGCAGTACACTTACATGTGTGATTACATAAAACCTGCAGACTTTGGATAGGCAAAGGACCTTCTCCACTGATCTCCATCAGTGACAGCTTCTGAATCTAAAAAAAAAGGCAAGCGTATCATCTAAACAGGACGATAAATGCCCTTTTTGTACATGCCTGTCCAACTCTTCAAGACAGTTTTCAAAGAAAGGAGCCTGGCGGTTGTGCCAAACTAACAGAATATTTTTTTTTGTGGATGTGTCATTTCCTGTCGACGCAATGATACAAAAAACACTTTTTCTACTTTGACGTATTTCTTGTTTTGGCAAGATGCTCTTATAAGTCCGTCAGTCAGAAAACATAAAGGGCATAGTTAGAACTCACCAACTAGGATTGTTTATAAAAAATAAATAAATAAAAAGAGATGATCTCTTTAAACTGCATGTTTATGTGCTGCCTCTTTTAGCTGATATTTAGTAAATCTAAATAACTCTGGTGAGTTTTTCTGAATAGTGTATAAAACTAGTTGACTACCAGAGCAAGTGGCTGGAGGGGCATCATATCTGGGGTTTTTTTTTTTTTTGTTTTGTTTTTTTGTTTTGTTTTTAAGTGAATAGAAGCAAATTAGATGTCCGTTAGAAGTAGTGAGTAATAATTATTATTAAATCCCATTAGATTTATACCAACTAATGGGTTTTCCATCACATCTTTTGTCAAACAAGCTTCACAATGTTAAAGCTGTAACTTTTGCAAAACTGTGTGTGATGTGTATATTTGTCTTAAGTATCCGAGGTTAAGCCAAGACAAAAGTACCCAAATTAAGCCCAGAAGCAGGTGAATTGTTTTAAAAGGGTATGCTGCTTGGTCTAAAATGATAATGACCTGATCACTGCTTCATGTCCAGTTACCACACTGCATTAGAGTGAACTGTACTAAAGGTAGAGTTACTGAATTGTTGAGGTAAAGCTTTGTTTCGGGCTCAGGTTGACTATCTAATTGTATACAGTATATTGAATATCATTCAGGCATTGCAAGTCTATGTCATGTGCAACGCGATTCGGTGGTGACTGAAGCAATAACAGGTAGGCATGTTCACAGCTAGTCACTGGTGTAAAGTTTAGACAGCAGTTCATTACAATCAAATACTTAAACCATCCAGATAACTTTTCATGCCTATTGTGCCAATTTGGAAGCACCTTTAGCTCATTTTAATTGCTAGAACTGTCGTCTTCCTTTCCAACAACCAAACTGAACTCGGGCAAGGCTGCAGGAGATGTTCGAAGCCAGTGAGTGAGAGGGTTGCATAAAAACAAAAAGGAAATATCCCAATACCAAAGCTGAAAACCAGATGTCCACCTAATGAACGAATATCCAGATATGCTTCACTTTATCACTCACTCTGAACTCACTGTATCATGTGTGACCTTGGGGTATTTCATAATAAAACCATTAAAACAAAACAGATTCAGCCAGAGACGAAAACAGCCAAAACTAAATTGCAAACAGAACTGCCAAATAAAAAATTGCTGCATGAGGTCTACTTTATGTGCAGGTGTTTTTTATTGCCACAAAATCACACTCAAGTGTCAAATGTTTGTTATTTTACTGTGAAAACCACTTTGTGATGAAAGCGTTATTATAGAGTGTTGTGAAATAAATGAAGAGAAATGTAAACAGACAGTACAAAGAGGAGTATCGGAAGCAGACACAACGATCCAATAAAACAGAAGCCATACACTCCAGTATTCGAAGTCAATCACTTCATTTATAAACAACTGGAGAACACTCCCTAATGCAGATGAAAATATAATGCAAGGTCATTTCTGGACAGCCTTAGCCGTGGCGTGGGTCTCATACTGCCTTGGCCTCAGGAGGCCTGAACTCAGCAACATGCTCTGCAAGTCCCACTCTTGCCCATGCCGTTTCCTCTCTGTATCAGTCTGTTTCTCCTCTCTATTTTTGTGTCTGTGTACCCAAAAATGTAGGCTAATGCCCTGTAGAACTGACAGATTAAATGCCAATCCCTAGGTTGTACCAAAACCAGCCCTAGGCACCAAGCAGTGTGTGTGTGTGTGTGTGTGTGTGTGTGTGTGTGTGTGTGCAGCCAGATACAAATCCAGGCATGTGTGTCTGCTGTCTACTGGAACACAGACATAAAATAACTGCCCTAAGTAAACAACTCTAAAGGTCACTGCAGATTTCAGCTTGTTTATACCTCGTCATGTCCTGATGAAAAAATAACATTTCTGGCCTTAATGTCACTCACTTCTATGTATCAGTTCATGTACGTGCAATCAGACTTTTGACTGATATTTATGAAAACTTACACCATATTGCCAGAAGTATTTGCTCACCCATCCAAAGGATCAGAATCTGGTGTTCCGATCACTTCCGTGGCCACAGGTGTATAAAATCAAAACTCTAGGCATGCAGACTGTTTTTTTACAACTATTTGTGAAAGAATGGGTCGCTCTCAGGAGCTCAGTGAATTCCAGCGTGGAACTGTGATAGGATGCCACCTGTGCAACAAATCCGGTGGTGAAATTTCCCCGCTCCCTAATATTCCAGTCAACTGTCAGCTGTATAATAAGAACATGGAAGTGTTTGGGAACGACAGCAACTTCACAGTGCACAGAGAGCTTCATGGAAAGGGTTTCCATGGCCAAGCAGCTACATCCAAGCTGGTGGTGTAAAGCATGCCGCCACTGGACTCCAGAGCAGTGGAGACGTGTTCTCAGGAGTGATTTCAGGAGCACGGAGCATGGTGTGGGGTTGTTTTTCAGGAGCTGGTTCTTGGCCCCTTAGTTCCAGTGAAAGGAACTCTGAATGCTTCAGCATACCAAGACAATTCCATGCTCCCAACTTTGTGGGAACAGTTTGGAGCTGGTCCCTTCCTCTTCCAACATGACTGTGCACCAGTGCACAAAGCAGGTCCATAAAGACCTGGATGACAGAGTCTGGTGTGGATGAACTTGACTGGCCTGCACATACTCCTGACCTCAACCTGACAGAACACCTTTGGGATGAATTAGAGCAGTAACTGAGAGCCGGGCCTTCTCATCCAACATCACTGTGTGACCTCACAAATGTGCTTCTGGAAGAATGGTCAAAAATTCCCATAAACGCAGTCCTAAATCTTGATGACAGCCTTCCCAGAAGAGTTGAAGCTGTTATAGCTGCAAAGGGTTGACCCACGTCATATTAAACTCTAAACTATGGATTAGAAATGGGATGTCATTTACATTCATATGCGAGTCAAGGCAGGTGAGCAAATACTTCTGGCTATATAGTGTACGTGTGCTGAAGCAGCTTCCACAGTTTGCTGGGGTCAATATCCAGTACAGCATTTACCTTACCACTGAAAAATTACCAAATGTTGGTTTGATTTACTCAACGCATTAACTAATAGAGGGCTTGAGGATGAGAGTTGACCCACAACTGCACAGCGATGCACAGCTCCAACCTCTTCGTAAAGTTTGCGGACGACACGACTGTGGTGGGTCTCATCAACAACAACGAGTCAAACTACAGGAGCGAAGTGAGCCGCCTGGCTGAGTGGTGCAGTGACAACAATCTCTCCCTGAACGTGGAGAAGACAAAAGAGATTGTTGCTGACTTCAGGAGACAACACACCCAGCATGCTCCTCTGAACATCAACAGTGCTGCTTTGGAGAGGGTGAGCAGCACCAAGTTCCTGGTTGTCCACATCTCAGAGATCTGCTGGACTGTTACCACCACATCACTCGCCAAGAAAGCACAGCAGCGTCTCTACTTCCTCCGATAACTACGAAGAGCCAGAGAGCCGTCAGGAAGCTGAACACTCTCCAAGCTCTTCCTCTACTGATTTTATTGTTTTTAGTTTTTAGAGTCAGTGTCATTTTATTATTTATTTCTTTTAGATTCTAGATTTCCGTCTTGTGTTTAGAAAGTAAATTTCTATTCTCTGTATGTACCTCACATGTGGTAAAAGTGACAATAAAGGTGACTTTTTTTTTTTCTTTTTTTTTTTTTGAGTTCCAGACTTGTGGAGCAGAGTGGCTGAACACTATACAGCTTATAGAGAACAAATGGGCAGGTGGAGTAGAAAAGAGGGAGGCAGAGAAAGATCTGAGTGTGCGAGACAGTTTGTAAGGTAGCAAAACATCTGAGAGGTATGAAGGAGCTAGATTATGAAGGGCTTTGAAGGTGAGTAGCAGAATTCTGAAATCAAATCGAGAGCCAATAAAGCTGCTTGAGAATTGATGTGATGTGTTCTAAAGAAGTAGTTCTAGACATGAACTGGCTGTAAGTTATGTATGGATTTGTGAGGTAAACCAACAAGAAGCAAATTACAGTAATCAATGTGGGATGTGACTGGGGCATGAACAAGAACGGCTGATTAATAAACACCTTTAGACTCAGAAAGGGCTTTCTTGTAATGTAGGATATGATTGTGATACATGTCTTTACGAACAACAAGTCCATATTTCTTGTACAACCATTCCAGATTGCAGCTTTTGCTTTAAGTTGTCGCAGTTCAGGGATGTACCAGGGGGAAGAACTGGTGAAGGAAACGGTCCGGGTTTTCAGAGGAGCAAGGGAACCGAGAAGAGAATGTAGTTTGTTGTCATAGTAAGAGACCAGTTCATCAGGGGAAGCTGAATTATCTTTGAGCTTAAGGTTGTTGATGTCATGAACAAGAGCAGACTGATCAATATTTTTAATACTGCGAAATGTGATAGTATGGGAAGACCGGAGGCACGGGGCTGCCTCCAGTCAAGGGTCGAGGCTAATACTTTGTATATTCAGTTATCTGTACTATTCTTGTATCTCATGACCCTTTGTTACCTGTGTAATTAGGTTTTGAATTTCTAGAGGGAATAAGTTGTGCTGTTCTTGCATAATTAAAATTTTCAAAATAAAGTATTTAAAAAAAATCCAATACAGCAACAAAGCACCAGTTCAGGTTCGATCATTTCAAAGATTTGTTATGTGAGACACCATAGAGTTAAGTGTAATGCAATTCAATTCAATAATACGTTATTAATCCCCAGTGGGAAAGTATATTTAGCAGTAACTGTCAGTAAGTATCATTTGTAGGTGATTACAGCTCTAGGTGGGAATCATCTCCTATAGCGGTCTGTACTGCAGTGGATCTGAAGTCATAGGCGACTGAAGATACTTTCTTCTATGTTTTTTATTTTCTAAAGGATCCTTCTTTATACAATCAGCTCCAGAGGCTCTAGAACAGTCCCCAGAACAGAGCAAGCTTTCTTTATCAGTTTTTTCCATTTTTTTAAGTCACTGCCTTGGATGCTGCAACCCCAACAGATGACTGCAGATGAGATTCCACTCTCCACAACAGTTGCACATGATATACAACGTCTTGCAGCAAACCCTGAAGGTCCTAATCTTCCCCAAGGAGTACAATCTGCTCCGTCCTTTCTCACAAACAGCATCAGGTGTAAAGTATTTATACTCCTCCACGACCTCCCCTTTCTCTTCCATAATGGAAAAACTATTTGGTCTAATACACAAACACTACAGCAATCACCACACTACACACACCGCACCCATCACTGTCTTGTCTTTCTATCAGTCTTGTACTTTCACGTTGCACATCAGTGATTTTAGTCTTCTCTGTCCAAATATGGAATCCAAACGTTAATAAAATATATTAGATCAAACTGTTGAAGAAGGCTAGTGAAGGACACACACACATTCACGCACCATAAGAAAACTAACGTCTGGTGCAAGATTAAAATGCATATATACCTCATGCATAAAGGTTTTTACCAAATTTTGGTACTGACCACTAATATATATGCAGGCAGCTGGAAAAAAAAAGTAATGGCATTAACAATGTTGGAAATAGTCAAGTGTGATCCTGGACATTACTGAAAAACTATTGCACAGATATAGACAACACAAACATAAACATGTTAAACTATTATTCTACTGTATAATGTGAACTGACACCTGGGCCTATGCTATGTCTATGAAGCAGCACATACTCATCTGCCATAAACACACAATATGAGCACAAATGTTCTTCTAGGGGTTTGGTCTGTGTGCGGAAAGTCCCTTTTCAATTAACATTTATGATTTTTTTTTTTTTGTCCTTTCTCATGGTTGGTTCATGAATATTAAAATCATAATGAAATGAATATAAATACAATGTGGGAATTGATGTATTTTGAAAACAGACGTACAGAAAGAGTTGGGATCTAATTCGTTTAGTGTACACTCCCTTGATTATACAAATTAGAACCAGTGAAGTGGAGAAATCCAACACATGCACAAATATAGAGCAGTTTATCCAAATGTTATTTAGCTACTGATTCTTTAATGTATTCCACATGTATTGATTTAAGAGGTCCCTGACATTGAATGAATACAGACTTAAAATGCACACATCTAAATATACAGATTAATTGACTTTTTAGCATTCAGAAGCTGCTCTATTAGCAGTACAAACTATTGAGTGAATTTTTGATTTGAAAAAAAAGGGTGAGGGTGTAAGCAGTGGGGCAGAATGAACATGTTAAAAGGAAGTGCCAGCTTGTGCATGAATGCTGACCAAAATGACAAAAAAAAGCGTCACCTAAAAAAAAAAAGATAAAAACAGCAAAAATTGAGCAACAGGTTAAAAAAAAAAAAAAAAAGTTTGCTCGACTTTGATTGCAATAATTGTCAGTCATCACACTAAAAAAAAAACATTTTTTTAAGTAGAATATGAATAATTAAGTAGTAACACAAAATGGCAATAGCAAAAAACAAAACCCTCAATGGATTTGTGTGGTTTGATCTGATAATTTACATAATACAAAAATGGATCCAACCGCACACAAGCAAACAGACACATGGACACAAAAGATTTACACAAGCGGCCAGCACATCTATCCACTTCAGACAGGCACACCCACATACAACTCCTCATCCTCCACGCTCCTGGCATGGAAGTCCCAGTTCTCCAGTGGTAACAAAACATCTTTTAACAAAGTCTCTGCAGACTCCAATACATTTACGATATCAATGAGTGACTGATGTGACCGCAAATGCATCATTATTGAAGCATGGGACACCTTCTTTTCCCACATTGGGCATAAAGATTGTTACAAAAATGTGTGTAAAAATTAATTTAACGTCTTTATTTTGATATTAATATAAACATATAAAGCTTTCAAATAAGAGTCAACCAAATTAGTAGAACTTTAAGAGACAAAATAATTTTTTTAATATATTTTTTAAATTACTTAGACTTAAAATCCAAATATGTGCTTCTAACAAATCAACCACAATAGAATTGTAGAGCCTTCTCTATCAAATGATCTTAAAAGGCGTTCTGGGTTACTTAGAGGCATTTCCCAAAACAGGAGCCAACTAAAAGGCAATTGACATTTTTCACAGATGTCTGCACAGGTGTGAAAACAGCTGTTTTCCACCTTAGTAAGTTACGCTGTTTTGCATCGTGGCCAAATGTGCTTGGTTATATGTACTAAAAGAAACTAAAAGAAAACAAGGCATTACGGGTGCTTTGCCTGCCTGGACAGTTCGGAATGTCTGCTCTGAAATCTCAGCAGGAAACTCAGTGTTACTTATGTTGGGCTCAGGGCATTCATCATCATTTTGAAACCTCTGCCACTGACAACAAAAAATGGTTGGTCATCTAGTCTGAAGAAATCAATATCTACAGCAATCTATCTGTATCAGTGAAAAACAAAAGAGGCTGCTAGCTTCTTGGATGGATAAATGTGTATGGTTTAGATCCATAGACTGTAAAAACAACTGACCAGCCATTAAGTCACATGACAGTGTTTTCTGGAGAGCAGTTCTGAAGCCTCTTTGTCTGCTGAGTGCAGCCACTTTGCTGGAGAAGTTGATGGGAACACGCCCACCGTGTGTCAATCAAAGTAAGCTGTGGCTACCAGCTCGCTTCAGCCGGAGTGTCTGCAGAGCTGCCCGGCAGACATTTATAGTGGAATATCCTGTTTGACATGTTGATTCGATGGTGAAATAAAAAAAATAAAAAAAATGACAGCAGTTTGTACTAACCCAGCGCCGACTAAACACAGCAGACTGGTTCGCTGAGCAGTTACGTGACAATTACGGATAACAAATTGATTATGGATGACAGTCATTGGCCAGTGGCAAGTCAATCATGTTAGAAATAAGTGTATTGCTTTATACACTGCCCGTCCAAAAAAGTCGCATACTCTAATATTTTGTTGGACCCCCTTTAGTTTTGATTATTTTCAGATTCATGACAACGAACAGAAGGTTTTATGTCAAAATATATTGGTTTATGAAACTGTTCATTTTCCCATCAATCTTGACAAGTGCTCATCGCCCAAATGACAGTAGCTATAAGCCAGACAGTTAGAGCCCCAGTTATGAAAGGGCTGGCAGACTAATGCCATTGGGGTGTTGTAAGTTTTGTTTTGTTTAATAGCTAAAATATTCCAACTTGTTAAATATTTAGTGTTTCCCAGGATTTTTGATTGTTGGATGATCACAATAAAAAAAATGACAATTTTGACATTTATGTTATTTCTATCTTGATATGTATAAAAATGCAATTTCATAAGAATGTCTAAACTTTTTTTTTATATCTTTACATTCAGCAGGGTAAAGTGGCAACATTTGGGGTGAATTTTCACACTAAATGCTTAAGTGTGAACATGTGTGGCAAAATGAATTTACTTAGAGCAGGCATATATATATATATATATATATATATATATATATATATATATATATATATATATATATATATATATATACACACACATATACATACACACACACACACACACATACTGATACACTGTGTATAGATGGATAGATGGTGTCTTAATAATTTTTCATTTCACATTCACATTTCATTTCTCATAAGATAAATCAAAACACATTACTCTCTGTGACTTACAATTGTGTCTTTGTGGTACCAGGAGGTGCAGGCATAAAGCCAGCGTGTGACTGAACGCGAGGCAGCCCATGTGCCTGCCTGCTTCTCTAGTTTTTTTTCCCCTCTTTGTCAATCATATGCAAAGAAGTAAAGTAAAAATAAAAGCACTGAAAAAAAAACGAATGACAAGTGGGCATGTTGATTCTGTATGATCCAGTACCCACTAATTCTGTGTCTCAATCATGCAAGTAGCAAATGATGAAAGGCAGGGAAGAAAAAACAACTCTTATTTCCGCTGGTGTGTGTGTGTGTGTGTGTGTGTGTGTGTGTGTGTGTGTGTGTGTGTGTGTGTGTGTGTGTGTGTGAGAGAGCGAGCATACATGTCAGTGGGCAGAGGCTTGTGTGTGTTCTTTTGAGTGAATAGAGCATTAATTGCATTAGCATTACAACTGGATGGTTTCCTGTCAAAGAAAACTCTGGGGCGGACGAGGACATTTTAATAGACCTGATGTGTGTTATTATTTTGTGATTTTCAGTTGACATGAACTGACATTTTTTTTTATTATTATTATTGAAAAAGAAACTGCATGACAGAATGCACAAAAGGAAGCGGTAACTATCATGATGCGGCTGCAGAAGACAAGAAGATTGCACTTATCAAGGTGGCCATGAAATAGTTCCCCACTGAAATTGTAATATTGCCTTATAACAACATACTTACGTCTGATCATTTCTACCAAAATGTATAAACTGGCGGATGGTAAATGTCTTTAAAATAAAAAATGCAAATCATCTACAGAAGTAAAGCAACTAAAATATTAAAGTTTTATTCATTTAGACATATAAGACAAAATTGTCCTTGTGGTAGCCATGTAATTCTACTATCTAATTCTCTATTACACATTGGTTACTTTATATAGTAATACAGAAAAGTATACAAACACTTTGTATACAAACACTTTGCATACCAATACTATTTTTATACAAATACTTTGTAACCTAATACAAACACTTGTGCACCACAGAAACAGGTCTGAACTACTAAAGGATGGACTACCCACGACATCTGAAAGTCTCCTACAGGAACGAAGACGCTGACAGCAGATCCTCTAAACAGGGATTTTTCTGATTTTTCAGGGTAATGTTGCTTCACAAAACCAAGTTAGAGTAGGATTATCCAGCTTCTGCATTGCACTTTAAGCAATTTCATTAGTCACATATGTGAGCGTAAGACAAGCCAGCGAAGTTGACATAACTAACCTGCTGTGACTGGACTAAGCTGGGCGTGTACCAACAGGTTTTCAGGCCCGCTCATTCTACCCATTTGCAACATGGCACCATGCAGCAACAGAGAAAAAAGAAAACTCTTCAGAAAGCCTATGGGTGACATCACAGAGGGTTTCTCCAGTTCTTCTTAAACAGTATATGCCATCTGCGTGCATAGTCATATTCTGCAGGTGATGCATCTCAGAAGCAGGTAGTATAATGGTCTAACCATATTCTCTATAGAGCACAGGTGTCGGACTCCGGTCCTCGAGGGCCGCTGTCCTGCAGGTCTTACATGTGTCCCTGCATCAACACACCTGATTCAAATTAATGGACATTCCCAGCTTGTCACCGAGGCATGTAAAACTCTGTTAATGACACAGCCACTTGTATCACGGTGTGCTGAAGCAGGGTAACAGCTAAAACATGCTGGACAGCGGTCCTCGAGGACTGGAGTCCGACACTCCTGCTATAGAGGCTTACTCTGCTAAAACTTGATCCACCCTGACCATAGGGTTAAGTAAACTAGAGTGAAGTGGAGGACTCCACCTCCTCCACACTGTGACCTGGTCTGGTTCAACCCTCTAGACTCAGCAGTCTCCCAATATTATTGGAAAAACAAGACGGCTAGAATTAAATGATCCACACTACAATAATCTAAACCAATAGAAGTAGGTGAACAGAACTTTTCATTTACATGGCAACCTGCCATAAAAGGCAACACAAAAACAATGAGGACTAACGACAGAAAAAAAGAAGAAAAAACAGACAATTGTACAAACCCACAATCGTTAAAAAAAAAAAAAAAAAAAGTAAAATATATAGAGAAAAAATCTCAATCCATTCATTCATCAGGCAAAACCATCTTCATCCGTTACACGGTCTTCTTTTATTGCTGACATACTGACTGCAGCAGCATGAACTTATGCACAACTTATGCAATACCTGACATACAGCAAGATGTAGTGCACCGTGTATCCTGATAAAAAGATAAATGAATAGGTTAAGTTTTAAGCCTAAATGACGACCAACTGTCCTCTTAATAGGTGCCGTCTAGGACAGATTGCATGTCTAATAATGACAAAAGGAAAATAAAGTCTGTGTTTCATCCTCATAAAAGCAAAGGAAGCTTAAAATACAAAACTGACTCACATCTAATACATAACTAACCAGCGTGTTTACTTTTAACTGATAGTCTTCATTGATGGCATCTAAATTATTTATACAGCGAGACCTAGAGTTCCCAGCTACACCCGTCTGTAAAACACAGTAACAAAATCCCAATTTTACACACCAAGCAGCTCAGAGTCACACAAAAGCACATATCCGCAGGGTTTGTGTGCCCCTCATGGAGGAAAATTAATAAAAATGCAAAACAGTTTCAACTTTAATTTCTCTGTGCTTATGCAAATGTGTGTGTTTCTTCCTCTCCCTATGTGTGCGTGCGACCAGTGGGACTGGTAGTAGGTGGAATCTAACATGGGAAACATACTCAAAAGATCTAATAAACACAAGAACACACGTTTATGCATGAGAATAATTTGCAAAAAGGAATCATGATTGTTTTCCTGACTGTACTGAAGTAGAAACTCATAATAGTCAAAAAGATTTTCAGGATGAGTAGCATTCTTTAATTGTCATAAATTGAATATTGATGGGCCAAATAGATATTATTCAGCCTGTTCTACTGATATACTAAATACCTTTGAAACAATAAATATCTTTCAATATTCTTTGATTTTTAAATGGATAAATTGACTGAATCAATTTATCAATTAAAAATCGCACCAACACTAGTAGAAGCCTGCCTAAACCCAGAATTGCGTCATGTCTCATCTTACACTTGTCACTTCAGAAATAAGGATTTGGTTTCAAAACAAGTTTTACTGAAGGTTTTTTTTTTAATTATTAATTTGTTTCCAGTGGTCAAAGCTGCTGGGACAGATTCACTTTAAAAGAAAAAAATGTTAGAGATTATTATTCATGTTCATCCAGGTCCCATTATAATCCCCAAATACGTAGCTCATTTCAGCTGGCCAGGTGGAGGTATAAAACCAGAAGCACTGGTGTTTGAGTGTGTGTTTTGTGCAACGTACTTGATTGAGTTCCTGAAGTGGTCCTCTGCTGGGTTTTTCACCGTGCAGCTGTTTAGCAACCACAGGTCTGCTTCTGCCGGGTCATCTGTAAAATGAGACAACGTTGGGTCAAATCGAGAGAATTAAATTGTGAGAATGACTTCTACAAATTGCCAAAACAAATTCCTAGCAGATGTACAGATTTAGACAGGGAAATTTCCTCTGTAGTTACAGCATGCAATGGGTCGACATGACGTGCACGTCCATGTGTGCCAATGACTTTCAACTTAACTTTTATGCAAAGATGTGAAAGAAAGAACTTTGTTTGAAAAACAAAACAGTGTCATTCTGTGTGTAATGGCTTCAAAGTATTAAAGTACTGTATAAATAAGGGCTGTAGAAGAATTCACGAACAGACATGAAACTCAGGTTCAGGTATGGTATATTTTCCTTCAATAAAAACAACAAAAACAAAATTAATTTTTTTCCCTGTTTACTAAAGAAAATACTTTTTTTTTTTTTTTTTTAAAGAAAGAATAACGCAAGGCAGTTCCAGCTTTGAAAATTATACAACTTTGTACTAAGACTCAGTATGAGCTCCATTCAGCAGCAAGTGGATTTGACTGGCACAGCGGGGATGAGTACCTAAGTAAGAACTGGTGCAAAACTGGTACCAGTTCAGGACTGGTCGGCATTTAAGTACTAATTAGCTCCAGGCAGATGGGACCAAACTCTGAGGTTTGGGCTAACTCTGCGTATTGTGATCTGAATGAAGAAAAAACCATTGATACTTTTGCAGTGTCAAATAACTTGGCAAAAAGTGCACAATACCTGTACAACCAGATGAAGGTGAAGCAGCTTCTGTAACTAGAGCTACAACGCAGCATCCTTTAAGTCTGTGGTTATTATTATACTTATGTTTGGTTAAATGTTTTAGTATAGCTGCACGGTCGTTCATTTACTGATCTGTGTGCCTCTAAATTGTCTCCCTGGGACAAAACGTTTTCTGAATTGAATCAAATTAAGTTACTATACAGTAGGTCATTTTTATTTTATGTTTTTAAAATTATCCCAAAGCCTGTGCAAGTCACTAATCAATTTTTTTTTTAACCACTTCAAGTGCTGCAGCTAATTATCTCTGGTAAATTGTAATAACTCTTAATAACACAATCTGCCAGCTTTCACCGGACAACTGATCTGTATGTCAAGTGAACCCACTGCTACTTTAATGTGACTGCAGTATTTCAATTGTGTTGCTTCATGAAAGTGATTCATATAAAAGTTTACAGGTCCGACCTACACACACTGCTATCACAAATCGTTAAGCAAAAGCAGCCGGCACATTGTTATGTCTGAAGAAAAAGCAGTGCTCTGAGAGGGGCTTCAGGTGTTCACTTAAACATATGCTTGCACACACACACACACACACACACACACACACACAGCACTTTCCTAGTCTTTTTGATATTAAGTTGTGTCCCTACCCAAGACAATGGCGGTAGGCTTATCATGGCACTTCCCGCAAAGCTGTCACACAGAAAAACACACACACTTGATACACCAAGCATGAGCTATGGCACGGCGGCAGCGGGAAGCCAGCGGCCTGCTCCTTAACGTCACATTGAACCAGATATTTCACTAAGAATCCATTTTCCCTGTTGCAGTCAAGCATACACACACACACACACACACACACACGCACACACACACGCACACGCACACGCACACGCACACACACGATTCTCAGAAATTAGCTAATCTGATATACACCAAGTGTGTGTTTCTGTGAAAAACACAGCATGTCCAAGAATGTGAAGAAAGGAGAGATTACCCAGCTCAACACATCTTGCCTGAGGAAAAGTTGTTCTTCTCGAACCCCTTTTTCCCTCTTTCTCTCTCAACAAAGAAAGCGCACTGTTTATGGACAAAATACGAGCTACAGTGTTAAGGCACCAAATTGATCAAAGAGGAAACACAGACAAATATGAATCCCCTTTAATTTCCATTTAAGCTAAAATATCCACATCAATACAATATTGGTGGATGTTTATTAGTTTAATTAGGTTTAAAAAAAAAAAACATGCATGTTAAAATCTATAATACTTTTAATGCTGATCAAATGAATGTAGAAACCGTATTTTCTTTACAATATAAATGTGCAGAAGCTCTAAGTTTGAGGTGTCTGATTGGATCAGACAGTAAGCTACAGTTGATTTTGTGTATATATATATATATATATATATATATTTTTTTTTTTTTTTTTTTTTTTTTTTTTTTTTGAATCGCACCGGCACAAGAAAAGTCAGGGGGTATACGGTTTGGGTCTGGTTGGAAATTATCATTTTGTCAGGGGCAAACCTGCAAACAGGAATACAAAAAAGCAGTTATTCTAAATCTACAACACTGTGTATGAAAATTCAGGACAAAATGAAAAACTAAAAATCAGCAAAGCGAATTGAGAACCAGCAGCGAGAAAGAGGCGAAGAGACCATGTTCAGCTGGCAAAAAGATGCTAATTACGCCTTTCTTTATTAGCCTGCCAGCCAGCGCGCGCACACACATGCAGGACTGTGCTGGGAGTGGTCTCAGCTGCGCTGCTGCTGCCGCCTCTCTGTCCCAAGGGAGTTTTCTCAACCGACAATAACAAGCTTTCCATCAGTTTAACATGCACACCACACACACGCGCACGCACACACACAACAAAACAGAAACCAATCATATCTACAGATTCAGCACAATTTGTCTGCAAACAGATAAAAATTACGCAGAGAAAATAACACCAGTGAACAGTACACTGGCAAACAAATACGCTGGAGATGTTATGCTTGGATATTTTAGATTTCAAGTTGGGTTTTTTTTGTTTTTGTTTTTTTTTGCCCTATACAATCAATGAGATCTCTTAAATGAATAAACTGAACATGAAATTACTATTTTAAGAGTAATTAACAGACAAACAGTGCTAACTTCAAACATGTGGGTTTTGTCAAATATAAAACTCCAAACAGCTGTATTTTAGACAGTTATAAAACAGTACATCACTCTTGTCATTGCATGATTACAATAATCAGATTTTTAAAACCACTTCGTAAAAATCTAGATATGTAAACTTTACAATGTAGTGATAAAAAAGAAAAGAAAAAAAAAGGAAATTCAAGGGAAACTCAGTGGTACTTTCTCAGAAATTGTTATGGTTGATTGTTTTTGATGCCATCAGTGATGTTGACACAGACAAATACAAATGGGTGTTACAGCTTCTTCTTCTCTACTAAGAACTTTAAAAACAATGCCTTAAATGATTCCAACAATTATGCAACTCTTCTTCTTCCGAAAGCTTCCTATGGCCGTTAGCATTTTAAAATATCCGACCAAACATCAGATTAGACAGAACACACCAAAAGGTTTCGTTTTGGCAGGCAAGTTGCAATATCAATATGAAAAAGCAGCCCGGTGTAACGATTGAGTGACTCAGCATCTGAGTGCTCATAAATTCCCACCACATGAAGATATGCTGGACTGTTAGACTGTTTCTGGAATCTCCTATTTGTATAATATTTCCATAAGCATGGACATGCAGCCAATGGCACAGGAGTAGTTTGGTTATTATTTGCCTGTTGTGAACATCAGCCAAGTGCGTGAGTTTATTGGGACAGAATGTGCACAAAAAACTGTTGACTTATCTGATGAAGTGGGGCCAGAGGCGGAGACATGCATGCTGCAGAGTGTGTATAGTCCAACATGACAGTATTATAACATACCAGTATTAATAAATATACTGACATACATCTTATTAATATTTCGATAGACAATATCTCATAAGCCCAATATGACATGTAAATGGGAATATATCAAGAAATAATATGCACTTGAGGTTGCTTTAAGACTTTTTCCCTTCTTCTTGTGCAACAGAGCCGTTTAGTCTCTGTTGTCTCAGAGTCGACAGAAAACGTGCAGCTGAGCTTTCCCTGAACATACTATCCCCTTAACCTCAGCCCTCTCTTCATCTGCACCCAAATCTCTTCATCCCATATCACACGTATTAGATCTATTTGAGGAAATAAAACTGTGGCCTTGCGGGTAAGGTGTCTCTGTTTTTCATAAAGGCTATTTTTTCAGCGTTACATATTATTAAACACTATGCAGAGGGCGTCTTGCATCACAACTGTGGCACCAAATTATAATTACAAACTATTTAACCCAAATCATATACAATACCAATATATAGTGTATTGTATTCACCCTAAAGATACAGACATTATTTTTGTCCACATCAACCAGCCCTAATATAAACTACACAACCATATGTATGGCTATACTATTAAGTTTTCACAAAACCAAATCTGAATGGACCATGAGAACAGAAATTAAATAACGGAGCACCTTCAGGGTACCCAAGAAGTTTGTACAGAGCTGAAGTAGTGTTTACAGTAGTGTTGGTAGAGCACTGAAATCTGTCTTACACTTGCAGATATCCGTCTCTCACCCTCCAGCAGTCTCATAGGTGCATATATATTACTCATTCTGCAGCACAGAAAATCTATTCTTTATATATTTTATCCTATATAAGAACCATAACCAACCTCAGAAGATTGGAAATTTTGGGGTGTTTTTATGAATAACAAATATTCCATCCATTTTAAAACTGCTGACCCCACTATCCAGACTGTTTTGTGCATGTGTGTTTTATTTCAATTTGTTTGTATTCGTATGGAGTTATTTCCATGTGTGTACATGCCCATACCAACTCAATCTTTTGAAGACATCGCCACTGACTGAACCAAATGACTAAATCAAATCCACCAGGTTATTCCTGGGCATGATACTATAAATCACACAGAAAGGGCCTGTTGGCTACACAGCACCTGTGGTCAGTGCATGTGCATGTTTGGGTAGACATATAAACAAGATCATACATATATTTCAATCTCACTATTCTTTACGATGAGAAAAAGAAATTATGGGAGCAGGTGCAATAACAAAACTTAGTATAGATAGAAATGCCAACAAAAAGAAAAGGAACATGGACTGGGTGGTTGCAACTGCAGGTAAAAAGAAAAAGATAAATATGTAGTACGCAGAAGCCTGGAGGAGTATTTCTGTTATGGGTAAATAAAATGAAGGCAGGTAAGGGTGTCCAAATGGGATTTAAAAATAATCAAACACGAGAGCATGAATGAGTAGAGTCAGAGTGACATAGAACCCAGAATTGATATGAAATAGTGTGTTTATCAAAAATGCTGAATAAAAAAAACAAAAAAACAAAAAACAAAACATGATTGTGTACATATGTCTGCTTAATGTGCAACTGCATAAGCATTTTGCTTTAGAAAAACTTTAAAATGATGCTAGTTTTGCAAGTGTAGATGTTGATTTTATACACAGGTGTATGTGTGCTGTACCCCACAGAGACAAACAGGAGAGGCTCAGCTGCAGGGTCAGGATGCCGGGAAACATGAAAACAATTAAACGCACGACGGGAATAGGGTCATTTCCCCCAACTCCAATGTCTGTACTGTAGGCACATTTTTGAAAATGACAGACAAAAGTGTGCACATCTAAGACTACTATTTAATAAACATGTAAAAACATGTCTGATAGATTTTGGTTTAAATTCACATTTGCTGATGGTGATGAATTCATGTGATCATCACTCTTGTTTTCTGCCAGCTCCCTGTGTCTTAGCTTGTTTTTGTTTTTTTTTGTTTTTTTATATTTACTGACCTCAGATCTACATTAACTGTTTATTTAATCATTCTTTGTAAATGTTCATTACTGTGCAGAACTGCATGAGACATGCAGCACAATCCTGCAACACAAAACCAAACAGGCCCGGCGCCAGCAGGACGTGTAACGACCCATCACAACGCAATAAAAATGAACAGTTATCTGTGGGTGTTAAGGCAGCTGTACTCCGTGTTTCAACATAATAGTTTGGTTCTTATCAATGTTATGATCTGTTAATAGCAGAAATATACCTTTTAACGACATGACTCCAGAACTCTGGCCTTTGCTCTCTCTTGTACCTACAAAACTTTTTTGTTTGTTTGTTTCTTAAAACAATTCAAACATGAGTGGAGGTTTGTGCTAAAATACCATATCACATTCACTCATTTCTACCCATTTCTTTCTTTCTACCAGGGTTTTTTACATTAAATCAGCATATCCAATTATATTACTTGCACTCCGTTTTAAAAATGGCAGTATCCTTGACTAAATACGCAAGAAAAAAACACCACCAATTTCAATGTTTTCTATTCCATTTTTTGCTTTGGGTAAATGTGCTGTTGTTGTCCTGCTTGTTTAGTAGCACTATGGAGCTCCCGGTGTGATTACTCCAAACATTACTGCAAACAGATTTGTTGTCTTGCTGCCAGGGGAGTGCTTTGCACTTTAAGATATTGTTAACTACAACAATATCTGTCTTTGGGCTTTTCAGGCAATTCAGGGACAGTCTCTGCACTCATACTGTGTATCCTTATGCAGAAAAAGGAGCTCTGGGCCCTCTACTGTCCAAAGACTATAATTATCTCTCTATGATTGATCGGCGTCTCACGCAACTAAAATTTCACTCAATATCCACGAGAAGCTTTTAAAACTCCCTGTGATATTTCCTCACTAGCCACATATGAACACAGTCAAAGCTGTATGTCATCAATACTAAATGTGCTCAAGACCAAGTTTAACTGAGTGCAGTTATTCTTACAGGGCAACCTGAGTGATTTTATTTATTTATTTATTTTTTTTTTTTTTTTACAGTGATTATGTGTATGTCCAGTCGATTCCTCTGTAAACTGCACCAAAATATACAAGCAGTCAAATGTTCTAACCCAAATTCAGAGCAGTGGAAGATCAGACGTTCTAATCCGGTTTTCAGTATTCAATATATGAGGGCTAAAGCTGAGAAATTAGAGTGTGTTTGTGTGCAAGACAGAGAAAAGAGGCGGAGAGCAGCCCTGGGGTCAATATAACGCTCCTGGTGCTTCACAAACCCCTCAATGACCTACTTTCCACCTTCCAACCCCAGCCCTCCCAAAGCACCACCACACCCCCAATTACCACCACATGCACACCCATACACAGCTTTCTCCCTTGTTATTTCTGCCCTCTACCCTCCATCCATCCCGCACATCATTTCTTCCACTGTCCCCCAGCCCCTCCAAAAGATTGCTCATCCTATACTGATACATACACAGACACACAAACACAAACACAAACACACACAAGACAAGCTGACCTTGAGATACAGTGGGTAGAGGGGATACAGGGGTAAGAATGCTGGAACAAGGGGTGGCTTTGGGGTGAATAGACACACTTGACTGAGCTAATAAGGGCTGTGTGGCTGATAGGCTGACCAGACAGCTGAGTGCCAGGTTTACTGGCTGGGAGGGACAGGTGGACTGGAGGGCAGTGCTAGGGCAGTGACCCACTCACCAGCATTATGCATCTCAGAGTGAGGTCACTGTCAGGAACTATGTCCTCACAGAAATTTGGAAGCAAGTAACAATTACTTTCCTTGTCACGATTTATCAGCGAATCAGTTTATTTACTAAATGTCATGAAAGAATACAGGGGGAAATGCAAAAAATGCAAAACAAAATATCTTTGCGTTTAAAGATCCTTTACCTTGTGTAAGAAACTGAATATATTCTAAGTGCAGCTTGTGATGCATTTAAGACCAGAAATGTACTTCATTTTTATTTCAATCTTCATCCTATGTAGCTGAAAATATGCATGTGACCAGTCAAGGCAGCACAGCAATACATTTAGCAAGATTATTATCAACATCACTGACTGAGGGTCCTTAAATTTCATCTACAATTTTGCTGTTTATTTTTGTCCCCTGATCTTAACCGTAATCAAATACCAACCTAACCAAATGTTCTCATTTTCATTGTGTACGGTCTCTAAATCTGGAGGTTTCCATATCAATTTCCCTGCTTTCAAACACCAATCCCGTTTATTTAACAGTTTGCAGCACACCAGAAGTGACAAAATGTGACCATCTAGAAAGACCTCTAAATATAACTTAACTAATGCTTGATAACATTAAGACTCTTGCACCAAAAGTTCAAACAATCACATAACCAGAATCTACTTGACTTTTTTCCCCTTATCGACTGATCCACTCCCGCAGCAGCTGCATAATTTCCCCCAAAAGTTTTGCCTTATGTGAAACAAACACAGCATCTCTGTGGTATTTTAAACTAAACAACAACAGTTACACAATCCCTCAAGCAAATAGGCACTAAATAAAAACAGTCTCTGCACAACATTTCTCTAAATATCTAAATATTTTTGGAAAAACTGTTTTTTCAAAACTGAGCAGGATGGATTTTTGTCATCATGGTTAAAAAATGTGTGAGTGCTCTTTTGGAAAAAAATTTCAGAAAATGTTATATTTGCCAATATTCACGTGACTTATTAAACATTGTGCCAGTGAATCTATAATTAGAACAAATAGTGAATAAAGAAACAATGTTCAATGTCAACTCATTTTTCTTTTCTGAAACATTCATTGTGGGTGAGGGTCTGCTATCAAAACCACTACTTACACTTACTACACGTACAGCATGGATCCAGCTGCTCTATATGACATAAATAAAGAACCGTTTTACTCACTTTTGTTGTTACAGATATTAAACAATCACTGATTATTTGGAGATTTGAAATCTGCACTAACTGAATATTTAATAGCCAAATAAATATAATGCCAGCCTGCCTGTCAGAGTTCAAGTAATATGAGAAAGTTCTTCTTCCAGTCTGAACATGGACACCACTTTTTGCCGTAGTCAAGTCGCAAAATAAAAAGTAATTGTTTTCAAATAACAAAGAACATTTTACAAAAAGCCTTAGCTCTCCCCTCCACCTCCCTCAGTCCCCGAGAAAATGCGCACCTTCATGCGCACAACCAAACCTACCCCGACCTTGCCAACTTCGTTAGCATGAACATATGAACATTACCGGTCAGTGGTGTTTATTTATGTTATTGGAAGCAGGGTGCCTCCTTTGTTTCCAGTTTACAGTACCACGACTGTCTATGAAGACCACCGCTTTTGAGCTTTTTTCTTAGTGTAGCCACCAGATGGGCAGCTAGTATATGACGAGGAGATACTCCCCGAGTGTGGCCAAACGTCTTCTGGTTAAGAATCATGTAGAATTCCTCACACAACCTTATGATATACGTAAGTGCTAACAGAACCTACAAAATTGAAGCACCACACCTAAATGTGTTAGCCCCATAAAAACTGGGCTTTTCTCTTTGACAAGGAACTCAACCATCCAGCTTTGTGCCTTAAAGAAATACGATTTTTCAGTGAACCAAAGGATTGCTATTGCATCATTTTAAAACAACTCACTTTGCTATTACAAGTTACCTCCTTAACCAATCAGACACATTACTGCCAGTCACTTGCCACAGTGACAGTTAAAGGATGTTTCTTATTTAACTTAATTGGGTCTAAAGGGACAGGGCTGACCAGACTTCAAAATGGGCTTGGCTGACCTACCCTTGGAGTCAAAAGAATCAATCTGGATGTGCAAAGATCGGCAAAGAAGAAAGCCATTTCAAAGGAAGGAAAAACTGTATTTGTAATATATATATATATATATATATATATATATATATATATATATATATATATATATATATGTATGTGCGTGCGTGCGTGCGTGCGTGCGTGCGTGCGTGCGTGCGTGCGTGCGTGCGTGCGTGCGTGCGCATGCAGACACTCAAAGTATGCCTGGTCCTTAAAACATTAAGTGGTAATGATTTAACAACTACATTCTTATGCACATTTTTCCAAAGCACATCCATGACGGACAGGAAAGACAAGCTGGGTTTGTTTGTTTCGGAGACCCAGATAGATTTCCAGCTAAATGCATTTCTGTCTAAAACGTCCCTGTACCCAAAAGACAAAGTGAGCGTGCATGCATACACATCCATCAGTGTACTGGCCACTGTTGTGGTAAAATATAAATCGTGTATAGAAACTTACAACTTTCATATCCAATCACATTTCACAAATAAGGACTTGCGCAAGCACATTGTCACACTCACATTACCACAAAGACATGTGCGCACAGACTCACACAGATGGACACAAACACACAGAGTGGCCTTGGGGTTTGGCAGTTGGTCTATCCGTCTAGCAGTCACTCAGCCGTGGATGATAATGCAATCAACTGTCATTAGAGAGATGTTGGCTGACTGCACATATGTCCACGTGCAAACACACACACAAGCCACAACTGATACCTGTCAATCATAAGTGGAAAAACTGCACACATTACTATATTGAGTCAGAAAACCAATGTGTTTTCACTGACCACTTTTTAACTCTTCCTTCTTAGACTTACTTAAGATGCAAACAAAAAACATTATTGTAAAACTGATAAATAATTTTTAAATCAAGTCAAAATTATCCACTTGTAGACATAAATGTATTCACTGTTCATTACTTTTCCCTCATTCACACACAAACCCGGTGTCGCAAGCAGCAGTCTTTTCAGACGCTCAGTCTATATCCATTTTAAGTGGCTGAAATTCTCAGCGGTATCACTATGTGCATAATCTGCAGTCTCTACTGAAGAGACAGATATTGCTAGGTAGGAGTGTCTCCATGTGTCAGTAAGCTCCAAGAAGAAAGGAGGGTATGCGAAGTTAGGCACAGCAGGGGTCCATGATAACACTCACATCAACAGTTTGACAACATCTTGGGAAGATCTATTCACTTGGGACTTTTCTCCTGTCCTTAACAACTCTGAGTACATTACTATATGAGAGGGAGAGTCAGTGTGACAGGTAGAAGCACTAAGAGACAGGAACCAAAAAAGGATGAAGGGCTGAGACGGAGGGAAAGAATTAAAGCAAGAAGCTTAAAAAAATAGCGATGGTGCAAGAATGGAGATGACAAAAATAAAAATCAAATGACTCAAGACAGATGAGTTTGAGAAAAGGAAGTAAGAAAAGGTTAAAATATGCAGAAAACAGAAAGTGAACAAAATAATGAGGATGTGTAAAAGAGGCCGAGCATTGAAAGATTAAGCTGTGGCGGATGTGTGTGTGTGTGTGTGTTTGGGGGGGGGGGGGTCTAAGTGGCGCAGCAACCATCAATGCTGCAAGACATCCAGTCACTAAGGGTAAGAGGATGGACACAATCTGTTTCTCTTACATCTGATCACAAAGTCACAGTGGGTTCACCTGCGTGCAGACAAAGACCTTGTCTCAGACTAAAAGTACACAAAACTACTGAAATGGCACCACTAACACTCAATCAGATATATATTGACTCAGATTTGGACACGTGGCTGAAGTCCTTATTATATTTGTTGACACAACCAGTGAAAGACTTCTAATTAAAGTGAATGAAACGCTGCAAAGCAAGAATGTAATAATGGAGAGGTACAAATATTTTGAGCCACTAAATTGCTAAGTAATACATGGTAAAGAAGACAAAAAGAGAGAGAAAACTAACAATAAACATCTGGCAGTGGATACGTTAAGATCTCAAATGTGCTTTATAGATGATTCATTGAGCTGCACACAGACAAGGGATGGAAACCAGGCCGTTTGCCATTACATGTCTCACCTTGCAAAGATAGGATGATTTGAGGCCTCAGGTTCATGCAGTAATTGGGGCCAATCACTAGTCTGCAGCTCAGACAGAAAACCATTATGATCATCAGCACAGACATGAAAAGATATTTCACACAGTGAGCGAGGGATTATTAGTGTCAAGGGCACAGAAGTCATAGTGTCTGGGAGAAAAAGGGACCACTAAGGTTAGTGACAAAGTAATATACCTGAGATTTAACTTGAGACACACTTCAGAGTGACACACGACACACACTTCCACTTTCTGGACAATAGGTTTTTTTTCTGAATGTTCTTTTTGTCTTTTTTTTTTTATATGCATAACAGTGAAAGATAATGCCTGTTCATTGCACATGCATTTTATTACACGCAGAGACATAATTACACAAGCGCCATAACATCAGTATCATTCCTTAGCTTTACATTTTTCCAAAAAAAAAAAAAAAAAAAAAAAAAAAAATCAGTTCATAAAATGGTTTAAGAAAAAAAGGAAAATGTGAAACAGAACCGTGTAAATGTCTAGACGTTTTTATATTTTATGCAACAACTGTCTCCCGCGCTTGAGTTACATGCAGGACAACAAACAGCCCGTGATTAATATTTTTATGCAAATGAAACAAAGTGCTGAATCAAATTCAACTGAACTCAAATCAGTTCAGGAATTTATCAAATACAATCCAACCAAAAGTGTGAATGCAGTACCCAGCCGATCACCAAAAGGATTGATACATTTTACAGTGCTCTGGTCTAGGCTGGAAATTTACTCAGTCAATTTAAATGTTTATGTTCTTCGCACAGCAGGTTTATCTTTTGTGCAGCTCCTTCAAATCATATTTAAATATGATTTGCAAAAGCCACTCAGACTAGAGCGGGCAAGCCGTCACAAAGCTGTGGGAGTCATATTCTTCCCCTTTGACATGACACTGCTTCTACCTGTGATATCTGGATGTTTCTGTTATGGATATTATAATAACCACAAAACCATATAAAGTATGAGTACTGAGTACAGAACAAGGACCTGAGCAAAACATAAAAACCAGTATGTTATTCATTTATTTTTATCAAAACAACATGCTTATCTCTGTTATGCTTACAGTGGAACAATACTATTCTTAAAGTTTTGCATTTATTTTTTGGTTTTACGACTGTTTTTCACTTGCCTTCTGTCTAAAGTACATATAGACATATCATGTTTAAATTCTTGAAAAAACTGATTACTAGTATTAATTAGGAATCAAGCTGTAAAACAGAGCTGTCAGCCTCCAACTTGAACTTCCTCACAGGTTTGAGTGCACCTCCGCCCGTACTTATTATCAGTGCATCTCTACTTGAATTTCTTGAGCCCAACAGTCTCCTGAAAAACTGCCAATTGTTAAAGTCAAGTGATACTCAAGACTGAACTGTTGGTTCTCAACTTTTACATATGTCAAATAAATACCTAGAAAACAGCTCCCCAAAAACACTTCATTTCCTTACTGTGAGATATAACAGCAAACATCGAAAAATATTAACCTGCAAACCTTTGGAAACTTCAGATGTGTGTGTGGGGGGGAGGGGGGGGGAGAGAGAGAGAGAGAGAGAGAGAGAGAGAGAGAGAGAGAGAGAGAGAGAGAGAGAGAGAGAGAGAGGTGTACCTCAAAGCCAACTGACAAAGTCATGCACATCATGGTAACCGCAGGCAGTTCCCTATTTCACAACAATAACAGACTAGACAAATATTGGTACACCATTTCACCAACATTACAAAATGTGTCTATATTTGCTGTTCACCCTAGGCAAGGGCAGTTAATAATCAATAGGATGTGTGCCCCCATGTGAGACGAGGGTGCACATGGAGATTTTACAGAAAGAAAGGGAAAAAAAAAAGGACCACAGGAAGACCACACGTTAATTTGGTGTGTACACACACAAAAAAAAAAAAAAAAAAAGTTTTTAAGAAGACTGAGGGATCGACTGAGTTTCTCCTGCTTGTCACCTGGAATAGAGGGACATAGAGAGAGAAAGCTACAAGGGGGAGCGAGCCAGCTGTATGTAAAAGCTCACCTGCCCTCGGTGACTTGTGGCAGATAAAGGTTGAGCCTTTGTTCAAACAGAGGCGGCAGCTAAGAGGAGCTGCTGTCCTCAATAAAACAGCAATATCAAAGCAGCACTGATAGGCTGCAGCGTCTTATGTATAATTATATAGGTTACTGTGTAGTTCTAGCCTGGCTCTGACAGTAGTATTTAGACTCATGAAACACACAACTGCACATGGCAACAGAACGCACAACTAAAGATATGACTCCCTAATATCAATTCATGTGTATAAAGATGAATCTGGTTTTGCCGCAATCACTTTTCACGATTATCTTGGTTATCCTGCTCTTGATTTAGCAGAGAAAGAAAAAGCTGTATATTACATGGACATGGGACCTTGCATGCAAGCTCATGCCCTTTTGTAAACCGGTGCTACTCAACACAGTTTACAGACCTGCGCTTCATGTGGCCTTTAAAAAAAAAAGAAAAAAAAAGAAACAAGATTGAAGAGCCTGGTCTGCACATGTTTGTTTCCTTCACCCACCACTTGTTTACACACACACACACAAACACACCTGAAAGCAGCAGAACGTTGCCAGATATTCACCTGACATGCACACGCTTACACACACTTCAATAAGTGCATGATTCCATTTCAAATATTTTATTTTGCAGATCTTTTTTAATAAATGCTTTTGACTGTACTGGCAGATCCAATTAATGCACAAAATTAAATGTCATTAATCTCACCAATAACTGTCAATTTTTACAAGATATGAATAAGGCAATTTATTTTTTGTTACATGCATTACTCTAATTGATAATCAGAGCCAAATTATAAATCTGTTATATTTCATCGTGGCTTATTAATATATTCATCTTTCCTTTAATTCAATGATAATCTGCTCCTCAGAGTGATGCAGTAGGGATTCTTGGAAACCTAGACTTACACGCATCACTAGCACATAGTCTTACAAATGCTTAAATATGCATTTTTTATTTATTTTGTGAATGTTTCCAAAGTCCTGTGTTGCAGTGTAGAAGTACAGTTGTAAAAACAAGATGACAGTAGTTCCATCAACATCTTCACCAAAAACACAATCAAGACAAACGTGCTGTTTAACAACCAGGGCATTTACAATCAAGAACACAGAAAGACACTATCTTAGAGAAGAGGAAACTGATCATTGACTGATATCAAAGGGGAACTTGAAAAAGGGTTCAGTCACTAAGAGGAACCAACACTTCTGTTACACTATTACTGTTACGTTGTCAGATATCAATGGAAAGTTGGAGGTCAAAACAACAACATTTGCTGATTTTATCAGTACTGCAGTAATAATGAATATACACTAAAAATGCATGTCCTTTATTCAAACTGTGGTCTTTTTTCCTGGGGTGCCTTTCATGCAGTTAGCACAGAGAACTTGCAGCCTCAGGTTGCTATTGCATTAACTGTGAAACATATTTATGCTCCTCATGTGAAGTGTCCTAATTCGATTAATAGTATAATTAAAACTTCCACTGTGTTTTTATTTCAGTGTAAAATTAAAACAATTTAGGTCATCTGGTCTCTTATTCCCCATTCCAAGCTGGGGGACATGCAAATTTTATGCAAATGCTACAGGAAAAGTGAAAACTAGTTATGGGCCTTGGTGATAAATAGTGAATTTAGCCTCTTGGCACTACAAAAACAGCCAGTTGGGGTTTGTATGCAAATGTTATGCAAACAGCCCAGATGCAGGGAGTTCTTATTTCTTCCGATACAAAGAACAGGTGTTGTGATGGGTTGGCAAGGTCAAAGGTTATATAGCCAACTTATGTCACCATCACCTGACAGTCATATTTAATAGCTACACCACAAAACACATAAATAGAGACGACAATACGGGAAAATATGGCTATGAGGATGGAGGATGCTGTTTCTAAGGTAAAAGAAAAACAAAAAAAAAAAAACTAGGCACTTTTGTTGAAAACAAATATGGAAGAAGAAAAGGTGCCAATGAAAGAGTAAAGCACACAATTCAAGTGTGGAGAGCAGAAAAAGACAAAAAGATTTTTCATTTTTGAGAATTCAGAAAGAAAAAAGAAAAAAAAAACAAAACACAAAAGCAGTAGATGGAAAGGAAACCAAACCTTTAGCAGAGCACAAACCACATAAACTGGAGAAACAACAGAACCTGGAACTGTGAGACGGGAACAGTCGCCACAGAAAGAAGAACGTGACCGAATATATTTGAAAGTGCTAAGACACAAAGGAACAGTTATTGTATAAGCTCTAAAAACTAAAACTTTGAACGAGTCTGCTGATCTTGCTTGTTCATAAAAGAGGTGACTGGACGCAGTAGATTAATCTGGAAAGGCACTTTGCACACACAACACATGATAAGCTTAGTGGACCACCTTGTTCAACCAGAATTGTCTCTTCAAATTACACGCATCACTAGCACACATTCTCTGACCGTGCACCACCAGCCGCTCCACCACAACCACTATAATGCTCTTAATTGAAATCCAGTGCTGCCCCAAGCATATCACCTGATCTCCTTACCTGCAGTTCTAATGCGTTCAAAATTAACACTGCCACATCTTTCCATCCTCCAAGAAATACACATCGAAATGACTTCTTTAGGGTGTGTGTGAGCATCAGAAGGTATCATCTATTAAAGAATCCTCCAAAAGACCAGATAGATAACCTTACTGAAAAGCAAGTACAAAGATAACACACCCAGCAAAGTATTTGCTACAACTAGTTTTCTTGTTCTTTGAGTCATTATACCCATTATTTTCATTCACACCCTCTCATTTTACTTTCCAGACACATTTTTTTAAGAGTAAATCAGTATTTCAACATCCCTGCCAGACTGCTAAGCCTCAAAGAAAAAATTAATATGCTTAATCTTGCCACTTGCCAAACAGGTTTTCCTCTGCACAGGAAAGGTGTGGTATTTATCAAAATCTGATTTATGACAAATTAGAAATGACATGGAAACAGATAATCCTGTGGGACTGATGCATTTTAAAAAGACAAACCTACCCTTGACACCAGCGTGTGTGTGTGAGTGTGTGTGTGTTTGCATTTACAAAGATGCTTGCAAGTACAAGCACCACCGTGCACCTTTCAATGGCTACATCAGGCAGTTGGAACAGTCAAAGTCAAATCCCAGACAATGACAAGCCTTCTAATTAATAATTACTAAATGGAACAATTTCAATGTTTTCCATTGTGAATAATTCATGTCTTTCCCCAGAACGTGTGTTACTGCAGGGTCTGCTTTTTACCAGGAAAAGGTTTAAATACAAAAAAAAAAAAAGAAGAGAAAAAAGAAAAACGAAGAAAAAAAATCTGCAATACAAATAAGACTCAAACAGTTGTGAGGACAATAACAGAAAACAGAGCGATGGGGGTGGAAAAACACAAAAGTACACACACACACACACACACACACACACACACGCGTACACACATGTACACACACACACACACACACATACACACACATCTCTCCCTCTAAGAGATTCCATTAAAAACAGATGGCATCAGAATTATCTGATGTCCTGTCACTGTCTTTTTATATGCTAATCCAGCTCCTACACACGTCTGAGTCTCTTTAATCAGATATCAGGTCAGAGAAACTAAATCAAGCCGAGACAATCATGCTGCCAGAGAATTACAATACACAGAGACAGGTAGTCAGACAGGAATGTATCAATGCACGTAATGTCATGAGACTCAGGCAAAATGTGGAGTTAGAATAGATGGATGATGTCATTTTCTTCTGAAATATCACTTCTGCTGCACTTATTCACATAAAAAGACCCAACACATCAGCAATACAATAAACTTTCTTAATAGTATTATCCACTTATCACATGTGCCAGCACCCGTTCTGTCACTCAAATGTCACTGTCAGATCAGAGGCCCTATTGTTTTCTGCACATTTCATGTGTTGTACAAAGCCATTACTGGTGCTTAAAGGTAATGTTGGCAAAAATGTTTCAACACTTTGCTTCAAAGTGAATATGTTTCAAAGGCCAACGTGGTGAGATGAGCGGTGGCTTTGACTGCTCCATCCCTCAGACAGTACCAGAAAGTCAATATTACCATAAGTTAAATTGTTGAAGTTTATCGGCTGTTTCGCTTGAAAAACTGCAGAGAACAAACTCACAGAAAATTCAGTATAACTCATCTGCCTTAAACTTCTTAAACCCACTTCACCTTCCCAGACCTGCGAGTGTTGCCTACCAGTCCATAACTTTCCTGAAATTTGAGAAACGTTTTAATAGATACGTTTTTTTTATGGACATCTTCATTTGTTTTTGTCATGCACAGCATAAAGTGCAGGGGCAAAACAGCTTCCATGTAGCCCAGAAAAGAAGAGGAAGGACACACAAACAGTGTTGAGAGAAAGAGGGACGGGAGGAAGAAAACACGTTCCATCTCTGGACAGCACATGTGCTGCTGCTTTGCAGCTGGTGATGCCACCAAGGGCTTGCGGTGTCCAACTATGTCAGCCATCTATTGTCCACGTCCTTCACTTTACATATGAGACGTGACAAACTACAGTTTCACAGCAGCATAAAGGCGATGCATGTGAAGGGCATGTCAGAAATAACTGCTGACAAGTCGACAAGTCATAAAAATAATCAACAGATTGGTTGTTGCTCATTCTGGAAGTTGACTAAAGTAGTTGCAGCCTCAGTTCTACTGTTTTCCAGGACATTACAATCTCTAAACTATCATTGACAACACCAAAACAATAAACTTTTTTATAATTGTCAGGATACATACTAGTGATACAGAAAATGCAGAGCACAAATAAAAAAGAAAATTAATTTGATTCTTAGGGCTTTAAAACCGAAGGCAGATATGCCAGAGGCTGGTAACTTACTACTAATAATAAAGACTGAAATCAAATTTGAGCATTTTTAAACCAGTTTTACCATCTTCTGTTTTAGTGTTAAATCTTTAATTGAGAAACTTGGCTCTACCCAGCCACTGACCAAGACTAGACACACATTTACCCAAAACTATAAAATGATTAACACTGAAAGACAAAATCACAAGCACACACACATGATAACAAGAGCCTTCAAAGTATGACTCTGTTAAGTTTAACCATAGAAACCATGTGTGAATAGAGGCGGGCACGGGCAAACACACAGCAATCATCAGATCAGATCTCAAATCGCAGTGTCTGTCTGACAGATTAGGAGAGCCATCTGTCCACTGGGCGGAAAGTATCGGCTCATCAACAAACTTCACACGCCACCCTCTATGTGCATGCATCCGTGAGCTTGAATGTTTGATCAGCTTCAGAGAGAGTAAAATTAATTTCTGAGACTGAAAAAGGCACACAGAATAAACAGCGTAACAAGTACAACAAAGACTTACTCGCTGTAAGTTTATTTAATGCCTATAAGCACGTTGACTGCTTTACTGTCTAAGCTGAGGAATGTAAAGCATTGCAAACATAGTTGCTTATCCAATACTGTCCAGCTAAAGCAAAAACTCACCGCCGACACACTCATTACTTCCAACACAGACGCGGTCACACACACACACACACTCAAGACCAGGAAATTACTTGTGGCAACGCTTGATGCATAATCAATACATACCTATTAATCTCTGTCCTGGCTAAACATTGCTTGTATTTACTCTGCTAACTTCACCCTGTATTGATCTAGATTGCCAATACCACCACAGGATGGGAGGAGAGCAAAGCTGAAGAGAGGTTCAGAGTCTCAAGGTAAAATAAGTCCCCGAATCTTACAAACACTAACTGAGCTTGAAGCTTCAATTCGTCTTTACTATGTCTCGTTTGGACAGCAGTTATATAACATTTCTTTTATGGAAAGCAGATAAAGTATCCATCTTACAGCCTGCAGATGATCAAATCTGACAAAAACATCATCTGAACAGCAAGAATGGGTCTTTGTTTAATATCTAGATGGAAATAATGTATACTTGCCATTAACTGTTTTCACAGACGTTACACGAAACATTTGCACAGTACAAACACGCCATCATGGATGTGTTTAAAGTGCGTTAAAATCATGGGTAGTGTTATTCATCCTTAGCCTTAAAAAAAAGGTACAGCATCCCACCGCCCCCCCCCAAAAAAAAGAAATTCCAACTGTTATTTATCATATGGCAGGGAAGTCTTCCTTCTTTACCTCATTTAATGTTAAATAAGCTCATGCCCTAAAATAAGACCTAAAGACAGCTGTTGTTCGCGTACAGAAATGTCGCTAGATTTTAAAAATAATTCTCTCTATATTTTGCAATAATCAGCATCTCTGGGATGTTTTTTCTCAGTGTCTAAAGATATTTTGTCTTTGTTCTATCGTTAATGATATGTAGGATCAACATTTCCTGCACTGCTATGATCTGCACTGTTTTTCATCATGTTTTACACAAAACCCCAATCTTATTAGACAGAATATCGCAGCCCTGAAATACTTGTGAGGGCCCCCGACTTTTCTAACCAACCTAACCATTTGATCAAAAGCCTGGCTGGGCCTCACAAGGCTTATAAATTCATACAACACACAAACACTCATTTGCACACATCTTGCTCTTCACACACAAGTAGCCAATGCTTTTATTTCAGCAGGTGGCCTCACATGAACATCCACACGCAGCGATTCAGGTCACCCCTGCTTTCTATTTCAGCAGGTGGTCACTGAGTAATGCCACTGATGGCTGAATATTGGACGCTTGGACAGAAAGTGGGGATTATTTTCCAAAACAACACTAGACAATTTAAGTGAAGAGAAACACACACACATACACACAAAGAAGTGATTAAATGGGGCCTTGAAGTGTCATTTACTACGAGTCCTTGAATGCCTTTCTAACAGTTTCTTTGCTTTTTATCCAAGATACTCACATTTTTCATCCAACCTCAGAAACCGCCTGGCATACCACATTAATTATCAATGTTTTTCAACCTTTCATTTCCTCATCACAAGAGAAATTACATTTGTTTTCTTTATTGAGTCAAAATGACACCAAAAACCAAAGTGATGAGGGCAAATTAGTGAAAAAAAGACAAAGAAAATAACATCGCTTTCATGCAAGATAATTATCAGAAAGCAAAATAGAAACAACCATGAGTATTCAAGTGTCAAAGATCATCTTACCTTACTAAGGTCCTTTTAGGTCTACCAGCAGCCATCCAACCACATGCACACACACACACACACACACACACACACACACACACACACACACACACACACACACACACACACACACACACACACACGCACAAATGTCTGTTTTCCCTTCAAAGATGAGTGAATCCTAACAACCATCTAGACATGTAATCACGTAAGACCATTTTATTTAACATATTACAATTATTCTATTCATTTATTTACTTTTAAATTTTAAAATGTTGACTAACAAATTATGCCAATAAAACCTAATTTATCTTTTGGTGAGCCACAACTGAAAAAAAAAGTTCATTTTTCTCTTGTCAATAAATCCCATGACCTTTAACCAGTAATGTTTTAGCTCATTTTTACTACTTTAGTTTTTGTTTTAACAGCAGCAGCAGACCCAATGTCACTTTGTTACGACTGAAATAATTCATCTTGACACAACAACTGTTAGGCGGAAGTCAAGTAGAGCTAAGTTTGGTTTCTACATGTCAGTGTTTATTTCTACATCCTGTGTACACATGCCCACACTGTCCTGTCTACTCAAGTGACATACAAGAGAAACGGGTGTAACCTGTATGGGTGGAAGACCTTGAAAACCAAGTCACAAATACATTGTCTGCCTAAAAAGAGGAGGAAGAAGAACAACCTTTTTTTAAAAAAGCTATATTTTGCATTACTTCACACATTTATCGTGGCAGTATCTTATCTGATGTTAAAACATTAATCTCCCTTCAGAGCTGCATTAATTTTTTACCACAATCTTATGGTGAAAAAGACTCAACAGTCCAATTCTCCCATCATCAGTACATCCTAAAGACTCTCAACCGGGGGGGGGGGGGGGGTCTAAATTCTTTGGTGGTGAATCCATGTGTAAAAATGATGCTCTCTGAGCTACTCCTTCATAATTGAACTCAATGAATCCTGACATTGTCATCTTCACATATGTCTGAGCTGTCAAGGAAGAAAAGGAAAATCTATTGATGGAAAAACCTGGTCACTCAGTATATTCATGTAGTCGGCCGAACTTATTTTTTTGGACATAAAGCTGCTGAACTGAGACCTGACCAGCTGAAGCAAGCCCGGATCATACTGTTGCCACTTATTACATGGTAGGTGCTGGGAATGATGGCTGCATCACTTCATTCACCACTCTTCTTACCGCGATGCTCCCATTCCTCTGGAAGAGAGTAAATCAGGACTCACAGCTGTCAATTTGTGCTCTAGACGTGGACTTCCTCTTACTTTCGCAATTAAACATTGCTGTGAGTTATCCTGTTGGTTATCTTGGATGAGAATTCAAACATTTTCAATGATTTCTCATATATATCATGGTCATGCTTGTTCGATGATGATGCTCCACAAATAACTTTACAGGTTTAAAGAATGCATTAGTTAGTTGCTTGATGTAATTAATCATTTGTTAAGCACAGTAACATCGCTTCTCAACTGCAGGATGCATCATCAGACAGATGAGACAGAAACGTAAAGCTGCTCACTGCATCAGTGATAGTTAAATAACTCACAGCGAGCTGAAACACAAATCGCTGCAGTGCGTTTTTTTTTTAAGAGACTCTTTTTGTTTTGCTTTAAAAACTTTTAGATTCCAAGATTTTGGAAGGTTATGAGAAGAAAGTCAGCAAGAGCTGACAGCTTTTGCAGTAGCTATCCCCACACTATGACGTCTCTATGCATGTCGCCAGTTTATTCATGTGACCTTTACGCGCTGCAGTTCACCAAAGGCGCCATAAATGTGTTCTAATCAATAGATAAGGCCTGGCAAGAAAAGAGGAACAGAGAATGTGCACTTTCTAGTTAGCTGTACGTCGCCCAAACAGATCCACAGGCGTGCTCCGTTTGCTACCGAGCAGCTCTCGTTGTAACACCGGGCTTTGCTAAACGGCATCTGATGCAACCTGTTGAAGGAACGGAGATGCCGTTACTCCTTCAGTTTCCCACAGTGCGGCTATGATGCCCTGAACTTCCGTCTTAACTTTCAGCTCGTTTTACACTTACGGCCCCTTTCGAGAAAGCATCCTCAAACGGGTTTATCTAAGAATCGCCAGCGTTGATGCCAGCAGAACCGAGCTCTGTCGTTCATCTCCTTTTTACCTCCTCTGCTCTTCAATTTACCGTCGCAACATCAACTTTCCCTCGGCTCATGATTTATCCCATTACTGGCATCCCTTTCATGATATTTCCATGAGATCCCTACAGGGTATTTGTAGTCTCTAGAGAATCCAGGCTGTATTTCTTAGATAACTGGAAGTACGCTGACTGGCTAAAGGGAAAAAGGACATTTCCTTCCTCTATAGAAAAATAGCAAAGGAAACTTCTTTCTATCCAACTGACATTTTTCCTCTTGACCAAATGATTGGAGACCAGGAACGCTGATTAAATTATTTTACGCTCATATTTTTGAAGTTGAAGAAACCAGGAAAAAAAAACTTTGTTCGTGTATAAATGTTGTGTTAACGTGTAGATTATTTCAAAATTACTGAAAGCTAGGGATGAAGTTAAACATAATTTGCCCTAAGGCATTGACGCCACTATTTTCTCTAACGCAAGGGTAGCCTCAGCCGTCGCTCAGCCCAACTGGTAGTTTGGAGAAACGGATGCAGCTGTAATAGACTGCAAAACACAACGCACGAAGGACCGGTTAGGTGATGCTTTGGTTTTCTAAAAAGGCGGTTTTAAAACTTCTTTTACCCATGGACTGCAAAACGCAAGAAAATAAGGAATGCATACTTTTTCCTTGTACAGCGCGCCGCCATGGTGCTCTAGGAGCAGACAGACACACGCCCACCGCATGTCAATCAAAGTTAGTTGTGGGTGCCAGTTTTTTCAACCGAGCGTTTAGCCAGTGCTGGGTTAGTGTAAACTGTCCGTTTATACTAGCCGTTGGCTGAGCAAACTGTCAATCAACAGGCTACACCTCATTCTATAAATTCATTCGTTTCTTTATATAAACTAAATGTGGTCAAAAATAATTAAATGCCCACGGAGTTGTCACAGATGTGATATTAAACAATGCAAACCAAACCAGGTTTTTTAACCAGGTAGTAAATATGTTTATCAAAAACTGCTTAAAAACAGGGAATCTCAGGGCAACTCATGTTGATCCCTCTGTAGACTTTCAGGACATGTTTTTAACATATAATAATAAAACAACCATTTGTTTAAAGCAAGGATAATAGTCTGCTCCTGTATTATTGCAATTAGAAAAATTGATTTTTTTTTAAAAAAAAAGGTAAATAAAACATTAAAATAAATTACTGCGATTAATCGTGAGTTAACTATGAAACTTTTTCAATTAAATATGATTTTAAAAAAAATGTTATGCTATACACTCCTAACCTCTAACATTATGATCTCCTGTCTAGTTATGAGTAACTTCCACTTGACCAGTCAGGGTGTTAAAAAAAATTATCTGGGGTGTCCTGGAGTGTGTAATACTGTGATGGTAGCAACACATCCTTCAGGCCCTGTGGGTTGTGGAGCGCCATCAGATCCCATCTGATTGGTATTCGGTAGGTTCTGGAGGGTGTGTGAAAACCTCAGACCCCGTTATATTTTTTAAAGGGGCTCACTGCAAGCCGGCTGTCGATGCATTTACTGCTGTGTGAGTGCTGTTGCCTTGTAGGGAGGTGTGATAAGCAAAGAACAGTTAAGGCAGGAGGCAAATGTCGAACCGGCATCCATGTGAATACCAGAATACTGCAAAGTGGCAAGATGAGCAATGTTACTCTGTCATGGTTGATCAGGACGTAACTGAATATTGTGATTTGTTTTATATGTAATTAATAAACTTGGCTAAGATAACATAAAAGTGTAAAAAAAAAAAAAGTAATTTCCACTTCTAATACAGCTTATAGCAGCAGTGGTTGTTCTCATCGAGACAGTTTTTGATGCTATTAAAATCCCTTTCCTCAAAGTAATCAAAGGATGAGGCCTAGAAGAGATTCCCTCTTTACCCAGCTTATCCAGCTTTCCTCCTTCCTCTTTAGCCACAGTTTCCTCGTGGGAATTTTAAAAACAGGGTGGATGTGAATCTTAAGCCTTATAAATGGTTCCTGCAGCCTAAACATGAGTCACCTTGTTATAATTACCTAAATACACATGCACACACAGCTCTACACATGGGTCTAGGGATCAATTCAGGACATTTAAAAAGTGCATGGACTTTTGTGTACATAAAAGAGACGGCGTACTTTTCTTTAAGTCACTTCACCTGAATACACATGCATACATGCTGCACTTTTTTCCAGAATTAAAGAAAGTTTCTTCAATTATGTAAAATTGCAACATCAGTGCAGGTGTATTCAGTTAAGTTACATTTTTTTGTACTTGGTTTTATCACAGCTTTGTCCTGAAATGTTCCTCATCTTTATTGCAGCATTATTCTTCGTGTGCGCTCCTCTTTTCTTGGCTTACGCCATTCACGTCACATCTTGCTGCTCAGATCGCCCCGCTGTCCATCTGTCTCTCTACTCTTAGTTTGTACAGGTGGCATTTTCTCATTCACTCTGCCTCCGTCCTTCCTACAATCTTCCTTGATGGTACCCACCCGCAGTCCTGTTTTCCCCCGCAATTCATACATTGCTGTCTTGTTCATTCTGTGAGGATCGCTCTCTCCGAGTCAGCAAAGCAAAACTGAGGGTAATGCACGCTTAAAACATGGTGGAAAGACGGTGAGCACACAGTCTTTTTCAGACGACGTGTGTAATCTTGCAGAATGATGACTGCAGAGACAGAAACAGAACTGTCTCTCACACACTTTCCCCGTACGTATTCCCACTATGTCTACAACCGTGTGTGAGAGGAGTAAATGTGTGTAATCTGGCTCCGTGTGCCGACGTGTGTGGATATTTGAGAGGTGGAGCCAGACATAACATTGTAAGTTTTCATTGGCTATAATACTGCGGCGTGTAATGTTGCGTAGGGCACAGTCAGCCAATCAGAAGATCGTCAAACACTCATTTTATGAATGAGATGGCATGCATGCAAGGTACACACACTCGGAGCGAGACTACTCTACAGTGATGTAATAAAATTGCATGGAGCAGCAGAAGCGCTTGAAACAAACCCAATATGAGCTCAACTGGGTGAAGTTGCTTCAACTCAAATATCTAGATCCTGTCTCAGTACAAACATCCTGTATTATTTGGAAAATTATGCAATTCCTGTTATGCATCATTAAAATATGTTGAAGCTGATTTTGAAAGCATGATGTAAATAAGACTGCCAATGAAAGAGCAAAAAGGGAGCAACATATTTCCATTTTCCAAAAGTACACAATGCTTTTCATATCTTTTAAAACTGGATCCTTGCATTTTCGATTGAATATCTGTAATGCTCATCGGTCCTCCCATAAATTTTATCTAAACAGCTCACACCCTTTCACTGAAACCCATATCCTTTAACCGTCTGTGACCAAAACAGGAACTGAGAATGCCTCATTTGGCTGACATTGTGTACCAGGGAGCAATTTTGCCTAACCGGTATGTAAAATCCTAACTGAAGAGCTGAGCATGTGGCTGGCTGTGCAGAGAGGATACTGGGAGGGGCCAGGACCAGTCAAAAACAATCAAATATTCTGCTGTGACTCTAAAGTGTGTGCGAGTGTGCATGCATTCATGTCTGATTGTAGATGGTTTTCTATGTTTTGGTTTATTTAAGAAGGGACGCTGGACTTTGGCTGACATGCATATTTAAACTTGTTGTGTACAGTGCCAGACTTAGCAATATAGGCCACTTTTCATCTTCGGACTCTACTAGGTTTAATGGCATATAAAATATTCTGAAAGAAAAAAAAAAAAAAAAAAAAAAAATAGAAAAACGGATAAAACATTGTCAACAATAAAAAAAAAGCATAATAATAAAGTGGCTTATAAAAAAAGGGATACCAATGCACATAAAAGGTAAATTCACATGAACATTAAGAAAAGAAAGAAAATATCCAAAATAAAATATAGTTGGGGATTACTGATCACTGTTTTTATTGTCTTTGTTTTGTTTGTTGGTTGTTTTTTTTTTTTTTTTTTTTTTGGGGGGGGCATAAACTGTGTCTGGGAATATTTCTCCACCTATGCTCGATAACAGAAACCTAACTGTCCAAAGGTACCTTTTCTGCCTGGTCTATTACAATCTTTTCAGTCAATTCTTGTAAGCAAGTTATGATTTAGTTCAATAACCTTTTTCATCGAAATGGAAGCTAAACCATGAATGATGCACAAGTGAAATATATGCAGATTAAATTACGTTCTCCCAGGTTAAAAGCTACATTTGGTTAAATATCAATTCTGTCCCTTTACTATTTTGTGTAGTGCCCTGCTACTTAAATGTGGTTCTTTTTTTGTCAGTGCAATACCACAGGTAAACAGTGCCCCCTCTGGCTGCACAAAGAAATAACTACTGAGTAAGAGCACAGGCAAGAGAACAAGTGTTGACACATAGGACGGACCAGGGAATAATACAGGTGGGTCTCATTCGCCTTTACATTTTATGTATGTCCATTTCTTGAAGTAGCACATGTTTTAAATAAAAGAAAAAAAAAACAATATCCATTTATAGACATAATAACTATAGGTTTAACATTTAAATTAGATTAGACAGAGCTTCATAAATCCTTGGGGAAGTTCCCTCAAGGAAATCAGGGTTCCAGCAGCACAGCGCCAATTAAGCAAGATACAGTAATATAGATACATTAATAACAGTAATACAAAAAAAGAACAGCAATAAAAACTTGTAATAGAATAAATATACATTTATATTCACAAAGTTGAATATAAAATGTATAATGTGCTTTATATGCACAATAAAATACTATTAGCATGAGCAAAGGTGTTCTGCAAAAAACAAGTAAAGTATTTTACTGATACAAAGTCACCAATCATTTTAATCAAAAACACACACCACTGTCATTCTTAACTAATTACTCTTTTAAGAAAATGTTTTAGAGGGTCAGTAAATAGGTTGATAAAAGAATTAAACGAGGCAGATTCACTGTGCATTTTCTTCTCAGCCACAATGAAGTGAAAGTTAAAAACGTTAAACCCATGAATGGTGTTTTTTTGGAAGGATGACCTCATCCTGATGCAGAGATCTGCTCTTTCAAAAAAAGTTCCTCTGTGTGCAAAGGCTGCCACCTACTGGCCAGCGTAAGAACTGCTACTATGTTTCACATCAGGTGATGTCATAGTTTAAGAAAGATTTAGAGAAGGGAAGCAAAGACCAACAAGGGAGGGCAGGAGTGTGAAAAGGAGAAAACAGACAGAAAAGACGCGAGAGAGAGAGAGAGAGAGAGAGAGAGAGAACGAGTAGGTGATGTCATGTTTTTAGAGCAGTGGAAGCTGTCTTTGTCCAGACTCCTCGTTAAACTCTACATGAGGATGGATTTAAACAGATGACACAAAGGTAAAATCTGATCACCACATGATTATTTTCTTTACACATTTAAGAAAATTATACGTATGTGGACCACAGATAATTTATTAAGCATGTTCAGTCGGGTCAACAACTACACACTGCACCAGTCAGGAGCCTATTGTGGTGTGACTGTGGACAGACTTTTCCAGACTGCCTAATCAGTGTGAACACATGGCATGTCATTTGAATTAACTGCAAAGCTTTCCGCAATATATGATTCATAACAGTCACCACTTGTTTCACGTGTATCCGTCCCGATTCCAGAGAGGCTAGTCAATATCTCTTTCTAAGAATCTCTCTGTTAATAAGTGAATATTTTCAGGACAAAGAGGAGATACAAGGGGAAGCTTTAAAAAAAAAAAAAAGAAGGAGGGAATACGAGAATGAAAACAATGGGAAAAAGAAGAGGTGTGGAGAACAGTATTAACAGTGAGCTAAATTACCCTAAAAGCAGCTTTAAACGGCTAATTACAAAAAGAAAAAGACAAAAAAAAGGTTAAAAGATAAGAAACAACAGTAATCTATCTATTCTGAAAGATCCAGTCATATTTGGGTGACAGGTGAATCGGACGATGATGGAGACGCATAATTTGACCCCACTGAAGCAGAGCAGTAACATCTTCTAATGAAACAGGGTGTGCCTTCTGGTGATGGTCGTTTTAGAGATGTGAAGCTAGTCACAGTATCGGGGTTAAATAGCTCAGTCCCATCTGAAATATATTACATGCAGCCGGAGCCTAACCTATTTGGCTCTTTTTCCCTCTTCTTCTACTTGCTCTTTTGGTACCAGGACCACTCCCTCTTATATGAACATGCCCTTACCCAGAGTCAGAGGTGTGATCTGGATTGTTAAAATTAGTTCACTTTAACAGCTGAAGGATATTTAGGATAAGCTGAGCCTTCACAGAGCAGGTCCAAACCCAGCTGTCATGGTAAGCAGTAAGAAAATTATGCACAATCGTTTTTTGACTTGTATGCATCCTCTTGCAAATGCATGCAAAACAAACAATTCTATCAGAAATACATAACGCTTTAATATTATTCTTATCTCAAAGAATAAAGTCAGTAACCACAATAAAAAAAATGCTCTCAGTTCTGTATCGGTTTCTACAGCTGTATGTATCCTAAAATAAGTTGCAGGAGAAGTGAAGTCTTTCACAAGCACAGACTAGAGAGAGTTTATTCCGAAGTAAAATCTAATAACGCTGTTAAACACTTTCTGGAGCCACTATAACATTGTTGTAACTGCACAGTCCTGCTTCAAATGAAAGGATGAGACAGTATCAAACTGTATTCAAAGATTAGAAAATCTAATATCTGAAACAGCATGTTTTAACCTTATTACCTGAGCGAGCATTGCATTTCACCCACTTGCATCCGTGTGTGCTGTGGACTTTAAAGACAACCACAGAAGCAACGTGTAATCACATTCTGTGACAGACATAGTTCTTGTGCACAGGCCAAAGTGGGAGTAGAAAACAACTGAATACAAAGACGAGGCTCTGACTTTCACATTTTACTGAAGTGCGGATAGATCTCTAGAGTGACTATTGGCCCACAACACATCAAGCTTTGGTAGTTCCCAGAAAAAAGAATCCACTACCAAATAAAAGGAAGAGGTGAGGCAGCAAAGTCAAGAGAAACTGTGGAAGGAAGAAGTGTAATGTCGGCTCATGGGACAAAAACGCACAAAACAAAAAAAGGCAGAAAAGGTGAGGAGATCGAGGGTCTAAACCACCAGATGAAAGGAAAAAATGCTGGCTCATGTTCAGCAGCTAATCGTATACAGTGTGTGTGTGTGTGTGTGTGTGTGTGTGTGTGTGTGTGTGTGTGTGTGTGTGTGTGTGTGTGTGTGTGTGTGTGAACAAGTGGGTACATCTAATTTTTTTTAATGGACCCCATGGAAAGAGAGACACCAAGAATAGAGGCACAAAACATAAACACACACTTTTGTGTACAAAACTCAATACTGTACAAATAACCACTGCAAAATCTCTGCAAAATGTCAATTTCCCTTGTGACTGGCTGTGACACACATGAGGTCATACGAAAAGCATGAGATATATATATATATATATATATATATATATATATATATATATATATATATATATATATATATAATATATATATATATATATATATATATATATATATATATATATATATATATATATATATATATATATATATATATATATATATATATATATATATATGTAATACAAAGCAAACCATTCTGAAAATGGCATCTGTTAAAACTCCCATATCTACGTATGCAAAATCACATCTAATCCATCATTTACAAGACGAGAATAATCTAGACATTATGTGTCTGGCCTTAATGCAAACGATATACAAAAAACTGAGAAGGAAAGGTACTGTTAGATGCAATCTGGTTTTTTGTTTGTTTGTACAGTCTAATTTGCCACCTCTGGGGTTCAGTTTTTTGCTGTTTTTTTTTTTTTTTTTTTTCCTGAAGGCATTAAAACTTATAATGAACGAAAATGCTTACATTGAAGTTACCATAATCCAAAAAAAAGACCACAGGCTTGTAAGTCTCAGCAGACTCCTTACAAGCTCCAGACATTATCCAAATTTGCAATTGATCACTACATTTATATTAGGGATATATATGTGCTAGGACAACTTTGTTATGGGCAATACACAATCTAGTCAACTCAATCTAAGATTTATTTTAAAAAAAAAAAAAAAAAAAAAAAAAAAAGCCCTCCACTAGAGTAAAATATGATTAATCTCAATGTAAGACTGCCCTCTTGTGTTTAACAATATGATTACAAGTTCCACATGCAGCCAATAAAATGCATCATTGCACATTCTTTTATTTTGGCTTTTGTTAAAAAAAAAAAGAAAAACTACCGAAATTCTTACCAGTCATCTTGTAACCACTGGCAGCTAGCTGTCCGGCCATGTACTCTCCATCTGAGTTGTTATGGCTACAACCCCACGTTTTCATCCAGATCTTTTGGGTGCCAGGAATCAAGCTTAACACGGAAAAACATTTAAAAGTGTCAGTTCTGCGACATGTGAAATCCTAAAATGTGTGTTTCTCCCATAGAAACAAAGAGCGCTTTGTCAAATTTAATTTCAGTTTTTGGCCCAATTGTAGTGTAGGAGTTTATAAAGGATCTTTCAAATCAAACCTAAAAATTACCTAAAAATAGCACTGACAACTGACAGAAACCACCCAGAAACGGGGGGTTCAGACACTATTTTGTGACGTCAAAGCTAAATGGATGAATTGCACCTACTTGTTCAAAATTAATGAACTGGTGCTGTGTTAGCAAAAGTGAAACCTCTTTCTAAAAAAATTATCAAATTATTTGATACTGCTGTGGGCCAACTGATAGGACATTAGGACTTGATATCAGTCCTGATTATGACAGATTATGCTGATCAGTTATCAGAAAACTAAACCGATCCATATTGCTGACATGACTTATACATAGATGATGTTTATATGCATGTTCACTTTCAGCTGCTGAATTTAATTCATTTATTTAATGCTGATATTGTTTTATATTAGGTTAATTAATTTTTTGTAGCAAATATAATTTCATTACACTTGCATCAGTGTTATTTTATGTTATCAGTGTTCGCAGATAGAAAGATCAATGAGGGGCATTAAACATTTTGCAACTAAAGGAATTTTGCATTGGTAAGAAAACTAAAATTGCAGCAGGCAGACGGAAGTGAGCAGACGACAACAATACAAAACGCTTCCATCAAAATATTCCCCCTAAAAGGAGCCAACATTACCTTCTATGGCCAAAGGTGCCATGGCTTTTTGAAAACAGAGGAAAATTATATTCTAACATTTTACACATTTGGTGACTAAATGGATCACAGTTTTGCTGTGCCATTAACCCCAAGTATACGACCTATGTCTGTAGGCACAGTTGAAAAGAGAATCAAATGTTTGTCATATGACGACATCAAATATTTGACATACCTATCAGCTTGGAGTTCCTCACTGCTGAGAAGCTCTTTCTTCCTCCTGGACCTTGGTATAATGCTCTTTCTAGCAGATTGCCTTTCATGAGGAGTGGGGTCACTGGAAGACACCATGTCCTCTATGTCTTCGATCAGAGCGTCACAGGCGGATGGCATGATGATCTGAAAATAAGACTTACGGTCAGCAGAGCCCTGCTCCAGAGCTTCTGGTACATCAGGTGTGTGTGTGTGTGTGTGTGTGTGTGTGTGTGTGTGTGTGTGTGTGTGTGTGTGTGTGTGTGTGTGTGTGTGTGTGTAAACCTATTTGCTGTGATGCCCACCAATGTCATGATTTATAATGGGTAAAAAAGTTAAAAGAACCCTTCTTTTTGGTCAGAGAATTGCATCAAGTCAGTTAAACTTCTGGGATATCGAATACCTGGACCCTAAAGCCACTGGCAATCCAACTTCTCCAGAATGGCACATCAATATGTGCTGGTTTTTGTGTATCCCAGACCAGTCTCAAGAGCGTGGAGGAGAATCTCTCAGAGAGCTGGACAGGTGTGTAAAAAGTCCTTCACCAGTATCTGCTCCTTTGTGCGAGAACAAACACTATGGGAACTGCCAGAACCCTACAAAATGACCTCCAGCAGACCACTGTTGTGAATGTCTCTGACCCAAACAATGAGAAACAGACTTCATGAGCATGACTTGAGGGCCCAACGGTCTCTAGTGCAGCGTTTCCCCAACCTCGGGGCACAGTGCCCTGCACGTTTTAGATGTTTAGAAACACATCAGACTAGATCCCTGTCAACTTGCCATCAAGGTCTACACTAATCTGTCGGTGGCACTGTAACTTGAGCCAGGTATTTTAGGAGCAGGGCAACATCTAAAACGTACAGGGAAGTGTGTCTGCAGGAACGGGGTTGGAAAACACTAGAGCCCAGGTTGACCAGAGCACCAGGACATGCAGAGGTCTGGATGACCCGTGGAGATCGTTATTCCGAACATGACATCCTTTCCTGGGACCAGTTCGGTAGTGGGTCTGAGGAAGCACATCCACGGAGGGACACTTAGACCTCCACGGGCTAAACAAGGGCACCCTGCCTGCCATTAGGTACCGGGATAAAAGACTTTACCAAGTCCACGTCCAAATGAATCCCGACCCAGAGACGAACTACTATGACGTCGTCTCACCACCTTTTTTTGGTCCCTGGACGTTAGTAGATACGTAAACCTGTGACGTTAACGGGTCGTCGCTCCGGTTATCGACTGATTATACTCAGATAAATATGATAGAAAGTTAACGTTTCAGATAAATCACCTGTTAGATCCAAATATCTACTTTTACCTGTCCTAAACCTCCAAGTGCAGCTGTTACACGCGCTCGGTGGCGTTCACTCGTGCCAGCTGATGCAAACGCACGCGTCGACGCTTAAAGAGTTGTCGCTTTGTTACCTTTGTGAAACTTTTTAGAAACTATTATTATTATTACTGCCAGCTCGTGTTAGCTGCGGCGCTAACAGCGACCACTATCCACGTGCGAGCGTTTCTGCGCAGACAGATCCGTTGAGAACGAACACGTGCTGTTTACCTGACTTAAAATGTTGCAATGAAGTCCGAAAAATGTCGAGTCCTGAGAATAGTGTCCTTCAAAAGGTAAACGTTTAAATTATTTCCACAACAAAAACAGTTGTTATATATCAGACCGCCATAGTTCTTGCTGTACGGTAGGCAAAGAGGGACAAACGGGGCAAATGCGTTTCGCACATATAGAAACAAACTTTTGACTACACGATCTGAAGCGTGTTAAAATTAGTTTCAAAAGCTTATATACACGTTTTCCTTCACATTCACTCTCCACTAGAGAAACTAAGAACTCAAGCCACAAACAGTTATTTATATTGCCTTTATTCATTTTTTTTCTCCAATTACAAATACCAGGAGTACAAAAAAACAATTCCATTTTACCCCTCCCTCCCACAAACGACTCAAAGTCCTCATTTTATAGTTGTAGGAACAATTCTTAACTAAATGAGACATCAAAAAACATCCAATTAGTTTACATTTAACAATTAACAGCACTTTCACCCATGCATTCAAACTGCAAATTACTCTTCTCTGTAGTTAGTAGAGCCAGGCAGCAGTATAATAATTTTACAGTCAAGTTTTTCCTATCAAATAGTTACTTTTCCACATATAGAGAATATTTATGGATAAGTATACTGTATTTGGTAACAGCTTAATAACAACCATCAAAAAAATAGCTGGAAAAATCAATGCTGTTTCAATCTGGACTATAGTTATTATATTAAGCTTGATAACGTTCTGTAGGATCTAATCACACATCAGAATCATACGATAGAAAACAACAAGCTGCAATTTCAGGTCACCCATTATATAAAACACTAGCTTCAGTGGTGTAATAAAACCTTTGACATTCCATCAAAAACTATAGGGGAAAAAGTACAATCTTTCCAAAAACATTTTGTCCCCCATGACAAAAATATTTCAACAGGGTTCTGGCTGCTTGAAACAGATGTAGGACACGTTTTAACTAAACTGTTGAGCTTAGAGAACAAGAAGGAGAAATATAATCTTAAATATGTTAATACACAGACAATAGTACGCTGGTAGGGAAACTGTTGCAAAAAAAAATTAAATAAAAAAAAGAAAGAAAAGAAAAGCGCATTCTACTTCATTTAATTTATTTCCAGTAATGACACTGATGACACAATGCCAAGTGAGAGGGTTATGTTAGTTTTACAGTTCATAAGCTGTTCTAACAGACAACTCTTCGAGAAAGGGGAAATGGCAGAACGTTTGAATTATCACAGACTCCTTGACAAAAATCCAAAAGAAAACAAAGCATTTCACAAAAACAAAAAGGGTCTCTACACAACTCAGCAAAGGAAAAACCTAATAGATTCTGGGTCAGTGGTTTATATACCCAAGTCTCCAAATGAACAGCAAAGGTTACATGTAAATTCATGACTTCATGTACGAATATATCCTACTTTGGGGTTATACGTGATATTTTGCTGTTTACTAAGAAACACTGACAAAAGAACTAAATAACTTACTTAAAACATCAATGAAACACACACACACACACAAAAAAAAAAAATTCAATACATCCATTTGACTTTCAAAGGTGCATGCCATTTAAAAAAAAAAAAAAAAAAAAATGTATGTGATGGCATGAAACTTTATGAGCAAATGTGTCCCCATTCTAATATTTGTGGATGCAAACTCCAACATCACTGCTAAAACACAAGGACAACTTCTATGACGAAGGGGATTTCACTCTCGAGCATTATGGCATTGACCTCTGCACTCTATCCTACTGTTCAACATTTGGTGAGAGGTAGCCTACAGTACCTTGTGCATTGCAAAAGAAAAAAAAAAAACTATACATCAGTTTACACATGGCTGGCTTACTTTTCAGCAAGCAGAATCAAACAAAACTCATTCACGCTGCACACACACAACAACTAACTCAAGCGCACACCAATCAGGCCGGGGGGGAGTCGTGACTAGCAGCAGATCGATTATCGGTGATCTCTAAAAGACGAGGCTTCAAACAACAGGTTCGCAGCTTCTATATCAGCATGTACTCGAGCCTTTCTTGATGAACCACTATTGAAGAAGTCAGTGACTCTATACAATAAGCATTAAAATTACAGAAAAGCTGGGGGGTTTTTTGTTGTTTGTTTTTATTTATTTATTTATTTTTCCCCCAATGTGTGTTGTCAAGAAGAAAAACAATTACATGCGCACGTCTCATATAGTGGCAATCAGGCCCTTTGTTCCTTAGCACACCATAATATAATGTTATTTCTTAGTATTAAAATCCATTAAAATTCCAAAGTTCTCAAACCGAAAAAACTGATACTGAACAAGACTACCTCTGTGCGCTCTGAACGGGCAGCGTGCACAGAGAGTAAAGCTATTCAAACTTAAATTTGCAGAGCACAGTAACCGAGGAGGCACGAGGGAAATTGTGGTCCTAACAAAAACAGCAGCAGCAAGATCGAAAGAGTTTTGATTCCTGAATTCATGGCGCATTAAAGACTACGTGCTGGAGATTATTTTCAAGTTAACATATCAAGTGTCCTCACAGGGATGATACATTTAAGTACATCAGGTGCTTTTACTAAAACCCCCTTCTACTAGGGAGTGATGGCTTTTCTGGGATCCGTTTGTAATCAAAAATTAAAAATGTCTTCCTTATGAAATAAGACATTTTCATGGTGAATATCTGTCACAGTAAGAAAAATTGCAGATGAAAGACAGACGCACACTTGTCTTGTTTAAGAGCATTCAGAGAATATGCATCTAGTTTTCCCAAGTAATCCAAAATAATCTTCTTTGCAACTTTTCTACAAAGCAATGATGTTCAAACGCACACACGACTCGTGCGATGTGCTTGGGGAGGTGCAGAGATGAAAGAGCTTACCAATCTGGTTGCCTTTCTTATAAGTCATCTGATGCTATGACTGCCATCTGCAAAAAAAACTTTTTTTTTTTTTCTTCTCTTTTCATAGCATTTAATTTCTAAAAATGTCAACATCTGCACACAATTACGCCTACTGAACAGTCAACAGTGTAAACCTCCCATCACAGATCATTGGTGCAATAAAATTAAATCAATAAGAACTCTTTAGAACCTCCTCCCCACAGCACATGGCATTAACCCGTTAAAGGTCACCTACACCACTCTGTACACCCGACTATGCGTCACAAAGAAGATGCAGATAAACTTTAACCTTTATGCAAGAAACTAATTTTACGTCAACTTCCATCTCCCTTGCAGGTTTGGTTTTCCCTTTTAGAAAAGGTTTTCAGTGATCATACTGCCATGCTAAAGCCATAAAGCCGACCCATTCGTGTGTACGGGATATGAGTATGTCTGATGCCAGGCGGTGTGGGGCGTTTTACTCTCAACTGTTCTGCTTTTGGTGGTCTCTCTGCACAGTGAATTCACGCACACAGAGAGCTGGATTCCCTTCCCCTGCACATTTATACAACCCGTTAAATCACTGATGCCATGCAGAACACGGCATTTATCCTCTGTGGGACAGAAAAGCCCTCGGCGTTTCATCTCCATCTTCTTTTGGCTAATGCTAGCTGCACAGAAGATCATCCAGGCCAAGTGGAGGCATCTTATCAAAGTCACAGCCATCAAACAAGTCGCTTATTCCTTGGTCGTCTCCCAGACCTAACAGGTATTCTTCTTGCTCCAGTATGGGAGGGCCAAGGTTTAAGAAAGGCCCTAGGGATGAGGAGATCTGTTCCTCCGTCTGCTGGAGAAGACTGGTGTAAGGAGACGAAATCGGGGAGAGAGTCGTGACGGAGACGGCGGAGGAGGAGGCAGGTGGAGACAGGAAGGAGCTAGGAGAGGTGGTTGTGCAGCCTGGATCTGTGAAGAGAAACAGACCGGCTTCAGTTCCTCTGCACAGCCAACTATCACACCTGTAGCAAAGGCACAAACAGGCTGGTCTTCCGCAGCTCCAGCCCAGGCTTGTCGGGACTCAATAGTTGCATAATCATGGTGTTATGGTATTTTATAGGATGATGATGATGATGATTAAAAGCAGGGATCACAATGAAAACGATAACCTCAGTGTGAAGGGATAGATAACCTGCGTAAAAATACATCCGACTCATTAAAACCTATGTGCTTGATAAGTGACGTCGATCTGAACCAAACCTTGAACAACTTTGAGGAAAGGCGAGTTCCCATTAATGTCTGCGTTGCTATTTTTTACAGGACTCCTCATGTCGTTCTCCTCATCTGGGCACAGCAGCACTTCTATAGGGCCCTTGGTGCTGGTCAGGTGGATGGATAAACTCTGGGGAGAAGAAACACAAAGTTACCAGTGTTTACCACAACACGTACCGCCACAGGTCCTGGAGTTTCACAATGTAATAGTGGACATAATAAACCGGTGACTTGGTTGTAACTGATGCAATAGCTCCAGCTATAGAGCCAAGAACTTCATGTTGATACATCTTTCTGAAATGCCTGGGAGAAAAAAAAAACCTCTAAAAAGAAGTATTCACTGGCTGGAATTTTGAGTTTTGGGTCATCTGATTTATTTATTTTTTTAATTTAAGGTAGCTTTTTCTTCTTTTTTTTCTTTAATGTAGCTAATATTTGTTCAGCATCCTGAAATGAGCAAAAAAAATGTTTTGTAATGCAAAGAAAAGACAAAAACAAGGTTTGAAATTCTGAAAATCTATGATCTAAAAAAAAAAAAAAGAAAAAAAAAAAAAGGAGTAAAATGCCAAACTCAAAACAAACTGAACAACTGTAAAAGACAAACTGGACATGAGCGGTCTGACTGAAGCTTAAAGAGTAGAAATAAAATTGCATAAAAAAAAAAAAAAAAAAAAAAAAAAAAAAAAAAAACTATACGTTAAGAAAAAAAAAGATTGAAAAAAAAAAAAAACTTTAATCATTCACTGACTGTTAGTTTTGCCAGTTTCAAACTGATTTAATTTTTCAGGAATCTGCAAACAAAAAAAAAAAAAAAAAAAAAAAAGGAAAAGTTTGATCAAAATGATAGAGGACCAAACAAGTCTGCACATCTGTGCACGTGCACCAACCTCATCAGGGTCCGGTACTTCCAGTTTGGTGTCTGTGGGAGCTTTGATGACTATTACAGTCTGGTCTCTGAGGCTCCCCACCTGTTTGATGTCTTGGTACGTTACATAAGCATATGTTGAAACAAAAAGGTTAAAGAATTCAAAACCAAAGCTGATAGCAGTACAGGACATGGGAACAATGGACACACTGCATATAGATATATGAAAAATGAAATATTAGCTTATTAGGCTTTGATTTTTTTTAAACTTGCACACTGGCCAAATCACTTATCCACAAAAAAGAAGAAAAGGTGGGAATGTATTCAGACAGATAAACACACAAGCAGGGTGTGCTGAAATAAACGTCTACATGAGCAATTGATTATTTATGAAAATAAAACTAGTACATATCCAAATTGACTGCTTTTCCCACCTTTAAACCAAAATGAAACAACAAAATTCAGCATTTTATACAAAACAGTTCAGACAAGTTAGTAACATTGATGTTTTACTCCTAATTGAGTCCATCTTTAAAAAAAAAAAAAAAAAAAGAACGCAATTGTTTTCTTCTATCTGTATGTCTTAACTGTTTAATTCAGATGCATGACCAGGAACTTTCACCCAATTTAAACTTCTGTTCAGTCTTTTGACAAAACTGGTAAAAAGGCAGGTTAGAGACTATTTAGTAAACACAGTAGTTTTGCCAGATTAGTTAACCATCAAGAACATTTGCATTGAATTTAAAGCCAATTTTTAGACATCCCGGCACGATGTCTTACTGAGATTCCGCTTTCCGGCCGTGAATTCACAGCGATCCCACGAAGGCACCGCATTGCTTCTTTAGTGTTCGTTTTCACGTAGCATTACACATTTTCTTGTCCCCGCAGTTTGCAGCCAGCATCAAGTCCCTAATGCCTGCAGTGGCTTCACCCAGCACGCCAACAGGGTTGTGAATGCGGCTAGAGCCCCAAGTTGAGAACAAAGTTCATAATCCTGCCAGTCCAGACGGCCGCTGCCTCTCCAAGTATTGTGGTTGCAAACACGGAGGTATTTATTTCCACTTACGTCTTGGACTTGGCCTCGTTTTGTAGCCACGCTCTTCTCTTATATGTCAGAACACCTTCGGCAAGGTGTTCTGACAATGGGCCGTCTTGCCCGCTCTCATAGGTCACGCACTCTCCTTTTGCCTTTATCGATAGTACTTCACTCATCATCAGAACTTGTTCAGAGTTGTGACAAGACAGCAACAACGGGACAGAGATGCCCGTATAAAAACAGTCCTTCTTGTATGACTTCTTTCTATGCAAGACTTTTTGTATGCAGATGACATTAATATTTGGTTATCTCAGATTGTTTTGGTCCCCAACAAGTTTACAACCCTTACAATAAAATAAAATACGTCAGACCGTTGTGAGTCAGGCAGGTTCCTTTAGCACAGCTGCGTCTGGAAACAGCAGGCGCTCAACTTTAAAGGACTCTGGATTTGAACACAAAAAGTTTAACTATCACCGACTCAGGTTTTAGTTTATAACACTACTACATGACCGTAACACAAGTCAAATGTTAGTAAGTAAAAGTAATTCAAGCATGTTTTATTTACACTGTCGTCTTTCTTCGGGAATCCTCATAAGTGATGGAGAATGTTTTAAGATTCTGCTGATTGAAGCAAACTCACTTATTTGCACTCGTGTTTCATCAACCTTTTGATTTTACTTTCTTTCGACTGGCTTTTATTTTTTGGCTACGGTTGGATAGTAAGAGGAACGGTTTTAACTAAAATCCACTGCTCTTGTCATTTCACCATCACACTGCGCGTCGGCGATCATGAACTTGAGATTGTTCCACAAGTTACGGTCCGACTGGTAGAGCAACGCGGCGCTAAGAATCATGGATGACCAAGTCCTCAATTTGGAAACATTGAACGACCCCCCCCCCCCCCCCCCCCCCCCCCACACACACACACACACACACTGTAAGGGCTAAAGCAGTAATCAAGTGTTGCCACTACAATTATTTTGACTTGTGAATAACCTCAACGCCCATTCGACAGATCGTGCTGAAAAGAGGTGCAAAGTTAATTTCACTTCAGAGATAACTAAATCCACAAACAAAAGGATATTTTTGGTTGCCTGGCAACTCGCTCATGTGTCTCATGTCGAGGCTGCATCTCTGGATGAGTTGCTCGAGTCTCTGCTCCTCCTCAGTCAACGCAGAAACTTCGGCCGTCAGTCTTTGTCTTTGGCTCAGTGCCCCCTCTACCTCCAACAGACTGCAGCCCCTGTGGGCGAGACAAAGGGGGAAAGGAGTGAATTACGGCAGATTTATTGCTCACTCCGTCTACTTTATTGTAGACACTTTTTCACTTTCTTCTCACACTTTCAACCACTTCAATGAGTAGCTTCACAGAGCAAAAGGGAGATTTCAGCAAGGTCACAAGAATAGCCTGAGAATAAAAAAAAAAGAAAAAAAGATGTAAAACTGCACTACAACGTGCTTTTATTTTTAAAAGAACAGCTCATCTCCTGTTAAAAGAAATATCTAGAAATTATTGAAGAGATGCATATGCAGGGATTTCATCCCTGACTGCTGACTTGCTGGGGTCCAAATAGGAACTAAAACAAAGCTTCTTGCAGGAAAAACTGCAGGATGACCACTTACATCCACTGAATGTTATTCTTGGACTTCTTCTTGATAAGATGAATACCTTCTAGTACATTGGTGATGTCATACAACCTCCTTTTCTGGACCTGAAAGAGAAAACAGCTCAAGTCAGTTGTGCATTTTGTGTTTGATTAAACCATGTCACATACTCAGGAAATGGTTCCTGAAAAGTCAAAATCATTTTTTGTTCCTCCAGTTTACTCTTTTTTCTAAGCCCTGAAGAAAAACATCACTGAAAACTGGTTCTGGTTTTCTTCTTACAAAGAACAAAGTTTTGGAAATGGCAACTTTGTCCTCAGGGGTTGACGTACGGCGCAAGAACAAAGTATCACTCATGTAGGGAAATTAGTTAATCTAGGCAATAAATTATTACCCGTTTGCTTCAAAGTTGTTGCAGAAATTTGTAACTAACGTTTTTGTGATAATCAATCCATTTTCTACCGCTTATCCAAGGTCTCATTTCTGGCACTGAACAAGACCCTGAGATACGTGAACTCCTTCACTTGGGGCAGCATCTGATTCCCGACCCAGAAAGGGCACCGCACCCTTTTTCTGCTGAGGACCGGGGTGTCAGATATAGAGGTGCCAATTCTCACCCCAGCCGCATCACGTTTGGCTGCAAACCTCTCCAGGGAGAGTTGAAGGTCCTGGCCTGACGACGCCATGTCTATATTTGTCATAATATCGATCTAAAACACACAAGTTTTTGGGGGGGGTTCCAGTTTGAACTGAAAATATTATAAGTGATCTTATAAAGCAATTCTCTTTATATGAACTCAACATCTCCCTCTCTCACACACAGACTGGCCATTCCTCTGTGTAGAAACACCCTGCAGACATAATAGGTGGATGGAAGGGTTGTTTGATAACACTTCTACCACAAGTCACGTGACAATCAATTTCCCTTACATACTGGCTTTTCTCTGCGGAACATTTCCCTCTTTTTCCGGTCTCAGTGCCTGTATGTAAGAGCCACTTTCTGGAAAAAGGCATAAAATCTGTGTGTTAGGGACATCCGTCCACCCCGTAACAGGGTGAGATGTGAGGATTTCTAACAACTTTCTGATCATGTTGTACGTATGCCGTCAGAGGGCCTTCAGAGACAGAAGAAAACACAGGAAATTTCTGTCCGCACCGCGCATTATTATTCTTTTTCACTCGTTTTTAATTATTTAACAATACAGAAATAAGAAAACTTGTCAGTTTTCGAGAAGATGATTAAACCAGGAGCTACATAAAAGGTCCGATTTTAGAACAACTGAAGAAAGTTGACTGAACACAGCTGGAACTGCATCCTTTCACAGATGCGGCTGGGAAGGAAGGCCCGAGCACCTCCAGTTCGAGTAGCCGCAGGGCTTTTAATGACTGTACTGATACTGTACATGCAGCATGCAGAATCTGTGGAGCTACGCTGTCCAAACCTTCCCGGTCAACTTCTTCACACACACCGTCGCATCCACACGTCCCTCACGCACGCAGTTACGCCTGCTAAAAGGACCATGACACTGCTGCATCACGTTTCACGAACACGCACGATGTCAAGTTGCATTTTGTCTCCGAAACAGCAGTTTCGCGTCCGTTTTTTCTCTCTTGCTTAGGCCAGTATGTAAAGGCCGACGGAGTAAAATCAGTGGCCCACTTTTACGTAAATGTTACAGAATACCAGTGTGCAAGCGCCTTCAGACAGCATTTTACATGTTCTCCTTGAACCTACTAAGGTTTCTTTTTTCTTTCCCCAACCGGATATACATTTACCTGTAAGGTTTCAGCTGCAAGGTTGAGGTCCAAAACACCATCAGAAGACTGAGCCAGCAGCTCCACAAACTTCTTTGTCAACAAGCCCAAAGACGTGTCGTATCGCGTCTTCTCTGGCGGTGATTTGGGTGCTAGAGTAGACAAAAAAAAAAAAAACGATTACAAGCAAACTCAAGTATTTCTGAAAATAAAACAATTATTTATATTTCTGAACATGCATATGGTTTCCCCATTTTAGTGCTATATTTCCTGCATATCATGTTAAACACCTGAAAGGTTTTATTACTCTTATGACAGATGACAATAAAATTATTTTAAATCATATACATCACAGCATAACCCTAAAGACTTTGGGTTTTAATGTTATTTTGAAATCCCAAGGGTTGAGAAAAATTGATGACTGATAAATTACTTTATTTAACTTTGCCTTATTTTACTCACTGATCTAAAATCGGTGTGAATCACTCAAACATTAATAAACACAAAGCTTTTATATGTTCAGGGACACCTTCTAACGTGACCTTTAACGTAACCGCTGCATAGAAATCACATCACATCAAAAGCCAGCGTGCACCATCTCGTGCACAGAGTGAACCTAAATCAGTGTGCTGATGAGCGGACGCACTACGGCGGGACGCCTGAGGTCTTCTGTAAGCCTTTTCATCTGCTTCTTACTTTTGGGCGTCTTTAGCTTCGCCCCGTTGGCTGCTCCTCTGCCTCTTGGAGTTCTGACCTGTTCTGACTGGTATTGGTGGTCTGAATCATCAAGCGCCAACCTCCGCTTTGCCTACAGGGGAATATTCAAGTATTCAAGTGTTAACAGAAAATACAGTTTAGCAGGAATCACTTCACACCGAATCATCACAACAAGAATATACACCAATCAACCGCAAGATTACGACCACCGACAGGTAACACAGGTGAACACGGCTTATGAGCAACGTTCTTGTGTGGGAAAATTGGAGGCTTATTTACACGAATGTTAAACTGGCGCTTACCACCCACACTGAAGTTTTTACAGACCGAATTTCAAAACATGGCAACATCACTCCTGTACAGTATCTGGCTCCACCCCTCAACAGGTCCTCTAAGAAAATAAAGACACCGGGGCGCACATTTGGTCTTCAAACAACCCAGAAACCCATCAATTTTTGACTTGATGGGACAACCTACAGGTTGTGAACCGTGCTTCCCACAGGACACATATGCCGATTTCCAACAGCCCAGGTACACCTCAGATGAGGTGCACCTTTGCCCAGAATCAAACAGATCAGCGATTTTTTTAAATTACTAACTAATTAATTGAAAAAAAAAAAAAAAAATCACCCATCACAAAGCCAGGGGAGACTATAGTTATCCAACCATCTCAGCATCACCTACAAGCAAAATTTCAACCCCCCCCCCCTCAACTTGATGTGCATCAGATATTGGTGATAGAAACCATTTTTCTTTGCTCTTCACATCAAACTCTAATCAGCAGTTGTATAGCTTCTACATCGTTTTATATTCCCAAACTGTTTAATCTGATTTGGCATCTTTTTTTCCCCCTTTGTCGCAACAGAAGCTGGAAACTCGCAGCTTTTCTTCTTGATAAAAGGCCAAACTGCTCCAAAGGTTCTCAATTTCATCCAAAAACCATTGCCATATGAACATCTTACGTTTGCTTAGTAAAGTGCATCCTTATCTGACCAAAGAGTTCTGCATGTGATGCAGTTAGGTGAGGAAAACAACACCTGCACAAACACCTCACCTCTTGGATAGTTAAATGCTGGAGTCACACTAAAGAAATATGTTCAGAAAAGATAAACACATTAATATTGCTCTTATTGAATGACACTGTGAACAAACAAGCCCAGTCACTTAAGCTTTACATTTAAATGACACTATACAACCTTGTTTTAAATCAATATTGCTGCCAAGTCAAATATTCACAACTTATGAATTGTCAAGTATCATTTAAAGCCCAATCCATTTCCACATTTGTAGCTCAGCTGACCAAGACCTGAAAACCACACACTTACTGCAAAAGCACTGAATATCCACCAGACTTTATTGTGCTCATTTCGAGTTCAAAAACACCTCAATTTAACCCGCTTTGTTTTTCTCCCTCCATCGAAAGGTGTTTTTCTTTTCTGGTCTTTGCAGGACGCAACTTTCCAAGCCATGGTCCTGCAGACCCCCCCGTCCTCCGTGTTTTGATTGTTTTCCTGCACTGACACACCCTTGAAAGTAAAATGGGGAAACTCTGGTCTGGAAAGGTTTTTTTTTTAAACTAATATGTCGCAAAAGAAAACGAACAACCCAAAACACCCCTTTTAGAGTCTTTAGGGAACACTTTGAAAGCCTCTGTGGGTGCATACCATCTATATTTTCCTGTATATATTCCTTGCAGAGCAGAAGTCAGTCATCATTCTGGAGATATTTAAAAAAAACAAATCAACTTTATTAACTCAAGTAGGACAAGACTGAGAAAAATATGTCCTCTGACAGTCAAAAGTGTCAGCCATTTTCTATGAGCAAGCAGCTCCCCTCTCCTCCCTGCTCATGGCCACAGCCTCAGACACAGACGGGCTTAATGCATGAAATATGAAAACAAGTGGACAGACCTGCACCCTAAATACTGCAACTAATCCGCGTGATTAAGTGCACGTTGATAATACAGGAAACGTGCAAACCAGCTCCCGTGCGAGCAAACTCCAGTTTCACTTTACTTGGCATGAAAGCACCACACTGTTCGTTTAATTAACAAAGAACAAAACGTAAAAGCACTGCGGGGTTATTAAAAAATAAAAAGATGCGAGGCAGCCAACGAGTCGTGTTTAGTCCACGATGATCGATACCGCTACTAGCCCACACAGCTAATACACTTTGGACCCAAGTTGGTTTACGAGCTCCAGAAACGAGTCGGGGCAGTTTGGCGACGGAGCCGGAGCCGTGTACGCGCGGGTCGGCGTTTCTGGCCGGCCTTCCCCGCCCGTACGTGGTTCAAACCGCCGAACGAAGCGAGGCACACGAGGACCGGGGACACGGAGACCCCCGCCGAGCCCGCACCGAGCCGCCGACGGCGGCTACTAGGCCGGCGCCGCCGCCGCTCGGCTCCGTCCGGCTGCGAAAGGCGAAGCGGACCCCCAAAGAGCGACGAAAGTTAGCCAGCTCGCGGTTAAGTCGCGCGTCTGCGCCCCGGGGGACGCCGGGCCGCCTCAAACCCGCCGCTGGCTCCTGTAAAGTCAAACGGAACCACTTGACCGAACCTCTTCGGGAACTTAGCAGCTAAGCGGCTAACGTTAGCAGCCCGAACAACAAGCTCGGCTAGCTTAGCCGGCTAGCAGTTCTTGTCGCGTCTGCTGGAGGAAGAAACGGTGATAAAAAGCATCTGTGTGGCTGTGAATGATTACCGGCGGTCTCCCCAGGACCGGTCGCTGTCCCACTCCGTTTGTTGCCGCTTGTTGCGGAGTTGTGTAAATGTTGTTAACCTGCGGCTCGGATAAACACACACTGGATGTCTGTGTAACGTTGCAAGGCGGTGGGGTGGTAATTATTTGGATATATGTAGCGGTGGATTGACCGGGGTTCAAGCGATCCGAGAGAGCTGTTAAAATGATATTGTTGTCCAGAGGAGAGCCTCCAACCCCTGCTAAAATCACTTTGTCCGGAGCCGAGGAGATCCCTCTTCTCATCTTGCGTACTCGGGGTAACCCCTTTCTTGTCTCTGAACTTTTGAGCCCGTCTATCTGCTAATCCGTCGCAGTTTTTACAAAAATAATCAGACCGAAGTGAAGATGAATGTCTGATTGGTCGACTTTTAAAAAGTATTTTTCCTTAAGAACGTGCATTTAGGCAGATGCAACGGATTTAAAAGTAGCGCAACTCTCGTTTCTCCCGTCAAGAAATGGCTTCAGGAAACGGCCTGATGAATGAAGGGATACGGTTTACGCGCTCAAGAGCCCTCCCGCGAAACTCGGATTTCCCGGGGAAAATTCAAACGAAATTTACATGCCAGACGGCATTGGACCGCCGCAAAAGAGCCCCCGCCCATTTTTGCGCTTTATTCACCAATGAGGACTCAAGATTTCTTTAGCCACGTGTTCATTGGCAGGTGTAAACATGAGACGTCACTCATCACGCCTCATGTATTATGGGGCAGGACCGCAGGGTGGCGCAAGCGACCCATTTTTCTGTGAAGACCGGCTGAAGCTGTGAATAAAACCGCCAAAAAGGAATATGGATAAATGTATTGGGTTTATCGATCTGCAGCTGGAAAATCCCGGAAAAACTGAACATAAATTGATTGCAGAAGCAGCAAAACAGCAAGATTATAATCGCTAGGAATATTAATAAAATTGTGGTATTATTTTAAGCCTTTTTTTGTATTTTTGCACAATATTCTGTACAGTGCTACATTTCCACATCATAGGATTGAAAAAAAAAAATCAATTGGTATACTTGGTATAGTGATACACTATTTATTTCCATGTTCAGCCAGTGCAAACAATATGATGTTAATTCAACCTCAGAGAGAAATACTGTCATTTAAGGAAATATACATCTCAAAATAGCATAAAAATGTACACAACAACGACAAGAAAGATATTGAAATATTACAGCACTGGCCAGATGTGGCTTGGGTACCTTTATTAGCCAGTTTGTGTGCAGATAAGAAGAGGGGAAATCAATTCTGAATTAGGATTACTTTGTGATGCATGTGCTTCACTGCATCTGCCACGTGAGGTACCAGAGCGCTCAGCTACCACAGGTCCCCCTTTGCCTGTTTAGAGTTCCTTTGTGTGTCTGGTTTTTCCTCACCAACCCACATACGTCTTTGGTTAATTAACTGGAGATTCCAAATCAGCACAGTTTTTCCTCGCCTTGTCAAAGACTGTCACCTGTCAGGTGACGTAGGTGTCACCCTACGTCTCACCCCTATGGTCTCACCCAGCGTCACCTGGGATAAGCTCCATCCTCCTCCAACTATGAGCTGAATTGAATGGGAGCAGAATATGGATCAAACACTAACTTTTCCAGATTTTCCAGATGAGAATATGTTGATATTTTTCTGATACTGTATGTGTGAATGATCTTGTGGCGTGCTGTAACAGTGCTGCATATGCCTGTCAGAGTAACCAGCATGATCAAGATGTCAGCAACGTATTTATGTTTTTTAAATAGACGCTGGGATTGCAATGGCTGGATGAAATACAGGTTAAACCTTCAAAATAAAAGAAGAAGCACTGTCCTTTAGAAGGATAATAAAGCTCTTTAGGCCTCACCTTTTTCTCAGCTCTTGACAGCTGCGCTCACTCTTATAAAAAAGGGGACTAAAGATTTTTTTTTTTCTTTACAGTGATTCCTTCATTTGTTATTATTGGAAAAAAGCTAGCATTCAAATTATTATTCATAACTAAGGTCAACCTTTTCAAGGGCACTATTTTTTCACAAAATGGCAAAAAGAGTGGTTGGTAGGTATAAACAACATTTGAAATCTGGAGTAAAAATATTTACTCCTAAATGTCAGTAAACCGAGTTTCACAGGTGATCTCTTCCACCACCTTCCATTGTGTCACACACATACATCAGTCTTGAAATAATAACAGGAGATGACTGATTCACTGTAATCCACAAAAACTGGAACATTGTAGAGGCTAAATCCTAAAACAAACCCCAATCGGAAAAGTGAATATATATAATATATAAATATATATATATTTATATATATATATATATATATTTTTTTTTTTTGTCAATTTCAAAATGCAACTGAGCCCCCAGAAGAAAATCTAAATCAAATCAACATTGGTGTGACTTCCCAGATACTTCCCCCATGAAATTATATGATGGATAAATATCTACATGGATGTTTTAGCATTGAGGACACTATTTATTCTAATTAAAATCATTAATTACGTTTACAGAAATGCAATTTCAATCAGTTTTAGCTGCTGCACAAATGGCCTCACATTTGCCTCCAGACTACTCTGACAGAAAAAAAGAGTTCATGTTTGACTCAAGACAGCAAGCTCCCTGTGTTCTTTAGCAGCTAAATACTCCCAAATCATCACTCCAGCGTCCTTGTGCCTGACAGTTGCTATGCAGTGTTACTACTGAAATTATGCTTGTTTCTCTTTTTTTAAACCAAACATGGTGCTATGCACTAAGACCTAAAAAAATCAAAAAACTCATACACAGTCAGGTTTCATTTTATAGACCTCCAGACGTTTTGTTGTTTGTGGTTTCTGTGCTCTTTTTAGACAGAAAAATGTTCCCCAGAAAATCCCTCAAAACAAACCATTCAGTCTTCTAATTGTGCTGTCATTGCCTTTAGCTGAAATTGAAAATGATATTCAAAGTTTTCCCAGATTTATGTCTAGCAACAGTTGCTCTCTAAGAACATTGTTTATGTCTTTCCCTTGTGTCATTGTGTTAGCAAACACCTGATTGCCCTAGACCAGCTTACTACAAAAATGTCTGCACACGTTCTGATGATTAGTTTGTCAAACGTTGGTGAATTACAACATCTGACTTAAATGTACCCTCTTAGATCCTATGGAGGCAGCAAGAATGTACTCAGTATTGTACATGCAAATTTTTGAGCATTATTTTAAATAAATTAAAAATATCACAGTAAAAAAAATATTATTGCTTGTTTAAGTTGTATTTGTTTAATAGAAAGACCCACAACAATCAGATGATTCTTTATATGTTTTTTAAAAGAAAGAAAAATGTAAAACAAAGAAAATAAAAAGCAGACAAAAAGAGGAAGTTCTAGTTTTTTTAATGGTTGCATATAAAAAAGCAAATAAATTAATAAATATATAAAACTGCTGGACATGTACACAGTATATGTTGAATTCACGGTTCAGCAGCAATACCGGAAGTGGTTATTTCTTTTCAAAATAAAGTAGTGTCTGAAGATAGTTCAAAGATAGTTTGTTTTATCATAAAACATATAGGATATTTTGTAATTGAATATTGTTTTGTTTCAAATTTGATTGTATAAATTGCTTTTTAATTCTTTAATGGCTCTTATTTTGTGAACAACCATCGGAAACGCGTTCTTTTATTGCGTGAGGAGGCGTTGATAGGAGGAGAAGAGGAGCAAGAGGCAGGCGGAGGGAGAGCTGGGAGGAGGACTGTTCCTGTCCTGGTCTGTACATGGGAGCAGTTTGGCTTGTCACGCGCCCTCTCGCAAAAAAAAAAAAAAAAAAAGTATTTCAGTCTTAGAAAGTTGTGAACAGTTGGTCAGTGAAAAGAAGCAAAGGGAAAATTGGGAAAAGTGAAGCGCCGCGGGAGAAAAAACAACAACAACAAAAAAACTAGACAGGATGGGCGAGCCGGTGGACACGTTTAAAACCACTGGATCTGAGCTCCTGCTACCTGTCAGTGAACACCTGGGCTTCTCTCTGGACCAGGTAGGACTCGAGGCCCCCGAGCCACGGCCATGTGGCGTGGAACAAGCTTCATAGATTTGTTTTAAATTCACTTGTTTTAATTTAATGTGGGCGTGACACGGCGTTAGATCTACTGAAGATCACAGCATATCTTTTCCATCACATAAGTTTTCTACGGCTCAGCAAAGAGCAAGTCAAACATTTTGAGCAGCCGTCCACCTCCATCTTCTTCTTCCTTTTTTGTGTGTTTTTTCTATCTCAGGTCAATTTCCTGGCATGCCAGCTGTTTGCCCTGGCTGCTGCCTTCTGGTTTCGCCTCTACCTCAGTCCCAGCCATGCCAGTCCCCTGGTCAGGCACGCTTTTGCCACGGCCCTTGGCATCGCTTTCCTCATCTTCTGCTTCGGATGGTACGTATGACACTGTCTCACACACTCATCCTTTCATTTTCTATTATGTCTCTACACCACTCTATCCTCTACGCCAAATGACATGATTGCCAGCATGTGATATTTAACTGTCATTCATAGGTGGGACAGAGCAGAAGTGCATGAAGTGGTATATAATGCATTTGTAATGCGTCTCAGCTGTATTGATGCACATTGGCTCTTTATACACATATGTCGGTTTTGAATGAAGACCTATGTATAATTAAAGTAATAATATTAAGGGACATTATCTGATGGAGCGTGTTCTTCTCCGCAGGTACTCGGCTCATATTCTGACCACTGTGATCGTAAACTATTTGATCATCATTACAGCAGACCTTAACAACATACACAGGCAAGTGTTTGACTTCACACCTAAAAGGGAAATTTTCACCAGTCACCCACATGGCCTGTTGTGATCTCTTACCAAGTATTGTTTGCAGACCAGACGGGCCTGTCTGTTTCATCATACTGACGGATGGATGACAAAATTAGAGGGAGGGGAAAAAAAAGTGCATAAACCACCACGTAATTATTGGTTTCAAAAGAAAACGGTTTGAAGTGTCTTCACTGAGCAGCTTTATCATGCTGAAGAGAGGCTGTATAAAGAAAATTAGAGGGACACGTAATCTTTATCCTTAATTACGTTACTTTAATTACATTTTTGATGGGTTTAGGGAAATGAGGATACTAATTATGGTAGGGTTTTTTTATTTGTTTGTTTTTTTTTTAATAAAAATCTGTGTTGTTCTTGTTGAACTCAAGATTTAAGCCTCAGTTTTTATGTGAGTGTGCCATTGGTATAAACCTTTTTAGATTTGTTTAAATTTTCTCAACTCGTTGGACAATGAAGAGAATAGAAAAAACAATTCCTTTGAATGTGCGTGAAATAAAGGTTTAAATATATGCTTCTCTAGCATGTAAAACATTTCTGGACCTTCATGGTAATGGTAATTTCTATGTGTTGCTGTCGTAGGTACTGTTGGTTTCAGGTAGAACTTGTCAGACAAGAATAACCAAGCCCAGAAACATTCCCACTTGGGTGTTAAGTAGAATGGGTTGATGAGTAATTTTGCATTTAAAGAATTTATAACAATGATGTGATATTTAAAAAAAAAAAACCAAAACAAAAACACACCCCTTCTTTTTCCTTTACCATTTGTTCTCCGGTTACATTCCCACACTGACGTTCTGCACTGCCGTGCTTGCATTGTCTTGCTGGTGTAACCTGGCTCATAATGCAGTGCTGTCTTAAGAAGTATGTAGATAACATGAAAACAAATCAGCTAAAAAGCAGCTAGAACTGCCAGCCAGACCAGTCTGTTCATAAAAGCAAAGAAATCCCATGTGTCTGTCTTGTTCGAATGCTTTTTTCACTCTTTGCTGGCACTTTTTATTCAGTGTATGTGTTAATATTGTAAATGGTCAAACATTTTTCATCAAGTTTGACATTGTGTGTCAGTCAGATGCAGTATGGCTCAGTTTTTGTTGTCTTTTCTTCTCTTAAGTGTTGGATGCCACATGAATGTGGGGATGTTAAGTTGTTGTGGTATTTTTGTGTTCAGGGGATTACTTGGAAGCAGGAAAAATAAAAACTGGAATTGGAGTGGGACTTTAGGCGGAAACCAAACACAAAACATCCCTAGTTATATGTGACTTTTGTACACCTCCAATGGCTCAAGTTAATTATCTTCGACAAATATGCAAATAGTTTTTCATGAACTTTGAACTTGCATCTGATTAATTTAGCTTATGTTTGTTTTTTTTTGGACACAATTAGAGATTTGCAGTTACATAATATGAATATTATTTACTCCTGCAGAAATAATGCAAGTTTGGACGTTCTTCATTGAAAATGGGCAGTGACTCTGCCGTTGCCAGGAGCAACAAGGCTGAAGAATGAAGCCGATCCCCACGATATCCCCATACTTTTGATATCCACATTTCTGTCAGAAATAAATAGCCTTGTTTTAAAGCTGGTTTGGATGATTTCTGACCTCATACTCCACACTGACGCTCTGCTTGAGTTGTAAGAGTCAGTTTCAGAATTTCCTTTGACTAACACTGTTATCAGTGGATGTGGAGTATTCAAAGACCTACCCTAACTGTAACAGCCCATGAGTCATCTCCCCGTGTTTTAGTGATCTCGGTGACACGTTGTCTGCTTTGTTTATGTTTACTTCTCCACACGCAGGTACTCCATGGTGACAGCTATGGGCTATCTGACGATGTGCCAGGTGAGCCGAGTCTTCATCTTTAACTATGGAATACTTTCTACTGACTTCTCTGGGTAAGGAGAATTATTTAGTTGGCTCATTTCTTATCTGTTTGCCACACCTTCTTGATGACAGCCTAGTTTTTATTCTTTGCAGCTGTAGAGCAAGTCTTTTGTCATTAGCTTATCCCTACAGATTGTATTTTTATAACGTGGCCAGCGCCACAGCCTTGCGTAAATAAGAAACTAGCGATTAAAGAGCAGTAAGGTTTTTTTTTCTTTTTTTCCAGTTGGGATTTGCAGTTTACTAAAGGCAAGGTACTTGCTGACACTTTGAAACTGTGTAAGAATGGTTAGGTTGGTCTTTTGATAGACTTTCTGTGTTTGAACGGTTATGTTTCACTGTCATATTACTTTTTGTGTGACATGGAGAAATGCAAAGATATTCTATGTTATGTATAATTGCCTGGTACATGCAACTCCTCCTCATTTATTTAGGGGGGCATATTCAGATTTCTTTTTCTTTTTCTAGTATCTAGAGCATATATTTGGGTGCACTAAGTGACAAAAAAGTAAAGATTCTTGAGATACAAACTTCTTTGACATATCCTAGTGCGGTGCAACATTGTTGGCAGGCTCATTTATGCTCCATGCAGCGTTGGTCTTAGCCAGGCCTTTTTGTCATATTGTGATATGGTGATAAATCAAATTAGGGATGCAGCTTTTTGTTCCCCTTCCCTTCCAAGCTTTTATATCTGACATGAATAGCTGTGAATGTCAGAGAAAGTTCCTTTTAATCAACTCGAGGCATTTTTGCACAATAATCACATTTGTGAAAAAGTTTCCGTCTGGCTTTAAATCACATCATAGCACAGAAACGGCTCTTTTAAGATTGTCAAAGACCTTTTTTTTTTTTTTTAACTGTCGACTCTGGTAAATCAGCTGTTTTGGTGCTAACAATATTTTGATATCAAGACTTGGACAAATGGGTTGGTATCAAAGGTACAGTTTTAAAGTGGTTCAGGTCGTACCTGTCAGAGAGAACCTTTTTGGTTCACATTGGTGAATGCTTTTCTTCTTCAGCTCCATTAACTTATGGGGTTCCTCAAGGCTCTATTTTGGACCCCATGTTGTTCTCATTGTATATGTTGCCTTTGGGGTCTATATTTAGAAAGCAAGTTTTTTGATGGTTTTGCTGATGATATCCAGGTTTATATGCCCATTAGATCAGACAGCAATACTTCACTTTGACAGCAACACTTCATCTTTGTTAGACTGTCCGAAAGACCTAAAAACTTGGATGAAACTTAACTTTCTGAACCTCAATGAAAAAATGAAAAGAAGTCGGAAGACGGTCATCTGGTTTGGGAAATCAGATTTGGTCTGCGGTTTGGCTGATGTTCTTTGCCCTTTTGGCTCCTGTAGTCGCTCTGCTGTCAGGAATCTGGGTGTGATTTTTGACAGCACGCTTAAGTTTGAAAAACACATTAATGCTGTGGTAAAATCATTTTTTTTTTATACCTACAGGTCATTGCTAAGGTGAAGTTCTATCTCCCTGCACAGGATCTAGAAAAAGTAACTCTTGCTTTTGTTACTTTACGTTTAGACTACTGTAACGTGCTGTATGTTGGTTTAAATCAATCTTCTCTGGGACATCTGCAATTGGTTCAGAACACAGCAGCTTGACTCTTAACTGGCACCACGAAGCGTGATCACATAACTCCAGCTTTGGCATCCCTCCGCTGGCTTCCCACCCGAGTCCAAATTTGATTTTAAGATTTTATGTTGACTTTTAAAGTTTTTAAATGCAATGGGACCCTCTTATCTGTTAGAACTCCTCCGCATCCACACACCAGTAAGATCACTGCGGTCAACCAAACCAGTTGCTTCTAGACGGTCCACGATGAAGTTTAAAACATACTTTCCAGTGGCAGCCCCAAAGCTGTGGAAAGACTTGCATTTTCTTATTCACACTGCTCAAACCTTAGCTATTTTCATATTTCCTCTCTTTGGCTTCCAGCTTTGAGTAGAATATGACACACAGACAGATATAAGACTACTGCTTTTTTTATTTTATTGTTTCTTAAATGCTTTTTATTTTATTTTCTGGCTTTTAAATAACGATTTCTGTTTTATTGTTATCTGATTGTAAAGCATTTTGGTCAACCTTATTGGTTTTAAATGTGCTATATAAATAATTTTGACCTTGATCTTGAGAGAATATATATCCAAAGCATGTGACAGATTAATGTGCTGTAGCAGAAGTTGTCTTTATGACGTGACAGGCCATTACTATCCTGGTGATTATTCTGCCATTCCTCTGCATAAGCTGAGAATTTTACAGTTTTTGCAGTAGAAAAGAAGCGACATTAGTCTTGTGCACTGTTCTGACTGGGAAGCGTTGCAGCCATGCTGGGTGGCATCCTGAACATTTTTCTTTTAAAGCCCTCTAACTCTCATTGAGCTGGCACTGCCAGCCACACGGCGTTCCGCTCTCTTCCACAGCTTTCCATGCTGTGCACACAATGGCGCCCACTCACAGAGAGGAACCAGTGTCTGTCTGTGTGTGGAACAGGGAGAGAGATGTAGTTTATATGTGCTATGGTGCGCGCACACACACACACACACACACACACACACACACACACACACACATTCTTTGGACAGACTTCTGTTTCTGTGAATGAAATTAGGAGAAGGCGTGTTGGACGTCCTGTACTGAAACTTATTTTCTTCCCATGTTGTCTCTCTGCATTTGAATGCGACTATCTAGAGGATAAAGTTCTGTATCCCACATGTAATGGCACTGCAATATGTTGGCACTATGCTGTTTTGTTACGGGGTGAAAATGTGGTGTTGCGGGTTACAAAGCAAGATGAGGATTCAGTGAAACTGAACGGGAATGAACTACACTGGATTAATAAGTGACCTGATTTGCCTCAACTGGAAAAGAATGAAGTGATTCACCAGAGGAGATAACTTCTGTATCTTCAGAGGCGGTGCAGGCTCTAACTTGGATAGGGGATTTGTTCAGTGTTGGTCAGTCAGTCTTATTAGATAATGAAAACGTTGCTCTCCTTCACTAAAACATCCCGCTGACCTGGCAAGCTTGCTGGGCTCTCAGAGACGCTGTATCTGACTTTAAAAACATTTACTTACATCTGAAATCTTGGTAAATTTTCCACCTTCATCCAGTTGAGTTTGTGGGAATAAAAACCACATCTTTTTAGCTGCAGAAAAATTCACATCTGACTGACAAATAAAGTTAAAGTTTCATGTAAAGCGTTGGGCCAGAACAGCTTATTAGTCATTTTACAAGTTCATTGGAAGTTCACGGGAGGGATTAAGTATATTTGTGCTTTAAAAATGATGCCGTCACTGATGTTCTGCTTCCTGTGTTTGACAGCAATGTCACCGAGGTGCTTGGCTAAGATAAGATAACTGTAAAGACCTGTAACATATGACCAGCACTGATTTCACACTCGCCAAACCAGTCCGAGAATGCTCTCTGGGTGGGGGTGGAGTTGTCCCAGAAGAACTGCTCTCATCAGCAGAGGATGTTTCATTATTGGGTAAAACATGATCACTTGGAACAGTTGTACATTGATTTCCAGTGATTCTTCTCTGTAATGGGACAAGTGGACCAAAACCAATGGCTTAAACATGCCCTCAGCAGCACAACGGTGATTGCCTTCCCTCATCGCCGTCGTCCGTCACTCAGGCCTGCGCAGTCCTCTTAGTGCCTGCTGGACATGCTCTCTCCTGGTGCTAGTCCTCGTCTGACCTCATTTGTTTTTACCAGATCTCAGAACACTTTCAACTCTTCAGGTTCCTTTTGGATTTCTCAAACGTGCTTGAATGTTTTTAATTGGGGGTTTATAATAATAACCGTCTGGATGAAACTGTCTGCACACGCTTCCCGATGACAGTCTGAGCACGTCCTGTCACGACTCTGTGATTCACAGAAGGAGGAGTTGCTCTACCGTTTCACTTATTGCACAAGTGTAATTCTGGTCAAATGTGCAGCCCTGGTGTTTTTGCCCATCGGGCTAAATGCAGATATCACCGTGATCAACGTGCATATTGAAACACTTGCCACTTGAGCGGTCTTTAGTCCCATTCTGAAGGTTCACGCCTTCTGTCAAAGCAATGCAAGCGAATCATTCACACCTTCAGTCAGTTTTAATTAACATTCCTAAATGGCTTCATTCAGACTTGCGTGTGAAAGCGACTAAAAGACGCATACGTGTGATATTTGACATTCACTCGAAATATAAGGTTACAGCAGACGAGATGGATAACTGGACTATTGCTAATTCATATATGTACGTGATGCTGCAGATTCCTGTAAACAGGTGTTCATAAACCGGATTAACTCAACATTCAGTTTTAAGTGTTCCTGAAAGCTTAAATCTGAACGGGTGAATGGAAGTCAGTTCTCGCCTTGAAAGGCCTTTTCTTGTGTTGTTTCTATGTTGTCATCACGATACAAAATCAGAATCTGCGGGTCCTGCTCAACGTTTCCTTTTCGTATCTGAGCAAAATAACTCACCTTGATTTCTTCAATTGACCATGCATGTTTCTTCAATCACTGTTTTTTTAATGTATTCCTTGTTGCTGAGTGGAAAAATCAATTTAAAAAATGTCTAGAAAGTAATTCAACCAGAAGGAAAAAAAAAAAAGTAAAACTTTTTTTTTTTTTGCTCAGACCTTTGATGATAGTAACCCAGAGGATCACCACACTGGCTTTCCAGCTTCACGATGGTAAGAAAAACAGCCGTCTGCACACAAATAAACTCGACAGATGCCAGCAAACCTTTTGTAGCCGTGCAGAACGAATCAGTCATAATGTTTTATTTCACCTGTGTCTTTGAACTGTGACTTCCAAACCTCTTTCCATTTTAAAAAAAAAAAAAAAAAAAAAAAAGTTATGATTTAGTCACCATGTGAGGACAGCAGGGAAAGGACAGATTAAATGTAGCGAATACTTTTTTTTTGTTTGTTTTTGTTTTTTCACAGGTATGTGTAAGAAAAGTGAGCAGCTGACGTCGGAGCAGAAGCTCATGGCTATAAAGTAAGTTCCACCTTTAAAACAAACATTGTTCTCCATGTAGTCTTTTTTTTATAAGGTATTTGCACAAAGGCTGATACTTTCGTTGTAGGTTACAGGTCTTAAAAGGAAGAATATTGTTCTAAAAAACTTTTGACATCACAGAACTAAATATGGAGCATTGTACTTCATATTTATGCATCTAGATACACGTTTGCTGCTGGCCTCCTATAGGAATTCCCATAACCTATCATATTTTTGTGCAACTTTTTTTTTTTTTCTTTTTTTTTCCCATGCAATATCACCTCTTTTTACATGCATAAATGCATGGGTACTTTTAATGCTTTCGAACTGCGTCTGAATTAAGTATTGTGCAATGCATGCAATTATTGAACATATTTTTTTTTTTTTTTAATCAAAAAGCGATCTTGAAATGCAATTTGGCTCTTTTTTGAAAAACCTGGATGAGTAGATGCGGTGATTGTTGCATAGCTGTTACCTTGTGGTGAGATTCCTCTGCTACCTGTAGGGTTGGTTACCACTTAAAAGGTTTTAGGTGCTCTGTCTACGTCATATACATGTTTTGACTCTTTCTAACAGACTGCAGCTCAGCTCGTCATAGCTGAAATACTGGTCTTTCTCTAGATAATTGAACTGATTGTATTATACTTATTAATGGTAAACAGACTACTTCCGCAGTTTCATCTTTATTTAGAGCTACCTGGCATGTGTTTTATCTCATTTTACTCTAGACACGGCGAAAGTAAACTGTCTCAATGTGACATTTCACTTGAAATCATCTGTAGTTCTGATTAAAAGAGCCTGCTGCTCGGTTTTTAATGATTTCTCCGATTCTCTGTGCAGTGTGAGGCCATCTCTCATTGAGTACTTGAGTTATAATCTGAACTTCCTGAGTGTCTTGGTGGGGCCGTGTAGTAACTATAAGGACTACGTAGACTTCATAGAGGGCACGCACATCAGCAGGAGGCTCAGACGGCACCCTGGGACATGTAATGGACAAAATGGCTATGAAAAGTCTCCAGACCCATCGCCTCTTGTAAGTTCATGAATTTGCTTCTCTTGCTGTCATTCACAGACATGAGCTTCATTTTTACACGCCTCAGTGGTCAAAGAGGATTCTGGCATTCAGAGAGCGTACAATCTTTTCCATCGAGCCACGAAGCAGATTTTTATCAATCCTCAGAGATGAGATTTGTTTTCTCTTTGCAGAATGAGGTCTGTCACAAGCTACTGGTCTGCAGCGGCTGTATGCTCTTCTTCCTCACTGTGACTCGATCCTTGCCGATAAAGCACAACGTTGACTCCGACTTTGTGAACTCCGCTCCCTTCCTGACCAGGCTCACTTATGCTTTCTTCTCAATACAAGCCGCAAGACCCAAGTTCTACTTTGCCTGGACGCTTGGTAAGCCGTGTTTGCATTTTTAGTTGTAACCGGTCTGTTGCTTGTTGGGACAGAATGCAAGACCGTATTTGATAGTGGTAACAAGACAACATATTAAATATTGGCACCGGGAACTTGTTTTGAACACGTTGAGAGATGGTCGTGTTTGTCACTGTGCTGCAGCAGTCTGATTTCTTATGTCGCTCTAAAGTCTGCATCATTCAGTAGTAATACAGCTTTTATGCAGGTGCCAAGTTTAATTAATATGAGCACAAATGCATTCCCATACCATCACAGATTCTGGTTGTGAACTCTGTAAAGAAATGTATACATGTATAGATGAGAGCCCAGAGAAGGCAGCAGTGTTTCTGGAACGTTACGGAAGTTTTGTTTTTGTTTTGCATGTTTGGGATTTAACTTGCATTTGTTGGTGTAGTGATGAGCTTGTATGCCTCGAGTTCAAGCAGTGATTTCCACAACAAAATTGTGTCTGTTTATCATAATGCAATTTTGTTTAAAGGTTAGAAGATTATAAGTGGAAGTCATTGGATTTTGACCTTTAGCCTTGTGTATATTGATTTCTCATAATTCTGTACATTTGTTTATGGTATTAAATGCTACCTAAACTGAGTCCAAGCGGCCCGGCACTTGACTGTCTGATACCCTGCATATCTGTGTACCAAACTCAGAGAAGAAGAAAGAAAATGGAGAAGAACATTTGACCCTATTAATCTCCAGGGTCATCAATCACTCCTGTCCTCGTTTACATCTGGGATAAATGTGGGAAAACAAAATCAACACTTCTGACTCTCAGAACTATTCTCTACCTTCAGCACCGAATCCCCTATCTCCTTCAGCTGCTACAAATCCATCTTGCTTCCTTTTTCAGTGATTTAATGGTGGCCATCAGTAGCTTGTTCACTCAACTGCTGTGCATCCTTCTCTTTTAACCAAACGTAGCAGTCCTACCACATGTGCTGGTCTGATTCCTTCTGGCAGTTGCATTTCACTCTCTAGATACTTTGCTCTCATTGAGAGAAGTAAACTCAAACTCCTGAATTGTTGCCATCCTACTACGGGTCAACTTGATCCCATTCATACAAGACTGCCCTAAGCCATAGCCCCCTCTGTTGCATCAGCTATTACAGATGTCTTCAGTCCTCTTTCTTTTAAACTGTCAGCTGCCACTAATGGGTTTAATCACTATATTCTGCTATCAGTCCTTTCTGAAATGGGTATCTCAGGCAAAGCACTCTTGTATGTCACTGGCCATGCATTCAGTGTCATGGCCAGGGCAGCCGTCCCTTTCTTATTGCCTTCCCATAGGAGTTCCCCAAGGCTGTGTGCTGGTGGCCCTTCTGATTGCCCTCTGCACAACTTCATTGGCTCAGGTCATCTGCTCGCATAGGTTTCTAATATCACTGCTATGCAGATGATACCCAGCTCTACCATCTTGGCGGGGATATCCATCTGCCTCTCTGAGATCTCGTCAAGGATGATGGAACATCACCTCTCCACGACTGAGCTCTTGGTCATTCCTACCTATTGGTCTGTCCACCAGGAGTTCAAAATCAACATCACATCTAAGGCACTGAAAGATCTGGGTGACATCACTGATAACCAGTTATGTTATTCTGCTATGCTGTTTTGGATATTTACTACTTAAAGAAAATCAGGACGTATCTTTTTATGTATACCACCCAAGTCAAGTCCTGGTACAGGCCGTGGTCATCTCCCACCATGTTTACTGACATGCCCTCCTGGTTGGCTTTCCAGTTTGTAGTGTGAAACCTTCAGAGATGGTCCAGTACACAGCAGCGGGTCTGGTTTACAGTGGTGCTAAAGGGGTTCATGCCATTCCATTGCTGTCTACTGTCTACCAGTAGCAGCTCGAATCAAATTTAAAGCAGTTCTGCTGCCATACAGAGAGGTATCTGGGTTGGCTCCTACCTGGATAACGTCACTCATACAGGTTTATATTCTTTGCAATATTACACTGATAACCACAGTACTGATAAATGTTTAATTTTTATTTATTTTTTGCTAAACTATTTGGATGCAGGGCCCACTTCGTCTTTACTTGTCCTTCCTGACTGATTCACTGATGCTTATGCTTGATAATATTTGTGCATGTTGCTTTTTCCTTTCGTGGGTGTCTCAGTATTGGATAATTTTTTATTTATTTCAGCTGATGCAGTGAACAATGCGGCAGGTTATGGTTTTCTGGGAATAGATGAGAGCGGAAAGCCATCCTGGGACCTCATCTCCAACATCAACATCATCAGGATTGAGGTAACTTCAATCGTTTCACATAAAACATGAATAAATGTAAAATAAAAATAAAACCCACATTGTTCAGTCGTGTTAAATTGTATGTTGGCATCACATTTACTGTAGTCACTGAACTTTTTTTTTTTTTTTTTTGTTTTCCCCAGACAGCGACCAGTTTCAAGACTTTCATAGACAACTGGAATATTCGTACTGGAATTTGGCTTAAAACGTGAGCGCGGAAAAGATGAACCCAGCTACTTTTAAATGTGATTTTACAAGTAATTTTAAATGTAATTCCAGTGTTTTTCCCCTTATGCCAGAGTGTGTTATGACCGAGCCTCTGAGCACCGGTTGGCACTGACCTTCATCCTGTCTGCCCTGTGGCACGGTGTTTATCCGGGATACTATTTCACCTTCCTCACTGCTATCCCCATCACCATAGCAGCACGAGCTGTGAGTAGTACAAAGTCAAATTAGAACCTCAACTGACCACCGGTAGAAAAATGATATGACTAAAGTAAAACGCATTTTTAGTTGGTAAATGTCTGTTCCTCTTCATTTCCCCATCAGATACGGAAATCTATTCGTCACTACTTCCTGGGCTCCAGAGCCTTGAAGCTGGGTTATGACATCTTAACATGGACCGCCACCCAGCTGGCCATCTGCTACACCGTCATGCCGTTTCTTCTTCTGTCGGTGGATGAAACTGTGGTTTATTACAGGTATGTCCTGTCTGACTTTGACTTTAACCACTTTATCCTTGATCCACTTTGTCAACTTGATTTACGTGGTATGTCTGCATTACATTTATAAGAAACCCTCTTTACCCATCTTTACCCTCCCTGTGGAGGCTAAAGATGATCCAACGTGCTCTCTCTCTCTCTGTATTTTGTTTGTATTGTGGTAGGGATTTGTGAGCTTGTTAGTCTGTTTTTGGGAAGTTTTGGCAGCTTCCACGTTGATCAAACGTGTCTTTAGTTTAACAGAGTCACTCTGATGGGCTCCAATCTTCTGGAAATAGGAGTTTAAATTAATTGAAGGCGTGAAGTGACGGAGCAGCTGCACCAGCAGTACCCTCTGTCGTGTCACATTTTCCTTCTGATCAGCCTTTCTGTTTACATTGCTTAAATGGTTCGGAACGTTCAGCTTGGATCTCTCCTTCTTCTTCCTCCCTAGCTCTATGTACTTCCATGTACACATCATCAGCATTCTGGCTGCGATCGGCCTGCATCGGAAACATAAACCCAGAGAACCCTCTGCCACCACAAAGTCGTTCTCCTCCTCCTCCTCCTCCTCCTCCTCGGATTCGTGCTCAGCCCAGTGCCAGCCTGTTCACTCCAACAACAATGACAAAGTAGACTGAAAAAAAAAAAAAAATCCCTTCTTCACACCCTTTCACCCAGCTCTCAGTACTCCCACAAAGACAACTCGGTGTCCTTGGAGGACCTTCAGCCTACTTAAAGCGAGGCAACATTGTGCTATTTATTTATTTTTTTCCTTGTAGACAATACAGATTGAAAAGAGAAGACAAAAAAAACAAAAACTTTTATATCATAATACAGTGCAGGATTTGTAACTTCTGCCACTTTAGGACGACGTTACACGACATCAGCAGCTGAGTGTAAGGAGAAAGATTAGCTGAGGAAACGTCTCTGCTGCCGCCGCCACCAGGATCTCGGTTTCCCAGCACGTTTCCTTCTCCTACCCCGACTTTCAACAAGTTTTCCCTTCTTATGCCAGTCTGAAACAGCAATGCGCCCGCTGCAACAACACTAACGGAGAAAGGGGGCTCACTTTCTGTGCTGTCCTCGGTCTGCGTGTCCAAGTGACTGGTGGGATCTGAGCCAGCACAGTGGGAGAGCACAAATACCAGGACGCGCACACTCGGACTCATCCATAAACAGATATTAGGAAGCAAATATGCGCATACTTTCTCAAACGCGCTCGCACTCGGTTACACTGCGATGGCACACAAAGGCGGCTATTGTGAAGCCACAAAAGAGTGTGCCAAGTGGGCAGAGAGCTGCATCCACTGCACCCACTTAACCCGGAGGATGTTTTTAGATGTGCGTTTGCGCCTGATTTGAGCTGTTCACGATGTGTCTGATACCTGATGTCGTGACAGGAAGCAATTTAGACAAGAAAACCTCAATGAAACTGAAAACACATTTAAAGCTGTTGTTGTTTTGTTTTGTTTTTTTCTGTCTGGGTGATGGCATTGCACCATGAAAGGTTGGCAAAAACAAATTTGTATCTGCACTCAGCTGGAGTGCGGTGCCGAGCTGCTTCTGTGGTTTTCTGCAGGGTTGAGAGGTTTATTGAACAGGCATCTGGTGGCTGCTGGACCGTCTGAACTGATCTGAACTCAACGATGACAGCAGGTCATCTGGGACTGGAACCAGCAACCTTCAGGGTCTCCTCATGCAACGTACCAACCAGCAGCTGAGAGCCTCTTTGTCCACAAATGTCCCTTTTTTTTTTTTTTCTTTTAAAACTCACACTAGCTTTTACTTTTGCGCAAATGAAGTTGATGAAACTGAAGTGTATGTTTTGATCACTGATGAGTCAAGGTCAGTAAGCAAAAAAAACAAAAAAGGCGGCTTCACTTTTACATTTTTTTTTTTCTTTGTGGTGACTTTTAAATGTGGTTCTGGTATTACTGGTGCTGTCTGTGGACTAGTGTAGCTTTCAGGTACATTTAAATAATACATTTTTTTCATAAGGATTATTAGAAACGCTGCTAACTGATTGCCTGGGTACAAAAATGAAAGAAAAAAAACCCATAACATTATGCTTGAAAAGGTCTTTAAATGCTTTATATAGGTTTCCTAAAAATACAAAAACCCATCATCATTTTAGTCTGTTTCATTATGCCAGAAACACAATCTTTATCCATTTTGTCTTGAATTGTAATATGACAACAGCCTGCGGTGTGGACATGCCTCGTTTTGCCTCAGCTTATAGACTGACTCAGACCTCTGACCTTTTAAAGATTAAAGCCTTATTTAAAAATAAAAGAAAATAAAAGGACCATGAAGATTTATTTCAAAAAAAACAAAAGATCCAACTGATGGAGCTTTTGTTCTAATAAGAACCCAGTTGACAGACAAGTGGAGGCTTACAAAGTAGGGCTGCACAAGTGAACTTTAACTAAACAAGCATTGCAGGGGAAGTATTCTAGATTTTAGGGGAACCTGCATAAGTTTGTCCATGTAGAACAATTTCTTAGTAAATCTTCCATTATTTGTGGTTAGAAGACTCCAATATTTGTTGTCGGTTTTATTAATGCTTAAATTGCACAGCCGTACCTCCTAAAGGAGTCAGTGAAGTGTCCGTAGTGGGAACTCTGGGGGGACCGATAGACTCCAGATTACTTTACAAGATGTCATTGTACCAGTGACGCCTGAATCGGACGGTTTCATTTACTGAGGCCTGGCTGCCGCGAACTCCTCAGGAGGTGTGGCACTTATGTGAAGCTCAACCCTGGCTACGACTTTCCGGGAGCCAAGTAATGGGCGCAAACGGGGTCATAACCTTTTTAATTTAGTGCTACGTAATGTGTTTGGGGACACAAGACTGTTGGACTACATGTTGGGGATGTGTTTTTAGAGCAGGGAAATGCATGCCATGTGTGTATTACGAGTGTGTTGTCAGAATGAGCAGCTATTAGAAGAATTTAACACTGATTTTGTGTGTGTGATCTAGATCTCTGACCGTGAGAATGTGACTTTATGTCAGTGATACTTAATTATATTAGTTTTTTTTCTGTTTTGGTTTTTAATATTATGTGTTTGGAGGAAAGTGTGAGTGTTATTAAAGAAGTCCCAGAAAGAAATAAAACCTCAGTGAATGCATATCAAGCATTTTTTTTTTTAATTTAACAAAGTTTGACTAATGCTTTTGTAGTTTTTTTTTTGTTTGTTTTTTTATAATAATGATTAACTAAGAAGAAAAACATTTTGTATGAAGACAATTTGAATAAAGTGTGTCTTTTAGGAAAAACAGAAAAATCTCTGTCACATTTCTTTTGTGTATGTTTGCATCCCGCCGGACTTCCAGCAGCGAGTCGAACCTTCTCCATGCAACACCTCTCCCAAGCTGCTTAACCTCCGGTGATGATCTGTAAAGTAGCTCCTGCTCTGTCCCCTGCGTCACAAAGCCCCCTGTGGATGTGTGTGGGTGGGAGCTGATCCTGCTTGAGCTCACAGAAAACTCATAACAGTCAGGAAGAAAGACGGCGGGATAAAAATAACAGATGAATGTCATCCTAAACCTGCCAGTGGTTCAGTGTTTGATTGCCTTTTTCCGTCAAGGGCACTTAGGAAGCAGAATTACTGAATGCTGCGTGAACATGGAGCTTTTAAGAACACAATCGCCTGCATCTGGGAGGGGCTGGTGGGGTTGCTGCATCTCAAGGGCCGGGATACGGTGAAGCTGTGGAGCATCCATTGTTATATTTGTATTGCTGTCCTTTTCTTGACCAAACGTGTTCATCTGGACGTTTGTGTGCAAAGAGGTATGCAAATATTCGAACACCTGTGGCCAAAACAGCATTGCTCAAACCTTTATGCATCAGAATTGCAAAAAAAAAAAAGGCATTACTTTTACTGCATGAAATATAAGAATGTTTTAGTGCATCTTCATCACAAAAGTCTGCATCAGAAGTTTGAAAATAAACTAAACAAACCAAGCCTGGAGGATTGTGGAAAAGGGGGCTACCTCTCAAGCAAAGGTACAGTTGGGGAAGAAAGTTTACGTAAAGAACCCTTCTGCAACTGTTACTGATGGAGTCGGACTCGTGTTTCAGCCGGTGACACAATAAACATTTCGTTAACAGAAGGCCGGGTTGATTAAATTAAATATTGCTGGTGAACAAGAGACCTTGTCATGTAGGAAAGGAGGGGCTTTAGAAATTCAGGATGTATACTGCAGTTACAATGGCGTATATTGGGATTGGTTAGCCTGAAACAAATAGTTAAAACATGTATTTGAGTGGAGTGTCACTTGATTTGAGTTGAAAATGTAAACAGATTCACCTTTTACACAAGTACAAGTACGTCAGAAAATATCACCTGCACTGCCAAAAGCACAACATTGGTTAAGATAAAACACACAAACACGGGAGGAAATTGGGTTTTTAATGAGTTTTTTATAGAAGAAAACTGACCAAAGATCTCCGGCTTTCTTGGTGTCAGATTCCGGATCTAGTTTAGGATCTGCTTGTGTGTGTGAGGGTTTGAAGGACCACTGAGAAAACTGCGCCACCTTCAGGCAGCTCCAGGAAAGCATAAACGCTCCTCTCATCACCATCTTCAGCAGCAGTCAGCGACGCATCGACAAGGATCTTTTAGGATGCATGTTTTGCCTGCATGCTGTATTGAACAACTGCTGGGACAACAAGGACAATAGTGACTTCATGTGCTTTATTCAGTCTTCTTTCATTTAAAATGTCAGCAGCCAGCGTTGTGGTTGCTGCTGGAGTGTGAATAGTCTAGCAAAGAGCAGCAGTTGTTTTTCTCCCTTCATTTAACCGTTTTATTAATTGCTAGACCTCTCATCATCACATCCTTTTGTTTATCAAGCAATCATCTTTCATAATATTCTTTAAATTATTGTATCCACTGCACAGATTCTACAGCGCTACACCGTAGATGCATGTTCATTTACCAGTCTTTAATGGTTCTCTGCAAGGGCAACATGTGTATATACATATATATTATATATATATATATGCAAAAAAAAAAAACCCTTATTCTAAACTGATGTCGGCCCTCTAAAATGGAAAGGCGTGGGATTCCTTCTGCTTTATTACCTCCAATGACTCATGTCGTGCTGTAAAGCTCAGGCACATTCTCAGTTTTTATTATCATTTTTAGTCTTCATTTTTTTAATTATAGTGCATGCAATGTGGAAATCAAGCAATCAGACCAAAAAATAAAATTACATGAATATATTAATTTCTTTGTACATTTTCTTCATGTTTCACTCTTGAGCATCACTGTTACCCACACTGTAAATAGTTAAAACAATCATATACAAGCTAAGACTCCTATGTGAGTGTGTGCCTTAAGAGCATGTTTAGTGAGTATAGTAAAGGGCTGTAACACAACGTTATCAGTTAGGAGATCCTTTGAGTTAGAGAAAGGTGGCGCACTTCATGCTCACTGTCTGTAATGTTAAATGTTGTCCTTTGGATTAGAGAGAGTGCACAATGAGAAAAAAATATGATTCAACTGCATACGAAAGCTTCAGTGTGGCTGCAGGAAGAGTGATGTCTCCCTAAGAGGTGACACGAAAGCGAAAGAGAATAAAGAAAATAGATAAATAATTCAAAACTTTATGGGGAATAAAAACTCTGAGGGTTTGAGGGGTTTAGAAGGACAGAAATCAGGTGAACTAGTGTGGAAAGTTCTGCGAAACGGAAACGAGCCCAGGCCTTCAGTCTGTCCGCCACTAGAGGGCAGCAGAGTCATTATAACAGAGGCTCTGGACGATGTGCGTTAGGAACCAGCCACTGGACTGTAGTGGTGGGCTTTTGGACCCGAGAGGTCAGGGATTATCTCACCAGGGAAGAAATGGTGTATCTAATAACACGGGTGCAGTAATGTTTGATGTTTGTGTTTCCCCATCTTCTTCTGACTGCACTTTAATTGATTTTGACAGTTTACGCATTAGTGTATATCACTGCTTTAGTACAGCAAACACACACGCTGCATGTTGCTCATATGAGACAAAATTAAAATTAAAATGAGAAAATTATACGTTATCGTATTTTCAATGACCTCCAGAGGCCTGGTTGCCATGGCATGTCTTCTAAACTATTCATAAAGTTAAGAAGTAAATGGGAAACATAGAAAAAAAATTCATCAAAGCATGACTTGAAAACTAAATCATTAGTTTTCAAAGTGCATTGCTCTTTGTTCTGACATCCTGTGTTTGCTGTCAACATTTTACGAGAGAAAAAGATTTTTCTCTGAATAAGTTGCTGTAGAGCTTTGTTTCACTGCACTGGTTCCAAAGGTTTGTATATACTTTAAAGAGACATCAAACTTTCAGTGACATCTAAGTATCTTAATGACTCGGAGTCAGAGGTCAGTCAGGTGTGGTTCAAGAGACGACCGGTTTCCTGTGCTTAGGTTCGGACTTAATCAAATGTTGTCTAAAATCCTCCCCGGAATACTTTGGACAGATTTATTCTTGTTTGGTGCCCGTTTTCACTGCAGTCGGCGAGGAAAGTCCAACCGGTCTCAGATAACGCCAATTTACTGATTCCAAACTGCGTTTGCCTGGCACAAGTCGACTGCTCAGTGTTTGCTGCTCTCCGTCGGAGCAGGCGGCGACTGCGTGTCGTCCTGCGTCTCCGTCTGGGCCTCTTTCTTCTCATCGTCGTCCTTGAAGAAGAGAAGTGGAAACATGCCGAGGATGCAGCCGATGCCTACGCCGATGGCTTTGCCCTGCACACGGAGGGACGGAAGAAAGATGAAAATAATGACCAGATAAATCTGAAGAAAATGCCCACAGTCACAAATCCACATAAAGACATGTGTCAGTTGTACAACTCAGTCTACTGCGATTAACAAACCCAATTTTGTCCATTTATAGGAACAAGCAAAGCCTTTAAAAAAAAAAAAAAAATCAGGCACTGACTTCACCTTCTACATTTCCTAACTTGTTCAAAAAGATGACTCAGTCAGGTGCCGTTAAGTGCTGCTACAATGGTTAAAGATAATTGCATTTTACACCTGAGCAGTCGCAGTATAATAGAAATACTTCAGGCCTAATTTCCTCTCAGCTTGAACTGAGTGATCAAAAGGGCACATCTCTGGGATGACCTGCTTCCGTGGTCCCAGCGTCATTACGCGGTAAAACCAAAAATAAAATAGAAACTACACATACACATTTCCCCGCAGATTAGAAAGGAGACACTTTGTCGTACAAACCGCGTGACAGCTGACTCTGGTCTGCCACATATCCGCCTGTTTTGGGCTCAGGTCGGGAATCTGCATCCCCAAACGAGACGCCAAAGCCTCCACGTAACCTGCGAGCCTTAAAAGAGGGAGGCAGAGGGATGTTGGACATGGAAAGAAAGAAAAAAAAAAGGCAAATATCAGACGCAAGAGTAGAGTAAATCCCTTTTATTACGTTAAGAGGCGCAAACGGGTGATACATTCTGTCTTTACTTTGACACTTTATTCACTCCAACTTTTCATGAGATCTGATCATTCTAACCACATTAAGCGTGAGTGGTTTTATAAGAGAGCAAGCGAAGAAAATGTGGCACGCAAAATTCATTTGGTCGAGGCTTCAGGCTGATTGTGTAATTTGTTCATAAATGAATTTTACAACCAACGGATTCCTCGTGTTTGCGTTGCTGCTGTGCGCATAATCGTCTCCTGCTGATGTTTTCTGCACGACGTGTCACGACCCATTAACCCGCAGACGGAGCCGCGTGTTCGCGCCCACCGTGCGACAAACTTAACCCACCGAATTTCTTGGTAACAGTGACAAAAGAAATCGGCGGATTAATGGTTATTTGTCGCTGCCATCTGTCATAAACCAGACACGAAGAGCGAGCGAGAGAAGAAGCCCCCGGAGGTGTAGACGGGATCATATCAGCTTTATTCATGACTTCACACGGATGGCAGGGAACGACCCGACAGTCATCCAAAACAGTTTATGTTTGTAATTTCGCTTGTTAGGCTGCATCTGGTACGAAGCCCCCTGAAGTACTGTTCTTAGATGTGTGCATTACGTTTACGTCCTTACAGATTTAAAACCCGGTGGCACAGTGATGTGAAAAAGAAAGAGCTTATGAGCCTCTTATTGTGCATGCAGTGAATATCTCGTTCTGTTACAAATACATCAGATGAGCTCCACTCTGTCATTTTTCACACAACCGTCCCTCAGTAACCCTTCATAATTAACTATGAGTTATTAAAACTGAAGAAGTGGAATATCTTTTCTGTAAAAGTATTCACACAATCTGTTGCGGTGCCCCTAAGGCGTCTCCGTCAGCTTTAATCCCGCTTGAGATGTGTGTGGAGCTGCTGTCCAGCTGCGGATGGAGTCCCACGTGTCTCCACAGAGCTCTGCGGTAAACTGATGACTACCTATATAGATGAAGGCACGTGTGTAAAGCACTTCCAAGAGTGCAGGTGTCCCTGGCAGCAATCTGGCTGAAATAACTGAAAACAAACAACAACAAAAAAAAAAGGACATTGGAGTGAATAATAAAGTCGGGTCTGGTTCAGGCTCCGGCACTAATGGATCCTCAGTTCACTGAGCACACAAATAAGCTGCAGCCTGAGCTTCCCAGTTCGGGGCGAGATAGTAGCAGACATCCGGTGAAAGAAAAAGATAGGCAAGCCTCCGTCTGCAAGTGTGTGTGTGTGTGAGTGGTTTACACGCTTCTACAAGTTGAGCAGAAATTGTTGCTATAGAAACTTTAGGACAGATCCTTCCAGGACCTAAATGAATCAAAACTGATGAAAGTCTACTTGCTGCAGACTCATCATCCCCCCAAAAGAAGCCCCGGAGCTTTCAGATGTATCTGCTCCTCCAGCTGACACCGGCGCCGTCTCTGACTTCAATTCGGCCCAAACATTTCACACACTTGCTCATTTGACAGAAGCAGATAGCAGGACGAAGCATCAACACAAACAGAAAAGAAACACGTTATGATGCACAAACTAGTGTTTGAAACTGCTTTAAATGACAGTCCTTCAACTTGAAACTCAAGATTGTGTCAGAATTTCAGCAAGTATTTGTCAACAAACGCATCACAGAGCAAATCCCTGAATTCCCTCTGCTCGATGACGAGACGCTGACCCGTCAGTCTCCCTTGAGGTAAAGAGGCAAATTAATAAACTGTTACAGCCATAATATTATATAAGCACACAAAGAAGAAAACGTCTTAAAGACTGTAAAGGTCAGCCACTAATTTATTCATTGCTTCTGTCAGCCTCTCACAATGCTTTTATATGCAAGCGGAGCCCAATTTATTCTGACAGGAAAATGTTACAGACCTGGTGTGACAGGGTGATGCATCAAAGTGAAGGAAGAGGCTAGGAATCGACTTTTTATGCCCCAGAGCTCGCCAACACAGCTTCCACGGTTTTTTCTGACTCGGATGAGGGGAATGAAACCATGCCGCGGGCCGGATGTGCCCCGGAAAAGCACAGACGCTTTGTGTCCACGAGAGACGTGGACAGCAGCTGAGGCCGAACACGACCGAAGCACCAGCCGATGGTTCAGAACGACCTTCAGGCGCAGGAATAAATGAGGGACTAAAAGGATTTCTACGTCTGCCGAAACTCAAACTAAGAAGCTGAAAGTCCAACACAAGTAAAATACACACAAATAACAGCACTGTCCAGGTGTCAAACCACATAGGAGTTGGGTGCAGAAAATCAACAGCAGGACTGACTGGACTGAAAATCTGAAATATTACTGGAGAACCGGACGATGACGAGGGTCCGCAGACAACACTGAAGCACAGTGGAGGGTCTTCGCAAATATGGATTTAGTAGTGTCCTCAATGCAGAGACACAGACAGATGCTGATCGATCACTGAACATAAGCAGAGAGGCGTCTGATTGGCTCAATATTTATTCTGAAGCACGACACAACTGCAAACGAGCAGCCAATGTCATTAAAAACCATCTTCAGTGCGAAGAAGAACGAAGACTCCTGAAAATGATGAGGAGAAACACTTGATTAAGCATTTTGTATATCCAAAATGAGGGCGTTAAGGCCTTACACAAGTATGAACCACTTACTATTTACCTCAGCAAGAAGTCCACTGGGCCTCCTTATCAGCTCTCAACGGCCTCTGAAGGGCCACCGACTCACTGAGCCACTCAAGTATGGAGCTTACAGAGCATATTTAAGCCTTTCCAGTGTCGCGATGCACTTAGGCTGCGATGCAAATGTGACGGTGAAGGACACCCGCAGGAGCGCCACTGAAACGGAGCGGCAGCCTTCACTGCAGACGGCACGAATCTATCAGGATCACGAAAGAAAAAAGAAAAAACCAACTGTCCGGTCCCATCAACCCTCTGCTTGAAAAAGTGCCCACAAAGGCTCTTTTATCCTACGATGATTGAATGGCAGCAGAACCGTCACAGCAACTGGACTAATCCATCACACTGACAAACCTTTGATGTCCCCGTCATATCTTTACAGTTATTAAGAGTACAAAACTTTTATTTATTTATTTATTTGATATCCTGTTGAGTTGGAGTTTCATCGAGTAGCGATAAAAAAAAAAGGTTTAGTCTGTGATATGTCAAAGTCTGTCATCAGGTCTGGGAACCCAAAAATGAAATCATTTGCAAAATTAAAACTTGAAAAAATGTAGAAGCTGTCCTTCCATGATCATATATAAATAATGTTGAATAAGTGTTGTCTATTTTACTATATTTTTCAAATCATATAAACTGACTTCAATACGCTTTGCTCACACACAGCTTGGTGTGAAAGAGGTGCAGATGTGATGAAGAAGCATCGCCTCCCTGTCCTAAAAAAAAACAACCTAATTTAAATGTGTTAATGGGTTCGCATGTGAAAGACAAACACGGCAGCAATCGTTTCCAGAAACCTTTAGTTTCTGCGTCCTTGCGTGTATGTTTGGTGTCCTTACCCGAGTCCTGCCAGATCAGATACCAGGTTGCCAAGTGCAGCAGCTGCAGAGAGCAGAGAAACGTGAATGTAAGTCGTGTTTAAAAGGACTTGGGGCTGATATTCAGGACTGGAAAAAACAGAACTAAACACAGACAAAACCACCACCCTGCTGCATGTTTGGCTTTATTAGTGACGTGGTGGCATTTATACAGGCAAGGCACATTGACAAAAACTACGCAGCACAAATGACTCCTAAAGAGTGGAATTAGTTACTCTGCCAGACATCGGATGGAGGCTCAGAGTAAGTTTGGGAGCCCGGTGACGGCGCCCGGTGAGGAACCCCTTTTTACCAAAGCACGGCCCGCCGGGCTGGGATTCTGCGGGTAACCCAGGACTTAGTGGGATAATAACTTGGGAGTGGCTGGTGAGTGTGCAGGAGGAGCTGAGGGACGTTCCAGAAACACATCTGAGCTGGTCTGGAGAATGATGAAGAATGATGAGTTCATCCTTCAGTCATCAAAATCTTGGTGTTTGTAGCTAGATTGTAATAGCTCAAATATATCTAAATGCACAAAAATGTACCTATTTAAATCTGGGGATTGTTTTCTAAGAGACATTGATCAGAAGAAGGGATGCAGTTTAATTCAAAAACACAATTCAAACTCATGACAAAAGCTGGAGATATATTAGCGCTTAACTGTTATCCTTCCTCTAACATCCTTTCCTTTACAATCCTTTGGTTCTGGATGTTTCGCTATAGGTCTTCAGAGACCTCCTGCAAAAATAAATAAATAAAAATAAAATAAGAACAGAATACAAACCTAGCGTGGATCAGTAGGAGCAATACTCAACCAATATTGAACCATAAACCCTAATATTAAAGACACTAAAGGGCAAATAAGGAGAAGCATTTCTTCTACAGCGTATGAATGACGAGGGCGCTCTGGGCTCGTTAAAGGCGGAGGTGGTGTGGTAGCAGAAGTACTGGACCTGGAGGATGTTCCATTAAAGGAAATACTTGGGCTGCTCCATGATTCAGTGATAGTGGCTCTTCTGCGCCTCGCTTGTATTCTCTTGATTGTTCGTGACCCTGAGATCAGCGCTTGACTGGATCTGCCGCAGCAGCAGCAGCAGCAGCAGCAGCAGCAGCAGCAGCAGCAGCAGCAGCAGCAGCAGCAGCAGCAGCAGCAGCAGCAGCAGCAGCAGCAGCAGCAGCAGCAGCAGCAGCAGCAGCAGCAGCAGCAGCAGCAGCAGCAGCAGCAGCAGCAGCAGCAGCAGCAGCAGCGCTGAAATCCTCCGGGGAGGCGTTGAACACAGAGCAGCGGCGCATTCGTTGCTATGGCAACATTCTCATCCAACTCTGGCGTGGTGTCTTGAGTACTTCCACCTGATCTTTGAGCTACTGCTGTGATAAAGTTGGGAACAGCCGGATAGGAATTCCCAGTGTGGACACGTATTAGGCCAAGATTACACTTCACCTGCAGACTTTACGTTAAACTTCCCAATGAAATTCAGAGAAGACTAAAGGGAGCTGCTCTGTCATTCAGGAAAATATTTGCTGTGGGTCTTGAGAGCTTCATGGACTCAAACCGTATGCCTACTGGAGCAAAACACGGAGATAATAAGCTGCTGGTTTGTCTGTGTTTGGTTCAAATCCAGGACCCAAATCTTCTTTCACTGGGGGTGGACTTGCAGCTTATCACAGCTGCCACTGGCTGAGAGGTGCATTACAATCTGGATAAGTCGAGACGGTGAATAAAACACCTCTCCTCCAAAATGGAAGAAAAAAAAGGGGGGGGGGGGGGTGATTATGTGGTAAATCGACTCAGATAAATCCAAAACAAGGCCAACTTTCCCTGTGTCTATACCCTGCACATCAGATTCCCTGTTAACAGACTGACGAGCGGTTCAGTCACACTCAGGCCAGACAGAGTCATTTAGGAGTGGGTTACCATGGAAAACGTGGAGCTGCAACCTTCGTGGAGACTCTCAGCAGCTCCAGGGACATCAGAACACCGACACACGATGGCATATAATACTTTGGTTATCGCTCAAAGTAGTGTTTGTGTGTAGATGCATGACCAGCTTCAAGGAAAGGTGTATCCTTTCAAAACGGGATGCTGGAAGCAGATTGATTTGATCTAAGGAGTTTACACATCACTACTCCTGTTGGAACAACGCGATTAGGCTGGTTTGCAATGTCAGGCAGGATTTTAAAACGTCTGTTTCCATAAATCCCCTTTTTTTTCCTCTTTTTACTTTGTTTCTTGATGCAATGAAAATAAAATAATGACTTGAGCAGAGTGAAAAATCACTGATTTGTATGAGTACTGTCAGATTCTTCTTGAAGGCAATAATCTATATTTCTTCATAACTGCTTCTTCATGAGGCCGCTTTTGAATAAGTCAAACAGTGACAGTTGTCATGGTCCAGCTTGCAGTACTAGTATCGTTTGTGTCTCTCCTCTTCAAGCTCTTACATAAGCACAGCTCAACTAATATGAAGCATTTCTACTTGAAACACTACGCAGGAACGAGTGATGTCAAAATGAAAACATGCTCCTATAAGCCGGCTGGACATTACTGGGACATGCTTGTCCTTTCTCTCATGTTTTCTTCTTTTTTCCCGATAAGGGTGTCACCACTGAATCCGAACTCATTTTTAAGTCCACTAACATCTGGACAAAGATGCAGTTGTACTGTGTTTATCCATATTTGTGCAAAGAGATTCCCAAAATGAACAGTTTGGAAAAAAAAGAAGACTTTTTTTTTAATGAAAAACAAACAAACAAAAAAAAAAAACCCACCTAAAAATAAAAATTAGCTTTGACAACAATGACGAGCTTTCTCACCTGCCATAGTTGAAATGCCAAGAATCACACCGATAGATAACTCAATCTGTGTGCCCTGGAAAAACAAAAAGCGCAGACAGCTGGAGTTAGTCGGTAAGAAAAGACAATTTTATAGTGTGGATCAAACGTCCAATGTATGTGTTATGGCAAATAATTATTCAAGTTTTTTCAATGTGACGTGAAGAGTGTGGAAATCTTTTGTAGGAGGCATTTTATTTCTGTCTTTAGTGGATTGTTTGTATTGGATATAAAAACGGGCCGTGCGTTCAGAACAATACAGGCGGCGGTACGATTTCAGTGACAGCTTCCTCTGCCTGGGATGCTTTTATCCTCCGCATGTGTCTAAAGGTGACACTTGTTCGCTGTGTGACCAGAGCTTTTCATGTTAACCAAGCACCTCAGTCACAACCCTTGGTTGCATACGAGCTTTTTGTAAAGATTTAATGCAATCTGTCAAATCTGTCGGTTATTCATTTAGGATTTCTTCGAACACCTTGCGGTAGACAAATGACTGCAGCAGCACAACTGCAAGATGTTTAAAACCTAAAAATGATGATATATTTTTGTTTTCCCTCCGGGTCTATCCAAAGCTTCATGCAGCATCTTGAGTGCACGCAGTATATTGTTTATGTGCCGGGGCTCCCGGTGGAAATCGAGTCTGAGCCGCAGCACAACGCAGACACTTACAGCAACGATCATGATGCAGTTGTCTAGGAATCCAAATCCAACAAAGGGGATTGCATTGTGCAGCAGAACTGAAAAGAAAGCAAACACATTCAATCACGAGCAGAAAAAAGCACGGCAAACCTAGAATGTAGATTGCATTTCATTCTCAATAAGCATTAAAAAAAAATAAAACTGGTCATGGCTTTATCCTTGGCAATTATGCATTTTGATCTAAACTTCTAATCCTAATCATATCAGATAGTAGAGAAGTGCAGCGGTTGATACAGTGGGAGAAAATTAAAAAACAGACACCTATCAACAAGCTTCTGAGTGCAATAGGAAAGTGTTTTATCAGCATTTAGCTCCACGGTGTGACACTGAAATCCAGTCTAAAACAATTAACTGGTCTCTCTCTCTGTGATAGGTTGTGGTTATCAGAAACTGTGGTCCAACTCCGCCAGCAGGATTCGCTGCAATGACATTAGTTCATGTAGTCGTGGCTGCAGAGGCTTGTTTCTGGGAGGCGGTTACTGGACGTAACTCCAGCTCTCTGAATGTTGTGGCTCTCAGCACAGGGATGATGAACATGCAAGTACTGGCAATAGAAAGAAAACGAATATTAACGCGTTACCTTCTGTGTGAAAACAATTAAAAAAGGGTCTACGAGCTGTTAAAGAACCCCCGCTCATATCTCTAAGTGCTAAAGTCAACTGGTTTAAGGTTATGTGCATTTTGTGATCATTTATTTTCCTAAATACTCATATTAATTGACATCTTCCATCCATTTATCTCTGATACCTGCTCATTCCCATTTACCTGGCATCTACAAATATCTTTACTTTATGAAGAAATGGCATTCCAGTTCCCGTTAAGGCAAAAAAATAAAAAGGAATTCATCATTCAGACGATGTTCATGTTTATTTTGGTTACCTATGCCTTACTCATCTCCTATTGTAAAAAAACAAAAAAACAAAATCCCATCTTTTCCACGAAACTGCTGGTTCAGTGACAGCAGCTGAATCAGTGTTTAGAGTTTCACTCAGCTCTGTTATCTTCAACGACACATCAAAACAGGAAAAACAGCTTTTCAGCACAACCCTGAAGATAAAAAAGGGGCTTCTCATGTGAAGTGTGTGTTTGTGTTACGCGCTGAGCAGGCGACAAACGCGTGTTGATGTGAACTAGTGCAGCTGAACCTGCAGGATTTCAGCAGGAACTAAAACCGGAGATTTGCCACAAGCTGAGTACAGCAGACAAGAAGAAGGTGAGCGTTCGGCTGAACAGGTGGATTTCTTACTGCCCTCTCAGTGGAAACGATCGATGGAGCAGACACTATACGCTCTTCGCTCTAGCAGTAATGACTTCAAGGACGTGTTCTTTACAGGCAGACGATGCAGGGAAAGTCTTATAAATTATAAGAGTTATTCATTATAATAGAAAAGAATAGCGGCCGTTTCGTGGTACAGATCAGTTTGTTCATGGAGATGATTTTGTTGTTGACTTTTGACACTCTCCGTGGTATATTCTTTTACGTGTTCACATTCTGGACTAATAATACCTAGTCGGAGCTCTAAATTTGACAGCTGACAATATTTCAGGTATAGATGTTTTTAGGATGGGGCTGGATTCTTCTCACGCGCCTTTAACACGGCATCACAAAAGACACTGTGCGCGTTTCTATTACCACTGGATCTGCGCAAAACCTAAATATCACAAAAGAAAACTTAATGGAAACGGTTCTAATTAGAAAAAAAAACTACTTTTACGCGTTCACACAGTGGTTTATCAGACGCTTCGGCTTACTCTGCACATGCTCAGCAAGTTTCTTCATTTGAAACTGGATAAAAAACAAGAAGAAGAAAAAGAGGCGGGACTATTTCGCCCACCGTCACTGTCTTCTCTCTGTTTGGGGATCATTTCGGTTAACAGCCGAAGTTCACTGGTGAACATCAACTTGCTGAAATTGATCTCTGCTAATGTCATTTGTGAACGCTGGTTGGTCACAACAGACCAGCTACTTTGACGTGAAATGTTAAAGGTGACATTAACAAGGTTGTGTTTCCTTCGAACGTCTGGGTGCTTCTGACATCCTGCAGACCGCGCAGCGGCTTCCTCGCAGCGTCTGATGTAGTACTTTTGGCAAAGTCGGTTTACATCAGGGTTATGCTACGATGCCGCAAAAACAGCCAAATAACAAAGAAACCCAGAAGAAAAGATAAAAACAACGCATCGTAGTCCAGTCTTGATATGTGATCTTTGTTACTTTATTTTTTAGTCTTAATTCTGGTAATCTGGCGCTAATTTATTTATCGTGGGAAAACAGTAAAAGGCTTTTGAATATTTTTATCATGTTGAGCCATGTGTTGGAATGGGTAGAAGCAAATGACCAGAAATGAAAACCAAAATAGACTTCCTACCATATCTTAACTGGGCTGAAGTAGGCGGAGCGATTTCCATCTGCCCTGAAAAGAAGACGGAGAAGGGGATTATGAAAGTTTCAGTCTTCTTTGTCCTGAACTTCTGTGGAGCAGAAAAAGTCAGCATAAATGCAAGACATTTCCTAAATGGCACGGCTGTGTTTGGACACAAAGGGAGGAAGGCAAAGGGCAGAAGGGAAGAAAGGGAGTCTGAGAGAGGAGTGAGGAAGAGGAGGAAGCAGCTTTTTCAGACGTACAAACACAGTCGCAACCAGCTGATTTCATTAATGACCAGAGCACTCTACTGCAGCAGCCCAGACAGCGCTGAGGAGAAAGTAACAGCTGTCTAGACAGTCAAGAGCCCGTACATGCAGCTCATGTCTTTAATTCATCTACTTACCTTTTCAAATAAGCTTTAAAATGTGCTCTTTGAGTGTCATAACAATTACATTTCCAGTCACTTCAAAAATAACTTTCAATTGTAAGGCATCGTGACAAAATAATTCAACGTACTTTTTTGTTAAAATAAACAAAGGCATGGCCCTCATGTCGCCTCTATCTTGTACCTGAATAATTATTTTACTTTTTAAGTACATTCGGATTCTTTCCACAGATGGTTAAAGGAAATCGTGTCAGGGAACAGTTTCATTTTCTTTCCTTTTTTCCCCCTTTTGCTGCGTTGGGAGAGCGGGAGTGGGTCGAAAGTTGGGATAGTTATGACTTTGTTTGTTCTGTATATTTAAAAGTAATAAATAGAATACTGAATAAATAAATGAACAAGGGCAACATTTTAACTGAAAGAGAGTGTGCTCTCAGTTACTTCTCCAGACTAGTGTCAACCCCGGTAATATCTTCAAACAATTTAAAAAAAGAAAGAAAGAAAGCAAAAACAAAGTTAAAGCATGTGAACAGAAACCTGGCAGTGGACCTCTTAATCCCTCTCTGATGATAATTTAGCAGAGTGCCTCTTTAACACCATGCAGCACCCTCATCAGACTACCCCTCATTCTTACCAAGAGCGTCACCGTAAGATCTAGTGACATTAATCCTTGAAGGGATTCCACCTACCCTCAAAAACATCTGCCGTCTTTCCTCCGTCGTGTCTTTGTCCACCTCCTCTCCTCACAGTTCCACGAGCATCAATTATCCGGGAACAAGACAGAAACTAACTGGTATCATGAGGATCCTATCCTCAGAGGAAGGATTCCTTTGTACCAGACACCATTTCCAACAATTTATTGCTCATTCGGGCGTTGGTTAAGGATTTAATTAAAGATTAAATCTGCAACTCCACCTGTATTGCCAGAGAGAAGATATCAAACTTTTTGCACTGAAGCCTTTCTTCCTCGTGCTAAATGAATCACATTTTTCAGCTCATTCTGTCCATCTGTTTATTTTTCTTTCATAGTTTGGTCTCATCCCACTAAAACATGTTTTCAAAAAGCTGGTACTACGCTCATATATTGTTGTATGTTGCTAAAATGCAGTCCTCGATCAGCTGATAACTGTTGAAGGAACGGGGCAGTACATCAACTGTGCGATGCATCATCCATCGGTCGGAGATGGGCTGCATTTTTTTTCCTCATCGCTTGAGAATAATGAGGCCAAATAACAGCGCAGCTGAGTCACTGTGCCATCAAAACACATTAGTGAAATACACTCATTTCAGTCATTTCAAGATTTTTCTCTGCCAGTCTGCTGAACTTCATCCAACCATTCATTAAAAATAAGACGGCTGACACGGTTTTGTATTTGCCCCCAGGCGTCCTGTGGTCCTCACATTATTGATTGCACGGAGCGTTATATCCCCCAAGAGCTGCCGTCATCAGAGACTTTCAGGAGAGCTGCAAACATTTAATAGGCTGGGATGAGCCACTAACCAGGAGCATGATTAAACACCAAAGCAGCCAGGTTTCAATCTCCTCATTCGTTTTCCGTGTTATCGTCCTCCTGCACCTGCTGTAGCTCCAGTTTACAGACGAACAAAACACTCTGTGTCACCAGTTTGGGTGCAAGATTTTAATGGACAATTTTCTCAGTTAACAACAAATCTGTGAAAAATTGTCTCCACACTACCAATGAAATTTCCCAGACTATATGTCTGCCAATGTATCACATGATCAAATATTTCACATCACAGTCCGACCTTTTATCCACAGTCTTTGCTAAATGTAAAGCTCAAATGGTAATTTGACCAAAAAGCTAAATCTGTGAACCTTAGTTTGTACATTCAAAGTCATTTCCAACAGTCCAACAAAATGTGTGTGTGTGTGTGTGTGTGTGTGTGCGTGCACTGTCAAGAGTGTGAAGCATGCCTTAATATGGAAAATGTGATCAAAATAAAAGGAAAACCAGTTTTCCTTCAGAGGAAGGGGGGTATTGATACTTAAGGGTTCTCATTATCTGAGACACTGCTGTGTTTGAGTGTGTGTGTGTGTGTGTGTGTGTGTGTGTGTGTGTGTGTGTGTGTGTGTGTGCGAGCACTGTCAAGAGTGTGAAGCATGTCTTAATATGGAAAATGTGATCAAAATAAAAGGAAAACCAGTTTTCCTTCAGAGGAAGGGGGGTATTGATACTTAAGGGTTCTCATTATCTGAGACACTGCTGTGTTTGAGTGTGTGAGGTTATAAACGTGTTGCACGAATGAGTGGCACCTACACATGCACTTCCGTGTGTGTGTGAGTGTTTGTTGGACACATGAGAAACAACTGAAAGCCAAAACCCTTCATTACTTTTTTACCGATTGCTTTCCGCCTGTTTTGCGCATGCACCATATACTATCTCCCTTCGCGTTCCCGTTGGCTTGCTGGGCCACATGGCTGCAGCCCGTACGAAGGAAAAGGGGCTTCAAAACGGGTCTTCAGAAACCAATGGGTCAACATTTCATATCCAACAGACAGACAAAAACGGCTTGTGATTTACACAAAAAGGTCAAATGTACTTTTTCTCTGTGAATTCACTGAGTTGTGCGCGGCAGGAAGAAAAATAACGAGAGCAGTTGTGTTCATTCATTTTGACAGCTGTGGAGCCCCTGAATCAGAAAGAGAATACACAGGATGACGAAGATCTCCCAGATGAACGTTATACCGCCACAGGTGGAAGGCGAGGAGACACGGAAGTACTCGTTACCTGCTGGAATCGTGTAGCAGGTGTTGTTTTCACCTTGACAGTCTGTGTGTGACACATGAAGAATGACACGAAGACATGCCGACATGTCAAACACAGACAGTCTTAAAAGGTTAGAAAATATAAGTTACTGTTATTTATTCTAATGCAAATTCATTCATTCATTATAAACTACCTAGTTTTTGATGAAGTTGTTTAAAGTCCTACTCTGATCTGGTGATAACGATGAAGAGTGATCGCATGACAGACTCCCAACAGTTCTTCAAATATCCTTTGATGTTAAAGAAGCACAAAGGAACATTGAGGGGGAAAAGTCGCTTTAACGACACTAACTCTGTCTCTTGCTCTGTCACCCCCTCGTCCTCTCCATCATTATTTTCTTTAGTCTTTTAATCTTTTAATCTGCCGTAGCGTCCTCTGAAGCTTTGTGAGTTAGTTGCATCGTTGTTGATGGAGAACATTGTGTTGTAAAGCAATGCGCAGTTGTTGGAAGACACAACCGGGAAGGGTTTTTTCCCCCCCCAAAAGCAAGGATGGGATACCAGGAAAGCTAAACAACGATTCCTAAAAATAATTAAATATTCCTTCAGATTAACCTGAACTGGTATTAAAAGATGTGCCGGACCACCCTCACGCATAAGCACCATGCTGTATGTTGATCTTTTGGCAACACAGCTGATATGTATGCCTCCATGTGTTCAGAAGTGGTGTTACTACATAGGGTGGCTTTAAGTATTTCAAACTACTTTAAATTCAGGATAAACGTGGATACCAACGTTTCTCACGGTATGTGTATCTACAGCTCACATCGACAAAACAGCAGAGACCGAGGCACGTCTGCTGCAGCTCTGAGGGCCACTGAACATCTCTGATCTTCGTCTGCACTGCATGGCCAGCTTCAGCCAGCAGGCAGACCAAGTAGTTATCTCTACTGTAACCGCTGGCTTCAGAGCTACACCGCTGCCGAGAACAGGGTGGTAGAGTGCTGCAGCCTATCTCCTGCAGGAAGTTGGTAAATATACATTTTTATTACTGCACTGTATTCAGTACATTATGTCTATGTATCTGTTTGTGCAATAATGTTTGTGTTCCACTGAGCAAGGGGTATAAAGGAGGGATACCCCTTTAAATCGTGAATACCATGTGACTCTGAAGCTCGTTCACCTGTGATTATTTAAATGGGACACAGGTGTGTAGGAGGAAAGAGAGAGAAGGGGAGTTGGTGGAAAGGGCATGCAGTATGGTCGCATGGCAGCTGTGGTGCCAGGAGTAAGCTGCAGCCACTAAATCCAGGATCCTTGTGTGGGGACATCAGGCAGTTTACCACGACGGGGAAGACCGCACCTTGGTTGGCACACCGCACCGACCCGCTACAGGAGACGCCGGGAGGAGCAGAGAATTCCGACCTCAGTCCAGATCGAGGGTGGATTTAAGACTACGTGGATCCGGTGAGAGCGTTTCAGTTTGTTGTTTCTGGGAGTGGTACACCAGTAGGCAGTGATTGCTTTTTTTTTTTTTTGTGTTTGGCGTGTCTTTTCTGGTGTACTCATTAGTCTTTGCAAAGCTGACATCTGAATTGCTGCTGGACTGAAAACAAAAACTGTCTGGTTTGAAATAAAACAAAACTGAATGAGCCTGGGCAGCACAAGATTAATCTGGAAGTACACAGAAATGATGGGTTTGACAAACATCTGATGAAAAGACGGGTGAAGCAGGAGTGACATGCCAAAGTTTGCCTACAGATACATTAACAAGAGTCATATGACAGCCACAGTTTGTAAAGGAAAATCCAAAGCTACAGATGTAAAATCAGCTGCCTTGTTTGTTACCCAGCTTTCTGTTATGGGTCAAGGACTATTTAATTCACTCATAGCGGGGATCCACGAACAGATGTGCGTGTTGCTCTTTTTGTCCTCCCATGTCCCCAGCTGGTTGAGGCAGATGGTGACACTCACCGAGTCTGGTTCGGCTGGAGTTATTTTTCTTTCTCTCCACTGTTACATGAACACAATTACAAGGAACTGGATTTAATTGGAGTATTATACTATAACAGGATTTCACTGTATGTAATTGGATGATTGAACGTGTGTGTGAGTCCTAAATTAAATTGGTTACATTTAAAAACATTATTCATGATACTTGTCGTAGTTATTGCCAACTGCTGATCCAGCAGACTGTTATTAGCAGAATGTGGTGTTCAGACTTTTGAGGTCACTCAAATGCTCTCAATCAGATTCACTACTGGAGATATTTACTTAAAGGAGCTTTAATCTTGTAACTTTCAAAACATCAGTATTTAATCAAATATAAGACTCCTCTGACTGGGTTTTTGTCCAACTCGTAGAGCTCCACTGTCATGCTGGAATGTCACGGAGGTACAGATGAGTGTAACAGCTGGAAAAAAAAATGAACAGTCATCCTCTAGAAACTGAAAAGCGAAAACGATGCAGTAAACTGGAACAAATTGGTTGGATACAACTACAAAAATGACCTGGGATCAAAATAGAAGCAACAGAAAACAAGTTCATCCCTCTGTTCCAGCATTTCCAAGCATCAACTACAGACGGTAACTTCAGGATCACAACTCAATTAAGTTTGTGATCAACTACACTTCATCTCTCTGGCATGAGGCTGATTTGTGACTGACGGTCAATTTGTAGCAGAAAAGTGCACCACTGACTACTATAGTGATGTTTTTGCTACAGAAATGCCCAGACAAGCCACAGGCAGCTGCCGTCTTCACAGGAGACGGTGGAGGAAATGACTGTTATGTGAGCGAGACGAGTAAAAACGGGGAGGATGGCTTTAGTTTCTGAGTCGAATAGCAGCACAACGGCGGTGATGTGCGCCTGTGCTGGGCAGTGATATCTGATTGTGTGCTGGTCACAGACAGTTTATATTTGATGACAAAGTACAGTTCAGCATTTTCTGGGAAATATGATGATGATGTGGTGAGCCGATGAACTTTGAGGGATAAAAATAGTCATTTAATTTAATAATAATGAAATTGATTAACTGACTTGTGGGGCTGGTGTAGGTGGGTGCCGCGCTGCCATTCCATCAAGGTGGTTGATAGCCTTCCTCAATATGTATTAGATGCTTCTAGTCTCACATATTTTAGTTTTCAAATGTCAAACATCTAGTGAAAGTCAAAGTTCGCCTCGAATTATGCTACGTTTTTGTTTTTCCTCTTTGTTGAGGATTTCTGTTTTCTTCCGGCTTTCCAGTCCCACAGGAGGATCAGCTGAAGTTCACCCACTTATAAAACCACGCCCCTTAATTTGAATATAAAAACATGAAATGCAAAGAGCCCTAAAATAAAGGTAATGCAAAACAATAGTGTAATGAAATGTGTAAATGTGGCATTACAAAAGAAGTCTCACTAATAAATATACCATTATGAAATGAATGTATTAAAATAAATATTTAGTTTTGTATTTTATTTTTTTATTTAATTTGTATTTTTATTTTCTTATGTAATACTTTTGTTTTAATTTCGAATAAAACGGCATCCATATCTGTCGACCAGCTTGGATTCAGAGGTGAACTTGCAGTTACAACCACTGACCACTGAATGAACCTCAATTAAAAGGAGCAGTAGAGAGCACTCCAGTGGCTGATGCGCAGTTGCACCACCGAAAGCACTGCTTTTAGGAGAAAACTGACCGCTATGCGCCAAAGGGGGCGCCCCACTCCCAACGCGTCCAGGACATTCCCCACCCTCGACTGAGAGCCTTGGTCCCACACATGGACAAGCTTATTCTCACGCCTGCTGTCTACAGTGAGGTACTTGATGAGTGATTTAATTTTAATGCAATTTGATAATTATTTAGTTTATTGACACTGTATTAATTTGACTAATTTTGGAATGACTGGAACTGTATAATTAAAGAAGCCTGACATTTGACATGATTTAGTACCATTTCAATAAAACTCAACTGAATTCATTTGAATAATTTTATAAACAAGATTTTTAAAAGCAAATGTTTTTAAATAAACTCTTAGCAGTTGAACCTTCATATTTTAAAAATGTTAAGTATCTGAATGGACTCTGGCTACTGTCACCTAAATGTTCAGCTCTAAACTCTGATTCAAAGTGAAAATCGATGTCTGCTTTTGTTGGAATAATGCAAACGATGTTGAAGTTCCTGTGAGACAAGCCGGTCACCCTGCACCAGGTTGTTGGATTGCAGTGTCTTCATTGTTTGGACTGTCCATTGTTTATTTTTATTAATTTGAACTCTTACACACATCTCTGGCTTTTAATCCAGATTTTGACCCTGAGAAGGAGTAAGCAGGTATAGATGATGGATGGATGAGTATGTTCAGACTTTACTTAACCATCCCTTCACACAACTTGCCTCTCATGAAGGGCTCCGGTACCCCTCCCATTCACAGCCATTTCCACTCGTGCAGAAAGTACCGAACCAGTCCCACCAGGGTGGGGGCTTGGGTGGGAGCCAGCATTCAAAACAACCACGACGGCTGCAGAAGCGCTAATAAAACCGCGGTGATCCCACTGCACACCTGGATGTCGTGTGGTTGGGGTTGGGCAGCTGCTGCTCTGCCCACGTCAGTCCCGTCAGCATCTGCTGGTAGTGGTCACGGGAAATCAAAGTCGCATCCAGAGGACACCAGACCAAGCTTTTGTATCAAAGAGAGAAGTTAGGATGGCTGGCACAGAATCACATCCCAGTCCAAACTGTAAATCTTTCAGGGGGAAAAAAAAAACACTCAATTTATCCTCCCTACAAATAGTTTCTGCTTGAACTTTTCTCCAGTCAAACAAACATACTCTCCTTCAGGAGATCTTGACTTATCTTGCAAATAAAATGTCATGAACCCTTTTGTCTGAAGAAAAATCTTTGAACACAACGGCATTTAAAAACAACTTGAACTAAACGAAGCTTTCCAGGTCTCTAGGCTGTTACGGTGTGCCATGTCTGACTTTTTTTTTTTTTAAATAAAAACCTTCAGTGACATGTAGATGTCAAACTGCAACCATCTTTTCCAACTGCTATGATTATCAGGGTGTAAAGACGGTTTTATATTCCTTAACTTATGAAACAGAAAAAAAAACTGACAGGATTATGTTAAAACATTCAAATTATAAAACTGTTATTTGTGGTATTCCAGTTCTAAGTGCTTCTCCCGAGTGGACGAAGCATCAGTTAACGTGGGTTTGGCTTGGTTAAGATTTCAGTTTGAGACCCAGAACTAGATCCTGAGACGCGTGCCCATGGACACGTACAAACTGTACTGCGTGTGTTTTTATGTTCTCGTGATTCGAGGCAGGTGTTTTTGTAAACTAATCAAACGCGCTGTCCAGAACAGTGGAAAAAATATGCACTGTAAATTTTCCCGCCACCTCTTTAAAATGTACATTACCCTTTAGCGCCTCATTAATACACGGCGGCCTGTTCTCAGGGTTCTGCTGCCACGGGACACCTGCCCCCCGTACAGCGGCTCCGGTAGTCCAGGGCTGTTGAAACCCACTGCACAGCACTCAGAAAAGTCAGTGATTTTCCGTTAGACGTCCAGCAGCTGTACCATTCAGCTGCCTGTACATAAATGTGCATTAAAGTTCCTGACAACATGCTGGATAAGGCTACAAAAACAGTAAAACGGCCGTAGTCAGCTGGTCCACACTACGGAGACTCATTTCTAAGAAACTCATTGTAAGTATCCTAGTCAAGAAAATCTTTCTTACCACATTGATAAATCATTGTTTTCCTTAAATTAAGACAATATTTATGGACCATTAGGCTTATTTGAAGAGCAGCTTTTGTCTTTTTGCATCGCAGCGATCGGTGATCCGGCTCGTCTGCAGCAGTAATGGGATCCCTCGGTTTTTACAGCACGGAGGTGAGGATGCTGGCACGCTCCCGCCAGGCCCTCCTCACTGGTGAGAGCACAGCAAACGTCCTCTGTGTCATGACATCTCGTGCACTCACCGGCCTACGTTGCACTCCATTTTCAGTTGCGTTATTTGAAACGGAGAGTCTGAAATAACCGCGACGAGCGTACAATCTACATGGCAAATCACAAACCAGGCATATTTTAGGGGTTGGTGTTGAAATAGGCCGGGAGTCAAGATTTCCTCATTCCACTTGGCGTGGGAGCGCGATAAGTGTCTCCACTGTGAGCTTCATGAGGGATTAAAAGCTGTTAGGGCCGTGTTTATCTTGGAGTATTTGTGGTCTGCAGCTCTCAGCAAGAACTCAGGATGCCTCGAGCTGCAGTTACAGAGGAAACGATGGCGCTCTATTAGGATCAATAGATGAAGAAACGCTGATCAATCCAGTCAGCATTGCCACTACAACCGGCAAAGCTGCAGTCAGTCGGCAGAGGCATGGCTGGCCTGCCATGTTACCGCACGAGCACACCGACGGAGAAGGGCTTCTGCGACCCAGCCAGCTGGGAGACGGATCAATACCATCCAGTTACATGCACGGATTTGATGCAGGCGTTTATGGAGACAGAAAAATTAGAAAATAAAAATGCTGTGTTAAGATTGCACGTTTCATTTGATGACGCTGTATTACATCTGTGCAGAACGGTCAGCTGATGGGATGTGCAGTGTCACGTAGGACAAAATAACTCAACCACTGAAGCGTTGGACTGCTTGAGATGGAAGGAAAAGTCAAACCGTTGAGTTGTGCACCACAAGTCTGTGGGAGAAAACTGTCTGAAGTAGGACGGGTACTTTAATCCGATGTGGGAACTGAAGGGACATGATTCAGCTACGGAAAAGAGAACACGTTTTATCAAACCTCCTTGCACCCGACTGAAACTGCAACTGATCGTGTCACAGGAGTTATTGTCCTCCGTCGATATACACGTCCAGTGAAAAGGCCAACCAGGCTTCTGCTGACACGTCGGACTGGGAACTATTGCTTGTTCCGACCGAAAGCTATTTTATCAGTACAATAATGTGTTTCTGTGAGTCCGTAACCCTCAGTCTTCTCTCTGGGCTTTGTCCACTGAAACCAAATATACTTTTTTCTTTTTTTTTTTTTTTTTTTTTTTTTACCCCATGTCACAAACTGTCCCAGTTCACATCGGGATCCTGGTATCGTTTTCCGTTTTGAATCCCACCCCGTCCCCACTTGTCTCTGTTTTACCACGCTCCTGTTTGTGTGGGTGTGTCCGTGGGCCTGCTGCTGGGACACCTGCTCGTCACCAACTCCCTCATTTTCAACGCCAGCGTTCTCTCCAGTCTTTATCAGATTACAATGACACTCACAATCCCAGGCCATTTCCTGGCGAATCGCCCCCCCCCGTACTCCCGAAATCCCCTGTCTCTCAGACTCTCCCCTCGTGCGTCAGCGTGCTCCGGTTCCCGGCCAGCTTGACGCTCATCTTCAGCCGCTGATCTTTCTAAATCCTCAGCTCACTTTATCACTGCAAACGAGGCTCGCCGGATGTCCGGTGGCATTCCAAGTGTCATTTCCCACCTGCTCAAGCTCTGATTCGCTGGCTCCCCACTGCTCTGCCCGTCTCCGGTGCTCTCCAAATCCCCTGCTGCCTTTCTTCTCCTTCATGGACTGCTGCAGAAAGCCTCTACAGTCTGCTGCATTTGGATGCTGCTTTTTAACAAAAACTGCCTTTTAACTGAAAAGTTAAAGCAAACGTTGCACTGTAAATCAAACAATAGATGAATCCATTAATATTAAACGTATCTGACAAAGCTGTTATTTATGACTTCTACTTTGTATTCAAAGCCTCACATAGTGTAAAAAGACACACAGCATTGTGGACTATTCATAGGAATGGATGCATGCACGCCGCTGGTATATGCTTTAAAGGACTCGTGTTCGAGGATCTGCGGGTCAAGAACAGTATATTTAGGGACAAGCAGGACTAGATGGGTGGAAAAACAAATGTTTACATTTATTGATGTTGTCGGAGAAAATTTACGAAATATATTCAAAAGAAGTCTGACATTGTCCTGCAGAGTGATTCCCAGGAGAAGAAACATTTATCCAACATTTATCCGTGTCAGATAAGAGGAGACAAAGAAAGCTGCAATGAGAACACTTCTCTGCAGCGCTGCAGGGACGGGGAGAAAAAAAAAAACTTTACAACTTCAATTCTGCTACTTGGAGCAGCTGATCAGCTGTTTTATATAATATTACCAAGAAAATGTAAAATGTTTTAATTTCTCTAACATCCAATGAATGTGTGCAGGTTGGGTTTTTTTTTATTTTATTTTTATCCTACTATTGGACAGATTAAACAAAAAAAAATCATTTATTTTACTTATTTGTTTAAATCAAAGTGAATTATTTGTAATATAGATTTTATATAAATGAACAGACTCCGTGCTTTAGCTCTGCAGACAAACATAAACGGTGACAGCAGCTTGGAGCAGCCCAGAGATCAGCGCATAAAGCTCCTTCATCACCGCTCCCGATGTTCCGGGTCCCCTCGCTCTGCTCGCTTCCTTATCGATCGACTTCTTTCTCTCTGCATGTGCGAGATTCTCTGCAGCCACACTACTCTTAAGCTCGCATGACTTCTTTCTTGCATTTCATACATACCCTGTCTACATACTAATAATGGACTTTAAAAAAAGCAACAAATAGGCACTAATGAGGTACTGAGCAACGTGCACGTCACACCAATCACATGAATGTTCACATGAATAATAAGGAAGAAGTAGTAAAAGGCATTTCAGAATAATATTTAGGCTGTATGGCTGATAAAATGCAAAAAAACTAATTCAGAATATGTCAGCGTCTGGTCAGCTGACTCCAAGAAATCTGTTTTAGGGAACTACATTCACTCATTCATTGTCTTTTTGACTGGAGTCTATTAAACCACTTTTTTTTTTTTTTTTTTTTTTTTTTTGGGTCTCTGCAGAGATGACAAACGACCGATCCGCCACAGCCTGAAATTCACACTCACAAGTACTTTGTACTCTGCAACACACCAGACTGCTAAGTCACTGGTCTGTGAAGAACTGAATTAAAACAAAAGGACAGACGCCCGCATCCTCGGAGGCCAGCAATCATTCATCCTGCTGTCCAACAGACAACACATCCATTATTATCTATGCACACTTTATCAGGCAGACTATTAGAGCCAAACTAGGATGAGAGGCAGGAATCCGAGAGGCAGGCTGCGTCCTGGATGGAGCACATCTCCATCACAGGACCAGCACGTCCCAGCGTGTTCTCAGCCACGTTTAGAGCCATGTTAGGACCACCCATTAACCAGACAGTTTCTGTGAGAGGAAATCACACAAACGCGTAAGACAAAGCTGAGGTTCGGACTCAGAATCCGCGTCTGGAGGCGTCTGTGACAACAACCGCAACGCCATGCGACTCCACGGCACATTCACACTCCAGGCTTATTTTTACAGCATGAAGGTGACGATGTCAGCAAGCTCCAGCCAGACTGGCCTCACTGCCGAGGGCGCAGGAACGTGTCCTCTGTGCAGTGGCATCTCGGTGCACTCATTAGCCCACGTCACACTTTCCGTTGTGTAAACTGTGGCGATTTCAAACCTGAACGTCTGATATAAACATGATGACTGGACAATACACATGGAAAAGGGGTTAAGCGCTGTTCGCTCTATAAACATAAGTGGAGGACAAAGAGAGGTGAACATAGCAGCCGTAACATGTTTACTAAGGCATCAGCCCAGAACTGATGGATCTGATAGATCCGTGGGTTCATCGGATCTGATGGATCCGTGGGTTCTTGTTCTAAAGTTTGTACATTCAAGCAGGAAGAGGAAAGACTTGGCTTCAGAGCAGCAACACATTTCTTTAACTGAATTCTTCCAACTGCCTGAGGTCTGACGGACTGATAAGATGCTCAAAAGAACTAAAAACACAAACTATGGTTTAACACCATTGCATCCCGGACACAGGGGACTACTCCACCTTCATGGTGCGGACAAGTGATAAGCAAGTGCAACAATGACGCACTCCATTTGATCTCTGATATTTGATCTGTGTGGTATTTTGCAAAATAGAGTACTGCATTTCCCTCATGCACAGCCAGGATTGTGAAGTAAACAGTGCCCCCCCTTACCTTGAGCTATGGCTATGGACTCGAACCTGTGCAGCTCCCGCAGCAGACAGGTGCGCTCTGATGGATGGAGGCTATAAATGAAGTCCTTGGCTCCTTGGGGTGAGTTGAGGGCCTCCACGGGCTCCTTGAGCGGGTGTGTGCCCAGGTAGCACCGCTGCACCAGCGCGGAGAGCGGCGGCTCCGAGGCGAAGCGCGCATGCGAGGCCACGGCGGGTGTTTGGTGGCTCCTGAGCCCGGCTCTGGTCAGCCCGCTCCCGGCTGTCAGGGAAAAGACGGGCCGCAGGACTGCTCGCAGGCAGGGCAGCATCTCAAAGACGAGGGGGTACAGAGACACGGTGGAGAACCTGGAGAGGACAACGGGCTCGGGTTACCTGCAGTGTGGGGCTGAACCCACCTAAACCACATGACATCAGGCTTTATTTAATCGCTGCACGAGGATGACATGACAACCCACATCCTCCAAGAGCAGTGTTGGAAACGATATAGTCCGACGACATAACCTGGTACATGGAATGTTTAAGAAAATGATAGGAAACCAACATTTTAAAAAGCGGGGAAACGTGTCCAAAAATCCAACCTGCAACTTGACTGTTTATAGTGTGTGTACCTCAGCCGATGCTCCGCTCCGCTGTCCCGTCCGACACCCTCCACCAGAACCCTGGTAAATGACGGTACCGCGGCCGCTCCGGCGCATACGCCGCTCCACCCGCTCCGAGGTCACACGCAGATCCACAGACGCCTAAAACATCCAACTGGGTGATTTATTTGTACAAAAGAAATCACATTTTCGCGAGGCTCTGGTTATCCTCTGGCTCGAAGCGGATGGGATGGAAAACGTTTCCCGATGGAAGCGTTTCTTTCCTCCGTACGTAAGTCTGACGTCACCGTCACACGTACGCACACTCTGCGTGGACAGCTGTTTTATTTTATCCTGGATGCTGGGACTCAAACTGCGTATTTTAGTGTAAGGCTTTTCTGTGACAATTTTTTTTTCAATCATTGCTATTATGGAGTCACGTGTTTGCATTCAGACGCAGATTTAGACTAGATTGTAAATGATAATCATTAGTCAGACGGAAGATAGCGAGGGGTAGGACGTTTTATATCACTTTTCATGCTGTAAGTAAATATTAATCAGAGGAGTGATGTGATATAAAGATGATATTGACACTGGAGAAGATTTATCCAGGAAAGTAGTTGGTCAGTTGGTGATGATGCTTGGCCAAGCGCGCCCCCTGGTGGCCACAATTAAACAGTTTATTTTTAATGTGACGTTTGTGCGTGCACTGCGTGCTGGGGTTATTCTGTTTCGGTATATTCACGTGTGATAATGTATTTAAGTCAAAGTCCCAAAAGATTGATGTGAAACAAACCTAGTATAGGTAAAGTGCCTGGAGGAAAAACTGTACCCAATCCTGAGGAATTACCGTAGACGACAAAGGTTTTGGCAAAACATAGTTATTATATTCAAAACCTTGCTGCTTTAGTATTCCTAGGCTATACTATAATTCCACAGTGTACAGAAAAACACTCATACGCATTGACACACACATTTTGAAGGCTTTCATTGTCAAATACACCAGATTTAATATGTACAGTGTCAATCGATCATCTTCAGAACTTCTGCATTCTGGTTATCAATTTCTGGGCCAAAATCTGAATATTGAAGAGCCACTCTTTTATTATTGGTATGAGCACTCTGAGTTTATCTTTTGCCTGTCAACCCACCCAGTTTTAGTTTGACTACATGCTCTCAATGAAGTTAAGATCTGGGGAGCATCCTGGAGTTGGATCCAATTTTCCAATGCTGTGGCCACTAAGATGCTTCAGCACCACTTTTGCCTTGTAATATGATGCTCTGTCCTGCTGGAATATACACACATCATCACCGGATTGCTTCTGGATTGTTATGGTGAAGTTGCTCCTTCTGGACCTTTTGAAACCATCCTCAACTCACGACAATGTTTTTGGGAAAAGCTGTAAATGAGCTCGAGAAGATGAGAAGAAACCCCAACCATGGACGCCGTCAGGACGTTTCACTGTCGGCATGATACAGGACCCATCGTAGCGTTGAGCCGTTCTCCTGCAGACAGCTGACTTTTCAGATTTCTCAAACAGCTGGAAGGGACTTCATGGGAAAAATAACTTTGCGCCAGTCTTGTGCTGTGCAAAAATTGGACAACACAAGACTGGTGTCATGCTGGTCTCGGCACAAGACTGGTCTCATGCTCCTTTCCCTACAGTTAAAAACAGAAACCACGGTTATATCATCAAGGGAAAAAACAAAAAGAAGAAACGTTGCTCTTTGTAAGATGATCTGGACTGATTATAGACATGCTGGTTACACTTTTGTACAATCAAGCCCAGTAAGCCAAAGCAAAATTAATATATTTTTTATTGATTTTCTTAAGCTGTAAGGACACAAAAAATAGCCACATTTAACCTCCTGAAACCAAATGCATCACAGCTTGAACTTTACAAGGAGACGGAGAGGTCAACTCTCTTCAGAGGGGTAAAGGAGAAAAAAACTAAACTAGAAAAACTGGTTTAACTACACGTTCAAAACTTCACAAACTATAAACTTCTTATTTATAGGATATACTGACATTTGGTAATATATAATATATATTTAATTCTAAGCATTTAAATATGGGGGAATTACAGGTTGATAACGTGGGTTTAGATATGAGGACATAAACAGTTGACATGTTATTAGTTTTAGCAAATGTGGTAGAATATTTTATGCCGGTTCACACTCAGTTCAGTCATCGCAAAATACACGTACCATCTGAAGTCATTTTTACAAAAGAAAAATAAAACTTTGTTAGCAACTAGAAACTGAAGTTTGTCCAGGTCTGCTTGTTTTAAAAAAAAAAAAAAAAACAACAAAAAAAAAACAAAAAAAAAACACTGAAAATAAAATAAATAAAAAATGCGAGAGTTCCTGCACTAACTTTTGCCACTAAACAATATTTACACTTTCATACACATTGTAGTAGCCGCGGTCTCACAGTGCTTGAACTGAAATGCAAATCCAATAATAGTCTTCAACAGCCTATTTAGCTTATAATCTAACGCTGCCGTTTGAGGACGAGCCTCATAAACCAAAACTGATCCCCATCACCACCCCCACAACAAACTCTAAAAGTAAATACAACATCATTAAATGATGCGATTTTCTTGTTTTCAGAGTCATACTTTCAGGGCATCCTGGACTTGTCCCTTCTGATAGTCTTACAAGAGATGGACGTTATCGGTGGAAAAGTCTAATTGATCAAAAGATGTAAGTGTACTTACCACATATGTTTATAAGAAAACAACAAAAGTTGGACTGGACAGAAATCGGCTTTAAACGGAGAACTTTTACAACATCAAAAAGACTTTGCCTCATTATCTTCTATAAATGTTTAGTACTGTCTATATAAATTTGATATAATGTTGTTTCATAGATGGCACATAGACTTTTTTTGACATTTATTAGTAACGCTATGAGTAATTAAACTTCAGCAGGTTGTAGAATCACTAATAAATGGAATAAAAAAAGGGGGGGGGGTCCTATATAAACAAGCCGCAAAGCTGGAAACCATCTACAAAGCTCAGCATGTAGATATCAGAATAAATGAAGCACACAGAATTGAGGACAATAAACCAATTCACTTATTATTGCATTGGAAAACGAAGATCTTTATATCTTATCTGATTATGCGAATCGGCGATTTAACTAAATTTGTCCGTTTTTGGGGAGCAGGCAGAAATTTGGGACGAGGAAACGGCATCCTCATCAACTGGGATGTGCAAAATTATTCGCAAATTGTAAAACTAAACTATGAAAGCAACCAGGACATAAAATATGTCTAATGTCAGTGTTTCTCTTTTACACTGCAGGGTCCGACAGCTCAGGCTGCTGCGCAGTGGGCTTCTTTGCCCTGTGGCGGCACCTCTGTCTGGACTTTTACACACCGCACTTTGGTTTTCAAACCGAGAGTGGAAGAAAAGAGCGGCATCCGATTCGAGCCTTGTAAGATTAACAACGGTCTTCCTTCAGCCACCAGGACGTTCTTCAATGTCAGACGTCCGTACAGATCAGACGCTGCATCAAAAGCATCCAGCGGAGTCGATGGTTTCCAGAGGAGATGAATAGTCCTGTCTTGGTGTCCTGTCGCTCTTGGAGTGATTGTTGTTAGACAATCAAAATGCTTGTGTGTGTGTGTGTGTGCACATGGCACAGTGGTTATTTCTCTGTGAGGACGTGCGTTCCCAGTTGCTGTTCATAAGGGTGAAGGAGAGCGTGTCCAAAGTATGTCTTTTTGGCCCTTTAAAGACACTGTGTGCTATACTGCTTCCCTGTCAGTCATCGGTGCATCTTTAGGTTCTGAACTGCTGCAAAACGTCTGCAGGCCTGAAACACTTGAGTTCTTTGGCTAAAATCCACTGTTTGAAGACCCACGTTGGATGTTGGGTCGTGTCCTACAGCTCATACAGACTTGTACAATTACTCAGTTTATACAACCACAATTGTTGGGTCCTCTGTTCCACATGTGGTCTCAACTAATACCTCGGTTGGTTTTACAGTGTTTCTAAAAGCATCGTGTCAGATTTGAAGATGTGGACCTGAAGAATAGCATATCTACATGTTGTCCTTCGTGAGTCGACCTAAAAGGCTCTTGCAGGAACAAAGTCTTGCAGGGAAAAGTTTACAACAGATTGATGCTCTCAATGAAGCAAAGGAAGCCTTTTACTTTTTGTACTTTGCACTCCTATAAACAATATTTCTATAAAGCCTTTTTCCCCAAAATATACATATGCTTTACAGAGGGAGCCCCAAGTCTGTGACAAGAGACCACATGGTTCTTGTGATCCTTGCTCGCTATCATGCGATGCGCAGTGCAGAGCGATCATCGGTGAGGGTTCTCTTGAGCTTGACCCCTTTGCGAATAGCCACCAGCATGTCCCCTTGCTCCTGGTCTCCGGCGTCCTCCCCTTCTCCCTGGTGCTGATGGCTGGGCAGGGGTACAGTGGGAGGATTGGTAGAGGCCTGACCACTCCAGGACTCTACTGGGAACGCTCCACCATTCTCTGGTCCTGTAAAGGTTGGAGAACCTGGACTTTCCTGCCCTGCTCCCATATCCTCTGCACCTCTGTTCCCATTAACTGTCCCTGGCGCATTGGGCACAGTAGGAATTTTTACAGGGATGACAGGGGTACGGATAGGAATCGGGCCTGCACCCACGGAGCCAGAGCGGCGGGCGGAGGGCTTGGAAGAGGGGGTACGGCGGATTGTGGCAACTCCGGGGGTGACTATAACTGGACCGTGGCCTGTACAAGAGGGAAGAGAGGCATTGATAAGTTGTCTTTGCATACCTCATTTGACATGTACTAAGCCCTTCAATTTCAGAAAGTTAGAAAATCCAACTGTATTTCAGTGGATATTTGTGCATTTACCTGTAGGAGTGGGAGGGTATGGCCCTCGAGGTATGGACGGATAAGCTCCCGTGTGGACCGGCGTGGAAGGGTAAGGCCCCACATAGTAGGACCCCTGTCCAGAAAATGGAGCCTGTGTACTGGGCAGGCCGGCTGTGGAGGCCGGTCGTTTGGTCTGAAACATGCGCCTGTAGGACTGGCCGATGTCACTGTTTCTGGGGATGGTGGAGGACTTGTCAAAGTCAGATGTCTGCTGCTGCTCAGGCTCTTGGTCTCCAGCCATAGAGAAATAGTCATAGTCTGACACTGTGAGAAACATGTAAGGAGGCATAAGGTACTGAAGCGGCAACTGTATGCTGTGATGATTACGGAAAATAACAAAGACAGTGAAATCTGAGACCTTGTGACGGTATGGTGTCTTCAGAGCAGCAGGGTGTGTTGGTCTGTGTGCTGTAGCCACTGGAGCACTGGATGGAGTCTCTACTTGACCTCTGGGTGTCCAAGTCTAGACCTCTGGATAGGGCCAGGGCCAGTTCCTCATGAGCCTCAATATCACCAACCTGGACAAAATCAGATGGAAATAAAACAATACAATTCATTAAAGCCATTATAGTTGTTAGGAGCAACCGATACAGTAGTTAAATGGGAACATTGTTGGTGGGAAGCTGCACTGGCTTGACGGCACAAACATCACAAGTGCCTAAATGTGAAGTCACCTAAGCCATAAATTAAACAGAATTACATGAACAAAAGTCTGGTAAAAAGCTTTGTATATTACTGGAAGTAACACAACGTCATCACTGACTATTAGTAGGTATTTGCTTGTAGTTTTAACAAATCAGGAGTGTTGTTGTTCATTTGTATGTGGTGCTGTTTGTCAACTGATGAAAGAAGTAGTGAAACATGGAGATCATTGAAACAGAATAAATCAACAAGTTATGGAGACAGTCGCATAAACACAAGCGTCTAAAGGAGAATATGGGAACAGAGAAGTCTGACTATGACCGTTGAGTCACTCAGTAAGACGTTTTTGTTATGAAAAGCAGTGTGTGAGTAACTGTTGAAAAGACCAAGCGGCTAAATAAAGGCAAGCCTGGTTGATTAGTTGACAACAAAAGTGCTTAATCAGATTACCCCATTTACAATAACTGAATCAAAACCTTATTTAGTAAGAGACTAAAAAAGTACCTTCAGAGGTGTGGACATGGTCCTGTTCTTCTCTTCTGACTGGCTTGGTGTTTGCGGCGCAGCAGGAGATGGCACCGAGGTCGAGGTTTGGCCCAGTGAGGGGCCGTTCCCACCGGTAATGGTCCCATTATTGTCCACCGCAGCTGGTGTCTCCTTGTCCTTCTTCCTCCTCAGTGTGTTGACCATAGGCTGGTCATATGGACCTGGCTTTGCCCAGTCCTGTACAGAAAGTTTGACCTCAATGCTGATTGTCCACGTTTCTCAAATGTGCCGTTTGTGAGCATTTAAGAATCCTTTCCTTTTTCATTTTTGTTTTAAAACAAGCTGCAGAGCTTTGTATATGAACAAACTTGGGACAAGGAAGACGGAATTATGTCCAACGTCAAGTTTGAGGAGATGAACAAACCTTCCAGCTGGGCACTTTTGATGAAGGAAACACGGGGGAACCCACTGAGCAGTAGGGGGTGTAGTCTGGCAGCAAGGCTGAGGCAGGACGTGACCATGAGCGAGCAGGGCAGGAGGTGGAAGTGGTGGAGGATGAGGGAGGGAAGAAAGGGAAGGCAGTTCCCGACGCTGAGCCCAGACTGCCCCCATTACTACACAGGTAGGGGGAAGTGGCTGGGCTGTGGTGGTCGAAACCATTGGATAACTGGTTGTGAACATGTTGGTGGGAGGAGGAATGGTAACAGGGGAAGACAAAATAAAGAGAAACACGCAATGGCATAAATTAATGAAATGAAGATAATCAAAAGGATAAAAACAAAGCACAGACATGTAATAACAATAACTGAAAACATGAAAAAATGAATCTATGATGACCAACACAAATAAAAACAGAATCAAACAGGATTCGTCTTAAACGCTGAACTAAATGAAAACTGGAGAACCTGTTTCAAAGAAACCAAGGCAGATTGGCGTCTTTCTGATTTCTACATTTCGTAGATTAAATTAAAGTAGACGCTTTGTAAACCCAGGTGTAGGGTTTGGAGTGGAAAAAAAAAAAAGAAAAGACAAAAGTGTGTTTTAAAGCTGATGACATTGAGGGTGGAGGAGTGCTTTTCACCTTGTCAGTAGCGTGCTGAGATGCAGCAGCAGCAGCAGCAGCGAGATAAGAAGGGGAGCTGCAGTCATTGTGAAGCTGACCAGTCTCTGACATCTCAGAGGAGCTGGAACCGGGACAAGGCTGGGACAGAGCGGGGAGCAGCAGGCAGCCAAACAGCCAGCCAGGAGGACAGAGATCGGCGAAACAGACAGGCACGTTTGGAGGGGGAACAGTTCAAAGACAGACTTGTGGGCAGGCAGACACAAGCACCGGGAATTGGTTTGTTAAACAGCTGAGGCAACTTTTCCAAAGGGTCTCGGCAGTTAGCGAGAAGTACTTCCAAATGACTGAGGAGACTGTGCAGAAGATGCACCGGCAGAAGAGCATTATAGCACTGATACGTTAGTTCTACTGAGGAGAAGATTAGTCAAAGCTCTGGTTTGAAACTGTCATGCAGAGAGTATCTTCACAATTGTTTACAAGCTATCGAAGTCATGACATTTTGCTCACTTTTATACTACAATATTATATTCATGCCTGTTGGAAAATAAACATGTTGAGCGCTTCAGTAGATAAGATGAAAGCTTGTAACCAGAGGAATAGATTTTTTCCGTCTTTTAGTGGAGATACAAATAGAAATCAAAGCGAGATCTGTAAAAATGACCAACAAGACTGTTCACTTTCAAACACCAACTACTGTAACTACACCCAGAATGAGGCAATGGGAAGGCCAAGTCCCAGGACTGTACTGTAAATGGGTCAGGGATTGTTTTGCCAGACCATCTTCAGGGCATCATAAAAACTTGGAGCGTAACTAAACCAAAACTGAGGATATGACAACCTCAACCACTGCAGCTGCTCTCGACGCTTTGGTTGCAAACCACAAACCCCACTCAGACGATCCCATGGGCTATCTCACTGGCAGTTACCTCACAGCCTTTGTCTGTCGGTTAGATTTAACTACCAAACAGAGACCTGCTGATGGGGCCGTTTTTCTAACGCATGTAAAACACGCTGGTGACATTGTAACATGTAATTTAATTATGATTCATTTAATGTAAATAGAACAGAAAGTCTGCTTAAGCCTCTAAGTTTAGCCAAACCACAGTCTGCCACAGCGGTCAACTTTTTAAAGGCTTGGTGGGCCTGACCTGCTTTGCCCGGGGCCAGAACGGAGGCAGACTAATTTACTGCAAGTTTATGCTACAATAATAGCAGTGAAATGACTTCACCATGATCATACACACACTTACTGCTGCCAGATAACCGTCTCTCACAGAGACAGACTCTCGCTAGGGAGTTGGATCCAGAATTATGGATGAGCGTGGGTATCTGTAGGGTTTTTTTTCTTACCTTTGTTTCTGCTGGCATTGGCGAGGATGATTTGGACGATGCGTTTTGGTCTTGTGATGAGGAAATGAAGCCCGAGTCATGGGAAGAGATGCTGGAGAGCCGAGCTGGGGCCAGCTGCGGTAACGTGGAGCTGCGGTATCGATGGCGGGGGTGATGGAATAGGTGGTGCGAGGAAGAAGAGGAAGAAGAGGAGGAAGGAGAATGAGAGTGAGAGCCACTGGATCCTCTGGAGTCACTACTGTTAACGCTGTTCAGACTACTGTGAAAGGGGGGGAGAGCCAGGCATGAGGGGAGGACCAGAGGAAGAAGTTTGGCAGTGACAGGATGGGTGAAGAAATCAGCCCACCCAAAGTTGTGGATTTATGACAGAAGATTGAGTAAAGAGAAGTTAAACAAAAAAAGAGAGAAGAAAAGTCAAAATATGAAGGCAGAGGATCGGGGGAATGTGGAGGAGACAGGGTGGGAAACAATTAACACAGCACACCAAGATGCAGCAAGAAGTGACAGAAGACAATGTCATCAAACCAACATAAGACGCTCTTGAATTCAAATCCACAACAATTAAAGCCAGGAAATCACTGATTTCATGTCTCTGAGTTCACTCAAATCCCCCATAAAAAGCATAAATACAATAAACAGAAGGTCTAATTCATATTAAAATCTAACAATACTGACAAAGTCAACAAGTGGACAAGAACAATTCATAGTAATAGCTCGGTTGAAACGCTTGTGACTGACTATAAAAAGCAATCACGTAATGTGTGCATCCATCCATCCATCCATCCATCCATCCATCCATCCATCCATCCATCCATCCATCCATCCATCCATCCATCCATCCATCCATCCATCCATCCATCCATCCATCCATCCATCCATCCATATCAACTTATCCGTGGCTGGGTCGCCTGTCACCACTAGTGAACAAAGTACATACATTATTGTTGTTCTTTGGCAATGACATGAGAAAAATATGATTACCGTGCATTCCTCAGCTCTGTATTGTATATGCTCAGTCTCTTTATTGATGTCATAATGAACCTATAATTTAGTTTTTCACCACTTTCGTTCAGCTTTTCGACACACTTTTTTTCAGCTGTGACCTGTGCGGCATTTCTCCATGGAGGTTTCTGTTTAGAGTGATCACCTTTACCTTGTTGAGGGATGGTAAGATGGTTAGGTATTTAACTGGTCATAAAGGGTTTTTGCACAATTTTCAATGTAGAATCCCTTTAAATGATTTGTAAAGTATTTCTGTTTCATTACCATTTCATACAATATCCAAACTTTTTTTTTTTGTATATATTTTGCAGAATAGCCACTGTCTTGTAATAATTTATAAATTAAATTATTATAATTTTTTTAATTAAAGTTAAAGCTATGCACTACCAGATGAAAAGATGTCAGCCAAAACGATGTAAGAATAAAAAGACAAAGCTGTCCTTTTTGGAATTAAAAGCTTTTTCTTTGTGCTTTTAGGGAGTCATCATAACAGGATTAGATGCAAAGCAATTCAAAACCCAGATATGGATTACTGTCATTCAACCATTAAAGCAGTCCTCCAAAATTCACCAAAAGACACAAAACGCAGAGAAAAGTGAAGAGTGAAGAAAGCACGGTCTGAACAGGTTGTATCTCAGTCTTTTGGGTTAATCCACACACAAGTTTGTAACAAAACATGACTATTAATGCATTTATAAATAAAAATGCAAAATGTGAAAATTACTCCAGCTTGTATTGACCAGTAGGTGGCAGGCATAACTTGAGGAAAACTATTGTTTTTTTTTTTTCCTGCTGATGAAGGTTCATTATCTCTGATAGGCTTAAAATGACCGATTTACACATTTTAGTAGAGCCAAAAAATAAATCCATAACACTTTTTGATTCATGATACCTTTAGTCTCAATTGGAAAAGTGCAGAAGGTGAACGTGTATTGAAAGAAAGTCTCTCTTTCACCCTTTTGAAAACAGGTTCGTGATTCGCTGGCATGAGCTTACCTGCACATGCTAGACTTCCTGGACATGGTGGTACTGGGGGATGAGGGTGGAGTTTGGTATGACCAACCACAATCCGAGCCCTTTAGGTCCAAGATCACCTGGAAGACAGAGAGAGAAAATATCTGTACTACTCATAAATGTTGCAAAGAAAAGTAACTAAACAACATTTAGAAAAACTTAAATAAGCAAAAAGATAAAAACAGGAGAATGTGGGTTGATTTTTTTTTTTTTTTCTTCTTCATCTTTTTATCTTTTGATGTTTTTTTTTCTCACCTGCTCACTAGCAGGGGGAAGATTATGTGGGTCAGAGGTGAGGGCCTTGAGGTCTTCAGAGATGGTCTGAAGATGGATAACCTCTCCCAACATAGATATCTCCTCATCCTACGAGAACAAAGGGCAAAGACAGCAGAGATACTTTCACATGAAGCAGATAATTACAGTGTCTGTGATAAATTATCCTCAGTTCACGAGTTGCACTACAAAAACAGACATTTATTTTTTTAGTGTGTTATAAAAGAGCATTACTACAATCTAAAGGGAAAAAGAGAGTATGTGACAGGTTTATCAACAAGCAGGTCAAAGTTATGTACGCACCACTACAGGTCGCAGCATGGCTACAAAACAGCAAAATCTCTGCCTCTCCTCTATTAGAGCCTTTCTCAAGGCCTGCTTTTCCGTCTCCTCCAGGAGAATGTATTTATCACTGACATCCTGCATCGCATTGTCCAGCTGAGGCTGGATATCACCACGGCCTTGGAAACAAAACCGACACAGACACAGACAACGTATTTGTTATTACAAGTAAAGCAAAATGACACCAAGAATACTGTTCCTACAGCATCATGCACACAGTGTCACAAACAATGACTATGCAGCAATGACGAGCATTTGCAGACATTTTATTTTGTGTTTTTGATCCCCATTACTTCTTTCCAGCGTTGATTTGAATGTCAGTTGCTGATGCTGCTGTTTTGAATGACTACACTACTTTGCCTATCACCTCAGGTTGAAGAATCACTTATCACTGAAAGGTTTCCAGTCTCTTAGTAAGAAGTGGCAAAAAAGGTTATCTACTTTAGACAAATCTGTTGTTTGTCGATCTAGAATGACAAGATAGCTGAAGAGAGAGTCAGTTTGAACCACCTATCCCCTTCTGTCTCTGTCAAATACTTGAATTCCTTGAGAAACTTGAAACTGGTCAGAAAGACTGTGTGTGTATTAGCTTTTACAGTGACAGAAGTAAAATATACCTACAAGATCATCTGTTTCTCATACTTTGTATCTGCATGATTTATATAAATATGTAAATCAAGAGTAGCACATTTACAATCTCAAGGTCTTTTTCAGCACAGTTTCTCTTAGTGAGGTGTGTTTTCACATGCATTTTTGTGTGCACTAGGTGTGTATGATATTCAAAGAGGATACTCTGAAAGCAAATCAAGCCATCTTGAAGTCTGGCGACTGTCCCTCGCTGTACAGTTACAATATCCAACCACTCAAGCTGCACTTACACATACACGTGTGCACACAATTTTAACTTTGATAGATCAAGGTTGGGCTGACAGAAAACAACTCTGTGATCCCTTTGTGTGATGTAGTGTCTGAGCAAAGACAACAAAGTGTTTGTTGTCTGGCATTGCATCACACAAATCAATAAGGAAACAAGCGACAGTTAAACAGGCTAATCATGCTCAAGTCCGCAAATGTAAATCAATCCAGAATGAACGATTGTTGGCAAAATAAGATAAATTTCAACTGCAATATGTAAAGAATTCTCTAAGGTCGCCGATGGAAGCTGAGTGTTAAACAGAATATAAGTCTCACTAGTGTTCATTGCTGCTCCTCCACGTTACATTATATTACATTATAGACCTCAGGATGAAGTAAATCGACTGTAAAGGCCCGACTGGAAAGTGCATATTCAAGCAAATATAACATGTTCGGTCTCATATTGATCTAATGGGAGCTTTTGGATCACTCCAGTGTACAATTATATTGTGCAAAGGTTTGTGGGGAGCTGGCTGTATGTCTGACTGTGAAATGGCTTTGACAGGCCTCACTCATTAGTCTGGTTTCCACAGCAAGATCAAGTTCATTAATGGCATCTTTGGAGGCAAAGTCTTTCTCCATCTTGCTGTCTTGTAAATTATTTTATTTATTAAATATATAAATTATACACAGAGAGAGAAAGGGAGGGAGAGAGGGGTTAGAAGCAGGCTCATGTATGTTTTAAACTTGTTTAGTGTCGAAGCTGTCCTCGACATTTTTTGCCCACTAGTTCGAATCTGTTCTCTCAACAAAATCAAAGTGGTTTTAGAAAAGTACCACTGTAAGATGAGAACACTTTATCTTCAGCTGAAGGAAGGGCCAGTATGTCTTTGTTGCTGCTGTTTTTGGGCAGCTCGAGTAATGCTCCTACTTCTGATAAAAGTTGATCTATTCAAAAGCACTGCAGTCCTTTGTTTGTTCAATTACATCAAAAAGTTTGAAGCGAATGCCGAAAGCAAGACCCCTGATTTCATTCAGACGTATTGAATGTGCTCTTTGAGGTTAATCGTGGCTGCCAACTAGGCTGGCAACCTGTCGGGGATGAACTCCTCCTCCCGCCGGATGAAGGCTGGGATTGTAGAACCTTACAAAGTCAGACCTCTTATTAGTATTTAGTCATTTTTTCCAAGACTCAGAATGTAAACAACTTTGTTTTTCACCATTACTGGTCTCTGTGCAATAAACATGTGCATCTGTTTAACCATCTAAACAACAAGCACACTCCTGCTACTTCGTCTTTGCCATAAACCTCTGCTCATTGGCTACAAATCAGTATTCAGAGACAATTAAGTGCTGGTGACACACTGTGAACAGAGCGTGTTGGCCTGACATCACATGGAATAAAACAATAAAATAATGTGATGTACCTGTTAAAGTGACTCTGAAGCACCAATCCTCAAAATGCTCCAACACAACACCTATTTTTTCACATAAATTGTTAATAAGATATGTTATCTGATTTGTTTACTTCTAACACAGGAACTTCAACGATCAACTTGAGCTGTTTGTTACACTTGTTTTGAATTATTTGAGTGAGGGTGTCACCACTGTCCTCACTCTGCGCTCATGTAGATACATGTGCATCCACAAATGAGATTAGCGCTTCGAGCTTTCACATGGTCAGTGATTAAATTAGTTTCATTTGGAGGCTATTTCTTAGTCCTCCTGGGATCTCGGGTCAAAAAATCTCTCCTAGGAGACAGATGAACATTAGGTCTGGCTTAACCCAGCCCAACACAGCATTATTTCTACGAAGTTCCTCATAATTTCCAAAGGTTTGGTGGGTAGCTGTCACCTCACAGAAAGAAAACTTATAGTTTTAGACCCATCTATGCCGTCTCTCCCTGTGGCATTTTTGTGAGTTTTTCCAGTTCTTCTTGTTTCCTCCAGCAGTCTGAAGACATGGTTGTTCAGTTGCAGGTGGCTGTGTGTGCTTATCTGTATTTGCATTGGTCCTGTGATTGCCTGCAACTTTACCGGTTGACCTGGCTCTCACCCTGCCACCGGCATGAATTTGATTGTTAGATCATTTTCTTTTCCAGCTTGATGCGTAATTACGTGGTTAAACACAGGATGATAATGTAGCATCATTAGCTCTGGGTGCACTGTGGCAATTTTGGGTGTAATTTCACCTCCGGCCCTAAGAATCCCAAAAAGTGGACACAGTGACCCATAGTGGTCCTCAGCTGTATTACTTGAAGCTATTTTCACCAACTTCATTATTGCCTGAAACTGGAGTTTTCTGACTCAACACAAGAACGGAGGCAGACGGGTGGGTTTTTTTTAAGTTCAAGACAAAGAAACAAATAAAAAACGATGTGCAAAGATTCTGTAGCCTTTACTTCTATTTAGTATTTAGTACCATAAATTGCTATCTACAACTGCTCCACAAGGAAACTCAGATGACTGATAAAGCACTGTGGTATGAACAACAGTATTGATGGTGTGTCTGTTTCACAAGCTGACTTACCAAGATTATCAGCTGCAGTGCAGCAAAAGGTGATGGAACCACATAGGAATAAGGAGAGGAAAAAAATGCAAATGAACAGAAAACCATCAACACTTAGCCCTGTTCCATCATATTATTGTGCAGGGTTTTGTACCTGTAGGGTTGGAATCTGATAACAAAAATTAGATGCTAGTAAAATTAATTGATATGCTTCTTTAAACTAATCCTGCCATCGGGTGTTTAAAACAACAACGATAAAGACGTGGATATTGGTTAAATTAACACACCGAAATTACTCCTGATAAAGTCTGATAGTATGAAAAACATGATGAGTTATCTTCAATAAAGGAGACGAAACACAAGAACTGAATCAGGGATACTGGTTCATCCCAACGAACCATTTAGAGGAATTTTATGAGTTTTCATCTAACCTGATCAATGCTGATATAAGATAATATTTTGCCTAGCTGGTAACTGCAAAAGTTTCCCTTCTTATTTAAATGTCACTTTATCTAAATCTAATCCAATTTAAAACTTAAATTGGGAATACATAATTAAAAGAGAGTAACCTAATTTCTTTTATGTGCATTTATATAGTACTCTTTCTCAAGGTAGGAGGACGTTGATGTAGAACTTGAGCCAAGAGAGAACTGCAGAGGGAAAGCCTCTGCCCTCTTCAACAGTCTTACCAAGTAAGGTAATGTTTAACTTTACTAGATCTGCACAGCTACCAGTTAGAAAGAACTAGTCCTATATATATGCTGTGTAATGAAAAAAACAACAAAAAAACCCTCACATCTACAGTTTAGAAGTCCTTGAATTTGAAACTAAACGCAACCATTTCTCCCATATGTCGATTACTCAGCTGGACCGTTTTAAACACTTCTCTTTTCATCACACTTCTAACATACTTACAAATATCTACTAAAAATTCAAAGGAACTGCACAAAACAAATAAAGAAAACAAATCACTACACGTTTCACCCAGGGGTCCTGGTAAAAAAAAAAATCATTAAGTCTGTGGTCTGGCTACAGGTAGAACGAACGCAGCATTTATGGAAAAAGCACAGACTCAGTTTTCAAACAGTTGATCTATCTTCATTACTACTTTTGCATGAAACAGAATAAACTCTTTAATGAGAATATAATTAAATAGTCAAACTGAGGATAAATGTAAATAAAAGACGGAGTTAAATAAGCAGGTACAAGCCATCAAATTACGGTGTTTTTGAGGCACTCATAATAATAGCAAAAACCTACGATGCGTTATGTTAGTGAGACATTCATTAAATTTAGCTGTTATTTTAGTTCAATGACAGAAGCTTTAGTTTTCAAACAAAGAAATATTTTCTTTTTACCTTTCTTTGCTTTCTTCTGGAGTTTCAGAGTGTCTGAGGACTTCCTCTTAATTTCCTGCCGAGCTCTTTTGTACTCTGTTTTAAAGACATGAAGTTAAAAATGTATTTACTGGTTTAAAATACATTTAAATTACACATTTTGTTGGGGAAGACAAACAGATAAATATTGTGTGACAACACAAATATAACTCAGTGAACTAAAGAAAAAAAGTTCATCGTGTCAGGTCATTTGAAAGCTCTTGGGTGTTATTACACTTGATTGTCCCACCTTTTGCATGGTCCTTGTCCAGCGTGTTGACACCTCTTTTCCACTCCTCCATCTGTTCCTGCAGAGGGTTGATCAGACCCTCCTGGAAGCACCTGTGAAAACAGCAGGCTAGTCACTTTTGATCTGGCCTCAGTCTGATCAACTTCATCTTTTAAAGTAACATTTTTTTTGGTCTTAAATAGAATATGTTGACATGAATATATAACACTTGGCAAAGGAGACCAATCATATTCACACGTAGTGCGAAGGCATGTTTGGAATCCAATTAAAATAGCAGACAGACTGTCAAAAATGGCAAAACCTACAAAACCTCAGGTCTGGTTTGTTTGGGTGTCATATAGGCTTGTGTCAATCATTAACAGACAGAGTAGAAAAACACAGACGCAGAGAAAAACGTCTGACTGAGCATCACAGGAGGAAGCAAGACGGGTGTGTAGTTAAACCTGTCAATCATTGCCCAAGTGTGTATGCCTTCCAAGAGGGGTTTGTGAGTGTGTTGCAGAAGCTGGGTGTGAGGTGGACAGCTGCAGTGTTCTCCTTCTTGTAGACATCTCCACATAGTGCATCTCAGTGGGTGGCTGGTGATCACAGGACCAAAGTACACGGCCCTGCTATGGAGATCCAAATGGAATCTCGACTGAAATGCCAACTGAAATTAAAGAGTCCCTTGTCTGTGTCTGTCTGTGTGGTGGGGTGAGATGGCAAAGATTTGGTGTGTCCCTCATGACTGACACATTGCAGATGCACATGTTGCCAGACAAATCGTCTCTTTTCCCAGCATTCCACATTAAGTGGCAATGGTCACCCACACACCCAAAATGTCAAATCATGGAGTGTTTGGTGAGGTAACGATTAGGAGTAAAAACCATTTTAATTGCAGATTAAATGCAACAAAAGTACCTTTGGTCACAGAATATTAAAAGTGTAAACTAGTAATATTGGTAATATTCCTTACATGGAGAACTGTTTGAGCTTAGCTTCTATGCTGCGATGTCTCATACACATCCTGGTCAATGCTGATCCAATATCTCTTGTGCCTCCTGAAAAATATACACAAAAGAGAAACAAACATATTTATTAAATGGAGAATGGGGAAAAAACAAAACAAAACAGAAAACACATTCGTACTCAATTTCAGGAGCAAATCTCAGAAATGAAAAGGTCACTATACTATTAAACAGTATCAGGACAAGAAGTGCTGAAACTATGAGCAGCGGTCAAACTGCTCCATGAAAACTTTTTATTATAGTGTCAGATCAAAAAAACCATAAGACAGAGTGAGAACCTAGAGAATCCAGCAAGTGTTTGACAAGCAATTATTTAAATGTAGACTTAGACATACTGATGTCTCTGAATGTGAAAATAAACAGACAATTTAATTCAGTTCATATACTTATTAATGTCCGATTTGAGGATTTTCTCTAAATTGCATCCTTTTAAGATTTTAATCTTGTACAACTGGACACAGTTACTTGCCATGTCATTATTTATGATGGTCTCTAGTTTCACAGGTTATTGGACAAAGTCCTTTCTGACCTCAAATACACAAGGTTTGGTTAAAGATGTATGCATGCACCAAACAGAATGTATTGTTCTGTGAGTGGGTTGTATTATGCATGTTGTATACTGAATGGGAGTGGTGGCCTAGTGCTTACAGTGGTGGGCTTGGGCGTGGAGGACCCAGATTCAAGCCCAGGCCACAATGGTAAATCACTGGGAGGCCCTTAAGTCCCATTGCAGCCCACTGCTCACTAGTGAAACTAGTTGATGGGTTAAAAGCAGAGGTCCAATTTCGGTGTGTATCGTACATACGTGGTGTGCACGATGTCCATACTGACAGAAATGGTAATGGAAAAAAAAAAAAAAAAAAAATGTCCACAAAACAAAACTGAAAGCACTTAGTAACAATTATACTGAAGTACAGCGTAGAGCAGGTCAATGTTGATACCGTTGACTGAAGGAAGGTAGGGATTTATTTTCTTTCTTTCAAAAGAAAGAAAAGAAGCTGATTGACAGACCAATTAACTTCTCAGTGTGATCACTGGTTGACATCTACGTCTGTGTATATTAGGTGCTCGCACAGAAAGATTTTGCATTAAAACTATATGGAGATACTGTGAAATTCTGGCCCAAGTATTATAAAACAGAGAGATACTCTGTGTGTGTCTGTGCGCTTGGCTGCGATACTCGAATGTCAAGTGTAAAGTCCCCTCCAACAGAGGAACCATTATGCTGTCAGCACAGTCCTCACTACATGCAGAGATACACACAAAGCTGTCACTCATGCACGGACACTCACTCGTTCACAGACAATCATCTCTGACTCTTTGACGAGTCGAACAAAACAGATGCAAGAGGCTTCTGGCTGAAAAGTAATCACAGAAATCCTGTAACTAAGAAGACCGTGTCAAACTGTTAAATGAGTTTCAGGTTTCTAAAACATACATACTACCTGCGTTATCTGAGATGTTTAGTTTCCCAGCATGAATTGTGTAAATGGATGCAAATTGTAGTTATAAACGTGGTCGTGTGTGGTAGAGTATTGAATCATAATTACAGTGTCTATGTATGTGGAGAGAACTTTGTAAACCCCACAACGTTAGAGGAAGAATTGGTAAAAAAAGACAGTTCTGTGTCCCATCACCTCTGAGCAACAACTGTTTTTAGGTGACACAACACAGATTAGAGCGAGAAAACAGGGCCAAGAAACTTTGAAGTCACATCCACAGTTTGTCCCAGTTTCTGTGGGATGTAGACTTAAAACGTTGTCAAAGAGCTGGTTTTCAAACAATCTACACCAACGTCCTGCTAATCTTAGCTCTCTGTTTTTGACTTAGAAATGATGGGTGAAACGGAAGCAAAATGTGACATTTGCCTTAAGTATGTTATGGTTTTTTTTTTTTTTTAACATGGTAGTTTACAATCTTGTAATTATAGTTGTAATAATACTTACTTCCTGTCCCATTGAGACTAGTGTTATTCTGACATTTTCAATGCTTGCTTGCTTTACAGAGGGTGTCACTATTACAAAGACCTTTCTGTCACGCAACATTTTAATGCTCATTCATTCCTTTTTAGATCCTTCCATCCATCCATCCATCCATCCATCCATCCATCCATCCATCCATCCATCCATCCATCCATCCATCCATCCATCCATCCATCCATCCATCCTCCCATCCAGCAGTGTCTCTCTTGCCGTGACTACTTGTTATTTTAGAGGGTGTGGTCGATCAATGTCATGCTGCCCCACAGACGCCACATGGACAAAAAGAGAAAAGTTGGTTTTTCATTAAAAAGTTATGAAAGAATTCAGGCTCATAATCCAAGGAAAGAGTTTAGTTTCAGCTGATTTATTTGCCAAAACCACACCCAACCTTCTGGACCTTAAAATGAGGCACACAATGAGATGTTTGCAGAAAGACTGCACTGTTATACACAGTCAAGCCAGAAATTGTGATGTCAACTTATCTTGGATGGGTTCCACTGAATGTTGCATGTTCTTCTGAGACATAGAAATTAATGTTAACATTAATGAAAGCATACTTTTGGTAAATAAGCTTTACCCTACCATGAGAATAAGCAAGCCTTAAATCCATGTGTATGAGCCTTTCATGTAAAATCCAATCTGACATTTGCAGCATAATAATCACTGTACAATTATTTTGGAAACTAAGATCTTACAAGGGAAAAAAAAAAAAAAACAACTTCCAAGAAAAACTATTATGTTGCAACCAATACTTCCTATCAGTTATTGGCAAATAAGGCCCTTGTTTCATCTGACAGTTACTATGGAAACTGTATGCAATATGTATGCATTTCATCTGTGCCTGCAACAATATGACTTCTGCTGTGTAACCAGGACAGAACCCTCGTTTTTCATGTTAAAAGAAACAAACATGTCCGGTCCTTGCACATGCTGTCGTTTAGAAAATGACATCTAAACACCAGCATGTGAAAGGACTAGACATGGCATTTTTATCAACCTACATTTGTGATATTGTGACAGTGTAAACTTATGAAAAATAATTCCAATTGCTTTAGCAATAACTGGCATCTTACCTTTTACGAATGGGCACATAAGACTCTAATAAAATCAAACCAAGTTTCTCTGTTTTTGGAACATTGTTATGTTGCATTAAGCAGAAGGTGGCTGACGATACACTACAAATCATCTCCCCTGTCTTGTCCTGAGTGACCCCTGGATTAAAAACAGCTGCACCGGCACCTCCACTCTCTCTCTCTCTCACACACACACACACACACACACACACACACACACACACACACACACACACACACACACACACACACACACACACACACACACACACACACAAAGGGCCATCCTTTTCCCTCACTGTGTGAGTGCAGTGCAAGAGTGAAAATGAGAGAGGGATTTAATCTGACGTCAAGTTGCCAAGTTTGTATCTGTCCTCAGGCTCCCCCTTTCAGAACGTCTCTGGAATGTCACACTGTCCTCACAGGAGAGCGACTGTGTGTATGTTCCTGCACTTTGTCAGATAGCGTTAGAAAGAGGGGTCTTCAAACGTCTAGTGAGTTTAAAAGCTTATGTGTAGATGTGCTGCAAACAGATTTTTTAAAAGAATCAGTTTTCAGTGTCTTTATTGCTGCCTTTCATTAACATGAAAGTTGTAAAGTATAGAGTACAGGGCTGCTTAACAACTTCAACTAAACTCAGTGTCTGGGAAAATCTAATGCAGTTGTTCCAAGAGGCAAAAAGTATACTACCTAATTCATTTATTTATTTATTACAATTAAATGAAATATTACAACTGCAAGCCATACTTGATTATTTGCACCAAGTTACAAACCTATTTCAGGGCCTACCAGGTGGCGGATGGTTTGTAGTTTATGTAAATTATGGTCTCACTGAAGACAACAGAATCAGCATGTTCATCTCAAAAATCAAAATAAACTGATACGTTTTTGTCCAAGACTCCAATATACAAACAGAAACTATTAACAAATATATTTTACAACAATTACAATTTTGCAACAAAACAGAACAGAGGAGTCCACTGAATATTGTTTCTGTGAAACGTATATGTGAGAGATGACACTTCAGCATAAGGTTACTTAAAATGCTTTTATGCATAAGTAATTAAATCTTGACACCTTTAACCTGCTGTCTTACAGGCCGGGTTCTGGTGTTTACCTCAGGTCAAAGGTTCCTCTTCATGGAGCAGACATCTGTAGCAGTGTTGATGCTCTACAGATTAATCATATATTTCATATATTTTTTTCATAATCATATTTGACAAGATTAAACCTTGTAATTTTGGTTAATTGCTAACTTACATTTGTCATTTTGGGGGAAAAAAAATAAAAGGCAAAAGAAATGAGCCTGTTATTTGTACAAAACGGTATTTTTTTACTTATGAATCATTCTGGATGAATACTGGCCATAAATAGATAACTACCCAAATACCCATCTGGATCTTGATCTTATTTTACCACATCATACTTGCAAAAAATCAGCACAGCCAGATTGTGTTTTGTGTCCTCTTATTTTATAAAAATTACTTACCGAAAGTGTAATAAGACTAGTGTTCCAGAGAAAGCAACATGCAGTGTTTTCCACAGGATTAATAAAAGATGAAAAGCGGCAATATGTGATGCACGTCTGAAACCATCAGTGACAATCTAAGAAAGCATATTAGTTCAGTGTGATCATCTGCTGTAAGTCTGTAGCTGAAATCTAAACACAACACAAAGCATACCAATGTCATCCAATCACAAATGTATAGAGCAATACAGAACACTATCAACAATCAAAATAAAATAACTATTAATAGGAACGTAACTCAGTTGAGAAAATAAATACACAAACATGTGGGTTTTTAAGCAGATATCTGCTTCCCATCAGAGGACTGCGGGAACTCCAGGTAGAGAGACTTACGAGTAATTTATTAAGAAGACAGTGGAACAGTGTTCGCGAGTGATCGACGAGCTCTTTGGGTCGAGCATCACTATAAATTCATATGCAAACAGAGGATTAAGAGAAGTGGGAGAAGCAAGGAGGAATGGGGAGGGGGAGAACAAAATGGAGAAAGTGTGTTGGGGGTAGTTTTACATATGGAACTGAGTTCGGCTAGCCACAACCAACTCTGTGCATGGACACCAGATGGCTGCTGTTAAATACGGGCCAGCGGTTACGTAGATAAGAGACTGAGGAATACGTACAGCTGGATACACAAATGCACTCTCCCAAGTGTACGGAGGTAAGGCAATCTGTGCACAAGTTAATTAGAGAGCTGGAGAAAACGCAGAGACTCTACGCCTTGATCTAAAAACTGTTTCTTTCCTCTTCATGTTGGTCTTTAGGTTGAACCAAGGTTGCCTTAATCAATTTTTAACCCTTTAAAGTGCAAAGTATTAGGAAGAGAATGACAAATGTTTGAGCAGAGAAATCAAAAATAGTGGCATTTTAATATTGTTCGATTATTCCTTATCAGAAATTAGAATTTCTAATCTCCAGTGGAAACTGAATGTAACATTATGCTCATGTCTATTTTACATTCATTTATGACGGCGTGATTAGTAGAATTTTGAACTGAACAACTAATTTAAGTATTTAGTAGAACCGCAAACGCACAAGTCTTAAACGTACAGACTCCTCGCTAAGCAGCTGACATGCCCAGATTGATTCACCCACACAGAACTGATACTGGCTGGCATTTCATTCACTGATTTATTCCTCTGCTCTGTCAGTCTGCAAGGCGACTGTATAAAGAAAACAAAAAATGAAAAGAACGATATTCAGAGATAAAAGAATCTTCTACTCGATTGTGTGTGCAGAAAGTCAACGTATAAATGAATTAGTCAGGTACTGAAAAGCACGATGTCAAAAAACTGATAAAACCAAGAATGATCTGTATTAAGTAAAAGAGTTAAGTCATTTTACGTGTACAAGTTTGTCAAAGGCCAACCAGTTGATCTATTCCATTAGTATGCCTGGCCTCCTTGGCAACGAAGCTCCTCTCTTCATTCATCAATAGCTGCTGACAGATACTCCGCTTGCCTGTCTTGTGTTGCCTTCCCACACGCACAGACACACTCAACAGTCAGCAAGTCTAGATTCAATGTGCATGACACATACGACGCGTGGGCGAGCAAACACACACGCACCTGCTGTAGTGTGACGAGTGCTGACACTAAAAACTCTAGACTGTCTGACTATAGTTCAACAGCTGTTATGCAAAAACAGAAGACAGGAAAGGGAGACAAGAAGAGCAGGCCTTGTGGAAAATTATTGTGACTGTAGATACTCTGCTATATTTCAATGGATCATGAACATGTTAATTAACTGAACTAACTAACAAAAAGGGGGAGTGACCTCTGTTATTCTGTAGTTAAACAAGTCGCTCCATCTATTCCGGCAGTGACAGACGCTGACCTGACAGCAGCACTATTACTGAAGTTATATGAACTGACTTTGCATTTTAGTGTTAATGACGGACCCTAAAGTCAAGATAAATGCAAAAATCTTATATCGCTTAGTGTTTTGCGAGATCAGTGTGGTAGCTGTCAGTTACACATTTGTTTTTTATAGTACGATGAGTAACTTCTAGTGTTACGCAGAAACTAAAACCTTCACTGTAAAAGCTGCTGACAAACGACGTGTCCATAAGAGAGAAGACCCACATAAAACCTATGATGCTACCTGCCTGTGCATCATCGTCACGAAAGGAACAAAACCATTTGCAGGATGACCTCTGGGTGTCTTTGATAAGTTGCAGCTGAATGTGTAGGTTAATGACAGTATTGATCTACATGCAATAGGCAATAGGCCTGAAAAAGTGTCTGATCGCCCCACTGCTTGTGTTTCTACGAAGACATAAAATCCGAAGAAGTTGTGAACATTTGTCAAGGGTACCATTGCCACATACTGAAAAGAATAATAAACATTAATTTCTCAGTTTCTTTAACTTAATTTCTTACTTAAAAACTTAAAATCAAAAAACCACAATAGAATATAAACAAGAAAAAATAAAAATTGATGATGACAGTAAAATGTGAAAGACAGAAAGAGAAGTACTAAAAAAATCAATGTTGTGGGTAAGATTAAAGACTTTTTAAACAAAAAAAACCCCTGCATTTCAAATCAATGCAGAAGGGAAATTTATCAAAAAGCAGTGAAAATGTAAGTTGTTTAATTTCATGTATTGGATTTACTTGGTCTTTTTTTATAGAGCAGCCTTTTATGTCTTCTGATGAGTTTAATCTCTGCACCATCTCAGTATTCCTGTCTGTTTGTGTGAAAGTAGAGCTGTAATGACTTCATCCAGTTTGTAGTACGCAGGCGGCTGGTTCAATGAGCAATCAAAGTAAACATCAAATAAAAATCATGATCAAATAAACGCCTACATTAGGAACAGAGGGCATGCCATGGGAAAGTACGGTGATAATACAGCCTGTATCGCCGCAAAAGTCTTCTCCGCCGATATGACGCTGGTATGAGAGTGAGAGGTATCTGACTTATGCAAACACTACTTGTTTTAATAGCAATAAACCCTCCTTTGGTCTCTGTAATCCCTCATGTTTCCCAACATACAGCAGCTCTGACAATGACACTGTCTTCATCAGTGCACTTTTAGCAACAATAATGGCCCTAAAACTAAAACTCGCATCTAAGTCTACAGTAAAAAGTTCACTAATGTGTATTTGATAGCCAATGTGTTACTATTATGGGTTTATTGAATAAAAATTCACAAAGTTGTCATGACAGGCCTACTGGACAGCTCCTTTACTTCTGTACATCACAGGCAGCTATCAATTGTTTAAAAAGCTATAGATATACTGTAATTAGGTCTAAAGGGTAAAACAAAATGAAGTGATTTGCCAGCATAATTTTCAACAATCTGGAGCAAAACTGCAGCTACACACCTGCCGCCCAGTTTGACCAGTTTAAGACAGCAATAGGGTCATCTTAACATGGGGGGGGGGGCGGGGAGAGAGAGAGAGGAGGAGAGAGATAGAGAGAGGAAGAGAGAGAGAGAGATAGAGAGAGAGAGAGATAAGAGAGAGAGAGAGAGAGAGAGAGAGGATATAGCTCAGAGATAGATCCTCTTCTATCTGAGATCTATCTCTCCGCCTGATCGAGCGCTCGCTGCGCGAGAGAGAGAGAGAGAGAGAGAGAGAATTACCCTAGAGCCCTTCCTTGCTCTTTTCTGGGGCTTTGGTGCTCTACTTACTAATCTTCCTTTTATGGTGTGACACACATTCTGCACAGGGAGACAGAAAGAATTTACTGGGACCTCTAGTAATGAACTAAATTGACTGGTTATTTTGGTACTGACGTGCTTATTTATGGTATGCTGCAGTAAGAACGCTGTTACTTGCATCATATGTTAAGGACGTGCACCAAGTCTGATGCCGAAGTTAATCATTAACAATAAAAAGGACAGAGGTTTATATTTTCACGGCACTGCCAGAGCAAACTAGCCTGAGTCACAAGGTCTGAGTCATGTTTGTCTTGTTCGCAAGACTACAGTCAAAGTTCAGACTGCCAACAGTAATTCTTTACAGCATGGCATGTGTAAGTCCAATTACTAACATGCACACATCTACTATGATAAAGGGAGGTTCTTAGCAAAAGAAAACAAATAAAACAAAAAACAGGAATAGCAGGGATGGTGAAGAAGGTATATTCAAAATAAAATCTTGCTTTTAAAAAGATCTTCCAAAAAGATTTGGAAGATCAGTTATGATGCATACAAATTCATCTGGAAATGCAAACAAGTCACAACATGTGAATACAAATGTTTTGGAGTTGTTTGGAACAAATACTGAAATAAAAACCTGAATCAATGAAGTGAAGTGATTTCAAAGTGAACAGTGGGCAGGCCAAAGGAATCAAAACCATCGTAAAGATTTGTATCTGAAAAAGAAGAGTCACGGTGTTGCCACGATCCAGTCAAACTGATCGAAATGTTCTGGAAGCAGTTTAAGAAGGCGACTTCATGGGGAGAACCAAGTTTTTTTTTATACATTGCTCTTACGTTTTGGCGACGACAGTGTAATCTGTCACGTGTTGTTGTTCATCTGTAGTATTTAACTAGTTTAGATTAAAAAAACAGATGGATTTATAATGTCTGCTGATAGAGATAGCTTTAAAAACTAAAAAGAGGGTGCAGCTTTTTTTCCCTTCAGAATATACTGCTCAAAAATTCAGTCTGCTATAAAAGAAAAATAAATAAGGATCAGACATCTGTTACTGAGTCATGTTCACAGTTCATAATGTTGATGAAAACACATTCACCTTCCTGCTGTTTCCTCCAAACAGGAGGTAATGACGCCTGACAGTAAAAAAAACAAACAAAAAAAAACAACAGAGGGACAAAATAAAAGAAGTGTCATATCAATAGTCACTGACAAGTAGTAATAACAATACTGACAAGTATCACACAACACAATAAACCAACTACCTACACTGAAGAGCATTTTATTAGAAGATGAGATCTGAGATGGGATAAGAGAATTAAGAGTAGGAGACAGTCACATCCTCTTCAATCCTCTACAACAAAGGGTTCAGTTTGGGAGCTTTTTATATCTTTGTGGATGAAAAAACAAACTCCTTCCTAATCATTTGGGTATTAAAATGATACAATAGAGATGTATAGAGATGATAGAGAAAATAAGTTTTAAATAAGTGCCAATATCACACACATTTGTTTCCCCACTGGAAAATTGAGTAACAAGTCTTTTACCAAACAAAGTTACAACCAGACAAGACACTTCATTGTTGCGAACCCACACATGAAAGCAATGAAGATACCACTTACTTAAAACCAAACATCAGAAATATCTACAATGTCTTGCACTTAACCTTCTGCCGTCAGTATGTGAATGTGCCGGTGACCTTTCCTTTCCCTACAGAAAGAGACCTTGAGGCTTCAGTCTTCAGAGATACTGGTGATAATTCAAACCAGAAGCACGCTAGAGAGACTTTGCTGTTTGTCAAGGAACACAACACTGCCTTGTTTGCAATAATGACCGCCAGATTACATCGACCATGAGCCTTTGCGTGTATTTGTGCCTGAGTGCGTGTGCTTGTGAATGTGCAAGAGCCCCCTGTACAGTCAAAGCGTTAAGAGGGGAGGGTCCGCCACAATGTCACCCCACAGCCATACGCCCGCAAGAGTGCACACACAAATGCATCATTCATTCAGCATTTTATGAAGTTCACTGCCTTCTGAGTCTGAATTGTTCTTTATCATTCATGGAACGATTAGGAACAATTCAGAAAGTTCATCAAATCAACCTGTTTCAACTTTATCATTAATTACTCATTTATCAATTAAAAAGATAGACACATTATCTTACTGACTAAGTCCAATGATGTGTTAAATATTTCATATAATATAAGGAGAAAAGGCTGTGAAATAGATTTGGTTACTGGAGTTCAACATTGTGCATATTATTTTCAAAGATTAAAAAGGACCACATTTAATACACGGTCATTTTTAACATATAAACACATATTGCATATCGTATTCTGCAACAATATACATTTTCTCATGACTTGGTTGGACTAAATATGAATATGTAAGTGTATGAATAAAGTAATATGGTTTGAACAAGTTCACCTATAATTTTATGCAGCAAAAGACAGTGAACACGTCCAGTTACACAGCAACAGGTTTATAATGGTTATCCTACTTTGCAAATGTAAGTATAAATGCTTGTTTAAGCAATCGTTTAGTTGTTGCTGCTTTATTCCAAAGTCTTATATGTCAGACTTTTGTTTTTAACTCTGTCAACTTGGCTCTGTCTTTCTTTGTTCTCTGCCCACTGCTAGATCAGCTGCAGAGAGGTTTTATAACGATTAACAGAAAATGGGTCAGTGCCGCTGTTGCAGACCAGCTGCGCATACACCTGGCTTTAAAATAGAGAGATAAACCTTAAATTGGTCTTTTTGATCCTTGTGAAAGTAGCCCCTATGCACCAGAGGGAAAATGGCAAACAACTAAATAGCCTTATTTTCTTAAATGTCTTCTTATCTAGTATTAACAGTAGTAATAATACATTCTTGACCATGTGCGGTTCTCCAGTTGCAATATGTCAATTAGGTTCCACAGTAGGGTTGCCAAAGTCCTACAATAACGACAGATTAACTGGAACAGACATAATTTTTTAGCTTAATATTTGGCTGACCGAGGCTTGGGAGGCAGCACTTTGAGGGTATGTTACCATCTTTAAATGAAGCCCTGTGTGAGTAACCGTGTGCGCTCACTTGAACAAAGGCAGGCTGTGTTGGGCCTCAGCCATAGTGCTGAGTTGTGGGTTTGAGTTTATGTATTCGATGTCAAGCATTCAGGAGAGAAACCTAAAATTGGCACACAGGCACATGCTTAACACACATTTGTGAACTAAACACAAAAGGGCACATTTACTTCAGTGCTTTGAAATTAACAAATCAGCACACATCTACACAACAGATGGATGCAAATAAGCAACACACACACACACACACAAACACACACGTGCACACACATGCGTGCGCACACACGCATGCATGCGCTTTAAAACAACAACTCATGTCCAGACAAACAACAAAATTGGTAGGTTTCCTTTTAGTTTATCAGGAACATGCACAAAAATGCAAACAGGAGAGATGTTATCAGAAAATGTTGCAATAGAGAATAAATTATTGTTAATAGAAACAACGGGATCAACAGGTGTGCATGACCAACAGGTTTCATATCAACCTTAGCAAACTCTTTGGTCAGATATACTTTTAAAGTCAAAGGGGCTCTGAAAAGGGATGTTTTTCATATTTTAAATCAGGCTGAAGTAAGTTATTTGCAGTTTTGGTTTATCAATGACGCTACAAGTCTTGAGCTTTTACCAGTGTGTTGAGATTCTCAGGTTACCTGTTGGCATGTGAACAACCAAATTAGGTGTAATTACCACTTTGATCGATCAACATCAAGGCAAATAACTAAGACATGGTGGGATGTGGGTTCCTGAAGTGGTTGTCTAAATGTTGTAGCACTGTCAAAGTAAAAATTAAAATAATATTAATAATAATAATAACTTGCATAAGTTTGACTTGTTTTGCATCTAAGACACAAGTCTGAAGCTGATCTTTTATTTTTGTATTTTTAATTTTTTTGTTTGTTTTTTTAAGCAGTATGTTTTGAATATGGCTTTGTGTGCCTGTCAGATGTTCCAAAGCCAAACGTCACTGGTCTAACTGGGTTAATGTTTAAACAAAAACAGAGCAAACAGCCTTGACATCCACGCGTGCGTGGAGAAATAATACTGTAAGTCAGGGAAACTTTCTGTTTCAAAAACATACCTATTCTTGCTGTCATGAACCAGTTTCGTCCTAACCTTTTTGTTGTACACATGTATAAATGAGCATGAACATTTACACATGATTTACCATTAACCATGACCACATCAATTTAGGACCTAGTAAATCACTTCTACCCCCAGATACAGTATCAAGCAGCCTTCGGCAAAAATGTTTTTGAGAAAATTCCTTTTTTTTCAGCAATGTGTTTTCTCTTAAAGAGTCTCGCCCATAAAAAAGCCTGAGAAATCAATTATCTCCGAGCATGAAGGGAACAAAGATCATTTTGAGTTATTTATTCTAAGAGAGTCAGTCTCTTGATGTGCTGTGTGTGTGTGTGTGTGTGTGTGTGTGTGTGTGTGTGTGTGTGTGTGTGTGTGTGTGTGTGTGTGTGTGTGTGTGTGTGTGTGTGTGTGTGTGCGTGCGTGTACATGGGTACACATGGCTGTGCAAGCTTGAATCACTCTGTCTGTGAGACTGTGAACTTGATCGATTAACTGATCAATTCACTGGTTGCAGTGATCTGAAAGATTCACGAGATGGGCTTGAGGTGAACAGAGGAAAAGAGATTGTTGAATGAGATGCACTGTGCTTATATGGGATCTAAGTCTAGGCTGGACAGAAGAAGGGAAGTGTACATAGCCATGTTGAGTCCTGTATTGAAACTGGAAAAAGAGGACAGAACCCTCTTACAGAGGGCTCAGACAGTGGGTTAGTTCAGGATCTCACTGCTCCATAACGGATGCCAAGGCATGAACTAAGAGGGGCAAAGAGGAAAGGGTCTGACTTTTTTTTTTTTTTCCTAAGGAAATGTGTGGGGCTCTGTCTATGGCTGAGCACACAGAGCATGTGCAGGGAAATTATCCAAATACAGTTAGAATTAAATTATCATCTGCTCTACAAAAGTCTTGTGTTCAGTGAAGTCTGACTTGGGTTTAGAAATCCATCTACCTCAGTAAACGCAGTATCACAATCACATATTTACATATTTACATTAAACTATCTCCAGCAACTCCAGCACTAAATTACTGAACCTTCCAATCAACATTAAAGCACCAACTACAGAGACTGGAAAGTCAAAAGGACTGCTGACTTATGTGTAAAAATTTTATCTACACCAGCACTGGTGACAAGCATATGTAATAGATATCAGATGTGACGCTTTCTGCCCTAAAACGGCACCAAGCGTATTAGCAGATGATCGACAACAGCAGAAGGTAAATCTTTAGGAGTTTATAACAACATTCTTTTGATAAAACCTGAAAAAACTGAAAATTAACAATTATTCTAATAATACATACTGTTTGGGCGTTTTTTTTATTTCCTGTTTCAAAGCAAGGTTATGGACTGCACTGTCTGGGACAACAGTCTGATGTTGTGACTTGCACATACTCAAAAGTAATTCCCACATTATCAAATGACTACAAGAGCAATTAAAACTCATAAATTAGACCACACCCACCTTCACAGTATTATTTCAATGCATTGAAACATGTAGCTGCAGCAACGGTTTCAATGCTGTTCTATTGATATAATCTGTCCACACAGACATATAAACATCTGCTAAATCACTCCAAGACATCATTGTGGTAGTTGCCAAAACAGAAAATGTCTCCTACACCAAGTTTAGTCATCAAAGCACACACATAAACATACACACAAGGTGAGAACAAAACAATATGCGTGTTACATGAGGAGGCGCCTGGAAGAGGCTGCCGCAATGCAGATTACAGAGGGAAGAAAGATGTAGTCGTCACGTTGTAACAAGTAGAAGAAAGGTACAAAATATAAAATAAGAAAACTCATGTGTGGTTGTTTTGTCTATATATGTGGCCCTGCGCTGGACTGGCGACCTGTCCAGGGTGTAACCCCTCCCTTTCAGCTGTAATGAGCTGGGATGGGCTCCAGCAGACCCCCGTGAGCCTGCACAGGATTAAACAGTTTAAGAACATGGATGGATGGAACTCAGAGGCAAACACAACCTGTATATTACCTCGATCATGATGGCAAAATCCTCACAAGAAGAGTTTTATTGAAACACATCTAAAGCACTTTTATATTCCCAGGATCCACTATCAGGTTATAATAACTTATCTTAGACTTTGATCAGAGATGTAGCATTGCATGTCAGTGCTTGAGCACAGCTTAAACACTTAATTTCCATAAATCTCAGCCTCTAGCTCTTCATGACAGGGGGAGGCCAGAATTATTTTAAGTTACTTTTTCAGGCGTACTGTGCTTCTTCTTGTCAACATAGCAGTGTTATGGTTTAACTCTGAGTCTCTAATGGTTCAAGTGACAAAACGCATCTAGGCCTGTGTTTTTACATATGTATTATGTATGATTTATTATTTTTTTAGAACACATTATCAATATATACAGCTGTACAAAGATATTAAAGACAGTGAAAAGTGTAGATTTTTAATCTAGGGGAGACTAATTCAATATTTTCAAGGAATATTTACATTTATCATCAAATGTGAATAGATAATAACTAGACTAATGTAAGTCCTGTATTAACTCCTTAAAGGTTTTGGACGATAATCTTTTACGTCTGAGGAGATCTGACAGGCTTCTACATGCCAGCTTTGTGACAGGTGTATATTTCATCTCTACAGAGTCAGACTTGCCCAAAGAGAGTCATCACTTTAGCTGTTGACAGAGCTATTGGGATTAATATTACCACAGTGGCCCAAGACACACACACACACACACACACACACACACACACACACACACACACACACACACACACACACACACACACACACACACACACACACACACACACACACACAGTGTTCCTGTAGAGACAGTGTCCTGCAGCTGCCATCCCACATGTGATACAACCCTCTTTTTTATAACTCTGTAAAACCATTATCATTTGGTAGCAGTGGGAAACTATTTTTGTTGCAGTTGTGAGTGGGTTTTTAACATTCAAAGAACCAAAGTGGCATTACTAATCCTGCATGCAGTGTGTTATTTTCTAGTGATAATATGTCATTAGTTTCTAATTACTTCTCAAAGGTGGTAAAACTCCCCTGTAACCCGAGTGATTGATAGGATGTTATGCAATGTTTGTTCATGGCATGCCTCGCTTTGCTTGTCAAAAACAGCACAGTAATACCAAGGAAGGTCCTATTGGCCTTGGGCTTTTGTTAACGATAATAGCCTTCAACAAAGAATGGTTTTATTCAAACAATATGCAATTCATAAATCTAGTAAAAACAGAAACATTGCATTATTCATAACCGAACATCCTGACTGCTGCCTGGAATGAGATCACCACTCTGTGTAGCCCTGTTGCTGCCACTTCTCATCCACTCAGTTACTCTCTCACTCACCTGGTGAATGAAGTACTACAAAGTGGTTGCATAGTAACACAACAATACACAGGCAATCGATCTCAAAACGGACACAACCACACAAAAACAAACACAGGCCTATTGATAATTTGATACACATCAATAATTTGACACAAGACAGAAAGAAGAGGATCCACGAAGAAGCTAAACAGATGACAGACTTCATGGAAAAGAAGAAACCCTTCTGGAGAGTTGATTATTCTGCAGTTTAGCTGTTCCTCCGTTCTCATGTCCCTGCCGTCTCTTTCATGCCTTCAATGAGGCTTTGTCTCATTCTTTACCAGCGACCAGCACAGCTCAAAGTTGTTGGAGGGAGGGAATTTGGGGACAATTCTGGAGCACATTAGACTGACACATGATCATGTTCTACATGATCATGTGTCGACACCTTTAATTCAAGTTGTTCTTTTTTCAGCCTCCGTAAGCAACGTCATCAGTAGAACAAAGGTTTACAACCTCAGTTTACAAAACTGACTGCTTTTCTATTGCATTTGAGAACCAGTTGGATTATAGAGGCATTCATCAGGGTGGTGTCCACATACATCTGGGTCTAAATCTGAAGTTAAATCTCTGCACCTTCATCTGAAATCTAATTCATCTCACAATCCAAACATTAACCATATTCTTCTATTAAGTATCATGCTTTATCTCTGAACTAATTTAGCATTTACCTCTGGGTAAATGCTTGTTGGTCATTATCCTAACATGATAAATCAGTAGCACTTTCACATGAGTGTAAATTAAATTAAACAATTAGACCAATTAGAGTAAACACTGTCACACTGCTTCAAGGCAGTGGTAACTCTGTTGGTGCCCTGGGAAAATGGGGGGGACTGCATTTGCACTTAAACTATATTGTGCATATTAAAATATTTCACATTGCAATTTATAGCTTTCTTACCCTTAAACGGAGTGCTCTGTACATAGCTGGGAATTGTACACAATTCTTGCTATGCATAATTCTTAGTTATGAGGATATACACTAGGCGTGTGTCCTTTACCCCTAGATTTGTGCAAAACCCATCCATCCATCCATTTTCCATACCCGTTTTATCCTTTGAAAAGTCACGTGGGACCCTATCCCAGCACATTACAGGTGAAAGACAAGGGTCCACCCTGGACAGGTCGCCAGTCTATCACAGGGCCTCCCCCCAACCTCCCAAATATCGAATAAACCTTTTTTCGCTTCAAGGAAGTAGTTTTTCAGGCGATCTGCTAATCCACTTATTTGCAAAAGTGTAATGGATATGCTTTTTGCAAATTTCCACATCTCTGGTAGCGCTGGACATAGTCGGTCAATCTAAAGTCATCAAAATCTGATTTCCAGCGGCTTTTGGCCTCGTTAATACGATGTAGTTGTGCTGTATCACTACTTAATTTTTATACATCACATAAGGGCTTTGCGTCTGAATAATCATTTAAGATCATCTGCTTCCTTCATCATCTGGCTATTTTCACAACAGAGGTAGCAGAAATCGTATTAATTTGTCAAAGACTAAACATGTTTTAGTCAATTTTCTTCAACGTTGAGATTTTCTTTTTCGTTGGTTTGAAGTGAAGTCTCGCAGGGCAAGATGTGGAGAGTTACAGGAATTACAGGTATTCAAGAAACAACATTCACTGGAAACACAGACCGACTGAAGCGCTACCTTTATCGAACTTTCAGAGATTCAATTTTCTTTTGCGCAAAAGTGTAATGGAAACACAACCACTGATGACTTAATATGAAAATAAATGAGGGTGATGGCATGAATATAAGGTGTTAGTTTGTCAACTTAAATACCAGGGTTACACTGTATGTCCAAACCATTGCAAAACATGTCACATTCCCAAAGCTCATGTCACACTCATTGACAAATAGTGCTAAAAGAAACAGTGTCACAAACACATAAAACCAAAAAAAAAAAAACAACAAAAAAACAAAGAAAATCCTTATCGGAAGAAAACTAAGAAAATTAGATCATGAAGGGGAAAAAAAGTTATCTAAAGAAAATGACATACAATGTGTCTTAGGCCATATTCATTGTAATAGATTTTGTGAATTTTTGCATCAGTGCAAAAAAAACTAAACAAAAACAATGTGAAGAGGCCAGAGATGCAACAGTGATGTTATACAACTTCTAACAAATTATTCTGTTCAAACCACATATGTTTTAAATCACACGGCATCATCATTAATCTTGAAATCATGGCAGGCTATGTACTTCAATGTCTCATGGTGCCAAAGTTTGCTTTGTCTAAATTAATTGTTGACAATAACTTTAATAAAACAGAGTCTGAGTAAAGTGAAATAAATAATAATTAAAGTCACTTCTAAGTTTTCCCCAATCCTAAGAGTGCGACGGCACTAATTATGAAATAAAGACGCCCTAGTTTGATAAACATGCCACTAATTTAAAAAATATGTTGCAAGAATTTTTTTTTTTTTTTAATTCCAAGAAAAAAAATTACAGAATGTTTTCTTATTTAGTAATGGGGTATTTCAAAAGAAGGATTTTCTTAGCTGGACTTGAATCTACTTTTCACATATTTATTATAAGACAGTTTAATTCAAAAATACTTACTTTAACTCTGAAGGAAAACCACACTTATGTAGTCATTCAGTCATTATTGTAAAGTAGGTGAGGACCCATTGTCTGACAAGTCATACAGATACCAGTGAGAGTTAAAACTCACGTCTACCCCTCATAGAGACCTGGCATTAACAGAGACCTGGTACCCTCAGCAGCTGACGGAAGTGAAGAACTTGGTCTTTATTTGAGGAAGTACCTGTACCTTCGATATGCAAACAACTGATTGTCATGCCAGTTCATGGTGATGTCTGTGTGAAGCAGTTTAAGAAGTGAAGGCACACATGTAGACCAGAGGAATAGAAAATGACAAAGAAAGGAGGAAAGAAACGGAAATAACTGTAGTTAACTGCATGATTATTCAGCAGTTTCTTGTTAATTATTTTGAGCAAACAGAAAATTGTGGGTTTGTGGTCTACACACGTATAAGTCAGTCTTATGAATTACTGCTAAAATGATCTCTTCACTGAGCTGAATGATGAACGATCACCTCACCATTCATTATAGAGACATATCTAACTAACATAACTGTTTTCTGGATAAAGTAGGTTCCAGCAGTGGAGTTTGTTTTGGTGAAAAATGACCCCACACTAAATCTTATTTTAGAGCCTCTTCTTTTTCAAAAGGATATGAAAACTAGTTGATGGTTCTGACTTAATACATCTGTCCAAATTTTCACGCCTCTGAGCTATTGTGAGGTATAGCAAACACAAAAACCATATTGCTGGTGCCAAAAAATAAGTTGAAATTAGAGGTAATAAGAAAAACTTTCTTTCAGACTTGCTTATCTGCTTTCCAGGGACTTTTCAGAATGCTTTACAGTGTGTTCAAAAGTCCTTGAATTTCCTCAATACCTCTAAAACTTCATAACCATTAGGAAAAAAGAAGAAACATAAACATGGTGCCATTTCTCAATATGGTAATCATTCTCTCTCTAACATGCTGTGGTCATTAGCAGCACTCAGACCTCTAGAGAGAAAAGCCAACTCGGAGAGTCTGACCTTTTGAATCACCATGGAAAAATCAAACAACCCTGTGTGAAAGAAAACCACCATTAGGTGGACAAAGTACACGCATGTGCCCACATAACTGCTGGCACAACAGTTAGATTGGTTCCGAGTCTGAATTAAAAATAAGGCAGAAATATTTTCTCCAGATATCTGATAGATGGATCAGAGAATAATGAAAACCGATGAATGTTATGAGATTGAAACTGTTTTTTATTTCTATCATTTAAAGATCACAGGCAAGATAAACACATTTGAATTAAAGTATAATTATCTTCCATAAGTCTTAAAAAAAAAAATCATGGCTTATATCAGTGGTTGCCAAACGTTTTCTGGTGGGCCCCACTTTGGTTTATAAGAAAACATCTTCAAACTCCATTGCAGTTTATTTCACACCTCACCAAAAATAAACTGCACTAAATTACATGTTGCAATAAAACAAACTACAACCTCTTTTAAATAATAAAAAAAATTAAATAATAACTGTTTTTATTTATTGCGTAACAGTATACACAATAAATATACTCTCAGACTAATTATGTTCAGTGGTCAAAAACCTTTATTATGCTCAGAGGAGGTTCTAGCCAAAAATTCACATGGGCCCCTTCAACTAATTAATCAACCTTATATAGTAAATAATCTGACACCAAAGAACAATGTGGAAGAAAAATATTGTATTTAAATAGTGCACAGTCAAAATAAAATATAATCACCACTGGCACACAAGACACAACTATTTCCATCCATGCACCTCAGTAGCACGTTTTCTAACTTCATGCCAATGAATTGTATAACTAAGGATTCTTGGCTTGACGGTAAAGTTTAACTGGACACAGCTTTGATTTGATAGCTGAAGAGCGAGTTTTGTCCAAGATAGATATGTTATTTTCAGCCTGCTAGCTGAGTAAACAAGTTGATTGCAGAAGTCTTCACTTTGACGCGCAACATTTGCAGGACAGACAGCTGCTCTGGGCTAAATTAGCTTTTGTATTATCTGCACTACTTACAGCTTTTTGATGCATTTTATCGCCTTTCCCTTCTTACTGTCGGATAGATAGCTTCTCCTCATTTTGATAGAACCCGCTCTCATCAGGTTGTTTATGCGAGAAGCAGCGAAAGCTATGAGCAAGAGGTAGCGGCGGGGCCCCCTTTAGGGAGTTCTCTGCCGGCCGACCACTGTCATTGCAAGTTCTTCTTTGAATTGCAAATTGTTACAATTCAAAGTTGGTCGGTCCTCGGGGTCTCCCTTCTGGCTTGAGGCCCCAAGCATTTGCTTGGTGTACCAGTTGGCAAGTGGCGTGTCTTTTTATGCTTGCAGTGTTCAAGCATTTATTTTTTTCATTTATTCATTCATTCAAACACACACCCTTGCTTCTGTCTTCAGAAGCAAGTGTGCAGTAATGTCAGGGGCACAAATGATGAAATGATGACTGTCATGAGGTTTTGCTAACCTAATGCATAATAGGAAAGGAAAGCAAGGTGAGAAAAATATGAAAGAACAGAAGAAAACTGATGCAACACTCTTCAGCTGACCGAACCAGAGCCTTTCATAGAAAACGCATACACCGTGAAAGAGTGAGGGAGAGAATGATGACTCCTTTTACTCCTCCACCTCCACTTGGCTCAATTCTCCCCTTGCTCCTTCTCGCTGCTGTGAGTGAGGTGATGAATGTGTGTGTCTGTATCAGTTCCTATTAATAGGATGGTGCATGACTGGTGGTGTCCAAGCAAGGGAGAGATGAAATCCCTCACTCTCTTCCTATCCCACTCTCACACATACAGAATTAAAGCAGACTAGAGCCCAGATGTAGCAGAGGTGGGGTGAGGGGTGGTTGAATGAAAGCAGAAAAAGGGGGTTAGAGGTTGAAGACAAAGCTAACAAAAGAGCTTCAAACAGCATGCTGATGGATTTACTGCCCCAACTATATAGTCTACAACCCACATAACGTCTTAGCACAGTGGGGTGAAATACTGGACTTCTACGGGATATGTGCAAAGACAAACAGTGACATGACCCTCAAATGCTGTGTAAACTATTTTAACTCTTACAGCACCATTACTAGGGGTGACTATTCCTACCTCTTGAGTTGGTAGCCAGGTCAGCCACCTTCTGAAAAGCATCCAGGAAGGCTGCGACAGCAGCCACCGTTGCCCTAGGACAAAAGAGGACAACAGATGTTCGTCATGAAGTGCCTGAGTAAGAGGAGAAACGAAAATCACATCTACAGATTTTAATCAAACTATTTTTTGTTTATTGTAAAAACAACAGAAGACAATTCCTGGGCAATGATGATGACTAATGCTGAATCTCAAAACGCCAAGAATGGTGCAGAAATAGGCCTATACTCCCACACATAAACTGTAATTGCTGATCACCTGTAGTGTTTATGCACAGCAGTTGGAAGTCAAAGAACATATAACCAAACAAACTTATCAGATCTGTACAATATGGTTATGACCCATTGTGTGAGGAATGTCCTGTTATGCCCCGTTATGTTGTCCAATGAAAAGGGGGCTAAAGCAAGGACCCAACTCTCACCCACTTTCTCACCATCTTTTAACAGTTAGTACAGATGTATTGTACTAAAAAAAAACAAAGTAAAACCAAAAACAGCTGGGTTCCCAACTGACTGCCTATCTGGTGTCCTGACGGGGAAGTTAATATACCAGTTTACCTGCTTACTGGCAGGCCAGATGATTGGTTAAGTTGCAAACACTGGCCTGCTTCAGAAACAACAGAGCTCTTGTGATTACGATCACAAGTATGAATATAAAAAAAGATTGGAGTGAGCGTGTGCACTTACATGATATCCGATCTCTCCAACAGTGAGACTACAGTATTTTCCAGTTATACTTTTTTTTTTCTTCCTTTCCCAAAGCATGTCTAACCACAAAAGGATATAAGAGAGCATCAAGACTGATTTACACAATAAACACAAGTGTTAAGGCCCATTTATGCTCAACGCAGAAGACAGATACGCAGGCGGACAGACTCGTTTACGCACATAATTTGGTCCATTTTCAGGGCAATGCCACCAGAAAGTGCAGGGGAAGTCTTGAGCAGTATAGGTAATGCGACCAGCAAAAGATGTATGACAACGCTTGAAACAGACATGCCTATTTATGTACGAAAGGGGGATAAATGGGCCTTTAGGGTGGAGAACTGAGAATGACTGGGATGACTTGGAAAAAGATTGAACAATTTTCTTTGCTCATTGCACAATACTCAGCACAACCATTTCACAACCTCTATGACAATAAAATACAATATCATACAAACAAATAACTAATTGTGTTTCAACATACCAGAGTCTTTGGAACATTAGATCAAATTTAGCAGTTCAATATACAGATCTTTTTTTCATTTTTATTGAACACTATCTATAGCAATGGGAAAGCCTGTCTGACATTTCCCAACCATTTTTTATGGAATATGTGCTTGACCATACCACTAGAAAACTTTATAAATTAAACACGGAGAAGCAAGTTTGAAGACTGCTTTCTGGAAAATAGTTAATTTTATGTAACACGTTAATTAAATATGTGAAAAACTGCTACGCAATATGAATGTCCTTAATATCTTACAGTTTGTTAGGAGGGATGCTACTTAATTTATCAAATTTGTGATCTCTCTCTCTCTGGTTACAATGTTTCCATCATAACACACAGCAAAACCAAAAAAGTGACACCAACACTGTTATTTGTGGCATGCAAGATTTTATTTTGAGCCATCAAAATAAGTTTGTAAAGAACACTGACAAGTCATACAGATACCAGTGAGAGTTAAAACTCACGTCTACCCCTCATAGAGACCTGGCATTAACAGAGACCTGGTACCCTCAGCAGCTGACGGAAGTGAAGAACTTGGTCTTTATTTGAGGAAGTACCTGTACCTTCGATATGCAAACAACTGATTGTCATGCCAGTTCATGGTGATGTCTGTGTGAAGCAGTTTAAGAAGTGAAGGCACACATGTAGACCAGAGGAATAGAAAATGACAAAGAAAGGAGGAAAGAAACGGCATTAACTGTAGTTAAACTGCATGATTACTCGGCAGTTTCTTGTTAATTATTTTGAGCAAACAGAAAATTGTGGGTCACAGTCACTTTACATTTTACTTATGCAAAATAATGCTTTTAAATGTATCAAATGGACAAAGCTTGTGTTGTGTTTAAAGCACACACCTAATGCTAAGCTTCTGAATCTAATCGAACCTTTTTAAGATTGAAAGTTGTTTCAGGTTATCATGGGACAGGCTTGATAGAATCAGATAATACAGCTCAGTCAAAAAGGTTAATTATAGAACTTCATTTTTTCACTTTGGTTGGGACAGTAATCCTCTTTATTACTCAAAAAACTAATGCAGTATAAGTTAACAAGTGCTGTGTTGTCATAGAGCTGACCATGAGACCTATGGGTGTGTCTTGCAAATGGAAAAAGAAACATACGCACAGGCACACACAGATTCCTTTCTATTTAAAGCCCTGTATGGGCACCATAACAACTTCTAACTGATATCTGCCTTCACTAATTTATTACATAGACTCATTGGTCAATAGGTCATGTTTTACAGGCATTTCACTTAAGTTAAATCTCTAATTCAAAGCAGGTTGACATGAATGATGGCTTGAAGCCTGCTTTTAGTATCGCTGATTACTTGCTACTTGTTCTGTGCTCTTAAAAGACGAATACCAAACGAGTTAATCCATTCACCACATGCTCATCTTAAAGCTTTACATTCAACTAATTTAACTATTTAAGGCAGAAAAAATGGATAGTTTTATCTCTAGTAGCTGGCCAAAACTCCCAAAGACGTCTGTGGCTGACAGAATATTTTTGAATGTCCTATAAGGGGTTCAAATCTGTGTAGTACTCCAACAATGACATGAGTGCTACGCTACCACTGGTCTTAAAATGTGCACACAGCCCTGCTCCAAAAGCCAGACAAACGACTTTAACATCTATTCCACAAGGCCTTGGATAAGCCAATCCAAACTCGCTATAGGGAATGCCATAGAGCGGTAGAGTCCTCTTTATGACAATGATACATTCAGTCCTGCTGCCCTCATCTATTTATGGTTCAGCAGAAACTGAAATGCATGAGGAGTAAATGTGAATCATAGAAACAGCTTGTATTAACTGAATTTGCTTCTGTAACAATTCAATACCGATAATAACCATGACAGAGTTAGTCCTGGGTGTTCTTTAAGAGATGTTAACATGTGTTTAAGTGCCCTTTGTTCTGTAGCGCACTCAGTACAAATCGATCTACTGTCCATGTGTTTTAATGCACTAAAAAACATGCAGTATGAACTCAAATACGTCAGATGGATCGTGAAGCTTTGAGGTGGTGCATTTCCACACCAATTAACTTTCAACCAGCAACAGGGGAGGCTGGCCAGCTCAGCTTTGATACAGCTGCCTCAACCCTAGACAAATCACTGACAAACGTAAAAAGGACTGCTTACAAATAAGTTAGTTTATATTCCTCCATGCTCTCGTTCTTCAAAGCAATGTTCGATATGCAAGCATCTGTGCGATTGATCCTTAAAACCACAAAGGGGGGGAGACAGAAAAAAAAAACCCCACAATTTTTAAACGATTAAAAAAAAATGACAGACCTGCCTAACACTGTAATTAGTTGACGTCCCGGTTGCTTTGTAAGAGGGGAGCAGAGGGGCTAAATTACAGAGTATACTGCATTTAGACGTCATTACACAGACATGTGCCACTACCACTACTGGCCGGTAACATATACAGACCAAAAAGGTTAGGTGGGTCTCCTTGTGTTTTACTTCATAAGAGTGTGTGTGCGTGTGTGTCTGTGTGCTCTTTTATGTGTAGTCCCCAAACAGATTACAGAGGTCTGTAGGTTGGGACATGGGGAGTTGTGCTTTAGTCTTAATGGTCATTTTGTTATTTGTAGTGGCTAAAGACAGGCTTTAAGACAACAAAAAAAAAAAGATATATTAAATAGCATTCCACCAGAAAGGGCATCATTATACGCAGTTATGTTCCTCAACTGCAGCTTGGTGTGGGGTAGAGGCCTTATTTATTATGTAAAGAAGTCTTAAAATAACAAAATATTGCTGTCTTTATATGTATAACATTCAACTCATTCTGAGAGCATCAATTAATGGATTCCAGTGGGACCAGAGATATATAAAGGTGAATAACAAACATCATACGGTCTGATATAGGTAGTTTTCATGCAGGACCACCAGACCACTTTTGGGTCTATTCTCTCTCTGTAGTTACTGCAGCATGTTTCCAACACACATGCACTTAATCATGGGTTATTCTCTTTAAAGATGCATATTCCCAACAACAAATACTACAAAACGTTTTCTTTTTGTCTTTTTCTTAAATCATGTCACAAATGGATGATGAGCTTTTTTGTTTCATATTATATTATATTATATATATATATATATATATATATATATATATATATATATATATATATATATATATATATATATATATATATATATATATATATATATATATATATAAATAAATAAATAAAACAAATATTGATCATATCCACTATATTTCCAAAGGTCAGCAGGAAACAGTATGAAGCTGCAAATCTTATTACCAGCATGAACACTTGCTTGTCCTAAATGCTGTTTTACACATGGGAGCACACAATGATTTTCCTGACTTCTTATTAAGGAGTTGGCAGGGTATGCTCTACAAGATGTTTGGAAAGAGGGCTTAAGACATTTGGTGAGTTAAAGACAACACCTCTGAAGCATGAATGGAAACTTCCAAGGCTGCAGTGCGTATGTGATAATGGCTACACTATAGTAGGCCGCAGGAAGCTTATTTTTATTACAGGCATCACCACCATCAAGCTGCTAACTACCTTGTAGGACAGGATTACAAAGGAAAAAAAGATTTCCTACACGATGAGCGTGGAGTAATGCACTATAAAGTGACTAGGGGGCAATTTCAGCCACAGTCCTGGATTTGTCCATTTAACGTTTTCCCGGGATCCAGACTCAAACATTAAACTCACCAAACAGTCTCTTATTTGCAACATGGTGACAAATACTCCCCAGAAATTTAGCATGGCAGGGTCACATTGTTAACCCCTGAATGCTGGAAACAATAACATATCACCAATGATCAGCCTTAATACTTGGAGTGCACAGAGTGGCTCCTGATAAGTATTGTTATACCATCGAACCTTTGTACGACTGTCAGTAATGGTCTTCACGAGGACACGTGGATACTTAATGACTATGGAAATGCCATTCACTGTTAATCAAAGAATAACTCAGACCATGGGATGTCTGTATTTCCAGTGGTTGTCGGACAATAAGCTTTTCTTTCAGCTGTCATAAGTTATTTGTCTTTTGACACGTGGCTACTTAAAACCAACAGAGAGGGGACTGGAATTTGCGTTTATTGTTAGCAGAAAACTTGCAATTATTTTGGAGTGGCCTATGTAAATTTACATTATTTAAAAGAAAAAAATAATTCAGGCTAAAAGCAAACAAAATTGAGGAAAAGGACAATGAATAACCTCCATAAATTTTTATGAACTGGGCTTTTGTGTAAATGTTGTTACTCATTGATACAGTGGCTGCTGCACAGCCACTTAAAATATGGCCATTCTCATAAGGAAGGCAATGATATTAAATGTAAAAGCCCAGTTCAGATTTGAAATTGTGATAAAATTACAATTTTTAGTTTAAAAAGACTGCCCACATTGGTGTACCAGAGATGTTATGTATAATAAAAGTAGTACAGAGCAAACCAATAATCATTACGTTCTTGAAAATAATCAAACCTTAATGTAAATTGGTATGCATAACCATCAACAAATGCTAATAATGAGGGATTATATGATAAAACAAATTGTGACACTAATTTTCAAGTCAAGAACCATTTCAATCTCACTGCAGAAGAACTTGCAACTCCTCAAAGACGCATATAATACATTTGGGGAAAATAATAGTTTCTTATTATCCCACACACACACCTGTTTTCAGCAGCTGATATGTTTTGTCATCCCAGTGATATGGAACGCTTTAGTAAATGCCTAAGATGTGGGCTTTATCTATATATTTATTAATACATTAAACCTGTCACCGTCTGATGTTTTTGCATTTTCAAGTGTATTTGATGTTTACATACAAACACGTACTCTCAAACATCATCAATACAGTTTTTTTCTTTTTAAATAAAAAAATAATTAAAACATTTGAATTTCACCACCCTTTGGCTTTGGGTCCTATAGTAGTTAATGCTCATGAACAATAAAATACAAAAAGTGTTGTATGTATACATGCTCTCACCTGAGCTGCGACTGCATCTTTCCTGCCTTGTTGGTAAAGTCCTCCCAAATAGGGTAGCTGCTCTGTGGGAGAAAAAGATAAACAATCTCAGATTTCACCATTCTCGCAGTTACATAACAGCTCGATGTGTGATGCCTCATTTGACCTGCAGTGCTGAACTGAATGAAACTCTGTTTAAATGTCGCATAAATACAGCTTGATTATGCCACATTACAAAGCATGCTTATTCCACCTTGTTGACATTGAACATAAAGGTTTCTGTGCATTTTTAAGCTATCAGATGAAAATTTGTTTACGGTTTGCATGCACAAGCCTTTTTTTTTTTTTTTTTAAACATAAGAGCATCCAAACTGCTTTAATGTCACTGGATTTTGCTTAATATTTTCTATTACACTATATTTAACTGAAAAATGGACATTACCATCATGTTCTGCATGTTAGGTTGCAAAATGGGTCATGCGCCTCCTTTGGAAAGATTCCAACACAATGAGAGCACTAATACTATGCTATAATGAGCCTGGGTCGAGTGGGACTCTAACATTTTCCTAATTCAGGTCCTAGCCTGAAAATAGTTAAAAAGCTCTCAATCGAAGCCATTGCAGAGAGCAAGTGAGATAATGCACGAAAAGGAGAGCGCTCACCGGCTTTAAAGAACATGACAGTGGTGCACATTTTTGTCACTGATGTGGCACTACTGTCAAGAGGCTAAGGAATGTCATGTTTTTCTGTCATACATAACACCAAACAACCAACTAAGCTCACCCTACCTACAATGCCAATTTCTCTGCCCTTTAAGTTAAGGCGGCTCTGGATTACATCGCAATTGTTCCATCCAGCCTCTACCTACTCGCTCGTCCTTGACCTTTTTGACGTACATCTCCCTTTCTTTCTCTAAAGAGTGTATTGACTGATGAGCTTTACTTGCATTTGTTCTACAATTTCTACCTCCTTTAGCTGACAAATTAGGCCTATAGTTCAAGCCACCGTCTATCATCACATTTAACAGCTGGCATGGTGTCCATGGGTTTGAACGCCAAACTTTTAACTCCAAACATACCTCTAGTCATTTGGCAATAGTGGTTTCTAGGTATAATTTCCTGACCCTCTTGAAGTATTTTACTTTACAGCAAGGGTGCGAGTTTGGATCGTTTTCAGTCTTTGCCAAGTGACTACACCTCCAGTAACTTATAATCATAAACATACGTTTAAATTGATGATACTGGAATTTGCAATTGTTTGAAAATGTCTCCAAGAGACATTCTTGGTTTGTGCAACTGTACAACCCTCTTTTATAGATCTGCAATGAGCTCCTTGGACTTTCCCATTGCACTGTGTGCTGGTCGGACCAAGGACTGCTGCCAAACTAAATTTTTTCTTGTTGACACAGAGACATAGCAGCTGAAGTCAATCATTATCACAAATGGGAACTTGTAAGACTCTGGCAAGTTACGCAATGTCTTTACATCAGCTAATTAATCACTTACGTTAGTGTATTGATAATTCGAACCCATATATATTTTGACCCTGTTTTGATTTTCGTTTTCAAAAAAAAAAAAAAAAAAGCAGCACTGACATGTTTATTTTGAATGTAAACTACATGCTCCACAGTCCTTCAGCTTAAGAAAACAGCTCCAAGAAATCACTAAAAGGACATTGCTCCTATGAAATCCTTAAACAACCTCTGAGCCATAAAATGCATTAACAGACGTCTAAATATTTTGGGTAAAGGCAAAATAAATACAACACGCCTCTGCATACTTTGACTGATGTTACCCAACAGTAACGGTAATAGACAGGGGAACTATACACCGAAGTGGGGAATGGCACATTGAGAGGTGCTGAATGCCTCAGTAGTATTCATAACAAACTTCCTGACTCCAGTAGACCCACTGGCTGGCCATTTGACCTGCACATGTCAAAGTCTTCATGCTTTGTGGATAATTTTCTGCCCTGACAGCTACGTTCCCGACATTCCTCCAGGCAACTACAACAGCTGTGGTATCTGCTAATTGTCTCATTACCCCAGCTCTGTCAAAAATAACATGAAAATAAGATTGCCCTCGTTTTGTAAAATTGCCCTAGTTTGATTTTCTCCCTGCTGCATCAACATTAGACTGGAACGATGCCGTTTTCAAGCGTAATAAACATGAAGAAACGAGGTGTATTTAGATATAATACTAGACGTGCAAATAATGTAAACCCAATTTGATACAGACCGATAGTAATAGTTATAATAAACTCACACACACATATATAGAGATAAAATTAGTTAGCTATAAAAGGTATCAATCGACGTTTCTCAATACAAGAACAATGCTGGTTTGGATTTCAGTGAATCTCACTAACTTAACTAACTGTTGTTAATCTGTTACTGCTGCAGTGTGTTTGTGGATATAACTACTCCGTTTATGTAGTCTGGTCCGGAGAACTTGTGGTAATAATTTCATTCGGCTTACTTTCATGTCTCCGATGAGGGTCTGGAAGAGTCCTCCAAGCGCGCTGCATTCCTTGTCGATAACAGCCTCCATTTTCAGGACCAACTCCAGCGGTCAGTCCCGACTCGATGAGTCGTTTTCAGTCCGCCACCTCCGCTCTTCAAGAAAACTTCCAAAGAAAAGCTCTGGGTAAAAACGAGCGAAGCGACCTGAAATAACGCCTACTGCTCTGAAACTAACAACTTTATTAAAAAAAAAAAAATAAATAGTACAGCTAGACACGTAAACCAGGTTCTGCTCTGGTCCACCGTTAAGTGTCTCAAATCAAATGAAGCTGTTGGGACGAAAAGAGACATTTAAATCCCCCTCTTCCCTCCTCGCCGCGCCGCTCATACCCATGACGGCACCGGGTTTACGGGGAGTTCAGTCTTTATCAGTACGAAGAAAAACAAGTGGTACTCCGAGATGTTCGGGCAGCAATACTGCTCCGTAACTCCGCAGGCAGGTAAACACGAGCAGCCGCGGTCCCGCTCCACCTTCTTTACTACACGGAGGAAGAGAAAAAAGACGAAACCGCAACAGCGTCAAGTTGCCAAGACCAGAGATTAAAAAAAAAAAAGAAAAAAAATCCGGTTACGGATAACCATCAAAGCAAAAGTTCTAAAACGTATTTTATTTATTTTTTCGTCCCCAAAGGTACATAACGTATAACAATGAAACACAAAGCAGTGACATCATTTTGTTAGTGAACTATGTCAAAATAAAACCTTCGCTCCACTCATGGTTCAAATCAGTGTTTTAAAAGTAAGGAGCAGTATTTATATTTTATTATGAAAGGGCCTTTTGAGACTTCCGTTTTTGGTACGTACAGGTGAGGTCTGCAGCAGAAGGCGAGATATAATTGCCTTCAAGGGAGACAGGAAAATTGAAAAGTCTAGAGATCAATTCATTTTTATGTCGTGATTTAAAAAATGATGAGGGTGACATGTAACATTTCAAAAAGTGCTGTCTTTCTACTTTTCAAAGAGACTGGATAAATCGGCACTAATCAGGCATAAAAGTTCGGTACTTGTAGCACAGCAACTGTTGATAAAGGACGACACCTAGCGTGTGAAAAACAAATCACAATATAAAAATACATGCACGTTTTCTACGCCATTGTGGACAGTTTAATCATTTAAGGAAGACATTAAAATAACACCCGAAAGCACCTGTAACACCTGTAAGCAATTAGTTTTGACAGTGCATTGACTTCCATTCATTTTGTACAGCCTGGCACAATCCCTAATCAGAACACCCAAGTTTCAGTTCACAATTCAGCTCTAACTTTAAATCCAGGGGCCGTACTCTGCCTTTATTTATACATATATATATATATATATATATATATATATATATATATATATATATATATATATATATATATATATATATATATATATATATATATATATATATATATATATATAATAAATAAACCTAAATTTGTGTTTGGTAGATTATTTCTTTCAATGCTTTATGCCACTGCCAAACAGTTTATTTTGCAGTTGTTATTGACTCCTGTGTTGAGCTTCTGGGTGTTCAGGCTGTTTTCTACAGATTTGCAGTCAAGGTTTGCAGGACAATATTGCCGATGGCTCTTTACCCAGACAATCGAGGACAGACTGCACTCAGCCAGTCTCCAGTCTCATAGGCCTGCCAGGAGCCCTGCTATGACTTGGGAATGTTATGTTCAGCAATGAGTCCAGATTCTGCCTACGGCAGTTGAGTGATGGGGTCAAATTGTGGAGAGGGCACAGAGAACACTACGCTAATTGCTGCACCAATAGAGTAACATCTGGTGGAGGCAGTGTGATGGCGTGGGGTGGAATCTCCCTAATTGGGAAAACGAGGCTCGTCATCATTGGAGACAATCGCAATGCAGATATCAAGATGAGATTCTGCACCAATGGGAATCCAATATCTCCACAGTCTAGGACTCAACTCTATCCTCCAAAATGACAACGCTTACCCACAAAGAGTTGGGTTTATCAGAGACTACCTCCAGAATTCAGGAGTGGAGAGGATGGAAAGACTTGCCAGCTTAGGTGTGCTGTTTGTGTCAGAGTGACCAACACAACCACGTTGGCTGACTTGTGAGAAATGCTGGTTGAAGAATGGGATGCCATCCCACAGCAGTGTATGTATATATATATATGTGTATATATATATATATATATATATACACATACACACATACATATGTATATACATACACACACACATACACACAAATATATTCCTAAACACCTCCAAATCAGAGGAGACAACCCGGAGAGCACATTGCACCCTTCTGACAGCCATAGTTTTAGATTTAAAGGTGCTGATCCCTCTCCCAGTTGCTTTACACTCAGCTGTGAAGCGCTTGAAAGAAAGTTGACGGTCAGGGCTTGATAAACCCAGCAGGACCACATTATCTGCAAATACCATAGATGGAATCTTTTGGCCACAAAACCAAAATTTAGAAATTCTGTTCAGATGTATAGAATAGGTAAAAAGGGCAGCCTCTGTAAGATCTGTCAGTGTTGCTAAGACATCGACCAAGAGACCCCCACAGTATCCAGAGCCTTCACAGAATCATGGCAGATCTCATCCTCCCCTAGACCCTTGTTGCTAATGATGCACATCATTAGGATTTTTTTAAAACTTTTATTTCTCTTTTTGTAAAATATAATTAAAACGTCAAAAATAGCCGGTGTCAAAAATAATCAACATTTTTAATTTTAAACCATTATAAATAACATAAGTGAGATTAATAAATCATGTCCTAAGACTCTTGAAGATTAAAGTATTTAAATAATGCATCAACACAGTTAAATATAAATGCCATTATGAACACCAAATATTAAAAACATAATATTAGCAGTGTACATAACTAAGTAATCCATCAGTAGATTAAAGAAATTGAAATGAGGTACAATATTTTTTAAATAATTAACAGCAAGATAATATGATTAATTTACAATCAAATAACTCATCCGTGACAGATTCATTTACCCCAGAACTTGTACATATTTTAGGTATCAGTACATCAATAAAGACAAACAGCATCCAGCAGGGTTTAACAGTAATACATACTAATGGATGATAAATATTGACTTAAAGTGTTTAAGTTATCGTCCTATTAAGAACAAAGAACATCTGATAACAGTCTATAAAGGAAAAAATCCAAATATCAGATTGGCCTCCCGTCATGGTAAATCTGTAAGGAGGGTACAGGTCCTGGCAGAGAAAACTTCACAGGTTATGTTTTTGTCTTTAAAACCAACTTCGCATCACATTATGTGTTCTTTCGAGCATAATCGTTTAGAAGTATATGTGGGCACAGTTTTTAATGGTACTGATATTCTTTTTGCAGTGAAATGAATCATTAAGTGAGGCAATAATTAATAATTGGACTTCACAAGTGAAAATTATTTCTAAGACTTTTTTTCCCCCAATCAAAAATGTAAATCAAGTCGTTTACAGTCATGAAATGCTGTATAACATAGAGTACAAGATCCACTCTTCATTCTCATTTAATTTCTCAAAAAAGTGTGTGTTAAGCGATATGAAAAAGCTGCAAAACAGCAGAACTCTAAAAACAAAAAAAAACAAAAAATGAAGCCTGCTCTAAAAGCACCTCCAGCAGTTTCAACCAAACCTACTTGAAACTGATCTTTTCAGTGTGTCGGAGGGAAAAATTTATGTGGGCTGAAACCTTAAGAAATGTTTTATTTCCGGCAGAAATCTTGCCATCTACACTATTCCAATGTCTTGTTGATGTAGTGATTGGCTGCAGCATCCCATCAGGATAACAATGAAACATCCACCTAACTGCTGCCGACTAGCGGTGAACGAGGTGGATGTTGAATGAAAATACGCTGACATTATGAAATAGTTGTTTCTGTGGATTTTTCCTTGTTACATTCTCCACCTCTTGAATCCCATCGCCATACTGCAGCCATAGAAAAGCGTCACCGCAAATGCAAATATCTGGGAAAGAAGGGAAACGGGTTAACCAGCAATGATTGATTTACAATGGGGAAAAAAGCCAGACTATTGTCTGACTTAACCTGCTAAAAATGAACAGATGGTTGTGCCCAAACATTTTACTAGTATTATATTTAGCAGAAAACAGGATAATAAACACATATTTAAAAATAGTATTGTAATATTACCTCAAAGTATTTTGAGTAACTCCTCTGGTTGAGCTGAGTAGCCCGACTATATTTGGTCTATAGGACTCTGAATTTTTAATTGTAATACACAGATAATGAATGTGTTGCATGCAAACGTATTCTGAGGACTCACCGTGGCCACCACGTTAATACTGTACTGCCTGTAATTCATGACAGTGAATATATTGCCTCGAGGGTAGGTTATACACAGGATAGATTCAGTGGTGTTGGGATGTATATTAAGGTGAGCTCCTCCATTCGCTGCTGTAGTTGCTGCCTCAAGGACAAAAGCAGTGAAGTATAACAGCAAAGCTAAGAAATGGTAAACCACATCCTGGAAAAAAAAACAAAAGGGAGAAATATATTAGTAGAAAAAAACAAAAGCCAAGTCCACCGGAGTCCTTCCACAATGGTTTCAGCTGGGATGTGACGTGAACTTCTCCTTCTCCATTAAAAATAAATCTTTGTAAGTCTCAGTAGATAAAGATGTACCGAACAAAACCAACTCGGAGGCTTTTCTCCGGAGTGCAGTGCAACACGTCAGCACAATACCAAGAACTATGGTAAGAGTAAAATGACAATTCTGTAGAATCGAGATTTGCTGTGTTGCATTCTGTTTCCGCAGTTTTACAGTAACAAAAAAAAAGAAAAGTCACAGCTTGTTTTTAGTGAGTAATCTCACTTATCAGCAGTTTTTCAGTTTTGAAACTGCATTCACGCGTGTATGCGACTTCTTTCAGTACCATGTTCTGCATATTTATTTGATGCAGGTTTTGTCGGATGCCCTTTCTGACACAACTCTTCCTTTTTTTTCTCCAGGTTTGGGGCTGGCCGTATAAGAACATTGACTTGTGACCCCATGTGCCCATTACCCCATTATTGTGTAATTCTATACATAAGTCTATATTGTCTACAACTCTTGCTTCACCTAATTTTATTTTGAAATGACCAAAACCTTCCCTCAAATTCGTTTATGACTGAACCTTTTTAATTAACTGGCAACTGTCAAATCACCAGAGATGTGACAACCAAAACAATTATTATACAAAGAGTGGAGTGAGTGGAAAAGAAGATGCCAAAAAACAAAGACACAGAGAGGGAGATTAAAGAAAGAAAAAGGGAAGAAGTTAGAGGGGTGTGCGTTGCCCTGTGAGGAGGTTTAACGTGAGTTTGTGTTGCCGCCTCTGAAACCGGAGGGACTACAGGCAAGGCTTTGTTGTGTTTTAGTGTGAGCTCATCATCCATGTCACTCATTGTTCGGCTGAAAACAAACAACCCCACATGCCTGGCGAGTCCAGGGAGCAGGGCCTGGCGCCTGAAGAGAGAGGCTCGCTCTGTCTGAAGGTCCAGACAGATGCCGCTCTACTACAATGACATAACTTAAGAACACAGCACAGTTTCTTTCTTTAAATCTTTCCTCACAAAAAAACCTCCAAATGTTTTTAAACACTGCTCACCTTATGTTTGTTCTAGACTTTTTAACTTGCTGTTCGTTAACTTTAACTTACTTGTGTTTAGGTGTGACTAATGTGATGTGTGTACACCTTACCTACAAAAAGGGACTGTGTGTAAGGATGGATGGATGGATAGATAGATGGGTGGATGGATGGATGAATGGGTGGATGGATAGATGGCTGGATGGATGGATTTACTTGCCATTTTCACCATGACATTGTCAATGTCACTGAAATTTCATCAGTCTCTCCTTTTGAAATAAATGTAGTATATATATATTAAGTGCCACTTTGTAGCTGAAAATGACTGAGGTATACTTTTATAATCAAAGCAGAAGCTCAATAAGGATGATAAAAAAGTAATATGCAAGTATAGTCTTCTGTATAATTACTGTCTATGATATATGCCCTGAAGGCCAATACTGAACAAAAAAAAACAAACAAATCAAATTCAAACCTTAATGTTTTTACTGTTTTAATAGCTCTACTTGATTTACTGCATTTAAATAAAACATATTTGAAGGGTTAGATCATGTAGATGTTTTTATTTTTTTTCTACAGCTTTTGCACTTTTATTTCAAATAATCAATTTGAAAGCAACAAGAAGCCCCCCCTTTGAAGTCTGATTCACTATCAGTTATCAGGATGTACATATCAGAATCGGATTGGAAAACGAAAACGAAGAAAGTGGATCAGTGCATCTCTACCCGGTGAGCCCCTGATGGAGAGACTGATGGCCAAACAACTAGAATTCTGGATAGCAAGCTGTTTCAGTTAATAGATGGCTGGAAGAAAGAAACACGCCGAAGGTATCGACCTAGCGATTTATCTAGAGCTTACCAAGAAATTCCAGTCTGTGTTTATGCGCTCAGCCAAGCCGGTGATGAGGAGAGCGAGGTAGGTGGAGGAGAGGATGAAGGTGGTGACAGACACAAACATTACCCAGCCCTGCAGCAGAGGCACGGGCACGTTGGAGGAAGCCACCAGGATCCATACCAGACCACCGAATAACTGTGGATACAAATAAACATGGTTATCTAATCTACATCTGATGTGCTGACATAAAAAAAAAAAGTACAAGGGTGAAAACGTCATCCATCTGAATAAAAAGAGAGAATAAACTTACTTTTGGGGCCTCACTAGGCAACTTAGTTACTATCTTCTTTTTAAACTGTTTCCTATAGTCAGTACTGTTTTGTGTTTGTGTTCATTCACTGCAAAAAAGCCACCAGGATCCATTCAGGATCTGAACAAACATCCCAATGTTGGGGATAACTGCAGTTCATATTATGGTATGTTAAAATTCAACTACCCAATCCTCAAGACAACACTGACAAATATGCTCAAAAATTGTTAATTTTGATCCATTTAGTGATTCACTAAGTCTCAATGCAATGGACACATTTACAAACATTGTTTGTGAGAGGCACAGGCCTCCCCATCAAATTGGAAATGGATTCGACATTAGGTAGGCCTGCACTTTCGATACCAGCCAGGAGCCAGCATTTGAATAGTTGTTTCCACCTGAGAGCCTACAAACAGACTTCTAGATGAATAGTAAAATCGTGAGAAGATTAGAGGTCGTATATAGATGCGTTGCAGAGACTACCATGAAGGGTTGTGGCACTAACCACCATCTAACTGTGGTCTGTTATTGTACCCAATAATAAATATGAAATAAAGTATTAGACTGCGTTATAAATAACGGATGCTGATGATTTAAAGAATGGGGAAAAAAAAAAAAGTCAGAGTTGACGACACCTCCAAGAGAAAAAAGTCCAGCCTAAAGGCACTCACACTGACGACAGGTGACACTAAAACAGCCCGCCGTTTTCATCAAAGAGGAAAAACGTGTTGATCAAGAACAAAAAAAAAAAAAAATCACCACAAGTTAATCATTAACTTTCTCAATGGGAAATAATAACCATGCACGTAGCAGGATAAGTGACATACTGTGTACGAATGTAATACAGAAAAGCCTCCTGTTAATGACGCGATACCTACTATTTCTGCACAGATGAGGGCTCCAGAGTAAGTCCTCAACACCTCCAGTCCCAAAGGTAAAGACAGGGTCGGCGTGGGGAACGAGGTGGCGGCGGGATTGGCGGCTGGTTCCGACATCTCTCACTTCTCTCCTTCTCCCCCTCTTCTCTAGCTCTCGCTTTATGGTCTCTCTCTGAAAACACCCGCTAAACAAAGGACCGCAGCAGTGGGAGAAATTCCTCCGGAGTCATGTGTCCCCCAAACAGGTCGGACAGGTGCAGCGGCCACTCCCTGCAAACCGATGCTACGTTCAAGGGCGGCGCGGAACGCCCAGCATCCAACTATCCGTTCTTGTAAAATCATGTGATAATCAACGTGATAGGACATCGTAACTGATTACGGGTATCGGTTTATTCTAAAAAGGAGTTATTGTAGTCTCATTAATAAACGAAGAGTTAGAAATATATACATTTACATCAAGATCACTTCGCATTGACAGAGTGCACATCATTTAAATGTAATCTGGCAAACGTGTAACAATTCTAAAATTAAAACTATAATAGGAATAGGTCAATAATCAATATGACAAGTCATTAAAATATTAAGCACCTCCTATAATCAGAGATTGCTTCTTTATGCTGCCCTGATATTAACATCTAAACCATAATAAATTCAGATACTGTTGAATGGGGGGTTTTATGGCCCCTTGCTGATTAAATATTACATGGATTAGGCAGTAGGCTATATAATGTCTACCATAAAAATAGGGGGTGTTGCTGTACAACACACCTACATTTTGTCACCTTGACAATTGTCCGGCATTCCACACCCTCAATGTCAATTCTACATAACTACTATGTCACTTCCTTTGTAAAAGTTTCCTACCCTCTGGCAACACTTATATTATTTTGTCCAAAAACAAGTGAAGGCAGCAGCTTTCCTCACACTGTGTCACTGTTTGGGCACTGGACTCCCCTTAGGCATGAACCAAAAACAGCTTCCAGAAGACGCCACAACTCTGGAACATCGGTGTGAGGAAAAATCAGATTGTTGGAATCATGACTAGAGCCCATTGACTCCTGCTGGAAATGAAATGAAATGTGGGCTGGGAAACAATGATTTATAAAGTGGTAAACATACAAGGGTACTGTTAAGCAAAGAGGTTTTAGAGGTAAATATTAGTTTAAGTTTTGAGTAGCAGCTGAGTAGAGAAGAAAACAGATTTTCAAACACACTCCACTTTGAATAAATCCACATTAAAACAGCTCTGTAACTCCGATGCTGCATAGCATCAGTTGAGGAACAGTATTTTCTTTTCTTAATTGAAAGAAAAAAGACCAAAAACAACAATTTGCTGTTGCAACAGTTGAGGAGCAGTTTCTTATGACAAGCCACAGTTGATGATTAGCTTGAATTTAGGTTATGTGAGCCAATGTTGACATAACCTCTGAGAGGGCACTGTTCGTTGTAGTGTGGTTAGTGGTTTGATCAATTTTTTTCCAGCATCTAGACACCAGGTTAGGAATTTTTTGGAAACACTTGTCCTACCTTCTGTACATGGAAATACATTTTGTATGCTGGGCCACTGCAAGTTTCATTTCCATCAATGGAGCAACGTGTAAGCCTTGAGCTGTTGGTGTAAACTGGTTTTTAGACTTTAATTAATGGAAATCTGTGATCTCTTAATTAGGAAATTTTTAAAAAAGTAGTCTGTCATTCTTCTGGCTGAGTAAAAAATTGTTTTTTTTTGACCTCTTAGTTGGGCTTTAATCTTCTCAGTTATCTCCTCCCGTATGTGAAAACTTGGCCATGGTCATAGCTACTTATGATCAATATCAAAAAGTGCTAGAATTAACAGCAGCAATTGCTTAATCCAGAAAATGTCCAAACCACTGCTGAAAACTGTTTAAAAATCTAGGTTTTAACAGAATAAAGCTCAGTAGAAAATCTCAAGCGGTGAAGCTTGTTTGTATTCTTGATTTGCATCAGTCGTTCAGGAGTCATGGTACTGAAAAGCTCATGTTACAAATGTGTGACGCAGCAGAATCTTGCCTGTGATTGGACAGTCGTACTGCAGAAGTCCTGCGGAGCACCATATATCTAGTATATGTGTGCAAAGTTCGATTTAAAATTTTCTGGACATCATAAACAGAAATTACAGTTATGAGAAGTATACATGCAAAATCCTGCCTTTGGCAACAAAATAGTCACAAGAGGGTTTTGACGACTTTTGTTGGGTGGCAGGGGATACTGTTGGGGTGCTTTTGGGGATACTTTTAGCAATATAGCGTGTGTGTGTGTGTGTGTGTGTATATGTATGTATTTATGTATGTATGTATGTATAGTCTAAACTAAAATTAAGCTAATGACTGTCATTTTTTTGGCCATTTTTGACATTATCCATTTGTTTGATCTTAATATTTTATTTATGATATGGGATTGTGTTGATAGTGGTACTGGTGGTTGGTATGTGATTGCTTTATGAATAACCTAAAAGGAAAACATGCCATCTCTCACAGCTGTAACATTTCAACATTTAAAGGTTTTAATGGTTTTTCCTGCTGCTAACGTCAACTCGAACACGTTTGGAAACATTGTAGATCTAAATACGGTGGGCACATGGGGTTTGCAGACCTGGGCAAGACCAGTCTCACTTCAAAAATTAAAGACAAGAAGTTCTGAAGAGTTTATCAATAGACATGACTTTCAGAAAATAAAGGAGCGAGCTAGAGGAGATTTAGCAGAGATAAGGATTAAATATTTTCTTGAAGACTAAACAGGAGTTGGTGGGTTTTGTTGCAGCTGCAGAAGCTGAATGAAGCTGAATCTGACCACAAGAGTCACAGGGTTACGAGCAAAGTCAGCAGAAGACAATAGATCTTAGTGGAATGGATGTGTTTTTCACTAAAAATCTTAGTCAGAGGCCACAGATCGACAATTCAGATGTGTTTGCTACTGAGTGACCGTCAATGGAGAGTTGACAAGCAGTCTTCATACCTTCACTCTGCCGCCGCAACAAAATAGGCCAAGTCTTGTTTTTTATTTCGCATTTGCAGTGAAATGTCCTCTAAATCTGTTCTTCATTATGTTAAAGCAAATGTTAATCAGAAAACTCATCTTCAACTTCTCTTCGTCTCTTCAGCTTTTAAAGGTGAGATCTGCAAACCCTCTGCACTGCCACCTCACCCAGAGGAGGTTATAAAAAAAAAAAAAGTCCACTGGCACAGCTGTTACGATGTCCATGCAAGGTAGGCAGGGTTTCTACACAGACATTATTTTGCTTATAAAAATTAATATAAAATTAATTTCATAGCCTGATTTGAAATAACCAACACGAATAAAGAGTAATAGCCAACGCTGTTTCCCTCAAAAGCTTCTATACATTAAAGTACAAAAAAATCACTAAAAATATTTAGTCTTAAGAAACTAGAAAATATAAGATGAACAGTCCAAATACAGAATTATGAAAACGGGACAGAAATTCACCATCACAATGGATTACACTAGAAGTCAAATGTACATTTTCCAGTGAATCGTTCAGTCAGTCATGATATTTCCAAGAACATAAACAAGTATGTGACTGTTCATTTTTCAAGAGGAATCTCAAAATGCTTTGGGCTTTATAACTCAAACCTCTGCTGTTTAGGACCAAACGTTGTAGGTAATGTTCTCAAAATCTTTCCTTGATAAGTAAGTTTTCATATACTGCTCAGACTGCTGGTACATTTTATGATCACTGACTACATCTGCAAAGAAGCTACAATTCGGATTAAGTTTAGGTTTATAGATTTAGTTTAGGTTTTTTTGTCTTGTCTGGCTTATTATGATGCTCAGGCAGGCGTCCCTCTTCTTCCTCCTCCTCTTCTCCTGGTTTTTGGGAACTCACAGATAAAAAACATGGGGGCCTCACACTCCACATGGCCCCATGTCCCAGTGCTGAGCAGCTCCACGCAGCTGCTGTTTCTGCCAGGAGATGACCTGGAATATTCATTCTCATCCTGGCTCCAGGCTGCAAATGCTCCCACAGGGCTGGAGTCTGCATACATATAAATGCTTGTTCCTGTCTGATAAAACACACACACACAAACATATATATGTGTGTGTGTATATATATATATATATATATATATATATATTGATTGATTCATCCATCCCATCAGCATTAAGAAATGCCAAGTTTAGTGGCAGCAGCAGCACTGCCACTAAACTCTTAAGGTTACAAGCTCTTACCATGTTCTTGCTTTGAGCCTGAACTCCCACGTAAACCCTTGTCAGTCCTGCCTGACTGACGTAGTCTGCCATGAGACGGTTGGTGGTGTTGGTTTTTGGCATGGCCAGGGTTCCTCCTCTCAGCTTGCAGTTCATCGAAGCCTCTCTGAATCTCTTGGAGTCCTTTACAAGCAGGTAGTACTTCTCCTCGGTCTCCCTCACGTCCAAGACAACTGCACAGGCAAAGTCTTAGTGTTAAATCAGGTTCGGTCTAGGAATTATCGTGATACAATGACCATGATCTTTTATTTTCTTTTCATGTAAAGAAACAAAGTTAAAGCATGTGATTAGTAATGTGAAAGGAACCTCTTAAAAAAACTTGAATCATCTTCAGAACCATCCGTCAGGCTTTTGATACAACATTGACAACAAAGGACTTATCGTTACTTTGTCCTCTTACTAAACTTGTAAAGAGAGAATTATTGTACAGCAAAATTAAAAGAGGCAGTTAGGTGAAAAACAATGACTGCGAAGAATAACATTAAAAAACAGAATAAAACAAAACCCCAAAGCAGAGCATGACAGCTGTTATTGTTTTAAGGTTTAATCAAATTACATGACAGAATTAAACACAAGCTTGAAAAAACATGACTGTAAAAAGAAAAACATTCTTATAACAAATTCAGACCCAAAATAGAACAAAGCATTTGAAACACGCTTAAAACATGTTTTTTTTTTTTTTTCGTAACAACATAGAGAACTGAAAATAAAACATCCAGCCATCCTTGATTTGGTTTATTTTAGAATGACTTAAATAATTATAATATAAATAACATCATATATTTTCTGAGGTTACAGTTTAGAAAGGTGCAACAAGGGTTGAAATACCAGAGGAGAAAAAACACTGATATATTTCAAAATCACTGAAATCACCAAAATGTGATTATATGTATATTCTGTCCACAGCCTATATCTCTGAAAAGCTGCAGTGATACGAGAATGATTTAACAAGAGAACATTTGATGATAATTTTTTAAAAATCTTTTTTCCATTTTCCAACAAAATGTTACTTTCACTGTTTTACTGTCACTGACCGTAACGATGAACAGAAGCAAACAAGTTTCAAATCTGATTAAGTGGAGTTATTTCCATTTCTGGTTTTGTCCAGTTCACCACAGCTTTCAGGACATTTGACGCTCATCCCATCATTTAAAGTAGTGCATGTTAAGACTAATGAGGACTAACCGTTCTTCAGAAACTTGACAGCATTCTTGAGCTTGCCTACATTGAGATCCAGCTGTCCAAGCACCTTCCTGTATCTGCCACAGTCACATGTTGTGCCTAATGAATGAAATAGGAGTTTAGCAGTACTCATCGCTTTCCGATGGTCAATGAAATAATAATAATAATCATGAACATGGTTTACCTACTGTATCTCTAAATGGGCAAAGACCTCAGGGCAATAAGAAGTTATAGTGTGTTACTGCAGTAGGGACTGTTTAGATTACCTTTCCCCACAAACATGTTTATGATAATGATTTATCCAAATGTAGTTTATTTAACTCTTAATAACAGTTCAAATACACGCAGAAGTATTTTTATTGCCATATAGCATAAAGTGAAAATAAAAAGCGCGAAGAATCTCACCTGGATTCCCTTTTAAACCAGCAGGTCCATCCAAACCTTTATGCCCTTCATCACCTATGGAGACATAAACTCCTTGTTTACACGTTTAGGAAAGAAAAATTGACTCTCTCTCTCTCACACACACACACACGCACACACACACACACACACACACACACACACACACACACACACACACACACACACACACAATATCTATCTATATATATATATATATATATATATATATATATATATATATATATATATTGTATTGTATTGTATGTCCAAAAATGTATTTTGTTTGTAAATATATGCAAAAAAACAAATAGTTTAAAGTTAAAATTTAAAAACACATTTTAAATACACTTTTATTTTTGTTCTTGGTCTCTTTAAGAGAGCCAAGTTCCTAGATTTTGAGTGTGCATGCTTAACAGACGTTAAGTATACATGGTTGTCAGTCAAACATTGATAAACATGACTGAGAGTGTCAAATGCTTTTGCACACTACTGTGTAACCTGCAAATGCACAGTTAAGCACAAGGTATGTGTACACGGTGTAGTTACAATATTGTACCAACAGATGGCTGTATCATACTCAACAATTGTTATGTCTGCACAGCCTAACAGAGTTCCTCAAGTTTAGTTAACAACGTCAGTTTAATTGTTTCTAATAGACCTCAATATGCCAACACAATTATATAATGCTTTCTCTGCTTATTTTGGACCATTTTTAAGAAGTGGGCAAATTTTGTGATTCTGTGCGACTGTAGTCTAAACTGTATTGCAAAACGTATTCACTTGCACTTAAGTTTTACAGTGGAAATTAACCCAGCTGGCAGTTGCAAACTTTGGGGAAGTGGTCTGCAGTAAAAACACAATGACCTAGTTTTCTATGAGGAACAACCAGGACAATGACATACTGTACTTCAACAGCCTCACCAAGCTTTTATTTCATATTGATAAAAAAAAAAAAGAAGAAAAAAATCAACAGCAGTCAACAATTCAAGACTCCTGGCAGAAAATGTGACAAGTTCAACGTAATAATAAACTGGCATGTACCACCTCTTGGACCAAACAGGACAGCCGACCACATGAACTCTCTCTACAGTTAGTGGGTTATAAACTGAATACATACACACGGTTTTATAGTTTGTAACTTTTTTTTCCCTGACAAAATGTATGCTTTAGATGGTCTGAGAAAAAGCAGACAAATGCATGAACTATACAGCAGTGGGGTAGCAGTTCCCTCACGAATTATAACAATCCTGCTTGTTTTGTGAATAAACACGATTACGCTAAATGCAGAACTTGAATATCAACCCATGTGATAAATTAGTCTGTGCAAAGACTCTGCAAAAGAGCAGGTGTATTTCCTCTTTTGTGATCCTTCTATAGTCTGTATAGTCCTGAAAACAGTTTTTTTTATTTTAACCAGAGTACTTTATGGGCTCCGGGCTTGCAAGATCAAAGAAAGGCCAGAGTTGTTACCTCACTTCTTGTCCGAGTGGCTGATGCACAGCCACATTCCTGTAAGTGTGTTAAACATAATGAATACTGAGAAGTGCATTTTTGAAAAGGCGGGGGTAAATGAATCCTCATAAAAGCAGAAACAAAAATACTCTGAGGAAAGCAACTACATGACATCATACTGGAGAATTATGTATCTTGGTTTAACTGGATGTGATAACTAAAACTCACAGAACTCTGAAAAAAGTGGTCCACATTTTAAGGAAACTATCTTGAACCATTTAGATGCTTGTCTTAAATCATTTTCTTATTTGTGTAGAACGTCCCATTGGATGAGATGAGCAGCAGTCCAAACTCAGTATTGTTTTGTGAGAGTGTATTTTCTCTTTCATGGCAATTCTGAAGTCATTAAAGTTGTTTATAAAAGTCACAGCTACTATTTAAGGGTTTACTGCAGGGAAAGAAGGATAAATTGGTTCATTAGGTGGGTAAAGATTTTAAACATTATTAACTAACTGATCCCATCTTTTAAATGAAATGTTCCAACATCAAGACACACTTCAAGGGTATTTAGGAGACCCATTAAGGAAAAGAGAGAAGGTTAAAAAGGCAAAACAGACATTGTGTTAAAGCACATTTATAAACATAAATGTGCTTAAAATTACTTTCCTTTTACCTTTCTCTCCAGTAGAGCCCATCTTTCCTGTTTGGCCCACATCTCCATTAAGGCCTGGCTCCCCCAGTATCCCTGAAAGAGAAAAGAAGGAAGAGTGCTTGTCGAGAATGAGAGATATTTAAGATATTGTAAAAAAAAAAAATAAGATGACATTAGGAGAAGAGTTGTTATTCACCTTGTTTTAATGTGACTTTAGTGTGAGATACATTATACGTTTTCCATAGCTGTCATTATTTCTGCTCAAGCTTTGCAGTAGATAAAACAAAACAGATACAAACTTGATGTTTCCCAATTGAAAGTATTTTGTGAGATGTATGTATTTATCTACTGTAAGACTACCATCTATAACTGTTATTCTATTATATTTACAGGCTGCAAACTATTATTGTCATTGCAGTGACTGTAATGGATTAACTGGACAGCAATCTGCTTACTAGAAATCATTAAAGAAGCTGACATACTGACAACGCGTGTGATTTTTGATGCTGCAATGAAAGTGTCGAATGTAGATGTAGAATATCCAACGAAGATGGGTGCATTTGTGCTTAAATGCTTGTGTGTGTGTGTGTGTGTGTGTGTGTGTGTGTGTGTGTGTGTGTGTGAGTGTGTGTGTGTGTGTGTGTGTGTGTTTGTGTGTGTGTGAAAACTGCAGAGCAGACAGAGGGTTACTGCCAGACTTTCACCAAGCGTTTCCTCAGGAAACTATTCAGTTTAAAACTGATGCCATTTCAAATGCTAAGTGACGTATTGGAGAAGCCTGCCGCTATTAGAAAGATTTACACACACACACACGCACACATGCACACACACGCACGCACACACACACACACGCATATGCAAGTCAGCTATTCACAACTATTTCCCACTTCCCACGTGCTCATGTTGATTTTCTACTTGATGATTTGCGAGAAGTGTTGGCAGAAAGTGTGAGATCATATGGATTGTGTTAGGTTAAAAAAGCTTTAGTCTTTGGAAAAAACTTAATATAATCTATATGTAATTTTTGTGTAATTTTCCACGAGTATGCCGCAGAAGCACTCTCACAGAGTAAATATGTTGACAATACTGACCTGAGATTAGCTGCTTAATGTTGTTTTGGCAGTGCTTATGCCTGCCAGTTAAACGGTCTACCTAAACGTCCAGATAACAGTGCTTCCTATCATTGCAGTTATTCTTTGTAAAGGCCAACTTCTCCAACAGGTTTAACGACCAGATTGTCCAGCTGCTCGAGCATAAAAGAGATGAAAGCCACGTTTTTCATTGAAATCAAGGCACCTCAAAAACATTTTCAACAATCTTAAGCTACTTTAGAATTTGTAATTTAAATAATAAAAATAATAAAAGTATGATGATGATATTATTATCATTATTAATTATAATAAGTTATTCTTCTTCAAGGAACCTGTAGTATTTCTGATGATAATCTGCTGCAAGCAGGAAAGCAAGAGTTAATAATTTGACACTACTAAGGTACAGCAAATGCGGCATGATTTAAATTTGTGGATTTAGATCATGAATTAAGATAAGATATGGAGGCTGGAAAATTCTATGCTTATCTCGGTTTGATGTAAGAATATCCTGTAAAAGTTATCAGCTTGTCAATTCCCGGTTTCTTTGTTTGCATGTTCTCCCCGTGCCTGCGTGGGTTCTCTCTGGGTACTCCGGGTTCCCACAGTCCAAAAACATGCATATTAAGTTAAATTATTGTTCTAAATTGCCCGTAGGTGTGAATGTGAGGGTGCATGGTTGTTTGTCTCTATTTGTGGCCCTACGATGGACTGGCAACCTATGCAGGGTGTACGCCTGCCTTTCGCCTGCTATGCGTCGGGATAGGCACCGACAGACCCCCGTGACCATGAGAAGGAGTAAGCAGGTATAGGTAATGGAAGGATGAGTTATCAGCTTGCAAAATGATACGGTCTTTGTCCTTGTCGTGGAACACTGGACCAGCTCTATACCCTCCGCAGGGTGCTGGAGGGTTCATGGGAATGTTCCCAGCCAGTCCACATGTGCTTTGTGGATCTGGAGAAGGCATTCGACCGTGTCCCTCGTGGTATTCTGTGGGGGGTGCTCCATGAGTACGGGGTCCGGGGCCATCTGCTAAGGGCTGTTCGGTCTCTGTACGACCGGAGCAGGAGCTTGGTTCGTATTGCCAACAGTAAGTCAGACATGTTCCCAGTGCATGTTGGACTCCGACAGGGCTGCCCTCTGTCACCGATTCTGTTCATAATTTTTAAAGACAAGATTTCTAGGCGTAGCCAGGGACCGGAGGGAATTTAGTTTGGGAACCACAAAATTTCATCTCTGCTCTTTGCAGATGATGTTGGCTTGTTGGCTTCATCAAGCCAGAACCTTCAGCATGTGCTGGGACAGTTTGCAACCGAGTGCGAAGCGGCTGGAATGAGAATCAGCAACTCCAAATTCGAGGCCATGGTTCTTGACCGGAAAGGGGTGGCTTGTCTGGTCCGGGTAGGTGGAGAAGTCTTGCCTCATGTGGAGGAGTTTAAGTATCTCTGGGTCTTGTCACGAGTGAGGGAAAGATGAAGCGTGAGATTGACAGACGGATTGGTGCAGTGTCTGCAGTCATGCGGTTGATGTACCAGCCCGTCGTGGTGAATAAAGCAAAAACAAAGCAATCAATTTACCGGTCAATCTACACTCCCACCCTCATCTATGGGCATGAACTTTGGGTATTGACCGAAAGGAGAAGATCACAGACACAATCGGCCGAAATGAGTTTCCTCCGCAGGATGGCTGGGTGCTCCCTTAGAGATAAGGTGAGAAGCTCAGTCACTCGGGGGTTGAGCCGCTGCTCCTTCACATCGAGAGGAGTCAGCTAAGGTGGCTTAGGCATGTGAATAGGATGCCCCCTAGACGCCTCCCTAGAGAGGTGTTCCTGGCATGTCCCACTGGGAGGAGACCCCGGGGAAGACCCAGGACCTGCTGGAGAGACTACGTCTCTCAGCTGGCCTGGAAACGCCTCAGGGTTTCCCTGGAAGAATTGAAGGAAGTGTCTGGGTTTAAGTAGGTCTGGGCACCCCTGCTTAGACTTCTGCCCCCGCAACCCGGTCCCGGTTAAGTGGATGGATGGATGGATGGATGGATGGATGGATGGATGGATGGATGGATGGATGGATGATATATTTATTCATTTCAGAGTTCTGAGCTTCTGAGTTATCGTAGAAATGCTTTCAAGCATAACATTTTTTTTTAATGATTTTTCTTTATGATAATTAAAAATATTGTTTTTTCTAGTCAAAGAGCAAATATGAATTGTGCTCATCCTATTAAAACATACTGGAGGATTTAAAAAGCGCTGGTTCACATAAACTAAAAGCATTGTGCTTCATTTTATGTTAGTTTTACACATGCTAGCCATCCCCTCAGGTGTCTTTGATTATAAAGTTACACAAAAACCTTCGGAACAGCTGCGATCAAAGAACTAAAGTTTGCTGTTGTTAATAAATTTGAAGAAGCACATAGTTTTGCTGCCAGGCAGAGCATTAACATTCATGCATTGCCTTTTAACATTAAAAAAGATATAACAACTGTTTCCTATAACGCTGCCTTAAATTAAGGCTGGGAAAACATGCATAATTTGTTGAGCTGCAGACATATTACAATTATAAAATCATTGTAGAAATCCGGATTCATTCCTGTCAGTAAGTCCACAGACAGACAAAAACCATAATGACTGGCTTTGCTATACTGTGAAATATCTCCACAGTTGGAGAGCTGAAAAAGTACAACAGTCCTGGTGTTTGTTTCACACAGGCTTCATGAGAAACTGCAATGTTGTGTCTGCATGAAAATATGTGCATATGTGAACTATGATTTGCACGTGTGCAGTAAAAGTGTGGCTTTCTATGCAGTTTGTGTCCATATGCTTGTGTTTTTTTTGTTTTTTTTTTTTTGCGTGCACACTGGAGACTGTACGTGTCAGTGTGAGTACATGTGAGTGTGTGCAGACATATTATATGGCTGGTTGGTTGGCAAACTATTCTTCCAGCCCATTTAAAAAACACATGGCGAAATAGGATGCCCCTGGCCTTTTCAGCAGCAATTAAGAGGTCAGTATCTGTCTGTTTGCCTGCATGTCTTATGGCGAAACACAAGCTGAGACCTGAAGAAAGTTCACAAATAGCGCTCTGCGTGCAGACACGCTAATTGGGCAGCAGTGACCATCACCAACAAGAGCAGTTAAACTAATTCTGCATTATTTCAGGGGGTTTTGGAAAATCACAGCTAGTTAGTAGCACCTAGTTAGCCTGAGACGATGGAGGTGTTCTCAGCGAGGTGAAGACTGAAGAGCCGAAGGATGACCATGATGACAGTATTTAAGCGTGCCTGAGCCTCCCACTTGTCATTTGCCAAAAGGCGTGATTAGAGGTGTCTTCAGTCCGAACGTGCACAAAGTGAACTGACAGAAAGGGAACAAGCTATTTTGAAAAGGCAAACGCAAACGATGCATTAAGCTATCGTGGCTGACTAAAGGTTTCGGTAAAAAAAAAAAAAAAAAGCAGAAATAAATGTTTGAAGACGGGCTTCTTTGTGTGAACACACGCTGAAGTGCACAAAACCCACTCGTGACTTTTCCTCATTTTTGCCCTTTAGTTGTCTGTAGCCTTTGAATGTCAGCGATTGCAAATGTGTGGGTCTTAGTTGCATGTGGTGAAGGCTTACATTTACATATATTCAAAATAAATTATATATAAACTCGGACATGAGCATGGAAAATCTATTTTGGTAGCATGAATGATATTGAGGAAAACAAAGTATGAAAAAATTAAAATGCGTATGACTCTATTTTAATAGTTATTAAAACAGTAACTTTTTTTTCATTTTTTTTTTAAAGAATTTTCTGGAGGAGAAATTATTATTAATTATTTCGTATTAAAAAATGTTCCATCATTTTAGGATAGAAACTGTTTCTACATTTCTACTGCTCCTTGTGGAAAAACGAGGCTTAAGGGAGAAGAGAAGTAACTTCCTTTTTGTTGACGTAGTATTCCAAGTATTCCAAGTATTCCAAATTCTTTGCACATTCCTAAAACATGCGTATTAGGATAAATGATGATTAGGATTGAATGTGATTGTTTGTCTATGTGTGACCCCGTGAAAAACTGGTGACCTACCCGGGATGCATCCTACCGCTTGCCCTAAGGTGGTTGAAGCACGAATAGAACATAAAAAGACGTCAGTTCAGGCACTGAAACCGGTTTTCTGGCTGTGATCAATGTCACGAAAACAATTTGATGACATGCTGCAGAGAACCTGTTGATTTTACACATCTGAATAAGGATTACTGCTGCAGAAGTACAAGAGGAAAAGTACTAAACATTTCTGTTGATCGATGGATGGGCAACCTGTTCAGGGTGTAAACTACTCTTCACCCAGTGTATATGCGTGAATCCTGACAGGCTGAACTGAAATGCTAAATCGAGTACTACAGAGAAAGTCTGGTGAGAACTATTTAGGAGCAATTTATGATCAACAAAATATCCAGCACAACTTGTTTTTGTTCTCTCTGTACAGTATGTACTAAATCAGTTAATGTTCATACCTGGAAGTCCTGGGGGTCCATTCTTCCCCAGTTTCCCCTGATCTCCCTCCTCCCCAGTCTCACCTTGGTCTCCTGGATTTGAAAGGAGAGACCATTAAGTGGAATGCTTAAGAAGTGGTATGCAATCATTTTTCGAGTATAAAAGCCATTAGGATGATGAGACATTATCAACACATCAGCAGGCCAAGAACAACTACAGGACATGATTCTGATGAATCACGTCTGTGCAGTCCCAGGACAAGTCCACTTGTGGATTTGGGTCGCCGTGTGAGAAGACTTGCACTTTAATACAAAGCTTTTGCCAAACGCATTTACAGTTGGGAAGTACCAGTGCTACGACAGGGCTAATGACGCAGCACAGTTTTCAGAGCTAAAAGTGCAAATATTTCAGGCCTTTCCACTGAAGAAGGAAATTATGAAAAACTGTTTAAATGTCTATTAGAGCGGTAATTTTGCCTCCCGCTTTTGGGGCTTACGCAGGATAACTATTGTAAAGTTTGCTGCCCATAACCCAACAGCATTTGGACATTTATGTCCTGATAGTTTTTGAACAAGAGTGTATGCGGTTAAGGTGCCACATGAAATTGACATCTCTTATGTCAAACGTAATCTGACAGTGATTTCACATTTAGAAACAATGGGAAAAACAAAAAGAATTATTTAGAGAAGGGAAAGCTTGTCCAGTGTTCCTCGTCATCTAATTTTTCTTAAAACAAAATGAAGTGTTTTGACCAACATTCGCCAATAGCTTTTCATAATACACAATGTTGGCTAATCTATTTAAAAATGATGTAGTCAGAGTACCAGTAAAAGCAATAAAAGTATGTTTGTTGAAAATGGTTAAAGTAAAGAAAAAAACGACGCTTTGGGTTGTATGAAACATAGAAAATGTGCGCCTGACGCCCACTGAAATATGCACTCAGAGACTGACTGCGGTCTGTAGTATCTGGATGAGTCTTGTAAAAATAATCACTTCACTCTTGTGGCAGCTGTCTAAATACACACTGACACAATGGGACTTTCTGGCCGGTACAAAAAAATTTAGTAGATGACTATGAAACAATATCTGATGTTACAACCACCTCTCTCTGTAAAAGATTCATGCCGAAACTTGACTTTGTATCTCAGTCTAAGCTTTTTCAAAACAGTGGATATGTTTATTTCTACTGTGATAAACTGTAAAATTTGATCAACAACTCTTTTGCATGTACGGTGTTTTGTGTTTTTTAGGTGAGAAACCTCCTCTTTGGATTTCATTTGAGCCAGAACTATGGACTGTGTTTTTCACTAGTGTAAAAGGAGTAGAAAAAAACAAACAAACAAAAAAAAAAAACAAAACACATAGCTCAACTTTGTATTTTATTAGCTCTGTCTGTCTGAATCAGCAGGGGAGCAAGCTACTGTTGTAAAATGAAAAACACACACGGGGAGGCATTCCCTCCAACAGTCTAAGGGTAAGCAGACAGTTAGCTAATAAACCATAAACTCCAGGATATTTAATGCTTGGTGGCTGTCTCATCAGCTCCGTAGACACCAAAGCAGACGTGGGTTATCTCCCTAGAAGGTTTTACTCTCACACATATTGTTAACGCGCCAATTCCCTTATTATGATGTCAGAACACAACCTGAAATAACAAAAATAAAAACAGGAATACAATGAACAAACAACGTGAACATAACAAGTATCCGAGGCTCCACAACAGCTGATATGTGTATGTGTCAATAATATTTCATGTGATGCATGTTATAGCCTACCTTTAGCACCAGGTAGGAGGGCGTTGGTGCAGACTTCTGTAGACGCAGACATGCAAGTAAACGCAGCAAAAGACACGCAGAGCATCAACAGCCAAGGCATCTTTGAACCACCACGCGGATCACAGAGGAAGATCGGGATTTTGTTCTTTAGGGTTGGTAAACCATGGAAGACCGTGTCCAGGCTGAGTCCAGCAGTTATGAGAAAACACACTAGGGTGAGAGGAAAGCTGCGCTTTTGTTTATAGAACACACACACACACACACACACACACACACACACACACACACACACACACACACACACACACACACACACACACACACACACACACACACACACACACACACACGTTTAAACTTGTGTATAAAGTCTTATCAGCGACTTGACAAAATGTCAAACAACACACTGCAGGCAGCTGCATTCCTCTGCATGTCTTGCCCTATGGATATCTGACCATTAAACTACATACCAAACTCTTGCCAAAGTTCAGATACCAAAATGGAGAAATTAATGAAAGACTATTTGGAGTCTGACTTATAGAATATATTTGGGTTTTTTTTGTTGTTCATTTTTTACTTTTTAAATCGCATTAGTAATAGATGATAATTGATGTTTCTATCATCATCTTCTGTGTGGAATCACAGCCACATTTGATATACGAGATGCGTGCAATGATGTGCACCAGACACCCATAAAACGTAAAGGGCAACAAATGACAAACTTATTATTTTGAATGTACAAACTTTTACACCATTGTTAGTGCAGAAAATTCTGCTGAAAGTATAGTTTGACACTGCAGAATAAAGCTTCCTGCAAACTAAGCCTATCGCTCTTTTCATTTTCAAAAATAGTATCATACCACCCGCCTTAAAGTTGTTGTCAAAAACTGACCACATCTGTAGCATTAGGGACAGACTCTGGACAGAAGAGAGAATACATGATGCGTCTTTCTCATTTTCCTTGTTTTTTCAAAATTCCTTTTGAAACAACACACTGCAACAACTTTAACAACCCTTTTTGACTATTAAGGTACCATTCAAAAGCCCAAGGACCTGATCCATGCAAATTTCTTCAACTGTTTTGAAAAAACTTAATAACACCCCTCAAAGGTCTCATGTTCTAACCCTGACTGTTTAGAAATGGGTCTGTCTTACATAATATATATAAATATATATATATATATATATATATATATATATATATATATATATATATAGATATATATATATATATATATATATATATATATATATATATATATATATATATATATATATCTATATATATATATATATATATATATATATATATATATATATATATATGTGCTTCTTTATATTTTGTCTGTTCACCTTTTTTTTATAAACACAGCTCTTGGCAGGTGGACTTATAAGCATTTCTGAATGTGTATATAATTGAGTATTGCTCAAATATCTTTAAAAAAAAGTGTGAAGAATTGGACAGTTTATTGGTTCTTTAAATATGGTACTGATTTCCAAAGGCCTGAAGCTCTTTGTTAAAATGTGTACTTCTGGAGAGGAAATGTGGAAATCTGATTCACAGATGTAACCCACCTGTGTTATGTTTTCATTTTCTTTAATGATACACCAAAGTGACAGGCTTGAGGCATGCTGCAAGTGCAAACTAACACATGTTTCACATTTATTCAAGGAGACTTAAAAAAAACAAAAACAATGTTTATTTCCTGTCTTCTTTTTGAAGCTCAGTTAAAATGTTTGGATTTGTTTTATACATTAATTTATTCACTAAGTAGCTTCTGATTTGATTTTTTTTTTTTATTCATTGAAAAACAAGCGAACGGACAAGAATAAATGTTTTCTGAACACAAACTCTTACTTAACTGTATCCTCTGGCAGGTCAGTATTTAATGTAAACATACAGGGATTTTACATTGTTTCAAGGCCTTGGAGGGACAAAGAAAGTGCACGGTGAGGGGCAGAGGAATGATAAAAGGCAAAGGAGAGATAATGAGACTGAGCAGCAGTCAGAGAAGAAGATGAAAAACAGGGAGCAGAACAAGAGACAGAGAAGGATAACAAATAAGAAAAACAATGTGGTCGGATCCACATGTCTTGGTAGATGTTGGGATCTTCTCATTCATAAGTTATGATTCTTGGATGTCTTAAGTGTTCCTTCAGTAAGGAAAGTCACTGAGGGCGATAGGATGCTTACATGCTCAGCTCTGTGAACTCAGGGAAGTTCATCACAATCAGTCTGGTCGGGATTTTCAAGATGTCGCTTTGAAATCCATCATGAACAATCTGTTTTTTTTTTTTGTTTTTACAGACGCAGATCTATCAGGTACATTGACCATCGTCTGAGGAAAGAAAACATATTTCCATTTACAAAGTTAAATTTATTTTTCCTGGAGGAAAAGCTCACAGGCAGCAGTAATTAGCACTGTTGCCTCACAGCAAGAAGGTTCCTGGTTCCTGGGAGTCTTTCTGTGTGGAGTTTGCGTGTTCTCCCCGTGCTTGCGTGGGTTCCCTCCGGGTTCTCCGGCTTCCTCCCACAGTCCAAAAACATGCATACAAGGTTGATTGGATATTCTAAATTTCCTGTAGGTGCGAGTGTGAGCGTGCATGGTCGTTTGTCTCTGTATCTGACCCTGTGATAGACTGGCGACCTGTCCAGGATGGACCCCTGCCTCCCGCCTGTAATGAGCCGGGATAGGCTCCAGCAGACCCCCGTGACCCTGCAAAGGATAAAACGGGTATAAAGGATAGATGGATGGAAAAGCTCAACTCTTTAAAACCTGGGCTCCAACCGCTTTTGGACAAGACACAATCATTAATGAGCTCCTCATTGTGCTGTTTGTTTTCTGGTTCGTCTTTGCAACAAAGTTCAAACCACACAGACTTGTGCTTGAAAGTATCACAGACCTCACAGACTTTGTGTCAGGGACAGAGCCTGACAGCAGTTTCTTTTGGCCTCTTCCAACATTTGCTGCAAGCTTCAAACTCATTATGTTGCCTCTGCTGTGGAATTTGTTGATGTTGAGAACTGTGTACTTTAGGGCAAAAAACATTTTTATGGCTCTGGATTTTGTGTTGCTAACAATTGCTGACTAGCTCTTAAGCTTAATGAAAGCTTGAAAGACAACCAAGGCCAGCAGAATGTGTTGTGGCCAGCATGGAGAGAAGAAATCATTGTATGACAGTAACAAACACAGGCTTTAGTGGTATTATAGACTTATTTCTTGCTTGATTTTTAGAAAAGAAATAAAAAGAAGCTGTCATTCTGAGCGATGAGTCAGTGTTCAAAGGAAACAAGAGATTTTTCACCTAAATTAGTCGTACCGATCTTATCGCCTAATGAGGAAGGCTCTAGAGAATGGATGCAAAGCAACTTTACTGTCATGCATTCACCAGCTGAATAAAACTGTAATTTCCTGTTTCTTCCTGCCTCTGCTTTGTCCTTCATCATCAGCCCCAAAAGCAAATATCTACCACTTTAGATGCCAAATACTCCATAATGTTCACCAGATAGTGGTTTAGCTGTCCTTCTGCTGTTTTGTTGGTTAGGGTTAGGTTGTGTACTGTAGATATATTTTGCATTTTATTTTATATATATATATATATATATATATATATATAATATTTTTGCTATAAACAGCTGGCTACATGGGTCAAAAGCAAAATGTGTGAGATGTGCAAGGAGATGGGACAAACGGTGAGGTTGCAGGCTGGGAAAAGCCCAACAATGAGCCTAAAATTGGTCAAATCCTCACTAAAGCTGGGAACAGCGTTTCCCATGTGTGTTGCCCCAGTTATTAATTATCCTTTCAATTTTCGTGGACTTTCTCCGTTACACTGCCTTAGGGAAGGTCTGGGAAAGTGTAACATTACACAAATATGAGTGTGTGGTATCCGCTCACACAGTTCCACGTACAGTACACAGGAACAACCCTGTTATCCTGTCGACCTAATTGTTTACATGTGCTTCAAGATTGCTTCACTAATTAAGAAAGTGATTCACACTCCTGGATTGAGGATTGACTCTGTGGCGGTAACCACACCACAGAACAACGCCAGGTTCACTGCCTCTCATGATCCACGGTGGGATTGCATTTCGTATTTTAAAACAGCAGTAGTAGCAGAAACCGCCTACAAGCGGTTCAGTCCACAACTCCAGCACATAAAACATTTACGTAGCCTCTGCTGTGAACTGCATTCATTTACTGTACAGCATGTGTCACATTTGGCGCTCGTTCTTCCTGCTATTTATCCGTGGTTTGAGCGGGCTAAGCCCTTCCTCGTTAAAGCAGCACAACGCGCAACGAGCAGTGGTGGACGGCCACCGCCATGCCCTGTGGGATGTACCGCTCGGAGCTTTACGATTTATTTCTCTTTTCCACGGAAGAATCAGTACCAGGGTATTGAGATGTTCAATGTTCATGGAATAGTTCAGAAAAGATTTGTGGTTTATTGGCACTTTTTTTTTTTTTAACTTTAATTTGCAGCACTAATACAAGCCTATTTGATATAAACTGAACGTCCCCTTGCCAACCTCTGGATAGTTATTTCAAAAGAGTTGTTATTGTCAATATTACACAAAGATCAAAACCTTCCAAGTTATATGCCCTTCTAGGCCGCCTGACATGCTGACCTCAACTAACTAATGCTGGAAAGACCCTTTCAGTCAGAACCACTCCTCCCACCTCCCACCTTCCATCATAGACTAAAAAAAAACGCATCTCTTCATCTTTTTCCATGAAATAACCTCCCACAGCATAATTTCCCTTTTTTTTTTTTTTTTAACTCATTACAAATGTTCCAGTAAATAAAGACAACCTTTTCCAACACAAGATTAGTCAAATATGCAAATTCAAAGGATATTTGTTGCACCACTAAATAGAGCAAAATATCCCTCTGTTGTAAACGAGAGAGTCTGAAAACATTTAAAACCCAAACCATAATTTTTCTTTTTGACATTTGGACAGTCTGGAAAAAAAGTAAAAAAGTAAAAAAGTAAAAAAGTAAAAAGCAAAAAGTAAAAAGCAGGCAGTTGCATAACAGTAAGTACATCAAGACTGTGGAGAGTTTTTTTTTTTTTCATAATACAATTTATAAAAGGTTTGGCAACTTGAAGTACTAAATTAATACAGTGACACAGAATACTCCCTATTTTTGCCATCTTTTCCTGATTTTTCATATTTGCTACTAAGGGGCTCTTAATCAATACGAGATCTAGTTTGTATTATTGTGAAGAAACATGGGATTATGAAAGTTTTTGTCCGCACCATTATTTTCCAGTAAAATCTAGCTGTATGCAATCATAAACTTGGAATAAGAAATACACATTTCCTTTCCTTAATAGTTTGTAAGTCATTTAAACATAAAAAATAAGATATAACATTAACTAAGCCAAAGTAAGGGCGAGGTTGACAAGTTTATTTTCATAGTAGATTTTAAATGCAATATAAACTCAAGGTGCTTTACAAAAACATTAAGCTGGAAAGAACAGAACTTTTTAAAGAATTAAATGAATAAAAACAGCATGAAATGCAGATTGAAATATCAGAGAAGAACACACAGTGAGCTCAAGGTTTTTAAGACTTTGCACCAAAATCATGGTCTGTTTCTTTGCTCCAGAGGATATTTGCAGCTGTTCAGCCAATAGTTGCAGCCAGACTCTTGTCTGCTGACCTCTCCTCTGTATTCAAAACTCCAGCCTCACATCCTGGACAGCAAACTGCTCTCGTTTCTGTCAGCATGACCACCTAATTCTGTGGATAATGGACTTCAAAACTCACAGATCAGAGAGAGTGCTGTCCTCTCAGATGTGTGGCACACCTCAAGGCTGTGTTCACGCACCTCTGCTCTTCATCTTCTGTGATGATGACAGTAGATCCGTGCAGCCTGACTCCCACCTGTTCAGCTGTGCGGATGACACTTCCGTCTCTGGTGTCTGGGCCATCACAGCTCAACAGATCTTCAGGAGTTTGTGGAGTGGTGTGACAATGTATGCCGTGAATGTGCTTAACATGTTTAAGACCAAAGACATGGTGGTGACCTTCTCCAGCAAGCACAGACAGCAGAAGTAACGACCACAATCGACACCAAGCCTGTTGAGGTTGTTGAGGAATACAGATATTTGCTGGTAAGCAAATAAAAAAACAGATAAACCTGCTGGTTTTGCTGTACCACCTCTATGAACAGTCACCATCTGATCAAAGGTCGTTGGACTCCCCTTAAGAGCACTTCCATCCATCCACAAACACCTGACTGGAAGGTCGCTGTCTGGATTATTAAAGACCCCTCACATGCTTTTTTTCCTGCCTTTGAATGCCTCCCCTCGGGATGGCTTCACTGCCCCAGGTGTAGGACAAAGAGGTAAGCAGAGGTAAGCAGCTCCTTAACTCTTAACCACATCACACACTCTTCTTACACCCCACTCATACACACACACACACACACACACACACACACACACACACACACACACACACACACACACACACACACACACACACACACACACACACACACACACACACTTGCTGATGTTATTTTTTTGAACCTCCTGCCTTCACACACAAGGGCAAAATCCAACACGAACATACTTTCAGCAGTGAACTTAAACCCTTTACCAAACCTACTTCCCCAGAAATTTGCACAGTTTTTATTTAATTTTACTCAATTTCTGTAAAACATTTACATTGATATTGATTTCACTGTACTTCAGTCTGCTCAGTATTATTTAACAAATATAATTGTTTTGGGATTCATATTTTTAATCTCATACAGTTGGGCTTCATAGTGTTTTTCTTATAGTTCGGTTTGTATTTATATTATTTATGTTTTACACTTTGATTACAGATTATTTGGTCTACAAAATTTAGCTACTTACTGCAACAAATTCCTCTGATTTTTACTTTTTTAGTCTCTGCTTATTTACCACCGTGTAATGTGACATTGAGAGCTTGCATACTTCTGTGAAGCCAGGCTGCGTTATCCATGTCTAAAGATGATGTAACACTGTGTGAAAAAAAAACAAGCAACAATGTTTTTTTCTTGTGTTTTCTTGTGTCAATTTCATGTTTACCTTACAACCCTGTTTAATCATCCCTTTGCACAAGCTGAACTCCTGTCATGCGATGAGATAAAGTTTAGCTTTTACATTTGAACAGCAGAAAGAGTTCTCAGAGATTCTTCACCCTGTTCGTGTCTAAAAAAGCATGGAAGCAAAGAAATAGCCAAAATAAGCCACCTATTCCGCAAAGATATATGCTGTAAATCTTTATGACCACAAATGTAATAAATTCCCTGCAGGCATTACGCTGACATGCATTCTGATATAAGGTAACATGCTGAAATTTGCTTATATATATAGCAAGAACAGAGTGAACCCGGTTGGTGTGAAACCTTAGAAATTGCATATTAAGCAACATGTTTGTAGTTGCTGCATGAAAACCGAGTGACATGTTCAACTTTTCAATGAAGAGATGTTACTTTCTGAGGAGAATCAGTCTGACATTTGTTTGACATGGAAACAGTACGAGGGAAAGTAATGGTGTTGTGGTTGGGGTGATGGATGGGTATTTATGTCTGCCTTCAGCTTTGCTGACTTTGGTTCAATATCCAGCTCTTCCAGGAAGCATTTTACTGAGAGAAGTTTTCATTTATAGGCAAAGGTTTATTTAGTTTAACCATGACCAGTAGCTTTCCCCAACCTTAAATAAACTGTTCAGTTGCTAAGCCTTAACTTGATTAGCATATATCTAATCCTAACCCAAACCAAAATGCCTTCACCGTTATTTTGGCCAACTGTTATCAAAAGTTGGTGACACAGGGGGAAAATCCACGGAGATATTCATTGCAATAGTTGTGCAGAATCTGTGGTTCAACCTGCTCATATCATACCCTCTAATAGGAATTGTCTTAAAAGGCTCAAAATGCTATTTTTAGAAACATTTCACTAGCATCTTGAGATCTGCATTTCTTTCCAGGCTCTTGATCCAAGGGACTTAACCAAACCTAGTTTCCAGACACAGCTTTACTCTCTGGCTAAAACATTCATCTCAGGGGAAAATTATAAGCAGCAGCGGTTGAACGACTTGAGCCAAATCGTGCCTTGTGTGTGCTACCAGCTGCCACAGCGAGGCGAGGCGGATATTAGTTTCGGTGTGCGTTTGTGATTATGGCAAGATGTGTTCATGGAGACACCAGCTGTTGTAGGAATCATCATAAAGGCAGTTTTGAAGACTTTGGCAGGTGTTTAAATATCTGTTTCTTTGTCTGTTGATGTAATAAGGTGACGATTGTAGCATTAAACCATACAGGTGTGTATCTGAGGTTAAACGGTCTCCAGTAGGATCTTTATTCAACATGGCAACAACTGATGTTCCCAAGTGCATGTGTAACATTTTGTAACTTCCTAGTTCCTGGCTGTTTAATCTTTAACTTGCATGTGATATTTCTAATTTCTAAAAGTAATATATGTCAAGCGCAAGTGCCTGTCAGCTCTCATGTTTGCGTCTCCACTGCATCTACAGTGTGCAGGCGTACGTGTTGGCATATGGAGCATTTTGTTTTGATGTGAGACGTGATCCGCTGTCATTTGCATTGTTTCAGCCGCAATTTCCTGGAGAAAGTCCCCAGGGGAAGTTTAATCAGCTTCCCCAATCCCTTTAAATGGATACTCAGTAATTTTCTTTTCAGAGTTAAAAAAGCATCAACTTTTTTTATAGAAGGGAGTGGGAAGGTGACACACTCACACATGTGTTTTTTTGTATTTTTGTTCCAAAGAGAGGCATTTATCAGCCACATTAATGATGCACCTTCACGGTGAACACAGACAAACCCAAAACTGACATTACTGGATGTGTCTTATAACATATTTAAAAAGGTTATTTCATAGATATTTTACTAAATACGCTGACTAACTATCCAGAATGACGTAGTATTCTTATTATATTTATATATATATATATATATATATATATATATATATATATATATATATATATATATATATATATATATATATATATATATATATATATATATATATATATATATATATATATATATATATATATATATATATATATTGGTTACTTCTAAAGTAAAAACTATGTGCATAATCCCGTGTGAAGACCCTGCCGACATCAGAGCCCGTTCCAGTAACGAATGAAACGGATCAGATCATTTTCTCCTCCTTGACATCAAACAGTGGAGCAATGCTGTCTAATACCATCAGCACACACAGACACTGCTGCATTTATCCTTATGAGCAACAAAGAAAGCTTTTAATCAAATTCTGATCTCACTGAGATAATCACCCGATGGTAATGTAACCTTCAAGGATTTGACACACAGCTTCAGCGCCTGCATCAATTGCGCAAGTGTCTATATCTCACTCTCGATGAAATGTAAGATTATGTAGGGAGCCATAAGCCGCAAATTGTTGTGTGCAAGTAGCTGGCAATATTAAATGATGTGAGTCAGATGGGTGTTGAGAAAACCACCTCTGGAGTCCTCAGCATTTCTCACGACTCCACCTCACAGCTTTGGATGTTGCAGTGTTTTTGTAATGTGCCTCATCCAGACCTGTGGTTACCTTCAATATTAAAAAATTCTTCCTCTTCTTTATGATTGACTTAAGCCTGAATTCCTCCCATGTGTGTCGGAACTACACCTAGGAGTTCAGAAATAATCTCTGGATAAGAAACAGTGGCAGCAAAAAGCCTCAGTCGAACCACATTATGGTTTGTGGAAACCTTCACAAATTTCTCAGCGAGTTTTTGTTTATTGCACTCCTCATTTCACAATAGGTTTTAAACCAGAATTGCTCTTTTTGTAATCACACCATTAGCTCCTGCAACAAATTTGAAAACTGTGATTTGGTGAACATTTTTAGTTTTATCTCTAATTTCACCTTAACATATTTGCATGAAAGTTGATGGAGTCTTTTTTTGAGGTAAGCTGTCAAGTTCTTTGTTTATTTTTATAATTTGTGAGTTATTATCCTCGCCAGACATAACAGGCTGCCAAGAATACAGTGAGACTTTGGTAATAATCTGCTTCTCCTTAAGGAGATTTTAAGAACAAACTGAGCATTTCCCCTGTGTAGGTTTGTCTTTCGCAAGCATAGACTGATCCTCATTGGAGCGACTCTGAGTAACTATACATTTTAAAAGGTTGTTGCCTTAACAACATGAGACAAAACCAAATATATCCAGCAAAACAGATGCCAGTAACTTGTCCATTAGTCTATTTTCTTTTTAGCACCTGAGAGTTGTCTTACCAAGGGCTCTTTTGATTGCTGGATCCAGCCGCGTAGCAATTCTGGTCATTTTTAACAGCCCTTTAAACACAGCCCAGACACAGTTGAATGGATTAAACAGAAAATGATGGAAAACCTTTAATAGTGCTCTCATGTCACTGTGGACAAATTAGTGTTTTGGAGAAATCCCCTCAGTCCCCCGAACATGTTGAGAAAGTGGTTTGGTTGCAGTTTAAAAGCTTCCCGTTTTTCTGCATCAGCCCCTTGGCAGCTCGGTCTGCTTGTCTCACGCTGAGTCTTTGGAGGGTGAAACACACATGCAAAAGAGATTCTCACAACTGAACGGCACAGTGACCTCATGTCATCTTTAGGCTTTCATTTAGAGCCCGCATTTCCCGTGAAAAGATTTAATTTAAACAGAAGTGGCAACGCCGGCCTGTAAAAGTGCTCTGTAACTGCTGGGTTCTACATTCGTGCTTTTCGTAGAAGTTCAAATGATTTACCAATAAAATGGTTTGTATCCAGTGAAAGCTGATAAGTGATTACAGCACATCCTCAACGTGACTGCGAGACTGCACCCTCTTTTTCCCCGAATTACCATCATTTCTGTACTTTTAAGTAAGTACTTTTTTTTGTGAGCGTGAGTCGATGAGGGGAAAGTAACAGGAAACAAATTTAGGTATTTTTTTTCAGTTGTAGCTGACATTGTAAAACGGCTTCTAAAGAAATTCTTTCAAGTACAAGAACATAAAATGACAAGATACGGCAAAATCTTCTGGAACTTCTCAGAAAAAGAAAACTTAGACCTTGGGGTGAAACAATGATGTTATGGTTTCTCTTCACACCATAAATCACTGACACAGAAAATTGAATTTGCGGTAGATGACTTATGGGATGACAACAGGAGGCTGGAGCAGCTTTTGAAGACTGAGGTTGGAGCCACTAATGTTGCTTCAGGGACGGCTTGGGCCTCCACGTGCTCATGTGTGTAAAAGTGTGAGGGTGTGTCTTTTACATGGATTTCATTTTGTGTGCAGATTCTGAGTTACAATTGTAATCTTTGGTTTCACGTACACATCACAGACTTATTCAGCTCACTGCCGTGTAATTACGGGAAAACAGCTGAGATTTCCTCTAGTTTCAAAAGCACCAGCGTCTGTGTTAAAATCAAGTGTATCTGTGCTGACAGCTCCCGCAGCAGACTGCATTACAGTCTGTAGCGTGATGTGTGGGCTGAGATCATGATGTGTGGCTTGAATCTGGGATGTGTGGTTTTCAAAGTCTGCATGAACTATGCCTCCACCTCCAGTGACAGCTTGAAAGACAGACTTTCTCTGCTTGTTGCTCTAGCATTCACCCGATAAATTATTGCGAAGGGTAAATAGTTAAACTGTGACAACAGGAAGGGCGCGGAGCTGAAAGTTTGATGTTGAGTTTTTTTTCCAGTAGAGAACGTTTCCAACTGATGCACAGTGCCATGGAAAGTACAAACGCTCCTCAGGAATAATCAAGTTTCATTTCATTCTTTTTTTGATACAAACTTAGAACACAAAAAATGCATAAATAGATTAAAAAAACATGTTTCTTTGTTTTTATGCACACATTTTGTTCATGATCAGTCTTTAAATGTAGTATTTATTGTATTCGCCAACACATGTCTTTCTCTCAGAACAGTCATGCAGCTGTTGTAAATAGAAAAAATTGGGATAAAAAAAAAATAATGAAAAGTCTGGTTTGTCCACACTTCAGGAACATATTATTGTCACAATAAAGATGAAGCATTGGCGAGACAGTAAGTCTTACTTGTTTTATTGTTCTTTTGCATTTTTTCTCTCACCCTTGAACCCACCTATCCATCATTTACACCCTCATCAAAGCTGCTCAGGATCACAGATGTCTGGTGGAGCATTTCCCAACTAAGAACGGGCAACCCTGAACTGCACTCCTTTTTATCTCTAATCCTAACCGACATACAACTGACAGCAAAGCTGAAAAGTCATAAATCTTGTTTCCGAGGTGACCTCTTCTGCAACGTCACAGTGGTGACAGTGATATTGCAAAACATGACAGTGTAACTATTTTACAAAGAAAATTTCCTCTGTGAGTGCGACTTTCTCTGGTCGGGTGACCTCTTATGAGCTTCAGTTAATTTGGCCATAAATCAGAAGTAAGTTGTTGCATCTGTCAGATGGAAATTCCAGCAGTGATGAGAAAAATATTGCTCAACATCCGTATATGGTTTCATTTCAACCCATCCAAAACCTGCACATAATTTTAGTGATGGTCAGAAAGCAATACCCAATAAACTTTGAAGCAGCAGAGGTACTTTAGGAACTTACAAACCATTTGAGGGTTAAGACCATCTGCAGACCTCATGTGATGAGTATGCTTTAAATCATCATATTTTTTCCCTCACTCCATGACACATTACCGCGGTGTCTTTCCTGCTTGTCTCCTGAAATTTAACGTTGGTCTGATGACAAAATAATTTACACATAAGCTTTTCCTCAAGTGAAAAGACAAAAAAAAGTGAACCACACAGGATATGGAGCTGAATGAAACAGCTGCGGTAAAAAGCTGATCATCAGTGTATATGTTGAGAAGGTGTAAATGTGTGTTTCTTCAACTCCGTGTAACGAACTCCCTGTAAGAAACAGACTTTTGCTTTCTTGTTGAAAACACGCTTGGACAGAGGAAGTGGATGTAGAACTAAGAAGGTCTGGTATGTAGACTGTATAACTCAGGGAAGGAAAGGCTGCAAAGATTTTCAGTTCCTGAGATTTACAGGAACAGATGTTCTTGGAGTGACCATCCTTCTGTAAATAAGCTCGACAGAACTGCAGATCTCTTTTCAACGGTAGATTCAAAGGAGTTAATCCTACAAAAGTGAAAGATGGCAACCATGTATGCATGTGTGAGCCGTGGCTGAGTGAGATGACAAATGCATATTGTAGGAATAACAAGTATTTGTAAGTCTATGCAGTTTTATAGTTCAGAGTTTTAATGTGACTTTTTTCTTTGTTAGCTTCACAGGGCTCAGTAAATAAGATTGTTCATGATAAGGCTATTTTATAACCTGTAACAGTTTCTTCAGTTTAAGTAAGTGGCTAGTGAACCTGCTGACACATCACAAGTCACTGGTGTGAAGAGTGAAGAGTGAAATATTTCAAAGTGAGAAATCACTTTCATCAAGCTGAAATAGAAACGTTATTGAGCGACACAGTGTTTAAACATTAATCTGTAACACAAATACAAGAATATAATCAATGAAAATCCTTACTAACATATAATTATGTCCCCTGCATTATTACAAAAGACAAAATATGGCATTGGTAATGAGAGAGATCATAACGATAAGGTAACCATCAGTGCCTTAGAAACCCAGACTGCCATTTTACTGGTGTCGCGCCACTTTCTACAGAATTTTCTTTATTTTGAGGGGGATCCCCTAAACTGGATGCTTAATTTTCATTCACATTTTTTTTTTTTTAATAGCAGGAACATGATATCTGTCTCCCCAGTCTCTCCTGATGCATGCCATGCCAAAACCTTCATGGTATGGACCTACCACGTCAGTGTTGTAGAAACTGAAGGGTGTTGAGGGAAAGGTAATAATGACACTCATGAGATTAAGAAACTTAATTTTAACTCAAGAGGACAAAATGATCCACCGCTTTTAGCGCAGGATTGAATGACTGTGTTCATTGACTGTTTATGCCTTAGGATTAATCTTATAGTCGTTAAAACCTTTTCCCCTGTAGTTTCCCCATTTTGCCAGTAGGGGATGCTGCAACACGGCCTCCAGCCTAATGAAAACTATGCGTAACTAAAGTCTAATTTTAACCTAGTACTTTTAGGGCAGCGGCCATAGGCCAGCCAGTTTGTTTGTTTGTCTTTTTAAAGACACACTATGTAACCATATCCCTCTAGACCAAAGGAAGCAGCTCATCAAAAGAAAGTTCATGTGTAAGATACACTAAAGTGCACTATAACCACACCTCTCCTTTCCTCTGCCCCTTCCCTTCAAATGCCTCTCCTCTCTGCATATTTAGTGTTCACAACATCAACAGTAAAAGCAGAATACAATGAAGCCATTGTGGGACAACTAGGATATTACTTCTGTGTTAACATTAGCATACGATAGCGACAACTGTTAAGCTTATTTAAAATGCGGAGGAGACTTTGGCAATTCTGAACTTAAATTAACCTTGCAACCCGACTTAGGGGTCACACGCGACGTGATCTGGACTGATTAATCTAAAATAACCGTCGCTGCAGCACTGAGGTCAAGACTAAATGTCTAACATCAGTCTGTGCACCAGCTGTTGTTGTGGAAGTCACATCTTTAATGTTTTGGAGATACAAGAAAGACACTCAACAAACTTGTTAAACACTTGACGGAGAGCCTTGTGAGCAAAATTGGATACTTGCACATAATGTTCCCACTGTTTAAGATTTGGATTTATTCTCCTGGATAGACTTACGCCCTTCTGTTGTCAGAAAGTTTAACTGCAGCATCAGCATCTTTTAGAGGAACTGGAAGTATCCTGCGTTCAAAAACAATTTTAATATTAACTCGCTGTCTACTGCCAATCTAAAAGTCAGAGATTCATCTAAGCTTTGAAACATTATTCATCAATAATATCCTCCGAAGGAGACAATTCTATGAAACGGAGTTTAAATGAAGCATTTAACCCTTAAATGAACTTTCCTGAACATGCCTTAACTTCAAATTGTACTTATTTCCCTAAGATTCCTTTTCTTACCACAGCTAAACGTATATAGTATTTCTTAACAACATTTCCCTCCTTTTTCTTCATCTATTCCCTCCTTTCCTTCTGCCCAGCCAGCAATGACAGGCTGTCACTTACACATTAAAGCTTGCGTATATGTTCTCTCCCCCGGGCATACAGTGGAACATATGATACAGCAAACAGGAAGGGAGGGGATGAAAAGTGACCGGCAGAATGAAACAGATGATTGATTTTATGAAACATTGGACACGTCATATAAATGTTCATTAATGCGGTTGGCTTTGTGTTTATGTTTACATTGGTGTCTGTCTTACTACCTTTTGCACCCAGGGAAGGGTGAGTGTTTCTCTGAAAAAAACAGCAAAAACAAACAGCTTAAACGAGCTTATTGGTTACCAGCTTGGACACATTTTTGGACAGAAAAAGCAGGAATTTCACCTACGATGTATGCCACTATAACTCTCTTTTCAAATTTTCATACCATTATTTTCCAAATACGCATGTCTGTCAAGTCTTTGGCATGTAAAAAAAAAAAAAACAAAACTGATGTACTATCATAATGGGACATTTGCTTATGAATCTTTGTGTTCTTAAGAAAATCCTACCGAGATCTTCTTTCCTTCATTTTGTCCTCATTTTAGCATCTTTTTGCCTTTAAACAGGGAAATGGGAAAAGTAGTTTGACTTTCTCATGCCATTCGGCCCTACGTTCATCTTGTTAAATGAGCTAAATATGTCACTGTCCTGCCAGTGAAAGAAACAGAGGCCCAAAGTAAAACCAGGGGAACAAAGAAATACTGTTTTGGTCCTGCTGGTTCTGATGAGAGAAGCATGCTGAGCATTGGCACTGCTGCACATTTGTCTGGAGAAGGAGCTAGTTATAGATGAAAAAACTGACATCATCAAAGCCAAACAAAGGTAACACGTGGGATCTTTGGGGACAGACAGAATAGTTTAACTTTAGTTATATGCTACCTTTCTTATGTTCTTAATCTCTACACCTCAACGCTGTGTCACCCTATCACATTATTGAATTCCAAGATAAAACAGAGGTTTGAGTTGGCTGCTACTCAAATGATGTTGAAAACTCCTGACCACTGTTTGCCTTGATGTATGATTTCTGTCATGCACCAAGGGCAATGAAGGAGTTTGCATGGGATATCTAAAAATAGAGCAAAAAGAAAAGATGGAATATATCCAGTAGTTTGAACTTAACAGATCCCAAAATGCATCTGTATGTAAACAAATAGAAGCACAGAGCTTGCCCAGCTATACTAAAATCCACCAAACAGGCAGTTGTTTACAGAGAATATAAAGATGATCTTCTAGAGACTAGAAGTTAGACAATAAACGGTAAGTTTCCAAACTGCTCATTCCTCAGCTATGTTCAATATATCCAGTGGCTTAGTGGTTGTGCTGCTGCCTCCCAGCAAGAAGGTTCCTGGTTTGAAACCCGGGTCGGGCAGGAGTCTTTCTGTGTGGAGTTTGCATGTTCTCACCATACTTTGCATGGGTTTCCTCCAACTGCCCCAAATACATGTGTGTTGGTGTGTGTCTCCGCAGGGTTGTGGCAGGAAAGGCATCCAGCGTAAAACCGGCCCAAATCGATGTGTGGACTATGATCCGCTGTGGCAACCCCTCTAAGAGGTGATTAAGCTGAAATGGTTGATGATTCAATATATCCTGCGAACACCATGATCCATTTAAAAAGCCCAAACACAGATTGGTACCAAAGACTGTGTAAGGATGTATCATTTTGTCTCCCAGTTGTAAACTTCATGCAGCCACCATATGTATTTTAGAGTCAAAAGTGGCCAAATTTGGATTACATAGAGCTCTGTTGTTGTTAAAGCCTGCTGTAGCTCTCTAGTTTAGGAAGGTGCTGCCCTAATTTAATCTAATTATAGTGCATCCCCTTCTCGGGTAAGAACATAAGTTCACAGTCAGTGGCCTATGTCAAATACAGTCTACACCGAAAAGATCACTTTCTTTACTGTAAAACATTAACATATCTGCTGTAAAAAATACGTTTTAATATTTGATCATTGTCACTTTCTCTTGACTCTGTTGTTGCCTTTAACCATCCTCTGCCCAATTTAAGGTTTGCTTTATGAAATCCAATTTTTCTCTGTCATCTGTACGTCATCGGCTTAGAAATTAGAACATTTACCAGAACGGTTAAAGGCTCAGTGCTGCAAAAATAAACCTAGAAGAAATTCCTAACCATTTCCAGTAAAGAGAGCATGAAGGGATGTTGCAACAAATCTTCCAACTGCAAAAGACGCACTTTACTAATAACTTTCATGTGTTGTGAACGACAGTAGATAAATCAACTCTAGCCGCACTACTGGTACAAATATAGTACTGCAGTGCAACAACCGAACCTGGTTTTGGTCATTAGTGACAGGATCAAAGCCCACCCTTGCACACGTGTGGTTTTCATTTAACGCAAGAACCATCCTTCTTTGGGGCTAACATCCCTGTGGTAGTATTTAGCCTCAATACATCATATTTGACTGGGGTTTGAGGGTTTCTTCCTGCAGCCACAGTAGCCTGGAACCCCGATGATATTTAGTCACGGTCGCGTGTCTGGAGGCTGAGCAGATTGCCTCTTGTTGCTGGGTGTGAGTCACCAAATTGTTGATGATGTTTTGGTCAGGTCTAAGCCACGATGTGACAAGAGTAGGCTTGTCTGGCAGGTGAAAAAATAAGCTCTGCTGAATCATTTCACATGAAGTACAGTTCATCATCTAGCAGGGAGAATCTTTGTGTAATGATGGATGTTGCAGTCATGACAGATAGTATCAGCAGTTTGAAGAGGGGAACATTTTGTATCGATGGGAAAAATAAGTGCAAAGTTTAAAGTTGATCACACAAGTGGACACACATATAGACGCACAAGTGACCCATTCATCAAGGTCTGTGGAGTCTGGAAACTCCCCTGTCACAGCCAAACACACACACACACACACACACACACACACACACACACACACACACACACACACACACACACACACACACACACACACACACACACACACACACACACACACACACACAGTATACTCTGGAACCTGAAACACTGTGTAAGACACATAAACAGCTCACTTGCTGAATTTGTCTGCCACATTTCACACTTAAATAAGTTTACAGCTTCAATAATCTGCTCGTTTTCTTGTTTTCTGACATGCAAAGCTTCACATAATGTCATGGAACTGTTGTTAAAGCTGTCTAAGTCACAGAGGCCTGTGATTGCTGTGGATTACTGACATGTATGGCTTTGTATTTTGACTGAATTAGGTGTAGTCATGGGTGTGGTATGCTTTTGTACTTTGCAATGTCTTTTAGTGCAATTTAAATAGGCTAAATTGCTAAATTCTATCTATCTATCTATCTATCTATCTATCTATCTATCTATCTATCTATCTATCTATCTATCTATCTATCTATCTATCTATCTATCTATCTATCTATCTATCTATCTATCTATCTATCTATCTATCTATCTATCTATCTATCTATCTATCTATCTATCTATCTATCTATCTATCTATCTATCTATCTATCTATCTATCTATCTATCTATCTATCTATCTATCTATCTATCTATCTATCTATCTATATCTGCTTATCTGGCTGTGAGTGACTTGGCCTGATCGTCTGAACTTCTCAACCATCTGTAAGGGAGAGTCCAAGCAGCATGCACAGGAAATTAATTCACCCACTTGCACCCACAATCTCGCACTTTTGGTTTGCAGAACCGTAGCTCAAACAGCAAACAGACAGGCTTGCCTTTTGGCTCCACTCTTTCTTTACTACAACAAACTGGTATAGAGTCTGCATTGATGCAGATGTCCCAGTTTGCCTCGGGAGACCCCGCCAGGGGCAATGGTCCCCAGCATCATAACGCCTAGGAACATTATGGCACTCAAACCCCTCCACCTTGGTAAATCCAGATGATACGATCTCAATCTCAAATCACAGAGGGCCTAAAAAACATTGTGCTTCTCTACCTGCCTCAGCCTGTTAAGGACTGAGGGAAGGCGAGAGCCTATCCCAGCTGTCATCGGAGGGGAGGCGGGGTACACCCTGAATGGGTTGCCACCTCATTGCAGGGCCACAAAGAGATATTCTAGAAAATCTTTGCCTGTAATCATGAGTTTCTCATGAAATACGTGACTCAGTAGTCACATATTTCAATTCACTTTCAACTCAAAACTACACCTCCAGACATCGTGAGTTGTATCCGTGCACTTGTATCTTCTGCTAAAAGATGTCATTTCATATTATCTCAAACATATCATCATATTCATGGGAAATTTACCTCTTCAAAGCTTTCTGTCTCTTCACAGACAAAGACAACACACTGCATTTTTTTTTTAGCCAAAATTATGTCTTTGATTACTTAAAACATAAAACCTTGCGTAAAGGCAGGAGCTCTATGAACTTACATGCACCCTGGATTTTTACAAACTGTCATGAGAAAAACAATTGAACTTTAATTCCAGCTGACCAGTTGACAGCTCCCAGATATAATGGCAGAGAAAAGACAGTGAAGGGAGAGGAGGGCTGAAAGTGAAGAGGAAGAAACTGGAACATTGTGTGACCACAGAACGACCATAGATGGCTTTAATATGCCCCACTAAAGAGAAGGGGAAAGCCAGAAAAACAAAGGGGGTTTTGGAAGCACCTCTTTCGCAAGCGACCTGGCCAGCTGCTCAGGCAGGGTGCAGGCAGGGTGGGTGGAGTGTGTCACAAACATGGACACTACTGGAATGCAATTTCCTGCTCACTTATTCTTTTCCGATCCTCCGTTCACTTTCTCTCTTCAAGTTTAAGGATCCCATTTAGTCTGATTTCGAGAGTATTTATTTTTTCCAATTTAAATTATATTTGTTGAAGCATAAAAAAAATAAAAATAAAATAAAATAAAATAGAAGTGGCTGTAAATTTCTTTACTCACCACCAAATCACACTAAACCGCTTGATGGCTTACAGTGACTGCTCCAGTAAGCAGTAAGCATACTTACTCTTACAAGATTTTAATGCGAGCAGGCAACAATGAAAAGTAACTACCATGACGGATTACAAAGCCACATCAACTGGTTTGACTTCTGAGAATACGCGTGTTGACCGGGGTTAAATTAAAACAGTATTTCTGTCTTTTCTTTGGCTATTTCAATCATATTACCCGGCCTCAGGGTGAAAGAATAAATTACTAAAACAGAAACTTGGAACAGTGGCAGGAAACCGGGACATATAAACCATATTTTTAGGATGAGCTGGAATCTACAATGAAGCAGATAGTTGAATAAACACCGCAGAACGACTCGTGTACACACCTAAAGAAGCCGAGGTGCAGACTTACATATGTAAACACGCAGAAACACACAGACCACAACACTTACAGAAAACCCCCACAACACACACATGGAGCTCCTATGACTGGAACATGACAACTTCAAGTATATACATAGAGCCTTTTGAGACATATTCCAGGCATTTACCAGAAACTATATTAGCAGTATGTATTCCAACAAGATGATTGTATGATTATTACTAACTTGGCAAGAAACTAAAGAGTTCGAATCAATGAAAGGGCAGTGGCAGTCAGAGGGAACGTGACATGAAAGACTGAGGCTGGAGTTCTGCCAATATGGATGGGCTTTGAAATTTTCTCAAATTTCAAATATTTTCTGATCATTACAGACAGGACAGGCATAAAATAAGACACCCACGCGCAAAGATTAGGGTGTTTTAGCGTTAACAACATAATAATATAATATAATTCCTTCGTTAGGACTAACACATGACTCAAACAGCTTTCATCATACACAATGAACGCCTTTGTCTTTGTGTCAAGTTTTCTTTTGCCCTTCCAATCAAAACATACAGTCTGTCAAAGTTGGAAATGCTGTTTAGGTCACAGGTGTGAGGTGATGTGACAGTATGCACTGAGGGAGCAAGTTCACAGTTCTTGCACTTTTTTTTTTTTTTTTTTTACATCATTCCAACCTTTTCTCGTATTGCAGTCTCAAAGGTTCAGTTTGAAGGCAATTTCGTCGCTGTCCAATTTCATTGATTCCTTCCAAATAACACAAGTGTTGATAGATGATTTGAGACTGCCGTTGGCCATTTGAACCTACATCCACACGCAGATCCAGTTTCCAGATGTTCATTGATAAACTATGGACTCAATTTGGCCAATCCACTCACCCTGGCCCACAATACACGGCCATCTGAATGGGAGGATGATGGAGTGGCCTTCTCCCCAAACCTCATTGCTGCTTTGAACCTCCAGAAGGTTTAGAAAGAGACTTAGGAGCTCAGCTCATAATATGGTTACTGGTTAACCACCAGCGACCACACTTTGCTCTCTGATGTTGCCTTCAGAGCTCGATGCAGCTGGCTGTTGGTCGAGGTTTGGCTCAACAAAACTCTTTGTAGTGTGGCAGGTTGCAAGAAAGCAGGGAATGCCCCTTTGCTCGATTTGTAACCCCCCAAAGCGTATTTGTTATCAAGAAAATAAATCTGTGGTAACTCTGGACAAAAGGATTTTTACCGAGATGCTCTTCATCTATAATTTCAGGAAAAAATAAAACACAATAGATTCAAACGGTCATTAAATGTGGACTGCAGATAGTTCATTAAGTTGAATATGGATTTAAACAAGTTTCCATTTCAACAGCTGTTGTAGTAAATATGTTTAATATAGTATGGTGTGAGTTATAATTTAACACAGTTAATATAGCGGTGTGGTAAAAGACAAGATAAGCATCAAAACGTACTAATTGGTTCAGCTTACTGGCCTGGACTGGGGGAAAATAAACAAACAATGAATACATTAAAGAAAAATAGACAAAAATAAACCAATCTTGACATTTGTTGAGCAGCAGACCATCTTACCACACTATATCCATCTTCAGCATGCCCACAACCCTTGTATTCCCCTAAAAAAAACAATCTGAATGAGCATATGAAGTTGTGTGTCATATAGTTGCTGTTTGATGTCCACCAAACCTCTTGGTGTAATCTTTCCATTGTTTGGATTACCTAAAACACATCAACGTGTTGATATTATTTGCTTCCTTTAAACTTCCTCACAACTGATGAAGAAATCATGCTCCTTTAACATCTATCAGTCAGACAATCCTGCTTAGTGGGTGACGAGCAGGGCGGGGTCGATGATACAGCTGTCTATGAAAAGGCTGGAGATTAATTTATTAAGAATACCACCGAAATGAAGCTATACTGTCATCTTCCAAGTAATCTCAAGCAGGTGAAATTATACTGTTCTGTTTTAAATCTCAAATCTCACCAAACATAGACCAAAAAAAAAAAAAATTAAAAATTAAAAAATAAAGAAAAATTACTTTATAAAATGTGTCCAAAAATTTAAAAATATCCTGAAAAATTATGTCCCCACCAAGAGCTACTTTAATTTAAGTTATTATTGTTTTCACGGGGCTACAATATAATTTGAGCACATTTTATCATATTTTGTGTATTTCTGAGAAATCAGTGTAAGAAAAAAGTGACAACAAGGTTTCTGGAAATCATAGTAAATGGTGGTTCATTACTTTATGTACATCCAATGAATTTATTAGTTATAGTTGATTAGCTTATCATTTTATATACATCCTACACATCCACCCAATGGATTTTCATAAACTTTTATCCATCTATATGAAATCACAAGTGAGATTTATTGAAATGTGATTTTCCATTTGTTGTTGTTTTTTTGTTTTTTTTACTCTGTTCCTGTTTCAAACTTTTCTAAGCCAACTGTGTAATCTAGCTTTGTATCAGGTGACTATAGCCAGCTTAACCACTTCATCTTAGTCACAGAAATACATCGACCCTGGATGCCAGAATTTGCAGAACCAGGTTAATTTGCAGAGCAATAAGGAGATAATGAAGGACTGGATTACTTCTGTGAAAGCAAACTTGACACACAGCTCCACAGACGCTAGAGGGCTATACACCCTCAGAGAGAATCAGGTTTAAGCTTGTCTGGATTCAAGGTCCAAGTTAACAATCTTAAACTTTGGTTCTTATGGGACTTTTTCTACGTTGTTAGTGGGATACAACACAGGGAATTGATTTTGTGGAGTCAATGACGCACACGAGAGGTGAGAGGGCTATGGACATACTCACTTCACTTACACGTCACTTCATTGGAAGCTTGGTGGACTGATTTCGTGCAAAGTCACAGTCATATAAATCCAAAGGTTAACAACAACACCCATTTATTTTTTCACCAAGTAGTTTTATAAAAATTCAGTGCCAACTGAGATAAACAAATGTACCCCTGCCTCAGTGTATCACAGCTGGACTGACTCACCCCCTGCACTTCTGGACAGGAAAGGTCAGGTCATGAGTAGTGTAAGTTACAGCGTACAACACTTTGATTAATTAAGTTTAAAGCTGGAAGGTAACCAAAATACTCTGTGTCTGTATTGCGCATTTATCACTTTACATCTAAGCAGTTTGGTTTGGTTAAAATGAACAGAGAGATGCTCTGTTTGCCTTTTCAGTGTGGTTTATTTAGACTGATCTGTCACACAATCATTTCCCTCAGCAACCATGGCCCTCGCATGTAAAGACAGACAACAATGCAGTTCTATTTTATTTGTGGGTTAATTTTATTTACTTGGCCATTGCTTTAACCATATACATTTGGCAGACTCAGATTGTATATTGTTTCTGACTCATTTGGACTTCAAGCAAAGTTAGGCTTTGAAAAAGGAAAAAAAAAAAACCCAAACAATTTGTCTAAATTGTATTCTATTTTTTGAACCGGGATATGAGTTCAAGATGTTCCTGTTCTGTCAAAGCGGAAGGAAATTTAAAAGGAATTCGAGCTCTGTGGGTCTGGTTACCAGTGCAATGTTATCACCAGAAAATCTTTTAAATAAAATTAGAGCGAGCATTGGTTAACATCACAGTGTGAAAATGCGTTGCCACAGAGAAACTTTTGATTCACTCTGTAAATATGCGGCGTCTCGGTCTAGTCATAGACCGAGGATGTCCTGCCTGGTTTGGTTCATTGGTTCATTCAGTGAGCTTGTTTCAGTGAATCATGCCACCAGGTTATTAGTTTATGTTTTCACACACTGGAATAACCCCACCCTAACACACACAGGTCAGGCTGTGGTAGACTGTAAAATGTTGAGTTTGGTGTGGATAGAAGGCATTTCCACTGCCTATTTCTGCATCAATTCATCAAATACTTCACGAGTGACTTGTGTGTTTGTCACAGTAGATATAGTCTTGTTAAAGTTGGGTGAAATACCGATTTCACAAGCCGGTGCGGTCCTGCAGGCCACAGGAAAGTGAAAGTTCTCCCACCTCAGTGAAAGCAGACTGCAGTTGTGCTACTCACCCTAACTACAATTTTAATCTGTACTTATTTCTTTTGTAACGGACCTCAATATCTTAGCCACATCTGTTTGTTCTCAGTACAGAAACGCTGTAGAAGAACTAAATACTTCTGCTTTTAGTCATTAAGTAATAAACGTGTAGGGAAACGGCCCACAAAGAATGTTATCAGGTTTCGGTTTAATTGGTCATAAACCATTTTTCGCAGACAAAAGGAGATTTAGACCTGATGATGGTTTACAATGCAGGGAGGCATGGCATGATTTACATCAGTGTCAGTGATCAATTATCATAGTTTTTGGGATCTTTCAGTGTGATCTACAATAGCCAGACAGACTGCTGTCCCCAGGGGCACTTTAACCCGACACACCAGATGATCTACTTCTGTTGTTATGAATGTGTTTTATATTTGTATTTTGATTAACAGGCTGACAAACAAACTTGGACAGTCTCTTTAACATAGATGGTGATGAAACAACAAGACTAGGAGTGTCTAAGACTTTTATACAGTAATGTATTTTTAAACTATTATCAGGTGAACAAAAAGGCATGCATTTTTTCTTTTTTCCATTTTTTTTCACTTGTTGACACTGATATTAAATGCTTTCTGATTGTTTTTCTCATAAACCTAACAGAATTCATGCCCTCAAGTTACAAGTCTGCTCCATTATATGCAATATTGTATATTGTACAATAACATATAACGTAGCATATAATAACATGTACACCATTTTTTGTCCATGAACAATGATCAAATTATAGGTGGATGCAATAAAATGCCCTGGCAGTTAGTGACACTAATGCACCAAATAGTTCAGTGTCGTTGTTTTGTGGCGTGCTGATAAAGCACGAACCTCCATGCCGACTGTCATCCACGTGTGAAATAACATTCACTTAATACTGTAATTCAGCTCAAGTCTGACAAATATTAAATTAAGAAGCAGCATCTACCTGTTGATTAAAACCGACTTACTTGTGTTTAGTCATAATTGTTAGGATTCTTCTGTCAGGAGTTGCGCACATGCTGCGTGGGGCTTTTAAGCATTTTCTTTACACTCAGTAAACATAAATGTGAAATGTATGAGCAGTTTTTCCTCTCTACTATGTTTGTTAAAGTATTTGAACAATGTGCAACTGGTAAAATATATATACTTTAAAAAAATGCATTGTATGAAAAGATGTTGGACAAAAACCTCCTCTGAATCAATATGTAGCATGTACTCTAGATTGCCCCTTACTTAAAAAAATTGTAGAACTGAGACTGACAAAAATACACTGTACTAGTGTGCTTAAGACAAGAAAAAATATGCTTAACACAACTGTCTGCATAGATTTGTAGTGACAGCGATCCTGACAAATGGTAGAACATGTGACCGTTGGATTGTGAAGAGGTTGGTAGCCTATTTTTTTTAATTGCTTCAGTTTTCTTACATTCACCAAAATCAAAACTACAGTTTTGCAGGTAATTGTCATTTCTTTTTCTTTGTATTCGATTTGATTGTGCATCAATGAATATGTGTGACAGCCTCCATCATCTTCATTCCGTTCAGTGAAGGAACCAAACCCATATGTAAATTAATAAGGAAGAAATAAAATCAATATAAATCCCCAAACTCTAAACTAACAATGTAGTAATTCTGACACACATGATATTGCTACTAATGGAATTACACTTGGAGCACTACAGAAAATCAGCTGTAGGTGTGTCCCAAGGAGACGTATTGTAGCCATGTCAAAGCATGTTACTCAGACTAAACTCTGAAACGATATTAGAGAGACACAGAACTTCATGCACGGGCAGCGTTTGTCCAAATAATCTATTTACAAGAAGTTCTGCAGGGCAGCTTTTCTTTGAGGGTTTAACAAATGAAAAAGATTAATTCCATTTTCTGAAAAAAACCTTGAACAATTTTGTGGACGCGCCTATGATCAACTAGGACCCAGATATTAAGATTAAAATGAAATTTTCATTTTTTTTCTTTGTAACATGTCAGATTAATAAACATAAAGCTGTCTGTCTGTCTGTCTGTCTGTCTGTCTAGAGTTTTGATTTACAGTCAGCTTGGCCAAGTGCCAGCCATCATCACTTTCTCATCAGTCGTCAGCATGTTAAGAAGCTCAGTAAAGTAATAATCAGTTTGCACTAACCCAGTCTCAACTGAATGCAGCAGTCCTTTCTAATTTTTCCACCAAAACAACACTGAAACAATATGCTTAACTTGGCCTTTTAAATAAATCCGCTGACCATCCAATTCATCAGCCGATTCAGTCGCATCTTTTTTCAAAGTTCTTGACCTCTGTTAACATTGATTTCTTCTTTTCATTCTTGTTGATACTCTTTTATCACATATCATCACTGATGCTTTTTTCCACCCCTTCAAACCTGCGTGCACATGCTTCTTCACCGCTTTCCACATCCTCTGTTGCTCTGGACTGCTCTGGACCCTGTGTAAGATAAAGATAAGTACGATAATTAAAAGTACTGTGTACTTAAACTCTATCATCATTTCCTTATCCAAGGTGGACGATATTAAGTACTTAAAATCCTCCACCTTTTTTCAAATCTCTGCTCCCTGTAACTTCATCGTTCCACTGTGGCCCCTCTAATTCACACACATGTATTCTGTCTTGCTCTGGCTAATTTTTATTCTTCTCCACGGCATATTTCCACTCCACTAGATTGTCTTTCACCTGCTCCATGTGCTCACTACAGCTCACAGTGTCATCTGAAAACACAATCATCTATGGAGATTCCTGTCAAACCTTATCTGTCAGTCCGTCCATCACCACAGCAAACAAGAATGGGGTCAGAGCCAATCCTTGATGCAGTCCCACTTCCACCTTAAAGAACTCTGTCACACCTACAGCAAACCTCACCAGGGCTGGACTGGGACAGAAAAATCAACATTGCATCTGTAGTACTCTTTCTCAGCAGGAAATCATACTGCTTCTGCCTGTAGCCTTTGACTTCCACTACTCTTTCCTATAACTTCTTTGTATGTCTTATCAACTGTATTCCTCTGTAGTTGCCATGATTCTGCACATCTCCCTTGTTAAAGTAGTTGCCATGATTCTGCACATCTCCCTTGTTCATAAAAATCAGCACCAGAACTTTTCTCTATTCCTCAGGCATCCTCTTACTCGTGTAAGATCTTGTCGAATGTCCTAGTCCAACCCTCTACTGCCACGTCTCCTAGACACTTCCATTCTTCCACAGGTAAATCCTCAAGACCGATTGTTTTTCCACTCTTCTTCAATCTCTGCTACCTCCTGGTCCACATCTGTCCCTTCCTCCTGTTTTGGTTGTCTTTCATTTTCCCCATTTATCAGCTCTGGTTTATTAGCTTTACTTAAACATTTATTAACTTTATAACATTAGGTATTTTTGTTAGCGTGATACACTTTTTAAATGCAATTTTCTTTTTGTTGTCCCAAACATCTTGATTGTTCCCACACATGGCTTATGTTTACCCTTAAAGATTGTACAAAATGCCATCCGGGCATTCTTTACTTACAGGGGTAAAACTTCCACACTGAAAACATGTGTACAAAGCCATGATCTGTGTGCATACTTGACAAAAATAAACGAATAAAAGAGAATGCTCTATCAGCCAGCTACTGTCAGAGCAGATGTAATTTATAAGCAGCACAATCCTCATCCACCACCACCCACTAACTACAATTTTCTTCAGCGTTGGTGGTATAGTGGTGAGCATAGCTGCCTTCCAAGCAGTTGACCCGGGTTCGATTCCCGGCCAACGCATTCATTTTTTTTTAGAGTAATTTCATTCTTGTGTAGCACCGAGGGTTTGAGAGTAATGTAATTTTGATTCTCTGTATGTACCCCACATGTGGCAGAACAACAATAAACATCACTTTGACTTGACTTTGAACATATGGCAATTACTCGGTATTGCCATGCTTGAGACTTTGCATACAACTGGTGAAGGTTTGGATGTTTTGATTAAAAAAACAAACTGACATGAGGCTTTAGGATAGCGTTCCCATCTACTTTTTCTATACACTAGATGAAATCGCTCTGTGTTACAGTCCCCGCCCTACTAGCCACACCAAAAAGTTTTCTCCATCTGTTGCTACTGTTCATCATTGCTGTAATCATGTGTGGACAAATTAAATCAAACTCCCAAGGTCTGGGGAACCTGAAGTCTGTCACTGAGTTGCCTGAGGAAACTATGTTGTTGGAGTCCAAACCAGTATCCTGTGGTGTAGTAGTTTTATTAATACACAGTGCAGCTTTAACATGATCTAGGGCACACACCTCCTCCTGCTTTTACGGTAGCAACCCCTTGTTTAATTGGGTACTAAAAAGCTTTCTCCACCACTGTTTTGGTAAGTTGCAAGTAAACCTGCCAACTAATGGCCACTCTGCTCTTTATAGGCTGACTGTTATTAAAGCTGAGTCATTTTTCTTGAACATTATTTTAAGGCTTGCGTCAGTAACAGCCAGTTAGTATTTACCTCTTAATAATATCATACTGTGTTTTGAAAGTTTAAAAAAAAAAAAGAAAGAAGTATGACTATATTTTCTGCCAGGTATGGTGTCTGAAAAAGCTATATATACTCGCAAAACAAAACAAAATGCAGTGTTAAAGTGTTTTCTGGGAAGTAATAGCAGCTTGTATATATGGACAGATATTAAGTAGGCAGACACAGCAGACATTGTGATTTCCCACAGTTCAATATTAAAAAATAAGGAAAAGAAAATAATTTAACTAAGATAATTGACAGTATAGACCCAGGAAATCAAGGAAAAGGCATTCACTTCTACAGAGAAACAATTGTAATAGCAAAAAGTAAAAGCAGAGAATTCTTTGCTTGATTTGCTGACAAGGTGAAAGCATTGCTGAAAGTAACACGATTATGAGAAACAGGTCATGTAGATGTGGGCTGACAAGTCATGCAGTGATTAAAAGTGGATGTGTTTGGTTTATTCTTAGCTTGCATCTGACTTGTCTTGTTTACCAAGTAAAGCAGCACAAAGGAACTTTTGCAATTTTTAGCTCATAGGTTCCCCCTTTTCGAGCAGAGATTAAGTTGCTTTTACAACACTCATGTTTGTGTGTTGTATGGTTGCTGTCTCATTTTCTCCTCTTTCATTATTTTCTTGAGTTCCTTAGTTGCCTCTGCCAAAGTCCACTGTACCTCTGAGAGCTAATTTCATTGTTGTCGATGCGTGACATAGTGCTGCAAAGCAATATGCAGTTGCTGCTAGAGATGACTGGGAAAAGAGTCTAAAGTTACTTTTGTTGGTTTTAGTCTGTAGTAGGGACAGGAGACCACAAGAGTAAGACAGCATTCCTCGAAGGCAATCAAGTATTCCTTCAAAACTGAATTGAAGCTGACAGTTTAATGTGACAGAAACCTTGTTTGTGCTGCTTTAAAGTGTTTCAACTTTACTATATACTCAGTATATTTACCGACTTTGCACACATCAGGCACATTGGAGGATTACGCACCTTCTCAAAAGTGGACACTTTGGCTACAGTCACAACGGAAACAAAAGTGATTCATATCTGAATGATTTTTTTCCCATATCTGATTTTCTTTTGGCTGTCTGAACAACTCAGATGACACAAAACAAATTTTTTGTTGTTTTTTTTTTCCACATCAGACCTGGGTTGCTTTCATATGTGGTAGTTAATCGGATGCGTATCTATTTTTTCCAATGTGACTTTAGTCTGAACTTTGGTGTTGCATCTTATCCATCTTTGACGTCACTGTTATGGGATTGATGTCACAATTCTGCACTTGTGGGTTTTTTTTTTTTTTTTGTTTTTTTTTTTTGGCAGTCATGACATGATACTCCACTCCTGGCTTCAATTCCTCATCCACACATGTGTCTGTACAGATTTAAAAGACATCGCTCCACACATAGCCAGTTAAAAATGTTGCTCTCCTTTTGCTCAGGTTTTTTCTCAACCTAATTTGACCACTTCCACTACATAAAAATTTCTAAACCAAATTATACAGGCTTCCTGTCGCTGCATCTTTGTTTACATCCATTCACTTGACATTCTGCGTTTGACGTCACTACATCCTCCTGCAGGTCACTTACAAAAAAGATGCCTGTTCACAACAAAGTCTGATATAAGACGAATCTAAAATATGTGAACAACCCCCCAAAAAAAGGAAAAGGAAAAGTTGAGCAATAACCACCGCAGTGTGAACGTAGCCTTTGAAATGGGGATGTGCAACATTTGAGTCACATCTGTGTGGATGGTCCAAAAACTTCTTCTTTTAATCATTATGTAACCTATGAAGACATGGAGATGACTAACAGAGGCAAAGGTGCAAAGATGATCATTTTTTTGGGCTTTAGTAGTCTCAAATCAATGTCCTGCCAAAAAGAGATTTGAATGTGATGATAGTTTGAAGAAGAAGGGCTTTATGATATGAATTATGCATGTTATGAGTACAAATGCCCAATTTATTGAAGTGCAATTGGTCAAGATGCCACATTGCACCAAATGCTTCTATATTTAGACTACACATTTAACAGACGTGTTGCACAGGGGGTTTGTTAGAAATATGTTGTAAAGTGCTTTGTGAAACCCAGACAAGGCACTAGAGAATGGAAGACCATTTACATCAATGTCAGCACAAAATTGTAACTGTTTTTCAGTCTTTCAGCAGATGCAAAAGTCGTGGCCTGACAGACATGACCATCCCCAGAGGTGCTATAACCTCTGGGGATGGTGATGTCTGTCTATAACCTTGTTACACAGAACCATCTGACGGGTCCGTCATAGAAGCAGTTTAGGAAAGGGGGAAGTGCTTTCACTAAAGCACTTTTTTTAAACAATTTAACAGGTTATTGCAGGTAAAAGCATCTGGTTAAAGCATCTGTATGTGTCTACCAGAAGCATTTTTCAAGCAGTCACCTCAGTGAAGCGGTCCAATGGAGACAATTACTGAACAGGAATGCTTTTCCATGACACTTAAAACCTGTCTTTGGCTGCCAGTAAGAGAAGCCGTTTGGTTTGAACATTTCTGTTTCGGCCACAATGAGACAGTTTGAAGATCGCTTCTCTTGTAATTGTTATTTTGAAAATCTTGCTGCCTTACAAGGTTAAATTGCACTGCACTGTGTTTTGACAGGGAGGACACTTAGAGTAAACAGTAAAAAGGTGTCTTACTCACGGGATTACACAATTTTAATGATGACGATAATGATGCATACTCTATTTTGCTTACCAGCTACTGACTGTATTAAATCCTTTCTACTGTAAATCCAGCTCACGAATCATTACAATTACAAGTGATGAAGGTGATTCTAACTGTGAGGACCTGTGCCAACAATTACAGTAATAGACCTCCCTATTTATCCATCGCTGACTTATAAGGGCTTTCTACCACTACCACCCATTGATTAGCAGTACCAGCAGAGGCAGCGGCAGGCCCACACACCAGTTCATGACGAGTCTGTTCTGGCTACCTCATGCGGCCTTCCCAGCACCAAAACACTGTGTGATTTCAGTGGGGAACATTCATCTATGTTTCCTTTAGCCTTTGAATGTGGCAATAAATAGTTTCCGACCAGACAGGGATCGCTGAACTGTTTTTAGAGGATTCACCAGAGCGTTGCTGATTATGGTCTCTAAGGCTGCATTTACTCAGGAACAAAAAAAGAGAAATCATCTTTTAAACTATTTACGGTGCACATATGCTATTTAAAATAATGTTTTGTTATAAACATCTTTCAGTTCCTATAAATCCCCCCTGACCATTATAAATTGTCTCATCAGTAATTCTCCAAAACTTCATTATTGATTCTTTAAAACTCAGAGTAGGAAAACTCATTTTGACCTGTGGTCCTAATTCAATCTTATTATCTTTCAGGAAAAAAATGATTGTATTTATTAGTTTTGGATACGTTTCAGACATCACATTTTTTCCTTTTAGTGTAGTTTTTGTCAACATAATCAAAACCATTTAAGAAAAAAATAAAATGATCAGCTACTATATTTAATTATATAAAATATAATACCTATATGTTTACTATTCCTAATATTCACGTATCTTTATTTAGATTATCACATAAATAATTAGATGAGGTCTCACCAAGAACATTGTACAATAATCTCTGTAGCTACTGTGTAACGTCACAAAATGTATGGAATAAATAACTTCACAAATTTAATCCTGTTCTGACATGCTGTCCATGAGCCATTATGCACAGCAACATGACTTAGATCCCAACCATCCATCCATCCGTCCGTCCGTCCGTCCGTCCGTCCGTCCGTCCGTCCGTCCGTCCGTCCATCCATCCATCCATCCATCCAGTTTAGAGCAGTGGCCTACTACAGATGTCATTGGGTGAGAAGAGGGGATGGTCTGTCAGGGAGCCAAATGATAACAGGAACCATGCATACTTTTGTCAGCATGAATGTTTTTGGAACGTGAGAGGAAGTCGTAGTACCAGGAAAAAACACTTGCAAGCACACAGATAGGCCGAAGCCACGGGTGTTCAGTGTCCTGCAGGTTTTACATGTTTTCCTCCTTTGACACATCCTGATACAAGTGACTGTGTCATTAACAGACTTTTGTAGGCCTTGATGAGGACCATTAATTATAATGAGGCATATTAATGCATGGAAACACCTAAAACATGCATGACAGTGGCCCTCAAGGACCGATCATGGACAACCCTGGTCTATATGCTGTGGCTCCGCCGCTGGAAGGTTTGATTCCCTCAAATGAACGCGCACATGTATATAGGGTTTTTTTTTTGTTTTTTTTTGCATGTGTAAGTGTTTTGTTCCTGCCCTTATACTCACATCTTTTGGTCCTTTCTTTAACCCTGTAGCCTAAGAACTTGACCGCAGCATGACCGTCAGCAGAACGCCGCTGTGGTCAGAGAAGGAGACCTTGCTGAAAAGAAAATCTCCTATGGATGGATTGGCTGAAGTTTAACCAAATTTTACCTACTGATAACCTCCCTTAAAAAAATATATTTTGAAACCCCAGTGGAGTATATTCCTCTATATTTATTTATTCCCTGTCTCTCCAAGTCTCTCACTCTTTGTTTGCCATCTTTGGTCTCAGATGTATATACCAGATAAATCTGTGTTGTACTTCCCTTTTATATCTTTTCCTGCTCTCCATTTCTCATTTTCTGTCATTGCACTGTCTATTTTCTGTCAGTTTTCCTCTTCTTAACGGTATCCTCTGTGACACTTCCAGTCAGCCAGACTCCAGTTTGAACGAATACAGTTTTAACACTTAAAGGCAATATGTATCTAAAAAAGAATGAAACATCTGTCTGTGCATTTCAGTACAACCTAGAAGTGTTTTATGTTCACACTGCCATGGTTCATCACCGTAAATTTTTTCGCAGCTTAAGTAAATCACTAAAGTAAACAAATGTAATTAGTTGTAAATGCAGGAGGGATGTTGACTGGAAGTCATGTGTCTGCCACTGTGCCTCCTAAATACGTAAATCCTCCTAGGAATAGAAATGAGCTAATTAAACAAGGAGGGCCATATAATTTAAGGATTTTCCTTTACAAGTAGAGTACCCCCCCCCGAACAACTTGTATAATGTTTGTTTATCAGGTATGAAGCACATGCAGAAAGAAAATGGTTGAGCCAATCCCCATGGTTGTTTAAATAATTACAATTTTTAATTATAATGATTAACTACATTTACCAGCACACAGTCTCATTAACCATCACATTCACGTACATTTACAGTACATGATGTTCATAGAAAAAAATAAAAAAGGATAACCTAAAACGGTCCATTTAAGATACACGCAAACACATTACACCTAAAACACCCAGATAATCCAGCTGGAAGCCGAGTAACTTATTTTTATATTTACATTTCCAGTTGGATCAAAACTCTGCACACGCTCCACATTTCCTACAATGGGCTTTGACCTGGAAGTAACGCAAAAAGCTGGGACACAGAAAAGATAGAGAGTGTAATCACAATGTCTCATGGTTTTATATTTTTTTATATAGTAAAAAGATGTAAAGAACACTGCACCTGCTCACTGCATCCCTTGGGGGGGTTGTTGGGCGACGCCACATCAGAGCTACAGCCAGAGCAGGGCAGTGCAATAACACCATAGAAGAGAAACCACCAAAGTAAGAGAAAGATTAAACATGGAAATGAGAAAAGTTGCACTTCCTCAACTGACGTAAAGGAGCTGGCTGAAACAAGATGCTAAAATGTCTAACTTTGCAGCAGAAATCATCATATTTACAGCTTTGGTTTCAACCTCCATGACAATGGTTCCAAATCGGGCAAAACTATGTAAGGGGATAAATCTATGTATAATTAGGTTGCCGTCTTTTGATTGGCGGCCAGCACAACCTGTGGGCACCTACCGTCATGTTTGCCACTTAGCACTGTATTGACTTCTAAGCTGGGAATAAAGACCTAACAGAAGATTGCCATTCATACCTGTTGTTGTACTGTTACTTGTACCAACAGACCACTGTGATGCTACTGAATTGACGTTTGGAAGAGGAGGTCTTGTTGTAAATGTTTGCTAAAAGCTCCTCCAATGTGGATCCCGGCTGAGCTCTGCTAGTCTTTGTTTCTGCAGCGACACTGAGCATGTCTGGACAGATTTGTTAGGAATGATTATAAAGTAGAATTAACTGGCCTCATAGGTTAGCGTAAGCTTAGTTTACCAAGCTGAAATAGCTTACGTGTGACTGAAATGAGGTGAATTCCATTTGCAATACATTGCTGCATAGTATGAGGAAAAATAGGCTTCAAAAGTCCTGTCAGGTGTGTGCTTTTCTGAGAAATCATGGTTGTGAGACCAGTTGAGGAACCATGATGCTGTCAGAAAGAAAACTTTCACCCACTTTTCACCCAAAATAAACTAGGACACGCAAGGTGGGTTTCCATTAGTGGAGGTTCAGGATAAACATGCCAGAACCTCTACCAGGGCCGGCCCACCTCCTCAACCCCTTCAGCCGGCGTGTCTCCATTACACTGTGGGGCTACAACAGAACCTGTGACTGAACAAATAACGTTCCTTACCACTTTATGGCAGTTACGCGCATTTTTTACTCTATGGAAATGGCCAACAGCATAAAGGGAGACTTAAAAGAAGAATGCAGCAACAAGTAACATGGATGAAACAGAGATTATTTTTCTCATTTTTATTTTTTACATACCTCGCTGTGGTTTCAATTCCGCTGGACCTCTTCTTAGGTGTAATACGCCAGCAAGGCCTGAGCCTCTTTGTTGGTGTCATCCTCCTACGTTACCACGGTCAGTATTGCCAGCGTTCTGATCACTGGTCCTGACACTACAACTCCCAGCATTCCTCAGTTCTCCTCATCTTAAACTGCACCTGTGCCTTCATCACCTTCACCCATTTCACCTGGTCTCATGCCTACTAATACCCTGCTCATGGTGCAGTATTGTTTGGTCCACATTTCTTGTGCGTTTCATCCTACACCAACGTACCTGTGTCTCTGCGTGTGTCTTTATGCACAGTGTTATTGTTATTAAACCCTACTGTAGTCTTGTCTTCACTTGTGTCTGCCTGCTGCTTAAAACCTGACAGCTGGTCCATCAGTTGTTTTTTCTTGTAATCTTCATCAGATGAATGTGCTGCAAAGAAGGTTTCTGGTTCAAGTGAGTAATGTTCACTTGATTTTTGTTCATGTGACAGTGCTGAACTTAATCTAGAAATCCCGATCAGCAGAAACACCTGCCTGGAAGTTCCTAGCCTGTTCGATCGCCTCTCCTGCTACATTAAAGTTCTCCGCCCCGTAAAGATCCCTGTAGACCAGTTTTGCGGGCCGTTCCTGCTAATGGAGACACGCGTCTCGCAACATTTTGGTCCATGAAAAATTACCCAGAACCCCCGCTCATGGAATCACATCACAACTCTAACACTCCCAGTTACAGAACAGCAAGTTGTGTGGTTTGTACAGCGCAGCAAATTGCCGAAGCTGAAACACTGGGACACTGAACCACATGAACTATGATAGGAAAAAAGCAATTAACATGGCTGATTTAAATACAGTGTCTCAAGACACTATTCAGCAGTGTTTCCCCTCAGGGCTACTGTGTACATTCGTTTATGGGAAAAACAGTATGGTCATTCATTTTGGACATTTTATTAGGAGCTGGGTTGATGATATGACCTCATGGGGATTACCTGAAAGTCATTACATTTTCCACAGGTTTTTATAAGAAGCGTGACTCACTTAAATGAAACTGCATGTGTTGTTGTGCCTCTGTTGAGCTTCTGATGCAATTTTTTAACACCCCATTTTCCAATAAATGTTTCATTGCTTAATCTCTGAAGAGACTCTCAGTCATTGTGATGGAAATGATCACAGCTTTGTCAACTGTAATTGCTTATATTGTGTAATTTGCTTGTGTTCTTGGCATTCTCATTCTGAAAGAGTTTGAGTTTTGTCTGCTCTTGAAATTAAGTTCAGAATAGAGCCATGAATATATACAGTATATGCACTAGTGCTAGATAGATATCTGCAACCTACCCTGCATGTTTTTGGACAGTGGGAGGAAACCGGAGTACCCGGAGGGAACCCACGCAAGCACGGGGAGAACATGCAAACTCCACACAGAAAGACCCACCGGGCTGGGAATTGAACCGGGAATCTTCTTGCTGTGAGGCAACAGTGCTAACCACTAAGCCATCTGACTGAATGTGAAGGTGGTATATCCTTATATACAGATCTGGCTTTTCTACCTCCTTCTTGGATGAAGATCCCCCTGAACTTCATGTTGGTGGCTCCAATCAAAAGGCTGTCAAATGTCAACTCAAAGCCTGGTATCAACGCTCCACCTTTCATCTGCTTCATTAGTCCTGAACAACTTAATGGACCGTACCGAGCCAATGAACTTCTTTTCAGCCAATTGTTCAAATACTCTTGAGAGTCATTAATAAATGGAAGTACTTGGCTTAAATTAATTGTTGTTATTAAATGGTAAATGGCATACATATATGAAGCCTCTGAAAGCAGAAAATCTCCACAATGATCACCTCAACACCGTTTTATTTCAAATTTATTGTGATGGAGTATAAAGGCCAAATCATAAAAACTCTGTCATTGTCCAAATGCTTCTGGATCTAACTCTATATGGATTACCCCTAATTATTTTGAATAACCCCCAAAATATCAAGATATAGTTTCCCGCTTTGTAAAATTTTTAACACACACACCACACACACACACACACACACACACACACACACACACACACACACACACACACACACACACACACACACACACACACACACACGTGTGTGTGGTGTGTGTCCTAAAGGACCTATATTGTCTCTTGTAATAAAAGAAAATGCAGCCAGTGGGTGAACAAAATCTACATTAAAACCTCTTTCTTACATAATTTTACCGTGTGTTGTTACACTAAAATAACACCTGTTGTAACACACAGTATTATTATACTATACATTGTATGCTCTAATTGAAAATATTATCAACTGCACTGTAATTGCTTGTTCATTTCTAAAAAAAATATAAATAAAACTGAAGTGCTGGTGATCGCCCCAGTTGGCGCCGTTCCAGGGATCAACCAGTAATTGGGTGATCTGAGCACGCCTCAGGAATCTTGGTGTCATCTTTGATAAGGAAACGTCATTAGAGCATCATTGTGAACGGCTGAGAAGAAATGGTTTCTTTCAGCTGAGAAATATCTCCAAACTCAGGAGAATGATATCTAAAGTTGATCTGGAGCTGGTTATCCATGCCTTGGTGTCTTCTCATTTAGACTATTGTAACAGTTTGTTTTCTTATCTGAATCAGAGCTGTCCCGCCCGCAGCATGTTCAAATCTCTGCTAAGAGGTTGTTGTCTGACACCAATAGAAGGACTCATGTTACTCCAATTGTCAGAGCCCTTCATTGGCTCCCAGTCACATTTCGGATGAATTTTAAAATCCTGGTGCTGACCTTCAGAGCCTATCTTGGCCAGGCTCCATCCTACATCAGAGACTTATGTCCCTACACCCCCACTCGGAGGCTGAGGTCACTGGACCAGAACCTACTGGTGGTCCCTCGTACCGCTTCGGGACCCGAGGAGACCGGGCTTTCCAGGCTGTTGCGCCACGGCTCTGGAATAAGCTTCTCCTTACATTCCTTGGACTCTGTTGATGAAAAGTAATCTGGAAACCCACTTGTTCCTCCGTGCAATTTAACTACGGCGGATTAGGGGTTGTTTTATGACCATCATGTTACATTTTAATTTTTAATCTTATTGCTTCTGAGAATTTCATTTTCAGAGTTTTCCTTTTATCTTTATCGTATTTGCAGTTTATTGTAATTGTATTTTATTGTTCTTGTGTGAAGCACTTTGTGTGAAGCACTTTGCGACGATCCAGTACCTTGTCACTTTTTTTAAAAACAAATTTTAAACCAATATCAGAGGACAGAAATAATCTGGAAAAGTATGTTGAAACATAAAAGGGACAAGTCAACAAAACGTGGGCCAAATGCCAGAATTAACAGTCTAAGAGTTGGCTTTTTCTACTCAACACCGACAGTTTCAGAGCACATACCCTCCTTGTCTTGTAATTGTTTTTATCACCCATTACCCACGGCATGCAACACACACGCCCACCCACATCCTACGCTTCATTCACTCGCATGCAGACACACAGGCAGACAGACCGATCCTTTCAGCCAAATTAAGTGCCTGGTGCTGGGAAAGCCTTGTGGCCTGCATGTCAGTGGCATCCTGGAGAGAGAGCAGGAAAACATGCTGCTGTTTCAGAGGCTGCTGGCCTGTTTGTCATCTTTTCCAAGGTTACTAGAGACTGCAGGAGATTAGCTCAATGGAAAATACTCACAGAGATAATAATGGAAAAATGCTACCACACAAAAACGTCAACTCAAGTGGAAACCCTGTTGTCAAGTCTTGATTATGTCATTTCTGATTAAAATGACTTAACATTGAATTTAAAAATAAGCATTAATGCGTTAAATACAGAACCAGGTTTTGGTTTTAATGTTTTTTTTTTTTTTTTTAAAACAAATCACAAGTAAAGATTCATTTAGTACTAAATATAGCTGCTTGGTATCTAAATGGATTTCCATAAAATTTTTTTGATATAAGCTCCTTCAACATGAAATGAAAACTCCAGTTTCCCTTAATACTTTAGTAAAAGCCTAAAAAAATCTTGGCCTCACTATTAAACCCTACATTCCTCTCTATATTATTTCAAAAATAATAATAGACCAACATTTGAAACTAAAATGAGGAGTATTACAGAAGCTAAACATCAGATTTTAACTATTCAGGTCCCTTTACTTAGTAACTACTTCAAGTCTGGTTTGGCAGTGATGATAACCTTAAGACTTTCCATGAATGATGCTGGAAGCTTGGCACATCTTTTTATTAAATGTTTTCCTCATTCTTCCTTGCAGAAATGTTGAAGCTCATCCATTTTCAGGAAAACACTTTTAAAGAGTTTTCCTGTAGCCACTCCAGGGTTTTCTTACTGGCCTGCTTTGGTTCTCCAACTTGTTGATCCTAAACAGTCTGGAAACACCTCTCACTAAGGATGTTGCTATATTTATCTGCATCCATCTTTTTGGTCTTAAGACGACTGCCGTACAAACATATCACATAGCCGTTTCTGCAATTATTCTAATATATCCAGGCGTCCCCTTGTAAATTTGTACTTCAGTAAGAAAAGAGGCATTAATATAAGACAGAATATCTTTATATCGTTGGTTTATATAATTTAACCTCTTTCCAAAAAGCAAAATAAATAAAGTCAATGAGCACATGAATAGCTCTTTACTTTACAACATGATTGTAAATATTTTATTCTCAATTGAAACTTCTGTGTATCATGAAATGTGGCGCACACTTTATAAACTTTGCTTTTGGTGCCACAACTGAGATCAGCAGATTTCATACACTGATCACCCATAACATATTCACGTAACATTTTCCTCTAATATTTACTCGTCTCCCCGTTTGTAGCTATAATTGCTCTGACCAGTCAGGGAATGGGCACACAACTTCTCGGGGTGTCTCGGGGTGTCTCGGGGTGTCTGGTACCTGGACCGTGGCCATATCTGTGGGCTTTATTGTCTGTGCAAAGCAGTTTGTAACCTTGTTAATAAAGGTGTGAGACGTAACATCTTACCGCTCTTTAAAGTGGTAAAACTATCAAAGGCTTATCGTGCCTCGGGGCTCCACATGGCCAGTACATTACAGTACAGTTCTTCTCTTTGTTTTCTTTGCCCTGAGGATAATCTTGTTTGGGAAGTATTAAATATTAATGAAACATCTCGTGTGAGTGTTTATGTTCCTTTTTTTTTTTTTTTTTTTACTCTTTAATAGAGCTGTAATGGGGTGAAGCGTGACAGTATACAGTACAGTAGCTGCACAGTCAGGCCGTCTTTATTTTGGGTCCACGCCACTGTAGATTGTGGCTGGTGAGTAAGACCTTCTTTGCCACGCGCTCATTTTGGATGGCAAACATTCGGCACAAATACACACACTGAGTGGTTCTTTCATGAAACAGATTAGATAAACAAGTTACCCTGCTGCTGACTCTTGTCTGTTGACTTTCTCCAACCATTACTTTTCCCCTGCTGGCAGCAAAATAATTAAAAACCTGTAAAATGCATCCTTGTATTTCAGCTGTGAGCTTATCTGAAATATGTTTTACAGGAAATGGTACTTTCACAGCAAACAATTGTTTCTAAACTCATTCATTCATTCATTCTAAAAAAAAAAAAAAAAAAGGATATACTATGTCTTGTCTCTCTTGCTATACCAGTAATGCGTCAGTGCTCCTGACCTCTTGACCTCTTAAATATTGTTGCTTTTAACTTGAATCTACAATCTTATTGATGCATAGTCCATGGTCTAGTTCACAGCTATGTTTATGGTGACCATGAGGCTCAGTATCGTGTTTCTCATTCAATACAATACAAGTGTTGTTCCAGTTTCACGACTTTAGTCTTCTTTAATTATTCAAGCTCGCTTTCAGTGTCTGAGGGTCTTTCATCCGATGGGACTCGTTTCTGGAACACATTATTGGCATTTCAACATAGTTAAAAAAAACAAAGCACTGTGACAGAAAGTTTGTATAAAGTTAAAAAATCTGATCCAAAAAGGCTCATGGTGGCCAGAGAATGACAAACTCGAATGGAAATAAGTATAATACATTCAGTATTTAGCAGAGGCCACTGAAGAAGAGAAAGCATATTTATAGACTGGAAATACTGACAAATAGTAGTCAAGAGTTATAAGTGTTTTATTGAGTCATGTAAGAGTTTTCCTGGTACTGTAGCAATACCAGGAATAGGCTTTTGAATACAGATACTAGTTATTTGATCACTTTTAGAATTGCAACATTTATCGTCTTAGTCAGGAAAATTGTTGTGAATTGATATTGAGATTTTAAATTCATTCATGCAAGTAGCAGTGTCTTATTCTAGTTTTGGTACAATAGCCAGGCCAGATGATACAGCCAATAAAAAAAAAAAAAAGAAAAAAAAAAGATGCTTCAGTATTTTCAGAAAGACAGGATTTCAGAAAGAATGCAACATGCAGTATCCTGTATATCTCAGTATTTTCTCTGTATTAACTTGAATAATCATAGAAAGCCGCTATTATTTTCATTTTACCTGCTGTCAAGGACAGTGCTGTGAAAATGTACAGGTGTCTTCTGCGTTTTCCTTTTTTGTTATACATGTTTCAGATCATTAAAGACTTTTTAAAATCTTTGATAACCAGAGTAAATGCAAAATGCTGTTTTTAAATCATGATTTCATTTATGTAGTAATAAAAGCTATCTTACCAACCTCACCCCTTAACCCCCCAAACCTATGGACTGGTGGTGCAGTCAAGTGTTTCTGATAACTATGAAAAGCCTGTCACAGTCATGTGTAGGAGTTTGATGCACTCTTCTTTGCAGAATTGTTTTAATTCAGTCACGCTGTACGGTTTTCGATCATGAACAGTTTGTTTAATGTCAAACTGAAGTCTGGATTTTGACCAGGCCACTTCAAAACCTTCATTTTGCTTTTATTTATTTCATTTTGTCTGATGCTTCTTTGGATCATTGTTCTGATGCGTAACCTAATGAAGCAGCAACGGCCCCAGACCATCACACCACCACCACCATGTTTGACTGTCAGTATGAGCTTCTTTATCTGAAATGCTGAGTTACTGTTACACCAGTCGCACACCTTCCACCCTCCATGTGCACCTTGTCTCATCAGTCCACAGATGTCTCGGGGATCATCAAGAAATTTTCTGGCAAATGTGTCACACAGATGTGTCCTTTTTGGTCGGCAGTGGTTTTCGCCTTGGAACTCTCCCATGGATGTCATTTTTGTTCAGTCTCTTTCTTATTATACAATCATGCACACTGACCTTAACTGAGGCAGCTGAGGCTTGCAGCGCTTTAGATGTTATTCTCGGTTCTTTTGTGACCTCCTGGATGAGTCGTCGATGTGCTCTTGGAGTAATTTTGGTAGGCCGGCCACTCCTGGGAAGGTTCACCACTGTTCCATATTTTCTTCATTTGTGGATAATCACTCTGACTGTGGCTCGCTGGAGTCCAAAAGCCTTAGAAATGGCTTTGTAACCTTTTCCAGACCGATGAATGTCAATGACTTTGTTTCGCATCTGTTCTTGAATTTCTTTTGATCTGGGAATGATGTGTTGGTTTTTGAGAGCTTTTAGCCTACTGTTGCTGTCAGAAAGGTTCAGTAGTATAAGTGATTTCTTGATTCTTCAGGTCTGGCAGTAATCAGGGTTGATTATGCCTAGTGTGGGGGGGGATTTTAGATGTTCTGAAACACGTAAGTGTGGAAAAGTAGCAGGAACAGAATAAATCTGTAAGGGGGCATGTAATTTTTCACAGCACTGTAGTAGAAGCAATTATCTGCTTGCTTCTCTCCTGTGCTGCTAATCTCATATACTGCATTTTAATGTTGATACAGCTGAAATTCTTGTAACGCCAATCTTATTTACCTTTTTTCTGTTTCTGCTATCAGACACACAACACAATGAATCAGAAATTACACATCAACCAGCAGCCATCGCTTTTGCAAAAGTCAACATTGTTTAATTAAACTCCATTTGTGTTTTTTTTTTTTATCTTTGTGATTTTTTCAAAATATTTAAAGGTTGCAGCCATAAGAAGAAGTAATTGTTTGTAGCTTATTTAGTCCATGAGTTCAGCGAGAAGAATCTACATCTACATGCTGCGTCGTATGCAACACCCCAGATGATCAGTACAGAAGCAGCTTCACGTTCTCAGAGCACTGAACAAGTTTAGCAACGGCAACAAAAAAAACAAGAACAATTCCTTAATGGTGTGTATAGTTGCATTGTTCAGCCAGTCTCTGTACACCCCTGCAGAGACTGGCTGTCGAGCCCTCCCTCACCGCCACTGCAGACATCTATCTCAGCAGAGTACACTTGAGAACCAACTGCATGATTTGTGATTCAACCGACTGCATTGGTGGACTGTGTTAATCAACAATAGTTTTCCAAGCTACTCTTTAGCCCATGTGACTGTTTTGACACCAATAACATGACGGTTCCTCCTGCTGCTCAATCTGTAATCTCAAAGGTAATTAAAGAGTAGTTTCCCAAGGTTCCCTAAATCATCTCATGTTTTCATGAATAGCAGCTGTTGAAAGGCTTAAGTTCTGTGCAATTTTGCATTCAGAAAGGTTTTCTATTTAACTGACTGCTGATACTCTGGTGGAGTTTTGGCACAAAGCAGTGAGCCATGACGTTTCCTTGTTAAGCACTGACCCTGTGGAGGATTCTCCTTTTATATTGACACCCTCACCTGTCACTAGTTAATCTGCTGATGGCTGAATCTGCCAGAGCAGTGACTGTTTTGTAAACTTTCTTCCTCTTTCTTTATCTCCTACTGCTGGCATCAACTTCTAGATTTGTTTTTATGATTGAAATACAAGTGTACAACAACTCAAGAATGAAGCAATAGTATATTTTAGTGATTTTATTACATTATTACATTACATTTCATTTTTGTGGGTTGGTTAGTCTGGAGGGATGTAGTCTGTAAACTCACCTGCAGCACTGTCCAGTTGGAATGTCTTTTGCATGCCTTCAACCTGTAATTACTGAATGAAACTGATCCCGGGAGCGCTATAAAAGAAGCACTTTTCCATCAGAAAGATATTCGAGAATGAACCTCATTGCATGCGTCACTCTTAACACAACGCAGCTCACAAGCCCAGAAGAGTTTCCCCTAAATCATTTTCAGAAACCTCACAAGAGAAAACAAGGTGACCACATCAGCTGCTTCTGTGGAAATCCAGGGATCCCTCTGCTGTTTTTTCTTCTCAAGGTCACATGTGACTCATTGCTTTAACTGGCAACACTTCCATCGCTGGGCACAAACTCTGCTGGAACCCTCCTATTTTTTTTAAAGCCCGTCTGGCTGTGTTTCTCTGCTACTGCTCTCGTCCTCTTTATAGACACTCATTGTGTTGCTCCTAAGGCATCGCAGCTGAATGGCTCTCATTTTTTCTCCTCCATTTTTTTTATAACCTACTCTGAACCATCCTAACCCCCATCCCCATTTGCCCCATCCTGATAATTTAGGTATCCTGTTGAAGCTTTATCGCCAGTTAGACAAATAAAGCCTTGTCCAATGTGATTTCCATATGAGGGCCTGGACAATGAGAGATATGAAATATCCTGAAACAAGAACTCTGAGGTGGACCGCAGGAAGGCAGAGAGTAGAATATGAGAAGGTCAAGATCCTTAACAAGGCAACATCCTTCTTCTGTGTCTGAGCAAGAACGCATATGAAAGTGATGTGGCCAGAGTTTCCTATAAACCCTTTGCACTGGTGTCACCTTATTGCATTGACATCCATCAAAAAAAAAAAAAAAAGGCAACCAAACAAAAAGAATTTAACAGCTGCCACAAACCGTCCACTTTTTCCCTCTACTGCAGGTATTTCTATAAAGAACAGACAGACATGTGCAAGATAAAGAATCGGTTTAGTGAAAAAAACCCTATGAACCCTATTTTTTTGTGCTTGTCTGGCCCTTCTTTTCCTCTTCTGTGCATGTCCTGCGGACCAGAGCCTCAGGAGCTGCTTGCTGACCTGCAGTCCCACCTCTGACCATCCCAGTGTCTGCCTTCACCTGTCTGTGTGGATGTCTGTTGGATACTTGCTGACATCCCGACCTGCAGTCCTCATCCCCTTGGATCACCGTCTATCCATATATCACCCATATACACAGAAGTCTAATTGGACTACTGATGATAGTTACTAATGTATCCTGTCTTGTACCTTTGACGGTGTCTCTATGTCTCTATTCTTTCTTATTTCTTGCTCTACCCGGCTGGCCTTCGGCAGGAGGGTCCCCCCTCATGAGCCAGGTCCTGCTCATGGTTTCTTCCCTCTTAAAGGGGAGTTTTTCCTGCCACTGTTTGGACTTAATGTTTTTCTTCCACTAGGGAAGTTTTTACCTGCCACTGTTTATGTAATTATTGCTCGGGGGTCATGTTCTGGGTCTCTGGAAAGCGCCTAGAGACAACTTGTGTTGTAATAGACGCTATATAAATAAAATTGAATTGAATTGAATTGAAACTGTACCGGTCAGTGCAGAGTTCCAGTCACCCCGGGCTCTTTTTTCAAAAATGCCAAAGATCATTATGACTAACTTTGCATTACAAGCTGGATGTGAGGAACATTAAAAAAAATGCATAAATAAATAAAACCTGTCCTACCATAGAAAGCAACTAGCACTCCTCTGCTGATTTGGTAACCACAGAGTCAACTTCACCAATGTGATGAAAAGATCAAAACAAAGCAGTTACTGCAATTAAAAATAAAATCAATCGAAATATACTGCAATGGATTGGTGGTTACACTGAAGAAATGAAATTTTGCGGGTCTTCATACTACCTCAATTGAGAAAGAGACTGTTGAAAACAAACTGCAACAATTTGGACATAAAACCCAAAATAACTTGAATGAAATAGCCAATCCCATTTTCTTTTCTTAAAATGCACCGACCTGCTTTCATGTCTCTATTATAGACTAGACTAGACTAAAGTTATTTCTTATGGGACTGGAGTCTATCCCAGCTGCAGCAGGCGGAGTACATCCAGGACAGATTGCCAGTCCATCAGAGCCACACTGAGACAAGCAAAACAAACAACCATGGGGTTGCTACATACCCTCCAAATCAAGCACTTTGTACCAGTTTTGATGTTCAAACGAACTCACCTGTTAATTTCAAGCTTGCTTTATTTGCATGCCCGTGTAACAGCCTTTTGTTGCCTGAGTTAAAAAAAAAAAAAATCCTATTGTATCTGTGTCAGATCACCATCAACACAACAGTTAGCAGTTCCCTTTTCTGTTCATTCATCTGTGTTTTGACTGGGATATAGTGGGACACAGCACTGGCTGACTCACCTACACCAAAGTCATGCAAACAGCGCTCTTTATTTGTGCACAGAAGATACTGCAGATCTCAACAGTAACGCGCCGTGAGTGATCCATTATCTGACGATAGTATGCAAACCAGATGTCGAAAAAATACAAAGAACTAATCTCTACATCTGCACAGCTACAAATCAGCTACACCTAAATCTACAACTGTAGACACCGACCGTAGACAGTTTATTATAGGCTTTATTCTTTTATGCAGAAGGACGCAACGATATTCATGCATGCACGATTCAGTAGCGGGTTCTGATATATGGAATAAGTGAGGCCCTTTATTTGGATCTGACGGGAAAAGACTTCACCTTAAATCCATTTCGAAAGGCTATTTAAAGTGTGACAGGCCAAAAGTAGCCAGTAATTTGTGCACATATACAGTAAAGCACGTCATGAATGTGTTTAATGTATGCATGTGTGTGGAAGTGTGTTTTTAAGAGATCAGACGTCCAGCTTTTGCTATACTGTTATTATGGTGTACCATGACCTTGATGCTGAAAGATTTATCCAGCATGTGTACTTGTTTTATTCTTTTGTAACTATGATTGAGCGAACGTGTGTGTATGTGTGAGTTCAGTCATGCTGTGGTGAGCGTTGACCTCACCACTAACATTTCGCTCACATGGCTCACAATCTCGTAGGTGGGTGAGTGTGTTTTTTCTGTGATTACGTTGGGACCTTGTGCTTCTATATCATTTGTGTGACATTTTGTCACCCGTCTGCAGGGGCTGCACTGGACAACTGTGAAAAGACAAATGGAAAACCAGAAATGTTTTTGGTCCTCTTACAGCAGACATCTGGCATCAGTGTGGTAGTGTTGAGATCTTAGTGTGGGTGGGTCTGTCATGCAGTTTTACCAAAACGTGGGTGGTTATCTTATTTGGTTGGAACCTTAATAATGATATTAAATGTGATGTGAAGTGCAGAGTTTGTTTAATTCCTTTGAAACACTTTAAAAAAATATAAATGAAACAACTGAATGGAAGGAAATTGTAACAACTTCTCAACCTAGTGGTTGGTAATAATAATACAAGTCTTATTTACACCCCTCTCTCAGGACTAGAGCAAATATAAATGATTTATTTCAGAAAACTTAAATATTTTTATTTATGGAATCTCTTTTTTACTCTTGTGTGTATGGTCCACAAAAATATGAGGAACAGAATTCATAGCAAAAAGGAGTTTGGATACTAGAAGTATTGGTTCAAAAAGTTATGAACAGAATCTGTGCCAAACGCAGCCCTGGCGGAGTCCAACCCTCACTGGGAATGAATTCGACTTGCTACTGACAATAAGTATCATGCTCTGACACCAGATGTACAGGGAGTGGACAGACTCTATAGAGGGCTCCTGTACCTAATAATCCTGGAGTGCCCTGCATAGGAGTCTACAAGAGACGGGGTTAAACGCCTTCTCCAGGTCCACAAAGCACATGCAGGCCGGTTGAGCAAACACCCATGGCCCCTCCAGGACCCTACTGAGGCTGTATAGCTGGTCCATTGTTCCATGGCCAGGACAGAACCCACACTGCTCCCCTTAGATCCGAGGTTCGACTATGTGATGGACCCCTAAACAAACCTTCCCAGGGAGGCTGAGGAGACTGATCCCTCTGTAGTTGGTGCACATCCTCATGTCCCTCCTCTTAAAGAGGGGGACCACCACCGCAGTCTGCCAATCCAAAGGCACGGCCCCCAACGTCCACGTGATGTGGTACAGGCATGCCGACCATGACAGCCCCACAACATCCAGAGTCTTGTGGAATTCTAGAGGAATCTCATCCACCCCTGGTGCCTCGCCAACAGGAAGTTTATGAATCACCTCAGTGATTTTGGCCCCAGAGATGGGAGAGCCCACCTCCAAGTCCCCAGTCTCTGCTTCCTTGTTGGAAGGGATGTCAATGAGATTGTGGAGGCTTCCCACCAACTCTCAACTCTCCAAACTCCTCCCAGTTTTTGCCTTAGTGGCCGCCAAAGCTGCTTTCTGCTTGACCTGCCGATACCTGCCAGCTGCCTTCGAAGTCCCACAGGCCAAAAATATTAATGTAAAAATGTCTAAAATGTTTCTTGCAATTTTGCATGGCTTATAGTCAAATAGTTCTTGCTGATCTCATTATGCAATATACCTTAAAGTCTTATTTTATTTTGTTATATGTAAATACTATATTTACTGCTCCCTGTTTTGACTCTAATGCTCTGAAAAAAACAACAAAAAAAAAAAAAAACAAGAAGACCAACACATGTAACAAGGGGGCTCCTAGATTAATATAGGTTAAGTTGGGGCGCCCTGTAGCTCACTGGACACCACCTCATGTTCCACAGGTGGCAACTGACAAATCTTGCCGCACCAAACCCTGTTAACCAAGAACCCAGTTACCCTTTCAGATTTCTTCTGACACCTCTTTGTGTTGAGTTCTGTGTGCTCGATTTTCTCCACATTCTTCTCGCACTGCAGCAACGTGCATGTTACTTTAACTCGGGACTTATATATGTGCGATAGCACATATATAAGTCAACTCCAGGCTGTACATAGCTCTTCTTGGTTCGGGGCTCAGCTGTGATGGTTCACATTCATGTGAAAGATGATATTCGGTGCTTTCATTGTGTCTGCATGTACATAACTCTCTGGTCCAAATAAACACGTCGGTCATCGTACGTACCTGTACATGATGGCAAAGTAGAACTGAAAACATCTGCACGTTTGTAGGGGAACGCGTGTCCTTAGTCACACTGATTAAAAGATTGTTTGTCCCTGCTTTGACTTGGTGTAACACATGGGATGATAAAATATATATATATATATATATATATATATATATATATATATATATATATATATATATATATATATATATATATATATATATATATATATATATAATGTGAAAACAACTTTTGCAGCATTAAAAGCTGTGCACATGAAAATTGTTTCTACTTTGTAGCTCACATTTCTCTCTTTCATGGTGTAGAATCTTAAAAATGGGAAAACATTGGCATCGTAAAGATCATTCTTTATGACAGAGGTTTTATGATTATTATTTTTTTTTAGATAGGCTTCTACTATGGTATCGAGCGTTTCGGTAACACGTGACAAATCATTTCCATGCAGTCTTGTAAACTGCCTAAAAACTTTCATTCATGAATGGATACATACGCGCTTCCGCCGTAATTTCACATTTTGATACGCTTTTCCCGTCTCCCGTCGTCAACATTCACTGCTTTACGTAACAGCTACGTAACTTGTAAAGTTGGAGCACTTATTTTTACACCCGGACTCGAGTGAAGGGCTGTACGAGGTGGGTGGGCGCACGCTGTCACTCCTCTCTCTCCCGCAGTACAGTATAAAAACGGATCTGTTATGGAGACCCCATCACATCGCAGTTCACTTTTACGCGGAGGAGATGAGCACACGGACAGTGACATCCAACCCGGCCATGAAACTAATGGTGGTGAGTAATCGACGTTTCCGCAGCATTTCCCGATCAACGCCGGATTACAGCCTACGTGCGCTTCTCGCGGTTCTCCCTCGTTCCTAATTCATTCCCAGTTTCTTTCAGTTTAATGACTCTTGGGGTGTTCGCGTTGCGCTGCTCTCGGATTCAGTCACACGGGGATGGGTTCTTGACTTCGCCCGCACATTCACAGAGCAAAAAAGCAGCATAGTAGCGGATCCCGTGTTGCGTTCAGGGTGTGCAGCGTGCGTCTGGGTCTGCAGGTAGTTTGCTGGTGCCCAGATTATTATAGGGGGGGGTGACAGTGGTTACCCTGTCTTTCTGGCTGTATTCCCCCGAAAAGCATCAAACATATACGCTTATGAAAAGAGAGAATGAACACAGATTAGTGTTGTAATAGTTTATATTTAGACCATTTGGGTGGAATCTTATCTAATTTAAATGGCTGATACACGAGGTTGTGATTGCAATTTGTTATGATGGTAGAACAGAAAGTGGTCTATCACATCCACTTCAAAGAAACATCTCAAGTTGACTGTTTTTAAAAAAATTAAACTCAATGTTAATAAGTTAGTTGTTTGTTTTTGATGATCAATGGAAGTTATATTTTCCAACTTTTTTTTTTTTTTAATACTCTATGTACAAACAAGGTGTACAAGTGTCATGCCTGACTGAAAGTTTACTTTGGCTCTTATTTCATTGCTTTTGCCATAAGTACTGAATATTCAAACTCCCCTGGAGAATGGTGAGCCAGGTCTAACGTGGCATTCATTTGTTCTTTTTAAATGTATGCCGCCAGGTTTTTAGCAGTTATTTGTGGGTGTGTGCGCATGTGGGTGTGTGGGTGTGTGTTTTGCATGCAAAGCTGCATTGGAGCCTTTGCAGGTTTTGCATATGCTAATGCACAGATTTGTATCAGGTCATACACTGTTGCTCCAAAACAGTAGATCTATCCATCCTTGTGCCCTTTGTGCATGTGTGAGTGTGAGAGAGAGTAAAAGTCTAAAGACACGGGCGCTATTTTGTTCAATGCACGGTCAGTTATAAGTTCATATGATGTGTTGCCTCATTGTGTGGAAAGTGTAAGGTAGTGACAAAGAAATTGTGTTTGCATGTGCTCACACACCTTTTGTCAGCCTTTGACATAGTATCGACATTGCAAAAGTAGTTCTTTTAACCCAGTGTGTGTCAAAGCAGGCGAATAGTTTGCTCACCAGTCTCTAACACACTGTCCTTCACTTCATGAACCAGTCTTTCATTCATTTAACTGGCTAGACAAACATCTGTTTTAACCAACTAATGAGTCACTCGACCATCCGCTTAATTGGTCTTAACTGTCAACGTCCAGACAATAAATCAGTCTGCGCCCCTCGTGCCCTGTGCATCTTTCTTCAGTGTCGCCCTCAGAGTCAGTAAATAATTCACTGTTACTGTGACGGTGTGCAATTCTCTGCCCAAATCATTATTTTGGTTTCGCAGTCCAGCAGTAATTGCAGCTCCTGCACCTGAGTGCTCTTTCTTTTCCCTTTCATGGTCCAGACATATGCGTCTCGGCTCTCTTCTTAAATTAAAAAAAAAAAAAATGCACGCATTTTGTTTAGGCTCTTGCCCTGAATGATGTCAGTGGAATATTTAATGGTGTCAGTGTGTGTATTTGTATGATGTCGCATGCACTTTATGTACTGTGAAAAAGCACAATAATGCAACTCTCTTTGGGAGAAGGGCAATCAGCCAGCCTGGGCTGAACCAAGACAGTTGGCTTGCAATCATGTGATTTATCTATTCATCTGGCCTGTAATCCCATTTTAAATCCCCCTCGCAAGAGTCAACTTAATCCCCCTCTGCTGTTATCTGTTATCTATTATCGGTCTTTCCTTATCTGTAGGCCTGTCCTAACTCTGTGTTGTGGCCGTTAGCTGGAGTCACACCAACTTCCCTAAACCTCACAGCAGGTTCACACGCAGAGCAGAGACACTGCGGAAAGGTCACTCAGCCAAAAATGACCTCTAATTTGTGTTTTTATGTTTTTCTTCAGGACAAACAATGAAAAAAGTGAGGAAGTGAGTGAGGCGGGTAGGGATGAAAGTAATAAAGAGCGTTGTGTATGAAGGTCCAGGATCAACACTTTTTTTTTTTTTTTTTTTTAAACAAACAAGTAGCAGTCTAATCAGAGAGCAACACTCACCTGCAGTAGCTGCTGCCGAGCCAGACTTCCCCTTTTTCCATCAACAGCAGCGCTGATAGCAGAAGTCTGCATCTGTCTGTGTGTTTGTAAGCATTTGTTAGTCTGACAGAGTCGTGGAGAACTGATCTGATGCAGTGCATGTGTATGTGTGAGGGTAGGGCAGATGGATAAAGAGACAAGACGTCCATGGGGGGGGGGGGGTGGAGACATAAAAGATACAAGTGCCACAGACAAGCCTTCATATGTGTTTTTATCGCACTACTGTATGAGTCATATTAAAAACAGCACAATCTGATGCAAATTTCTGTAATGGCTCGTTATCTGATGTTTGCTGTAATAGAGCACAAAGAAAATTGATTTAGTTTCTTTGGAATTCGGAGAAGGCAGTTCACAAATCTTCCAGTTAAAATGCTCCAAGCATTTTTTTTTTTTCTCTCTCTTTCAATATTTGTTTTAGATATCAGTCCTAAAGGTTCCAAATGGTCATCCTGGATTTCAGTAAAAGTAGCAGTTGTGAGACCTATAAAACTGTCTTGGATTTGTAAATTAAAAGTACTTTGTGCACAGTTTTGTGGTTTATTCCAGTGCTCCTCAACCTGAAAGCCGGGCTCGTCTCACACAGCGAAACTACAGGGCCCTGGGATGGTTGAAGGACAGGCTACAGCTGGGTGTTTTGCTTGATAAATTTGCAATAACTTGTTGGAATTTCATCTAGAATTCGGGGCGACTGGGAGAAAGAGAGCGCTCATCTGCCAGTCGGATGGTTGGTGGTTCAATTCCCAGCCTTTTAGTCCATATTGACGAGTCCTTGGACCAAACACTGAAGCCCACATTCAACGATGTGTGATAGAAACGGTTTCGACTCATCATGCATGTCCACGTGTCTGCAGACTAAGAGAGTGTGGTTTGTACTGTGGAAGCATTAGGCAGACACAGACCATTTACTTACACTCCTTTACTTGAAGCATTGTGTAATTTTAGCTCGCTGGCACTAAAGTGTTATTTGAAATAACTTTCTTTTTCTTTTTTTTTTCGGCGTTCCCAGACGTGATGAAGATTAAATCTTCTGATTTGTGCTAGTCAGTATTATAGTTTCTGTTGACAAATATTTTCATGGAAAGTAAATCTGCTAATCTCTGCCACAATCCACCGCTCCATCATTTGTTTTTAAAATGTTGCTGAAAATGCCATCTGTGATTTCGCAAAGCCAAAGTGTTTTATCTGGCCAGCTACACCATACCTTTATGGTCCATGTCTTACGATTAATAAAAAAAAAAAAAAAAAAAAAAATGTGATCGTTTGATTTATCAGTTAGTTTACCGTATGATCTTGAACTCTTGACAGATCTCCATGTTAACGTGCGCTCCTCAGCCTGGATCGCTCGGCTGCTCACGGGAAGCGTTGAGAGTTCAGCGGTGCATTTCAAGGATGCAGCAAGTATATTATGATGTGGCAGCTTCTCCTGAAGCCTCTCTGCATCTCTGCATGGGGAAGAAAAAACCAGATTCCATATTCACATGAAGTAATGCACACACGCACGGGTACACACACACACACACACACACACACACACACACACTCATGAGCTGGAATCCCCCCTCAGACCACCTGCGCTCTACAGTTAACTGAATCCATGTGTCTTATGGAGGAACTTGGTGGAGTGTGGTTTGGTCCCTTTTGTGCCATGGCTCCTCTCCTCATGCCATAAGTTTAAAGCTGACCTCAGGGAAGTCAAACATGGAATCACTTTTTAGTCAGCATGTCAGTACGATCTAAGTTCAGCGTAAATCTATACGTCGAAAGCAAGTTAAATACTTTGGCTAATTTCCTGCCATATTTCAGCTTCTGATTAAAGAAGTGCATGTTTATTATCTCGCAGCGTAACTGTGAACCGAGTTAAGCCGTCAGATCTTCGGAGAGCAAGTCAAGATGCACGAGAATGTGCCATAAAGTTATTCAAGCTGTCAGATTTGTGGTCTTTTTAGTTCGTCGTGACTGCAGAAACTAGAAATGAGCAATCTTCAGCTCTACCGTCTTCGTTATTCAACAGTTCTTTATCCACGTGTACAAGTGCTCATCCCTCGACACAATCAAAGGGTTTCAAAAGCTCGCATACAAAAGCACGTGTGAGCTTTTTTTTTTTCTTCTAAGGCGTTTTTCAGTCAGGTGTCTAAACTCTGCGGCTGTGATGCTGCAATCCGTCTGTCAAGCTTTGCCTAAGTACTTCTCATCACAACTATCATTAACAAAGTTCTACCATCTGAAAGGTCACAGAAGAAACAAAAGCCCGCGTGTGTTTTCAGCCCCATCTGACCAACGGTCAGCTTCATTACCTGCATCCCTGTCAACATATATCAGCGTAGTGACACATAAACACACTGCTCGCTAGACGTCACTTCTCAGCAGTAAACATCTGTGTGGTTTTTTGTTGTTGTGGGGAGCATGGTCCATCTTCTGGATACAACATAGTCATGCGTATCGCCATCATTTACTGACTGAAACACACTCGTGCTAGTTTCATTCCATGATGGAGCATCTTTTAAAGAGCACTTTCTTTGCATTTAAACAGTTCAAAACTTCTAATTTCAGACTTGGGAACGACAACGTAGAGATATCTATATATTTTTCCGACAGGCGGTTTTATAGCACTTGTAATCATTTGCATCATACCTGTCCTTCCTTGGCCAACAGCGGCGACGTTACCTCCATGCATGCATCCATCCTTTCCTCTCAGCTGGCCGCGCTCCATGTAGGATATGCCTCTCGCAGAGCTTTGTTCTGAAGACGCTAACAGTATAATTATGGCTGACATTTGCCCTCAGCTGCTGTGTAATTTGGGTTTCCAGCGGTCATCCGTGATGTCGTCAGATGGCGGCTTCTAAGGCAACGAGGAGGGTGAAAAGTTCAACATTTCTTTTAACTGTTGATAGACACACTCAAATACACCACAGGACATCTTCCGGACGACTCTTTAAAAAAAAAAAAAAGGAAAAAAAAGGAAAAAGTGGATTTTTTTTTTTCCTTGTTTTCAGTAGCAGAAACCTTAAGTTAGCTGGATTACAAAATGAAAACAGAATATACACAGAATCTGATCAAAACAGAAGTTTTTTTTGTTTTTTTACCAAAAACCTTAATTTTGCTCTTCAGAAGTTGTTATTTCTTACTTTGATATTAGGGAACACAGATGTGCTCGTTCACTCCTCTGTATGAGTGATTGCACAGAATTTGTATTTATTCACATTTTTTTTGTTTTTTGTGTGCGTTCAGTGCGCAGGATTCCCCTTTACTGTCACTTTCTGACTCAGGCAGAAGATGCTTACAGCTGCATATTGTCAGTTATTAAAAGAAATCAGATCACATAAGGGGCATGGTTAACAAGCGTTGGATTCATGTTCCAGTCCAACATTCACTACCGCTTTTCTTTTCCTTTTATTTCTGTTACTAGTTCTTCGTTACACATTAAAGTTACTTGTTGGACATGAGGCAATAAAGGTATGTGTTTAGGTATCGGACGGCATGATGATTTGGTATTAAAATACATATTATTGCATTGACATTTAACCAGTTTCCACACAAACCATCTAAGTCCAAAAGGGACATTTTGGGGGGGGGGTAAACTCTCTGATCCATGGTGACACAGCTGAGCCTTGTTCCGATGCATTCGTGTGACGTGTGAGTGACAGCGGGTTGTATTTTCACACGAAGTCGTGAACTGCACGAATGTAAGAAGTTCAACCGAACCGTGGAGCCACATGGGCATTTTACTAGTTTCAGCTGAATTTTTTAGGCTTAATCTTACTTTCAATCGTGTTTGAGAATTATTGATAAATGACATTTAACAACTTTGTACTACATATTCTATTAATGTGTATTAAGTCTGAAAAACAGGATCTGATTTTCTTAGTTCTGTCTTAAAATAAGTCTGCCAGCTTTTCTATTGAACCGATTCTGACGTAAATCTACGTTTTAAGGCAAAACAAGAAGTTTAACTGGATCCAGATTTGACAAACAAACAAACAAACAAACAAACAAACAAAATAAAAAAGGTTACCTTCTGTCGGTGCATCAGTCCGCTCCACCCTCCTCATTATATGTGGTTTGGTGGCTTAATAGTGTATGTAAACACTTCTCAATTAGACGAGCAAGGCTGTGATTGTGGGTTTGATTCCTGATGAGGCCACCCATACTACAAACAAACTCTCGTAGTCATGGTACTGCTCAGCGAGTTGCTGCAGATGAAAGCTTTCCCTCAAATGCAGTGTTCAGAGTTCGATAGGTTTTGCCGGGAAAACCACTTTGCCCGCCAAACCGTTTGAAGCTTTGGTTTCTATTATGGTGTGTAAAACCCATTCGTCTATTTTTACTGTCGTTTTCAGTGACTACCATTGAAACAGGAACCAGAAGCAGATAATAACAACACAAACGCAGTTACTTGGGAATAGTGCCTCAAAGTAGTTTGGAGCACAAACAGGATATGGCAGGTGGGGAAGACTCTCCTACCTCTTCCACATTTACACATAGATTTCTTATTTAAAAAAAAAAAAAAAAAAAAATCAAAAAAATATGTGGCCGTATTTCTTTTGTGAGGTCCTGATACTTTTATTTTTATTCCCCAACACTTGACTGGTTGCGTTTTGTCACTGGCAAGTTTTAAGGTGAAGCTGATGAGTGAGTTTCGATAAAGACATGCAGGATGGGGATCGATGGTGTGTGGCGGGGTAAACTGCAGAACAGAGTGGGTGAGTGTTTTTGTTCCCTGGTGGTGAATGGGGAAAGCCCAGTAACCTCCAACAGTCCTCTTCATGCACAGCAGCCAGGAGAGTAGGCCGCAGAGCATGCAGACCAACTCTGAGGAAGTCGGTAATTGGAAGCGAACCTCGGCAAGCATGCCGACGCACACGCGCAACAAACGCATTCCTTTTGTCTATGCACTATTGTGCTCACATGTGCAGATGGTTGTTTTTTTTTTTTGTGTTTGAATTATTTCATGGATTTTTGAAGATGCACACACAAACATGTTAGCTTAAACAAACACACACAGAGAATCCACGCAGGGTTTAATGTTGGTTAGTTATCCGAGCAGCGAGGATGCGTCCTCGCCAACGGAAAAGTCCACAGAACCAACGGAGAAGGCGCTCGGGGGGGGGGAGGAGCCTGGTGTGTGACATCTGGTCCGCATGTGGCCTCTTTGTGCCACATGGCTGCATGTCAAACATGCTCATCAACTGATATCATGTATTTTAGGCCTGACCAAAGCTTTTCTCATCCTGCTCAGGCGATGATACACAGGCTGGGGTTTTAAAGTGACGGCTGAGACGGTCTGCCTCTGGGAGTTGCTGTTTGTTTGTGATTAAAGGCAGAATGGGTGTGGTGTGTGTTTTTGTTCTGGGACTGAAGTGCAGCGCTACAGATCACACTCTAATCAAGGCAGCCTATCTGACAGAGCTCCTGACACGGATAAGTGCTGGTGAAGTTTTATAATCCTGCTCAGACGTTTCATTTTGATTTAGTATGTGCAGAGTGTTTGCAAGGGAGAAACATCTGAACTCATTTAAAAGTTTTGGGTAATGTGTTAAACTTAGGAAAACAGATGCTAGAAATGCAACAAAGTAAAATTGATCCTCTAATTATGACTTATAGTTGTGATAAAATCTTGACAGAAATAACAAACACAAGTTGGGCCAACATAAAGGGATAATGTCGCTTATTAAAATTTGCAGAGTTTGAGTACACAGCTGATCTTGGAAATCTTCCCAGTGCTGTAATCCCTGCTAGTCATATTGTTGCTCCTTAAACTCCTTGAGGTGAACTGCTTTATCCAACAGGAGATTCAGCTCCGCTGCTGTGAGCTTTCTTTCAACCCTTTCGCCTGAAAGGAAGTTTTGGGTTGGCGAGCGCTCCAAAGTTGAAAAGCATTTGAACCGTATGCCAAGGAGGAACTTTGCATGAGACGTGTTTCATTAAACATGTGTCACTGCTGTTGAGTCACTGCTAAAATGACTTTTTTTTTTCTTTTTTCTTTTGCAGCTCTTCACTGCTTCTCTTTCCTGGGCCTTTCAGCCGCAAGCTGTGCCACCAAAATACCAATACCGAGACCCTCTGACGTCTGACCTTTTATTATGCGACCAGTGCCCACCCGGCACAGCCGTGAAACGACACTGTACTGCAGATACGCCCACTGAGTGCCAGCCCTGCCCCGAGAGCCATTTTGCTGAGAACTGGCACTGGGGAGACACGTGCCAATATTGTACTTCGGTATGTGCGACACCCAAAGATTTAGTAGGACTTAGTAAATCTTAGTACCAGGGATCTAAGTTTCTTTGCTCTGTAGCTTTTTTTTTTTTCTTTTTCTTAAGGCCTCTTTCTCAGCTGATACTGTTTGTTTACATTTTGGCATGAACCAGTGTCTCCACCGAAGTTATTTTTACTAAAAATAAAAGTCTTAACCTGCCTATTGTGGTGGAAAGATCCTCCCTCAAAGATTAGATGTTTTCCTTTTTGCCACACCAGAAAAATTTTATGTAATCACCACTTCATCCCTCTCTTGTTAGCATGTCTGTCTTGGGATGCTTTGGCAGTCTGTGTTTTATGTCACTGTTCACCTTTGACATTGAGGACAGCGTATTTCTTGTATTTGTCACTGCAAATCAGATTGTGAATATGAATCAACTTTTACTGTGACTGTTTGCAGGCCACATCATAGCTTCATACGTGTGACTTTTATCACTGTGTTTGCTGGGTTTAGGTGTGCAAAGAGAGACAACTAGTGAAGCAGCAGTGCAACAGCACACACGACCAGCTGTGTGAATGTGCTCCAGGTTTCCACCTAGTGGTAGAATTCTGCATTGCACACAGTACCTGTCTGCCTGGCTATGGAGTGACAGCTTTAGGTAAGCTTACGGTATTTAACGTTATTGGACGGGGAAACTGATGACTTGGTTCTTTTCATATAACACACAGCTATTTTGCGGGTATTCTAGCAGAGGTCATTATAAGCTGATTTAAATCAGAGGACTGGTGAAGTAGGTATACATACTAAAACCAAAGAAAATAAGGAATTCAACTCAGGCAACCTAATAGGCTGTGGTTAGAGCGCTGTATGTCATTTCCCTGCTCTCTTTCCCTTTACCCCATGTTTCCTGGCACACTTGCTGTCTCACTATCTAAAAATGCATGAAATGCCCGAAAAAAAAAAAAAAAAGGTATTTTCTTTCAGTGGTTTACTTTAGTGAATAAAAGATCATCTCATCGTTATCTTTTAAATAGGTGCAGTATGTGTGAGTGTGGGCAGGCACAGTGCAGTTTTTATATGTTTTCAGTATTTTTTTCTTTCAGTTTGTGTCAGGATAGATATCAAAAAACAGAGACGCATCAATTGTATCTCAAAAGTATAAAGGAACTTTTTCCTGGATCCCTTTAAGCCCTTCGGTCTTTCAAATAGTCATCTGTCATTTTTATTTATATTCATTTAACTTCTATATAAGCAAGAAAACTTAACTTTAAAAGTATTTTTTACACAAACGTCTTAGCCGAGAAATGGAGCAGCTCAGCTCAGCAGAAATGTGCATACTATACACAAAATAATATTTGGATTTAAATTTCATTTACAAAAAGAAACTATGAAGCATTGTCATTTAAAATATTTACAGCTTAAAAATGTATAAACCTTGGAACATTAAAAACCAGGTCATCACAGGCCAAATAGGGGCCAAAAGGTCATTCATGCACACACAATATAATGTCTCAAACTTGTTTAAAAATAAGTTGACGTTTTTCTTTGTGGACAAATGACACCATCCAACCCAAGCACACAGTGTGAGATAGTGTGATAAGGATTTTAGGTTTGTAATGAATTTTAATGCTGCATAGTAGATTGTAATCAATACAACAAAAAGGGGAAAAAAAAACAATTTCATGTTAAAAAGTTGCTCATCATGAGGTGTAAAGAAAAGAGAATATTTAATTTGGTATTTGTAATGGGATGAGTGTTATGATCACAAGTAGCAATGATGAGCAGAAGATGCAGATGATTCAATATTACTATGAGAACATCATCTTATACTGTATTTGGCTTCAAGAGTTTCAAATCATACAAAGTAGCCTGGACAGTGTTTATAAAGTTAGTGTAGTTGGCAGAGAGCCGGGTGTAGATTCAAAGCAGTATATCTTTATACCATCAATATAATGGTAGCATATGTCATTTCTTGACTGATATTTTTAACTATGTTCTATACACAAGATTGTTTAGTTAAAAAAATGAATAAAAGTGGTCCCAAGCTGGCTCTCAGAGGAACACCTTGGTTACATTAATACCCTCTATCTATACAAACTCCAGTCTTCCATGTGGGTCATTTTTAAACCGTCCCACATTTTGTTTAGCCTGTCAAACTGATCAATCTAATAGTCAGGGAATTTGATCTTTTCCAGATGCTTTTTTTTTTTTTTTTCAAACCAACACGTTTTTATTCTGTTTCATTTCTGTTTCTCTGTCTAGCTTTCTGCAAGATCTGTTCTGACCAACTTTATCCTCCAGAGGTTATTCCCCCCACTTCATATTCCCCTGTTTTCTGGCATAGAAATTTATGTATTAATACATACACAGAAGAGCAGCAAATGAGATTTTGTGCCGATTCAAGTTTTACAGACATGGCTATAGTTTTCCATTTGAGAACCCAGACATCTCTCAGTTCTGTAAGAACAAACATTCTTCTCAACACAGGTCTCCACAACATTATCGCTTCACACATACCAGCAGCTTTTCGGAGCCACTTTACAGTCAGATGATTAACTGAGGAATGAAAGTAGTTTTGAATGGAATTATCAGTCCAAAAGATTCAGACAGTTTATAGAGTAAATATTTCAACAATGTAGTATAGAATATGTACACATGCAAAACCTTGGATTACAAATAAAAAAAAAAAAAAGAAAACAATTTCACATTATCAATCAAATTACTTATCCAATTCTTATGAGAAGTGCTGTGTTAATTTGCAAACCGAGCCACTCTGATGAGCAAATATGACATAATTAAACATGACACGAGTTATGACATAATAGATATATGACACCAATATAGGCCAGCATGGGCCATTATGACTTTCGGAGTACATGCCACAGAGGTGAATAAGCGTTTCTAAATAGAGAAGAGCAAAACTTTTAAGTTTAGCATTGTGGCAGGGTTATTGCAGACAACATAAAAGCATTACCTGATTTTTTTTAAAAACTAAGTTATGTATAAACCTGGTATTAATTGAGCTTCATTTTGCCACTATGATGCTGTCAAGAGAGTAGTAATTAACTAGTTTGTCTGTTTACAAATCCTGTTAAAGGAACCACAGTGGTTGAACCTCAGAACTTTGTCTCAAGTCGTCCAAGTTCATATTCATCAACTTCTGATAAAGTCCAAAAATTACTGCAATTAGACACAAAATAGTTCATGGTCTCTGCTTCTAACATTTGAAAACTTTATCATGAACACATACTGGTCTAATTTCATGGATGCAGAAGTGTTTTACTCCCTGAGAGAGTTCAAACTCTTTACCATCTAATAATAGATCTGTTTGCTTTTGTTAAATCTCTGGATTGTTCCTTTAACCCTTTATAGGGTCAATAAAATACTTGAAATTGTAACTCTAGAGGGATATTGGAGAACATTAAAGGACCTCTATTTACATTGTAACTTTTCTTTTGTAATAACCATAGACTGTAGTTCTACCGAAGTGACCAAATATGATCACTTGCCCTCTAAAGGGTTCACGCTTGATGCTGTTTGAGCCTTTCAGAAACTAATAGTTATTTACTCTTTGTGAAATTACATTCTTTATCACAAGCAAAAAAAATGTTTTCATTCTGACACACTAGAACAAGCAGAAATATTTGGTTATACTTGCCGGTATTGAGGAATGCAAGTTCCTCCCTAAAACTTTTCTACGCAATTTAACATTTAATTCAAGCGGGGGCGACGGACAGTGTAATCACAGTGGATCTGTAACCTAATATTATCTTCAGATTCTCTCTTTGCTGTGTCGCCAGTGATTGTTGGCAGCATAGACAGAGGTTGATGCTGAATTTCAACATTGTAAAGAGTCAGAGTAATGGTATTTCTGCTGGAACCACAGCGCAAACTGGCACTACACTTCTCATGACCTCATCTTTGATCTGAAACCAGAATCCAGCCACAGCAGGGATGAAAGAACATTTTCCAATGGCTGTGGTTATCATCTGACCCCTGTAGTGCTGATACCACTCAGAAATTAAAACAAAAACATAGCGAAAAAAAAAAAAGAGAAGCATTTTCCACAATGGGACTTGAAAGTGTGATGAAGTTCAACAGACATGAGACAGCAGTTCTGGGGATTCCCCCCTGACCCCCTTAAAGATGAAGGTTTAATATGTAAATTCTTAAGTTGTGTTTTTGGTCAACCACAGGATGCTGATTAAGTCTCCTAAAATCCCTTTAATGATTTTTTTCTTTTGATTTCTTTAACTGTTTGATTTTTTTCCAGCTATGATTCTTTGCTGCTCTTTGAATAACATGCCATATGATAATAGATACATACACCATGTATTATTTTAAGAGAATTTCAAAAGAATTGAACTGGCACCTTGTCCTGGTGGTGGGATTAGGGTTCCCCAGCGACCCCAGGACTTTTGTTGTCAGCATTGCCCCTGGTTAAGTCTTCAAAGGCCATTGATCCTGGTGAGGCAAATACAATTCAAAACCCTTCATGATACATTCAACAAGGAACCCAGACACTGCATATGAAGTAAAATATAAGGCTCTTATGTGAGTGACGAGTGGTTGGGTCCTTTCAAATTGAGTCCAGTCGTGAAGTCACCGTGTTGACCCATCAAATACAGGAGCAAGGGAACTAAAGGTATGGTGCTATGATTCCCATCTGCTGAAACTTCACTGGTGTTTAGGGTAGGAGGTGGCAAGCAGGGGTGGGCTAACTTGTAGCCCCCACATTTTGAGAAAGGAAAATATAACATTCAGCATATGTCTGAAATGCTCTGGCACATTCTCAAAAATGTTTACTCTTGTACACAAGAGGGTAGATTTTCGGGGAAAAGGTCATGACTGTTGCTCGTGACAGTTTGAAGTACCCAGCCTTTGTGGAGGTTGTGGGTGAGGTGGTGGATAGTGAAACCATATGGGAGGCCAATGTTCTGCTTAGAAACGTTTAATACTTGTGGGCAAAACGGTGAAATAAAACCTGAAGCGTGCGATTGCGAGAAATGGACTGTCTGGTCTGAACCCAACGAGTCAGGATCACATTAAAGGGATGAACTTTAATGAAATGGTCACACCCTGGTAGTGAGTTGGATCAAGTAGAGAGGGAGCATACGGGAGAGGCTAAGGGGAGGCTGGGAACATTTGGGAAAGGCCTCAGTCAAGGAGATCTTCAAAAACGTCCCCAACAGATGCTCTTGGGAACCCCAGAATCTGGAGGTGGACATCTGAGGAGATTTTCTCCATACAACTATTTAGCATTTAACTTAAAAAAAAAACAAAAAAATAAACGGTTGTGTTTAGGAACCCAGGACAAAGAAACAACAGAAATAAACCTGAAATTACAAAGTAACACAAATATTGGATACAGCTCTGGAGACCTTAGGTAGAGATGTACGATCCTGCAATCCTTTTAAAACATGTTGATGCTCAGTACATGATAAGAAACGCAACCAAAAATAAAAATGTGAAACTTAATGTTTAACCATTACGTCTGGAATAACTGATACAGTTAATAAATGTTATCCAGAGAATTTTATCTAGTAACAAATTTTAATTAAATTAGCATTTTAGGAGCTGTTTTCTTTTTTACCTACATGCATGACACAAGCCCCGCTGTTTTAAATGACATTTAAAAGCATGCGTTAGAAGTGCCAGCGCATCGCTTTTTGCAGAGGAAGAAAGAAAAATGTATTTGCATCAGCATATATTTGAATCGGGCCGACACATTCTCAGGTCTGAGCTGCATGCGTTGTGTCATCAGACGTGCAGCAAACGTTTGCCGTATGCATATCAGCTGGTGGTTTCATGTTTTTCATGTTTCATAATAGAAAATGCACACCGTACCATTAGAGCGGGAAGCTGATGAAGAGGTTAATTCTGAGCTGTGGCGTCATCCCACGCACTTTCACTTCTATGCTTCTATGCAGACATAAAAATAAAATGAGGATGCGATTACAACACTAGTTCCACTACATGGATAGTCATGTGTCCTACAGGTAAAATACCCCAGATAGGCTTTACAGTAATGCTGACATGTTTTGTAAAGAGGTGTTAATAAAATGTCATATCTGCTTAGACTGACAAAACGTAAACGCATATTAATGCACTAAATATTGTACCAAGGCTTATTGTAAAAAAAAAAAAAAAAAAAAAAAAAACCCCAAACTGAAATCTAAAAATTTTTTTCAGTCTCAACTTTCATCATATTATTCACTCTACGCTTCAATGTAAGTCACATTCTGTCATAGTAAGAGTAAACTATATGGCAACTGTGTAGGCGTACTGAGTCACTCTCAGAATTACACAGGAACTTGTCATCGTTACGACTGATCGTGTCACTGCGGTCATAATTCTTAGAATCACATCAGCTTCATTGTTGAGCTTCATGAAGTAGGTTGTTTTCACACCCTTTTACACGTTTTTTTTTTTTTTTTTTTTTTTTAGATATGCAGCAAAAAAAAAAAGTTTGAAACTGTCAGTGCTGTCAGTTTCAAATCGTAAAATGATTATCTGCATCTGTCTTCCAGGTACACCGGTGAGTGACACTGTCTGTGAGGGCTGTCCCGATGGGTATTTCTCCACCGGTGGGACCTCCACCGAGCCATGTCGGCCCCATACCAGCTGCTCAGAGTTGGGCCTGAAGACACTGAGGTGGGGCACGTCTACTTCAGACAGCTTCTGTGACTCTCAGGAGAAGAAGAAAACACCTGATTGCTTTCAGCATCCTACTTTGTGCCATAATGGTGAGAACACACACGATATGCTGCACAAGCTGAAATCAAAAGGAAGGTTTTTGGGACTAATGCCATGTTGGATTAGGGTAGAGATCCCCAGCCCCCATCCCCACCCACGAAACAATGTTTTGAGTAAACCGCAAATGTCAACAATTCAAAATCATTCACAATGAAATTATTTTAGACATGTGGTCATTTGCGTTCCCGAAGGCAGGGGATTTCCTTGGTCAGGTTCGTCGTCCAGATTCCATTCTTTTCCAAAATCTTGCATGTCTGAAAACCGACACAAGAGAGGAAAGCCAGGCGTTGAATTGGATGTTTATTGGGCTGCTTTCAAAGCGATCCATGATGGATCAATTACTCCATTAACTGTCACATCCTCAAACACAATAACAGAGGAAACTGAGTCAAACACAAGATGAAACGCAAGGAGAACTCGTAATGCTTTGTTACACTTCAGCTACAACAGATGCTGAAACATCATTTTGGAGAGAAAGCCTCAAATACGATACTAAATACTAACTAACTCCAACAGTATGAAAAACCGCACTCGCACACTCACGCACACACTCATGTCTGCGTCACACTTTGAAGAAAGCACACAAAGCTGTTGACCCTCAGGGAGGGGGATGCTTTCCTCAAACATTCATTCACAAATTGTTATCCAACCACAAAGTGTCTGCAGCAAACCCAAGATCAGTTTAACCTTTTTTTTTTAAACAAATATGTGAAGTTGAGAGCAGTGGGATTCCCAAAGTTGTTATAAAATTTGGATAAACCACAAGGATGTCATTGCCAGTTAGAAAATAAACCACAGTTACATCATAAACAAATTTCAGATTCAAGTCAAATGCCCCATTCATATTAAAGTTTATCAGATGTCAAAACTGGTTTTACGAAACCATTTAATTGTGTTTTTTCAGACCTCTCATGCTCTGCAAGTCAATCAGCAAATTTTGCACATGCAGATATGCAGAAATCCTTCCTGACTGTGTAAAAAAAAAAAAAAAAAAAAAAAAATTGCAATTTCATGCAAAAGATTTCATATCATTTTCAGCTACGGTTGCCCCTCCACGTACAGTACAAATCGGGGGTTGTCCTCAGCGACATCAGGAACATCTAAGATTTCGCAATTCTCAGATTTGGCTGAAAAATACCCTGCCTTTAGCGAAACCACTCTTGCCTTATAAGGAGTGCTCAGTACCAAAGCTGATTCAAAAAAAAAAAAAAAAAAAAAAAAAAAGAGCTGCTTTGTTCAGTTTAGTGCAGAGCAACACAGAGTTTAACTTGACGAGTTAAGACCATGTCAGTGGTGGTTCTCTGCTGTCTACAGGGAGCAGAAAGAGGAAGTATTTCTGTTAAATTACAGGAAACAAATCCAGAAATGAGCAGACTGCAGGAATATTAATTACTAAGAACAGAGGATGCTATATGCCCTTTGCTGTGTTATCTGCCATCAATTACTTTTTTTTTTTTTTTTTTTAAACATGTCACAATCTACAATGAAAGCAAGTTAGTTTCCACTCATCTTCATCCACTATTAGAAATTGTCTTTTTTTTTTTTTTAAGTGGTTGTTGTTTTGATCATTGCATTGTTGCAGCAATAATGTTTAAAACACTGTGAAGCAATTATGTCAGCAAACTGAATCGAAAGTGCGAGTTACAAAACAAAATCCCATGTCATAATTTACCACGGTTGCGTTTTATTGCCTGTATATTGAATTTATTTGTTTGTGTAAGAATATTCTTATTGCTTTTTGCATTAGGCAGTTAGATGTCCAGCAGAAGCACTGTCCAGTTTTAAAGCATTGCTGTCTCACTAATAATTTTTCCCAGATGTGATTCTGTGTGAGGAAGCAGTCTTCCAGTCGTTAGCCTCGCTGCAACTTTCCTCAGTGCCCCTGGAGCGACTGCTGGAGAGTCTTCCTGGACAGAGAGTGGACCACAAAAGCCTGGAGAGGCTGAAGAAGTCCTGTTCTCCCCAGCAGCAGGTCCTGCAGCTGCTGCGACTGTGGAAGGAGCAAAACAAGGACCAGGACAAGTTGTATGGCATCATACAAGGTATGGATCATCTATACGTTCATGCATTGATCGAACTTTGGCTCTTTTTATTTTTTTTTTCTCTCATTGCATATTATTATTGCTGTTCCAGGTGTAAACCACTGTGAGAGAAAGGTCTCCCGCTGCAACAATCTAAGAAACCTGACCCTTGATGACCTCATGAAGGTAACCAACAGCCTCCCGGGGGTCAGAATTCAGGAGGCGGATGTCCAGACCATTGTATCTACCTGCCTGCCCAGGCAGTACATCCTGCAGGTTCTCCACCTCTGGAAAGAAGCAAACTACAACCTGGATCTAGCCAAAGGTCTTTCGCACAGTCTGAGGGTGCTGCGCAGCCAGGGGGCACCACGCTACCTGCTGAAAGGCCTTAAGAAGATCAGCCGGATCATAGGAACCACCTCAGCGCACAAGATGTATGAGAAGATGTTTGTTAACATGCTTCAGGATGAGTCATGTTTTAAAGCTCTCAAGCCATTAAATGAATAAGATATTGATGTATCCAATCAAGAAACTACGTATTCTACAGCAAAACCAAACACAAATTAATTTTGAAACGGAGAACACTAAATGGCATACTACATGGTTAAACTGTTTATGAGACAGAGAAACAGACGTGGGTCAGATCGTGTCAGGTGTAAAAAAAAAAAAAAAAAAAAAAAAAAAATCTTATAAAGCTATGCAAATAGAAATACTGGTAAGTAAAAGATAAAATGGAAAACTTTTATCCTCTTTGCCTCTGGTTTTTTTATTCAAATGTTACAGTACGATGAAGATGTTTTTATTCAATGAGGTATCGAGGGATGCTTATATCATCACTCTCAGTCTTCAGTACAACATGTGCAGTGATTAATCTGACAAGTATGAAAAAGAAAAAAGAAATCTTACACCTGACATGTTCATATATCTGTTTCCTGGGAAACTTTTAGGCCACATGCTGGGAAAACCAAACTATTTAAGATGTTAATAACATTCTGTTTTATGGGAGATGGGCCGGCAGATTCTGGGTTTTTGTTTTTAGTTACTGTTGTTTGTTTGTTTTGGTTTTTTTTTATTCTTAGTGCTTTCTTGTTGTTTGAGAGCAAGGATTTGATTTCATAATGAAATACGTGTATTTCCTCGGCTATCCTCTGTTGGTTTGTTTGTTTTGGACTGCTGACTATTAAAGCTCACCTGAATTTTTTTTCTCTTCTATGAATGTACAAAGGAGTGCAATTGTTTTGTTTTTTTCTTTTTTTAATTTTTTTTTTTATTTAAAATGTAATATTACTTCCTGAACATGGAAAAGCTTGTGTTACTTACTTTTAACAAAGTTACTGGATTCAAAATGCTGCGAGTTCATGAAGTGATTTTTATATATATATATATATATATATATATATATATATATATATATATATATATATATATATATATATATATATATATATATATATATATATATATATATATATATATATATATATATATATATATATATATATATATATATATCTATATATATATATATATATATATATATATATATATATATATATATATATATAATTAGTTTTATCACTTTTATATTATAAATGTATGATCTGTATTGTGTATATATGCCTGAGTGGTCATCTTTAAGCTGGTGTAACTACATTGTGAACGTGACAAATAATTTGACTAAATTCAATGTAAAAATGAATTGTTTTGTCATAACTAAGCAATGAACTGAGAGATTGATAGTTTACTTTGGCTTTTCTGCTGTCATTTGAAACTGGAAGCAAAAAGAAAAGGAAAAAAATTGTGGGTTTTTTTGTTTGTTTTTTTTTACCATCATATATGCTGTCTCTTTTTGATGTTCATTCATAAGCTGATAGGACTGGCACACTACTATCAGTAACCACAACCAGGAGCTAAAAAAATCATATTCCACATGTTTGAATTTTACAAGTGAAGTTTCATGAGCCCTCCTCAATTGTTGTCAGAGGAAGCCTCACATCAAAAGGATTATCGTTTCATTTTTATGCACATATTGTTTCATGGAAAATGCAGTTATACTGTCCACCTGATTTTGACTCATCACATGTAATACTCATTAAAAAGCTATTGACTGTCTGGGAGCAATGCAAGTTCGTTATTGTTATTATGACACTCATCATTCACAGAGGCAAATCAAAATATAAAGTTTAGCAAATACAGCTGTGTTTAAAAGCAGCGTCGTTTAAAAGTTTGTATACTTAAAAAGACAAAACGTTTTTCCGTCTGTGCCTGACACTAGAGTTGTGGAAATGTTTCTCCTTTTAGATCAATTAGGACTCCTGAGTCTCACTGTATGACGTCATATCAAGACAAGAATCGCAGATTTTTACAAGTCTGTTTTGTCCGTGGCTACAATTTCCAGATGTCGGAAATTCCTACATTTATCTGTTCAAACAATGTGACGCAAGTAAAAACTTCGAGGGAGCACATGGCTATTATATCATTTGGGAAGAAGAAAATTATCATTGGCCTGAGATGAGGTTTTTTGTGAAATATCCAAATGAACCACGGAACAATGATAAAATACCCAGATACTAGTAGATGCTGGCTGGAACCAGGACAAACGTGAGTGTCTTTGTTGCTGCTTCCAGTTGGTTTATTTCTCAAGGCTAAGAAACCATGTTATTTATGCGATTGAACAATATGAATGAGTCTATTTAAGCCAAATCAAGGATATTTCTGTTTTTGTTTGTTTCTCATTATTTCTAAACTTTAGGAAGCTGTTTAGATGCCTGAATGTGAACAGCAATTGAAATTAACTGTTATGGAGGGAATTATGCACAGACTTATCAACAAGAACAGATCCTTGTTGTGCTCAGTATGCACCTCTTTCAAATTAATGATTTTGACAAAATACTATATTCCCTCCTTTAAATTGGACCGTTTCTGAGAGCCTGAACCAGTTTTCCTCTCTGTTTTCAGGAAGTTCACAATCAACAATAACAAATACAGCTCTCGGTTAAACAACACCAAGACTGTTGCATTCCCTAACTCATTAATCGGTTAAATTCTCCATTAAAACTAGAAGTGGTTATCATGTGAAAACTGGGGTGTTTTCATGTTATCAAGAAAAGAAAAAAAAGTTATCTTTAATTTTATATGTCAGGCTTCACACAGCTGAAGTGCTCTTGATTTTATTTGAAAAATTGCACTGATTTCAAATACAGAGGCCCTTCTTCCTGCGGTGGTTGATCGTACACTGCAGAGCTCACAGGATGAAAGCCCATTATTGATCTTTATAAGAATACATGTAAAAGTCATTGCTGCTTAACGTTCCTCTCGCTTGCTGAGCATTGATCAACCTTTAGCAATTTCCCGCTTAAAAAAAAAAAAAGAAAGAGAAAAGCTATAAGCTGGTCAAACAGACTCAAAAAAAGAGTTACTTATAACTCATACGCCACTAACATGCGCAGTCATGGTACTAATGTGCGCTGTGGAAACAGGATGAGAAGTGAGACGCAGATGCTCATTTTGACTCACATCTGTAAAACAACGAGTCAGCTAAATCGTAAAGTCACTGACACATACTGCAAAGGAAAAACGTGACAGATTCACAGCAGAAAGTGGCAGAATTTTGCCTGTGTCAAATATCATAACACTTTGACATGTCATCATGCAAATTTCAGTAAAGAAATGTTTCTTAGAAGCTGAGGAAATAGGAGTTTTTCAATTTGTTCAAAACAAAGATTCCCTTCAAGTTGTTTTAACATAATAAAAAATATTTCTGAGTCATGAGTTTCAATATATTACTGCAAGAATGTATCAAACCACAAAATACTAGTTAAAGTGTCTCATGTTTTACAAAGATCACACTAGATAATCTGCATATAGTCCATTTTATGAAAGAAAACTGTAAAATGTGTGACTTTACAGTGAAAACTTGACCTCCAAGGTAGAAAAAAAAACTCTGTTTTTCATTTTTTTTTTTAAATCCAGGTATTCAGGACCCCTGCCCAGCATGTTTCAGATGTTTTACTGCATCACACCCGATTCAAATGAATGGATCATCATCTGATCATCAAGCCTGTTAGTGAGCCAAGTGATTAATTATTATTCAGGCGTAGAATCTGCTTAACACTTAGCTCAATTCATCTTAAACATTACAAATAACCAGATACAGCTTCACTCCCTCTCTATTAGATCAAAATGATACATGAATATATATATATATATATATATATATATATATATATATATATATATATATATATATATAGATAGATATACATATATATATATATACATATGTATATATGTATATGTATATATATATATATATATATATATATATATATATATATATATATATATATATATATATATATATATATATATATATATATATATATAAATAAAAGTGTGATCTGTGACACTGTTACATCATCAATCATATCACTCATAGCCCTTATTCAAATATTTTCTAAGACTTTCTTATCACTTTGATATGAATGTCTAAAATTGAAGTTGTATGTGTTTTTGTGAATTTGTTTTCGCTGCAGATTTTACAACTCATGAATCACAGCTCACACAAGCCTACGCAAAACCCTAGTTCCTCATCATCACTATAAAAGGAACCTGATCTCACAGTCAAACCCTCGTTGGCAGAAGTGACAACTTCATGACCATGGTGAGTATTGAACATGAGATCATGACATAAATCTTGAAAGTGGCAGTGAAGGGTTTGTATTTATAAAGCTGACAATAGGCAGTCTGTATCTAATATTTTTGTATGTTATTATTTTTTTCCTTATATTTGTATTTAATATAATATATGTTCATATTATGAGCGTGTAGACAACAACTAATGAGTTCAATACTCATATTTTATCAGTATATGTTAATGTGTGCAGTGGAAGTACCCATTAGCAGTTTCTACTTATGTTCTGTCTGTGTTTGCAGAGTAAAACTGCAGCTGGGCTGACTTGATTCAGTTTAAAAAGTAGCTGTGGCATTTCTGTGAAAACAACACAGTTGTCTGTTTATCTCCTTTACAACACCTAGAGATTTAAATTGTATAGTCAAAAATAACACAATGTCACAAAAACTTCAATTTTGTGAAAATATCTGAAAATACACATTTTGGTGTAATGACTTGAATAATCAAGTTGCAAGAATAATAATATAATAATATGTGTAACATATTATTGTATGGTGCATTTAAAGTGTCAAAGTCAATTAACGCTCTTATTCCTGTGTAGAGGTGTATGTGCAGTAGAAATACTTTAGGCCACAATTGTGAGTGACAGTGGTACCTTGGTGCAGCCAGGGTAACATCAGTAACGCACGCCTCTCCGCAGCTTTCCCTGGCAGTGCTGCTCCTGCTCCCTGAGATCTACCACGGATTCCCCTGGTCCACGGTTTCCGTTCCCACCTACAAGCACCAAGATCCTTCTACGGGGGAAATCTTGGAGTGCGATATGTGCCCACCGGGCTCTCACATGGTCGCCCACTGCACCGCCACCACGAGCACAAAGTGCGAGACGTGTAAAAGTGGCCACTTCACTGAGCTGTGGAACTACCTGCCCAGGTGTCTGTATTGCAACAACTTCTGCTCCCGTAACCAGGAGGTGGAGAGTGAATGTTCACCGGTCAACAACAGGGTTTGCCGGTGCAAACAGGGCTACTACTGGATGGATGACTTCTGTATCAGACACTCAGAGTGCGGCCCTGGACACGGTGTCCAGTCCAATGGTAAGATATAGTGTGCACACATGTGCGAGGTAAACATATAGAAAAAAACTGAATATTGCCCACGAACTACCAAAAAATTGTGATTATAGTTCATTTTTTATAATAATAGAAAGTCGATCTGAATGATATAATCTGTATGAAAATGAAAGTGCATAGTGATTTACCACAATAGCTCTCACAGTGAGATTAAAACACTCACAGACCTTTGTTGCCTTCTTGTAGGTACATCACTAAAAGACACTGTTTGTGAAAAGTGCTCCGATGGCTTTTTCTCCAACTCGTCGTCAGCACTGGATTCGTGCGTAAAACACCAGGAGTGCGCAAGCGGAGAGCTTGCGCTCCTACCCGGTTCAAATTCCCACGACGCGGTGTGTGGCAAGTGCGAGGATCTTGAGAAAGGAGGTTTGTTTTGTGTGCTGTCAGTTTAAATAACCAGCAGATAGTATTTGACAGTCTATACAATCATTTTGGGGACTAATAACAGCGTCGATCTTCTCAGGTAAGACGCTGAGGACTTTCCTCGCAGCGTTTTTTAGCGCGCACAAGATGGGTGTCAGGAAAATGAAGAGATTTGTGGCCAGGTGAGACCAAACTTTGATTTCTTGCTCTTTTAATTTCTGCTATTTTCGTTTCTTTTTGCATATTTCATACAACCTGTCCTTTCCCTGCAACAGAAACAGGTTCAAATTGGACGAGGAGAGGTGGAACGAAGACGATACCGTCGCCGACCAGAGGGGCCCTCTCCTGGACCAGATCAGGGCGTGGCTGGCCGAGGCTCCAGTGGAGCAACTGAGACAGGTCCCGCAAATGCTGAGGGCAGTGCAGGTCAACCCCATGGCGGATAAACTTGACAAGAGACTCAGTGAGATCCAGGAGCAAAGCCCCGATTGTAGCTTAACTCTTAAATAGATCCAAGTCCGTTTTACATGTACCAGTAAGAGTTGTACCCCTTTTATGATACATCAACATTTTCTCCTGATTTATTTGTTTTAACGTATTATTAAAGAGACTGTGCTATGTTTCTTTAAAATGGTTTTTGTTATTTTTTTAATGTATGTATGTAGTTGTGCAAAACTGAAATAAAACAAAAAAAAAAAACGTGATGTTCAACTTGAGAATGAAAGAATATCAGGGCTGGATGGTTCATTTTTCACTGTTAGTAAACAGTTCTCCGTCTTGCCGTGTGTTTGGAATTTCCAGTTACTGTCAACTGAAAGACATGACATGATATTTTGACTTAAAAACAAATATATGTAACAGCCTTATATAATTCACACACAAATAAATATATATATATATTTTTAAATGACTTGTGAGGTCCTGTTTTGCATTGGTGCCAGCCTGCCAGCGTGGGGTTTGGTTGGCACATGCTTAAAAGGTTGTAGATACAAAAAGGAAAAGCCACATGCAAATCATTTAAAAGGTTTTATTCACCTTTTCTTTTTTTTTTAAACAGGGTCAATATATGTTCACCGTTGCCACAGATACAGACAGCAAGGCCTATGGTGCATAATTCATGTCTCGACTTTGTGCCGTAACTGCACTGAACCCTAACCTCTTTTGGGAGCTATTTATAAATAGTTCTGAGCAGATGAGGAGTCATCTTCATCTGATTCACACGCAGGTGGTGGTGATCTTGTTTTGGATTTTTTAGGAATTTTTGATAAAATCTTCTGCTGTTGCTTTATATGTCCTTTGAAAAGCTTCTTCTTTGCTCCCCTTCTTTCCTCCTAAAGCTGTCTCTTTATCAGTTTAATTTTGTCAGGATGAACATCTTTCTGTTTTCACCTGACAGCTAAATTCACTTTCCTGAACCAAGTCTTAGGAAATGGCCGCAGATCTTCAGGGACTGAAATGAATAGTGGGAGGGTGTTGGCGAGGAGAGGCAGTGGTAGGACATCGACGGTCAATGAGTGTTGAGATAAGAGATAAGCAGTGGCGATAAATCCAGGCACATCATAAGTAGAAATTTGTTTCTCTGGCTTGTTTAGGATCTGAGCATCACAGGCTGTGGTTTCTTGTGTTTTTTGTTGTTGTTGTTGTTTTTTTTAAAAGAGCCATAGCTAAAACTTGGTAGAGGAAAAGACAGCATGATGGCCTTTTCTTTTGTCTAATCAAACCTTATCGTTCCTGATCTTTTTGCTGTATCAAAATTAGTATATTTGAAGATGAAGACCAAGTTTTCTAGACGTTAATGATTGATCCAACCATAGTGTAGATTGAAACTCATTTAAGCGCTTTGGTAATCTGCAGTTAAAATAAATTACCACAAGGTGGCGCCAATCTACAATCTTCTCTTTTGCCTCTGCTGCACAGCGTGCTTTGCTGCAACGTTATTTATTTACTCACTCACTCACTCACTCACTCACTCACTCACTCACTCACTCACTCACTCACTCACTCACTCACCTATCTATCTATCTATCTATCTATCTATCTATCTATCTATCTATCTATCTATCTATCTATCTATCTATCTATCTATCTATCTATCTATCTATCTATCTATCTATCTATCTATCTATCTATCTATCTATCTATCTATCTATCGAGAAGCGAAAGACCTAATGAAGACTATTGCTTCCTGGCTTCACTTCAATAACACAAATATACCTGACAAGCTTGCAGATTGTTTCTCTGTTGACTTTGACTGGAGTGTTGGAGTATGGCCCAGATATTAGTTGAAACAAAACAAGAAGAAGTTTGAAGTTTGTTGTAGTCGACAACGCCAAGTCAGTCAATGTTGGAATGATATGTAAAGTGCACATAAAAAACAATGAAGCAGTTCTTATGTTTAAATTGACCATTTCAATTTGAATCTCTTGTTGAAAAACGCCCTGAAAAAGGTCCCTAATTTGTACATGAATGCTGCTATCAAAGGCACTAAAACAACCCCATAACACCACAGAGGCTGATGTTTTGGAATTGTTGATAAGTCTAAATGGTTATATCTAAAGCATACATGACCCATTTTCTCTAAAAAAAGATATCTGGAATACTTCTAATCATCTTCATCTGATCACGATATACATTTCCGTTGTGTGATGGTCCATTTCACTTTAACTGACCGTATTTGTGACTGTAGCTCTCTAGTAGTGCTTTACAAACTAGTGTAGTGTTTTACACGGGTTTTCCAAACATCAGCTATTGAGAAATGATGGTTGTTAATGCAAGTAAATAAATGTATAGTGCTTTAAGGGCTTTAACACAAGTTGCAATGCCCCATCCACACAATGCTCTCTTAGTCTGTAGAGATAGATTCAGATTATTATTTTTATTCCCCTTTCGGAGTCTATGCAGTCCCATTCCCCAAATCACCTTTACAATCTTGTTGACAAAACCTGATAGGAATAAAATCATAATTTATTTCTTTTATTTCCTTCATTTCCTTACTATCCCTAAATTGCCCCTTTTCCAACTTTTTGGCAATACGTTGCATGCCTTAAATGCAAAATTGTATATATGTATACATGCAAAAATGTATATTAACAACATTCTTTTATGCCTATTGATCTGAGTTATTGTCAGTAATTAAATCTTAAACCCCAACTAAACGGTCGAAAGATAATCTACCCCTCATTGAAACCCCTCTTTGACCAGATTAAGATTTCATTGTCAGCTGGTTATGTATCACAGTTGATTGTGTTGACTTTTGTGAAACCAATGTTCAAAAAGTCCAGTCTTGATGCAAATTATTTAATCAATAACACACCCATCTTTTGATGTCCAAAATCTTTGCAAAAAAAAACCCTAACTAATTGGTAAATTTAGAGAATAATAGTTTACATGAGGTGTTTCAGTTCGTATTTATGAATCATCATAGCACCGACATTGCTTTAATTTAAGTTACAAATAACCTCCTCATTGCTCCTGATGGTGGTCTTCACTCTGTGCTTGTTCTGTTGAACCTTAGTGCAGGTTTTGACACCATTGACCACAATATTTTATAACATAGACTGGAACACTTCACTGGGATCAAGGGTTCTGGTTGAACCAGAATCAGCTTGGACCAGTTTTGTTCACTTTTTATATGTTTCCTTTAGGTAACCTCATTACAAAGTCATGTCGTTAACTGTCACTGTTATGCTGATAACACCCAACTCTATTTATCTATGACGTCACATCACACTAATACATTTCTGAACCTAAATTCATCTCTGGAGTATTTAAAAAACAGCAGCATCCTTTACCTTTCTGATTTCAAAAAAACTAATCCAGGCATTTGTTACATCAAGCTGGACACCCAAATAATTATATTAAAATGCTCCAGTAGACAAAAAATGCTGTTGCCAGAATTGTGACTGGTACATGACACGTAAAGCTCTAGATGTCTAGACCCATCTTATCTTAAAGACCTCATTGTTCCATATAAACCTAGAGGAGCACTTTGGTCTTAATCTGATGGTTTACTCAAAGTTCCCAGTGTTCAAATCCAGAATGGGAGGCAGAACTTTTAGTTTTCAAGTTCCTTCCCCATGGAACCAGCTACCAGTCTGGATACATCAACTCTGTCATGGCTTTTAAGCCTAAACTTAAGACCGTCCTTTTTGAAAGAGCCTATGCCTGACTTCAGTTTTTTTTTTTTTTAATTGTTTGATTAAACTTGTTAATAAATGCTACACTTGTATGTTTGTCAGTATTTCATCATTGTTTTAGCTTGTGTTTATATTTTATTTGTCATCTGTTGTTTTATGTTTTGTTTGATACAGCAAAGCACATTGAGTTTCACTTATGTTTGAAAGACACTGTATGAATAAAAAAAATGAACAAATGAAATCTTAAAAATATATAAAATATCTTGAATTAGCACTGTCTACAAAGATATAAAAGTCATAATAAATGTAGCTGATTAGTGCTTCTATTTGTTGCTGTGCTTTTCTTTGTTTTTTGCGTGGTTGCTGCTTTGTTAATGTATTTTGAGACTTTTTTTTTTATTTTTTTTTTTTTTAGCTTTTTGCATCTCTTTTTTCACAATTTGCACCTGTATGTTGATCTTTTGGCGTGGTTATTCATGATATCTCCTCGGAAATTTAAAGTCTAATAATTCACAGCAGAATTGTAGTGACGTTACCGTGTATGAGTGGGGTGTGGTTTGCACGAATCGCCGCTAGAGGTCGCTGCTCGCCTGGGACCGTTGATGTCAACCCTCTCATTAATATGAGTCCGTCATCAGCATCACCACCGCCTCCGACTGCCACGACACGAAACCCCGGCAACGCATCGGCCGCCCGGCTGTGGCATCACCGAGCAGGGAGGGGCTCCGGTTCTTACAATTGGCTGGTACTGTAATAGCAGCGTCTTTACTGTAGATCCACGGCCACGGAGGATGTGCGAGAACGGTGGCCTTTCCGTTTGCCTGAAGCGCCGGATTTCAACATGATTTTAAGGAGATTCTAGCATATTATTTCCCTTCCTTTAGCAAACGACCCTACAAACCGACGCTCGTTTTAAACTAAAAAAAAATAAGAATAGAGATGCACCCAGAAAATCTCGGAAACGTTGTCCGGACGCATCGAGAGGAGGAGGAGGAGGAGGCGGAGGAGAGCAGCATGTAACCGGGAGGAACGCACCAGCTGCGGCGGCGCAGGCTCCACCTGACTCTTCCCTCGCTGTTTTCTTCACAGTTTTCCACGAAACCGGAGTCTTCTCGATGTGCTGACCGAATCGCCGTGGACGCTTTGGACATTGTTCTTAGTAAAATGAGTGAAGACGTATCAGAGGTCCCCAAAGAGCTCCTGGGTAAGAGACTTGAAGCCATGTGTTCCGACCGCAACAATCACTGACACCGCGTCCATTCTTTCCTGCTGCAAACACATGTTTGGTGACACTATACATTGAATTTATTATACTTTTGTAATGCGGTCAGCCTTTCTGTGCGGACACACAACCTTATTGTCTCAACAAGCAGTACTGCAATTGGATCGGCAGTTCATTGCACAGCAGCTCATTTACCAGTATTACTATTGTGAGAGCTGATTTTCTTTAAAACTCTACTCCAGAGTTTATCGAGGCTTTACATTATGGGACTTTAAATGCCTCAGCTTCATTGGAGATCTGTTCAAACATTAAGCACTACCTCACGGTGCTCACATTGTTAATGTAACGTGGACTGCAGGCTAGATTAGAAAGAATAGCCAAATAGTTTGGATGTGAGTGGTCAGCCTTTCTGCTCTGCGCACATAACTCGCAGGATTATTTCCCCCCACAGACAAGTTTGATCTACTCTTGCATCTCTGACCTGGAGTTGGGGCATGTTAGCCTCACTGCCTCATTCCTGTGGACAAACATTAAAATTGTGCAGCTGTTAGGCTTCAGCTCCCGTTTTCTTTGTTTGCTGAAGTAATTCTCAGTGCCCGACACCTCAGTGTAAGGTTGGATACACCCCAACAGCTTTCTCTTTCTTGATTTCTCTAAAGCTGAGGTAAGGTTCTTAATGACGGGATGCACGGACCTGTGCAGAATTTCACTGGGGTTTGCAGGAAAATGTTGCATGGTCATGAAATTCCATGATATTTTTGACAGCGGCCTCAGTTGACGTCTGTACTGATGTCTTTGCACCTTATCACGGCTGTCACGTGTTATTCTCCTTTTCATCCGAGCTGTTGGTTATGGGCTTACATCGCTACCAAAATGAAATATAAAACAAGCCTACATAGAAACTCACAGAATAATTTTCACGAAATCTTATGGACAAGGGGGAGCGTGGACAGAAGAACCCATTAACCCATGGCGTGAATCCTGGTCACTATTCAAAACTGCTGAATGTGTTTAAGCTCTGAGGGCCTATCTGAACCCCGCTTTCAGTTTCTTGCTGTGACTTCATGGCACTGTTGGGACCACCATGTCGCATTTTAAATACAAGTATTGGAGTGGCTGATTGTATTGTGTTTGAGGGTGTTAATTGGTCTAAAAATCCTGTTTTGTTTTGTTTTTTGTTTGCCTGTGATGGACTGGTTTGCCGCCGAGGTATACTCCACCTCTCAGCCAGTGACATCTATAGGAATAATTCAAGTAATCATTAGATGAAGGCTTTTTGGTTTTGAGTTAGAAACAAACAACACACCTTAGGACAGTGCAGTCTGTTCATTCAACCAGTGTCTTTTTCAGGACTAGAAACATTTATTTTTAAATTTTTTTATGTCATACTCTATAACTTCCTCTCAGGCTTTAAGTGAGCCAGCTCATTGCAGCGGATTGTTGCATTCTCATCTCTCCTTACTGGAGGTTCCCCAGTTCCCCTTGACCAAATAGCCCAATTGTACACACTTACTATAAGGAATCTAGTGTCATGATCCTATGTCAGGAGGTCTTGTCTGGAAAAGTATAGCCAGCCATTGTCTGAAACAGTCCCTGGTGCTTGTGATTCAGCAACAAGTATCATCAGTGTTGGCTTTCAGCGCACCGGAGGAATTTCAGCATGATGCTGCGCGTGGAACGAGGTCTGGCTTTCCTCTGTTTGGTCGTGGAGCGTATCATGTTATGAAGCGCTTGTGTTTTTATATTTCTAGCAGCCAACCATTTATATTGTTATATAACTATAATAATATAACGCTGCGTCATTAAACAGCTTGTAGAGTCAAGTTGCGTCAAAACAGAAAAACCGGAGACAATGTGTTGACAAAACAATCGAATGTCTCCTCCAAGGATTTGACCTGAGACGGCATAGATGTTTTTTAAATGAGCTGTTAGTGAGAGACTAATGCTGATGTGAGAGGATGACAAAAAAGATGGTTTATGTCAGTGTTTATTCATCAGTTTGAAGGTATTCATTGAGATGGGACTGATTCGATCCAATATTGGCGTTGGGGATATCGGAATGACATCTCTGACCAAATAAATCAATATAAATTCCAACCTCTAAGCTTTTATTGTTGACGTAGCCCTAGTTAACTTATTTGAATAGTTGGATAATATTGATTTAGAAGAATGTTTTAATCGTTTTTGCACTCCTATGGAAGTTATTTAATTCAAAGTCAACAACAAGCCCACCGTGTCACTGGGATCAGTGTCAAGAGGATCTGACATCATCAAAAGACAAGTCTTATTCTCTGTGAATGACTCGCACAATCAGAACACAGCTGGTTGAAAAAAAAGCCACTGTTGTCATAGTCCTGAAACATTCACATAAAATGCAGTCAGGGATGCAGAAGCAAAGGGTGCATATTATCAGTGGTGTTTATTTAGGAAGCTGAAGGTGTGCAGTTGGATCATTTTGTACACTACCTAATTATTAGTTTTGCTTGGATCTGATGATGCTGTGAAGAAGCCAGCAGGCAGGTATATGTGCATGCCGGTGCGGATGTACACTCTCAGAATCCAGAATGCCCGCTTGTGTCAGAGACATGTGAACAGACTGTTGGAAGTGTGTTCGTGTGTGTGACAGAGAGAGGTGAATGAGCTGCTTGAAGAGGCGACTGACCCAGTTCAGCTCTTTAAGCCACCTCTCCGGCTGTTGACACTCATCCTGGGTGTGACCAATCAATCTGAACAGAGGACCACACACTTTGCATATGACTTAAATTCTAGATTTGTTCCTAATTTACTGTTTAAATCTTTGTGTATGTTTCTGTAAAGAAACAGCAACTACAGCCCTGCTGGGCATGCTTCTCCAATAGACTAGTTTGCTAGTTTCATGTAGGATATGTATTTTGTGTCAGAATTACTGCTGAAGGCATCAAATCTTCCCAAAAATACTGAAAATGCAACCAAAATATCATCAGAGGAGAGATCCGTGAATATCAAATTAAATGAAAACTAGATGAAATGCTTTTTTCCCAGGGTCTGCTATAATTGGATATGGAAAATGTTTAATCAAATATCTATGTTTTTTTTCTAATTAGCAGATATGGGGATTATTCCCCCCCTGTGGCAAGAGCACAATGATCTGTCAGCTTAGGAAGCAAAAAAGTAAAAACGTGTAAAATCTGTTTAATCTCAATTGGGTCGTCTCTTCTCTTCCCTTCTCTTCACTTCTGCCATATCTGTGTCTCAAAAAATGACCACTTCTCCCCTTCTCTTTGTGCAGAGAGTGTGAGGGATGCAGTGGGGAGGAAGGTGAAGTTATCACTGAGGAAAAAAGTCAAACTGGAGATAAAAGGAGACAAGACGGAGAACAGAGTCTTGGTGAGTCGTCTCCAACTGCTTTTGAGCAACTTCTTCATTAAAGGTTTTCTATCTATCTATCTATCTATCTATCTATCTATCTATCTATCTATCTATCTATCTATCTATCTATCTATCTATCTATCTATCTATCTGTCTGTCTGTCTGTCTGTCTGTCTGTCTGTCTGTCTGTCTGTCTGTCTGTCTGTCTGTCTGTCTGTCTGTCTGTCTGTCTGTCTGTCTGTCTGTCTGTCTGTCTGTCTGTCTGTCTGTCTCTTTCATGAGTCAGACCCATGTCCACCCGGTTTATCGTTATTCTATTTTTCCAGTTTATGTTTTTGTTTTTGACTGGAGTTTTGTCTCCAAGGAGGACGTTAGATGATCTTGATGCAGTCGAGCAATATGGGTTTTAACGTAACTTTTTACAAATATTTTCTTTTCCTACAGTAAACTGCTCCTATTCCCAGCTGTGCTGATCAACGGGGCTTACACCTGTCCCTGCAGCTCACACAATATCTTGTCTGATTGTCTCTCAAATAATAGCAGCGGGTAAAGTCGGACACCGTGGCCTCACGCTGACTGAAGTCATTCCTCTTATGCGATCACGTCTCTTACTGTGTTTAAACAACAACTCTCAGTGCGCCGTCAGCCAGGTGGAACCAGCGACTCTAATTATTAACACCGGGCTCGGAGCAGTAAATCCACCAACTCCTGAATAATTGATTCCTGGTAGATTATTAAAAATGCATACGGGCTCTTCCTGGGCTGAACGAGGATAATAAGCTGAAGATGGTGAAGACAGAACCAGTACCGCACTAAGTGTTGACAATCTTATCAGAAAGCCTTAAATTGTTGAACATGTTTACTGTAAATCTCAGTGAAACGGCAGAAGTCTTGGTTATACAACTCTCAGTGGAATAGGGAGCTTGTAGTTTAACTCTCTCCATGGCAGTTGGTAAAAGAGGAACTATAAAAGCTTTAGAGCAGATCTATGCATCCAGTATGTCTGCAGCAGGATTTAAAATGCTTATACCATGAGCCTTTTTTTAGTCGTATAGCTCCAATCACCTTTGGCTCTAAGAGGACATTAAATAAAACACTCTGGAAGTCGTCTAGGGACATGAGAGAGAGAGAGGTGAGAGTAATTAGTCTATTTTTCACATCTTTTGTACTTGCTAAATGATCTGGGAGAACGCTGAGGTGAGACGCAGCAGGATGGAACAAGTTCCTGGGAAATTGCACTTGTCAGTTTATTTAATGTATCATTTTTCTAGAGACACATCGTTACAGCTGGAATCCGGAGCCACTGGGTTTCTCTAGCGAGGAAAGCTGGCATAGAGCCTGTATAGTAACATTTATTTGAAAGTCTTTATTAGAAAATACAGTTAATGGGACTCGAGGCTGAATTTTATTTTACAGGGAGCACACCTTGACTCAACCGACAAGACAATTATAGGCATGGCTCCAAGGTTGAACTGTAATACTGACTAATACAGACGGAGACAAATTTGTACCCTTAAATTACAGACGGAAAACCGCACAAAAGTCACTGAAAAAACTTACAAAAGTAAGTTTTTATTGAGCACTGACAAATGCAAATCAGACTTAATTTTTGATTTCTTGGTTCAACAGAATCAGTAAGAAAAACAACCAAATCAGACTTGAATCCATTGTTTCATCCAGGAACAACGTTTCTGCTTGAGGCGCATCACATATATATTGTATATATCTGCGCTGGTGATTAAACAACTCATATTACTCTCATATTACTTTTCTCATTTGTTTTTTTTTTTTTTTTATTGATTGGCCTCTGGAAAGAGCATTACTCTGTTTTATTTATGCCATTCCACCTTAAGTGAAACAGTGTGGCATATTTCAAGGAGTATTGCAAGTAAATCTACTAGTAAGATGCATCATTAAGCTCTCTCTTCACCTTTACCGTACTTTCACACTTACAGGTGACGTTGTAATTGTCACTCAAAGTCAGACAAGTTCTTCCTGATAGTTTGGTCTAGTCCGCTCCAGTGCTGGTTTTTAGTTTTGCTCAAAGTGATTGTGTCAACAGAGCTGCAATGTGGGAGCAGGACACAGAGGGTATAGTAGTGTGTACGCTCACTCACTCATATACACACACACAACAATGCGGAGAAGTGGGCGTCAGTGCTGGGAAGCGAGGAATTCCAGTAGAACGGTTGTGGTATTTCGACCAGATGCAGAGCAAGAGTTTGTATCAGTGCTCTGCTTGACTGAACTGAACAAATAAACGTCTGTTTGTCGTTGTAGTAGAAAAGCAGAATTTGTAGGGCCAGTACTAGAGGAAGTGGCTCAGAGAGAAAACAAACAAATCATGGAGCTGTTACCTGTGACAGTGGTCGTATCCGTGCACGGTGAAAGAACGCAGCGTTTACAGATTGTTTGAAGATCACATGTTTGGAATAAAACATTTTTGGGAGTTTCTCAGTACGAAAGTGTACAAACAGGATGCAGCAAAATGCCAAAGGCCAGTTTGATTTTATTCATGGAGAATATTAGATAAGCTGTAAGAAAAAAAATATAAGATCATGATGACAATAAAATATATGATGATATATATATATATGTGTGTGTGTATATGTACACTGATAAAATAAGTTATTTATTTTGTAGTGCATGAAAAGTGCATGTATAGTAGTTATTCAAAAACAAAACATTTTAGCTTAACCCCTCTAACCAGAGGGGTCGCTGGATCATATTCCACACATTGATTTGGGCCAATTTGACGTCGAATGCCCTTCATGCTCACCCCACACCCACAGGGAGAAACGACCATTCACACACGCACAACTACAGGCTTTTTAGAATTGTCAATCAATCAATCAATCAATTCCTTTTTTTTTTTTTTTTTTTTTTGAGCTCGAGTTACTTAAGAGAAAGCGGCACATCCATCTACGGTGTAAGCACACTTGATTTATGCCATCAAAGTTTGATTGTGTGTCCCAGTACTGGAAGACTTTCCTCTCTTTCTCAGACTGCGAATGAAGCACTACAGTGCCTAAAGGCATCTCTTGAGCACACTGAAGCTTGATAAATACGGTCATCTCCCTTCTTTGAAGCAGGAAATAGTGATAATAACATCAGTCCATCAAACACACCCTGGGGAAGAGGGGAAGTGAGAGGAAGGCAGAGTAAAATGGGCAGTGAGCATGCTGTACAGGGCAGAGTGCATCCAGGGGGTGAGCGTGAAATGGATAATCATTAAGTGTAATAGCTGGGCACAGAGGGTGCAGAAATCACACAATGGCTTAGGTCTGTTCCCAGTGCAACCTCAGTTCCCACTGTTGGCATTCCAGCTCTTCTGAGCGCCACCTGCTCAGCTGGATTTGTGAAAATAGAAGTTCACGTGAACATTTCCAGATCTTGTAGGAATCTGCTCATGTGAAGATGTGATTCGCACCATGCCTTGTCCTTTCTGCTACCCACCGAATTAAAGCAGAGTTCGTTTTCCAAATAAAATAAAAATGACATATGTTTTCTAATTCTGAAATAAACCTTGTCTCGTAAGTGATTGAAGCGTCTCATTAAACTTTCCAAATTGTTGACACTTGACTGTAATGTAGATGTATGAGTTGGATCTCACTTGTGATGTTTTATCTTTGAAATTAACTGTATTCTCTACGGCCCTTTTTGAAACCACATGCTATACTTCTAGTGCATTCCGATTTTTACAAAATGTAGTATGCAGTATGTGGAAAAAAATAGATCTACAGGATACAAGAAGTATCTGGATGGTTTGCTACTTCCAGAAAAATGTCTACCGTGGATCTGATCTGTCTACCTCACATCAAAAGTGCAATGGGCAAGTGCACTGGGAGTTGGTTGGAACAGTCACATGACCAGGATGTGGCGTAGCATAGATTTTTTTTATTTCTTTTTGTTACAGTAGAATATTGCGGCTACCAACAGTGGCTTTACCAGTGTGCAGTACATGCTGAATATTACAATGTCAGTGCAGTACAGGTGCACAGTCCGGTTATTCTTGTTTCTGACTTTCTGTCAGCTCAACCTGCAGAATAGAAAATGTTGCAGATTTGCACCAATATACTGCAGACCGTGCATGTGACTTTACCATTGCAGAGCGCACGTTTGCCTGTGGATCGCCTCCAAACCACACAGTGATTCTGATTAGAGTAGTAGTGGTACTGGTGGTGGTGGTACTGGTAATGGTAATGGTAGTAGTGGTACTAATGGTGGTAGTAACAGTAAAACTAGGAAATAATAGCAGTTCCTTGACTGTTCACTGGGGGTTGGCTCCAGAAGCAGCTCTGCAGCTCCTCCAGTGTAGATTGATTGAAGGAAGGAGTGGGGAGCCACAGTGGATAACAATGTGGATAACAGTTTAGCTCTGCAAGCACTCGTTTTGGATCAATTCTCTCCTACATAAATATGTTGTGAAAAGCAAGTGAAATATTTAAATTGTTTGAAAGTTTCTCAGATTGTCAGTGATAATTTTCCATGGCTACGATCAACAGTTAATGTTTAAAAAAAAAAAAAAAAAAAAAAGCTACAACTTTTACAGACCATAAATAAAGACAAAGCTCCAGAATGCAACCATTTATTTGCATTTTGTGACCTTTTTTCTTTCTTGAGGATGTGCGACAACGTAAGTGCAACAACTTTTTTTTTTACAGCTTCCTAGATAACAGAAGGAACAAAGTCACCTTGTTAAAGGCCCACATGTGTTTTCTTGCCAGACCTTCCCTGATCCTGATCTGTTTATCTTTGTCAAGTCAACAAGAGATAATGGGAAAGCCAACATGGGTGTTGCTTGTTGTAATATGGCCCTTTAATGGGCTATAACATGATGCTGTGGCTATTTTCATTGTCTACTCTTCTTTTAAGTGTAAGCTTTCAGATGTTAGGCAAGGTTCCTTATTGACTAGAGAGAACCATTCCAGTTAACCAGAGTGGTTCCAGCAGAAGCACCATTATTAGAAATATTAGAGATATTGTGCTCCTCGCATGAACCAACAGTCCTCCAGCGAGCTTTATATTCTTTTATTTGAAAAGCAATTATCACGCATGTTTCAGTTCTCTTTTGAAAAAGAGACTGTTTTTTTTTCTTTTTCTTTTAGATCTTAACAGGTCTTTTTAGATCTTGTTGGTTGCTAGGTTTATATTTGTCTTTATAGAATGATAATCAGGTTGAAATCGGGAAAGAAGCGTTAATTTCTTGTGTTCATGTAGTTTGCAGAAATATAACAAAGGTTTCAAATCGTATATAACAAGGTTGACATTATGTAAGTTCTAAGGATTTAAAACTATCTAAAGTAAAATAGGAAAAAAACACAAATCAAATGGCGTCAACCTGAGTATTTGGACTTATAGATCACGTAACATAACGGTATTGTTATGCAACTTCTCATGACTTACAGCAGAATGATGATCGTTCGTCTTAGTTTTGAACTCTTCAGTAAGCTGGATGTATTTTCCGATTTAGTTTAGTTTTCATGTAGTCTGCGAAACTAGATTTGTATTTTTTGTCCTTTGTATTTCAAGCCCATCAGTGTAAATTTTGTTTAGTTAATCCAGACCACAGTGTCCAGATAATAACCTTTTATGAGCACTTTGTAGTTGAGCTGGGACGAGGTATCCATGTGAATGAGATGCAGCATGAACATGCACAGCTTCTTGCGACAGAGCCACTTTCTCTCCAACAAGGTCCAAGTGGTGAACACGGTGAGTCACCCTGCAGCTGTGTAATGTTTCAAATTCAAGTTTCCTTTCTCATCCCTGAGAGCCGCCAGTATCACAGTGTCAATAGCTGGAATTATTTGCAATACCTCCTCCACTCAAACAGTATGGTCAAAAATGAACGTCTCTGCCAAATGCTGCAAACACTGGAACCAAGGAACCATAGAACCAAGGAACCATAGAACCAAGGAACCAAGGCTTGAAATAACCAGTTCCATCAAAAACTAGTTCCATGTCTTAATGATGAGATGAGGGGGGAGGTTTGAAAAACCATTTAAGGCTGTAAAAGCAGTTGAATGTTTCTAGATGGACAGAGAAACACGTTTGTTGTGCTTTGAAAGTTTAAACACTAAGGTATTTTCAATTAAAAATAAACATGTTTGTTAAGCTTTTAACAAAGTGTTAGTGTAAAATGAGTACATTTGGTTGTACTAAAGGACAACAAGTTGCTCCGGCTGTAACATGTAAGTGCTGATGATGTTGGACGAGAGCTGAGGTATATATATATATATATATATATATATATATATATATATATATATATATATATATATATATATATATTTCTTTGTCTGAAAATCAGTATTGAATAATAAAGAATCTCAATTTGTAATGGGAACTGCTTTCCAGTGCAGCGAGTGTTTATATTTGTGCTGCATTGTTAGAGAGATGGAGCGCGTTTTAAGTTCACCACTCCCTGTTCTTTTTCTTAGTATTGTGCAATTTCCATGAATCATGATTAGGAGAGTCCTGCTCTCATGTCATCATGTGGGTGTTGGTATTTTAAGATCTGTGGTTGTAGCACAGTTTGACAAAAACCATGGTGACTTTAGGGTTTTTTCCTGCCTAAATAAGTCTATTTTTAGTTCAGCTTTCATTCCTGGGGTTAGACATATTTTTAAAACTTTGCGTGGTTCAATGGAGAGGGACATAAAAGCGTAATTCTCTTTCTTCTTTTACTTCAGGTTCAGACGGAGTTCAGTTGTGTTGTGAACTTACAATGTTGGTGTCTTTTAAACAATTATTTAATCTAAAGCCCCCCCCCCCCAGTGTTTTCTGTCATTCCGCAGTGCTGATTATTGACATAATCAGGATGATATTCATTCGTGTGGCAAAGGGTTGCAATTTTCCTCTTCAGTTCACACAGCAGGAGTTACAGAGCAGTTGCTGCTGTTTATGGGTTGCTTTTGGTCAAATGCACTCGTCACCTATACTTAAAGAATATTTTAGTTTTGTTTTGAAGGGGTAAAAGTTGATAATGATCGAGTTGTGTTTTACTATTAATTTAATTGCTCAGGTTTGAAAAAGAATCAAATCGTTTAATAAAAGACGTCGGAATTTCTTTAAACGACCCAGTAGTTCTAAAAAACCAAGACCACTGATATCTGTGAGAATGTCAGAGTACAGCTGGTAGACACGAGAAGCAACTTAGTTCCAGTTAAATGCGGAGAATTTGAGGATTTTTCTTTTCATGAGGGTTGAGCTTAAAGCCTCAAGATGAGAGAAAAATATCCCCCACCCCCACCACACACACACACACACACACGAGCTCTGTACTTTGACACAGAATAGTGCTATAACTGTAGATGTATTGAAACAACAAAGGTCAACAGAACCAAAAAAAGGAAGCTGAGCAGCTTGAATTACAGTTTGTATAGTTTTGTTTTATAAAACAAGAGCTAAGCTTCCTGCAAATATGCTCGCTATTCCTTTGTGTATTCCTGTCTGCATTTTTGCATGTCCAGATTCCTTTAATAGTACATGGAAAAGTAGGTACTCTAATACCTTATTGTGAGCTGTATGTGTCTGGTATACAAGGGAGAGAAAGGAAATCCAACCCCAGACAGGCTCTTGTCATTTTGTTGTGTACTCATTTGTGTGTGTCCCATAACAATGGGCACGTATCTGCGAGCGCCAGTGTGCATTACTCTTTGCAAAACAGAATAAATGTTCTGCTGTAGCCAAAACTCCCTTGAAATACATTAACTAACCACGTAGTCAGACTCCTTGCAAGCTCCGCCCATAATCGTTCATCTTCATTGTCTCGTGGGTCAGGGTCATTGTACGTCACACGGCCTAGTAAAATGATTGACCCTGATTCAGTTCATTGACTATTTTTGACTTTTTCACAGTATTGATTTTTAACATGTCTGGTTTCAACCCCCCCTGTTCGAGTGGACCAATTTGGATTATTTTAACAGCTTGTCTTCTTTTTCTTTATTTGTGATGGCTTCAATTAATCAAACACTCGGTTCAGCTTCTGCATATTCAGGCACAGCTGCTCTCGTACCTTGTGAGTCCTGCTTGGTCAGGCAGGAATGACGTTGTTTTGGGGATACAGTGCAGCGGCGCTGGTGAGTCTTGTGTTATTGAACGAGGTTTGTAGGTCAACATTGATTTGATGGCGACACTGACACACCGTGTCGTCGTAAACATCCACAAAACAGTTGGGTTTAAACGCGGCTTTCTGTCAAATCAATGAAGCTCAAATGATACAACAAATATGCATAATCTCTGTTCTGTAGTGGGAAACCTTTTCACTGGTTGGACTAGATCGTGATGTTTAAACTAACACAGATCAGTCTCTTTCTTTTTTAAATGGTGTCCTTGTAATTGCATTATTCTTTTCATCGTGTCCTTCTGGAGACTTCAAAGCATACTGGAGTCAATGCCAATGATTAACAGTATGCAGAAATGATAATGAGTTCGTGCTCTTCAAAGACACCGTATTCTACCTCTTTCTGTCTTGTATGTCCATGTTTTAACTGTGGGTTTGCTCATCATCGCTTTAGGTTTTGGTGGATTAAGATTTCGTTGTATTGGATATTGACCTTTTGTGACCCTAACACATCATTACAATAGTTTTTCATTCACTGAAATGGTTTTCATAAAATGTTACTGCGTTTTTATTGTAATTTTGTGAAATGTTGGTTGTTTGCTTTCCGAGAATTATGAGAACATCAATAATTGTAATGTGGCTCATCAAATGTTAAGCTTCACTGATTTAAATCGGCACAAAAACTGAAAGTGTTTACACTGATGAGTTCCCACGGCTCATTTAAGTACATTTCATTTTCACGTGACACCATCAACCACACTTTAACATCCAATTTCAAGTCTTTGCACTGAGATGATAAAAAGAAGAATTAATAAATCTGATGGCTGGCTGTCACCTTCATGAACATGTCTATTCATAATCTATTCCAACTCCCCATCGGGAATGTGAAATGTTTGCTTGAGTCTGGCTTTTAATTCGCAAAAGGTGGTATCAGCAGTCCTTCAGAGGACCACGCAGGGTCAGATGAGGCAAGCACTCAGTCCCTACGGAGAATTTAGTATCACCAGTTAACCTTTTCATGTCATGGCCTGCGGATAAATCCCGAGTATCCCTTGAAAACAAACACAGTCACAGGGAGAACATGCAAAGTCCACGAGACAAGAACCTTCTTGCTGTGAGCCACTTCTCATCATTTCACTTTGATAATACAAACATAATCTTGAAAGAACATTTGCTTAACTGCAGTGTAATGGGGTTTAGGATCTAAAGAACACTAGATACAATGTCCCTGGTGTGTGTGTGTGTGTGTGTGTGTGTGTGTGTGTGTGTGTGTGTGTGTGTGTGTGTGTGTGTGTGTGTGTGTGTGTGTGTGTGTGTGTGTGTGTGTGTGTGTGTGTGTGTGTGTGTGTTATTAGTGTTGACTGATGCTATCGAGCCACTCCAGAGGGGACGCATGTGTAATGCCGACACAAGCCCAAACTGTCAACCCCTCCCTCCTGCACCTCAGTGCTCTGCTTTTGTCTCCGTCTTCCCTTTTAATGTCTCTCATTTTCTTTGTCGCGCATGTGTGCATCTGACTGCTCAACAAAGCGCCGCACTCAGTTTCAGGAGATATTTCCATTTTGAATTCGTTGCTAGTTGAGTTGTCAAATTGATGTTCTCACTTCCAGTAGCCTCTGTGTTTTTCCCTCTGCTTGCCTCCCTCTTTTATCCCTCTGGTCTGCAGCGATATCCTATTTACCAAAAAATCTTGGCTCAGAATCACATGGCTAAACACACACACACACACACACACACACACACACACACACACACAACCACCTCCTACCCATTGTGTCTAGCTGGCATGCTGATGAATGAATGAACCTTTGTGATGGTGTACCTCTGTAACCTAAACATTCACAAATCTCTGCCACATCTTTAAAAAGAAGCCCCAATATTATTCCCAAATCCATATTGAAAACATCTATGTTTGTACTGGATCTGGAATATAATCCTGTGCTGAAAGCACGCCTAATTCCCCAGCTTGGCTTTTTAAACATTTGACCAGCCTCCACTGTTTCATGTCGGATACGTTTAGAAGGATACGTTTACAGACTATATTAGGGATGTAGCTGATTGTCATCTGCTACATGGAATTTTTATCGCCTCCAGTGTTCTCCCATGGAAGAAGCCGATTGTTTTCTCATTCATAATTCAGCATGTTGCGCATCAGTGCTGACAGTTTATATTCCAACTAGAGACAGAACCAGCAGCAGCAGCTTTTAACACCAAAACAAAATTGAAATAAAGCATGAGATGTAATGCAATCGGACACCACATGTATTGATGCCTCGGCTCAGTGCAGCTGTGGTCTGATGGAACCAGCCAATCAAATCGGTTCAGGAAGTACCACTGTCAGCCGCCTTTGTTCCTCTCCGAGCTCGTCTCTCCAGCACTAAAGCACATGCTAATGAACCGGCGGTGATAAAAGAAAATTGATGTCTCTTTCTCAGTAGCTGCTGGCACAGCTTATGAGAAGGATTTACACTGCAGAGGATGATTCCATCTAAAATATGAAAAAGTGGAATTATCCCGACCTTACTGGTTGTATCTTGGCAATCTGAGGATCCTTTTCCTTCAAGAAAAGATATATTTATATTTCTAATTCATTTAATTTGTTTTATATTTATTTATATTGTAAATAGAGGATTTTTTTCTTAGAGTTCATAATTGCTAAACTGTCCGTTTTAATAGTAAGAAAAACTACTCGGCTGGGTTTGCAGATGCAGTAGTATATATTTTTACTCTGCTGTTTATTTTTCTTTTTTCATTTTCTCAGGGTAAATCACAGATTTCAGCTGCACTGTCAGAAGCTTCTCTTTTCAGCAGCTAGTGAACTTTTCTTTTATTTTTTATTTTTTTGGGCACTAATTTAGGTTGGTCTCACAGTCAGACCTGATCATTTTTTTTGTGACTCCGTGTTTATAGGACCATTTTAGCGATGTCATTACTCTCAACCCCACTGAGGTGAGATTGTGAATCTTTAGGAATGAATCAGGTCAAGAAAGCCTTAGGCGGTGGTCAGTTGTAGCCAGGTTGTGGTTGGAAATTTTGAGGAGGTAAAGACAACATAATGTCTAGGTGTGTTTTGATGGCACCATGTTGGTCAAATTAGATTAACTCTCAAAAAAAAAAAAAAAATCACTTAGCTTGTTATCTGTCCAAGGATAAAGTGCATTACACACTGCTGTTATCCACAGAGACACGTTGAATGTTGAGTGGAAACGTTTTTGTGTTTTATGGAACTACAGCAAAAATGAGAAAATTGTTGAAAGTGGCTCTCTGAGATATTTTGGATTAAAATGGCACACCCCCGTGGATACAGTCACTCTAATGGGCCCTGAATCAAATAGCATTTTCCAAAAACATGCTCTGAACATCTGAGTGCAAACTGCAATGAAACTGAGTTGCAAAAATGAAAAGGGGAGGTTAAGAAATTTCTGTTGCAGAAGAAACAGTCTAATGAGGCTTTTTCTAACATGCCTGGGGGGGATTATTCCTGTTTGAGCTCTCCTGTTGATACAGACTGTATCAGACTGAAATTGTTTCAATATTTTGAAGTATGTGCTAAATTTATTTGAAACCACAATATCCCCACCTCTGACATGATGACAGATGGGGTTAGACTTCAGCAGACCCCTGTGATTCTGAAAAAAGGATGAAACGGCTACAGAAGATGAATGAACTGATGTGTAATGACATGCCCTTTCTGATAGGCTAGTGATTTTATAATACTTTCTCCTATGGTGGCAATGAGTGACACCACACACATTATCGCTGGATACTTGATACAATCTGATAGATCAACAACACCAACTCTGGTTTTGACCCAAGACTGGCAGTAAAAGCAGACAGTACCTGACCCAGTCCAAGCAATTTTATTATGGACCTTACACTCATGTAGACCTCTGGTTTTACCGGGCACAGCAGCCTCAAGAGCCAGCCTCCACCCTAAACCCCATGCCTGATTATTCAAAGATAGAAGTGAAGAGTTTTGTCATACAACACAGATATTCATTTTAACAGAAATGAGGCAGTTTCAAGTTCCATTATATGATTTGTTGATAACTGCAATTCCAGATAAGTGAGACTGCACTCCTAAATAGTATTATTATTATTATTATTATTATTAATGTGGCACAATACTTTTTTTTCTCATTTACATTGTTTTGGTAATTCAGTACACTCCATCCATCCATCCATCCATCCATCCATCCATCCATCCATCCATCCATCCATCCATCCATCCATCCATCCATCCATCCATCCATCTGTGTATTGATCTCTTCCTATTCAGGGTCAGAGGGGTCTGCTGGAGATTATTCCAGCTGTCTTTGGGTGGGAGGTGAGGATACACTCTAGATATCCTCCCAGTCCATTGCAGGTTAAGTCTTAGATTTTTCATAAAGAATGCTTGCCATCTAAAAAGGTATTCAGTTCTTTTCTAATCAATGGGGTCTTCCTGTTTTAAAAAAATAAAATAAAAAGATGATTATCCATTCCATCCAACCATTTACTACTCTTTTTTAAGACTGAAGGAGCAGCCTAAGCAGAGAGGCCCAGACCTCACTGGCTACGTCTTCCAGCTTTTCCTGGGGAATATCGAGATCAAGAAATATAGTCAGCATTTCCTGGATCTGCCTTAGGGCCTCTTGTCGGTTGAATATGCCCAAAACGCCCCCCAAGGGAGACATCCAGGGGTCATTCTCACCAGATGGGGAGGAGAAGTGACTCTACTCAGTCGCTCACAGATGACTAAACCTCTCACCCTCTCTGAGGCAGAGTCCAGTCCCCCTACTCCTTTTACACAGGGGCTGAATAGCCCATAGCAGTAGACCCACTACCCCAGTCTGGCTCATTCTCCAGGACCAGTTTGCCTTGGGAGACCCTAGGCGCAATGGCCTTGACAACATAGCTTCTTGGATTATTTAGACACCAACAAACCCTCCATTGTGATAAGGTGGTGATTCAAGAAAGGAAAGTCAGAGAAAATTGAGGCAAATGTAGCAGTTGTCCTTGGACAAGAACGTATATCGTTCAAATTTCTTACATAACATATAAGTGTGTTTTCGATCCACTTCAAATGTCGGTTACTGTGTAAAGATGAAGAAGCGCAAGGTTTTTTCAATATTATGGAAGAAAAATTGCGGCAGGGTAGAGAGAGAGACACTCAAGGAAACGCGCTATAAGAAATTCACTGTATTTGGAGCTGACTGATATGAGTGAACTTAAAGAGAGGGTAACTACGGCAGCATTGATATAACAGAATATAATCGAGATTAAACGACTTTTAAGCTCTTCCGTCCATTAAAGGCGTGTGCTATCCTGATTTTTAATTGAACAAATCCTATTCATTCACTGCCTCCTTCTGAGTCTGTGGCCGTCGGTCTGCTGGTCTCCGTAGTTGCCTTCTCTGTCATGTCTCTCCCTCTCTTTTTTTTTCTTTTTTTTCTGCAAAGCCCTGAAATCAAACACTGCTACGGTCCCGTGTTGACAGTTTGATGTTGCGGCCAGCACTTCATGATTCATTAATTTTAGTCTCACAAGCACGTGAAGGACAGGCTGACAGGAGTTATGCAATAAAGAGCCTGTCAGCAGTGAAGCGAGGGAATCAGTGTTATGGTGCCTGTATGCTTTCCACTGTATCATTTTATTGCTGCATCTTGAAGTTATTTTACTTCAAGCAGAAACAATTACGTATATAATTTTTGGTCCCTGTCAAAGCTTTTGATAATTGTTTTTCAAGTCAAACTGACAAAAGTTTACAGACTCTATCTCTGAATATATAAAGTGACCTTTTTTTTTTCTTTTACTTTTGCTGACTACTCACACAGCTGATGAATAGAGAATCTTGCCATTTTGCTCAGCTTTGTCATAGGCTGTTCCTCATTTTGTCCCTACATATGTACCTACTTTTTCTTTTTCTCTGTGTGGTTTTTTTTTGGGAGGGGGGGGGGGGTACAATAGAGGCAGAAAAAAACCAGACTAACATCAAAGTACCTCAATTTAAAATGCAAAAATGACCCAGCGGACCATATAATCACATATTCCGTTCCAGCGCTGTCAAGTTTAAGAAACAATCCACAGTGACTTGCGTTGGTTATTTTCCTTCTAAGATGTTGCTCTCACCCAAAGAAAACCATACTGGAGGAATACATGTGAAATAGTGTGATGGATGGATAAAATAGAGAATGATGGCACCCGGAGAGCAGTTGTGGCGGGGGTAGATTTCCTGTGGTCGAGTGCTGCCTCAGCTGAATTGAGTGCAGATGAAACGGTGCTCTGTGCTGCTTCGGTTCCTGGAGAGATTCAGTGTGACTGCGGCCCAGTGAGAATGTTTTTGAAGGGAGTGAAAGCTCATTGCCATGATCAAGCAAAGCTTGGCACTGCTCTGTGTTACTTTCATGTCTATCACACTGATGGAGTTTGCATTCACAACTTTTTTCTGTTGAGTATGGACTGGCTGTTTCTACGGCATGCAAACTGTCTGTGAGTGTGCACGTGTGAATTGTTGACAGTTTGATAGAAAAAAAAAAACCGATGATACTGTGAATGGACATATACAAACAGATACAATTTGCATATCTAAGTATAGACGTATGTATTTGTCAACATTTTATTACAATTGCGTACATATTTGAAAACAAGACGGTTTTGGCTTAAAAAGTGTCCAGCAGTGCTGTGTGTGTCTGTGTTGGCATGCATGTGAGATTGTGCATGACCTGTGTTGCAAGCCAAATATACACAAGGAGCTTTATAGCTTGTGGCAACTATCTTGTGTGTGAGCCACCGATCTGTCTAGTGTGTGTGTGTGTGTGTGTGTTACAGTGAGGGGAATAGTAATGGCAGATGCTCTCTTTGGTCTCATAGATATGCTCCAGTGACGCTGCCATCTGGTTGGCTGAGTGGAGCTGGGGGCAAGATGCTGGTCACTGTGAAATCCCAGAGTGATGGGAAGGCTCGAGGCCTAAATCCACTTAAGACAGCGAGCAAAGTCGGCGAGAGGTAGAATGGAATCTGTAAAGGGGCGGGCAGAGGGTTTGGGGGCGTGGGGCGTTGCAGGTTGTAATGCCTTTTGTCCACTTAAAGGGGCAGATGGGGAGAGCGGTGCACTGGGAGAGTGCAGAGGGACAGAAATGAAGGGAGAATTAAAAATCAAATGAGAATCTAAGAGGTCTTGGTAACTAAAAAAAGGATATTTTGGAATTGTTTAACTGGCTAAATGGCTCTACTTTTTGTTTCTCAGTGTGTTATTAAATGTGAACTCCATGAAGTTTCCCTCTCAGCTAACCCACTCCTATTTAGAAGAGAACAGTTAATTTCAATTTTATTTTATTTATAAAATGTCTCTTACAACACAAGGTGCATCTGGGCGCTTTCCAGAGACCGAGAACATGACCCCCGAGCAAGTAATACATAAACAACGGCAGGTAAAACCTCCCCTAGTGGGAGAAAAACCTCAAGCCAAACAGTGGCAAGAAGACTCCCCTTTAAGAGGGAAGAGACTTTGACCAGGACCTGGATCATAAGGGGGGACCCTCCTGCTGACGGCCAGTCGGGTAGAGCAGGAAAAGGGAGATCAGAAAGAGCGGCGGTTGCTGCAATTTTACTGTATTAAAATAAAATAAAAAAATTAAAATTAAAAATTGGTCCCCCTTTTTCAGCTATAACCGTTCATTATGTAGAGCAGGGTTTCCTAAGCCTGGTCCTCAGGGCCCACTGTCCTGCATGTTTTAGATGCTTCTCCGCTTCAACACACCCTGATACAAGTAGCTGTGCCATCAGCAGACTTGTGCACACTTTAATGACAAGCCAGTGATGATTTTCATTAGAACCAGGTGCGTTAAAGCAGGGAAACATCTAAAACATGCAGGACGGTGGGCCCCGAGGACCAGGGTTAAGAAACACTGATGTAGAGCATCGATGAGGTCAGGCGCTAATATTGGAGAGAAGGCCTGGCTCGCAATCTCCATTGCCGTCCATCCGCCAGGTGTTTGATGTTGTTGGAGTAAGGGATTTGTGCAGGCCGGTCGAAGCTCCTCCACACTGAACTCATCAAACCATGGCTTTGTAGTCCTTACTTTGTATTTTCCACTCTTACACAGCGCATGCTTCGTATTGTCAGACTGCAAAGATGGCATCGTGTCGCAATAGTTACTGAGCTCTTCAGAATTACTTATTTTGTATCACAAATCTGTGCAAATGGAAAGCACATGTTGTTGATTTGCTACACCTGTGGCAACAGGTCTGATTGAAACAGCAGAATTTAGTATCTAGCAGGTGTGGCCAACTACTTTTGCCCATATAGTAATTGCGCATTACCACACTGTTGCCTCCATAGCTGCGTCTACACACAGTATGTAAGTCAGAGTTGCAGTGCAGAAATGAGATGGAGAGAAACGAGAGAGCTGGAGATGAGTGAAACAGCAGTGATTCGTGCTCTTTAGAAGAGGTTATCTTCGGCCTTACAGGCCTGCCTGTCTGTCTCCATCACATCAAAACACAAATGCTGCCTGTGGAGCTGAGCTACAGAGGGTTGCGGAGCACAGTCATCCTTTTAGCCCCGTCTTTCATCCTTCTGTTTCTTTTTTCACATATTCTAAAAAAAAAACCCGACAGTTTCTTGACTTTCTTTAATCCTGTTATGTTTTTCGTTCCCTTTGTATCTTATTTTTTTCCTGCTTTTTTTTCTTCCCTGTCATCAGCAAAAATACATCCAGGAGTTGATCTGAGATGAAGGGCATTGCCCCATGCGCCACACCGCAGTCCTCAGCTCTTTGAGACACCAGTTGGTTTATTGGTTTGTCTAGAAGTTTAAGAAATAGTTTAGACTGTTATAGACTGTTATTGCTTGAATTCTTTTAAGTGTGCTTTCACTGAGCATGGGGGCTGTTTTTATTTATAAGGAAAGTGGGAGTCTAACAACTGATGGATTAAAGGTCAGTTTTTGGTATGTTATATCTTTTGACAGGAAAGAAAAAATCGGTGTCACAAATTATATTTTTAAGAGACATATTTTTAAAGGTCAGGTGTTTCATCATGGTGCGTCTTTTCTTTTGTCGCTGGATTAATTGTGGTACTCCGTTATCAACCTCAAAGATGGGTTTCTGGAGCACAAGTTTTTCCTAAATTTGGGAAAGTGGGACTGCTTTTCACATAGCTGTCTCTGTTCATTCAGGTGCTACCTCAGAATGAAAAGGATATGCTTTATTTGGCAATATTTTCTCTTCTTTTTCTTTTCTAAAATAATAAATTGCATTTTTTTGTTCCAGATCCATTAAAAGATAAATGATTATGTTGAATAGAAAACCTAGTCCCGAAAAGAGTTGAAGCAGAATTATTTTTTCAATATCTAATGAATGGCTGTATGTGTGTGTGTGTGTTTGTGTATTTTTGTGTGTGTTTAAGGGATACAAGCGTCCCAAGACACAGTTTTGTGTACCATTGGCCCCTTTTTCATTGACAGATACCCCGTGTTTAACCCTGAATCTAGTGTGTCGCCTGTCCTTTTTACATGTCCTTTAACTGACACAGGCCGGCGTGTTGAGCTGGCCCCACCTATAACTCGCCTCTGAGGGTACACTTAATCGCGGGGTCAGGTAGAATGTAAACAAAAGTGACGCAGATTGGTGGCTTGTGGTTGGGATTTGTTGATGACAAGGGAAGGATGTGTGCAAGCTCCTCGTCCTCAGAGCCATGGACATCATAAATCAGCATATTATAGAACCGTCATCTACTGGCCACTAAAATTACAGACCGCTTCTGTGCAAGACATGGAACTCGGGTCATTAACAAACTGAAGAACCTCAGAAAGAAGTTATTTGCGGCCAATGAAACTGGGAAGCACATATGACTGTTGTGGAGCATCATTCATAAAGACACCTAAACGAGACCCATATATAGGCTGGTTTTCCATTATTTTGGTGACTGGGATAGTTTTACTGGACCTTAAGCATTGTTGTATCTTGCATATAACATTTTGGAAACCTCCACCACTTGTATTCTTCTGTACTTCTATTTATTAGTGGTTGCCAAACAGTGAAGTGGTGCACTATCACTACCAAGTGAAGTGGTAAGTTTCCTAAGTCAGTGGATCCTACCAGGTCTGTCACTGTAATTGAGACTTGACGGCAGAAAAGATCCAGGAAGGGGTCTGGGACCGAACTCTATCCTCCAAGATGACAATGCTCACCCCCATAGGGTGGGGTTTATTATAGATCACCTCCAGAATTTGGGAGCGGAGATGATGGAATGGCCTGCCAGCAGTCCTGACCTCAACCTCATTGAACACTTGTGGGATCAGCTGGGGTGTGCTGTTTGTTCCAGAGTGACCAACACAACCACACTGGCTGACTTGCACCAAACGCTGGTTGAAGAATGGGATGTCTTTCCACAGCAGTGTCTGACCAGCATGAGGAGGACGTGCCAGACTATCGTAGGGTGTTCATGGTTCTTCCACACGCTACCGAGGCTCCTGTTTGTTAAATGTATAAATTGTTTAGTTGCCAATATGTGTTGTTTCTTTAAACTTTAATCATCCAATCCACCAAATGAGAATGAAAGTTGTTTGGGATTGGCAAAGAAGATTTGGCAAAGTTTTCATGGGTGCAACCCAGATACTTAACTGTCTTGCTTATCCCACAAATGCATGTTCCTTACAAATGTGGCACCATTTAAAAAGGAAATAAACAGGCTTTCCAACGGTGTGAGATTTATTGCCAAGAAGCATTGTTACAACAAAGGAATAATCTACCAACCGCTAATTTCTTTGCTTTTTGTGGGAAGTTTATATCACACTGTAATTCAAATGTTTCAGCAAGTTGCCTGTCTGGATATGGATGTTGCAGTTGTGCATTTTAGCTGTACCTCTTGTTTTGTAATATCATTTACAAAGCTGTACAAGAAACAGACTTAGTCCTGGCCATTTGCTATGATTTACTACAGCTTGAAGTTTTCAGGTAGGAGGAACAAAATCCAGAAATCAAGAAAAGACTGATATTCAAATCATGTAATGTTCATGCTCATTTGTTCTGATGTTTAGGAACTGATCGAGATACTTGTTAGAACTTCTTTAAATTATGGGGTTTTTTTTGTTTGTTTTTTTTACAGAACTATTTTCTCTGTAGTTACTTGTCTCTTTTCTTCCTGGTAGAAATCTTTCAGATTCACACCAGTCTACGTCTATGAGTCAGCAGCGCAGTGCTCTCTTCTCTGTCATTTCCATGTTCTAGTTGCCCAGAGTGTATATTTAGAGCTATACAGTATATATTTACAGCGTCACACTCATTATTTCCTCTGTTCTTTCTTAGGCACTTGCATCTCACCGCGCCTACCTCTTAACGGCACGCATTCCCACCAAGGTAAGAACATCGGTTTTGCTTTAAGTCTGCTTGCATGGCAATGAAAACTTTTTCTTTGTTCCTCTAATAACCAGTAATGTTGCATCAGAAAAAGCATCTTCTGGTCATGAAAGAAAACAAATCACAAAATGTAGATGTGGGAGTCACACCATGTTATAGTTTAAATCTCTTTTCAGGGTGTGCTGAATTTTTAAACTTGCACTAATTAATTTTAAATAGAAGTTCAGTTGTGTCTAAAAGATTTGTTTTGGCATGTTATAGCTTGTTATAGCATTTTTCACAGACACCAAGCAGACACCAGTTTTTAATTTTAAGTTAGAAGACTGAGGACATTTCTGTAGGTCAACCCATGTCTTTAGTTATCACTGCAAATTTGCATCTAGTTATACCCAGGTAACATTCATTTTAAGCCATTGCATGTTATTATTGGCGATTATCATAGATGGTATCCATTCATTTTTTTATATACCCAATTAATCCTGCACAGGGTGATGGGGGTCTGCTGGAGCCTATCCCAACTCATTACTGACAGAAGGCCGCCAGTCGCCAGTGCTGCGCAGGTCCACGTATATAGAGACAAACAACCATACACACTCACACTCACTCCTACAGGCAATTAAGAGTCATCACTCAACCTAACATGGACGGATGGATGGATAGCATAGATTATTCTTAAATATTGTATTAACTTTGAATTCTTAGTTACAGAAGGCAGCTATTCACCCCGTCATTTGGAAAATTAATATGCTGTTGCTTCCAGCTTCATTGACACTATCACATAATTATGTCATGTAAATAAACCAATTCAGATGTCCACTGAAACTTCTAGCAGCAGCTCTTCCTTTCACTTCTGCCATCATTTACCCTCATATCGGACTAATGCCACTGTTTCGCTTGGTTGGGGCTGCTAGATTATGCTTTTTAATGCATAGGAAACCTCACATGCATTACCTGTTTAAGTTTACTCAAGTTTATTGCCTAAATTGAATACGTTTCAAGAATAGTCTTATGAGTACCACAATGTAAAACTAGGTGGTTGAGCAGTGAAGGTATTTACTTTACTACAAGCATTGCTGGAGTTTTGAGCTGTGTACTTTTCTCTTTGGCCACGGATCTTGAAAGTTGGTGTGATTGTACCAGAATCAAGAGACCTTCTGACACACTTGTTTTTGTCACAGACAATGTCAGATCGGTACGTCACCACAGCTAAATATAGAAATCAGCCACTTGGTGTGGTTTGCCATGTTGCTTACTCCATCATCTCCATCATCTTACCCCAGCTGATCTAACGACAACTTAATGGCAGCAGGCAATCTAATAAGCCAGCATGTATGAACTTGTTTACATGCTGAGATTGACTCAGTCACTCAGCACTGGTGAATAACCCCTTGACCTGCCGGACTGTTTACTTCTGTAAAAGCAGAAGCTAAATAGAAAGTTACCCACAACCCAATGCATTCAGCAAGTATCCTGCATGGGGAACAAAACGTCTGTGCCAAGTAGATGATTTCTCTGTTTGCCTTAGTCACAAACTAGCCTGAACCTGTCAGTGGGTAAAGCTTTTTACTTTGCCCTAAGTCCCTCTCAGATGTTGGTTATCATTCAGCCTTTCTGTGGTTGCCAGTCAGCACTGGACTGATAATAAAGACTTTTCTACACATTGAAAATTAGATTCAAAATAGTTGGGGAGGGCAGCTATTCCATTAACAAAAGCTGGAAGGTTTTCTTCGCATTTTAGAACATCTGATCGATCTTTATTATGTAGTTTGATGAGTTATCTTTATCCGTCAGGGTATTGGGTGGAGTTGGTTCCCCTCCAGTGGGAAGGTCACCAAATCAATCTCTGAAAACACATTCCCCGCCAAAGTGTCCCTGGGTAAGACGCCGAACCCCATACTGCCCCCGTTGCCCCAGCTATTCATCTTGCCAAGAAGCCTTGTGTTTAGTTGACTGCGTTCATTAAAAAAACTGACAGTTTTACTGGAAGTAAACGGGCTGTAAGAAACAATCATATGATGTAGTGTAATTCTAGTGCTTTTAACCAAAGATTCAGTAACTGATTCTATTGATTAATTTGCATCCCTGTCTTTTAGGTGGGGTAGTTGCGCACCTATTTGGTGAAGAATTAATCCCCCCTCTTACAACCTTTTAAAGGTCTCGGTCTTCCTTCTCTTTGAAAAGTTTTAATAAACCTCGTTTTGATTACAACCACAGATCACCTTCTGCTTTCCCGAACGCCAGTCCTGCAGCTTTCTCATTTTCATCCTCCACTTCTTTCTCAGGAGTTTAGATTTCTACATCTTTGTCCGTCCTTCGCCCCCTTTCCCCTTCTTTCTGTTTTCCTCCCCCACTCTCCACTGTGCCAGAAGTCAGCAGGGACAACCAGGGGCCTTGAAACTGATGATTTTTAATCTCGGAGGAAGCAGTTTATGGTTTTTATATTAGTAGGGACTCATTGCAATTAAATATAATCATCATTGTTCAATTACTAAGTCTTTTGCTTACAATTTTTGTGCAGAAAACGGTCAACAGTCATTACTGTAACTGGCAGACAAGAAGCAGCTCTCAGCTTTATTAAAGTCTTTATCACTAGAGTCTGAGCAAAACAAAAATGATTGTGCATTCTCAGTTTAACACATTGTAATAAAAATAGCACTTTTGTCTGCTCTAAGACGCTGGGCGTTTGTCCGCTGTGGACACAGACTGAATTTAGCACGAGTAAGTCCCAATGCAGTTAAACACCAGGCTGCATACTTGCAGCTGATTCCCCCTGCAGCTCTTTTATTCTGCTCTCAGTTGGTTACTCTGTCTGTATGCTTCTCCGATTGATGGTTTGGCTCCTCTTGAGGAGCTGCAGGGCCTGTCTGTCTGTTAGTGTGTCCTCCGGTGTGTGAACGCACACTTTCTCACGCACGAAAACAATCTTATCTCCCTTGTGGCTTTTTGTCTGTATTTCTTTTTCTTTTTTAAATTCAGCTTGGTTTTGTATACCTTAAACTCCTCAGAAATCACAGAGGATGCCTTTTGAAAATCAGATATCTGACATATAATGTCATAAAAACCACGGAATAAAACCTGATTCCGACATACAGATGCAGCTACATAAGATCCTTAATTGTGTCGTAATAAAAGTCAACATCATCACTTATGTTTTATATAAACAATCATTATACATATAGTAATTTCACTTCAAACAGTCTGGTGCGGCAAAAAGAGAAGAGGATGAACAGTTCAAGTGACAGATGGACAGTGAACAAATGATTAAACGATCAGCAAACAGCATTTGGTTTCTCCATACACCTCCCAACATGACACCTTGGTCACTGGTTGGAGTCCAACTTTACACCACTGTGACTTAAGTCTGGTCAAAATGTTGGCGTTAAATTCATTGCAGAAATAAAAAATAATGAAATAAAATGAAACTGTTTAACTTATACTTTGTATTTGCTAAATATTTAAGTAGGCAGCAAATAAGGTGCATTACAGCAGAGAATCAGCATCTAGTGGAAGTATTAGTGCAGACAGGTGTTCCCCATTTCAGGTTCTCAGGGGCCACTTCCCTGCATGTTTGAGATGTTTACGTGCTTCAGCACACCTGATTCAAATGACTGGGTCATTAACAGTCTTCTGCCGGTCCTGATGACAGGCTATACGTTAGGATTTCATCAGGTTTATTGAAGCAGTGGGACATCTAAGACGTGTAGGTCTCCTTAGAACCAGAATTGAGGATAAAAATGCATGTATATATATATATATATATATATATATATATATATATATATATATATATATATATATATATATATATATATATATATATATATATATATATATATATATATATATATATATATATATATATATATATATGTGTGGCTCTTGGGTTATACCGAACTTGGTGAAATAACAAATTTGTACACAAATGTAGCACATTATGGTAGAGATATACAAAGTTACGCTTGTTGTGGTGGCACCGGTGGGCGTGTTATCTTCCACGGGCGAATTTACAAGACTGATTATCTGTAATCACAGGTGCAGTCACCTCATTTCAGCAATGACCAAATCATACCAGCGGCACAAATTAACACAGTCTCCGATGTGCGGATCTGCTGATAATCATGAGCCACTACTTTACAAACAACCCACATGCAGCTTGTTTCTTAGTTCTCTGCTCTGCTCGGCAAAGACACAGCTCATGAACATTTGGGCAGTGACATCCCAGCTATAGATTTTATGCTATGTTTATAAAACTCTCATAAATACTAACGAGGCAAGGCTGGGCAGCAAACTGATTGTGCCCACATCTGCCAGGTTTCAGGGAGATTTGACTCAAATACAGGAAACTAAGAGGCAGGAAAAACTATTAAAAAAAAAAAAAAAAAAAAATTCATATACTTGAATTTATCACAGACTCCTCTGGTGAAGGTGTTATAAATTTTATGATGTGTGTGTTTTCGTTTTGTTTTGTTTTTTTTTTTATTTATTTATAGGCTTTCTACTTTATTTCAGTTCTGTGGGACCAAAAAGAAAAAAGTTGAAAATGTAGGTAATTTTTGAATACTCTATCTTGATAGCATAACCACAAATTTGAAATAAGAAGAGCAGTATTCGCACACACATCTTAGGATTTAGATTTTACTTTTCTAGATGTAGGACACAGGTGTCGACCATCATAAAAGAGGATGACGAGAGGAAGTCCAACAAGAAGCCGCATTCAAGATCAAAGAGAAAACTAGTATTTAAAAAAGGAGTCCAAAAGAGCACAAGAAAATCAGCACCATAACGTAAGAAAAGAGGAGAACACAGAAAGAATCAGATAAACCCAGAATCAAAGCCCCAGGACCTTTACATCACAGTAAATTGCCACACTAAATGCCAACTTTTTAATGCTGTTATTATTATTATTAATGATAATAATAATGTTGATGATGATAATAATTTGTTGTTTTTTTTGTCAGGTGTGAAGTTGTTCTTAAATAGACAGGTTCACTATGTGAACATCAATTGCACCAGAGGTGTATATTTACTGCACCTCCTATCATATAGTGTGTAATGAGACGGAGAGCAAGTAATGAGCAGTTAATCAGCCTACTGTCTTCTCAAAATGATAAATAGTTTTAAATACTCTCAGTTTATATGTTCTGTGGCCAGAGCTTGTACAGTACATTAGCTCTGTGCAGATTTCTGTGTATCCTCCTGTGTTTTTGTGACGAGTCTTACTTTTTGTACTACAAATTCACCAGCTCTAGGTATCTGAGAATAAAAATCTGAAACGTAAACTTTTCTTTGATCATCTGGTGCCTTGTATTACCTCGTCCTTTAATGTGCCTGTTCCTTTCTTAAACCTGAACATTTTATCAGCCAAGTTGTTATTTCTTCTTTTATTTTACCGTTTCATGGACATATTTCCAATTTAGAAAGTATCATTTAAATTTTGAGTGGTCATGTGTAGATGCTCTTTGTGTGTACCGTTGACAAGCATTGTTAAAAGAAATACACACTCTCACTGCATACTGTAGTCAGACGGTAGACGGATTTAATCCGTTCTCTCCGCATCTCTGAGCCAAATCTCAGGAGCTCAAGGCCCACCTGGAGTTGTCTGGCCTCGCTGCCTGGCCTGCCCTCAGGCACTCCATGTTACTGAAAGAGCAAGAAGCACAGGAAAACTGAGCTCATTATAGACGAGACATTTATATGCACAGGATTCCCATCTTGCATCAAATGTTTTCTTTTTTTAGGCATCCGATTCTTTTGTCCTATAACAGCGTCTTGAAATAGAGTTTTAAGCAAGAGGAGCCATTTGGTTGTATTCAGAGGGTTTGAGCAGCTGTAAAGCAAAATATGTTTTGACTTGTATTTTTATATAAACGTGGCAATAAGACGCATGCTGACTTCTAACAATTCACAAAGCAAGCTGTAAATTGTAAAAGAAGACGCGTGCATGAATCTCTGCGTGTGTGTGGTTTTACTTTATCTGAATTTATTAAGTTAAGTATTGACCGGCAGATTGGAATAAAGATCTTAGTGACTGTTGTTGTAGTTGTGCACGAACATCTGTCTACCGCAGCTATTCAGAAACCAATCACATGTCTGAATACCCTGACAAAGAAACAAAACATTACAGAAACCATTCATGTTAATTTTGGAATAATTGTACATGGTTTCCACAAACACTGACAGTATTAGACATCATCTGAGATTCACTCTTGGAGATGTACTCGCTATCGGATGCATTGCATCCTGTAACAAACAGTAAATCAGAAAATATTTAATATTTATTTCATTGCGGCCTTCCATATTTATTGCTTTCAGCGATGGTATAACTTTTAATGCAGTTTCTGTGTTCATCTCTTTTTAGGTGGAACACTCCTTTAATTACCTGGAGATCCAGGGAATTGCTTGCAACAAGCCGACACAGGTACAGGACTGTATATACTCTGAAAACACAAAATAATAAAAAAATGGATCTCTCGCTCTCTCTCTCTCTCTCTCTCTCTCTCTCTATATATATATATATATATATATATATATATATATATATATATATATATATATATATATATATATATATATATATATATATATATATATATATATATATATAGACACACACACTCATTGACTTCCCTGTTGAGAGCACAGACTACAGACTTTGAGGTTGATTAAATTATAACCATAGAAGTCATACAAGAAAATGAACATCTGTCCTAAGTTCAGTAATAAAATTAGTGTTAAAAAAACATCTATTGAAAGGACTATGTGATCTATTTACTTGTTTTCAGGCTGACAGATGGACGTTATCTTGTGGAAAGTATGTTGAATGCTGGTATGATCCTTTAAACGAATCAGTACAAGACGCACCAACAACAATGATGTTTCGTTGACTGCAGCGAGCTGCCAGTCAACAGAAGCTCTATAACAGCTGTGGGGGATAGTTGGATGTGTCATTTACACCTTGCATTATAATTTGGTAGATGTACTGGACATGCGCCCTACATAATTAAAATTCTTCAGATCTTTTTCAGTTTTACGTATGCTGTTATGTTTCTGGCCCATCTTGAAATGTGAAATGTGAAACAGCGTATGGATGGTTTTGTTTGCACTACGCTGTGATTCAGGGTTGCTTTTTTCCCCCTCTCCTTTCATATTGTTAAATGGCTCACTGCTTGTTTCATATAAAATGTTCAATAGTTGTTTTGTTTTTGATGACGTAGAACAAAACACTCCTAAATGTTTAGCTTTTATTCATTGTGGATAATTGTGGATATTGATTATGATGCATCTTGAATATGCTTTAAGATGAATGTGAATCGTGACATACATAAAGTTTCAAAGGGTCTGAAAACTTGCTATCAGCCTCTATGGGAGCAGAAGAGGTGGAATAGGAACTGAGATGAAGGAAGTCACACATATGAATTCATATGAAGGCATAATACATTCATGTTGAATCTTTTTCAAGGTTGCAAATTTTCGACTATCAAATAAGGCTAAATGAGTGCAGGCAATAAAAATGCAGTACTTTTTTTCAGTAAGTCCACATGTGTTTGATATGCAGGTGTAGGTGGATCCACTGACATTGTATAGGTCACTATTTATAAATGTCTTTTTCAGTTATGCATCGAGTACGAGCGGGGTTCGTTCTCTGTGAAGCTGCCCTCCACAGAAGAGGTGAACGAGGTGGTGGCTCACATAGGAAACTGTCTGCAGAGGATTTGTCCCAGTTTACCACCTAGGTACGTTTGTTTTCCGTGAATTTGTGTCATTACACAGTACAGACTGATGTGGGTGGTGATTGTGCAGTATGTCCAGTGATGAGCTGTCCCTCACTCGTGCAAACATCTAAAGATTGAAGTGTTTTTACTTTTCTTTCCTGCCTCATGAATGAGTATAGTCATCCTAAATACTTGTATTGTTTAACAACTCCTTGTCCATGATATTGAGGGTTTGGTCAGGGGCTTATCCACCTAAAGTCGACCACCACCTCCATTCTCTTAACGACATTTAGGAGCAGATGATACTTGCTAAACCCTTCTATGACGTCTTTAAAAAACTTCTGCAGCTGGCATATCTCATGGATATCCTGAAAATCTGAGGTGTAGCTAGTGTGTACCCACTTTCTGGAGTTGACTTATGTCAAATGCTCTCGCTTGTGTTTTTCTTCTCAGTAAATTGATAAAGAAGTTCTCCATGGAGCCTCCAGACAGGCTGCCCTCCCTACATACGCTCTGGGAGAACAACAAGCCTTCTGACCCTGGACCCTGTGGTACATACCTGTCACTTTACTCTGATGACATCATACTGCTAAAAAAAAAAAAGAAATATATCTTGTGTGACATGAACCCACTACAGCCACTGGTCCAGGTATCCCTGAATTCCCTTCTCCTCTTTTTTATGATTGTCTCCGTTTTTTAGGTGGGTTTTCTCAGATGTACAAATGTGTCTGTGACTGGTTGGGGCTGCCGTACCGAGAAGAGGTGCAGTGGGTAAGTATTATTTATATTCATTTGTGACATTGCGCTTCAGATTTCCCTTCAGTGCTGTTTGCCGGGTGCATAAATCTGAAGTCTTTTCATAAACAGCATAGCTACAACACCATATGTAGGTTTTTTTTTTCCTCTTTCTTTTCAGGACGTGGACACTATTTATTTGACTCAAGACACCAGGGAACTAAACTTGCAGGACTTTAGCCATCTGGAGAACAGGTGAGCGTTTTCTTTTTTCTTTTTTAGTATTAGTTGAGTATACCGGCAACATGTTAGAATTCAAGCCACACAGAGAGGAAGTTCACATGAGGAACAAAGGAAATAAATATGATATAAATCTGATAAAGTCACCTCCGTTATGATGGTACGACTGAACAACGTTTAATGGCTGCTCTGACCTTTTCTTTCCTCCACGTGTCCTCAGGGATCTGGTAGCTATAATAGCGGTCCTGGAGTTCAACCAGTGGTTCACCAAGCTCTCCACAAAGGATTACAAACTGGTAAGTAGCTCTCAAATTCAAATATTGGAAACAGGGGGTGTGTTGTCCCCCTGACCATATGCTGTATGTTGTCCAGTGTGAGGTCATTCAAGTATTTAAAAATCATCCGTAGGTCATTTAGAAACGGTAACATCACATTGCAGAACAGACTTTACTGTCTACAAATACTTTCAGCAGCAGAGCAGAAAAGAGACAAATCACAGCTTGATAGACGGTGTTGCTGAGTTGAGCTGTGTTTTAAGGGTAAAATCCGTACCAGTTTCTGAGATGAGTCTAGATTAAATATACGGTCCTCCCTAACCTAGGTAAATCCTACATTTGCACTCTGTGAGAGATGTGTATCCTTTACACATACCCTTTTTGATGTTAAACCCAAGATAACACAGTTTGAGTTGTCGTGATCTTATGCAACTATGGCAACTGTGCAGGGTATAGGACCCTCGAGAGTCAGCATTTATAACCTAGTTGATGGATTTGGTTCCATGATGGTCAAAACAAGAAACCTCCACTTGTCTCTTTCTTTCGTGTCTCCTTCTTTAGAGTTTATTAACTCTGCACATTTCTCTTCCTTATCTGAATGTACTGTAGTGCAGGCATCTTTCCTCCTTAATTTTGCAGACTGTAGTTATAGCTGAATTTGTCTGCTTTTTACTGAATAGTTGCTGCTTTGTGTCCACAATCTCCCCCTCCAGTCATTGGACCGAGGATCAGTCCAATGTTTTTGTGTGATAAGACTCCTAATCCAGAAGAGACAAAGGGGCTCAATGTCCCCGGCTGTTGCCCCCCTGCAGCACTCCATTAACAACTCTGCATCTCAAGGCTTTGCTAAGTCACAGCAATTACCGCATGCCGCTTCCTCAGTCCCAACAATTACCTCACACCTCCGTCACAGCCAATTCTTTTTGTATCGACATTTAAAAACCCTGTCCTTCTCCATGCCGTGACTAAATATAAGCGCAAATGCTCTCACAGGCAAATTTGCAATCTGTGAGAGATGTGTATCCTTTATCTACTTTAGATTAGAAGCAAAATGCCTATTTCTTAGTATACATTAAGTGTGTGGCTCAATGGAAAGAGTGAAAGGGAGAAATGCCAGATGACTAATGAAACAAGTAGGAAGGTATCAGGAGAGATAAATCAGATTTGCACAGATTTAAAGACAAAACTTTACCATTTAAAAGATGGCAGTTAAATCAGTAGATGCATACAAGTGAAACCTGATGGCCACACAGCATGAAAACATGAAATATAACATCTATGCTGCTGAACATTTCATGTAAGACTTTAAATGTCTAAAAAGGAGCACACTTCGGAGCATGGAAATGAATGAAAATGTGGCTGACGCAACACTAAATCCACATCCCTCAACCCCTGCAAACGACTCTCACATATTCTATCAGAGCAACAGAGCAACTTTCAGCACAGCGGACTTGATTATATTTCTCAGACATTCACAAAGTCACGCACCCACCCACCCACACGCACTCAGGAGGCCATCGCAGCGCCAGATTATGCTGTTCATCCTCAGTTCAATCAGGCTGTTTCTCTTGTGGTCTCAGCAAGATGCCGGGCCAAAAATGAAGTGGAAAAGGAGAAAATGAGAGGACTGCAGTGATAAAAGGAATAGCCCTCTGATTACCTCATGATCACTCAGCATGTGCATGTGCTTACGTGTGCAAAAGCATGTGGTGTTTCATCAGAGTGGGTCAGAAAGAGGAGAGCATGACACAGCTGTTTCTTTAATGAGTGATAAATGGTGCAATCCACATTCAGCATCACTGTGCTGCCCCCACTAATGTTATTGTGGTCACTGTGTAAAACACATGCTGCTTTGTGTTTTCTACTTGTGTGTCCCACTGCCACGATGGCCCTTTTATTCCCAGTTTTACTTTATTCGCTATTCTTATATTGTCTTTATTTGTTTTACGTCTTATCCGTCGCTGCCCCCCATCCCTCTCATACCTCGCCTAGATTGGCAGTGACTGTGCAAACAACAGTCTGTTTTTCTGTTTTCCCATCATTGTCTCTCTCTTTCCATTATCACTCCGTTACTCCCTACTTTTTCCCTCTCCTCACATCGGATAAATTTTGGACAATGTCTCTGCTGTTGTGGCCACACAGAGGCTGCAGGCGAACACAAACGGCCCTTGTGGCAGTAATGTCATTCAGCAAGAATAATAACGACACAATGTTCCAGTAAGGTCCTGTTATCATATTGTAAACTGTTTGTGTTATGAGTCAGTGCAGATAATTAGAGACCAAACGCAGGATTGTAAAAAAGCAGTCTCTGTGTTGAAACGTACCATTTGTTTCTGAGAGTGATGCAGCACCCTCTGAACTGGGTCAGTGAACATCTAGGTAGGGCATGGACGTTCAACTGTTGAATATTTAATTTTGTCTAAATTTGAGTGCTTTTGCTCCCTTGGCTGTATCCTCCTGTGGTTTTGATACCACAGAAGCGAGACAACTTTCTTCCTCTGAAGTCTGGAAAGTCTTTCTTTCTGCTCACGCTGTGTCATGCATGAATGGGAGACAGAGAATCCTCTTGTTTGCATCTTTTTTTTATATTCTACAGTACAGTTTTAATTAGCATAAACAGCTTTCTGGACACATTTTTGCATGAGATCACTTGTGAGAATCACTAAATGACCTTGCATGTTTCAGTCTGGCGTTTTTGCCGTCTCAGATAAAAGTGTGTGACGAGCATCAGAGCCTGTTCAGGTATTCCATTACATTTATGTTTTTGATACAATAAAGTGATCAAAAGCACTTTAATTAACAGTGAGACTTGGAGCAGCTACTTATTTTTAAGTTTAAACCCCCCGCACATGTGTTGGCATCAGCAGCATTGTTGTTTATGGATTCTGAATAGACCTAAGCGTTACCAAACGGAAAAGTGGGAACATAGGATCATACTGGAAACATTGCTTCTATCAAGAGTTGAGAAAAGTTCAACTCAGTCAGTTTAATTGCAGCTACGCATTGGATGCTTGTTTGTTCTCTCTAATCACTTAAAAAGCCCACTCTGCTGTGGTTGACCACCTTATTGGCTCAAACGGTGGATTAGAGGGCAGCTGCTTGCTCTGTAGTCCCTGAACCTTCCCCACTACTCATGTTGTGTCACATGATGATGTTGAGAAGTAATAAAAGGAAAGCCAGGTTGCGTCCTCTAAAGGCAGAGAATACCTCGCTTTTCTGCAACCCCGCAGACTTTCTACGCACACAAACTAGCAAGAGGATACAATGAAGGGGGGGGGGGGGGTCCTAATACACTTTGTGTGCCCTTTAATGTGTAATATTATTTTCTGTCTTTCAAAGGTTCCTACTAGTAGAGTCAAAGTCATTGGCCAGATGTGTGTTTTCAGTCTGCAGATGTGTGTGAGCAGATCCTCCGGGTGGTGTCTCGCTCCAGTCGACTGGAAGAGTTGGTTCTGGACAACGCAGGGCTCAAAACGTAGGATCATTCAAACTGCTCTTATGGATTATTGATTGCATTTATGAAAATATAATCTGTATGAACATTTTAGCAGGATGTGTAGATCATTTGGTCATTTCAATAACCAGGATGGTTGCACCATTAAGTCTTTATAAATCATATGTATTTAGCCGCACTCATGAACTACTATATATGAAAGTTCAAACTTAAAACTCTGGTGTGTCTTTTTTAATTTGAATTAAGAGATAAGACATTGCTTGAGACAGATTTGTGACTTCGGTGTAGTTTAATACCTGGTGAAACTGCATTAATTTACTCTATAAAGACATTTTATGCGGCTTTTGTGTATTCAGTTGTTTAGAGACTTGTTAGTAAGCTCCCCCCGCTCGTCCTAATGTAACATTTCAGAACAGAAAAATGAAGCTTTTCATCCTGCAATGACAACAGAGGAATATTTTTGTTGTCAAACCCTTTAATTTGGCTCTGCATGTGTTGTATAGTGGCCTGAAATGTACAGTTAACCCTTTTCTGACCTGCAGTGACTTTGCTCAGAAGCTGGCTGCAGCCCTGGCCCACAACCCCTGCACAGGACTCGCCACCATTAACCTCGCCAACAATCCACTGGAGGACAGAGGTATGACGTCCCCTCGTATGCTTATCACGGGTTCATCACATTGCAGGGTGTAGTTCCTTTGTCTGTGCTCTCTAAATACAACTTTCTATTTTTACTGATGGTTGCGCTTTTGTGGGTAGAACACTGTAAATACCAAATCAGTCATAGTACCATTGGATTTTAGATAAAGTAATGTTTGTAAAATACTGTACAGGACAATAAACCTCAGAAAATGATGCCAAGAAATGGAAAATTGTCTAGGTGGAGGGAAAAGCCCCCAAACCAATAAAAATATACATGACTGAATAGAAATAAAGCGTGCGTATTGCTCCTTAACTCTTGAATATGCAATGATAGATCATGATTAGTATATTTACTTTACTACATCTAGTCATATGTATGTGGTTTGGTAGTGCAACTATTTTAATATTTCATCACCTTTTATCCAAAGGCCTTTCTCTATCCGGGTCACATGAATTAAAAATACACAGCTCTGACTATTTAGTCAATTGCACATAATCGTGCAACAGATTTCTATCTGTCATTAAGTCTGTGATTTATCTGTTGAGATGTAAAGTTTACCTCTGTGGTCTGCTGGTATTTCCTGACTCCTGTAAATAAATTTCATGCATATGTGTTAGTAGCTTTGTCTTCTAACTGTATAGAAGCTATTTTTGAGAGGGATGTTTGGTCATTTTTACCTGGGCTTTCTGCCACTACTGAGTACTTTTTTGATAGCAGCCTTATTTTTTATTCAATATCATGCAATGTTTTTATTAACAATAACAGTTTGGAGATGCAGATGAAACTGTATCTGTGGCTCTAAATGTCCCATCAGAGCGTTTTTTTTTTTCCATCAATTCTCTGGGTCTCTGCTTTTCTTTTGGAAATTCCTATTTTCTTTTCTATAAAGCCAACTTCAGAGTTGTCTGCTCTGGTACATCCAGCTTTCCATTCTACTTGAGAAACGTGTGTTTTTTCACATGAAAAAGCACATATGTGTGCTTAATTGGATTTACTTAATTTGTGTTACCGTTTAGATAGATTTGTTTAACCTCTGGAAACTACAGCCTTTTACAGTGAGCAAATCGCACGCATTCACTCGCATCACATAATCATTCAGGTGGGATTTACAGGGTGTGGTATATAAGAAAAAAATGGATATATATGTCTATAATGAGCATACCGCAGATTTCCTGGTGGGATTTTCAGCCAAAAATAACAACATAATGCCAATATTAGAAGACTAACTCGGTCCAAGTAATCTTGTACCACTGTTTCTTCTCCTGGTGACTCAGAGTTGCAAGGCTGTGCTGGCCTTCAGAGCAGCAAAGAAGAATTATTATTTTCAGCAGTATTGACAAGCATTTCTAATTCTGGTACTGGTATCTGAGCAACTCTCTTATTTATTTTGATCCTTTTTCTGGTTATCGGTACCTGTTTTGAGGTAAGTTTTTACTTATAAAGAATAAATCCCTGAAGTGATGCAGACTTTGAAGAGCACAAGCTGAAGCAGCACCAGGAACTGGATCTAACAAGTGTAAAGTTATTGTCTGTTTTCTCTCTCATGCTGCAGGTGTTTCCTCTCTGGGTGCTCAGTTTGCCAAACTTCGTATGGGGCTTAAGCATTTAAACTTTTCTAAAACCTCATTATCACCCAAAGGTATGTGATGTTTTCTTATAGTGTTAATAAATAAACAGTTGATGACATTGGGGGACTTGTTGAAAATGGCAATAAAAATAATTTTCCTGTTGTTTTTGTTTGTGTTTTAATTCTCATGCTGCCCGACAAGCTGATAAGACTCATATTTTCTGTTAGTCAGGGCTGCACATTTTTGACATGATGGAAAGTCCTTCCTGCATTCAAAAAAATGATAAAAAAGAACGACGGATATGCAGTTGCTCTTTATCATATTTGCTAGATTAAAACTGTCCGTTGACAATTACTTGTAGGTTACATTTCTTCTTGGTTCCCATCCAAAGTAAATACTTGAGCACAGCTCAGTGCAGGCGCAGCCTTTTGGGACTCGCTGCAAACAGGCTCTTCTCTCAGGCAATCAATAAAGAGCTATCGTATTCCACAGTGAGGCTGAGAGAGGGCTTGTGCTGCTTAAACTCGATCCTGATAGCGTTGCCACTTGCTCAATCTATAATCTATGCACCCAGAGGATTTTTTTACTTTTATTCTTTTAACACCTTTTTTTTTTTTTTTTTTTTGGGATGTCATTTGCACATACTTCAGAATCTCCTGTTGTTCATTGGTTTGCATTCGTCAGTTTTGGTCATGACCGTGACTCCAGAGGAATGCATTGATTTTCAGGCCGAGTACTTCAGGACTTTCATTCAATATGTTAGTGGTGATGGACGTGATGCAGGTTATTGTAAGCAGTTTTCAAGTATAGGGCTGCACATGGGGAAAACATAAATCAATGCCTTTGAAAGCCCTTATAATGAAAAGTATTTGATTGTTTTGAAAGGTTGAAACCTGTCTATATCTTCAGTCATAACTCTTTATTTATATTTGATATATTTTTATGACATGAAATGGTAGAAAGTCTCCTTGTTATTGCTTGCTTGATCCAGTTCTTTCCTGTCTTCACCCAGAGCTCATTTCCTCTCCGGTCTCCCTTAGCTTGCCATCAAAACATCAAATAGAGATTTGAGGGCTCAGATAATGCTTACCCTGTGTGCTTGTTTATCTCTCTCTGTGTGTGTGTGTGTGTGTGTGTGTGTGTGTGTGTGTGTGTGTGTGTGTGTGTGTGTGTGTGTGTGTGTGTGTGTGTGTGTGTGTGTGTGTGTGTGTGTGTGTGTGTGTTTTAGGTGTGAATAGCCTTTGCCAGTCACTGAGTGCCAACTTGTCCATCCCCAGCAGCCTCGTCCATCTGGACCTCTCAGGGAATATGCTCAGAGGAGATGACATGCAGGTAGACACGCTTCCAAATAGACTGTGACTTCTTGACACTTTTAAATGACACGAGGTAGTTTAAAATCAAACTAAACAAAAATTCATATTTGTTTCTAACTTTTGTACATAATGGAATTTGGTGTTCCTGCACGTGACTGTCTCCACAAACAGTTTCTTATCCATCATTTTGGTGCTACAGTGATACAGTAACTCCGGCCTGATTAAAGCATCTGTGCAGAGACTTTTTCAGATTCAGTCAAAAATTTATTTATTTTTTTTTTTTTTTTAAAGACAGTCTGGTGAAGCCATGAGAGAAGGGGTTTACTTTGTGACCACATATCCAACACAAGTAGCATTGTTTTATTGTATTTTATTATCTATGCACTCATTTTTATCAGTTGAATCATTACCAGGAAGAAATATTAGTTACAGGGAGTAGTTTGTGATTTTTTTAAAACACACATTTTGCCTTTTCAAGAGTCAGGTGAAAAGAATATTAGTTTCTAAATGACTAGTAAAATCTGAAGTTTTTGGTTAAAAAAAAAAAAAGAAAATGTTTTAAATATACATAGACGGCTTGCCTTTCCTCCTTTTTAACTCCACAACTGTTTGCATTTCAAGTGTGTGAATGCCCATCAACTAAAGTTCAAACAGAAAACATGACCTCATATCAGGTGAATTTCTTCCTTTTCCACGCTTTATTTGAAGGGACATTTCAGTTTAAAGCCTCTTAAACCATTACCAATCACACAGTACAAACTACACTAATTGTTTACATGTTTATTTACATCAGCGTGAGTGACTGGAGTTCATCAAACATCAGATTTCTTGTGGAAAGAAATAAGACTTGTGTAATACAAGCAGCATCGCTGGCTTTAAAGATTTCTCTTTCGCTTTATATGATTCGGTATTCCTTAAGTGGCAGGTCCCTCCTTTGTAACTCTCATTATAACAGGACCTTCTCTAAAAGGTTTTTTGGGTTAATATTAAACAAGTTAGGTGTAGTGTGTTACATATTAAGCGAAGGTGGGCTGGTTTTGTTCTTTTTGACATGTAAAACTCAGGCACCAACTCAAGCCGACCGGTTAGAAAGTCCATTTATTTCCCACAATGTAAATTGAGTTTTCCCTCTTCATGTCCAGTCAACAGAATCACATTATCCCTACCCATTTACAGACCTTTGAAAAGTCATAAATAAGCTGAGGTGTATCTAATGCGCTGAATAAGCCAGTTTGGAATAATGAGCGTATGGACGTTTGCAGTACAAGAGCGCTGTGTCTTTTCTTGTTTTTGTTGAAGAGTTATAAAGTTAAATTTTAAATAATTGAATCTGAAAGTTCAGCCAGCAGACTGGACAGCCGTAGCACTGAAGTGGTTTTCTTTGTTTCCAGCATTTCTACAACTTCCTCGGTCAGCCCAACAGTCTAGCGGCGCTGGACCTCTCCAACACAGACTGCTCCTTAGACCAGGTGAGTCGGTCATTCAGGCAGGTGCCAGAGAACAAAGAAGATGGAATAAATATATAGGAATATGAAGAAAAATGTCCATTATGTTGCTGAACTCAACATACCCCTCAGATTAACACGATTATCTCCCGTAAACAGCAACATCAGAGTTGTTCATCATTGTCAGATGAAGTGCTAGATATTAATATCTTTGTTGCAGCCGTTTTAATCAAATTTAAACGCCCACTCAGTCTGTGCAGCTGTTCAGTGCAGATGAAGTGTCTGAGTAGTGTTGTATTGATATGGGTCTAAGAGCTGAATCCAGTTCATTGATTAATTTGAAATGCAGCTAGCTGTCAGCTGGTCAATAAGCGTATTGATTAGCCCCTAAATCACACTGTCCTTTGCTCTTTCACAACCAGACATTAATGCATTTACACATTTTTAATTCTACCACTAAATTGGAATATACAGCGATAATATTTTAGTAATCAGAAATCAATGATATTTGAAGTCCAAAGTGCAGGCTCACAAATTGACAGCCGGCTGTCACACAGTTCAAAAGTTCATATTATCATCCTTTTTCTTTTTTTTTTTTTTTTTTTTGTCCCAGGTTTGCTCGGCTCTGCTGCGAGGCTCATGCCAACACCTGTCTGTTCTTAACGTTTCAAAGAGTGTCTTCCCTCACAGGTAAAACCTGCATGGAGTTTACTAATTGACAGTTATATGGAGTTGCTGAAGATGCAGACTAAACAATGACACGGTGTTGATCATCGAGGCAGATGGATGCCGGATCATAGCTGTAGTTAAATTTGGATTTTTATATTTCTTTTAGAGGGTGACACCTGGTGGTGATGAAGTGCAATCACAAGTTTAAGTGAATTTAAACGTACAATCACAGTATGTCTCTTAAGTCTTTTAGAGGAGTTAAGGACCTCAGAAAGGATTAGAGAGCAGAGGATGGGGGTAGGTTTAGAGGAGGAAAAATAAGGTGAGAAAGAAGAACGGAGTTGAGAAGGACTTGATTGTAGCAGATGTGAATGAAAAAGAGCAAAAGAGGTGAATACAGTACAGACAGTGGCGGAAGTGTTTGCATCATATTTAATAAACAAAGAGGAATACAATCTTCCTTAAATCTCCGTCATCCACATTCTCTGATCTACAGCATCATTAAGCCTCTTGATTGTGTTGGATTTGAACTTTTTGAATCCATGTGACAAGTTCGTTGGCAATATATTTCATGTCATAACGGCCTAATGTTATTGTTTTTCTTCTTGTCTGTGTAGGAAAGGTAAAGAGGTGCCTCCCTCGTTTAAACATTTCTTCAGCAGTGCGATGTCTCTCAGCTCCATCAACGTGTCAGGAACCAAGCTGCCACCAGAAGCCCTCAAGTGAGACAATGATTCATTCACATGTCTGACGCCTTGTCCACAGTACTGTTCAAATTGGGCATGGCGAATCAGAGAAGGATGCTTTGTGACCAAGAAGCGCAAATCATGAAGCAAATCTGTGCAGCTACATAATAATTTCCAAATGGTTTCGATTTTGCCCATCAACCTTACACTGCAGCGGTTTGCCCGTTGCACAATGTCATATCATCATAACAGTTCATTCTGTAACTACATGCCAAGAAGGCTGTAGTCGTGTAAAATATCACTTTTCTATTTGATCAAAGCTTAACAGTAGATTTAATCAAATTGGCATCTCAGTCATGAGGCAGTAGCACTGCAATACCATCACAGCTGTCATCAACTAAATAAAAACCTAACAATTGTTTTTCCTTTTTCTTTTTTTGTTATTGCATATATTGTTATGACTGTAGAGCACTTCTGCTTGGCCTGGCCAGCAATCCCAATCTGAAGGATGTGTCGCTAGACCTCAGCTGCTGTGAGGTAGGACTGTTTGAGACACTAACCCCCCCCTATGACATGTGATTGTAATGTTTTAATAATGTTTTAATGTTGATATTCATTACAGGCTACTGTATTGCTTTACATTTATAATTAGATCCTAACGATACTAGAACAGAAAGTAAAATGAGCTTCAATTGGATTACTCAAACAATGATGCTGAAAAAAAAGCTTTGTATAGACCAAAAAGATTAAACACAATACTTAATGACACTTTTAAATTTGTTTTTTGCCCCCCCTTGATTTTATCCTTTAATTCTTCCTCTCTAGCTATAACAGAAAGTGCTCTTGTCAGCTAAAGTTTTTAAAATGCAAATTAGAATAATGCTCATCCAGTACAATTGACTTTATAGGATGTACTCGAAAAGCATTTGACAGGCCAGTAGCAATGCTAAGAGGCTGCGTAATGGAATACTTGGCAGACAGCAGGCGAAGGGAGGACAGGAGGGAGAGATGAGCAGACAGTAGGAGGGGGCTCGGTTCTAGTCTGTTTTACCACAACATGCATGAATGCTTGAACCAGCTTGTCGCCTTCATCTCTTCTTGCATGACTAGAATAATGATTGATGTAGAGTCAAACAGGATGGCTAAAGATAACTTATGAACACAAAGTATGAAGGAAGTCCTATTCCAGACTCATGTGGAAACGTTCCCAAACTGATGCTTTCCAAGCCTTTCAGAAGCCGATAATGAACCGTTTGGTGGAGACGGCGCAGATTTATTCCCCGTGAGCCGACAGCGTGCAACGCGAGAACTTTTGTGACTCCCTGCTGAGTGTGTTTTGCATGGCAAAGTGTTTCTCTTTGACGAGTTTGTGTTCGAACGCAGCTACGCTCATGAAGCATCTGTGTGTTTTGTTGTTGGTAATTGCTGGCTTGGCTTTGACACGCTGTTCTCTCCCCTTAATGCTTCTGTAAGCTCGGCCATTGTGTAAGTACCAGTGAGCTCAGTCCTAATAATTAACACGCCACTCTCTTTTTATTTGCACGTCTGTTTCGCTATTTAATTTTCCGGCTGATATTATTTTGCGCGGCATCCATATTTGTGAATTAAAGGTCATTTTTCTGAAAGAATTATCAGCATTTGAATTAAGGTGGATTCATCTGCCAATGCAACACTTGGTTTTTGTTTTATATTTATTTATATAGTTGTTGTATACAGTTGAGTTTGGAGTAAAAAATGGTGATAATTCACATGAAACGGTGCATCTTAAGTTTGCTGTTGTGTTTTGTTTTGTTTTGCTTCTCCAGCTGCGATCTGGAGGTTCCCAGATTCTTGAGGGTTGTATTGCTGAGATCCCAAACATCACCAGCCTGGACATCTCTGATAATGGTGAGGTGTCATGAGCTATGTTTTTCCCTCAGTGGTTCAAAAGAAAAATTCAGTAAAATGTCAGATATTCCTGTATTTCTGTCCTCCTAGGCCTGGACTCAGAACTGTCCACTCTGCTTGTTTGGCTGGCCAAGAACCGCTCCATCAGACACTTGTCTCTGGGCAAGAACTTTAACAACATCAAGTCCAAGTAAGAAAGCAGGGCAAGTGTAGATTGTGTGGAGCTGCTGTGTACAAAATGTGAGCAAAACAAGCGGGTGGTCACAGAATATCATTTAACTTAATGTGACCCGTTTCAAAGCTAAAGCAGTTTTATATAATGAGTAGTATGACTGTCTTTACATATTTCTGCATATTTAGTTGTCTCCCTTCCTCTCTGGTCTTGTGTTTGAATCAGAAACCTCGCTCCGGTTTTGGACAGCCTGGTTCACATGATTCAGGAGGAGGAGTCGGTGAGTGTTTCACTTCCTTCTTTATGTGCTTTATGAGGTTTAGTGACAGACAGTGGGCCAGTGCTGACGGGGAACATCTTCCGGACAGATGTCTGCCTGGTTTAGCAGGCGTCCAGCTTGCTGAGGGAAATCGCTGAGTCTCCATCAGCTGTATTTACCGACAGGAGGAATTTCCCAACACAGATCAATGACGTTTAGGCTAAACCATTAATTTAGAGGGCAGCACGTAAACAACATATGGCTTTAAAGTACGTTTATGCCATGTAACTTTATCATGAGTCAATATCACTAGTGAAAATTTTACAGTCACATGTAATCTTTTGCTTGGCCCTACCTCTCATTCATCTCCCCTCAACCTGTCCTCCTCATGTTACCTCTGTAAATGGGCTGTAACAAGTTTGCCCTGGTGCCCCCCCCCCCCCCCCCCCCCCCCGACTCTCCCGCAGTGTCGGCTGTGATAGATTGATGATTCTGCTTGATTGCTCTCTTGGTGCTTGTAGTGTGTGTGGGTGGATGGGTGTTTCATTATCTGTTGAGAAGATGCTGAAGCTTTATAAGCTGCTTATCTGCCAGTGCAGATGAATACTGAAATAAACCAAGAGGGAGAAACTCATGGATGGATGGTTGAAGAGAGATAAGAGGAATCTGAAGACAGGTCACCAAAGGTCCTGAGGGGACTGACAGAAATAATAAATGGACAGAGGTAGAGAGGGAAGGTGGTGCAGAGGGGAATGTTTTTGTTCTTTTTTTCAGGGAGAACAGCTTGTTGATGAAAGAGGATATGGTGCATTGACAAGAATGGGTAAAATGTCTCTTTTTCTAATGTTTTATGTATGTGTTCGCGTTGCCTTCTTCCTCGGTGTGTGTGTGTGTGTGTGTGTGTGTGTGTGTGTGTGTGTGTGTGTGTGTGTGTGTGTGTGTGTGTGTGTGTGTGTGTGTGAGTTTGTGTCTGTGTTTTGAGATGTATTCTCCTGGGGCTCTTCAACCAGAGCCGTCACATCAACAAGGGCTTGTTCAGTGTCCGTGTGCACTTTCTCCCTGCTGCGGCATGTTAAGCAAGGGAAAACACACAGTTGGTGTGTTTGTGTGTTCTTGTCAGTCATCGCAGTTAGAAGATGGATGCGGCTTGTTCTCTGCAGAAAAGACAACTGATATGCCAACTGATAAAACCATCGCCTGCAACTTCTTCGCTTATCCTAAGAATTGTGAAAAGGAACATGTGGAGATAGTATTTTTATTCTTTTCCCCTCCATATTTGCTGTTTCAAAAGATTGTAATCTTTTTACTTGAAAACGGCTTACCTGAAATGCTGAATGGCTTCCCAGCACAGCGGAAAAGTAAAATATTTGACTTCACTTTATTTGCATTTGTTTGTGTACATAAATGTTTTTGCAGCACCTGTTTATCCCCACCTTTAATTCAGTTTTAATTCTGGAAATCGAGGTATCTGTTTCTATTTTACAGCACTGACTCCTGGTGCATAAACTTGAATCATAGTCAAATCTTTTTTTTCTTTTCTTTTTAGTGAATATATTTACAGCTAGCACTAATTTCACTAATAATAGTTATCAATAACAATTAAAAAAACAACAGTTACTCCCTATTCACAAATGTTCATGGACTGGATTGCAATCCATTAAGAGGAAGCTGTGACTCCAGAGCAGGTCATCTACTAGTCAAGAGGCTTTTTGAGGTAGCAACTCTTTCCTCTGGATTTAATGTGTGTGTGTGTGTGTGTGTGTGTGTGTGTGTGTGTGTGTGTGTGTGTGTGTGTGTGTGTGTGTGTGTGTGTGTGTGTGTGTGTGTATTAAGATGCGTTATAGAGTAACTGCTGCCGGGATGAATGATTTGCGAAAGCGCTCCTTCCTGCAGCGGACTGCAGTGTACTGGACTGAGTGTTTCAGTCTCTGATTGAAGGAGCTGCTCAGTCCTCCCACGGTCTCCTGCAGTGGGTGATGTGGGTTGTCCGTGATGGACCTGAGCTTCGCTGACGTCCTCCTCTCGCTCACCACCACAGACTCCAGAGGACCTCCCATTGTGTTGAACTTATACTGCAGCCACTGGAAACAGATTAGACAAGTCTCCTTGCAAGTCTTGGCTCTGTGATTAATCTTTTAATTTGGGTTTTTAGATTTGAACTCCAGCTGCATTCCAGTTGGATTTTGCTGTTAAAAATGTTTAGGTTTAAAACGTTGGCAACAGCTGCTGTGACTTTGTCATGTCCGGCTACCTGCTGAGTTTGTTTCGAGCTATGATCCACATTAACATTGATGGGGGAAGCTTGTGTCAGTGACATGGTTCCCAAAAGCTTGTGGACAAGCTTACAGCAACATCCAAGAAGATTGTCACATGCAGTCTGCAATGCAACGCTGATGTTCACCTCCCTTTTTCTCTCAATATGTCCAACTCTTGTATTCTAACCCCCCATCTCTGGACTGTGTCCCTCGTCCCCCTCCCCCCCTCCCCAGCTCCTCACCTCTCTGTCTCTCGCAGACTCCAGACTCAAGAGTGATCTGACCATAGTTCTCAACGCCCTCGGCAGCAACTCCTCGCTCACCAGGCTTGACATCAGCGGTAACGCCATGGGGGACATGGGGGCCAAGATGCTGGCCAAGGCGCTGCAGATCAACTCCAAACTCAGGTGATCAGTGTGTTTAAAGCCTATAGAGCATATGACACGACTGTAATGTGGTTTGGAGATCGTCGTTAATATAAACATAGTATGTTGATTTCCTCTACAAAGATACGCGGTATTTCAGATTAACTCTGTGTCATTTATTAATGTTTATTTAGCATCTGGGATGAGTTGTATTCAATGTCATGATAGACTAAACATTCTTACATTTGCATTCAAGCTTCTGCGTACGTTTTAGTTTTAACTGTAGATGCTCAAGTTTGTCCCTCAGTTGTCAGTAGAATTCAGCGAACAATGATCATAAATTATGTTTGTGAGATAAACGCCTGATGTGATTTAGTCATATTGTGTTTGTTTTGTGCAGAACTGTGATGTGGGACAAGAACAACACCAGCCCTCAGGGTCTACAGGAAGTAGCAGCAGCTTTGGAGAAGTAAGAAGCACAGTTAATCCATCCAATGACTGTATTGGGCCTTTTCCAGTGCAGACCTTTTCCCAGGGATGAGAAACCTTTACTGGAACATGATGCATTTCGGTGAACCGGATCCAAATTAACCTCCTGATGGATCATTTAGTACTTTTGAAAAAAACACTAACAGTGTGTGTGGTTTACCAGGGTAAACATTCATGACTCCTGACGCAGTAGCAGAATTTAAGACACATTTTTACATTGTCAGATGCACCAACAATAAGTCCAGACGCTATGGAGACATAGAACATTTTTTTTGCAGGAAACGGAGACAAATATCGGCCCAAAAACAAAAGCAGCTGGATCACTTAATTAATTTAAATGAGCAGCTTAATGTATTTAATATTCTACATTTTTGGTGCTCTTGCGAAACGGAGGTACCAGATGGTTTGTTTTACAACTATTAATGTGATACATAAAGATCTGGGTTAGCTCTAGCTGCCACGGTGCCGTATTTCTTCATGTTGAACAGGAAGAAACCTGGAGGTGTGTTAAGACGGGAAGAAAAAAGGAGAGAGGCGCAGAGCAAATCAAAAATAAGGACTATAAAAAAGACACAGTGGCATGAGAAAGCATGCTGTGGAAGATGAAAGACGGGCAACAGCAGATTAAGAAAGACAAGTCAAAATGAAAGAAATCTGTTATTTGTCTTTTGCATTTTATATCTAAATGCAGAATAATCTGTTTGTGAGAGTGACAGGGATGTATTTCTGGGCCACATCTGAACATTCACTGCTCCTCCCTGTCTCCTATTCTCCGTGCTGCACATCCTCCCGTTCCCCCTCTGAGTTCCTGTGTTGCATTATTAAAGCCAACAACGTTCCCCTGCTCTCTGTTTTGTGCAGAAGTAGTGTTGTAAGATTGTGCTCCATTCATTCATTCAACTTTCCCCTTTCTTTCTTTCAGATATTCAGTGTGACATACCTGATTCCTGGTTCTGAACAGAATTGAATTTTTTGTTCTGTTTGAACCAGAAATTATGTATCAGTTTTCCTTGGAAATTGAAAATGAATTAACTCATAACCTAACGTTTCTGCCCTCCTCGCATCCTCTCTTTGGCGCTGATTTGCCTTTTGTTCTCAGCTCATTCCTTATTCTTCTTATTTCAACTTCAGTGGTCTTTAGGTTGCCAATTTAATTAACAAATGCACATTTACGAACTCTGAACTATGCTTTGCGATACTATTATTATTGTTAGTGCCTCTAAGTTGTTCAGTGTTATTGAACCACTGTTTTTCCTCTTGATTCTGTACATTTATATTTGTTTTCTCTTCCTCTATGATGCATACAGGAACTTCACCATCCGCTTCATGCCCATCCCCATTATCGATGCGTCCCAGGCTCTGAAGGCAAACCCTGAGAAAACAGAAGATGCCTTGTTAAAGGTATAAATATCAACGTTCCAGTATGTATTACATGATAGTGTGGATGGTTTGTACTGTTTCAGGGACACTTGTCTTGGTTTTAAATTCTTACCAGATTATTATCATCACATTAGCTTTGTCGTTCCTTCTCAGATTGAGAATTATTTGTATAGAAACCATGAAACCAGAAAATACCTGCAGGAGCAGGCCTATCGTCTTCAGCAGGGCATTGTAACCACGACGACACAACAGGTGAGTAGACCGGTGGAAATGGACACTGATCAGTACTGTAATCAGTTTTATTTTAACCTATAATTAGACTATAATTGTGTGTTAAGCTGCACTGATTGTTTTTCTAAAGTGTGCAACTGTTTTACAACTCTTCTTTTTTCTTTTTTAGATTTCTCATTTTAATTTGTTTTTCTGTTGAGGATTAAATAGGATAAATAGGTTAATTAGTGTCCAATCTTAAAATAACCACGCTATTGTAGTTTTTATTGCACCTTTTATGTAGATTAATATAACATTTCCATCCATTATTATAGTTATTCAAATATACATGTACGTTATTGAGCTGAACTAATGTGATTGTGTCGCCCAATGATGGTAAATGTCACATGACACCTGCCTGTTTTTGTCTTCCAGATGATAGACCGGATTTGTGTGAAGGTGCAGGACCATCTGAACTCCCTGAGGAACTCGGACACAGACGTGGTCTTGGAAGACCTCAGATCAGCAGAGAGCCTCATCAAAGATGCCAGGAACTCGAAAACTGTGAGGACGCCAACATTACGCTTTTGACTTTTACTTTGGATTCATTTGTATACATTTTATTTTGTAAATTTATTTTGTTTTTATTGCTACTGCATACATGTATACAAGTATTTTTGTGTACTTGGAGAATAATTGTATTATTATAAACATTTATTTGCTTTTGTGTGTCGCGGTTGGATGGTAGCTGCTTGTCGTTGTGTCTCCACAGCTGCTCCCTAACCTCTACCATCTTGGGCTGGCATCCAGAGAGGAGGTGAACAGCTCATCAGTGGGTCCCATTCAAGAAAAACTTGAATCCATGGCCGGGGAAGTGACTACTGTCATGGACCAGCAACTGCAGGTAATATACTCCGACTAAAGATTTGGAGCACACGTTACTCTTTATACAATACAAATATCACAGGTGGTTGCCGTGACGGAGGAAAAGGGCCTTTTATTTTTTTTTTTGTACATATGTATATATGTTAGAAAATTTGAGATGCAAACTATGATATATCTTGATATTTTGGGGACTATTCAAAATATATGTATGTTGTTATAAGAATAACAACATGTATTTAAAAAAATAAACAAGTCATACTTTAAGACATTTCTTCTTCTGCACCGCATGTAAAACAAAAGTCTTAACATGGTTAACGTGTGTGATGAGTTCCTTTTGTTTTTCCATTTTCCTTCCAGACTCTGTTGGAGTCCATGATGGATGCAGCTGAGTGTCTGTGTCCTCATGTGATGAAGAGGAGTAACCTTCGTTTAGAGCTGATGAAGGCCAGCTCAGCAAAGATGGTTGTACCTAAAAGCTTTGTCACCAAAACCCTCCTGGAGCAGTCGGGGGTGGATATCATCAACAAGATCAGGTGTGTATGTGTTTGGGTTCAAAGTGTGTGTGTGTGTTTATGTACCTGCTGTAGAGGTTTTCTCATTTCCCAGACAAATACCAACACTTGGGTGGACATTCACTGCTACTCAAACACAGAGAGACAAGAAGATGAAGATATTCTGTTGCTCCTAATTGAGTTTACATAACATGAAAATGTGAAAGCATTAATGAAGATCAGAACATCAGAAAACACTGGGACCAGAGGTGCAAGCTCATTACGTGGGAAACACTGACTTGTGTATCTCATAGTTTGGTTTACAAAGAAAAAGAAAAATCTCACCCCAATGCTCTCGTTTTCATTGTGTTTTATTGATTCATTCCAGACATGTCAAAACCATAGTGTAAAGCATAACAACATTAACACTATTATGAATCTATAAATAAATACACACATATAGAAACCCTTGAAAATAAATCTATATAAATAAATAAATCTGTATGAATGTACACAAAATAAACAAATCTATAAAATAAATCTATACCCAATGTGCACACACCTATCTACACATATATCCTGTTTAACATGTCTGAAAAGGGGCAGGAAGAAGTAAAACTTATTTAATCCTACCCCTTCTCCAATATTTCATAATTGCAATTTACATTGATCCTCTTTTCTCTGTCAGTGAGGTGAAGCTGAGTCTGGCGTCCTTTCTCTCGGATCGCATTGTTGATGAAATTCTAGAAGCTCTTTCCACATCCCAGCATACACTGGTAAGACAACATCTTTTTCACTCATACGTTTGCCCATGTTATAATTCAACGCTGGAAAAAAAAAAAGTTTGTTTTTTGGGGGTAAATCTGAAACAATGCAAAATCTCACTTTATAATTTATTCCTTTCGCCTTTTAGCTTTTTATTACTATTGTTTCAGTACATCAGTACAATTTGGTTGGGCTCCCCATCTCGTCTCGTCTTTAATTCCCCTGTTTTTCCTCCCTCCTCTCTTATTCTTTCAGGCGGACCATCTGGTGCGACGAGGTCGCCCCTTAGTGCAGCAGGAGTTTGTAGATCTGGACGTCCCAGAAGAAAAGATTCCTAAACGGGCATCGACTGAGATACTGGAGGCTGAGAGGCTTGAGGATCTGGAAACCTGCATGGTAGTTATTGGTGTATTGGTTTACAGGGGTGTGATTGCAGTCCTGGTGGTTACAGTTTTAAGCATCCGGTTTCTTTTTCTATTCTTTTTTTAAAACAAGAAACTTTTCATTTGAGCAACTAAGATTGAGGAACTGTTTGAGTGCTGGTAGACTGACTGAGACATTTTAATAAATTTCACAATTTAGGCGCCTCATTCTCCTTCTGGTAGCAGCTTTTCCCAACAGGAGAATCCGCCTCAGCTCAGTCCAATACATTTATCCGGTCTTCAGGCTCATCAAATTGCAGTGTGCCGTAAAATCTGCAGGATTTCTGGAATAATCCTAATATGCTAAGGTCAAAGGACCCGTTGTACATCCCAGGACAAATGGGGCTGGCAGTTTCAGTGTCACGTGACCAACACAAGCTGAAGCTTTTGGTTTTAATCTTTTAATGACAGGCTTATACACTGCCTGCTTTTTTTTTTTTTTTGCCCTCTCTTGAGGAAAGACATCAACCTGGATGACTCAGTTTACCAAAAACAATGCAATATTGATTGAAGATGCATCTTTGCATGGAGATGGACTGCAACAGCGGACTGTTTTGTGTACCAGCGCAGTCGATGGTTGGCAGCCTCAGATTCTGTGGTTTATGTGATAGAATAATTGATCATTAGTAGCTGCTGTATAGGACATGTTTCTTTCCCCAAGACTCAGAAGGAAATGAAAAGAGAGTTAATTTACAGCTGCGTACAGCTGAATGAAAAGATTTGACTTCAGATTGACAACAAAAGTTTAATTCAAACACATTTCAAATGCCCTGTGTAGGATTTCTTTTCAGGAAAAAAAAGATCAGTGTAACAGTATGGCAGAGAAATGCCAGTCTGTACTACTGAAAGCAGAACATCTGGCTCTTTTGGGACTTTTAGTCGTTATATCTGCTTTCGTGTTTTCTTTTCTCCATCTTGATATTTTATCACCTACTCTTGTTTCTCCTTCCAAGCGACGTGGTTGTCTCTTTCATTTTCCTCCTAAAGCCTTATTGTGTGTTGTCTTCTTTTCTCTTCCACCTTTTCCTCTGTTCCGTTTGTCCTCTCTACCTTTGCTCCTTGGAGACTCTTTGCTGCACCAGTGTAAGTAATTCTGAACTGTCTCTCTATTTCTCCCTTTCTATCCACCTTTCGTTTGTCCCACTTTTTTCCCTTTTGTCTTTCTTCACCATACTGCTTCATAGTTCTTTGTAGCATCTGCACAACAGTGTGTTATTCTTTAAAAAAAAATGGCACAAAAAAACCCTTTATTTAGTAGACTGTGAACTTCAGTGGGACACCAAGTTACTCCCTCCTGCTGGTTTTTTTTTTTCTTTTAAATAATTATATTACTGAATAAACTTTTTTTTTTTTTTTTTTGCCACTCTGCACCGCTCCTTATTAAATGCACTCCCGGTCATCACTGTTTCAGTATGTGACCCCTCAGTTACAAAAACGTCCACTTGCAAGTATTCTTAATGGTATTTTGGTATTTTATAGCTTGTAATGCTCTGCAAAATTATTAAAATTATCAATAAGTTTGTCCTGCTCCCACTGAAGTATCCTAACTTTGCCTCGTCTTTCGTCTGTTTAGCAGGAAACGTGTACGTGTGTTGCAGAAACTGAGATTTTTCATGGGAGCTCTATGTATACGGGTGAATTATAAAAAAGAAAATAATTAATCAGAAGTCCTTGTTTATTCTCTTAAAATAATTTTTTTGTCCAAATGTATCTGCTTAGTGTCCACCAAACAGAAAATGCAGAAATGTCCTAATTATTTTTCCTGATATGAACGTTGGAAGTTAACGTTTAGATATAAATTCTCGAGCATTTGTGACTTTCGTAGAGTTCTGTATCACACAGAAAAGACAAATGAATATAGATAATAACTTGTATGTCACCTACATGGGTTTAATAGATGAAAGGATGCTTGGTCCTGGTTTTAGCCAAGAGACCTTTTATGTTTGCTAATAAACAAACTATTGTTTTCACCAGCTGCAAACATAGTCGTGTTGTTGGATGAATAATTTATTTTTGACAAATAATCCTCTTATGTTCTTTAGTTTGCAATAAATAAGCTTTTTTTTTCATTATACCACATACAGGTATCTATCAAACCTTCAATTATCAATGTATTTGTGTGAATTAAAACTTGAGTTCACCTGAAACAGTGGATTATTTATCTATTCTCTCTGTAGATGACTCCTAAATCCAAAAGGAAAAGCATCCATAGCAGAATGCTGCGGCCCGTGTCTCGTGCCTTTGGTAAGTTGTTTTATCTAATTTTCAGTTTACATTTAATCATAGAAAAAGAATTGTTAGAAATTGCGAAGTATGGCTCTAAAATCACTTACAATCTTGTTAAATGACAAACCTGCAGAGATGGAGTTTGACCTCGACAAGGCATTGGAGGATGTTCCTATCCACGTGGAGGACACCTCCACTTCATCTCAGACTCCGCCCACTCTGTCCGTGCTCCCTCTCAAACTGGAGCAGCAGCCGCCAGGAGGGATTGCAGAGCTGCCATCTGAGGAAGAAAAAAAACTCCAGCACTTCACAAAGCTACGGCCCCGAAGGAACAAAAAAAAACATTCAAGCAAAGTACCTGTGAGTAAAGCTCGTAAATAAAACGACTAAGCCCGAGGAAAGTTCAGTTTAGGATTTAAATAGCTCCCAATAGCTTCATTTACAATTTACCCGCAGACTAAACTTAACCTGAAAAGCACTCCAACGAGGACAGAAAGAGAAGACCTGCGGTTTGTCAGGTGGTCCTGTCATTCTTGACCCTTCTTCTTTCAGCAAATCAACAGCACCCCCTCTCAAGATGGGGAGCAGAATGGCCTCATGGGAAGGGTGGATGAAGGAGTGGATGAGTTCTTTTCCAAAAAAGTCACCAAGATGGATTCAAAGTGAGCATGCCATCATGAATTAATGTCTTAGATTTTTATTTTGTTTGATTACATTGTTTTAAAGACTAGTTGATTTTGTTATAAAAACATCATTCATTAAGTCTTTTCTTGTTTTTATCTGCCTCTTGTACCACCTCCTTCAAGACGATCTCTGAAGAGTTCAGAGTCTCAGGATGGTGAGAAGAAGAAAAGTAAAGGAGGATTCCTAAACCTTATCAAGCGATCAGCCAAATCAGATAAATCTGACAAAACTGATAAGTCAGAGAAAAACCAGGCAGCTCCAGCATCCTCTGGTACACCCTCAGCCTCAGCAGCCTCTGCTCCAGCACCCACTCTCCCTGAAGAACCTTGTTCTCCAAAGGTGGCAGTTAAGAGCCCGGCCCCTGAGCCAAGGTCCAGGTAGAGATAACAGTAGAGAGATTCATTGCCCAATTAGTCCATCTATGTTTACCTCAGTCTCAACTTCACTAACAATTTCCACTCCAGAGATGCCTCCATCCGCTCACAGCCAACTGACTACAGCAGCAGCTCTGACCGCTCAGAGGAGCTGAGGACACCAGATTCCATGGATGAACCGTGGGAAGGCTCAGATGGCAAGGGAAGTCCCCAGGGAGGGAAGCGGTACCCTGGAGTGCAGATGATGGGCAGTGGCCTCCTGGCAGAGATGAAGGCTAAACAGGAGAGGAGAGCATACAAGGTGATGTGATGTTGATTAAACCAACACTGGGGTCAAAAAAATAAAAAGATAAGCAAATGGTTGAAAAGAGCGTGTGGTGATGGTTGAGAAGCCTGTTTGAACCTGAGAGGACAAGATGATGATGATGATGCTGATGCTGATGATGATTATGTGAGGAAATGTATTCAATTCCCTAATTGATTTAAGACAGTTTTTCTATCACTTAAATGTGTTGGGTACCTGACTAACCGGATTTTCACATAATATTTTAGGGTTTTTTTTGCATTATAAAATGTATTGCAGAGACGTGCAGTCAAACTCTTGGGATCGCACACAATGATTGAATATTTTGTCGTTGCTTTTCCCTCTAGTCTTCCAGCCCTGACAGGCCCGACAGCAATACAACAGGTAAGGGAAGGAGGGAAAAACAAGAGGAACCCTGCTGGGTTACAATCAATCAAACATTGAAGATAAAATGTGATCATTTATGATGGTTTATTGGTATAATTTTGCTTCATTATGGCTCCCTGTGTAGCAGCTGCTTTTTTTGTTAAGCTGCTCATACTGTGCGTTCTTGTACCGAAAGCAGAAAATGTTTTTATGTTCGTCAGCAGCCAAGCCCCACTCCACATCTACAGAGAGCCGGTCTCCCAGTGGTTCCATCAACAAAGCTGACTCTACTCCTTCTGAGAAGTCATCAACACGCACTGAGGCCAAAAGTGAAGCAAGCACTCGTGTCAGAACCACATCTTCTTCAAACTCCCCTGCAGGACCAGTAAGCCCTAAACCACCCATACCACAAGGAGCAAAGCCTGCTTTAGCTGCTCGACCCACCATCCCCCAGAAGCCACGGACGACCAGCACCAGCAGGACCTTAGGTATGGTCAGGGTCGAGGGTTAGGACAGGGGTTTCATAGGGAATAAAATTCCGGTACGCTGATTTAAATATTTTAATCCTAATGTTGTCAGCACCGATAATTTCTGATAATTTGTTTACTTAGACGAGAGCTCAGATTCTCCCGGCAGCAGCAGCGGATCTCCTAAAGCACCAGTTCTCCCTTCAACGCTGAAGAAAGGACTGGCGGAAAAGGACAAGGACTCCAGTCTTCAGTCAGGAGTTTCCACAAACAAATCCACTCAGGAAGGTGAGGTACAATATCTTTCTCAGACTTACTAACACACGTGTTGGTTCTTCAGCTTGTTTGAATTGCAGTAAATTTAGCAGCTGTTGTCATTTTTTTTCTCTTTTCAAACCAAGAATAGGTTGGTATGAGATGTCAGTGTCAGACTCAGGCAGGGTGCTGGCTCCCTTTTGATTTCATATTTGTATTCAGCCCGCGAAGGCTTCAGATTTTTGTTGTACAATGCGACAGACGTCAGGCTGATAAATTCAGGTCATGGTTCTCGCTTACTCTTACTGCCGTTTATCATGTATTATGTAACAGACCCTTTTTTATTCTGACATATGTCCTCTTCTGTGGTTTTGACATTTTTGCGAGTTTTACTTTATTTTTCCCAAGACAGCAGATCCCAGAATAAACATACTTATTTCAAAACCTCCTGAATATTCCCACCTTTTGTGTCCCTTCACAGAAGTGAAATCCTTAGTACCAGCAAGGGTGAACCTCACATCTCTGCAGCATCTCCCCATCAGTTAACTAAGGTTAAAAACCAAGCACAGTTGTGTTCATATAAAGTTAGGCCATATATATATATATATATATATATATATATATATATATATATATATATACAACCTAGATATTTTTATAGTGACAGACTTATTTAATTTAACGTATTAAAGGGAATCTTTTCAGATATTTCAGTAGTTTCCATCTCTTCATATCTTCCTTTATTCCTTTATATAATTTTCCTCGTTCTTCTTTTCAGTGAGGTCAGTGTCAGATGCTGTTCAGCGATGCGGACCTCTCAGCTCCAACTCTGAGGATCGCGGCTCCCTCAAACCCAAGGACAAATATCCAAACCCTGACAAGGACAAGGCCACGAGCAAGAAGTCGTCAGGCTCTGGGGAGGAGGCGGATAAAGACATCTTTTTAATATGAGCCTGCTGTCAAGCCTTTCATGTTCTTTTTAGGAAAACGGCTAAAGGGGACAATAACTCGTGATTTAATTTTGGTCTCGTTTGACCACAAGGTACGAGTCATGTTCGGTAAGCGGAAAGGCCTGCTGTAATGCAAGTTAAACAAAGTTTCAACTTCCGTTTTAATTTGGTTCTTCATGCATATTACATCAACTTGCATCACATCACGCCACCTAAGTAATACCAAAACTGTGATCAATCTCACAAGAGCTCTAGCTTTTCTCTGTAGATTTGTCATCCGCTTTGATTTTAGTCACTTTTCTTACTGACTTTTCAGAGTTTCAGAAAATGCATCTTCATGGGTCAAGCTCATCCAGTCAGAAAATGGCAAAAAAAAAAAAAAGACTGTGAATCTGGGTGTATAGTGACAATTAACGTTTGTAACTAACAACCTCCTATCTTTTTGCTGCCATTGCTTGTCTCCCAGGGACCAAACACACAGTAACAGGTATACCAGATCAACAATACTTGAATTCAAGCATACTAGCAGACCAGGACTACAGTTTTTCCTTCAATATATTTATATCGATTTTACAACTATCAGTGTGTACTGTACTTATAGTACTCTGCGCTTCCGAGGTTACAGAATCAATTATGCAAATTACTTTTTTTTTTTTTTTACAGGAACATAAAGGTTTCACATGATAATCTCAGCATTAAAAAAAAAAAAAAAAAATCTGACATTTCTTGCATCTTCTGGAATCCAAGACTGAAGGACTTGAACTTGCCAAGTGGACTGAAGTTATTCTCCATGTGAGAGCTGGAGTGCCCATATGACGTGTGAATGCTTTCGGAGGGCTGTGGTACACTTTATTGATAATCAGCACGGCTCCAGCACTGTTAACTAGCACTGTTCTGTATATTTAGACACTGTGGAAAACCATCTACAAGTATGGCCAAGTGCAATACAGAGTGTTGTTGTAACTATTATGAGCATTTTTCTTCTGTGTCGTTTGATTAAATCAAGGAATTCTTAGAGACTCTTAGTGGCTCCTAAAGAGAGACGGGGACCCCCATGAAAGCAAGGAATTGAAAGAGGAATGTCTGCTTCAGTCCATTGTTTGTTAAAAGCGGGACACCGAGGGAACTCCAGCCTTCACGCACTACTCCTCTTAAACTTTTTTTAAATTCAGCTCCCTTTCACTTGTTTTCATACAGGAAAGGACTTTTCTTTAATATCCTGCCTGTGAAGACCTTCATGGCATTAGGTGGCAGTTATGATAAAACAAATGCGATGCCTGGAGTGAAAGTGAGCTGAAGGTAGCTATGTATTAACCACATGGGCCTCTGCTTCACATTAACTTGGGTCTCAGGCCAATTCCTCTGTTTCTTTCTTTAATAAGAGCAAGAAGTGCCCTTTTCGCACTGCTTTACAGTTGGCAGCCAGATTTTCAAAATGTTTAGCTTAACAACTGGGTATTAGCAGTCTGTGCCAATCACACAAATTTACATTTACACTTTATATAAGTTTGTTTTCTTTTGCTCCATTCATGTTTTATCGTAAATATAGTACTTGTTAGTTTTTAGTAGCTATGACCGACATACTGTAAGGCACACTGAACCATCTTTACTCATAACTGTCTTCTCACATGTACGCCCCCCCTCCGCATCTGTCTTTCGATCTACTCCCTCCCAGTATGACATACATGATGTACGTAACATGAAATACCACAAACTCACATCACATTGTAGACTTCTGTTGCTTGTGTGCCAAACTGTACTCCAACATGGGATTTGGTTTTCCAAGTGCAGTGTGAAAGGGGTGCATCTTTTGCTGTCCTGTACTGTACAAGAGTCAAATTCAAGTCAGGGCCAAATGTCTTACTGCTGCACCTTTCCTACATTGTGTTGTCTATTGTTGTCATTTTTAGGTTTACAATTCTATTTTGCCACTAATCATGAATTGAGAATAACACTTTTTCTGCTGTACATATTTCACCTGTCTGATATCCATAAATGCAGCATCACCATTTGTCTAGAAGTCAGGTCAGTGGAAAATATGTTCTTCTACCTTGCAGAACAATTAAGGCAAATACAAGTGACTCTATACTGTATTCTGTTGCCACTTTGAATCTTTTCTGATTTGAGAAAGTCATATGCACACCTTCTGTTGTTTTTCTTTTACACTGTAAGAGAGCGTGATAACTTCCTTTCTGTCCTGAAAAATTAGTATCCACTTCCATCGGTGGAAAAAACAAAAAGTACCAGTAGCATTAAATCTAGATCTCCAGGTCTGTGTGTGTGACTGCATGATGTGACTGTGAGTTTTTCTGTGTGTATATATGTGTGTTTAATCATCTAGGCATGTGTGTATGTACGTGTAATCTAAGCACATGTAATATGCACACTGATATATTCACACGCCTGTGTGAATGCAGCAAATCCTATGTTGTTTTGGTACTAAGTACACTACTATACTAGGGGTTTGTTTGTAACCTATCTGAAATTTAAAAGAAAAACAAGTTTGGTGATGTCTTAATCCTTTTTTTTTTCCCTTTACTGATCCATTGTGTTTATAAATGTACAAATAATATTTCTGTATGTAATTATTTGTTATTACATGTAATTATTTCATTCACCAGGTTGTATGGGAAAAAAAATAATACCAGACATTGAATTCTTTAGATGGAAAAAAATTGCATTCAGATGTCAAATTCAAATGGAATTTCTGCTCTTTTAAGTCTTGATGTGTCATTTCTTCAGTTTTGTTATGGGTCAGTATGTTTAGTGTTAGACATTTCTCCATGCAAATATTAATTCTTATTAAAATAATTTTACACACTGACATCTCTGCATTGCCTAGTTTGTCACATTGTTTTTTTAAATAATTGAAAACCCTGCAGTGTAACAACGCAACCACTAGATGGCGAACACAGTTAAAGGAGATTTCGCTTGGCTCTCTTTTTTTTCCCTCCTCCTCAACGCGCTCGCTGAGGAGGTGTGGTTTTCACTTGGTGACCCCGACATATGTCAGTCAAGAAGGCTCTGGAGCAGTGCAACGCAAGCTGACTCCTGAGACGTTTTTGTTTTGATGTTTAAAAGTTGGCAGCAGACTTTTTCCTACTAAAATGGACAGTGCTTTTGATAACCTGGATGCAGCCGGATTTCTGGAAATCTGGCAACACTTCGACGCAGATGGTGAGAACATTTTCCTGACCCTTTCCTGGTTTTCTTCTATAACTATATGACAGCCTTGTACTTTCCCGGAGATTCGAGGGTAAACTTTCATGAAGAAAACTGAAACTCAGGTGTAGGGCTGTTTTTCTGTGTCCTGTTTCTTGTATACCACTGTCCTGCATGTTTTAGATGTTTCCTTGCTCCAACACACGCCTGCCTCAAATTAATTGATTACTAGATGATTGCCAGACTCGTGCAGATCTAACGAAACACTAATTTTAGTTAATTACTTTTATTACTGACATTTTTATTACTACAATTGTGAGATTTATTTTTTTTAATTTGGCAGATAATGGATACATTGAGGGGAAAGAGCTTGATGAGTTTTTCCGGCACATGATGAAAAGATTGGGTCCGCAGGTAAGATTTCATATTTTATTTTGGAAAACGTCTGATTTTATTTATTTATTTATTTATTTATTTATTTATTGCCACAAAAATGAAGTTTTTTTCACAATGATGTTTTGGTTTTTCCTTTTGTTCAAAAGTTCTTGGGGCCAAGTAAATAAAAATAAATGTAGGATTGCCTTTTGTGATATCAGCTCAAAGTTGACGCTTGTTTTGTGTGTCCGGCTGCGCGGCTGGACCTCTGCAGTTGTCGGGTGGGGTTGCAGTGAGGATGCTGGATAACACAATTACAGAGGCCTGGGTACTATCACAGCAAAAATCCCCTTGATATGGTTACAAATTAACTTTGGGAGAAACGGAGCTTTTGAGCATGTGCACTAATGGCACACAGTGTTTACTGAGCAATGTTAAATGCTGTTACACTGAGCAAAGATTGGGCCTTTTTTTTCCATGATCAGCTATAATGGAGACCACAATGACCATGCAGCTACTGTACATGTGTGTGTGTGTTAGACTTCCTTGGATACTAATTGGATTGTGTGAAAGGGAACACGCACCACCAACTGCGAATTGCTGGTCTTTCTGATGTTTGCTTTCCACAGCTGACGCCCCAGGGAAGAGGAGTGTAACATGTCAACAGGCATCTCAAGCAACAGTCACGGGGTGTCAGTCACATTTCAGCCTCATCTGTTTCTCCTAGTTCCTCTGCTGCATCATTTCCAGTAATTATATAGCGATTCGCTTTAATTATGTCAATTAATTGCATAACGTAATCTTCTTCCATGTGCTACACTGTACTTTAAATGTATCAATAAAACCTAAGAGTGAACAAGTTTGCTTTACCCACGAGGAAACATTGTTTGACTTAAGAGAGCCTTTTGCTTTCACATAGCATGGGAAGATTGTAAGGTAAGGTCGTTTTCTAAAAACGAATAAGAGAATGAGGCTTTGGCACTACATAGTCTGCAGACTCTGCATGAAGCTATGATTCATGCTTTCGGTGCCATGGATCAACAGGTTTCTATAGTTACAGAACGGAGGATGTGAAACTGGAAGATGTACTGCTGATTAAAACAACTTCAGCAACTGAAATCCAGGCTTTTTAACCTGAGGTTTGGGCTACACAGCAACAGTAATTGTTTTTTTTTATTTCCACTTATGCATTGAAATCTTGCATGTAGTAATGTGAGCTGAAGGCCATGAAAGCTTTTGGAGCAAAATCTTAAATGAAGAACTGGAGGGAAAATGCTTCAAAGGAGTGTTTAAGGAGACTTTTCAAAGACCACGTTTGAATAGAACTGGCATTAAATGTACATTGCATTTTGTTTTCTAATCTAGTTTTAGTGTTTTTTCCATCTCTTATTGCTTTATTGCATACGCCAGGCTAATTGTTGATTCTGAACTGTCCAGAGGAGTGAGTTTGAGCGTGCATGGAGGCTTGTCTAGTTTCTAGGAAATGGGTATGGGAAATGGATCGAGCCACAAAATCAATTATTTCCCTTTTGGCTTTACAGGAGAAAGCCACAGAAGAGAGAGTTCAGAAACTGAAGCAGAGGTTTATGTCTGCTTATGATGTCACGGCAGATGGAAAACTGCAGATTCAAGAGGTACGATTTGTTTTTGTGCGTCAACTTGTGCCGTTGTTAATTTCCAAATCGATATCCATGGTGCAGCACTGGGTGATTTTTATAGACGGTAAAAATGAAATGGAAAAATGCGTTTCATGCAAAAAATGACAACAATGAAGGTGTGTGTATTTTTTTTTTTTTACTTTCATTGGCTGACAGTGGCTGTGTTGCTGTCATCTGATTGGCTGACAGTTAAATTAGAGGGTGGAAAAAATTCCCCAACACAACACGCTGGTGGAAATAACATGCTGAACCCACAACTCAGTTTTAGCAGAGCCTGATGTCCTCCCATTGGAAGTCGATGGGCAGTGACGCCGTGGATGCTTTCAGTGCATTCACATGAGCGAGGAGGTGCTGCGGTTTAACACAGTAGTGGAAATTTACTGGTAAAAAGTGATTAGATTTCAGGTCACAACCTACAGTAACAAACAATGAAAGGATATTTTCTCAAGTTTGACATTCAGCATTTTATATATTGTCAGCACATTACGAAAGTTAAATAAAACAACCAAAAGAGAGGCAATGCAAGATCCCGTTTATTAGAAGGAAAATACTCTTAGTTTTCATTGCTGAAAGAAGAAACTAACCCTGGTGATGGTAGACTTCATTTTGGACAGACCCTAATGTCGATTGACAAACGAGACGATTAAAAATGTTAAAATGATGAAAATGTGGTTGCAAACTACGATGGATATGGTTATATGGTTCGTATTCAAATATAACCACTTTTTCATAACAACATTTTGAATAGCAACTGATTTACACAAATGTTTGCAGCTTTGGGCTCAAAGCATCCCCCAATGGTGTGGAGCTTAAGGTGCTTTTACATCATCATCTAAGAATTGCTCTTGTTTGGTCTCTTGCTCAATCGCTCTTGTGTTTTTTTTGTTGTTTTTTTTTTTTCCTTTTCCATTATTATTTGTCAAATCTCTTATTCGACTCAGCTACGATGATCATCGTAACTCTGCGAGTTGGTGTCGTCATTGCTGATGTATGACATAATTCCATAATTCTGTCAGTGTCTTAGGCCAGAAACATGGTTATTGACAGGTGCACATGCAACAGGACCGTCAACATTAAAGTTGATCAAAAAGGAATTGCACCCCTGATTTTGCTTGGCAGCAGCTGCATCCCAACAATAAAGGTGGTGGAAAAACCATGAGATTTGTTACACTGTTTGTGCATCTACACTTTTTGGATTATTAAACGTGTACAAATAGAGAGTGTGTGTCTCTCACATGACAACACCTTCTTCTCAAATGCATCAATACTCATTAAGCCAAATTAACAACTTCCTCTTTAATGTGCCCTTTTGTCTCTCACTTATTCTGCTCATATTCCCCTTCTCTTTATCAAACACCTCTCTTTCTCTCCTCTTTTGCTGTATGCCCTCTATATCTTTTTTTTCCCCCATCTCATGTATCTGTGAGAATGATGCAGCCTGTGCCTTTTTTAAGAACAGAAATTAATTTCCGGGACTGCTCACTCACTCCGGGAGTGAGACGCCAAGTCATCCTCTTGCAGTGAAGTATAAACCAGAGAAGAACAGCAGTAATACAACACAGAACTGCGGAGCAAACGCCACAGTTGAAATACTGCTTAAGGTTGTTAAAAGTGGCATTTAAAATAAATATATATATATATATATATATATATATATATATTATATATATATATATATATATTATATATATATTATATATATATTATATATATATTAATATATATATTAGATATATATTATATATATATTATATCTATATATTATATATATTCTTATCTATATAGTATATATATATCTCTATATATATCTATATATATCTACTCTCTATACTCTTCTTCTATCTCATATCTCTCTATCTTCTCTCTCTCTCTATCTATCTCTATCTCTCTATATCTTCTATCTCTTCTCTTCTCTATCATCTCTCTATCTCTCTCTCTCTATCATCTCTCTATATATATATATATATATAATGAAATGAAAGTTTGACAGTGTAACAGGCTGCAGGTGTTTTTCAGTAATTTGAGACACATTTTGATGACGCAGCTCCTTCAGGCTCCACTCGAGCTGATGTGATGCACCTCCTGGCACAGGAGCACCCACCATGTTTCATCAGGGTAATGAAGTGAAATATCTTTCCCTCGAAACTTTTGACCTATTCATTAAGCCACTCTCTTAATGTATTTTACCCACAAACCAAAGCCCTTGGCTTTCACTCGTAGTGCTTTCACTCAATACACATTTCCCATAATTGCCCTGTTATACGAAGTGATTTACTACCATGTGGCTGTTGCAGGAACACGACTTAAAGCTTTTAGTAGCTTCTGCCTAGCTGACATTTCTGTATCGATTCCTATGAGACACTGTAATTCAGAGTTCTCCTGCTCCTGATCTGATAAGTGTTTTACTTTACAAGTTAAAAATGAGCTGGCATGAATTACTTTTAATGCAGTAGATTAAATTGTGTGTGTTGTGTTTAGTGAATATCTCCACTCCCGAGTAGCTAGAGGTTGGGTATTCTGTATGTAGAATCTGGTGATTGAGCGTATAGTTGTCCCATGAGTCCAAATAAATGATCACTGTGTGGTAGTACTCATTCTTTTAGTATAGACAGGAAGTTATTGTAGACGGTGCAAATGCAACCAAAAGTCGGCGTTCAAAATTGTCCTGGAACACTTTAAGCACGTTAACTATTAGTCCAGTTATAAAAGAACCCTGATCTGTTTTTAAAAATTCTGTTCAAAAGTTTGTCTTGAAGTGTTGCTGTTGGTTAAATGCAGCGACAGCAAATCCAGTGCAATGTTCACATCGATCAACGCCGTCACCAATTAGGTAAATGGTAATGGGAGCTGGCTCAGCTCCGGACGACGGTAAGCTGCTGTGACAGCGGGTCAGTCTGTCAAAATATAATGTCACGTTTGAATGTTGCAAGCAGTTTTTCAGTGAAGTTGCTGGCTGTGGGAATGCATTTATTACTGCAAGTCTGTCGCGCTGGCACAGACTGAAATGATTCTCATTTTGTGTTGTCACAGCTTGCTCCTTTTTTTTTTTTTTTTTTTTTTTTTTTTTTTTTTTTGAGAGGACAACATTTGAACATTTTATCAAAATGTAGTGTTGATTCAGAAGCCTTTAAAAGGAAGTCAGCAGCTTTATCAGAAAGCCACAGTATCCTGTGTTAAAGCTACATGAAGTGCTGTTACTTCTTTAGTGCCATGTGACTTGGCTGTTTTGGGGTGTGCTTACTTATAACACGAGACACAATTCAGCAAAATACTAGAATTGCAGTTTCACTGGTGCTGCAGGGTAAGCAGCTGTGCAACATGTCAGACATTAGTGGTAAAATTGTTTTTAATGTGGCGCCAATGTAGGTCGGTCTGAATCACTATGATGGATGGTGCCTTTTGTGTTTAAAATGCCATACAGGTACAATGAGTATGAACAAACTTACTTTACACTGTTACATGGATTTTTAAAGTGGTGTTTGTGAATGAAATGTGCAATTGTATTCAAAATACTGTAAAGCAAGTACACTTTTCGTTTTGTAAACTGTATTATCAGCATCATTGTTTTAATTTTTAAATTTAATTTTTTGAATAAGTTTTAAATTAGGTCTGGAGACTGAAACCATTTTCTAAAGTCTGTCCAAATAGTTTTGTTCGACTCTTGAAAACCCAGTAAGTCATTGCTTCCATCCAGGAGCTCCATTTAAAAAAAATAAATAAATAAATAAATAAATAAAATTAAAAACGTCAGTTATCATAAATAATGAAGCAAAGTTACTTTTGCAGCAACAAAAATGTGACAAATTGTCCAAAAGACATCAGACCTCTCTTTTTGTGATAAAAATGCATGTATTGCTTTACAATCCTTTGCCTACAATGATCAACTTTTAAAACCAAATGTAATTAAATAATGACTAAATGCCAAAATAAAAAAATCGGGGGGCTAAATGGCTTTCTGGAGCTGGCATTACTGTTGGTGCATTGCGCTTGTTATGTCCTTGAGTTAACCTCAGCTGTGTCATCCGAATGGCTGCAGTATTGCCTTTAGAATGATCAATGAGGCCAGTTTAATCTACTAATTGAAGACTGATATTGTTAAGAAATGGCAGAGGAGCAACATAGACGGGCGAGGAGGGGCTGGTGCAGGGCTGGTCTGTCTAGATACAGTAGAAATAACAAACAATATAAATGATAGGTTTTTGAAAAAGCCAAAATGTGTTCTCCTGATACGATGTCTATTTGAAATGGCCAATAGATGTCACTTTGTTTAATCTCTCTTTCTTTTTCTCTTTTTTTTAACTTTTGTTTTCCCTCAGGAAAATGATCCTTACAAAAGTCACCACTCAACTGATCATAACAATAATGATGTATAACTAGAATGGAATAGACTGCCCTAAACGTGGTGGTTCATGGAGACATGACGTAAGTAGATGGAAAGTCTTTTTGCTCAGACGTTTGCTCTGTTTTCCAGCTGGCCAATATGATCCTCCCTGAGGAAGAAAACTTCCTTTTAATTTTCCACAGAGAAGCCCCTCTGGACAACAGTGTTGATTTCATGAAGGTAAGGTCATACCCTGACCATGATTATAAAATGACATAACGCATATGTACTGATGGACTGAAAGCCTTATGTTGGCCTTGTCCAGAGATTGTGCCAGCATCTCTGGACTCGGAGGCATCTACAGTGGTAATGCGTAGTGTGATCAGATCAAGCTTTTTTTTTTTTTCTTTTTTTTTTCATGTATTTTAAACAATTGGGTGCCTTGACAAAGGTAAAAACTGTTTTCAGGAACATGTTCTAAACCCAGGGACTATAGTGTTATTGATGCTCTTTTAAAGTATGACATTGCCGACTAACATCTGCATATTTTCCTGGGATGTCCATGCCTTTTAAACAAGATGGTGCAAAACCACATTGTGCGCACATTACAAAGTTATGGCTGAGTATAAAGAGGGTATGGTTTCTGAACTGGCCTTCCTGCAGTTCTCTGGACCATTTTGATGAAGAGACTGAGGGAAAGTAACAAATCAGAAATGAAGTTCTTCATTTCTTTGTACAAAAAAAACCACAACCTTTCCTGTACCAACTTGTTGTTTCCTTTTTTTCTTGAATGTGTTGCAGGGCTTAAATGCAAAACCTGACAAGCATAACATCTTAATTAACATTCTTTGGTTATCAATCGTATGTAAACCTTTGCTGATCTGGCATGTTCTACCATGTAGATATGGAGAAAGTATGATGTTGACTGCAGTGGCTACATATCTGCTCAGGAGCTCAAGGTGAGGTTTCCAACACAGGCAATTATTCATTTCCATGTATAACAGATGAGGTACAGAATATTTCCTCCACCCTCAGTTGTAGCATTGGCAGAGAATTACAGTTGGCATTTACCTGTGTATCTGCCATACACCAAGATCTTTGTTTTTAAGCATGTGGCACTTACTGATGTAAATGTGCCAATTATATAATTTTATTTGTTATAAGTTATTATGTAAATGTATTTGTTTTATAATTTATTGCCTTTGGTTTATCCGAACACAAATCTTACATGAGAAATAAATAATTCAAGACCCGCTAGACGTTTTACCAGGTAAACCTTTTCTTCATAGGCTTTCCTGAAAGACTTGTTCGTGCAGCACCATAAAGAAGTGTCAACTGAGAAACTGGAGGAGTACACTGATGCCATGGTATCACAAAGTACACAAACGTATGGCCAGATTATACTGTGTTGACTCAAAGCCCAACCCTACATCTTTCCAGTTTCTACAACTTCCGTCATTTTCAAACTGGATGTATGGGTTGTTCACTGTTGATGAACATTTATTATTTCAAACTCACAAATGATCTCCTCCAGGTACACTTAATTCCCTAAAATGTTTTTTTTTTTTTTCCCTGCTTGGGTATGCAAGATTTGAAAGCGTTATTAACTTGGAAAAATTATCAAATGAAAATGAGGTTCTCAGCAAGGAAACCAGAAATCTCCAGAGGGACTTTTCACCTCACATAAACATATACATTTGTTTTGGGCAACTTACCAAAGTTACTTTGGCAGAAAGTCTTAGGCAGGGTTTTTTTTTTTTTTTTTTTTCTTTTCAATTAAAAAAAAAAGTTAGTTCAGACATTAATGAATGACAACATTAGTTGGTTCAAGTGTTACTGGTCATACCAGAGCATACATGTTCATAGAGGTTAACTTTTGTTTGTTTGTTTCCACCAATGCTTATTTATCTTGCAGATGAAAATTTTTGACAAAAACAAGGACGGCCGTTTGGATCTGAATGATTTGGCAAGGTATTATAACTGAAGGCACAGATATAAAGCATTGCAAAATGAAATTATCACTGAAATGAAAGTTATGGGTGACTCAGATACTCACAGTAAGGCATGTTTATCTCCAAGGATCTTGGCGCTGGACGAGAACTTCCTGCTGCAGTTCCAGATGAATGTAAGTATGTTTGTTTGGCTACTTAAAGCTCTTCTGTGTTGTTGTGTTTTTTTTTTTTTTTTTTTACATTTAACATTATCTTGTTCTCATTAGTGTTATTTTTCTTGATCTATTATCCTTCCAAGGCCTCCAGTACAGAGGAAAGAAAGAGAGACTTTGAGAAGATTTTTAACCACTATGATGTTGTAAGTACAGTAAAACACTAGATGAGAAAACTTACAAAGATTCAGTGGGGGAGTCTGCTTCCACATCTGCAATACTTTAATATTCTCAATGTGCCATCGTTGTCATATTGTGAAAGAGGACATGGCTTTAAAAGACTTGCATAATGTTGTAGGTTTTTTTTTAAACTTTTTACCAAAAGATTAGACCAGCGAGAAATGACCCTTTTTATAGACAAAGTAAAAATCACTCTTAATATAATACTGTATTGTGGTTTGGAAAAGGGTTATAAGTCCATTTAACTCACTAATTAAATGAATGAAAACGACTTCACATGTTTAAATCAGTCTGTTATTTGATTTGGCCTCAATTGCAACTGTCTTCAAGGGTTTTTGAGTTGTTTTTTTTTCTCGCACTTTTGTAGTAGAAATGAAGGACAAATTGCAATAATTTTCTGTCGTCGTGTTGGACTGCTGCTGTCTGGTTTCAGTACAAACTGTGTGTCACTTGTAGGTGAATGTTTTTATCAAAGCAGAGTTGTCTTTTTTTCTTTGTTTCTTTTCAGAGTAAAACAGGAGCACTGGAGGGTCCTGAGGTGGATGGTTTTGTCAAAGACATGATGGAGCTGGTCCGGGTAAGATTCCAAGTTGATGTTCACTCCACTGTAAAGCTTCATCAACCCAGTGATACATATTGAAATGTACTAAATATTCCTGAAGTGTTGAAAGTGTGAAAATTGACTCACTACTTCTACCAACCTCATTTCGTTTCCCCTAGTGTGTTAGAACAGGGCAACATCTTAAACATGCGGGACGGTGGGCTCTGAGGGCCAGACCTGAAGAGCACTAAACAGGGGGATGTAACAAAGCAAATAATGACTCCGGAGTTGCACTTAAGTTTTAGCTGCCTAAGTTTGGGAAAAATCCCTCTATTCACCAAGTGTGTGCACATGAATGCAGAATTTTATTTGGCAGACTTTCTCAAGTTTTAAGTAAAAAAAAAATTAAAAAAATAAGTTACAGAAATCAAATATGTACACCATATACAAGACATAACTAATATTTACACACATGAAGATATTGCACAAATATCAGACACTAACTACTGAAAGCTCAGCAGTGCGATGGCTTGAGGGAAGATGCTGTCTCTGTGACGGGGGGGTTTGTTACAGTGCTCAGTAGCACCTACCAGATGTGAGAAGTTTGAAGGTTTGTGTGAAGGGTCTGCCGAAATGTTCCTTGGTCATTTCCTGACCCTGGACTGGTACAGGTCCTGGACTGAGGGAAGTCTAGGACCTGAGCTGTCTGAGGAAGTACAACCTCTGCTATGCCTTCTTTTGGAAAGTTTCAATGTGGGAAGTCCACTTTAATACCTGGAAAATTGAGGATCCCAGAAACCTGAAAGTGTCCACATAAGATATTGAAGGTTGAGTGCTGTTGAGGATGGTGAGGGAAGGAGGTGGTTGGGGGTTTCCACCTGAAGTCCACTCTCATCTCCACCGTCTGGAGCAGGTTCAGGTGATTCTGACCCCGCAGCATTGGAAGTGGAGGACAAGCACTGGAAATGTTTACTAAGATGTCCAATGTTGATGCACCGTTGAAAAGGGAAATCAGAACCTGAAATGACACCATTCAACATTCGGAAGTTTATTTAAGGAGTTTCTAGAGGCTGCCTCTAGATTCGTTTTGGTGCTTTGCTTTTTTTTTTTTAACTCCCAACTAAACTTAAGAAACCATCCATTTTCTGCATCAGCTTTACATGGTTATGATGGGGGTGGGGGGCAAAATAGGGGAGGGGAATGACAGTTCAGTTGTTTACAGTACAGTATGCGCTATTCAATGCCAGCTCATCCTTCTAATAATCCTATGACCTAATGCCTTTTAATGTTTTGTCTTACAATTTCCATTTAAATATCGCTAGATTGAAACTGACATGCCATCGGTTGAATTCTGCAGTTTCCTCCTCTTGTATATAAGTAATTGCCATACAGAATTCATTCCTGTAAAGTTCATTAGGTGCAAACAGTTCTGAGCTAGGAAAATGCAACAACAGAAAACATTTGGTTGCAGCCCTCTGCTGGTATTAAATGCAGATGATGCTTGCTCTTACACTGGATAGGAACTAACATGGAAGATGCCAAATAAAATGTTATGGACTGCTAAAAAGCGTTTGTGCTGTACAACTGTTATGATTGCATTTACTAAAGCTTGCCTCCCCCTTCCTTTCACTCCAGCCCAACCTCTCAGGTCCTGATCTGGACAAGCTGCGCGCCGTTCTCTTGTCTCACTGTGACGTCAATAAGGATGGGAAGATCCAGAGAAATGAGCTAGCTCTGTGTCTGGGAGTCAAGCCTAAACCTTAGAAATCCTATATTATCCCACTGAATTACGAAACACTGACTCTGTGTGTTGTATTGTCAAAAATAATGCTGGAATGTTGTGAATCATTCAGATCTGATCACTAGATTATTTATGATCACTATTCAATACATAGGTTATGACATACAGTATGATACTGGGAGATGTAAGAAATTAAAGGACCTGAAATTGTGCATGCTTTAGGACCAAATCTAAAAGAAGAAATTTGAATGTTTTTGCGGAAACGAATATGTCTGCTTTAAGATTTGTGGGAATTATGTTGGTGTGTTGGGAAGTAAAATTGTTCAAAAGAAAAAATGCCTTAATTGTACTGTAGTGAAGTGTTTGCATGTTTGTCTTGAAGTGTTGGAGGATGTTGTATTTTAATAAGCTGTGAAAAAAAATTAAATAAAACAGAAGTGGTAGGATTTAGATATTGTTTTATTTTACTTTTGTGATGCATTAGTTGAAAATCTTTCAAATTTGAAATGCACTGGTAATTTCTGCATCATTTGAGTCCACAGCAGAAAAGCTGTGTCGATCAGTGTCACAGGAGTGATTTTGTCTTGGAAGTCTAGAGGGGAGGCGCTGATGGGTATATTCAAAAGTTGTCCTCGACATCCTGAAATCATGGATGAACTCTGTGTCAGTAAAGACCCTCATGTTGTGATCCCACCAATTGTGGTTCCAACTCCGCATCCACACATGCTGTAATTCCTAACAAAGGTAGCAGCCACTGCCACTCAAAGGCCATCGTTAACATTTGTGCTCTCCCTTTTCTCAATCTCCTTCTGTCCTTCATCATTTGGGCATAATCCGGTTGGTTCCGACTGTGCCAGTACTTCCCAATTGCTAGAGAAACACGTGAAGCATCTTTTACTCCTGTAAACACGACGCACTATGTGACATTGTGTTGTTGCATGCATGTCACTTACGGCCGCAGACCGGTCGCCTTCGTTTCCAGCCCTCCCAAAGTGTTTTTGTAACAAGTACATTTGTGAAAACAAGTATTTGAGCTATGTATATTGCAATTGTATGGAAAGTATTCTCTCTCTTTGTTTTTCCTTTAGCAGTTGTCTTGGGAGGAAAGGTGAATAACCAAAACCCTCTAGTAAAATGAAAATACTACGATAAAATAACTTAAGTCATAATGCATTATACAAGTGACACGCACAGAAGTTGAATTGTCAGAGGAAATCATCAAGAATGAAATGTATTTTTTTTACAACTGTTTAAATATTTGAACAGCAAAATTGTTTTATGCCAAGAAAGAGCACTACAGATACAGTTTTTGCATTGAGAGTAGTTAGTAAAAAGTAAAGTAAATGGAAGGCTAGAAAGGTTAGAAAAAGCATATGGTGGAGAATTAGTGGTATTGCATGAGGAAGCCTGAAGTGATAGACGACTATCTGAGGAATGAATGGCAACAGTGAGGTGAGAGTAGGCATGCCACATGGGCTTTTGGTGGAGGTGGGACTGCTTCAAGGATCAATCCTGAACCCCCTTCATGGAGACGGACAGGAGTCCTCATGGACTGTTGGTGGATGGTACTGTGATCTGTAGAAAGATGGAACAAAAGACAGCATTGAACATGTTTTCTACCCTCTGCTCCACCCTCCTGGGGAACTGGTGGAGGAGAGGAGATGAAACAAACCGATGGATGGGATGCCATCGACACTGGACATCTGAAACGGTGGAATAAGATGACAAACACACCTGCTAGATATAAAAATGACTACCAAGCTGAATGACAAGTGTAAACATTTTGATATGTTGTAAAGCCAACGTTTCAAATTACAGTAACATACTGCCCGTTTCCTATGCCTTTAACTCTTATAAAACTTGAAAATGATCTATCAAATGAAATCCAAAGATTTTGAGTCTAGGCTACAAGCACATTGTATAGAACTCTCATGGCTTTGTGACACGTGCACAGTACTTTGTAGAGTATGTTTGGCCAAACTCGGTTAAATCACAATGTTATTGAATTTCATCTGGAGTTAACAATTACAGAAAGATTTCGTTGACTAAAACACATGATGCATTAACACAAATATTTAACAAGCGTGTCATGAGAAATGAGATGGTGAGCTCCTGTTTAAACACCTGTTCAAACACCTGAACACGTAAATGTCCAGCAGTTGCACTGTAACAGTGGTCATTGTGACCCTTCTTCTGTAAAATGCAACAAGCTGGTGCTGCCAGACTTTGTTTGCTTACTAGGAGCCAGAGAATAAAACAATGCTATTAAGCAAATGGAAAGGTCATTGGGCATGAAGTGGAAGTAATGGTACAGACCTACAAGCTCTAATCTTTAACAGACCATGATTCCCATTTGAGTCAACACAAAGGCTGTATGCTTGGATATTGTCATTGTGTGTGTGTGTGTGTTCATTAAACAGTAAGGCACACGGAGTATAAAAAGGAAACTTTAGTATATGTATAGATAATGGATATGTGTTTGCATGTACTGTCAAACAGAAAGGCCTAGGACTGTGTGTGTGGGGGGGGGGGGGGGTGGCAAAGCAGCTGCAACACAGCTGTTACAAAACAAGCAGTTCCTCATTTTGGGTGAGAGTATTGCTGCCCATTCTATTGCTAAATGTATTTAGCAATTATTGTGATGCAGACAGAAGGACTATGAGTAGACTTTAAGTGGATTTAAAATTGGAAATGTAATACTGAAACATCCATCTACTTATACTGTATTAGAGAACAGGTGCGCTTGATTCAATGATTTTGATCTCTGCAACTTTCAGGAAATGACATGTCATTCTATCATTCGTTAGTTTCCCAATTCTACTTCCTTTTGATTTACTGGAAACTCAATTGTAGACCAAACAGTGGGTCTTGGTTGTTATTTTTCTTGTTTGTATTTTAAGCCTCTTTCCAGCTGCTGTCAGCCAGCCAAGAAAATATCATGAGTTACAAACAGCAGGTCTGGTTGATTTTTCAAAAGCATCGTCTTGCAAAGATGCAGAAACTGTGCAGAGACAGCAATTTCAGATTACACAGAAAATAACTGATAAAAGTCGTGCCACCATCCTAATTCTTCTTCTTTATATAGTAGTTTCAAAACCACAATCTTGTTGCCATTCATTCAGTAAATGAATTGTGGCCTTATAGTGAAACAGCCTTGAGGCTGTATCATTCTAAGCTTCTAAAGAGGTTATCAACCAGTAAAAATAGACTTAATTTTATAAGTAATGAGCCACTTGGACACATTTAAGGATGTTCTACTGGTGTCACATTAAGTGCTTCCCTTGAGGCCTTGTACCTCTTGTATGTGATCTAATGATCACATGCAACAGAAAAAAAAGAAAAAAGGTCAATAAATACTAGGTTCTTCTTCTTCAATATGTGCATCATATGTAAGTAAATATTCAGCTGAGAGCGTGCCGTTTTAGATATTTAAAAATGCACCGGACTTAGGGGTTTATTGCTTTCATTACTAGAAATTAAGTGGCAGATTTTCTGGTTACTTGTATGGTTTGTAGGCAGTGCTGAGGGCAAAAAGAAACTGTGCAACACACTTAGATATGCAAAGACACTAGTTGTTCCCTGTGCATATCTCACCCTCTAACATGATGATCAAGGAAAGCATGGAGGAACAAAAAACGTATCTCAGCTGTAAAAACAGGGTTAGGGTTTTACAATGGCTTGAGCATACAGACATCTGCAGGATCACTTTGTATGTTGAGATTCAAAGAACTGATTAAATCAATGACCTTTATTGAGACGTTATCTTAAGCAAGCAAGAGATTTTTCTTGAAAGTCCTGACCGGGAGCGAGTCAAATATCTGATTTATACAAACTTGACCCTCTCAAGACCATAGCAGAGCAGAGGTGGAGAAAAGAATGTCCAAAGCATGATGATTAACTTTCACTCCTTTTAGTGTACATGCAGTTTACAACCTGTTTATATTAAAGTTTATGCTTTTCATTTTAATGTGTGATGTTCACAGTTCAACTTTAAATTTTCAAATGCACAGACTCTTAAGAGTTAGTGTTACACTGTATAAACACTTGTTTATGACTGTTGAACTTAGTGCTCTCTGCTCACCAGCTTGGTTTAGAAAGAATATCAGCCCAATTAGCCATTGACCAGACTTTCAAGTATAAACATATTTGATCCAAAAACTAAACAACTGAGATCAAAATTGATCTCAACTGCATGTTGTGTTACAGATATATCCCATTTTAGTACCAATCCACATACAAAGTATTTTCAGTAATTTTCTCCCCTAGTGTTTTTATTTACTGTGACCTTCATTTGAAATGGTGGTTGGTCTAAATCCAACATAATGAACCATCTTTTGCATTTCAGACCTGTGAAACATTTTGAAATCGGGACGATAATGGACTAAAATACTTACACTTATGTTATTTTTGAAGTATAAAAGTGACCCGGTGTGTGTTCGCCTCTGTATGCGATAAAGACAAAAGGCTTATCTGCCCTTTTCGAGCAGAAAATATTTTTTATATATGGTACCATGCTGACCCCTCGTGGCCAGACTACAGTTTGCAGCCTCGGAGCAAAGATTTTGAAAATTAATAAATAATTTAAAAAAGATAAACAAACGAAGTAGTACACACACACACACACACACACACACACATATGTGTATATATATATATATATATATATATATATATATATATATATATATATATATATATATATATATATATATATATATATATATATATATATATATATATATATATATATATATATATGAACAAGTAAACAGTTTCCAGCTGCTGTTGAAGCATAGCCTGCTGCATGAGTGATGTGTTATTTATATGCTTTAATTAAGAAAACATTATAGTATTAATTTATTATTTTTCATTGAGAAATATAATTGGCACTAATAAATGGCACTTAGTTTCTTACTAAGGAGACCATTTCAAGTCTTTTCCTTCTTTCATCCTTTTCTGCCTCAGGGGCATCCTCTCTGAGTAAACAGCATTTTTAAAAAGTGCTGTAAATTACTACACTTAAGTCTCCCTCTGTGCTTCTTTAAGGCTGCATTTCATTCAACATTAAAAATTTCACCACTAAATATTGTTTACAACACCAACACACGCAATTGTAAATATAATACACGATGTACAGATGTTTGAGGTCACTGGTTGCCAGGGACTTTACCTTAGACTTTTCTTTTGTTGAGGTCCATTACATCACAACTTGACACAATTTCAGGTCCAATGTGGCCTAATCTGTTCTGCTCCAATAAAGAAGTAAATAAATACAGAAAACTGAGGGTAACTGACATCCATAATGATTTGTCAGTATTAACTTGCTTGTCAGTATTAAGTCAACTTGTTAACCGTGTCAAAGGGTCTGACTAAACACTGCCAGAGCTCCCTGTGCCGTCCTTGAAAAACGTCTTCACTTACGTCACTTTCCTTTATAAACTACTCTCTATTATGTGTCTGCCAAACAGCGCAGATGTAAATGAACTTTGTAAAAACAAAAGCAGGAGTGAGAAAACTCAAACTAGCTAGATGATAAATGTTTTATAATAGCATTTACACATTTGCAGCCGAGTATGTAGTTCAAATATGTTCTTGGAATTCATGTCAATGAAACCAGTGGTATAAATGCTTTACTTGTAGCCTATCCTTGAAGTTTATTCTCTAAATTCCTTGTATGAATCAAATATATCTTTCTTATCCTGAAAATGTACAAAGCAGGGATGAATATTACTGATGGAAATAGAAAAAAACAACAACAACTACAAACAAAGGCCTCTTCAAATCTTATAAGCTGTGCCAGATATTTTCCACTCAGACATCCTGGGGTTTCTTCTGTTTGTGCACTACTAAAAAGAATAAGACCTTTGCAAATGTGACTATAAATTAGATTTTGATTTTCTCTCTCTGGCTTGGTTTCTTTTGTGTTGCCTGTTTCTATGTAAGCTTTCCTACCAAGTGGAAACCATGTGTTCAGATCTCCATCCAAGAAGATGTTAAAACAATGTTGGAACAGACACAGCTGGCCTTTGCTGCAAATTATGATGAGCTGAACACTTGACAGTTTTAAAAATGCAAAATCTGACTTTGAAAAAATTATAAAACATGGCAGTCTAGAAACACTGAAGCCTGTAATAACATTCAGCAATAAATCCTATACAGGAGTTTATTCTGTCCTTTGTTTATTGTCAAATTATTACTCAAGAAAATTAGAAATGATCACCAGTGGATTGAAAAACTGGTAACAAGAAAACATGGCCGGTTTGTAATTTGTGCAGTTGTACACTACTAGTTCAGGAGAATGTCAACAACTAAAATCTAATGCAAGAACAGTTTTTTTTTCTCTCTCCTATGCGAACAAAGGAGTGCATACAAATCTTCCTTTAAACTTAGGAAATGATTCATTCTAGCACATGTTTTATGTTGTGGACAGTGGACAACAATCACCCACCACTTCACAACCAGTGATGGTGAATTACCTGTTTAGGAATTAAATATATATATATATATATATATATATATATATATATATATATATATATATATATATATATATATATATATATCTTAAACACTCAGAACTGACTTGTTTGTCCCACATGTGTTTTTAAAATATAGTAGTTTTATTTTGTTTTTCTTAATATTTGATCATTTCTAGTTTTTTTATTGTGTTGTTTATGTCCTATATTCTATCTTGGCCATGTGACACATGTGTTCCATCTCGGTCATGTGACACATGTGTTCCATCTCGGTCATGTGACTGTGGCTGTGACATCACAGATGATAATGCTGCATCAAAGGAAACTATGACATCACATGGAATCATTCTCTTAATTTCTTCACCTTCCAGAACCTCTTCAGAGTTAAGACAGCCTTGGTTGACTCAACACACTATTTCACATCTCCTGAGACGACGTTTCTTGAGTTGCTTTTGAAAGCCTTAAAACAAAACAAGAGCAAAATGAATAACTTTGAATCATCTTCCAAAACCCTTCTGTGGAGCGACATGGTAGAAGAAGCCATAGAAGCAGGCAAACTGGGAGATGATTTTGATAGAACGATGAATTACAATGATTGTATTGGTCATGAAATATTTGAAGAAGAGCCCCCCATCCATCAAGTTGTACCAACTCATGGCTCAGATGATAACCAGATGGATGACAAGGAATTGCTGGTGTCTAACGTGCAACTTGATGTCCTTGATGAGTTTCCTGACGCAGAGGAGTACGTTAGATCCAGGTACAGAGAATTATATGTTGAACAACTACAAGCTTCCCTGCCAGAAGGGGGCTCTGAGAAACAATCAACAGGGATCAAGCACGTTGACGTTGAAGAATATAATCAACTTCACAAGATAATTGTCAAAGAGGACCTCATTATTCCAGATGAGGAGGCTCTACAACCTGAGACCCCCCAGCTGGAAGAGGTCCTCGCTTCAAGTGACACGCTCAAAAGAGAAAAGAAGCCATCTTTGTGGAGACGACTGAAGAAATTCCTCACTCCACCATGTAGACGCAAATACAAACACAGGCAGTAAAACCAGGATCAGCATAAAATCAAGAAGACACAAGCTGGAGCTGGAAACTACAGCTGGATTTTTCATCTGTGTTTTATATGTTTGTCTCCAGATGCGCCGCTTTTCTCCACAGCCAAAGAAATGCTGTTTTTTAAATGCCTTGAAATAATTTCATGTCTAAAATAAACTGGACATTCATGAAATGACATAAATCAGTGTATTTGCTTTCTTCGTTCTACTCTCAGTCCAACTTGGTGACTGTATTTCTTGGTTGGGGTGGTTGGTGGGGAGTTCAGGAGAAACTTTCAGTGTTCTGTTTTATTGAGTCCTTGTGGTGTTTTCCAGTCTTCAAAGGTGTAAATATTCATCATAATAATTCCAATCTATAAACGTTGTATTCTTTCACATGTTTTTATCGCTGCTTTTAATACTGCTGCTTGATGGGAGCAGTTAAATTCCTGAAAGTTTACAAAAAAATGTAAATAATAAAGATTACAACCATTTAAATTGTTCAATCACATGATGAATTTTTGTTTCAGTGTTAAAACTGAACCTCAAGACAAGGAAGATCGTTGTCTTAGATGTGTAAAACAGGAGTTTTTCATATGACATTTTTGTAGATATTCTCGATGTTCATGACAGTTATTATAGATTTAATTGTGAACGTCTGCGTTTAAAGCTCAAAACATATGACTAAACAAATGTCCTTTCATTCCTGGATCAAGACATGTTTTGAATACATGAAATCATCATTGAGATGACGGTTCATTTTTCATCCTAATCTGAGTTGTGATTGTTAGAAACTAACTTTAGGAAGTCTTTGAATAGATTTTCTACTCACAGGAATGTTATTTGCAAGTACAGATGTCACTGTTGCAGTTAACTATTAGTGTTCCTACCACTTCCATGCTGTTGGTCAAATATGACCCGTTTTGACATTTAACTGCAAGAAAACTACATTAAACAAAGTTTTATTAGTCTGAAATATCATAACTTTTCATTGATAACAATAAAGAAGAAAAAAAAACAAAATACCCAATAAGTAAATTATTTTTAAATGTTATTCTTTCATTCAGGTGCTAAAAATCTTTGCACACTAAAAACTGTTTAAGGTGAAACTAAAATTTTACAACAAACCACACACACAACAGGTGTAAATATGTCCATTTTGTTTAGGCCAACCAAACTTTACAAATGTGCCACAACTAAACACAACATACATGTTTTATACTATATATTTTCATCATGTGGACAGCTTTATTAAATTGTGTAATTAAAAACACTGTCATTGTCATTTAAAGTCATTAAAAACATAAACATTCTCTGCAGCCCTCAGGTTCTCTAGTGGGCTGTTCCACAAATGTGCACTCCCCGGGGGTTCTTGTATTAACAATGGGAACCGTTAAAAGGCTGGTACCAGAGGACCTGAGGGTCCACGAGGGTTCATAAGATAAATCAGTAAGATATGAAGGTGCAAGAGCATTAAGACTTTCAAAAACCTTTAGGGGGACCTTAAAACCAACCCTGAAAGACACAGGGACCCAATGCAGAACCCACATTAAGGTATTTTGGAGCAAAACCAAGTCCACCTCCCCAACCAGGTGTCAGAGGCTCCTCGGTTCATGGCAGTGAGGGAGATTTGAACAGAGAGTTCACCCAGGATAAACCCAGTTCATGACTAAACCCGGTTCATGGATAAACCCAGTTCAGGGATAAATCCAGTTCAGGGATGAATCCAGTTCAGGGATAAAACTTGCCCTTTGAGTTGTTGTTAAAAATATCTAACACATCTAACATGGCTGTCAAGTTTGCTTCAATATTTATATAAGTATATATATAAGGTATGAAAATATTTGTGTCTTAAGTATTCTTAAGTATACTTAGCTTTGAATGGTAGATATTTTTTGATAGTAGGCTTTTAAATACATTTTCATAGATACTGTCAAAGTCAAAGTCAAGTCAAGTTTATTGTCAGTTCTACAACATGTGAGATACATACAGAGAATCGAAATTACGTTACTCTCAAACCCTCGGTGCTACACAATAAATACATTTTAAACACAAAGTGCAAATTAAAAAGAAACAGGTTATAGCATGACGTTGGGTTTAAGAGCCAAAGGCAATAAAATTACAGTAAAAACAATGAAATGGCAGTATGATGATAGACATTATTGTTATGATGAACTGGATTGTAATAATGATGGTGAAATGTACATCAGTTTTTAAAGGTGTGTGATGGTCCTGCAGGTGTTCAGCTTATCGGTCTGGTGGATGAAGCTGTTCTTCAGTCGGCTGGTTCTGGTCCACAGGGTCCGCAGCCTCCTCCCTGATGGCAGCAGACTGAAGAAGCTGTGTGACGGGTGGGTGGGGTCTCTCACAATGCTGAGGGCTTTGCGAGTCAGACGGCTGCTGTAAATGTCCTGAAATGAGGGGAGAGAGACATCAACGATCTTCTCAGCTGCTCTCAGTACATGTTGGAGAGACTTGCTGCTCGCTGATCCGCTGGTACAGCTCGGTCAGCGCCTCTCTCCTGGTGTTGGTGGAGGGGCTGGGGGGGATGTAAACAGCAGTGAGTAGTATGACCAAATATTCGCGCGGTAGATAGAAAGGACGACATTAATTAACATAAACTCCGCCAGGGGTGAGCAATGTTTGCAAACCACCACAGCATCTCTACACCAAGCATCACAGAAAAAAACACAAAGACCGCCGCCGCAGCCCTTACCTGCCTCGGTGTGTGTTCGGTCCGCCCGGTAGCATGTCAGCTGGTCGGCGTGAACTGGTATGCTGTCGTTGAGCCATGTTTCCGTGAACACAAAAACACAGCTCTCTCTCATGGTGCTCTCGGTGGAGCAGAGTAATCGGATGTGGTCCAGTTTGTTGTCCAGCAAACGAACGTTGGCCAACACGAGGGAGGGGACCACCGGTTTGTTCGGGTTCTCTGCCAGTCTCACCCGGATACCTGCTCGCTTACCCCTCTTCTGCTTCCTCTAGCGGCGCTTGTGATGCTTCCATTGAGGCTGGGATTCAGGCGCGGGGGCAGCGGTAGCGGTGGTTCCCGGAGTTCAGAGTTCAGCTTGACAGTGTAGCTGTTTCCAACGTCGAGCGGAAACCCCCGGCTGTAAAAACACAACTTTAGTAACAAAAACACGAATGAAAAACACCAAAACGGCGCACCGTTGGCAGAGAGAGAAGCCACTGCATGTACACGTGCCGCCATCTTGAAAAACTCTGGTTTCTTTGTAGTATACTGCAAGATGTTTAATATCCCATCTTGTTTTAAAATCTTATCTTGCACAAGTAAGTTTGTGGTAACAGGTCAGCTTTGGTGTGAATACCTGAAAAGTGGTGTAAGTAAACCTGATCTTTCATGTACACAGTCTTATTAACCCATGCAGAGAAACATTTTTCTGATGTTAATTTGAAACCAAATGGGACCATTTTCATTAGACAGAGTTGATTCATACTGGCCATCCATCCATCCATCTTCTTCCGCTTATCCGGGGCCGGGTCGTGGGGGCAGAAGTCTAAGCAGGGATGCCCAGACCTCCCTCATCCCAGGCACTTCCTCCAGCTCTTCCGGGGGAAGCTCGAGGCGTTCCCAAGCCAGCCGAGAGACAAAGTTTCTCCAGCGTGTCCTGGGTCTTCCCCGGGGCCTCCTCCCGGTGGGACATGCCTGGAACACATCTCTAGGGAGGCATCCAAGAGGCATCCTATACAGATGCCCAAGCCACCTCAGTTGATTCCTCTCAATATGAAGGAGTAGCGGCTCAACCCTGAGCTCCCTCCGGATGACTGAGCTTCTCACCCTATCTCTAAGGGAGCGCCCAGCCACCCTGCGGAGGAAACTCATTTCGGCTGCTTGTATCCGTGATCTTGTCGTTTCGGTCAATACCCAAAGTTCATGGCCATAGGTGAGGGTGGGAGCGTAGCTTGACCGGTAAACTGAGAGTTTTGCCTTGCGACTCAGCTCTTTCTTTACCACGACAGTTCGGTACATCGACCGCATAACTGCAGACGCTGCACAAATCCGTATGTCAATCTCACGCTCCATCTTTCCCTCACTCGTGAACAAGATCCCAAGATACTTTAACTCCTCCACTTGAGGCAGGACTTCTCCACTTACCCAGATAGGGCAAGCCACCCTTTTCCGGTCGAGAACCATGGCCTCGGATTTAGAGGTGCTGATTCTCATCCCAGCCGCTTCGCACTCGGTTGCAAACCGTCCCAGCGCATGGTGAAGGTCTTGGCTTAATGAAGCCAAAACACAACATCATCTGCAAAAAGCAGAGAGGAAATCTTGTGGATCCCAAACTGGACCCCCTTCGGTCCCTGGCTATGCCTAGAAATCCTGTCCATAAAAATTATGAACAGAATTGGTGACAGAGGGCAGCCCTGCCAGAGTCCAACATGCACTGGAAACAGGTCTGACTTATTGCAGGCAATGCGAACCAAGCTCCTGCTCCGGTCGTACAGAGACTGAACAGCTCATAGCAAAGGGCCCCGGATCCCCATCACAGAGCACCTCCCACAGAATACCACGAGGGACACGCTCGAATGCTTTCTCCAGATCCACAAAGCACATGTAGACTGGTTGGGCATACTCCCATGAACCCTCCAGCACCCTGCAGAGAGTATAGAGTTGGTCCAGTGTTCCACGACCAGGACGAAAACCGCATTGTTCCGCCTGAATCCGAAGTTCCATGCAACGTGGCAGATGCGTGTCAACCAAGACAGCCCTACAATATCCAGACACTTGAGGTACTCAGGGCGAATCTCATCCACCACTGGTGCCTTGCCAACGAGGAGTTTACGGGCTACCTCAGTGACTTTGGCTTGGGTGATGGAAGAGTCCACCGTACCGTCCCCAGCCTCTGCTTCCTCAGTGGAAGGCATGTCGGTGGGATTAAGGAGATCCTCAAAGTATTCCTTCCACCGTCCGACAATGTCCCCATTTGCAGTCAGCAGCCCTCCACCCGCACCATAAATGGTGTTGGCAGGGTACTGCTTCCCCCTTCTGAGGCACCGGACGGTTTGTCAGAATCTCTTCGGTGCTGACCGATAGTCGTCCTCCATGGCCTCACCGAACTTCTCCCAGACTCGAGTTTTTGCTTTCCGGACCGGCTGAGCTGCAGCTTGCTTGGCCTGCCGGGACCCGTCGACTGTGTCACGAGTCCCACGGGCCAACAAGGCCTGATAGGACTCCTTCTTCAACCTGACGGCATCCTTTACTTCCGGTGTCCACCACTGGGTTCGGGGATTACCGCCACGACAGGCACCAGAGACCCTGCGTCCACAACTTACTAACAATGGAGGCAGAGAACATGCTCCACTCTGACTCAATGTCTCCAGCCTCCCTCGGAATCCGGGAGAAGCTCTCTCGGAGGTGTGAGTTGAATACCTCCCTGACCGATGGCTCGGGCAGACGTTCCCAACACACCCTCACAATACGTTTGGGCCTGCCCGGTCATGCGGTCAGATGAAATGACAACGAAGTTGAACATTGACCTCCGGCCTAGGGTGTCCTGGTGCCACGTGCACTGATGGACACCCTTATGCTCAAACATGGTGTTTGTTATGGACAGACCGTGAATAGCACATAAGTCCAATAACAGAACACCACTCGAGTTCAGTTTGGGGAAGGCCGTTCCTCCCAATCACCCCCCTCCAGGTTTTACTGTCATTGCCCACGTGGGCATTGAAGTCCCCCAGTAGAACAATGGAGTCCCCAGTTGGAGCACTATCAAGTACCCCTTCCACAGACTCCAAGAAGGCCAGGTACTCTGTACTGCTGTTCGGCCTGTAGGCACAAACAACAGTAAGTGACCTTTCCCCGACCTGAAGGCGCAAGGAAGCAACCCTCTCGCTCACTGGGGTAAACTCCAACACATGGCGGCTGAGCTGGGGGGCTATAAGCAGGCCTACACCAGCCCGTCACCGCTCACCATGGGCAACTCCAGAATAGTGGAGTGACCGCCCTTCTGAAGGAGCTGGGTTTCAGAGCCCAGGCTGTGCGTAGAGGTGAGCCCGACTATCTCTAGCCGGTATCTCTCAACCTCCCGCACAAGCTCCGGCTCCTTCCCTCCCAGCGAGGTGACATTCCATGTCCCCATTGCTAGGGTTTTGGTCCAGGGATTGAGCCGCCGAGGCAACCCTGCCGCGGCTGCTGCCCAAACCACATTGTACCGACCCCTCATGATTCTTCCTGCGGGTGGTGAGCCTACTGGAAGGCGGGCCCACGTCGCCATTTCGGGCTGAGCCCGGCCGCTCTTAGTCTGGCCTGTCACCCTGGACCTGTTTGCCATGGGAGACACTTCCAGACGGATAATGCCCCCGACAACATAGCTCCTAGGATCCTTCGGGCACACAAACCCCTTCACCACATTAAGGTGGCAGTTCAAGGAGGGGGACTTCTTAAGAGGCTGTGAAGCAGCAATGTCAGAAATAAAGCGCCTGGAAGTTCTAAATGACAGTGATGAGAACCAGAAACTTCTCACCAAGCTTCCTGATTGGTTGGTAGCCAGATGGAACAGGAAAGTGATGGAGATTGAAGAGGAGACCAAGTCATATCCCAGCTTCAGTGAGTTTGTTGCATTTATCACCAGAGAAGGAAAAATAGCTTGCAATCCAGTGACTTCTCTTCATGCTTTAAAGTCCAATGACAGTGAAGGGTTTAAGTCGACAAAGACTCAAAATGTTGGAGCAAAGGTGTTAATGAGTAGTTCTCAGAAAGGTACACACACAGGCTGTGTTTTTTGTGAGAAATTGAATCATGATATTCAGATATGCTGGAAGTTCCTGGAGAAGCCAATCTCTGAAAGAGTTAAGTTTGTGAGAACTACAAAAATTACTAAAAAACTGTGTTTTGGATGCTTGAGAACAGGACATCATTCAAAGAACTGTGAAGGAAGAAGTGTATGTGCTACATGCAAACGTGAACATCCAACATGTCTACATGAGGATCGCGACAAACCAAACAGAAAGAGAGAGCAAAGAGAGAGCGAGAAGAACTACAAGGAGAAGGAGAAATCAAGTGAGAGGATCGAGTCTGAACAGATCAATGATACACCAAGCCAAGCAACGTCAAATCGAGTGGTGCAAGATATAAGCAGTTTATATGCATCTACAGTTGTTCCAGTTTGGTTGTCAACCACAAGTGATCCTGAGAGTGAAGTTCTTGTTTATGCACTTCTTGACAATCAAAGTGACACTACATTTATCCTGCAAGAAAAGGCGGAAATGCTGAGGTTACACAAAGAGCCAGTGCAGTTAAAACTATCCACATTAGCATCAAGAAACACAGTCATTCCAAGCCATAGATTAACCGGTCTGCAAGTTAGAGACTTTATTCCGGCTAACCTGAGTCACATTCCTACACCCAAAACAGCAAGGGCGTGGCCACATCTGGAACATCTAGCTGAAGAGCTCGCTCCACTGATTGAGTGTGATGTTGGACTGCTCATAGGGTATAACTGTCCACAAGCCTTACTACCCAGAGTGGTGCCAGGAAATGACAATGAACCATTCGCCCAAAAAACAGATCTGGGCTGGAGCATAGTTGGCTGTGTCAGTCCATGCTTTGACTATAGTGATTCAATTGGAAACAGCCACAAGATTGTTGTGAGACAGGTTATTCCTGATCTTCAGCCAACTACTACACTCACAAACGAAGTGAGATTCATAAGCCAAACACAAGTCAAAGAGTTGATCACTCCATCAGATGTGATGAAAATGCTTGAGTCAGACTTTAATGAGAGATCTGCAGAAGAAGCTCAGCTCTCTCAAGAAGATCTCCGATTTATGTCAATCATGGAAGAAGGAATGAAAATGAAATCAAATAGGCACTGTGAGATGCCTCTCCCATTTAAGGAAGACAACCCAAGTCTGCCAGACAACAAAGGATGTGCAAATCATCGCCTTAGATGTCTAAGAAGGAGATTTGAGAGAGACAAGGCAAATGAGTTCTGGTCCAGGTGGAAGAAGGAGTACCTGCTAAATCTGCAGCAGAGACATAAATGGCATAACACCCACAGGAACTCAAAGGTCAACGACATAGTGATTCTTCTGGATGAGAGTGTGCCTCGAAATGCATGGAAACGGGCTAAAGTTACAAAGGTTTATCCTAGTGCAGATGTCAGGAAACTGCGACTGTTGATCGGTGATTCAGCACTTGATGGTCAGGGGAAACGACTCACTAAGCCAGTGTATTTGGAGAGACCTATTACCAAAACAGTAACACTCCTTGAAGCAAATAACACAGAGTCATGAGCATAGACTACTTCAGTTAAGAAACCCAGGTTGTTTTTATTTGTGTTTCTTTAAGTTGTTTAGAAATCACAAGTGATTTGGTGGGAGTGTAGAGGCCAGTAAGGGCATTTGCTAGTTGCGCTGTTTTCTAGATTATTTATTTATTTCAGTGATTATAATTACAATTTATGTTCATTGAAACAGTCCCTGATAATTACTATAGGTTAAGTGTTAATAGTTGATTTATAATTTAATGGAACTTTCAGTTGATTTTGTTTCCGTCAGGATGGGTCTTACTGTAACACGTCATACACAAGCGCGTTTACCATGAACGAAGCACCATGGAGTTAATTGTTTTGTTTCAAGTAGCAGGACTCGGTTTGACTCCTTTTGGTATTGCGGCCAACAAGGTATGTCCACTTGATGTTTTAGGTGTGATATATTCGAGTTATGTCGTTCTCTGTGAGAATGTTTATATGTATGTATATTTATTTGTATGTTTGTACAGTTCTCACGGCATGTTTGTTAGTACCAGCCTGCAAATAAATGCCCGTCAAAAAGAACACCTGGTGTTGTCAATTGTCCAGAGGGAGTCACAGTGGGAACGATCCGTATCTGACACCATGTAATTGTGGCACTGTGAAATAGAGGAATAGTAGCCCCCCATTTTATTTAGATGCTTAAGGTCATGTTTAATCAGTGAAACTACTGTTAAGGCCTATTGCACTATTGACAGGTGTAGTATAAGTTTCGCCAGCAGAGGGCGCTCAGTGCCGTAAGTACCAGTGGCTGACGCTCTGGCCAGCAGACGAAGTTGGTCAGTCGTTACAGGCGCAGTTTGGGAGACGACGCACAAAGTAGCTCCTGTAACCTGCTGCTGTTTATATTTTGCAGGTAAGCTGAGTTGTGAATAGTATGTAGCAGATAACAGTAGTAATGGGTCATAAGTGTCTTGTGGCATAGCACACCGGGTGGTGAAAATGGCGGACGTGAAACGGGAAACCACGTTCAACTTTTCATGAGGGTGATCTGCTTCCGCGTCGTGAAAATGGCGGACTTGGGGTTGAGACAATTGCAGCAATCGGTCACAGAGCTATTTCACAGCAGTAGAAGCACAAGTTCATGGCTAACTCCTACCTTATCTGTGCTGGTCAAGTTACTTGGTAGTGATTAAGCTTGTATGGTTCATGTACGATGTAAAACTGCACTCTATATTTTTGGTGTATATTGTGGTTATGTGTTTCATTAATAAGTTTTCACAGTATGCGTATTATGTTATTGTTAGTGTAGAGCAGAAGAAGTTGGTCAGTCGCTACAGGCGCAGTTTGGGAGACGACGCACAAAGTAGCTCCTGTAACCTGCTGTTGTTTATATTTTGCAGTGTTCAGTGAAATAAATATGTTGCACGGAAGATGAGTTGGCCCCTCATTCAAGCAGTGTAACATAATATTTCTGTTCACAGACAGATGTGACAGGAGAATTTTCTTTGGTACTCACTCTGCAATTAAATTTTATCTTTCAGCGCTTCACCCGCGTCTCTCATAACACATACAACATACGTCATCAACTGGCGCCTGCCAGCAGCATAGAAAATGCTGAATGTTACATATATGTATATATGGTGTTTCATAATCTTTTTATTCACAAACATTCTCTAAAAGGCAAGTACAGCCGTGGGTTTCTGCTCGACGTTGGAAACGGCTACACTGTCGAGCTGAACTCTGAACTCGCCGGCGACCTTCGGGACCACGGCCTGCTCCGGGAACCACCGCTACCGCCGACCCCCAGGCCTGAATCCCAGCCGCAATGGAAGCGTTACAAGCGGCGCTAGAGGAAGCAGAAGAGGGGTAAGCGAGCGGGTATCCGGGTGAGACTGGCGGAGAACCTGAACAGACCCGCCGTTCCCTCCATCGTGTTGGCCAACGTTCGTTCGCTGGACAACAAACTGGACCACATTACTCTGCTCCACCGAGAGGACCGTGAGAGAGAGCTGTGTTTTTGTGTTCACGGAAACATGGCTCAACGACAGCATACCGGACCACGCCATCCAGCTCGACCAGCTGACATGCTACCGGGCGGACCGAGCACACACCGAGGCAGGTAAGGGCTGCGGTGGCGGCCTTTGTGTTTTCCTCTTTGATGCTTGGTGTAGAGATGCTGTGGTGGTTTGCAAACACTGCTCTCCCCTGGCGGAGTTTATGATAATTAATGTCGTCCTTTCTATCTACCGCGCGAATATTCGGTCATACTACTCACTGCTGTTTACATCCCCCCCAGCCCCTCCACCAACACCAGGAGAGAGGCGCTGACCGAGCTATACTAGCGGATCAGCGAGCAGCAGACAGCCCACGCAAGTCTCTCCAACGCTGAGAGCAGCCGGGAAGATTGTTGGTGCCTCCCTCCCCTCACTTCAGGACATTTACAGCAGCCGTCTGACTCACAAAGCCCTCAGCATTGTGAGAGACCCCACCCACCCGTCACACAGCCTCTTCAGTCTGCTGCCACCAGGGAGGAGGCTGCGGACCCTGTGGGCAGAACCAGCCGACTGAAGGACAGCTTCATCCACCAGACCGTCAGAAGGCTGAACACTCTCCCAGCTCTTCCTCTGCCCCCCCCCCCTTCCTCACTCACTCTAACCTCAGCATCTGCACCAGGCACTTTTGACAGAACTGGACCGCCTTCTTTGCACCAGGTCACTTTAACCAGACCGATAAGCTGAACACCTGCAGGACCATCCCACACCTTTAAAAACAGTTGTACATTTCACCATCATTATTACAATCCAGTTCATCATAACAACAATGTCTATCATCATACTGCCATTTCATTGTTTTTACTGTAATTTTTCTGCCTTTGGCTCTTAAACCCAAAGTCATGCTATAACCTGTTTCTTTTTAATTTGCACTTTGTGTTTAAAATGTATTTATTGTGTAGCACCGAGGGTTTGAGAGTAACGTAATTTTGATTCTCTGTACACTTCCAGAGGGATAATGCCCCCGACAACATAGCTCCTAGGATCCTTCGAGCACACAAACCCCTTCACCACATTAAGGTGGCAGTTCAAGGAGGGGGTTTTATACTGGCATCTGTTCAGCACTGTAGCCAGGCTGACAAAGAGCCACAACTCTGTTGAGCCGTGCATCCCTGCAGCTCTCAGTAGTGAAGACTTGATGAGCTTCTTTAGCAATAAAATTGGCAGAATTAGAGAGGAAATCAGCCAGGCCCTCCTGGCAGTGGTTGTGGGCATTTCTTCAACTTCGGCGACTCCCTTATGCTCTGACCTGACTCTAGACTGTTTTGGTCCTGTTGACCTCTCTGAGCTGACCTCAGTCGTCAATGGATCTAAATCATCCACGTGTCTGCTAGACCCAATCCCAACTCGACTACTTAAAAATGTTTTCTCTCTTATTGGACCGACAATACTGGAACAGATCAACTTGTCCTTAGTCTTAGGATATGTGCCACAGGCTTTTAAAGTCGCAGTAATCAAACCATTACTTAAAAAACCCTCTCTTGACCCAGACATTTTAGCTAACTATAGACCGATTTGCAACCTTCCCTTTATCTCTAAAATTCTGGAAAGGGTAGTTGCAAGCCAGCTGTTTGACCATTTGTATAGAAATGATCTATTTGAAATTTTTCAGTCAGGGTTCAGAATGCATCATAGCACAGAAACAGCACTGGTTCGAGTCTCGAATGACCTTCTTATGGCCTCAGATAATGGGTTAGTGTCCATACTGGTTCTGCTGGACCTCAGCGCTGCTTTTGATACTATAGATCACAGCATTTTACTGCAGAGGCTAGAGTATGTTGTTGGGATTAAAGGGACAGCTCTAGATTGGTTTAAATCATATCTGTCTGATAGATTCCAGTTTGTTCATGTTCGTGAGGTTTCTTCCGTACAGACAAGGGTCTGCTATGGTGTCCCGCAGGGTTCAGTGCTAGGGCCAATCTTGTTCAGTTTATACATGCAGCTCTTGGGAAGTATTATCCGGAACCACGGCATTAATTTTCATTGTTATGGTGATGATACGCAGCTGTATCTGTCTATGAAGCCAGATGAAACAGAACCATTGGACAAACTTCAGATGTCTCTTAAGGACATCAAGGACTGGATGTCCAGAAATGTTTAGCTACTAAATTCTGATAAAAATGAGGTTGTTGTTTGTGGTCCCAAACAGCTTAGGAAGGGATTAGATGGTCTTGCGATGGCCTCCAGTAAAACTGTGCGAAACCTTGGCGTTATATTCGATCAGGATTTGTCATTTAAACAGCATATTAATCAGGTTTGTAAAACTGCGTTTTTCCACCTCCGTAATATCGCAAAGATTAGGAGCATCCTCTCGCAGAGTGATGCTGAAAAACTAATTCATGCGTTCGTATCTTCTAGATTAGATTACTGTAACGTGTTGTTGGCTGGATGTCCAAGTAATTCTCTGAACAGCCTCCAGCTGATCCAAAATGCAGCAGCGCGAGTGCTGACAGGAATCAACAAGAGAGACCACGCCTCTCCAGTTTTAGCTTCCCTCCATTGGCTCCCTGTAAAATTTAGAATCCAATTCAAAATTTTATTACTTGCATATAAGGTCCAAAATGGCCTAGCGCCACGATATTTGCAAGACCTGATAGTACCGTACGTTCCTAATAGAGCTCTCAGTTCTCAGGGTGCAGGTTTACTCGTAGTTCCTAGAGTATCGAAATGTAGATTTGGAGGACGGGATTTCTGTTATCAGGCACCATCACTCTGGAACCAACTTCCAGTTTGGGTTAAGGAGGCTGATACCACCTCCACCTTTAAAACTAAACTTAAAACATTTCTGTTTAATAAAGCATATAGTTAGTGTATTTAGTACCTTAATGTGTCAGGGACAGTAGTCAAAGCTGCAGCTACAGGACCAGATTAGAGCAGCTCAGTTTTTTGTGCTTGTCTGGCCCTTCTTTTCCTCTTCTTTGCATGTCCTGCGGACCAGAGCCTCAGGAGCTGCTTGCTGACCTGCAGTTCCACCTCTGACCATCCCAGTGTCTGCCTTCACCTGTCTGTGTGGATGTCTGTTGGATACTTGCTGACATCCTGACCTGCAGTCCTCATCCCCTTGGATCACCGACTATCCATATATCACCCATATACACAGAAGTCTAATTGGACTACTGATGATAGTTACTATTGTATCCTGTCTTGTACCTTTGACGGTGTCTCTATGTCTATTCTTTCTTATTTCTTGCTCTACCCGGCTGGCCTTTGGCAGGAGGGTCCCCCCTCATGATCCAGGTCCTGCTCAAGGTTTCTTCCCTCTTAAAGGGGAGTTTTCCCTACCACTGTTTAGCTTAAGGTTTTTCTTCCACTAGGGGAGTTTTTACCTGCCGCTGTTTATGTAATAATTGCTCGGGGGTTATGTTCTGGGTCTCTGGAAAGCGCCTAGAGACAACTTGTGTTGTAATAGATGCTATATAAATACAATTGAATTGAATTGAATTGTTTTAAGCCACTATTATCATAATCAGTGGACTCAAATAAAATACCTGAATTAGCTATTTTGTCTTCTTTCCATAATATTTTGTTCTGTATTAAAGGAAGAGTAAAAGTAATTTATTATTGAAATAATAGCATACCTGGAAGGTTATTTGCAGTACACTTGAAAATGTAATTTCATACACTTAACAGTCAACTTGAAGTTTCTTCCTAATAAACTAATATTGAACCTAAAAGGTTACTTTCAATATAATTCAAAGTGTACTTTTATAAACTGACAGTAGAATTCAAGTATATTATTAATAAACTTAAAAGGTTTGTTTTACATTTGTGTCAAAGTGTCCTGTCATAAACTGAAAGTAGATTTAAATGGTTTACTGGAATACTGGATTATTGGAATTAGCCGCAGCCTGAAAATGTCTACTCTCCAGGGAGGAGGGAGGGTGACGGCCTGGTCGTAAAACGGATTGTAAATAAAATTACGAAATCTCTTGGAGGAGACAATTTGTGCAATCATGCATCTTGCATATTGTGTTAAAGGTGCCTGACGGAAAAAACTAAAGAGAAAACATAAGACAGAGAGACTTTTTCAAAAGTTCTTCATCTCAGTCATGTCTTATGATCCTCTCCAAGTGTGTGGTGTTAGCTGGTTAGTATTTCTCTAAAGAGACACCTGACTTCTTTGTATTTCCCTCATATCTACTTAATTTTGCTTTCTTGGGAACATTTGGTGCAGAACCTTTGCACAGACGGAGTGTGGACACCATGATGTGATAGTGAGCAGGACAATATCTGCATACTTCATGCACAATTACCCTGTTATAACGGTGATGTTCTCATAGAACCAGGCTCTGCAGCATCTTTTCATCTGTTTGATTTTGGAGCAGAAGTTATATATATATATATATATATATATATATATATATATATATATATATATATATATATATATATATATATATATATATATATATATATGGTGTTTCATACAGTTTTTATTCACAAACATTCTCAAACAGTCAGAACTGACTGTTTTTAAAATATAAATATATATATATATGTAATTCTAAATGTAATTTTAGAGTATCACTTTAGTATAATTTTATTTTGTTTTTCTTAATATTTGATCACTTTTATTTTTTTTTATTATGTTTATGTCCTATATTCTATCTTGGCCATGTGACACATGTGTTCCATCTCGGTCATGTGACACATGTGTTCCATCTCGGTCATGTGACACATGTGTTCCATCTCGGTCATGTGACACATGTGTTCCATCTCGGTCATGTGACTGTAGCTGTGACATCACAGATGAAAATGATGCATCAAATGAAACTATGACATCACATGGAATCATTCTCTTAATTTCTTCACCTTCCAGAACCTCTTCAGAGTTAAGACAGCCTTGGTTGACTCAACACACTATTTCACATCTCCTGAGACGACGTTTCTTGAGTTGCTTTCGAAAACCTTAAAACAAAACAAGAGCAAAATGAATAACTTTGAATCATCTTCCAGAACCCTTCTGTGGAGCGACATGGTAGAAGAAGCCATAGAAGCAGGCAAACTGGGAGATGATTTTGATAGAACGATGAATTACAATGATTGTATTGGTCATGAAATATTTGAAGAAGAGCCCCCCATCCATCAAGTTGTACCAACTCATGGCTCAGATGATAACCAGATGGATGACAAGGAATTGCTGGCATCTAACGTGCAACTCGATGTCCTTGATGAGTTTCCTGACGCAGAGGAGTACGTTAGATCCAGGTACAGAGAACTATATGTTGAACAACTACAAGCTTCCCTGCCAGAAGGGGGCTCTGAGAAACAATCAACAGGGATCAAGCACGTTGACGTTGAAGAATATAATCAACTTCAGGAGATAATTGTCAAAGAGGACCTGATTATTCCAGATGAGGAGGCTCTACAACCTGAGACCCCCAAGCTGGAAGAGGTCCTCGCTTCAAGTGACACGCTCAAAAGAGAAAAGAAGCCATCTTTGTGGAGACGACTGAAGAAATTCCTCACTCCACCATGTAGACGCAAATACAAACACAGGCAGTAAAACCAGGATCAGCATAAAATCAGGAAGACACAAGCTGGAGCTGGAAACTACAGCTGGATTTTTCACCTGTGTTTTATATGTTTGTCTCCAGATGCGCCGCTTTTCTCCACAGCCAAAGAAATGCTGTTTTTTAAATGCCTTGAAATAATTTCATGTCTAAAATAAACTGGACATTCATGAAATGACATAAATCAGTCTATTTGCTTTCTTCCTTCTACTCTCAGTCCAACTTGGTGACTGTATTTCTTGGTTGGGGTGGTTGGTGGGGAGTTCAGGAGAAACTGTCAGTGTTCTTTTTTTTAAGTCCTTGTGGTGTTTTCCAGTCTTCAAAGGTGTAAATATTCATCATAATAATTCCAATCTACAAACGTTGTATTCTTTCACATGTTTTTATCACTGCTTTTAATACTGCTGCTTGATGGGAGCAGTTAAAGTCCTGGAAGTTTACAAAAAAATGTAAATAATAAAGATTACAACCATTTAAATTGTTCAATCACATGATGAATTTTTTGTTTCAGTGTTAAAACTGAACCTCACGACAAGGAAGATCGTTGTCTTAGATGTGTAAAACAGTAGTTTTTCATGTGACATTTTTGTAGAAATTCTCGATATTCATGACAGTTATTATACATTTAATTGTGAATGTCTGCGTATAAAGCTCAAAATATATGACTAAACAAATGTCATTTCATTCCTGGTTCAAGACATGTTGTGAATACATGAAATTATCATTGAGATGATGGTTCATTTTCCATCCTAATCTGAGTTGTGATTAATAGAAACTAACTTTAGGAAGTCTTTGAATAGATTTTCTACTCACAGGAATGTTATTTACAAGTACAGATGTCACTGTTGCAGTTAACTATTAGTGTTCCTACCACTTACATGCTGTTGGACAAATATGACCCGTTTTGACATTTAACTGCAAGAAAACTACACTAAACAAAGTTTTATTAGTCTGAAATATCATAACTTTTCATTGACAACAATAAAGAAGAAGAAATAGTCAAAATACCAAACAAGTAAATTATTGGTAAACGTTATTCTTTCATTCAGGTGCTAAAAATCTTTGCACACTAAAAACTGTTTAAGGTGAAACTAAAATTTTACAACAAAGCACACACACAACAGGTGTAAATATGTCCATTTTGTTCAGGCCAACCAAACTTTACAAATGTGCCACAACTAAACACAACATACATGTTTTATACTATATATTTTCATCATGGGGACAGCTTTTTTAAATTGTGTAATTAAAAGCACTGTCGTTGTCATTTAAAGTCATTAAAAACATAAACATTCTCTGCAGCCCTCAGGTTCTCTAGTGGGATGTTCCACAAACGTGTTCTCCCCGGGGGTTCTTGTATTAACAATGGGAACCGTTAAAAGGCTGGTACCAGAGGACCTTAAGTTCCATGAGGGTTCATAAGATAAATCAGTAAGATATGAAAGTGCAAGAGCATTAAGACTTTCAAAAACCTTTAGGGGGACCTTAAAATCAACCCTGAAAGACACAGGGACCCAATGCAGAACCCACATTAAGATATTTTGGAGCAAAACCAAGTCCACCTCCCCAACCAGGTGTCAGAGGCTCCTCAGTTCATGGCAGTGAGGGAGATTTTAACAGAGAGTTCACCCAGGATAAACCCAGTTCATGAGTAAACCCAGTTCATGAATGAACCCAGTTCATGGATAAAACTTGCCCTTTGAGTGGTTGTTAAAAATATCTAACACATCTAACATGGCTGTCTTATTGTTACAAAAAGAAATATAGTCAAGTTTGCTCCAATATTTATATAAGTATATATATATAAGGTATGAAAATATTTGTGTCTTAATTATTCTTAGGTATACTTAGCTTTGAATGGTAGATATTTTTTGATAGTAGGCTTTCAAATACATTTTCACAGATACTGTCAAAGTCAAAGTCAAAGTCAAGTTTATTGTCAATTCTACAACATGTGAGATACATACAGAGAATCGAAATTACGTTACTCTCAAACCCTCGGTGTCAAGGACCGACTGAACAGAACCCCAGAGCAGAGAGCCAAGGAAGGTAGAAAATGATTTATTTTCCCAACATGGAACACAGAACAAGGCAGGAACCAGGCTTGGCAGACGTAGCATCCCCGAAGCGGAGCTTGACTTGGCTTGACTTGACTTGGCTAGGCTTGACTCGACAATCCCCAAAGCGGAAACTTGGCTTGGCTAGGCTTGACTCGACAATCCCCAAAGTGGAAACTTGGCTTGGCTAGGCTTGACTCGACAATCCCCAAAGCGGAACGTGGCTTGGCTTGACTTGGCTGGACTTGACTTGGCAGGGCAAACCCCAAAGCAGAACTTAACTTGGCCCGGCTCGGCCCGACCCGACTATTCGGACGGAAATCTCCTGGCAACCAGGAGTGGTGAGAAGGCCTGGTAAATAGGCCTGAGGCTGACGAGGGGATTGAGTGCAGGTGTCCGAAAATGGCTGGCCACACCCCTGCCATCCACCTGGTCTGTACCACAACGAAGGGGAGGGGAAAAAAATACCACAGAGCCTCCACAACCGTCACAATACCCCCCCCTCAACGGTTGCCACCTGGCGACCTACCAGGCTTGTGCGGGAACTGAACATAAAAACTCCTGCAAAAGAGCCGGGGACCAAGACGAGCAGGGGGGGTGGAGGGGGCATGGCCAGAGGGCTAAGCGCACTGTCCTAGGACAGCCCTCCAAGCTTGCGTCTCTGCGGGGTTCAATTATGGCCAGGAGATTCTGTCAAGGACCGACTGAACAGAACCCCAGAGCAGAGAGCCAAGGAAGGTAGAAAATGATTTATTTTCCCAACATGGAACACAGAACAAGGCAGGAACCAGGCTTGGCAGACGTAGTATCCCCGAAGCGGAGCTTGACTTGACTTGGCTAGGCTTGACTCGACAATCCCCAAAGCCGAAACTTGGCTTGGCTAGGCTTGACTCGACAATCCCCAAAGCGGAAACTTGGCTTGGCTAGGCTTGACTCAACAATCCCCAAAGCCGAAACTTGGCTTGGCTAGGCTTGACTCGACAATCCCCAAAGCGGAACGTGGCTTGGCTTGACAATCCCCAAAGCACAACTTAACTTGGCCCGGCCCGGCCCAGCCCGGCCCAGCTCGGCTCGGCTCGGCTCGGCTCGGCTCGGCTCGGCCCGACCCGACTATTCGGACGGAAATCTCCTGGCAACCAGGAGTGGTGAGAAGGCCTGGTAAATAGGCCTGAGGCTGACGAGGGGATTGAGTGCAGGTGTCCAAAAATGGCTGGCCACGCCCCTGCCATCCACCTGGTCTGTACCACAACAAAGGGGAGGGGAAAAAATACCACAGAGCCTCCACAACCGTCACACTCGGTGCTACACAATAAATACATTTTAAACACAAAGTGCAAATTAAAAAGAAACAGGTTATAGCATGACGTTGGGTTTAAGAGCCAAAGGCAATAAAATTACAGTAAAAACAATGAAATGGCAGTATGATGATAGACATTATTGTTATGATGAACTGGATTGTAATAATGATGGTGAAATGTACATCAGTTTTTAAAGGTGTGTGATAGTCCTGCAGGTGTTCAGCTTATCGGTCTGGTGGATGAAATTGTCCTTCAGTCGGCTGGTTCTGGTCCACAGGGTCCGCAGCCTCCTCCCTGATGGCAGCATACTGAAGAGGCTGTGTGACGGGTGGGTGGGGTCTCTCACAATGCTGAGGGCTTTGTGAGTCAGACGGCTGCTGTAAATGTCCTGAAATGATGGGAGAGAGACATCAACGATCTTCTCAGCTGCTCTCAGTACATGTTGGAGAGACTTGCGGCTGCTCGCTGATCCGCTGGTACAGCTCGGTCAGCGCCTCTCTCCTGGTGTTGGTGGAGGGGCTGGGGGGGATGTAAACAGCAGTGAGTAGTATGATCGAATATTCGCGCGGTAGATAGAAAGGACGACATTAATTAACATAGACTCCGCCAGGGATGAGCAATGTTTGCAAACCACCACAGCATCTCTACACCAAGCATCACAGAAAAAAACACAAAGACCGCCGCCGCAGCCCTTACCTGCCTCGGTGTGTGTTCGGTCAGCCCGGTAGCATGTCAGCTGGTCGAGCTGGACGGCGTGAACTGGTATGCTGTTGTTGAGCCATGTTTCCGTGAACACAAAAACACAGCTCTCTCTCATGGTGCTCTCGGTGGAGCAGAGTAATCGGGTGTGGTCCAGTTTGTTGTCCAGCGAACGAACGTTGGCCAACACGATGGAGGGGACCACCGGTTTGTTCGGGTTCTCTGCCAGTCTCACCCGGATACCTGCTTGCTTACCCCTCTTCTGCTTCCTCTAGCGCCGCTTGTGATGCTTCCATTGTGGCTGGGATTCAGGCGCGGGGGCGGTGGTAGCGGTGGTTCCCGGAGTTCAGAGTTCAGCTTGACAGTGTAGCTGTTTCCAACGTCGAGCGGAAACCCCCGGCTGTAAAAACACAACTTTAGTAACAAAAACACGAACGAAAAACACCAAAACGGCGCACAGTCAGCAGAGAGAGAAGCCACTGCATGTACACGTGCCGCCATCTTGAAAAACTCTGGTTTCTTTGTAGTATACTGCAAGATGTTTAATATCCCATCTTGTTTTAAAATCTTATCTTGCACAAGTAAGTTTGTGGTAACAGGTCAGCTTTGGTGTGAATACCTGAAAAGTGGTGTAAGTAAACCTGATCTTTCATGTACACAGTCTTATTAACCCATGCAGAGAAACATTTTTCTGATGTTAATTTGAAACCAAATGGGACCATTTTCATTAGACAGAGTTGATTCATACTGGCCATCCATCCATCCATCTTCTTCCGCTTATCCGGGGCCGGGTCGTGGGGGCAGAAGTCTAAGCAGGGATGCCCAGACCTCCCTCATCCCAGGCACTTCCTCCAGCTCTTCCGGGGGAAGCTCGAGGCGTTCCCAAGCCAGCCGAGAGACAAAGTTTCTCCAGCGTGTCCTGGGTCTTCCCCGGGGCCTCCTCCCGGTGGGACATGCCTGGAACACATCTCTAGGGAGGCATCCAGGAGGCATCCTATAGAGATGCCCAAGCCACCTCAGTTGATTCCTCTCAATATGAAGGAATAGCGGCTCAACCCTGAGCTCCCTCCGGATGACTGAGCTTCTCACCCTATCTCTAAGGGAGCGCCCAGCCACCCTGCGAAGGAAACTCATTTCGGCTGCTTCAAGTTCATGGCCATAGGTGAGGGTGGGAGCGTAGCTTGACCGGTAAACTGAGAGTTTTGCCTTGCGACTCAGCTCTTTCTTTACCACGACAGTTCGGTACATCGACCGCATAACTGCAGACGCTGCACCAATCCGTATGTCAATCTCACGCTCCATCTTTCCCTCACTTGTGAACAAGATCCCAAGATACTTTAACTCCTCCACTTGAGGCAGGACTTCTCCACCTACCCAGATAGGGCAAGCCACCCTTTTCCGGTCGAGAACCATGGCCTCGGATTTAGAGGTGCTGATTCTCATCCCAGCCGCTTCGCACTCGGTTGCCAACCGTCCCAACGCATGGTGAAGGTCTTGGCTCAATGAAGCCAAAACACAACATCATCTGCAAAAAGCAGAGATGAAATCTTGTGGATCCCAAACTGGACCCCCTCCGGTCCCTGGCTATGCCTAGAAATCCTGTCCATAAAAATTATGAACAGAATTGGTGACAGAGGGCAGCCCTGCCAGAGTCCAACATGCACTGGAAACAGGTCTGACTTATTGCAGGCAATGCGAACCAAGCTCCTGCTCCGGTCGTACAGAGACTGAACAGCTCATAGCAAAGGGCCCCGGATCCCCATCACAGAGCACCTCCCACAGAATACCACGAGGGACACGCTCGAATGCTTTCTCCAGATCCACAAAGCACATGTAGACTGGTTGGGCATACTCCCATGAACCCTCCAGCACCCTGCAGAGAGTATAGAGTTGGTCCAGTGTTCCATGACCAGGACGAAAACCGCATTGTTCCTCCTGAATCCGAGGTTCCATGCAACGTGGCAGATGCGTGTCAACCAAGACAGCCCTACAATATCCAGACACTTGAGGTACTCAGAGCGAATCTCATCCACCACTGGTGCCTTGCCAACGAGGAGTTTACGGGCTACCTCAGTGACTTTGGCTTGGGTGATGGAAGAGTCCACCGTACAGTCCCCAGCCTCTGCTTCCTCAGTGGAAGGCATGTCGGTGGGATTGAGGAGATCCTCAAAGTATTCCTTCCACCGTCTGACAATGTCCCCATTTGCAGTCAGCAGCCCTCCACCCATACCATAAATGGTGTTGGCAGGGTACTGCTTCCCCCTTCTGAGGCACCGGACGGTTTGTCAGAATCTCTTCGGTGCCGACCGATAGTCCTCCTCCATGGCCTCACCGAACTTCTCCCAGACTCAAGTTTTTGCTTCCTGGACCGCCTGAGCTGCGGCTTGCTTGGCCTGCCGGGACCCGTCGACTGTGTCAAGAGTCCCACGGGCCAACAAGGCCTGATAGGACTCCTTCTTCAACCTGACGGCATCCTTTACTTCCGGTGTCCACCACCGGGTTCGTGGGCATTGAAGTAGAAGTAGAACAATGAAGTCCCCAGTTGGAGCACTATCAAGTACCCCCTTCCACAGACTCCAAGAAGGCCATGTACTCTGTACTGCTGTTCGGCCCGTAGGCACAAACAACAGTAAGTGACCTTTTCCCGACCCGAAGGCGCAAGGAAGCAACCCTCTCGCTCACTGGGGTAAACTCCAACCCATGGCGGCTGAGCTGGGGGGCTATAAGCAGGCCTACACCAGCCCGTCACCGCTCACCATGGGCAACTCCAGAATAGTGGAGTGTCCGCCCTTCTGAAGGAGCTGGGTTTCAGAGCCCAGGCTGTGCATAGAGGTGAGCCCGACTATCTCTAGCCGGTATCTCTCAACCTCCCGCACAAGCTCCGGCTCCTTCCCTCCCAGTGAGGTGACATTCCATGTCCCCATTGCTAGGGTTTTGGTCCAGGGATTGAGCCGCCGAGGCACCTCGCCACGACTGCTGCCCAAACCACATTGTACCGACCCCTCATGATTCTTCCTGCGGGTGGTGAGCCTACTGGAAGGCGGGCCCACGTCGCCATTTCGGGCTGAGCCCGGCCGCTCTTAGTCTGGCCTGTCACCCTGGACCTCTTTGCCATGGGAGACACTTCCAGATGGATAATGCCCCCGACAACATAGCTCCTAGGATCCTTCGGGCACACAAACCCCTTCACCACATTAAGGTGGCAGTTCAAGGAGGGGGACTTCTTAAGAGGCTGTGAAGCAGCAATGTCAGAAATAAAGCGCCTGGAAGTTCTAAATGACAGTGATGAGAACCAGAAACTTCTCACCAAGCTTCCTGATTGGTTGGTAGCCAGATGGAACAGGAAAGTGATGGAGATTGAAGAGGAGACCAAGTCATTTCCCAGCTTCAGTGAGTTTGTTGCATTTATCACCAGAGAAGGAAAAATAGCTTGCAATCCAGTGACTTCTCTTCATGCTTTAAAGTCCAATGACAGTGAAGGGTTTAAGTCGACAAAGACTCAAAATGTTGGAGCAAAGGTGTTAATGAGTAGTTCTCAGGAAGGTACACACACAGGCTGTGTTTTTTGTGAGAAATTGAATCATGATATTCAGATATGCTGGAAGTTCCTGGAGAAGCCAATCTCTGAAAAGAGTTAAGTTTGTGAGAACTACAAAAATTACTAAAAAACTGTGTTTTGGATGCTTGAGAACAGGACATCATTCACAGAACTGTGAAGGAAGAAGTGTATGTGCTACATGCAAACGTGAACATCCAACATGTCTACATGAGGATCGCGACAAACCAAACAGAAAGAGAGAGCAAAGAGAGAGCGAGAAGAACTACAAGGAGAAGGAGAAATCAAGTGAGAGGATCGAGTCTGAACAGATCAATGATACATCAAGCCAAGCAACGTCAAATCGAGTGGTGCAAGATATAAGCAGTTTATATGCATCTACAGTTGTTCCAGTTTGGTTGTCAACCAAAAGTGATCCTGAGAGTGAAGTTCTTGTTTATGCACTTCTTGACAATCAAAGTGACACTACATTTATCCTGCAAGAAAATGCAGAAATGCTGAGGTTACACAAAGAGGCAGTGCAGTTAAAACTATCCACATTAGCATCAAGAAACACAGTCATTCCAAGCCATAGATTAATCGGTCTGCAAGTTAGAGGCTTCTATTCTTCAAAAAGAATCCCTCTCCCAGTAACTTATTCAAGAGACTTTATTCCGGCTAACCTGAGTCACATTCCTGCACCCAAAACAGCAAGGGCGTGGCCACATCTGGAACATCTAGCTGAAGAGCTCGCTCCACTGATTGAGTGTGATGTTGGACTGCTCATAGGGTATAACTGTCCACAAGCCTTACTAGCCAGAGAAGTGGTGCCAGGAAATGACAATGAACCATTCGCCCAAAAAACAGATCTGGGCTGGAGCATAGTTGGCTGTGTCAGTCCATGCTTTGACTATAGTGATTCAATTGGAAACAGCCACAAGATTGTTGTGAGACAGGTTATTCCTGATCTTCAGCCAACTACTACACTCACAAACGAAGTGAGATTCATAAGCCGAACACAAGTCAAAGAGTTGATCACTCCATCATATGTGATGAAAATGCTTGAGTCAGACTTTAATGAGAGATCTGCAGAAGAAGCTCAGCTCTCTCAAGAAGATCTCCGATTTATGTCAATCATGGAAGAAGGACTGAAAATGAAATCAAATGGGCACTGTGAGATGCCTCTCCCATTTAAGGAAGACAACCCAAGTCTGCCAGACAACAAAGGATCATCGCCTCAGATGTCTAAGAAGGAGATCTGAGAGAGACAAGGCAAATGAGTTCTGGTCCAGGTGGAAGAAGGAGTACTTGCTAAATCTGCAGCAGAGACATAAATGGCATAACACCCACAGGAACTCAAAGGTCAACGACATAGTGATTCTTCTGGATGAGAGCGTGCCTCGAAATGCATGGAAACTGGCTAAAGTTACAAAGGTTTATCCTAGTGCAGATGGTCATGTCAGGAAACTGCAACTGTTGATCGGTGATTCAGCACTTGATGGTCAGGGGAAACGACTCACTAAGCCAGTGTATTTGGAGAGACCTATTACCAAAACAGTAACACTCCTTGAAGCAAATAACACAGAGTCATGAGCATAGACTACTTCAGTTAAGAAACCCAGGTTGTTTTTATTTGTGTTCTTTAAGTTGTTTAGAAATCACAAGTGATTTGGTGGGAGTGTAGCTGCCAGTAAGGGCATTTGCTAGTTGCGCTGTTTTCTAGATTATTTATTTATTTCAGTGATTATAATAACAATTTATGTTCATTGAAACAGTCCCTGATAATTACTATAGGTTAAGTGTTAATAGTTGATTTATAATTTAATGGAACTTTCAGTTGATTTTGTTTCCGTCAGGATGGGTCTTACTGTAACACGTCATACACAAGCGCGTTTACCATGAACGAAGCACCATGGAGTTAATTGTTTTGTTTCAAGTAGCAAGACTCGGTTTGACTCCTTTTGGTATTGCGGCCAACAAGGTATGTCCACTTGATGTTTTATGTGTGATATATTCGAGTTATGTCGTTCTCTGTGAGAATGTTTATATGTATGTATATTTATTTGTATGTTTGTACAGTTCTCACGGCATGTTTGTTAGTACCAGCCTGCAAATAAATGCCCGTCAAAAAGAACACCTGGTGTCGTCAATTGTCCAGAGGGAGTCACAGTGGGAACGATCCGTATCTGACACCATGTAATTGTGGCACTGTGAAATAGAGGAATAGTAGCCCCCCATTTTATTTAGATGCTTAAGGTCATGTTTAATTAGTGAAACTACTGTTAAGGCCTATTGCACTATTGACAGGTGTAGTATAAGTTTCGCCAGCAGAGGGCGCTCAGTGCCGTAAGTACCAGTGGCTGACGCTCTTGCCAGCAGAAGAAGTTGGTCAGTCGTTAAAGACGCAGTTTGGGAGACGACGCACAAAGTAGCTCCTGTAACCTGCTGTTGTTTATATTTTGCAGGTAAGCTGAGTTGTGAATAGTATATAGCAGATAACAGTAGTAATGGGTCATAAGTGTCTTGTGGCATAGCGAAGGCAGAGCCTTCGCCCGGGTGGTGAAAATGGCGGACGTGAAACGGGAAACCACGTTCAACTTTTCATGAGGGTGATCTGCTTCCGCGTCGTGAAAATGGCGGACTTGGGGTTGAGACAATTGCAGCAATCGGTCACAGAGCTATTTCACAGCAGTAGAAGCACAAGTTCATGGCTAACTCCTACCTTATCTGTGCTGGTCAAGTTACTTGGTAGTGATTAAGCTTGTATGGTTCATGTACGATGTAAAACTGCACTCTATGTTTTTGGTGTGTATTGTGGTTATGTGTTTCATTAATAAGTTTCCACAGTATGTGTATTATGTTATTGTTAGTGTAGAGCAGAAGAAGTTGGTCAGTCGCTACAGGCGCAGTTTGGGAGACGACGCACAAAGTAGCTCCTGTAACCTGCTGTTGTTTATATTTTGCAGTGTTCAGTGAAATAAATATGTTGCACGGAAGATGAGTTGGCCCCTCATTCAAGCAGTGTAACATAATATTTCTGTTCACAGACAGATGTGACAGGAGAATTTTCTTTGGTACTCACTCTGCAATTAAATTTTATATTTCAGCGCTTCACCCGCGTCTCTCATAACACATACAACATACGTCATCAACTGGCGCCTGCCAGCAGCATAGAAAATGCTGAATGTTACATATATGTATATATGGTGTTTCATAATCTTTTTATTCACAAACATTCTCTAAAAGGCAAGTACAGCCGTGGGTTTCTGCGTGGGTCCTCTATCTCAGAGGACATCTCCTGGACTGTTAACACCGCATCACTCGCCAAGAAGGCACAGCAGCGTCTCTACTTCCTCCGCAAACTGTAAAGAGCCAGAGCCCCGGCCCCCATCAGGTACACCTTCTACAGAGGCACCATCGAGAGCATCCTGACCAGCTGCATCTGTGGTACGGAGCCTGCACCGCAACCTGCCGCAAGTCTCTCCAACGCTGAGAGCAGCCGGGAAGATTGTTGGTGCCTCCCTCCCCTCACTTCAGGACATTTACAGCACCCGTCTGACTCACAAAGCCCTCAGGCTTGTGAGAGACCCCACCCACCCGTCACACAGCCTCTTCAGTCTGCTGCCACCAGGGAGGAGGCTGCGGACCCTGTGGGCAGAACCAGCCGACTGAAGGACAGCTTCACGTGTCTGTTAGACCCAATTTGTATAGATATGATCTATTTGAAATTTTTCAGTCAGGGTTCAGAATGCATCATAGCACAGAAACAGCACTGGTTCGAGTCTCGAATGACCATCTTATGGCCTCAGATAATGGGTTAGTGTCCATACTGGTTCTGCTGGACCTCAGCGCTGCTTTTGTAACTATAGATCACAGCATTTTACTGCAGAGGCTAGAGTATGTTGTTGGGATTAAAGGGACAGCTCTAGATTGGTTTAAATCATATCTGTCTGATAGATTCCAGTTTGTTCATGTTCATGAGGTTTCTTCCGTACAGACAAGGGTCTGCTATGGTGTCCCGCAGGGTTCAGTGCTAGGGCCAATCCTGTTCAGTTTATACATGCAGCCCTTGGGAAGTATTATCCGGAACCACGGCATTAATTTTCATTGTTATGCTGATGATACACAGCTGTATCTGTCTATGAAGCCAGATGAAACAGAACAATTAGACAAACTTCAGATGTCTCTTAAGGACATCAAGGACTGGATGTCCAGAAATGTTTAGCTACTAAATTCTGATAAAACAGAGGTTGTTGTTTGTGGTCCCAAACAGCTTAGGAAGGGATTAGATGGTCTTGCGATGGCCTCCAGTAAAACTGTGCGAAACCTTGGCGTTATATTCGATCAGGATTTGTCATTTAAACAGCATATTAATCAGGTTTGTAAAACTGCGTTTTTCCACCTCCGTAATATCGCAAAGATTAGGAGCATCCTCTCGCAGAGTGATGCCGAAAAACTAATTCATGCGTTCGTATCTTCTAGATTAGATTACTGTAACGTGTTGTTGGCTGGATGTCCAAGTAATTCTCTGAACAGCCTCCAGCTGATCCAAAATGCAGCAGCGCGAGTGCTGAGAGGAATCAACAAGAGAGACCACGTCTCTCCAGTTTTAGCTTCCCTCCATTGGCTCCCCGTAAAATTTAGAATCCAATTCAAAATTTTATTACTTGCATATAAGGTCCAAAATGGCCTAGCGCCACGATATTTGCAAGACCTGATAGTACCGTACGTTCCTAATAGAGCTCTCAGTTCTCAGGGTGCAGGTTTACTCGTAGTTCCTAGAGTATCGAAATGTAGATTTGGAGGACGGGATTTCTGTTATCAGGCACCATCAATCTGGAACCAACTTCCAGTTTGGGTTAAGGAGGCTGATACCACCTCCACCTTTAAAACTAAACTTAAAACATTTCTGTTTAATAAAGCATATAGTTAGTGTATTTAGTACCTTAATGTGTCAGGGCCAGTAGTCAAAGCTGCAGCTACAGGACCAGATTAGAGCAGCTCATCTTAAACATAGCTTCGGTGTAGATATGCTGCTATAGGTCTATGCTGCAGGGGGGCACCAACATGATCCACTGAGTGGTGCCTTTCACCTTCTCTGTTTCTCTTTGCCTTCTCTGTCTCTGCTTCACCTCAACCCTCATTTATTAACAGTATCCCATAAGCATAATTGTGGTCCATTGTTCTTGTAGTTTTTTGTGCTTGTCTGGCCCTTCTTTTCCTCTTCTTTGCATGTCCTGCGGACCAGAGCCTCAGGAGCTGCTTGCTGACCTGCAGTTCCACCTCTGACCATCCCAGTGTCTGCCTTCACCTGTCTGTGTGGATGTCTGTTGGATACTTGCTGACATCCTGACCTGCAGTCCTCATCCCCTTGGATCACCGTCTATCCATATATCACCCATATACACAGAAGTCTAATTGGACTACTGATGATAGTTACTATTGTATCCTGTCTTGTACCTTTGACGGTGTCTCTATGTCTATTCTTTCTTATTTCTTGCTCTACCCGGCTGGCCTTCGGCAGGAGGGTCCCCCCTCATGAGCCAGGTCCTGCTCAAGGTTTCTTCCCTCTTAAAGGGGAGTTTTCCCTACCACTGTTTAGCTTAAGGTTTTTCTTCCACTAGGGGAGTTTTTACCTGCCGCTGTTTATGTAATAATTGCTCGGGGGTCATGTTCTGGGTCTCTGGAAAGCGCCTAGAGACAACTTGTGTTGTAATAGATGCTATATAAATACAATTGAATTGAATTGAATTGTTTTAAGCCACTATTATCATAATCAGTGGACTCAAATAAAATACCTGAATTAGCTATTTTGTCTTCTTTCCATAATATTTTTGTTCTGTATTAAAGGAAGAGTAAAAGTAATTTATTATTGAAATAATAGCATACCTGGAAGGTTATTTGCAGTACACTTGAAAATGTAATTTCATACACTTAACAGTCAACTTGAAGTTTCTTCCTAATAAACTAATATTGAACCTAAAAGGTTACTTTCAATATAATTCAAAGTGTACTTTTATAAACTGACAGTAGAATTCAAGTATATTATTAATAAACTTAAAAGGTTTGTTTTACATTTGTGTCAAAGTGTCCTGTCATAAACTGAAAGTAGATTTAAATGGTGTACTGGAATACTGGATTATTGGAATTAGCCGCAGCCTGAAAATGTCTACTCTCCAGGGAGGAGGGAGGGTGACGGCCTGGTCGTAAAACGGATTGTAAATAAAATTACGAAATCTCTTGGAGGAGACAATTTGTGCAATCATGCATCTTGCATATTGTGTTAAAGGTGCCTGACGAGCAAACTAAAGAGAAAACAAAAGACAGAGAGACTTTTTCAAAAGTTCTTCATCTCAGCCATGTCTTATGATCCTCTCCAAGTGTGTGGTGTTAGCTGGTTAGTATTTCTCTGAAGAGACACCATATACACCATATATATATATATATATATCTATATATATATATATATATATAGATATATTATATATATCTATATATATATATATATAGATATATATATAGATAGATATATATATGGTGTTATATACAGTTTTTATTCACAAACATTCTCAAACAGTCAGAACTGTTTAAACTGTTTAAAATATAAATATATATATATATATGTAATTCTAAATGTAATTTTAGAGTATCACTTTAGTATAATTTTATTTTGTTTTTCTTAATATTTGATCACTTTTATTTTTTTTATTATGTTGTTTATGTCCTATATTCTATCTTGGCCATGTGACACATGTGTTCCACCTCGGTCATGTGACACATGTGTTCCATCTCGGTCATGTGACTGTGGCTCTGTGACATCACAGATGAAAATGATGCATCAAAGGAAACTATGACATCACATGGAATCTTTCTCTTAATTTCTTCACCTTCCAGAACCTCTTCAGAGTTCAGACAGCCTTGGTTGACTCAACACACTATTTCACATCTCCTGAGACGACGTTTCTTGAGTTGCTTTCGAAAGCCTTAAACAAAACTAGAGCAAAATGAATAACTTTGAATCATCTTCCAGAACCCTTCTGTGGAGCGACATGGTAGAAGAAGCCATAGAAGCAGGCAAACTGGGAGATGATTTTGATAGAACGATGAATTACAATGATTGTATTGGTCATGAAATATTTGAAGAAGAGCCCCCCATCCATCAAGTTGTACCAACTCATGGCTCAGATGATAACCAGATGGATGACAAGGAATTGCTGGCGTCTAACGTGCAACTCGATGTCCTTGATGAGTTTCCTGACGCAGAGGAGTACGTTAGATCCAGGTACAGAGAACTTTATGTTGAACAACTACAAGCTTCCCTGCCAGAAGGGGGCTCTGAGAAACAATCAACAGGGATCAAGCACGTTGACGTTGAAGAATATAATCAACTTCACAAGATAATTGTCAAAGAGGACCTCATTATTCCAGATGAGGAGGCTCTACAACCTGAGACCCCCAAGCTGGAAGAGGTCCTCGCTTCAAGTGACACGCTCAAAAGAGAAAAGAAGCCATCTTGGTGGAGACGACTGAAGAAATTCCTCACTCCACCATGTAGACGCAAATACAAACACAGGCAGTAAAACCAGGATCAGCATAAAATCAAGAAGACACAAGCTGGAGCTGGAAACTACAGCTGGATTTTTCACCTGTGTTTTATATGTTTGTCTCCAGATGCGCCGCTTTTCTCTACAGCCAAAGAAATGCTGTTTGTTAAATGCCTTGAAATAATTTCATGTCTAAAATAAACTGGACATTCATGAAATGACATAAATCAGTCTATTTGCTTTCTTCCTTCTACTCTCAGTCCAACTTGGTGACTGTATTTCTTGGTTGGGGTGGTTGGTGGGGAGTTCAGGAGAAACTGTCAGTGTTCTGTTTTTTTAAGTCCTTGTGGTGTTTTCCATTCTTCAAAGGTGTAAATATTCATCATAATAATTCCAATCTACAAACGTTGTATTCTTTCACATGTTTTTATCGCTGCTTTTAATACTGCTGCTTGATGGGAGCAGTTAAATTCCTGAAAGTTTACAAAAAAATGTAAATAATAAAGATTACAACCATTTAAATTGTTCAATCACATGATGAATTTTTTGTTTCAGTTTTAAAACTGAACCTCAAGACAAGGAAGATCGTTGTCTTAGATGTGTAAAACAGAAGTTTTTCATTTAACATTTTTGTAGATTTACTTGATGTTCATGACAGTTATTATACATTTAATTGTGAATGTCTGCGTATAAAGCTCAAAATATATGACTAAACAAATGTCATTTCATTCCTGGATCAAGACATGTTGTGAATACATGAAATTATCATTGAGATGATGGTTAATTTTCCATCCTAATCTGAGTTGTGATTATTAGAAACTAACTTTAGGAAGTCTTTGAATAGATGTTCTACTCACAGGAATGTTATTTGCAAGTACAGATATCACTGTTGCAGTTAACTATTAGTGTTCCTACCACTTACATGCTGTTGGACAAATATGACCCGTTTTGACATTTAACTGCAAGAAAACTACACTAAACAACGTTTTATTAGTCTGAAATATCATAACTTTTCTTTGACAACAATAAAGAAGAAGAAATAGTCAAAATACCAAACAAGTAAATTATTGGTAAACGTTATTCTTTCATTCAGGTGCTAAAAATCTTTGCACACTAAAAAAAGTTTAAGGTGAAACTAAAATTTTACAACAGGTGTAAATTTGTCCATTTTGTTTAGGCCAACCAAACTTTACAAATGTGCCACAACTAAACACAACATACATGTTTTATACTATATATTTTTATCATGTGGACAGCTTTTTTTAAATTGTGTAATTAAAAGCACTGTCATTGTCGTTTAAAGTCATTAAAAACATAAACATTCTCTGCAGCCCTCAGGTTCTCTAGTGGGCTGTTCCACAAACGTGTTCTCCCCGGGGGTTCTTGTATTAACAATGGGAACCGTTAAAAGGCTGGTACCAGAGGACCTGAGGGTCCACGAGGGTTCATAAGATAAATCAGTAAGATATGAAAGTGCAAGAGCATTAAGACTTTCAAAAACCTTTAGGGGGACCTTAAAACCAACCCTGAAAGACACAGGGACCCAATGCAGAACCCACATTAAGATATTTTGGAGCAAAACCAAGTCCACCTCCCCAACCAGGTGTCAGAGGCTCCTCGGTTCATGGCAGTGAGGGAGATTTGAACAGAGAGTTCACCCAGGATAAACCCAGTTCATGACTAAACCCAGTTCATGAATAAACCCAGTTCATGACTAAACCCGATTCATGGATAAACCCAGTTCATGAATGAACCCAGTTCATGGATAAAACTTGCCCTTTGAGTGGTTGTTAAAAATATCTAACACATCTAACATGGCTGTCTTATTGTTACAAAAAGAAATATAGTCAAGTTTGCTTCAATATTTATAAAAGTATATATATAAGGTATGAAAATATTTGTGTCTTAAGTATTCTTAAGTATACTTAGCTTTGAATGGTAGATATTTTTTTGATAGTAGGCTTTTAAATACATTTTCACAGATACTGTCAAAGTCAAAGTCAAAGTCAAGTTTATTTTCAATTCTACAACATGTGAGATAAATACAGAGAATCGAAATTACGTTACTCTCAAACCCTCGGTGCTACACAATAAATACATTTTAAACACAAAGTGCAAATTAAAAAGAAACAGGTTATAGCATGACGTTGGGTTTAAGAGCCAAAGGCAATAAAATTACAGTAAAAACAATGAAATGGCAGTATGATGATAGACATTATTGTTATGATGAACTGGATTGTAATAATGATGGTGAAATGTACAACAGTTTTTAAAGGTGTGTGATAGTCCTGCAGGTGTTCAGCTTATCGGTCTGGTTAAAGTGACCTGGTGCAAAGAAGGCGGTCCAGTTCTGCCAAGAGTGGCTGGTGCAGATACAGAGGTCAGAGTGAGTGAGGGGGGGCAGGGAGGGAAACAGAGGAAGTGCTGGGAGAGTGTTCAGCATTCTGACGGCCTGGTGGACGAAGCTGTCCTTCAGTCGGCTGGTTCTGGCTCGGAGGGTCCGCAGCCTCCTCCCTGAAGGCAGCAGACTGAAGAGGCTGTGTGACGGGTGGGTGGGGTCTCTCACAATGCTGAGGGCTTTGCGAGTCAGACGGCTGCTGTAAATGTCCTGAAGTGAGGGGAGAGAGACACCAACGATCTTCTCAGCTACTCTCACGACGCGTTGGAGAGACTTGCGGCAGGTTGCGGTGCAGGATCCGTACCACACGGTGATGCAGCTGGTCAGGATGCTCTCGATGGTGCCTCTGTAGAAGGTGTACCTGATGGGGGCCGGGGCTCTGGCTCTTCGCAGTTTGCGGAGGAAGTAGAGGCGCTGCTGTGCCTTCTTGGCGAGTGATGCGGTGTTAACAGTCCAGGAGAGGTCCTCTGAGATGTGGACACCCAGGAACTTGGTGCTGCTCACCCTCTCCACAGCAGCACCGTTGATGGTCAGAGGAGCATGCTGGGGGTGTTGTCTCCTGAAGTCAACAACAATCTCCTTGGTCTTCTCCACGTTCAGGGAGAGATTGTTGTCGCTGCACCACTCAGCCAGGCGGCTCACTTCGCTCCTGTAGTTTGACTCATCGTTGTTGTTGATGAGACCCACCACAGTCGTGTCGTCCGCAAACTTTACGAAGAGGTTGGAGCTGTGTATCGGTGTGCAGTCGTGGGTCAGCAGGGTGAAGAGGAGGGGGCTCAGCACACATCCCTGGGGGGCCCCTGTGCTCAGTGTGATGGTGCTGGATGTGTTGCTGCCGACCCGTACTGCCTGTGGTCTCCCAGTCAGGAAGTCCAACAGCCAGTTGCACAGCGAGGTGCTGATCCCCAGCTGGTCCAGTTTGTGAATGAGCTGCTGGGGGATGATGGTGTTGAATGCTGAACTGAAGTCGATGAAAAGCATTCTTACATAAGCGTTTCTGGTGTCCATATGTGTGAGGGCTTTGTGGAGGGCAGTGGAGATGGCGTCGTCAGTGGACCGGTTGGAGCGATATGCGAACTGGTAGGGGTCCAGAGAGGGGGGGAGAGCAGCCTTGATATGATGCATGACTAGCCGTTCAAAGCACTTCATGATGATGGGAGTCAGTGCGACTGGACGGTAGTCGTTGGAGCAGGAGGGAGATGACCGTTTTGGGACCGGACGGATGTTGGTGGCTTTGAAGCACGTGGGAACCACCGCCTGACTCAGTGACATGTTAAAGATGTCTGTGAAGACATCCGTGAGTTCTCCTGCACAGTCTCTCAGTACACGACCAGGTATGTTGTCAGGACCCGGAGCTTTGCGGGCGTTGATCCTGCTGAGGGATCTCCTCACAATGTCCGGTGACAGCGTCAGCACCTGGTCGCCGGGAGGGGGTGGTGCTTTCTGTGCGGCGATGGTGTTGTGTGCCTCGAAGCGGGCGAAGAATGTGTTCAGCTCATTCAGCAGGGATGTGCTGCTCTCACAGGTCTGCGGTGGGGGCTTGTAGTCCGTAATGGTCTGAATCCCTCGCCACAGGCTCCGTGTGTCCCTGCTGTTGCTGAAACGGCGGGCTATCCTCCTGGAGTACCGTCTCTTAGCCTCCCTGATGCCATGGGACAGGTTGGTCGTAGCTGTCTTTAGACCCACTTTGTCTCCAGCTCTGAAGGCAGCGTTCCGAGCCCTCAGGAGTCTGTGGACTTCCTTTGTCATCCACGGCTTCTGGTTGGCTCTGACTTTGATGGTTCTGGAGGTCTGTGGTGTTGTTGATGGTGGCAGCTTCTCTGAACATGCTCCAGTCTGTGGTGTTGAAGCAGTCTCGAAGTGCCTCTGTGGACCCCTCTGGCCACACCCGTACCTGCTTCCAGACTGGTTTGACAACTTTAACCAGTGGCCTGTATGCTGGCATTAGCATGACAGTGATGTGGTCTGAGGCACCGAGGTGGGGGAGGGGGTGGGCTTTGTAGGCTGTCTTGTTGTTGGAGTAGACTTGGTCCAGAATGTTGTCTCCTCGCGTGGGGAACTTGATGTGGTGGTGAAGATTTGAAAAGATGGTCCTTGGGTCTGCGTGGTTGAAGTCCCCCGCCAGGATGAGGAAGGCTTCAGGGTGGGCTGTCTGCTGCTCGCTGATCCGCTGGTACAGCTCGGTCAGCGCCTCTCTCCTGGTGTTGGTGGAGGGGCTGGGGGGGATGTAAACAGCAGTGAGTAGTATGACCGAGTATTCGCGCGGTAGATAGAAAGGACGACATTTAATAATCATAAACTCCGCCAGGGGTGAGCAGTGTTTGCAGACCACCACAGCATCTCTACACCAAGCATCACGGAGGAAAACACAAAGGCCGCCGCCGCGGCCCTTACCTGCCTCGGTGTGTGCTCGGTCCGCCCGGTAGCAGGTCAGCTGGTCGAGCTGGATGGCGTGGTCCGGTATGCTGTCGTTGAGCCATGTTTCCGTGAACACAAAAACACAGCTCTCTCTCACGGTCCTCTCGGCGGAGCAGAGTAATCTGATGTGGTCCAGTTTGTTGTCCAGCGAACGAACGTTGGCCAACACGATGGAGGGAACCGTCGGTTTGTTCGGGTTCTCCGCCAGTCTCGTCCGGATACCGGCTCGCTTGCCCCTCTTCTGCTTCCTGTAGCGCCGCTTGTGGCGCTTCCATTGCGGCGGAGGTCGAGGCGCGGGGGTCGGCGGAAGTGGTGGTTCCCGGAGCAGACCGCGTTCCCGAAGTTGGCCGGCGAGTTCAGAGTTCAGCTCGACAGTGTAGCTGTTTCCAACGTCGAGCAGAATGGAAGAATGGAAGTGATGGAAGAGTCCACCGTACAGTCCCCAGCCTCTGCTTCCTCAGTGGAAGGCATGTCGGTGGGATTGAGGAGATCCTCAAAGTATTCCTTCCACCGTCTGACAATGTCCCCATTTGCAGTCAGCAGCCCTCCACCCATACCATAAATGGTGTTGGCAGGGTACTGCTTCCCCCTTCTGAGGCACCGGACGGTTTGTCAGAATCTCTTCGGTGCCGACCGATAGTCCTCCTCCATGGCCTCACCGAACTTCTCCCAGACTCAAGTTTTTGCTTCCTGGACCGCCTGAGCTGCGGCTTGCTTGGCCTGCCGGGACCCGTCGACTGTGTCAAGAGTCCCACGGGCCAACAAGGCCTGATAGGACTCCTTCTTCAACCTGACGGCATCCTTTACTTCCGGTGTCCACCACCGGGTTCGTGGGCATTGAAGTAGAAGTAGAACAATGAAGTCCCCAGTTGGAGCACTATCAAGTACCCCTTCCACAGACTCCAAGAAGGCCATGTACTCTGTACTGCTGTTCGGCCCGTAGGCACAAACAACAGTAAGTGACCTTTTCCCGACCCGAAGGCGCAAGGAAGCAACCCTCTCGCTCACTGGGGTAAACTCCAACCCATGGCGGCTGAGCTGGGGGGCTATAAGCAGGCCTACACCAGCCCGTCACCGCTCACCATGGGCAACTCCAGAATAGTGGAGTGTCCGCCCTTCTGAAGGAGCTGGGTTTCAGAGCCCAGGCTGTGCATAGAGGTGAGCCCGACTATCTCTAGCCGGTATCTCTCAACCTCCCGCACAAGCTCCGGCTCCTTCCCTCCCAGTGAGGTGACATTCCATGTCCCCATTGCTAGGGTTTTGGTCCAGGGATTGAGCCGCCGAGGCACCTCGCCACGACTGCTGCCCAAACCACATTGTACCGACCCCTCATGATTCTTCCTGCGGGTGGTGAGCCTACTGGAAGGCGGGCCCACGTCGCCATTTCGGGTTGAGCCCGGCCGCTCTTAGTCTGGCCTGTCACCCAGGACCTGTTTGCCATGGGAGACACTTCCAGATGGATAATGCCCCCGACAACATAGCTCCTAGGATCCTTCGGGCACACAAACCCCTTCACCACATTAAGGTGGCAGTTCAAGGAGGGGGACTTCTTAAGAGGCTGTGAAGCAGCAATGTCAGAAATAAAGCGCCTGGAAGTTCTAAATGACAGTGATGAGAACCAGAAACTTCTCACCAAGCTTCCTGATTGGTTGGTAGCCAGATGGAACAGGAAAGTGATGGAGATTGAAGAGGAGACCAAGTCATTTCCCAGCTTCAGTGAGTTTGTTGCATTTATCACCAGAGAAGGAAAAATAGCTTGCAATCCAGTGACTTCTCTTCATGCTTTAAAGTCCAATGACAGTGAAGGGTTTAAGTCGACAAAGACTCAAAATGTTGGAGCAAAGGTGTTAATGAGTAGTTCTCAGGAAGGTACACACACAGGCTGTGTTTTTTGTGAGAAATTGAATCATGATATTCAGATATGCTGGAAGTTCCTGGAGAAGCCAATCTCTGAAAAGAGTTAAGTTTGTGAGAACTACAAAAATTACTAAAAAACTGTGTTTTGGATGCTTGAGAACAGGACATCATTCACAGAACTGTGAAGGAAGAAGTGTATGTGCTACATGCAAACGTGAACATCCAACATGTCTACATGAGGATCGCGACAAACCAAACAGAAAGAGAGAGCAAAGAGAGAGCGAGAAGAACTACAAGGAGAAGGAGAAATCAAGTGAGAGGATCGAGTCTGAACAGATCAATGATACATCAAGCCAAGCAACGTCAAATCGAGTGGTGCAAGATATAAGCAGTTTATATGCATCTACAGTTGTTCCAGTTTGGTTGTCAACCAAAAGTGATCCTGAGAGTGAAGTTCTTGTTTATGCACTTCTTGACAATCAAAGTGACACTACATTTATCCTGCAAGAAAATGCAGAAATGCTGAGGTTACACAAAGAGGCAGTGCAGTTAAAACTATCCACATTAGCATCAAGAAACACAGTCATTCCAAGCCATAGATTAATCGGTCTGCAAGTAGAGGCTTCTATTCTTCAAAAAGAATCCCTCTCCCAGTAACTTATTCAAGAGACTTTATTCCGGCTAACCTGAGTCACATTCCTGCACCCAAAACAGCAAGGGCGTGGCCACATCTGGAACATCTAGCTGAAGAGCTCGCTCCACTGATTGAGTGTGATGTTGGACTGCTCATAGGGTATAACTGTCCACAAGCCTTACTAGCCAGAGAAGTGGTGCCAGGAAATGACAATGAACCATTCGCCCAAAAAACAGATCTGGGCTGGAGCATAGTTGGCTGTGTCAGTCCATGCTTTGACTATAGTGATTCAATTGGAAACAGCCACAAGATTGTTGTGAGACAGGTTATTCCTGATCTTCAGCCAACTACTACACTCACAAACGAAGTGAGATTCATAAGCCGAACACAAGTCAAAGAGTTGATCACTCCATCATATGTGATGAAAATGCTTGAGTCAGACTTTAATGAGAGATCTGCAGAAGAAGCTCAGCTCTCTCAAGAAGATCTCCGATTTATGTCAATCATGGAAGAAGGACTGAAAATGAAATCAAATGGGCACTGTGAGATGCCTCTCCCATTTAAGGAAGACAACCCAAGTCTGCCAGACAACAAAGGATCATCGCCTCAGATGTCTAAGAAGGAGATCTGAGAGAGACAAGGCAAATGAGTTCTGGTCCAGGTGGAAGAAGGAGTACTTGCTAAATCTGCAGCAGAGACATAAATGGCATAACACCCACAGGAACTCAAAGGTCAACGACATAGTGATTCTTCTGGATGAGAGCGTGCCTCGAAATGCATGGAAACTGGCTAAAGTTACAAAGGTTTATCCTAGTGCAGATGGTCATGTCAGGAAACTGCAACTGTTGATCGGTGATTCAGCACTTGATGGTCAGGGGAAACGACTCACTAAGCCAGTGTATTTGGAGAGACCTATTACCAAAACAGTAACACTCCTTGAAGCAAATAACACAGAGTCATGAGCATAGACTACTTCAGTTAAGAAACCCAGGTTGTTTTTATTTGTGTTCTTTAAGTTGTTTAGAAATCACAAGTGATTTGGTGGGAGTGTAGCTGCCAGTAAGGGCATTTGCTAGTTGCGCTGTTTTCTAGATTATTTATTTATTTCAGTGATTATAATAACAATTTATGTTCATTGAAACAGTCCCTGATAATTACTATAGGTTAAGTGTTAATAGTTGATTTATAATTTAATGGAACTTTCAGTTGATTTTGTTTCCGTCAGGATGGGTCTTACTGTAACACGTCATACACAAGCGCGTTTACCATGAACGAAGCACCATGGAGTTAATTGTTTTGTTTCAAGTAGCAAGACTCGGTTTGACTCCTTTTGGTATTGCGGCCAACAAGGTATGTCCACTTGATGTTTTATGTGTGATATATTCGAGTTATGTCGTTCTCTGTGAGAATGTTTATATGTATGTATATTTATTTGTATGTTTGTACAGTTCTCACGGCATGTTTGTTAGTACCAGCCTGCAAATAAATGCCCGTCAAAAAGAACACCTGGTGTCGTCAATTGTCCAGAGGGAGTCACAGTGGGAACGATCCGTATCTGACACCATGTAATTGTGGCACTGTGAAATAGAGGAATAGTAGCCCCCCATTTTATTTAGATGCTTAAGGTCATGTTTAATCAGTGAAACTACTGTTAAGGCCTATTGCACTATTGACAGGTGTAGTATAAGTTTCGCCAGCAGAGGGCGCTCAGTGCCGTAAGTACCAGTGGCTGACGCTCTGGCCAGCAGAAGAAGTTGGTCAGTCGTTAAAGACGCAGTTTGGGAGACGACGCACAAAGTAGCTCCTGTAACCTGCTGTTGTTTATATTTTGCAGGTAAGCTGAGTTGTGAATAGTATATAGCAGATAACAGTAGTAATGGGTCATAAGTGTCTTGTGGCATAGCGAAGGCAGAGCCTTCGCCCGGGTGGTGAAAATGGCGGACGTGAAACGGGAAACCACGTTCAACTTTTCATGAGGGTGATCTGCTTCCGCGTCGTGAAAATGGCGGACTTGGGGTTGAGACAATTGCAGCAATCGGTCACAGAGCTATTTCACAGCAGTAGAAGCACAAGTTCATGGCTAACTCCTACCTTATCTGTGCTGGTCAAGTTACTTGGTAGTGATTAAGCTTGTATGGTTCATGTACGATGTAAAACTGCACTCTATGTTTTTGGTGTGTATTGTGGTTATGTGTTTCATTAATAAGTTTTCACAGTATGTGTATTATGTTATTGTTAGTGTAGAGCAGAAGAAGTTGGTCAGTCGCTACAGGCGCAGTTTGGGAGACGACGCACAAAGTAGCTCCTGTAACCTGCTGTTGTTTATATTTTGCAGTGTTCAGTGAAATAAATATGTTGCACGGAAGATGAGTTGGCCCCTCATTCAAGCAGTGTAACATAATATTTCTGTTCACAGACAGATGTGACAGGAGAATTTTCTTTGGTACTCACTCTGCAATTAAATTTTATATTTCAGCGCTTCACCCGCGTCTCTCATAACACATACAACATATGTCATCAACTGGCGTCTGCCAGCAGCATAGAAAATGCTGAATGTTACATATATGTATATATGGTGTTTCATAATCTTTTTATTCACAAACATTCTCTAAAAGGCAAGTACAGCCGTGGGTTTCTGCTCGACGTTGGAAACGGCTACACTGTCGAGCTGAACTCTGAACTCGCCGGCGACCTTCGGGACCACGGCCTGCTCCGGGAACCACCGCTACCGCCGACCCCCAGGCCTGAATCCCAGCCGCAATGGAAGCGTTACAAGCGGCGCTAGAGGAAGCAGAAGAGGGGTAAGCGAGCGGGTATCCGGGTGAGACTGGCGGAGAACCCGTACAGACCCGCCGTTCCCTCCATCGTGTTGGCCAACGTTTGTTCGCTGGACAACAAACTGGACCACATTACTCTGCTCCACCGAGAGGACCGTGAGAGAGAGCTGTGTTTTTGTGTTCATGGAAACATGGCTCAACGACAGCATACCGGACCACGCCATCCAGCTCGACCAGCTGACATGCTACCGGGCGGACCGAGCACACACCGAGGCAGGTAAGGGCTGCGGTGGCGGCCTTTGTGTTTTCCTCTGTGATGCTTGGTGTAGAGATGCTGTGGTGGTTTGCAAACACTGCTCACCCCTGGCGGAGTTTATGATAATAAATGTCGTCCTGTCTATCAACCGCGCGAATATTCCGTCATACTACTCCCTGCTGTTTACATCCCCCCCAGCCCCTCCACCCACACCAGGAGAGAGGCGCTGACCGAGCTGTACTAGCGGATCAGCGAGCAGCAGACAGCCCACCCTGAGGCCTTCCTCATCCTGGCGGGGGACTTCAACCACGCAGACCCAAAGTCCATCTTTACAAATCTTCACCACCACATAAAGTTCCCCACGCACGGAGACGACATTTTGGACCAAGTTTACACCACCAGCAAGGCAGCCCTGAACGTGGAGAAAACCAAGGAGATTGTTGCTGACTTCAGGAGACAACACACCCAGCATTCTCCTCTGAACATCAACGGTGCTGCTGTGGAGAGGGTGAGCAGCACCAAGTTCCTGGGTGTCCACATCTCAGAGGACATCTCCTGGACTGTTAACACCGCATCACTCGCCAAGAAGGCACAGCAGCGTCTCTACTTCCTCCGCAAACTGTAAAGAGCCAGAGCCCCGGCCCCCATCAGGTACACCTTCTACAGAGGCACCATCGAGAGCATCCTGACCAGCTGCATCTGTGGTACGGAGCCTGCACCGCAACCTGCCGCAAGTCTCTCCAACGCTGAGAGCAGCCGGGAAGATTGTTGGTGCCTCCCTCCCCTCACTTCAGGACATTTACAGCACCCGTCTGACTCACAAAGCCCTCAGGCTTGTGAGAGACCCCACCCACCCGTCACACAGCCTCTTCAGTCTGCTGCCACCAGGGAGGAGGCTGCGGACCCTGTGGGCAGAACCAGCCGACTGAAGGACAGCTTCACGTGTCTGTTAGACCCAATCCCAACTCGACTACTTAAAAATGTTTTCTCTCTTATTGGACCGACAATACTGGAACAGATCAACTTGTCCCTAGTCTTAGGATATGTGCCACAAGCTTTTAAAGTCGCAGTAATCAAACCATTACTTAAAAAACCCTCTCTTGACCCAGACATTTTAGCTAACTATAGACCGATTTGCAACCTTCCATTTATCTCTAAAATTCTGGAAAGGGTAGTTGCAAGCCAGCTGTTTGACCATTTGTATAGATATGATCTATTTGAAATTTTTCAGTCAGGGTTCAGAATGCATCATAGCACAGAAACAGCACTGGTTCGAGTCTCGAATGACCATCTTATGGCCTCAGATAATGGGTTAGTGTCCATACTGGTTCTGCTGGACCTCAGCGCTGCTTTTGTAACTATAGATCACAGCATTTTACTGCAGAGGCTAGAGTATGTTGTTGGGATTAAAGGGACAGCTCTAGATTGGTTTAAATCATATCTGTCTGATAGATTCCAGTTTGTTCATGTTCATGAGGTTTCTTCCGTACAGACAAGGGTCTGCTATGGTGTCCCGCAGGGTTCAGTGCTAGGGCCAATCCTGTTCAGTTTATACATGCAGCCCTTGGGAAGTATTATCCGGAACCACGGCATTAATTTTCATTGTTATGCTGATGATACACAGCTGTATCTGTCTATGAAGCCAGATGAAACAGAACAATTAGACAAACTTCAGATGTCTCTTAAGGACATCAAGGACTGGATGTCCAGAAATGTTTAGCTACTAAATTCTGATAAAACAGAGGTTGTTGTTTGTGGTCCCAAACAGCTTAGGAAGGGATTAGATGGTCTTGCGATGGCCTCCAGTAAAACTGTGCGAAACCTTGGCGTTATATTCGATCAGGATTTGTCATTTAAACAGCATATTAATCAGGTTTGTAAAACTGCGTTTTTCCACCTCCGTAATATCACAAAGATTAGGAGCATCCTCTCGCAGAGTGATGCCGAAAAACTAATTCATGCGTTCGTATCTTCTAGATTAGATTACTGTAACGTGTTGTTGGCTGGATGTCCAAGTAATTCTCCGAACAGCCTCCAGCTGATCCAAAATGCAGCAGCGCGAGTGCTGACAGGAATCAACAAGCTTGACCACGTCTCTCCAGTTTTAGCTTTGCTCCATTGGCTCCCCGTAAAATTTAGAATCCAATTCAAAATTTTATTACTTGCATATAAGGTCCAAAATGGCCTAGCGCCACGATATTTGCAAGACCTGATAGTACCGTACGTTCCTAATAGAGCTCTCAGTTCTCAGGGTGCAGGTTTACTCGTAGTTCCTAGAGTATCGAAATGTAGATTTGGAGGACGGGATTTCTGTTATCAGGCACCATCAATCTGGAACCAACTTCCAGTTTGGGTTAAGGAGGCTGATACCACCTCCACCTTTAAAACTAAACTTAAAACATTTCTGTTTAATAAAGCATATATTTAGTGTATTTAGTACCTTAATGTGTCAGGGCCAGTAGTCAAAGCTGCAGCTACAGGACCAGATTAGAGCAGCTCATCTTAAACATAGCTTCGGTGTAGATATGCTGCTATAGGTCTATGCTGCAGGGGGGCACCAACATGATCCACTGAGTGGTGCCTTTCACCTTCTCTGTTTCTCTTTGCCTTCTCTGTCTCTGCTTCACATCAACCCTCATTTATTAACAGTATCCCATAAGCATAATTGTGGTCCATTGTTCTTGTAGTTTTTTGTGCTTGTCTGGCCCTTCTTTTCCTCTTCTTTGCATGTCCTGCGGACCAGAGCCTCAGGAGCTGCTTGCTGACCTGCAGTTCCACCTCTGACCATCCCAGTGTCTGCCTTCACCTGTCTGTGTGGATGTCTGTTGGATACTTGCTGACATCCTGACCTGCAGTCCTCATCCCCTTGGATCACCGACTATCCATATATCACCCATATACACAGAAGTCTAATTGGACTACTGATGATAGTTACTATTGTATCCTGTCTTGTACCTTTGACGGTGTCTCTATGTCTATTCTTTCTTATTTCTTGCTCTACCCGGCTGGCCTTCGGCAGGAGGGTCCCCCCTCATGAGCCAGGTCCTGCTCAAGGTTTCTTCCCTCTTAAAGGGGAGTTTTCCCTACCACTGTTTAGCTTAAGGTTTTTCTTCCACTAGGGGAGTTTTTACCTGCCGCTGTTTATGTAATAATTGCTCGGGTGTCATGTTCTGGGTCTCTGGAAAGCGCCTAGAGACAACTTGTGTTGTAATAGATGCTATATAAATACAATTGAATTGAATTGAATTGTTTTAAGCCACTATTATCATAATCAGTGGACTCAAATAAAATACCTGAATTAGCTATTTTGTCTTCTTTCCATAATATTTTTGTTCTGTATTAAAGGAAGAGTAAAAGTAATTTATTATTGAAATAATAGCATACCTGGAAGGTTATTTGCAGTACACTTGAAAATGTAATTTCATACACTTAACAGTCAACTTGAAGTTTCTTCCTAATAAACTAATATTGAACCTAAAAGGTTACTTTCAATATAATTCAAAGTGTACTTTTATAAACTGACAGTAGAATTCAAGTATATTATTAATAAACTTAAAAGGTTTGTTTTACATTTGTGTCAAAGTGTCCTGTCATAAACTGAAAGTAGATTTAAATGGTGTACTGGAATACTGGATTATTGGAATTAGCCGCAGCCTGAAAATGTCTACTCTCCAGGGAGGAGGGAGGGTGACGGCCTGGTCGTAAAACGGATTGTAAATAAAATTACGAAATCTCTTGGAGGAGACAATTTGTGCAATCATGCATCTTGCATATTGTGTTAAAGGTGCCTGACGAGCAAACTAAAGAGAAAACAAAAGACAGAGAGACTTTTTCAAAAGTTCTTCATCTCAGCCATGTCTTATGATCCTCTCCAAGTGTGTGGTGTTAGCTGGTTAGTATTTCTCTGAAGAGACACCATATACACCATATATATATATATATATATCTATATATATATATATATATATATAGATATATTTATATATATCTATATATATATATAGATATATATATAGATAGATATATATATATGGTGTTATATACAGTTTTTATTCACAAACATTCTCAAACAGTCAGAACTGTTTAAACTGTTTAAAATATAAATATATATATATGTAATTCTAAATGTAATTTTAGAGTATCACTTTAGTATAATTTTATTTTGTTTTTCTTAATATTTGATCACTTTTATTTTTTTTTATTATGTTGTTTATGTCCTATATTCTATCTTGGCCATGTGACACATGTGTTCCACCTCGGTCATGTGACACATGTGTTCCATCTCGGTCATGTGACTGTGGCTCTGTGACATCACAGATGAAAATGATGCATCAAAGGAAACTATGACATCACATGGAATCTTTCTCTTAATTTCTTCACCTTCCAGAACCTCTTCAGAGTTCAGACAGCCTTGGTTGACTCAACACACTATTTCACATCTCCTGAGACGACGTTTCTTGAGTTGCTTTCGAAAGCCTTAAACAAAACTAGAGCAAAATGAATAACTTTGAATCATCTTCCAGAACCCTTCTGTGGAGCGACATGGTAGAAGAAGCCATAGAAGCAGGCAAACTGGGAGATGATTTTGATAGAACGATGAATTACAATGATTGTATTGGTCATGAAATATTTGAAGAAGAGCCCCCCATCCATCAAGTTGTACCAACTCATGGCTCAGATGATAACCAGATGGATGACAAGGAATTGCTGGCGTCTAACGTGCAACTCGATGTCCTTGATGAGTTTCCTGACGCAGAGGAGTACGTTAGATCCAGGTACAGAGAACTTTATGTTGAACAACTACAAGCTTCCCTGCCAGAAGGGGGCTCTGAGAAACAATCAACAGGGATCAAGCACGTTGACGTTGAAGAATATAATCAACTTCACAAGATAATTGTCAAAGAGGACCTCATTATTCCAGATGAGGAGGCTCTACAACCTGAGACCCCCAAGCTGGAAGAGGTCCTCGCTTCAAGTGACACGCTCAAAAGAGAAAAGAAGCCATCTTGGTGGAGACGACTGAAGAAATTCCTCACTCCACCATGTAGACGCAAATACAAACACAGGCAGTAAAACCAGGATCAGCATAAAATCAAGAAGACACAAGCTGGAGCTGGAAACTACAGCTGGATTTTTCACCTGTGTTTTATATGTTTGTCTCCAGATGCGCCGCTTTTCTCTACAGCCAAAGAAATGCTGTTTGTTAAATGCCTTGAAATAATTTCATGTCTAAAATAAACTGGACATTCATGAAATGACATAAATCAGTCTATTTGCTTTCTTCCTTCTACTCTCAGTCCAACTTGGTGACTGTATTTCTTGGTTGGGGTGGTTGGTGGGGAGTTCAGGAGAAACTGTCAGTGTTCTGTTTTTTTAAGTCCTTGTGGTGTTTTCCATTCTTCAAAGGTGTAAATATTCATCATAATAATTCCAATCTACAAACGTTGTATTCTTTCACATGTTTTTATCGCTGCTTTTAATACTGCTGCTTGATGGGAGCAGTTAAATTCCTGAAAGTTTACAAAAAAATGTAAATAATAAAGATTACAACCATTTAAATTGTTCAATCACATGATGAATTTTTTGTTTCAGTTTTAAAACTGAACCTCAAGACAAGGAAGATCGTTGTCTTAGATGTGTAAAACAGAAGTTTTTCATTTAACATTTTTGTAGATTTACTTGATGTTCATGACAGTTATTATACATTTAATTGTGAATGTCTGCGTATAAAGCTCAAAATATATGACTAAACAAATGTCATTTCATTCCTGGATCAAGACATGTTGTGAATACATGAAATTATCATTGAGATGATGGTTAATTTTCCATCCTAATCTGAGTTGTGATTATTAGAAACTAACTTTAGGAAGTCTTTGAATAGATTTTCTACTCACAGGAATGTTATTTGCAAGTACAGATATCACTGTTGCAGTTAACTATTAGTGTTCCTACCACTTACATGCTGTTGGACAAATATGACCCGTTTTGACATTTAACTGCAAGAAAACTACACTAAACAACGTTTTATTAGTCTGAAATATCATAACTTTTCATTGACAACAATAAAGAAGAAGAAATAGTCAAAATACCAAACAAGTAAATTATTGGTAAACGTTATTCTTTCATTCAGGTGCTAAAAATCTTTGCACACTAAAAACTGTTTAAGGTGAAACTAAAATTTTACAACAGGTGTAAATTTGTCCATTTTGTTTAGGCCAACCAAACTTTACAAATGTGCCACAACTAAACACAACATACATGTTTTATACTATATATTTTTATCATGTGGACAGCTTTTTTTAAATTGTGTAATTAAAAGCACTGTCATTGTCGTTTAAAGTCATTAAAAACATAAACATTCTCTGCAGCCCTCAGGTTCTCTAGTGGGCTGTTCCACAAACGTGTTCTCCCCGGGGGTTCTTGTATTAACAATGGGAACCGTTAAAAGGCTGGTACCAGAGGACCTGAGGGTCCACGAGGGTTCATAAGATAAATCAGTAAGATATGAAAGTGCAAGAGCATTAAGACTTTCAAAAACCTTTAGGGGGACCTTAAAACCAACCCTGAAAGACACAGGGACCCAATGCAGAACCCACATTAAGATATTTTGGAGCAAAACCAAGTCCACCTCCCCAACCAGGTGTCAGAGGCTCCTCGGTTCATGGCAGTGAGGGAGATTTGAACAGAGAGTTCACCCAGGATAAACCCAGTTCATGACTAAACCCAGTTCATGAATAAACCCAGTTCATGACTAAACCCGATTCATGGATAAACCCAGTTCATGTATAAACCCAGTTCAGGGATAAAACTTGCCCTTTGAGTGGTTGTTAAAAATATCTAACACATCTAACATGGCTGTCTTATTGTTACAAAAAGAAATATAGTCAAGTTTGCTTCAATATTTATAAAAGTATATATATAAGGTATGAAAATATTTGTGTCTTAAGTATTCTTAAGTATACTTAGCTTTGAATGGTAGATATTTTTTTGATAGTAGGCTTTTAAATACATTTTCACAGATACTGTCAAAGTCAAAGTCAAAGTCAAGTTTATTTTCAATTCTACAACATGTGAGATAAATACAGAGAATCGAAATTACGTTACTCTCAAACCCTCGGTGCTACACAATAAATACATTTTAAACACAAAGTGCAAATTAAAAAGAAACAGGTTATAGCATGACGTTGGGTTTAAGAGCCAAAGGCAATAAAATTACAGTAAAAACAATGAAATGGCAGTATGATGATAGACATTATTGTTATGATGAACTGGATTGTAATAATGATGGTGAAATGTACAACAGTTTTTAAAGGTGTGTGATGGTCCTGCAGGTGTTCAGCTTATCGGTCTGGTTAAAGTGACCTGGTGCAAAGAAGGCGGTCCAGTTCTGCCAAAAGTGCCTGGTGCAGATACAGAGGTCAGAGTGAGTGAGGGGGGGCAGGGAGGGAAACAGAGGAAGTGCTGGGAGAGTGTTCAGCATTCTGACGGCCTGGTGGATGAAGCTGTCCTTCAGTCGGCTGGTTCTGGTCCACAGGGTCCGCAGCCTCCTCCCTGATGGCAGCAGACTGAAGAGGCTGTGTGACGGGTGGGTGGGGTCTCTCACAATGCTGAGGGCTTTGCGAGTCAGACGGCTGCTGTAAATGTCCTGAAGTGAGGGGAGAGAGACATCAACGATCTTCTCATCTGCTCTCAGTACATGTTGGAGAGACTTGTGGCAGGTTGCGGTGCAGGCTCCGTACCACATGGTGATGCAGCTGGTCAGCATGCTCTCGATGGTGCCTCTGTAGAAGGTGTACCTGATGGGGGACGGGGCGCCGGCTCTTTGTAGTTATCGGAGGAAGTAGAGATGCTGCTGTGCCTTCTTGGCCAGTGATGTGGTGTTAACAGTCCAGGAGATGTCCTCTGAGATGTGGACACCCAGGAACTTGGTGCTGCTCACCCTCTCCACAGCAGCACCGTTGATGTTCAGAGGATCATGCTGGGTGTGTTGTCTCCTGAAGTCAGCAACAATCTCCTTGGTCTTCTCCACGTTCAGGGAGAGATTGTTGTCGCTGCACCACTCAGCCAGGCGGCTCACTTCGCTCCTGTAGTTTGACTCATCGTTGTTGTTGATGAGACCCACCACAGTCGTGTCGTCCGCAAACTTTACGAAGAGGTTGGAGCTGTGCATCGATGTGCAGTCGTGGGTCAGCAGGGTGAAGAGGAGGGGGCTCAGCACACATCCCTGGGGGGCCCCTGTGTTTAGTATGATGGTGCTGGATGTCTTGCCGCAGACCCGTACTGCCTGTGGTCTCCCAGTCAGGAAGTCCAACAGCCAGTTGCACAGCGATGTGTTGATCCCCAGCTGGTCCAGTTTGTGAACAAGCTGCTGGGGGATGATGGTGTTGAATGCTGAACTGAAGTCGATGAAGAGCATTCTCACATAAGGATTTCTGGTGTCCATATGTGTGAGGGCTGTGTGGAGGGCAGTGGTGATGGCGTCGTCAGTGGACCGGTTGGGGCGAAATGCGAACTGGTAGGGGTCCAAAGAAGGGGGAAGGGCAGCCTTGATATGATGCATGACTAGCCGTTCAAAGCACTTCATGATTATGGGAGTCAGTGCAACTGGACGGTAGTCATTGGAGCAGGAGCGAGATGACCGTTTTGGGACTGGAAGGATGTTGGTGGCTTTGAAGCACTTGGGAACCACCGCCTGACTCAGTGACATGTTAAAGATGTCTGTGAAGACCTCCGTGAGTTCTCCTGCACAGTCTCTCAGTACACGACCAGGTATGTTGTCAGGATCCGCAGCATTGCGAGCGTTGATCCTGCTGAGGGATCTCCTCACACTGTCCGGTGACAGCGTCAGCACCTGTTCGCCGGGAGGGGGTGGTGCTTTCTGTGCGGCGATGGTGTTGTGTGCCTTGAAGCGGGCGAAGAAGGTGTTCAGCTCATTGAGCAGGGATGTGCTGCTCTCACAGGTCTGCGGTGGGGGCTTGTAGTCAGTGATGGTCTGAATCCCTCGCCACAGGCTTCGTGTGTCCCTGCTGTCGCTGAAAGGGCGGGCTATCCTCCTAGAGTACTGTCTCTTAGCCTCCCTGATGCCATGGGACAGGTTGGTCGTAGCTGACTTTAGTCCCACTCTGTCTCCAGCTCTGAAGGCTGCGTTCCGAGCTTTCAGGAGTCTATAGACTTCCTTTGTCATCCACGGCTTCTGGTTGGCTCTGACTATGATGGTTTTGGAGTCTGTTACATCATCGATGCACTTGGCGATGTAGGCGGTAACAGACTCAGTTAGGTTGTGGACAGAGCACTTTTTTGATATGTACATTTCCTCTCGCGAGATGAACCTGTGATCGCGAGACCAAACGAGACCTAGTGCGACATCAAACATGATAGCCGGTTACTGTTAGATTCAAACTCTTAAACAAATTTAACAAGTGTCTTTTTCGAAAATATAATTTCATTAAATAATATCCGAGCGGATACTGGATTACTTCACCCTGGAAGAACTTGAAAACTTTATCGACGTGTTCTACAACACGTTTTGTGCCGCGGAGGACGCCGAGTCAGCGAGCCATATGGAGAAAATCAAGCCCACGCCAAGTAAGAGGACCAGACAGTCCGAGTCCACACACAGCTCTCCGAGACACTCATCCAGCTCAGAGGTGAGTGACATTCTCGTTTCAATTAATGAAAAACTGTCCGGACTGGACACTAGGATGGCGCTTGTCGAGTTACTGCATAAAGAATTCCAGCAGCTACGCGAAAGTCTGGAATTCAGCCAAAACCAAATTGCTGCGCTGACTACAGAAAACATTTCTCTCCGAGAATCCGTGACATCAATGTCATCCCAGCTGGCGGTAGTTACGAGAGAAAATAAAGAAATAAAAGAAGCGATGCTTGACTTACAATCGCGCAGCATGAGAGACAATCTGGTGTTTTCTGGAATCCCGGAGCAAACAAGAGAGGACAACCCTGAGCAGCTGATCAAAGAATTTATGATGAAACAACTAAAAATCCCAGCAGACACTGTGAAAGACATTTCGTTTCACAGAGTCCATCGTATCGGGCGTAAAAACCCGGAAAACAAACGTCCACGTCCGATCGTAGCCAAATTCGAACACTTTAAACAAAAACAGCAGGTGCAACGCCAGGGGAGGAACCTGAGAGGAACCGACTACGGCATGAAGGCTTTCCTATGCAGCTCCAATATTCAAACAGGAAGTAGAAAATAAAACACAAACAATATGAATTCAGTAAACTTTGTAAGCTGGAACATCCGCGGAATTAAATCAAACATAAAAAGAACAAAAATATTCGACTATATAAATAAATTGCAGGCTGACATATGTCTGTTACAAGAAACACATACTTCAAAAACCGACTTGCAGAAATTAATGACTCCACAATTTAATCACATATATACCGCTGATTTTAACTCAAGGCAAAGAGGAGTAGCAATTTTAATTCACAAAAAAATTTTCTTTACTCATAATGACACGGTTGAAGATCCTGAGGGGAGATTCATAATTATTAATATTACAATTGACAACAATTCAATAACAATAGCCAGTATTTATGGCCCAAATAAAGACGACTCATCGTTTTTTCATTCTTTCTTTACAGCGATTTCTAATTTCTCCGACTCACCAATAATCATAGGTGGAGATTTTAATACTGTTCTTAATCCGGCACTAGATAAATCTAATAACTGTAGTAAAACATATAACTATCAGTCTTCAGAAACAATCAAACAGTTCATGGCAGACTATGGTCTTGGAGATGGTTGGAGGCTGAAACACCCTAACGATAAAGAATTCTCTTACTTCTCACAAGTCCATCAATCTTACTCACGAATCGACTATTACCTTATTAGTAATTCCCTGATTTCCAAAGTGAGTAATATTGAAATACATCCTATTATTATTAGTGATCATGCTCCGATCACTCTGACCTGGACAAAAAGTACACCTATTAAAACCAGCAACAGGTGGCGACTTAACACATCGCTGCTTGAAGATCCTGACTTTGACGACTATATTAAGAGGATCTGGACATCCTTCCTTGAAATAAATGATTCACCAGAAATATCCCCATCACTTCTTTGGGAAACGGGCAAAGCTGTGCTGAGAGGACGGATCATTTCATATTCCTCCCATAAGAAAAAGAAGGAAGAGCATGAACAAAGAAACTTGGAAAAGAAGATTAAAGAATTAGAAATTAATAATGCTAATAACCCAACTCCTCAGAATCATTCTGAACTGCAAAAATATAAACTGCAGTTGAATGAATACCTAAATAAAAAAAGTAGATTCCTCATCCAAAGACTCAGACATGAACAATTTGAATTCGGTAATAAATCGGGCAAATATCTGGCCAGTCAGATTAAGAAAAACAAGGAAAAATCAACAATCTCCACAGTTGTTAACTCAACGGGAGACATCATTCAAGACCCTGAAGAAATCAACAAGGAATTTATGAATTTCTACAGAAAGCTGTATTCATCTGCAAACAAATCAGACATATCAGAGATTAACAAATTTCTCGACAATATCAACCTACCAAACCTCACAGAAGACCAGGCTGGAGAACTTGATGGACCTCTAACTCCAACAGAGATCCATAAAGCTCTTCAACTAATGCCTAATAACAAATCACCGGGTCCAGACGGGTTCCCGGCAGAATTTTATAAACACTTTTGGAACATTCTAGCACCCATATTTACAAGATTAATAGCAGAAATTAAGGAAAAATCCAAGCTCTCCATGGAGATGAATACAGCAATGATTACTTTAATATTAAAACCTGGAAAAGATCCCACTCTTCCAGCAAGCTACCGCCCGTTATCCCTAATTAATTCAGACACAAAAATAATCAGTAAAGCTCTAGCGCTACGAATTGAAAAAGTAACTCCACTTATCATTCATCCAGACCAAACAGGCTTCATAAAAGGAAGACACTCCGCCAATAACCTACGGAGACTATTTAATTTGATTCACTACTCATCACAAATAGATACACCAACAGCCATTTTCTCATTGGATGCAGAAAAAGCATTTGATAAAGTTAATTGGGAATTCTTATTCCAAACACTTAAAAAATTCGGCTTTGGTGAATCATTTATTCATTGGATCAAGATTCTTTACACATCACCGATGGCAACAGTCACCACAAATGGATTAATATCACAGCGGTTCACTCTACACAGGGGTACAAGGCAGGGATGTCCACTCTCTCCATCCCTATTTGCCATCTTTATAGAACCTCTGGCAGCAGCCATACGACAAGACAGCACAATTTCAGGAATCGGAATAGGAGATACAACCCATAAGATCAGCTTATATGCTGATGATATCCTCTTATATCTACAAAACCCATCATCATCAATTCCTGACACTGTCAACCTTATTAATCATTTCTCTAAGATCTCTGACTACACTATTAACTGGTCTAAATCCACCATACTACCACTGAACTCTAACAGCTGGGATGTGGCAACTGTCACTGGACCATTTTCAATCACCACCGGCAACATCAAATACCTGGGAATTAACATTCCCCCTAAGCTGTCAGAGTTAATTGGCCTTAATTATAATCCACTTCTGAAAACGATTGCAGAAAATCTAAAACGTTGGATGAATTTACCAATAAATCTTATTGGTAGAATTGCTACAGTCAAAATGACCATACTTCCCATGGTAAATTATCTCTTTTCAATGATTCCTAGCAAGCCTCCAACCCTCTGGTTCAAATCTTTAGATTCAATAATTATACATTATTACTGGAAAAATAAAAAGGCCAGAATTAAACTATCAACATTACAAAAAAATAAATTAAATGGTGGTCTGGAGGCCCCAAACTTCCAGCACTACTATCTCGCAAATAAACTCCAGTATGTTTATAAATGGATTAAACCAAACGAATCAGATTGTTCTTGGATAGGGCTAGAACAATTTTTTTTGTAAAGGAATCAATATCTCTGATTTGCCATTTATAAGCCGCACTATTACCAGACATCCCTGCTTCAAAAATCCAATCATTGCCTCAACTCTGACGGCCTGGTGGGACTTTCACCAAATGACTAATACCACGGTATCACTAAGTACATACACTCCTATTTGGAATAATCCGGATTTTTTGATGAACAGGAAACCATTAAATCTGTCATCATGGATCACTAAGGGCATTACGCATCTTAAACATATCTATGAAAACAACACTCTGGTTTCTTTCTCTCACCTCGTACAGAAGTATAGCATTGGAGGAAATCAATTTCTACAATACATTCAAATCAAATCTATTGTTCAAACAAAACTTAATAGCAAAACACCTAACCTTAATCTTCCGCCACTGGTACTAGATTTAATCCAAATTGCTAGTCAACAGAAAATTTTATCCAAAATTTATAAGTTAATTGCAATAAATAAGACAACAATGTCCATCCCATCAATTAAATGGGAAAAAGATTTAGAGGTTACCTACAATGCTGACTTCTGGACCCAAATCTGTAAAAATATATTTATGTCTACCGCTAACGTGAACCTACAACTAATACAATATAAAGTAATTCACAGAGTTCACTATACGGGGGAAAGAATGTTTAAAATGGGCTTTAAAGATACAAAAATTTGTACACAGTGTACACAAAATGTGACGGACACATACTTGCATGCAATCTGGGATTGTGACCCAGTCAAAATATTCTGGCACAGTGTCACTGACACCCTCTCCCAACGTCTTGATTGCTGCATCCCGCTGTTACCCTCACTCTGCCTCTTGGGAGATTTTTCTACTCTATCACTGGATAATAGTTCCAACAGAATCCTTTCTATTGCCCTAATCATCGCCAAGAAAACAATCCTCATGAACTGGAAAACCAAAAACTCCATCAATGTCATCCTCTGGGAAAACTTACTAACAGAATTTATCTCAATGGAACAACTATCAGCCTCAATCAAAAAACAAACTATAAAGTTTGACCAAGTATGGAAAAAACTTATTTTATCCTTGAATTCAAGACACACAAATCTTCCCTCAAATGATCCTCGATAAATAATCGGATTTTGGACCAACTAAAAGGACTAATTCATAAATAATCACCCCAACTCCCAAGCTTACTCCTCATTGCCTTTGACTAGAAATTGGCAGGTTGACCACTAGCCTGGAAATCCGCTGAACTACTACCAAAAGTAGGGGGGGTGGCACAAAAAAGAGAAAAGAAAGAGGAAAGGGAAGGAAAAGAAAAAAAAAAAAGAGCCCTTGGAGATTGTTATTGTTATTGGTGTCGTGCTCTGGTCTTCCTGCCTTGATAGTCTAGGGGTATTTTTTTTTTTTTTTTTTTTTTTTTTCTTCTTTCTTTCTCTTCTAATCTTTCTTTCTATCTTTCTATCTAATCATTGGCCAGGCCCTGCCTTCCGGGGTTGCGGTGCTGCCCATGCTGTGGGGTGGGTGCGGGTGGCGCTGGTGGCCTCAGGGTCCCATATCCACAGGGACAGTAGTATTGATTGATGGGGCCTGCTGGGCCTGGGAGATGGGGTTGTCGGTGTTCCCCCCCTTCCCCGGCTCCTCCGACTGGGGCGTCTCTGTGTTGCATGTGGTGTCCCTTGGTGTGCTAGTAGGTTGGCGCTGCCCCTTGATCCTGGCGGCAGCGGTGAGTGCCGCTCCAACGGCCACGGCCGGGCTGGGGAGGGGTGGGTTGGCGGGCGGGGGGCGGGGGGGGGGTTGGTGGTGGGGGGGATGCGGGCGGGGTGGCATGCGCTGGGGGTCCGGGTATTGCTACTCCCGTCTGATGCTATTGCATTAGATACGGACGGTGGGCTGGGTTTGGGGGTGGGGGGTGGGGGGGGGGTGCGTGCGGTCGGCTTCCGGGGGTGGCGCGGGGAGGGGGATCGGGTTGTGCGCCGCCGCCGTGGATCCCTGGTCAGTGCGGCCCCGTGCGGGTCCGGCCGGGGGCCTCGCTGGGGGTCGGCCCTGGTGTCCGGCCTGCGGCTGGGGGCGTGTGTCGGCCCTCTCGCGATGCTGGTGCCCCTTTGTGGGGGGGGTCCCTGACGGTGGGGCGTGGCTGGCGGCCTGGCTCCTGTGACTGTGTGGGGCTCGCAGGTGATGCGCCCCTGGTCCTGGTTGCCCGCCTCCCCACCACCCCCTCTCTCATATTTGTATATTTATTAATTAAAAAAAAAAAAAAAAAAAAAAAAAAAAAAAAAAAAAAAAAAAAAAAAAAAAAAGGGGGGTTTTATATGTATGTACGTATGTGTATGTGCAGGTGTGTATATATGTATATACACGTATTTAAAAAAAAAAAAAAAAAAAAATGAAATAAATAAATAAATAAATAATAATCAAAGTAATTATTATTAAAAAAAAAAAAAAAAAAAAAAAAAAAAAAAAAAAAAACTCTCCCCAAAGAGACAAACATGACAAGAAGAGCTGGGGCCTACAGGGGACATCCACCCTGTAGGTGCCAGTTTCTTATTGTTTTTAATGCACCATGACCATATATAAATTATTATATATATACACAATAGAGAGCACTGGTATGTGTAGGGAGTGCTCACCATACATGTACCAGCTGCTCTTTTTAATGCATCCAAATACATTAACAAAGGAACGGAGGGAGGGAGGGATAATAATTAAAAAAAAAAAAAAAAAAAAAAAAAAAAAAAAAAGTGTGTGTATATATGTGTATATATATATATATATATATATGTGTGTATATATATGTATAGAGATATATGTAACAATAAAAAAAATAAATAAATAAATAAGTAAATAAAAAATATATAAAAAATTGAGAGATCAATAGGCCAGGTGGGGGGAGGGGGGTAACATGAGGGACTACCAGGGGAGCATGTGCTGGACGGCCCCTGCAGGTCGCTGGGTGCCCGGGGATCCGGCCCGCGCTCCTACTGTCTGGGTCTTGTCCTGCGGGGGGGTGCCTGGGTCTCGGGGGGGCCGGGGCTGCTCCTTGGCTGCGGCGCCTGGTACCGGGGCTGACTACTGGGAGGGGCCCCCTGGTTGGAAGTAGTGCGGTGGTGGCCCACCGGCCGGGTGCGCCGGATGTGTTGGCGGGCTCCTTTTCCCTGGCCTGGCGTGGCCTCTGGGTGTCGGCTGTGTCCCCCCCCCCCTGCCCCCTGTTCCTGTCCCTCCGCCTTGGCTCTGTAAGTTGGCGACTGCGGGTGGTGGCTGCCTCGGTCCCCCGGGGCTGCTCGCTCTGCCCGTGTTTCCTCTCGCCGCCTCCCTCCCCTCTCGCCGCCTGGCCCCCCCCCTCTGCCGGCCCAGTGCTGTTCGGCCCTGGGAGTCTGGTGTCACCGCTGTGGCGGCCGGACATGTGGCGGTGCCCCGACGCTGGCGGACCGTGACGGCACCGTTCTTGCTTGGCGGGGACGCGCCATGGTGGGTTGCCTGGGGATCCGGGGGCGCCCCGCGCCCTTGTCTTCCTGGACTTGTCAGGCCCCTTGCGGAGGTGATTTGATATGGAAGGGGAGGTGGGACCGGTGGCCGCCTTCTCCTCTGTCCTGCTCTGCTGGGTGGGTTGGCTGCAGCCGCCTCTTGAGGGGGGGGCATGGGTTGGCCTGGGGGCGGGGGGGCAGGGGGGCGATGACCGGTGACGATGGGAACCAACAAGGGCTTTGTAAGAATAATTACTTTAGTAAAACTAAAAATAACTATTCAAAGGAAGGAGGTATGTAAATGATTTGTTGTTGTCATTTTTTATTGTGATTATTATCATATTTTTGTATATGTATGTATTTATGTGCACAAAGAATTATGAGTATGTAGGTATTACCATATATATATATGGGTTTCCATGTTGTCGGTGTGCATGTACATGTGTGTGTGTGTGTGTGTACGTGTGTGCGCATTTACACGAGTGTGTGTGTGTGTGTGTGTGTGTGGGGGGGGGGGGTGTGTGTGCGTACACGTGTGTATGTGGGTGTATGTGTGTGTGTGTGTGTGTGGGGTGGGGGGGGTAGGGTGTGCGTACTCGGGTGTATGTGGGTGTGTGTGTGTGTGTGTGTGTGTGTGTGGGGGGAGGTAGGGTGTGCGTACACGTGGGTATGTGGGTGTGTGTGTGTGTGTGTGTGTGTGTGTGGGGGGGGGGGGGGGGGGGTGTGTACACGTGTATGTATGTGTGGGTGTGCGTGTGCATGTACGTGTGTGTGTGTGTGCGTGTGCATGTGCATGTACGTGTGTGTGTGTGCGTGTGCATGTACGTGTGTGTGTGTGCGTGTGCAGGTACACGTGTGTGTGTGTGTGTGTGTGCGTGAGAGTACACGTGTGTGTGTGTGGGTATATGTGTCTGTGCACGTGCGTGTGTGTGGGTGTGCATGTGTGTGTACATACACATGTGGACGTGGGTGTGGGTGAGTGCAAACACATGTGGAGGTGTGTGTGTGTGTGTGTGTGTGTGTGTGTGTGTGTGTGTGTGTGTGTGTGCATGGGAGTACACATGTGGAGGTGTGTGTGTGCGTGTGTGGGTGTGTGTGTACATGTGCGGATGTGTATATGTGGGTATGTATGTGTGTTTGTATGTATGCATATATATAGATATATATAAGTATGCACTAGGTGTTTATATGTTGCTGTGTATATGTAGATGCATTTCTATATGTGTATTAATTAATGTATAGGTATATATATATATATATATATATATATATGGACAAATACAGGATATATGTATATGCACATGAAACTAAAAAGCACAGGTGCACATGATTGTATCAGAGTATATTAATATGTATGAATAACTACTTACTGATGCACATGTATCTTACATACATAATGCTTCGAGGTCAACACACGGATCATTGCTGGGTGTATGTATACGGGTGTGTGTGTGTGTGTGTGTGCATTGTGCATTGAGGTACAAATTGAGTTGCTCTGTTTACAATGTATAAAGAATATGTACTAGATAACAGCATACATGTCCACATATGTATGTGTATGTATGTATGTAGGTATTATATATGACTACTCAATACTGCCTCCAGCACCCCCCCAACGCTCAAACGATCAGAAATGTGATTGTAAATATGAAACTCCTCCTCCTTTTTCCTCTATTTTCCTCTACTTTCTTTTTCCTTTTTTTTTTTTTTTCTCTTTTTTTTTTTTTGCTTATAACGACTGATTGTCTTGTGTCCACCTTTTACCCCTTAAACAACACATTATAAACTTCTTGACAAATATTACAACATAGACACCAAACTGCACCACCACTGTCTTGTCTCTTTCTTCTGCTCTCTCTCTCTCCACTTTCCACACCCGGTGACTATAGCCCTCCTCTGCAGAACATTTACACCCCTCTCTCCGACTCTCCCTTTACTTTTATCTTGTTTGATTTCTCCAGGGATCAATAAAAATATAAGTTTGACTGTTATGAGGGCTGGTGAAGGTAGCACACTTGCACACACTCACCCACACACACAAAACACCCTTGGTTACCAGATTAAAATGCATATATACAACTCCGGTTATACCAACATGGTATCAACCATAAATATATATGCAAACAAGGGTTAAAAAAAAAAAAAATTAAAAAAAAAAAAAAAAAAAAAAGACTCAGTGTACTCCTGGAGGTCTGTGGTGTTGTTGGTGGTGGCAGCTTCTCTGAACATACTCCAGTCTGTGGTGTTGAAGCAGTCACGGAGTGCCTCTGAGGACCCCTCTGGCCACACCCTGACCTGCTTCCGGACTGGTTTGGCAGCTTTAACCAGTGGCCTGTGTGCTTGCATTAGCATGACAGTGATGTGGTCTGACGCACTGAGGTGGAGGAAGGGGTAGGCTTTGTAGGCTGCCTTGCTGGTGGTGTAAACTTGGTCCAAAATGTTGTCTCCACGGGTGGGGAACTTTATGTGGTGGTGAAGATTTGTAAAGATGGACTTTGGGTCTGCGTGGTTGAAGTCCCCCGCCAGGATGAGGAAGGCCTCGGGGTGGGCTTTCTGCTGCTCGCTGATCCGCTGGTACAGCTCGGTCAGCGCCTCTCTCCTGGTGTTGGTGGAGGGGCTGGGGGGGATCTAAACAGCAGTGAGTAGTATGACAAAAACTTCGCGCGGTAGATAGACAGGACGACATTAATTATCATAAACCCCGCCAGGGGTGAGCAGTGTTTGCAAACCACCACAGCATCTCTACACCAAGCATCACAGAGGAAAACACAAAAACCGCCGCCGCAGCCCTTACCTGCCTTGGTGTGTGTTCGGTCCGCCCGGTACCGTGTCAGCTGGTTGAGTTGGATGGTGTGAACTCGTATGGTGTTGTTGAGCCATGTTTCCGTGAACACAAAAACACAGCTCTCTCTCACGGTGCTCTCGGTGGAGCAGAGTAATCGGATGTGGTCCAGTTTGTTGTCCAGCGAACGAACGTTGGCCAACACGATGGAGGGGACCACCGGTTTGTTCGGGTTCTCCGCCAGTCTCACCCGGATACCTGCTCGCTTACCCCTCTTCTACTTCCTCTACCGGCGCTTGTGACGCTTCCATTGAGGCTGGGATTCAGGTGCGATGGTCGGCGGTAGCGTTGATTCCCAGAGTTGACAGTGTAGCTGTTTCCAACGTCGAGCAGAAACCCCCGGCTGTAAAAACCCAACTTTAGTAACAAAAACACGAACGAAAAACACCAAAACGGTGCACCGTCGGGAGAGAGAGAGAAGCTGCTGCGTGTAAGTTTGTGGCAACAGGTCAGCTTTGGTGTGAATACCTGAAAAGTGGAGTAAGTAAACCTGATCTTTCATGTACACAGTCTTATTAACCCATGCAAAGAAACATTTTTCTGATGTTAATTTGAAACCAAATGGGACCATTTTCATTAGACAGAGTTGATTCATAATGGCTTTCCATCCATCCATCTTCTTCTGCTTATCCGAGGCCGGGTCGCGGGGGCGACTGAGATGACTGAGCTTCTCACCCTATCTCTAAGGGAGCGCCCAGCCACCCTGCCCAGCCAATTCAAAGCAGGGATGCCCAGACCTCCCTCATCCCAGGCACTTCCTCCAGCTCTTCCGGGGGAAGCTCGAGGCGTTCCCAAGCCAGCCGAGAGACATAGTTTCTCCAGCGTGTCCTGGGCCTTCCCCGGGGCCTCCTCTCGGTGGGACATGCCTGGAACACGTCTCTAGGGAGGCATCCAAGAGGGATCCTATACAGATTCCCAAGCCACCTCAGTTGACTCCTCTCAATGTGAAGGAGTAGCGGCTCAACCCCGAGCTCCCTCCGGATGACTGAGCTTCTCACCCTATCTCTAAGGGAGCGCCCAGCCACACTGCGGAGGAAACTCATTTCGGCTGCTTGTATCCGTGATCTTGTCGTTTCGGTCAATACCCAAAGTTCATGGCCATAGGTGAAGGTGGGAGCGTAGCTTGACCGGTAAATTGAGAGTTTTGCCTTGCGACTCAGCTCTTTCTTTACCACAACAGTTCAGTACATCGACCGCATAACTGCAGACGCTGCACCAATCCGTCTGTCAATCTCACGCTCTATCTTTCCCTCACTCGTGAACAAGATGCCGAGATACTTAAACTCCTCCACTCTAGGCAGGACTTCTCCACCTACCCGGATAGGGCAAGCCACCCTTTTCTGGTCGAGAACCATGGCCTCGGATTTAGAGGTGCTGATTCTCATCCCAGCCGCTTCGCACCCGGTTGCAAACCGTCCCAGCGCATGCTGAAGGTCTTTGCTCGATGAAGCCAACAACACAACCTCATCTGCAAAAAGCAGAGATGAAATCTTGTGGATCCCAAACTGGACCCCCTCCGGTCCCTGGCTACGCCTAGAAATCCTGTCCATAAAAATTATGAACAGAATTGGTGACAGTGGGCAGCCCTGCCGGAGTCCAACATGCACTGAAAACAGGTCTGACTTATTGCCGGCAATGCGAACCAAGCTCCTGCTCCGGATGTACAGAGACTAAACAACCCATAGCAAAGGCCCCCGGACCCCATTCTCACGGAGCACCTCATGTCATTGCCCACGTGGGCATTGAAGTCCCCCAGTAGAACAATGGAGTCCCCAGTTGGAGCACTATCAAGTACCCCTTCCACAGACTCCAAGAAGGCCAAGTACTCTGTACTGCTGTTCGGCACATAGGAACAAACAACAGTAAGTGACCTTTCCCCGACCCGAAGGCGCAAGGAAGCAACCCTCTCGCTCACTGGGGTAAACTCCAACACATGGCGGCTGAGCTGGGGGGCTATAAGCAGGCCTAAACCAGCTTGTCGCCGCTCACCATGGGCAACTCCAGAATAGTGGAGTGTCCGCCCTTCTGAAGGAGCTGGGTTCCAGAGCCCAGTCTGTGCATAGAGGTAAGCCCGACTATCTCTAGCCGGTATTTCTCAACCTCCTGCACAAGCTCCGGCTCCTTCCCTCCCAGCAAGGTGACATTCCATGTCCCCATTGTTAGGGTTTTGGTCCAGGGATTTAGCCGCCGAGGCACCCCGCCACGACTGCTGCCCAAACCACATTGCACCGACCCCTGATGATTCTTCCTGCAGGTGGTGAGCCTACTGGAAGGCGGGCCCACATCACGTTTCTGGCTGAGCCCGGCCGGGTCCAATGGGCAAAGACTCGGCCACCAGGCGCTCGCCTTCGAGCCTTAACCCCAGGCCTGGCTCCAAGGTAGGGCCCCGATGATGCCGACGTAACGATCCTTGGTGGTAGGTTCTGCATGATTTGTGAATCGCTCTTAGTCTGGCCCATCACCCAGGACCTGTTTGCAATGGGAGACACATCCTGAGGGATAATGCCCCCGACTACATAGCTCCTAGGATCCTTCGAGCACACAAACCCCTTCACCACATTAAGGTGGCAGTTCAAGGAGGGGGTTTTATACTAGCATCTGTTCAGCACTGTAGCCAGGCTGACAAAGAGCCGCAACTCTGTTGAGCCGTGCATCCCTGCAGCTCTCAGTAGTGAAGACTTTATGAGCTTCTTTAGCAATAAAATTGTCAGAATTAGAGAGGAAATCGGCCAGGCCCTCCTGGCAGTGGCTGTGGGCATTTCTTCAACTTCGGCGACTCCCTTATGCTCTGACCTGACTCTAGACTGTTTTGTTCCTGTTGACCTCTCTGAGCTGACCTCAGTCGTCAATGGATCTAAATCATCCACGTGTCTGTTAGACCCAATCCCAACTCGACTACTTAAAAATGTTTTCTCTCTTATTGGACCGACAATACTGGATCAGATCAACTTGTCCCTAGTCTTAGGATATGTGCCACAAGCTTTTAAAGTCGCAGTAATCAAACCATTACTTAAAAAACCCTCTCTTGACCCAGACATTTTAGCTAAGTATAGACCGATTTGCAACCTTCCATTTATCTCTAAAATTCTGGAAAGGGTAGTTGCAAGCCAGCTGTGTGACCATTTGTATAGATATGATCTATTTGAAATTTTTCAGTCAGGGTTCAGAATGCATCATAGCACAGAAACAGCACTGGTTCGAGTCTCGAATGACCTTCTCATGGCCTCAGATAATGGGTTAGTGTCCATACTGGTTCTGCTGGACCTCAGCGCTGCTTTTGTAACTATAGATCACAGCATTTTACTGCAGAGGCTAGAGTATGTTGTTGGGATTAAAGGGACAGCTCCAGATTGGTTTAAATCATATCTGTCTGATAGATTCCAGTTTGTTCATGTTCATGAGGTTTCTTCCGTACAGACAAGGGTCTGCTATGGTGTCCCGCAGGGTTCAGTGCTAGGGCCAATCCTGTTCAGTTTATACATGCAGCTCTTGGGAAGTATTATCCGGAACCACGGCATTAATTTTCTTTGTTATGCTGATGATACGCAGCTGTATCTGTCTATGAAGCCAGATGAAACAGAACCATTAGACAAACTTCAGATGTGTCTTAAGGACATCAAGGACTGGATGTCCAGAAATGTTTAGCTACTAAATTCTGATAAAACAGAAGTTGTTGTTTGTGGTCCCAAACAGCTTAGGATGGGATTAGATGGTCTTGCGATGGCCTCTAGTAAAACTGTGCGAAACCTTGGCGTTATATTCGATCAGGATTTGTCATTTAAACAACATATTAATCAGGTTTGTAAAACTGCGTTTTTCCACCTCCGTAATATCACAAAGATTAGGAGCATCCTCTCGCAGAGTGATGCCGAAAAACTAATTCATGCGTTCGTATCTTCTAGAGTAGATTACTGTTACGTGTTGTTGGCTGGATGTCCAAGTAATTCTCCGAACAGCCTCCAGCTGATCCAAAATGCAGCAGCGCGAGTGCTGAGAGGAATCAACAAGAGAGACCACGCCTCTCCAGTTTTAGCTTCCCTCCACTGGCTCCCTGTAAAATTTAGAATCCAATTCAAAATTTTATTACTGGCATATAAAGTCCAAAATGACCTAGCACCACGATATTTGCAAGACCCGATAGTACCGTACGTTCCTAATAGAGCTCTCAGTTCTCAGGGTGCAGGTTTACTCGTAGTTCCTAGAGTATCGAAATGTAGATTTGGAGGACGGGCTTTCTGTTATCAGGCACCATCACTCTGGAACCAACTTCCAGTTTGGGTTAAGGAGGCTGATACCACTTCCACCTTTAAAACTAAACTTAAAACATTTCTGTTTAATAAAGCATATAGTTAGTGTATTTAGTACTTTAATGTGTCAGGCCCAGTAGTCAAAGCTGCAGCTACAGGACCAGATTAGAGCAGCTCATTTTAAACATAGCTTCAGTGTAGATATACTGCTATAGGTCTATGCTGCAGGGGGGCACCAACATGATCCACTGAGTGGTGCCTTTCACCTTCTCTGTTTCTCTTTGCCTTCTCTGTCTCTGCTTCACCTCAACCCTCATTTATTAACAGTATCCCATAAGCATAATTGTGGTCCATTGTTCTTGTAGTTTTTTGTGCTTGTCTGGCCCTTCTTTTCCTCTTCTTTGCATGTCCTGCGGACCAGAGCCTCAGGAGCTGCTTGCTGACCTGCAGTTCCACCTCTGACCATCCCAGTGTCTGCCTTCACCTGTCTGTGTGGATGTCTGTTGGATACTTGCTGACATCCTGACCTGCAGTCCTCATCCCCTTGGATCACCGACTATCCATATATCACCCATATACACAGAAGTCTAATTGGACTACTGATGATAGTTACTATTGTATCCTGTCTTGTACCTTTGACGGTGTCTCTATGTCTATTCTTTCTTATTTCTTGCTCTACCCGGCTGGCCTTCGGCAGGAGGGTCCCCCCTCATGAGCCAGGTCCTGCTCAAGGTTTCTTCCCTCTTAAAGGGGAGTTTTCCCTACCACTGTTTAGCTTAAGGTTTTTCTTCCACTAGGGGAGTTTTTACCTGCCGCTGTTTATGTAATAATTGCTCGGGTGTCATGTTCTGGGTCTCTGGAAAGCGCCTAGAGACAACTTGTGTTGTAATAGATGCTATATAAATACAATTGAATTGAATTGTTTTAAGCCACTATTATCATAATCAGTGGACTCAAATAAAATACCTGAATTAGCTATTTTGTCTTCTTTCCATAATATTTTTGTTCTGTATTAAAGGAAGAGTAAAAGTAATTTATTATTGAAATAATAGCATACCTGGAAGGTTATTTGCAGTACACTTGAAAATGTAATTTCATACACTTAACAGTCAACTTGAAGTTTCTTCCTAATAAACTAATATTGAACCTAAAAGGTTACTTTCAATATAATTCAAAGTGTACTTTTATAAACTGACAGTAGAATTCAAGTATATTATTAATAAACTTAAAAGGTTTGTTTTACATTTGTGTCAAAGTGTCCTGTCATAAACTGAAAGTAGATTTAAATGGTTTACTGGAATACTGGATTATTGGAATTAGCCGCAGCCTGAAAATGTCTACTCTCCAGGGAGGAGGGAGGGTGACGGCCTGGTCGTAAAACGGATTGTAAATAAAATTACGAAATCTCTTGGAGGAGACAATTTGTGCAATCATGCATCTTGCATATTGTGTTAAAGGTGCCTGACGAGCAAACTAAAGAGAAAACAAAAGACAGAGAGACTTTTTCAAAAGTTCTTCATCTCAGCCATGTCTTATGATCCTCTCCAAGTGTGTGGTGTTAGCTGGTTAGTATTTCTCTGAAGAGACACCTGACTTCTTTGTATTTCCCTCATATATATATATATATATATATATATATATATATATATATATATATATATATATATATATATATATATATATATATATATATATATATATATATATATGGTGTTTCATAGAGTTTTTATTCACAAACATTCTCAAACAGTCAGAACCGACTGTTTTTAAAGTATAAATATATATATATGTAATTCTAAATGTAGTTTTAGAGTATCACTTTAGTATAATTTTATTTTGTTTTTCTTAATATTTGATCACTTTTATTTTTTTTTATTATGTTGTTTATGTCCTATATTCTATCTTGGCCATGTGACACATGTGTTCCATCTCGGTCATGTGACACATGTGTTCCATCTCGGTCATGTGACTGTAGCTGTGACATCACAGATGATAATGATGCATCAAAGGAAACTATGACATCACATGGAATCATTCTCTTAATTTCTTCACCTTCCAGAACCTCTTCAGAGTTCAGACAGCCTTGGTTGACTCAACACACTATTTCACATCTCCTGAGACGACGTTTCTTGAGTTGCTTTCGAAAGCCTTAAACAAAACTAGAGCAAAATGAATAACTTTGAATCATCTTCCAGAACCCTTCTGTGGAGCGACATGGTAGAAGAAGCCATAGAAGCAGGCAAACTGGGAGATGATTTTGATAGAACGATGAATTACAATGATTGTATTGGTCGTGAAATATTTCAAGAAGAGCCCCCCATCCATCAAGTTGTTCCAACTCATGGCTCAGATAATAACCAGATGGATGACAAGGAATTGCTGGCGTCTAACGTGCAACTCGATGTCCTTGATGAGTTTCCTGACGCAGAGGAGTACGTTAGATCCAGGTACAGAGAACTATATGTTGAACAACTACAAGCTTCCCTGCCAGAAGGGGGCTCTGAGAAACAATCAACAGGGATCAAGCACGTTGACGTTGAAGAATATAATCAACTTCACAAGATAATTGTCAAAGAGGACCTGATTATTCCAGATGAGGAGGCTCTACAACCTGAGACCCCCAAGCTGGAAGAGGTCTTCGCTTCAAGTGACACGCTCAAAAGAGAAAAGAAGCCATCTTTGTGGAGACGACTGAAGAAATTCCTCACTCCACCATGTAGACGCAAATACAAACACAGGCAGTAAAACCAGGATCAGCATAAAATCAGGAAGACACAAGCTGGAGCTGGAAACTACAGCTGGATTTTTCACCTGTGTTTTATATGTTTGTCTCCAGATGCGCCGCTTTTATCCACAGCCAAAGAAATGCTGTTTTTTAAATGCCTTGAAATAATTTCATGTCTAAAATAAACTGGACATTCATGAAATGACATAAATCAGTCTATTTGCTTTCTTCCTTCTACTCTCAGTCCAACTTGGTGACTGTATTTCTTGGTTGGGGTGGTTGGTGGGGAGTTCAGGAGAAACTGTCAGTGTTCTGTTTTTTTAAGTCCTTGTGGTGTTTTCCAGTCTTCAAAGGTGTAAATATTCATCATAATAATTCCAATCTACAAACGTTGTATTCTTTCACATGTTTTTATCGCTGCTTTTAATACTGCTGCTTGATGGGAGCAGTTAAAGTCCTGGAAGTTTGCAAAAAAATGTAAATAATAAAGATTACAACCATTTAAATTGTTCAATCACATGATGAATTTTTTGTTTCAGTTTTAAAACTGAACCTCACGACAAGGAAGATCGTTGTCTTAGATGTGTAAAACAAGAGTTTTTCATTTGACATTTTTGTAGATTTACTTGATGTTCATGACAGTTATTATACATTTAATTGTGAATGTCTGCGTATAAATCTCAAAACATATGACTAAAGATGACTAAAGAAAGAAAAAAAAAGCTAAAATCATTAAAATGTAAATTCTTATAAAATGTTTTTTCTGGTGCTACACATTTTTGTATTCTGAGGCTGTTTCAGGTCAAATTTGACCTTTGACTATTTAGATGTATTATATATCTATAGATGTTGGTCAGATCAAAGGACATGGTTGTTTTAAAGAATATTTAAACTTTGAAACTATACAAATCATTTTTGTTCATATTTTTTTAGGGGCAGTGGTGACAGAGTTCAAAGGGAGACCCTGACTCTGTCTATTACTTCAACATTAGCCCAAGTTTTCCTTGAGACTGATACCTGTTGGTCTTTGAAGATGTGTGGGGGGAATCTTAAAACAGTGAAATAATAAAATGACATAGGAGTCAACATTTATGATGTACATAAGGAACAGAGGTCATCCAGAGGTCAGATGTGCCTTGTTACAGACACAATATTTGCATCTGCACCTTGTGACTCCTTGCATGTAAAAGCAACAGCAGCTTGAGCAGCATTGGTAGGGGAAGTGCAGCAATCTGCACCTTCATCAAAAAGTCACACATGGGAACATAAGAGAACATCTGAATTCTGCCCTCCAAAGAAGCTCTGCTAAACAGGGACAACCTGCTGCAAATGTTTGAAAATATCACACATGCAAAGTCTACTAATGCTCCTATGAATGCGGAGAATAGGAGAAGAATATTTTCCTAGGAACCATATTCTTTCTTTATAGTGTTTTTGCTTGAGCATGTTATTGTATATTTGGAGGTCAGTTGCATAGAGCAGAGATGTTGTCCAACCCTGCAGCAGGTGACCAAGAAGCAATACGATGATCTTCATGGGCAATAAAATTAAGCAGGATCTCATTGTCATTGATAAGATCAATGACTTTCATAATACTCATTTTATTTGACATTAGATGATCTGCAGGCCTGATTCGGGTGTTAGTTTGGCTCCAGAAGGTAAAAAACTTTACTTATTCTTTATTGTAGCAGTTTAGAGGCAGTTTGGTTTGACAAGTTAATTTGTGGTGTGCAATTTTAAAAATGCAGAATCTCCAAAAAGTGCATAAAGAAAACCCTTGGACAGTCAGGATATAGGCACCTTCACAGAAAAAAAAAACTGTGTAATGTAACTTATCCAATATAAACTGTAATCCCTCCATGTTTAGCCCATAAGCAAAACAAAACAACAACAAAAAACAAAAACAAGGCTTTCAGTATAAAATTAAGGCTCAGTGTTAATGTAACAGGCTCATGCAAACTCATAGAGATGGCACGCAGAGAAAAAAATGTAAACAAAAATATATATTGAAAAAAAAACAGAATTAAAGAAAAGCAAAAAAGCTCAAGAAAATAAGACAAGTATGTAAGAAAAGTGAAGGCGAAACAAGACTCAATGAAAATCTAAGAAAAAGTCTTTAGAACCATGACCTCCTTCTTTCTTCCATAATAGTTATTATGACCAGTTGAGTCTCTAGCTTGTTGCACTAGAATCTTACTGATTACAAAATTGATGAAACTCCTATGACTTGTGATAACTCATGTCATCAATTGAGGAGCTTTCGTATATTTAGTTTTGTATTACATGTGAAAAATATTTATGCCATCTAAATATTTACATTTGTTGACCTTTCAAAAAATGATTTCATTCAGAAACATTATCAAATGTACATCTATATGACCGTTTTCTGTTACTGTCGCAGGAAAATCTCTTACAGTGTTGCATGCTTCTCAGATAACCTATTTCTCAACTGTCTTTCTTCATCTGTTTTGGCAAAACATAAAGCCTTCTCACATCCTTTTGAAATGCACCTCGAGGTTTTCCCATTTCACATGTTTTATTAGTGGAAAGCTCCATGTTGCGTACAGCTCCATCCTTTGCCACCCAGCAGAAGAGACAGTTGCTTCTGTCCCAGGGTTTCAGCTCATGAACAGTGGCGTACAGCAAATAAACCCTGTGTGAGAGATTTGCGGCGGCCCCCCAAGCTGTTGTTCCCACTGACTGCTATTTGGCAAAAAAAGTGAAATAATGACCACTCAACACAATATACAAGTGGCTGCAAAACATTTTGTCACTTTATTTTAAATCGGCATGTGTGCGTGGGGAAGACAGAAATAGAGAAATGAGTCAAACATGGAGAGTGAAAGAAAAAGGAACGGCTTTTACCACACACCTATCTGCTTCATAGTATGTTGAGCAAATTATCCAACTATGGGGTAAACTAGCCACTTTGATCAAGACATTTTCATTTTGTTGAAACCCCACTAAAACACAAAATGCTTATATATCTCATGGGATAACGTAACGTCTGCAATGCTTTAACTCCCTAGTCGTAACGCCCACGCTGACATTTCAAAACTTGCAAAACACACAAATTAACTCAAAATGAAATTACCTAAAATATATGTCATGTGTAATGTAGTAACAGTATCGTGTGGAGTCACATACCTCGAAAAGAAGAGAAGAAACCAATATTTAACCTCCTAAGACCTGGCATGCGCATATGTGGGTATCGCATCCTTTGTTGTCCATGTCATAATATTTAATGGCCCAAAACTAAAAACATTTAACAAATATAATCTTTAATCTTTTTTTCATCTTTAAATATTGCCAAAACACAGTTATTCACAATGTTTGAGTGGAGTTTTACACAGAAAGAGCACTGATCAAACGTACTGGTCCCAGATTATGTGGGCAAATTTGTTAATACCCTTCTATTAAAGACAGAAAAAAAAACATGAGAAAAGAAGAAAAAACAAACTAATGAAGCTGGTTGGGACAAATTAGTTGGTAGGCCTAAAAAAAGACTGTAATTAGCATCACAGGTGCCTTCAGTCTTGCAGTCAGTCAAACTATTTAAAGGGTGAAAAGTCATCACTCTTCTGTTTGGTATCTCAGTGTTCACCACCAGGAACCAGCGAAAGCACAGAAGACAGAGTTGTCTGGAGGAAATCATAAAAAAAATTATAAAAAAGAAATGCTTAAGGTAAAGGGAGTGGAGGGAGTGTCATTATTCAGGCTTAAAAACCTGCCATCATTGAGGAGAAAATGGATTTCAAATTTTACCAACATATCCTACAGAATAAGCTGAACTTAGCAGAAGTATGGTGATGCAGCAGGTCAAAGGGAATTAACGGTCCAGCTTTAGATCGCTCACACTGATGTACGGCACATTACTCAGAGCAGTTTTATAACATTTACTTAGGAAGCCTGCAGGATTTTGCTCACTGGACAATACTTAATTTAGTAGAATTTCATTAAACATAGTTTTGCTTGCATTTTTTTACATAATTAACCAATTAAAAATTTTTTTATTTTTCCTTTAAGTGTTTAAGGTTCCGTGTTACATGTAGTAAGGAGTGAAGCCATGACCAGGGTCTCTACAGGTGCAAGATGCAGATTTCTTTCAAGCTTTTTGGACATGCAAGTGCATGTCCAAAAAGCTTTTAAGTCTTTTGTGAGGCTTTTACTTTTTAAGAGGGTTTTCAAGATCTAGTGGATGTGGTGATTTATTCTATATATCTGAAATGTGGAAGTTCTTTTACAACTTCCATTTAAAGTAATAGCTTTTTTTTTCCAGCATATATTTTTCTTTTTGTTTAACTGTCTGCATAAAAATGGTGGGCTAGTGCCAAAACTGGCAAAAAAAGAACCTTTTTTTAAAAAGCAATTTGATCTTGCAACAGATATAAGTTGTCTTGTGTATATGTGAGAGGGAGAGCGAATGTGTCCTTCACCAGCCCTCTTCACAGTCTGATCTAACAAACTTTTTTTTTTTTATTGAGATGTGCGACTGATTCTGTCAGAGGACTAAAATCACTGACAGTGACTCACAGAAAGAAAAAGATAGAAGACAGTGATGGATGTGGCGTACTAGGCATATCTTGAATGTCTGACAGGTGTGCAGACCAGAGTTTTATTTATCACCACATATTTGAGAAATAATCTCAGACATGTCGTCAGTGAGCGCACACAATGCTGGAAACCTAAACTGTAAAGGAAGACAGTATGTTGTGTATGTAATGCTTCAAGCCAGACTCAGTTATTACAACACCACGTCTGTGCCGACAATGACATCATTCACCAGCAGAGGATCTGCTCATAGTTTTAGCAAAAATTAAACTTTTTTACAGAGGCTCATCCAGCCGTTTGGATCCATATGGCTTTCAGGTGGTAAACGCTGTTACATTTCAACCTACAATTACTTTTTAGACCGAAGTTTATGACATTATAAAACTATAAAAGTCAGGGTTTTTTTCTGATACTGAAAATCACTGCCTGCAGTCGATATTGCTAAAAATCTTTACAAGACAAAAAAAAATAAAAAGTCCCAAAACTAATGCAGGCTCCATCTGAAACTCATAAAGCAAGCGTAACCAAGAATGAACCATAAAACAAGACAGCTCGGTACAGTAAAACATGTGAAAATTACAGTCCTTCTTAAGAAGCAGAACAAAGAGACTGAATGCTCCTCATGCTGTGCCACACAGACTGAGGACCACAAGCAAAACTGCATGGCTTTGTTGCAGAATGATGTTGGATTGTCATCATAAACTCAGCAGAGGTGTCCTCTGTATAGCCCTGTCACACTGGGAAAAGAAAACCTGAAGCACCATACCAGACGCCAACATCTACAACTAGTAGGGCCAGCTGAAAAAGGTTTGGACTGTGTGATCTTTTTAGTGTTTGGATAAGACTCTGTCAGACCTTGTTTTGAAGTCATTCTGCAATGTTTCCCACCATATGAGTATAATGTGCATTCAGGAAGTGAAGATAATTTGAATGAAAATAAGACAAAGTGCACAATTTCAACAGCTACAGCTGAGACAGAGAACAACTGGAGGCCAGACAGGCAGAAAGAAATGTCCTCTCCTATGAAAAGTCCATTCTGTGTTTCTTTTGCTTATTCTCCCTCCTTTTTCAGGAACCAGCTCCCTCTTTTTAATCTCCCACAGACTTATCTCTCCTTTATGTACAGCACAAATATTTCACAGATACCATGAATGTACGTCCACAGACTTCTCACCTCACTCCTGAAACACATCACACATGGGCTCACTTGGATCTCTGTTGAAGTGGGGCATGCTGTGAGAAATGAGTTGTTTTCCTGCAGTCAGTCAATTACTCTGGTTTCAGAGAGCGTAGGCTGTAATGGGAAATGATTGATAGACTATTGTTTACATGAACATTGCGTCCTTAACTAATCAGATCAAGAAAATCAGTACAACGTGGAGAGAAGAGAAGATAAAACACAGGATAGTTGGAGCATCTTTACCAGCTTCACCCCATGATATATGATGCAATGTCTAGATAAACAATTCGTCTCTCTTTTAAACAGCAGAATAGAGGCAGAAAAATACGAAAGTGAAGAAGCATAAGTCCACACATACCAAGCAAACACAAGCAACTTGTAAAGTTTGACATTCTTCAACTTCCACTGGCAAAAGTGTTTGAACAGCACTGAATCAAGGTTTTGGCAGCGCCGCCCATCGTTCACTGGAATCACGCTTTACAGTATTTAGAGAGTGGCTCTGAACCTCACATCTTCTTTTTTTTTTTTTTTCTTGCTAACAGGAAGAAGGGATCGCATTGTGGACAGACAACAAGACCGCACTGAGCTTTTGAAGCATTAGGAAGTGGTTGGAAGAAGCATGAGCTGGAGCCTACATGTAAATATTATCCAGAACACTGAGTTTGATGCGGTAGTACGAGTTACATATTTTAGAAACTTCACTCTACCAAACCCAAATCATTGTTGTAGCAACAGACAAAAGAATATGATCATACAAAAGCAAAACAAGTATCCTAATTGGAAAAAGCTCAACATGCCAGATTTGCAGATTATTACTCTCCTACAGGAACTGCTACATGAGCCAAACCCCTTAAAAACACACAGCTTCTTTCAACAGGTCTTAGTTACAATTAGTGCTCGGGATTGCTGACACAAAAACCAAAGTCTTCTTTTCAAAACCACACACATCCTTACCAGACTCCAGGAAGTTGGCTGACTGGACCTCTTCCCAGGACATGTGGGCACATTCAAGCCAGACTCCACCAGATTTTTGCAAATCTATTTGAAAGACTCCAAACACCTGTGTGGGTGTTCGTAGACCTCAGAAAAGATATATTTTGTTAATATGTTCCAGATTTAAAACATTTATGCTTGAACAAAGACTGAAGTTGAGAAGTAGCAAGAAAAAGTGAACATTTAATTTGATATAGTGTGCAAATGACTACAGTGGAGCTTTAAAAAGTGATGTAACATATCAACAGATTTTTGTAAAAAAAAAAAAAAAACTGTTGACAGTCACAATATTAATAAATAAATACTTTTGATGAAGTAACAGTTGCATCATTTGTAAGTTCTTGTTGAGCAAATAATATGATAACTTAATTTTTAAAGTAGACTTGTGCGAAATGTAAGAAGAGAATATTTCTGAATAATCTGACCCAGTCTTTAACAGTGGACTGTTTCTGCTGTCTTTATGTGACAACAGGGCCAATCCTTGCTATTTGTAGACTATTCTGATGCAAAAAAGAAACAACAACCAAAAAACCAGCGCCTGTTAGGGCCTTTAAGCTACAAGATCACTCTTATTGTTAATATTTGGAGGGACACACAATGACCTGTTTTTATTTTTACATGTGGGTTCTTGTCCTGACTTCTGACCTTTGCTGTTTCGATTCCCCTCTTTTCTCTTTTCCTGCTTTCTTGTCTGCTGAGCCACTAGCACTCCCTCCCTCATTTTTTAAGTTTATGAAAAATCCAGAAATACTCAATCTTTTTTTAAAAGGAACTTTGCAACCATCCCTACTGTGAACTTTCTTTCTTTCCTTCTTCATTTTGTTTCTCCTTTTCTCTTTTATTCATTTATTTTTTTTGTTTGTTTACCTTAAATCCTCATATAGGCCCATTATGGTGTAGTAATAGCTTGACCAGCCACAACAAAATGTGTGTTAACTAGTTTGGTTTATTTTGAACTTTAGATTCACAAATCTAGCCTGCTTTCTTCTTCAAGTGTAACAGATTGCATTAATCATTTTAAGGGGGTCACATGTGGTTTTAAAAACATCATCTTGCACCCCCTTTGCCCAAGCCAAACACAAACAAACAAAACAGCTTTTGACAGTCAGAGCAGCACGGTGGCACCGCTAGTTTGACTGGACTCAAAATGTACTGTTCAAATATTCAGAACAAGAATACTGTACCATTTGTTACATTAACCAGAATTACGCCTCATGCAACCATACTGTAGAAAACAAGAATGACAGCTAGTTTAATGTGAGAGAGAGTCAAGCTTGGAGTACATTGCTTCCATCCGTCTTGACAACAGACGGTTAGACATTGCCACTTAGGTGTTTGCACAACCTGCTGTTTGTGTGTCACTCAGACTCCCCGTGTTTATGCAGAAAAGTCTCCAAGCAAACAAGCCATAAAATGCACACAACTATCTTTTCTTCGTAATTACAACAGATAATGGGTTATAACACAGACTCAGAGTTTTGTTTTTTGGTCTAGAAAGCGAGATGCTTTTACTGCCCTGGATCATCAATGTTCTTCTACTCTTGAGAAATGAAGCTTATACCTACCTCCGGTGTTTAGACTCGGGCCTCTGCTGTGAACACTGAGATGAGAACCACATTCTGCTCCTACACTGCGCACACAACTCCTGTATATAAATAAAACAATATGAATGTTATTATCATTTTAAATCACAACCTGAGGCAAGCTTTTATTTATTGATTTTGACACTGAATGAAGTATTAGTAAGGTCTGTCAATTTTTTGTCATCTGAGCCACACATTCTTTCCATTTGTGTTCAAGCTTAAACTTCTGACATTTGGTTTGAAGATCAAAAAAAAAATTAAAAAAAATACAAAGCATTGAAATGGAACCAAATAATCATTTGAAATGGCTTTTGTGGAGTATCTTTCCTCTTTACTATTTTTGGAGGTTAACGTAGGTTGATAAATAGTATAATACAAAAAAGCAGCAGTCACTTCCAGACATCACTGGCCAGATGTATTGACAGCAGAGTCCTCCCCCCCACGGTTTGAGCTCCTGATGGTCTAGAGTTTCCACTCTGCAGCTATTTAAGGAAGTACAAACAATTCCACGGGGAATAAAGTGGTTTCCCACTGTGACCTCCCAGGTAGGGTTTAGAAGGATGGGTCAGAGGGTTTAAAAATGAGGCATTCAACAGGATAGATGAAATCAAAATAACAGCTTGTAGAATAAGAAATCCTCAATATGCAGTAGAGGGCTAAAGTGAAAAATTTACTGTTTGCTCATATGATTGAACAAGTACATAATCCGCTACGATTAATTTAAACCTGAATACAATGTAGATGTATATACACAGCTGCCTATGAAGTTAAAATGATGTTTTTTTCAGAAACATTCCTCTTTTTATTTGCAATCCTTTCAAGAGAAGATGTAAAATAAAAACAGTTTTATCCCAATCATCCCATTGGCAAAAGTGTACTAATAATCAGAGTATTTCGTTTTGGTTTTTTTTTCATAGAAACCTGTACAGAGTGAAGCCTCTCATGTTTTTGGCAACCTCTTTGAAAGGATCTCACGATGAAATGTGACTCCCATCTTCATTCAGGTCTGTGTGATTTCTCCAGCATTCCATCCTTTTTTTGTTGTCATGGTGCCAGCAGGCAACTCTGCTATATATAAGATCCTCCTCTCCTGAGTGTCCAGCCAGAACGACAAAGAGAGTACAATCTTCTGCTACGCCACAGACGGGACCCTGACCTGCAGGACTCAAATCAACTCCTCTTAACTGTAGACAAATTCACTTGTCTTAAACTTTTTTTGTTTTTGTTACTGAGCTAACATAAAGATGCAAAATCTCTTTAAAAGAGGTGTATTTATTTTCTTCTTCACAGCACAGGTAAGCATTGCACTCCCTGCTAAACTGCTGTTTTAATTAGGAAATCTTAAAAGATTATGTCACCTTTGTAAAGAAAGTGACTGTTAGGAAATGTAAAAGGATTTATGGCATGATTTGTTTGCAAATTTGATGCAATTATTTAATGTCACTTATCCACAGGCTGAAACATATGATAATTAGATATAACAAGCCGGGTTTCTGTCCACACAGGTTTTTACATTAGCCTGGTCCCAGGGGTGTCCCCGGAGATGCCAATGCCCTCAAGAGCCCCCCATGTGCCTCCCTGGAGTGCCCCTGATCCTGGACGACTGTGCCTGCTGCCTGGTTTGCGCCGCTCAGAAAGGACAGGTCTGCTCTGAGATGAATCCCTGCGACACTCGAAAAGGCCTGGAGTGTGACTACTCAGCCAACATCCACAAGAGGACGGGCATCTGTGCTGGTGAGTGGGCTGCTGTGATATTAGTATATGTAACTTTTATTTCTTGCTTCTATTCAAATCTTAATGCCTTTGCCCTCTTTTGTGGCCTCCCTTCAGTTAACATGCGAAATGTGTGCATCTTGGACGGTTCTGTCTATCAAAGTGGCCAGACCTTCTTCCCTAGCTGTAAGTACCAGTGCTTGTGCCACGACGGCCAGATAGGATGTGTGCCACGCTGCAACTTAGACGTGATGCTGCCTGGTCCTGATTGTCCCATGCCACGCAAGGTCCAGGTGCCTGGAGAGTGCTGCGAGAAATGGGTGTGCGAGCCGCTGCCTGAGGCCAGCACACTGGGTGGCTTTGCCATGGCAGGTGAGTGGATGCAGGCAGCACGTGATGGACCGTGTTCACAAATACACACATGCCGCTTCCTGTTTAACGTGAGTGTCACTGCAGTGTGAGGCACAATACTCAAAGATTATGTACATTTCTCTGACCTGTTAAGAGTCAAAGCAGCAGGAGCCCAGGGGGAAAATAAACAGGAAAGCATATAAAGGATGGAAGAGATGGCAAAAGCTAAATAAAAAAGAGAAAGAAACTGTTGTTTTACCTTTGAGAAAAATCTTAGTATAATCAGAGAACAAGAAGAGTATTTAGAGAAGGTCAACAGTAAATGTTAGGTCATCTCCCCGGCCCGCCCAGCTAACTGTCTGTCCTTCCATGTGTTCATTCAGCCTTTCGTCGAGAGGAAACTGTGAGCTTTGACGGTTGGGACCCCAGCCTAAACTGCATCGAGCAGACCACAGAGTGGGGGGCGTGCTCTCAGACATGTGGCATGGGGGTGTCCACCAGAGTCACAAACAAGAACAGTCAGTGTGAGATGGTAAAGCAGAGTCGGCTGTGCATGATCAGACCCTGTATCAGCATGCAGGAACAGCTGAAACATCCTGCACCAAAGGTACCTTTCGCGCAGTTATATGTCTAGGTTTCTTCATTTTAGCTCATTTATATTCACGTTAATTGTATAACTATATCTTTTTCTTCCAGCTGAGAGGGAGTAGGTGCCAGAGGATGGTGAGGAGCGAAGAAGCTGTTCACCTCTCCTATAAAAACTGCACCAGTGTCCAAGCATACAAGCCTCGCTACTGTGGCTCCTGCACAGACGGCCGCTGCTGTACCCCCCACAGAACCAAAACGGCCCTGGTAGAGTTCCAGTGTGCCAACAGCATAACCAGCAGAAAGCCTGTCATGGTAATACTGACCTGTGCCTGCCACAGCCACTGCCCTCGGGACCATGTGTGGCAACCATCAGATCTGGGATACAGCGCCATGAGGGCGGGATATAGAGTATGATATTAAAGTTAGTAATACAACACCACTGAGGTCCAGACTGTGGCTGATGACTGCTAATTTTTGGATTTCTTTAAAAGATGAGTTGTATTAACTCAAAATTTTAGATTAAAACAAGAAGGTCTATTACAGTACAGACGTAAATACTGTTCAGTAACTCACAATACATGACCAGCTTAAAAAAAAGACATTGCATCTTCTCATTATGAAGCTTGCAGTTGTAAAATCAGTGTCATCTTGTGAGTTTGAAATCAGGGGGGATTAAATATATCTGTAACACTCCCAGAGAGGGATTTAACTGCGTAACATCCTGCGGACAATTTAGCCTTACCGTAAATATTACCAAGTTCGGTTAAAGCACTTACTGCTTGTGATGTATGCAGCCACCCCTCGTCTGGACATTAGAAAAAGTGTTATTCAGTTTCTTCACAACAAATTACACTGAAAAGTTGTTAATAAGTTGTGAAAGTTAATTTAAACCTCTGTTAAAGAGGTCAAAGTGTATTTACTGTCATGGGTCCATGCAGGAATGTGATCACCATGCTGAAACGACAGAGAACATGAAAGCAAAGCGTTTTGTTCAGCCCCAGTTTTAAGGAGACAGTCTGCAGCGTCTTGTAGCCTGTAGATTATAGCAAGAAATACTTCACATTGGAACTTTGACACGTTGTCCTCTGTTCACTTAAATGATGTGAGAAGGGCAACCAGGCAGGAAACCTAGTAAACGGAGGTGATCGGTGCACTCTGATATGAATATTTTCCAGCGACAAAACACGTTTTTTGAAGTAACTGAACTGTGTACTTTGAAGTGGTCTCCACCCCACAAAAGAGAGGTCACTTTGGTGCATTTGTGAAATTTCTAACATCTGTCTGTAAATAGAAAATGTGGGTTCTTAAGTTTCCTAAAAGTAGTGCACATAGCTACAATTGACTGTGTATGAAATGTTCCGTGTTAATAAAGTAAATACAAATTGTATATGTTTATGTGTAATGTATTTGTTTTACCTTTACGTTTATAATATATCACTTTGTTTGTTCTTATATTTTTATGAACAATATTTCAAACTTGAATACATCAAATAAATTTGTATTTTGAAGAAAAGCTGTTTCTATCTCTAATATCATTCTGCCAAATAATAACATTTAAAATGTATTGTGGCTGAAAGGTAGCAACATCTGGCTTATAAAGGAAACCTAATAAATTAGGGTAAAACATCAGACGTCTGATTTATTATGTCACAAAAATGATCCTCCTGGATGAGTGTCTGTCATCTGTATGTCCACTGCTGTGTAATGATAACAGAGCAGTTTTATTTTTGTCTCTCTTCAGAATCCAGTATGTTTAGTCTCATTTTTTTTCTTTTTTTTTTTACCATTTGATATTTCATAAATTCCTCATATATCTGACCACATAGGAACTGAATACTGATTCGCCTTTCCAGAAAACTTTAAATGCCCAAATCGCTTTACTTAGAAATGAATGTGAGTGTGGTATGTTACACACATCTGCTATGGAAATAACCCTCTTCCCAGGATTCCCTTTAAAAAGTTTTGTTTTCTTTTTTTTTTTTTTTTTTTTTTTACAGGATTTCCATGACATTAGACCTAGTAGTTATAAAACCCTCAAAATCCTGCTGACAGAGGGTGGTGACCCTTTGACCTCTCTCACTGACTTCACTCTGGAAGGTCATAATGGAAAACCTTAATATCTCCTGTGGGGCTGCTTGTTTTCCCTGAAATAGCTTCTCAGTGGAATCCCAAGTTCAGAGCTGGAATGAGTGAAAGCTGACAATGTGGTCGACACATCTGGTAACTGCTCAATTTCTGCTGGGAACAGGTTTGTGTTCGGTTTGCAGTACTGGTGCATCTGGGATTTTCACATTTTTCACATCATATCTTGGCTAGATTATCAACATTTACGCAGGAAAATGCTTATGTATAATTTTTACAGTCCTTTTTTGTAAACAGATAAATACATAAAAAAGATTTATGACAGTTAATGACAGTCACAAATATTTAGTAAATATTAAGTAAATATTTGGCTTACAGTAAGTGTTATGAGGCACAAAGGAAATCTCGATTTTAAGCCAACCATTCTGTTTGTCTGCATTACTGTACAGCTTTTCTGTTCTCCAATAATAATAATAATAATAATGATGATGAATAATAATGAAAAGAATAAGATTTAAAATGTGGTAGACCAGTTTTAATGTCTCCATGAAGTACAGCCAGAGAGCTGCGTCTGGAGGGAGAATGCATGTCTCCCTCTAGTGGTGCCACGGGCACCGTGTTCTTTCAGTAACAAACTTATAATACAAATGAAAATTCATCATTTAAGTACTAATACCTTAAACTTGCTTATTAGCTCAAATAAGTGTATATAATAATCTAAATTAGTAGTGTTTAGTAAGTTCAGATAAGGACACTATGTTTCCCAGCAAAAAATAAATGATTTACAGTTGTCAAAAATGTTGATCTCATAAGTCAAAAGTCTGATATATCCATTCATCCATATGTTTTATATATGCATTTTATTATGTTTAGGGTCATGGGGTCTGCTGGAACCTATCCAAGCTGTCACTGGGTGAAAGATGGGATACCACCTGGAAAAATCACCACCCGATTGCAGGGCGAAGTAGCCTATAGCCCAATATGTGAAGGAAGTGTAGTTGGCAGACACATGGTTGTGTTTGGTATAAGATTTCTTTGTTGTAACAATGCTTCACGGTAATCAGTCTAGTACCGTTGGAAAACCTATTTATTTCCCTTTTAAATGGTGCCACATTAATAAGCAACATACATTTGTGGGATGAGCAGCAGAGCTGAGTAAGTGGGTTGCTCCCATGAAAAATTTACAAAATCTTCTCTGCCAATGCCAGAAATCTTTGACTCTTGTTTGATGTCTGGTGTATGGGATGATTGAAGTTTGAAGAAACAACACATATTGTCAATTTAACAATTTATCAATTTAACAGACAGGAGCCTCAGCAGCATGTGGAAGAACCAAACACAGCCACAACAGCCTGGCACCTCCTCCTCACGCTGGTCACCTGCCTGGTCACACACTGCTGTGGGATGGCATCCCATTCTTCAACCAGCACTTGTTCCAAATCAGACAACAAGGTTGTGTTGGTCACTCTGGGATGAACAGCACACCTAAGCTGATCCTACAAGTGTTCAATGGGGTTGAGGTCAGGACTGCTGACAGACCTTTCCATCCTCTCCGCTCCCAAATCCTGTGGGTAGTCTCCAATAAAACCTGCTCCGTGGGGGCGAGCGTTGTCATCTTGGAGGATAGAGTTGGGTCCCAGACTGTGGAGATATTGGATTGCCGCTGGTTGCAAAATCTCATCTTGATATCTGCAATGAGATTGTCTCCAATGATGACGAGCCTAATATTTCCCGTGAGGGAGATGCTGCCCCGCACCATCACACTCCCTCCACCAAAAGATGCTACTCTATCAGTGCAGCAATTAGATTAGTGTTCTCCACACTTTGATTATATGATGCAACCGCCATAGGCAGAATCTGGACTCATCGTTGAATATAATGTTGCTTCACATGTTCATGTTCCAGCGCAAGTGTTGCTGACACCAGTGCCAACGGCCCTGACAGTGAAGGGCACGTTATTGCAGACCTATGAGACCGGAGACTGGCTGCGTGCAGTCTGTTCTGGATTGTCTGAGCAGAGAGCCATTGGCCATATGGTTCTGTAAACCTTGACTGCAAATCTGTAGAAGACAGCCTACAGTACCTAAGTGCCTGATTGGCAGCAACTGGAGGTACCAGAAGCTCTAAACAAGAGTCAGTAGCAACAGCAAAATAAACTGTTTGGTTGGCAGAGAAGATTTGGCAAATTTATCATGGGCATAACCCACATACTCAGGGCTATTGCTCATCCCAGAAATGCATGTTCCTTAGAAATGTGGCACCATTTAAAAGGGAAATAAACAGTATAAGATTTATGCCAAGAAGCATTGTTACAACAAAGAAATAATGTACCAAACACACATTTCTTGACTTTCTGTGCTAAGTTTATTAGAGAGTTCTAGGAATCTCTTCTTGAATCATTGCAGAGTACTATCCCAGGATTGCATAGTTTGCAAAAAAGCACAGCAGCATATTTTCATAATCTACAAACGGCCACATGCTCAGTATTCTTATTATTCCCAAACCTTATGGTCCAGTGTCCATCCCTTTACTTCACTGCAAATATCCTCTCCCTGAGCAATTACTATTTAACTATGCTGTTTTCCCAAATCCCAGACAGCCACTTATCTTTCTTACTTTTGTATTTTTAGTTTCCTGTCCATCTTTTTTTTTTTTCGTATATGAGCTCTTTTTGCTTAATCCTCCAAAAGGACTGCATCATGATCCTTATGCTCTGTGCACAGGACACAGACATAAATGTCTTTGTTCCTGAAGAATGGCGAAATCTAGTTCTTTTTAAAAGCATACATTTCTCCTCCACGATGTTCACAGGATTCATGAGTTTGTATGCTTTTAGGGCAGCAACTTTCAATTGAGTCGTGTTTCAGAAAAATAAACCAAACACACCAAACAGGTTTTAGAGGCTCTGAACTCATTGCCAAGGCCGCAGTTGCACTGCACCTGTCCAGATTTATTGATGATGTGCTGTCAGCTATCATAAGATGTCTCTTCAAATTCTACACAACTTCCAGCACCGAATCCAGTATCGGTGCCAAGTTTGACCTCTTTGCTGAGCATCTCTCTGCACATTGGACATTGGCAATGCTCCTTCCTGCCCAGTGCCTGATGAAACAGGCCTTACTGAAGCTGCGTCCTCATGGAATAGAAACAGGCTCAGTGAAGACATCCAGACAGACACATCACAGGAACTGATCTATACACAAATACAGGTTTCAAACTGTAGACCGTCACTGATAGCTTACTGCAGTAGTAAATAGTAACACAACAACAGATTGGTATGACTCTTAAAAATAAGGTTAAAAAAAATAAGTTGAAATGAATCATCAAACAAACATGATTGGACTTGATGTTGTAGAAGAGTTGCTTCTCTGCTGTCTGTGTGTAAACTTAACCGTGTTTACCAGTTGTTGGGGTGCGAGCAGTGTTTGGTATCTTTCATCTGCCGCTCATAAATACAGCCTCTTGTTTCACTTATCTTTTACCATTTACAGCATAGCGTTCACAAATAAGGCTGTTAATTAGCTGCTGTCACTCAACTCTCTTTTTTTTTTATCCCCACAGCAGGCATCTGTGCTTTCCTTCAAAGGGCCTTCTTTGATTTGAAATGTATCTCCTTGGTTCCTCAAAATAAAACTATATAAAAATATGCTTTCAGTGTTTTGACCTTTGAGATAAATTACTATACCAATACCCCATCTGGATGGACTTTAAACGCGACAGGTTTACGTCTGCAGCTGCGGCTGCTTCAGTTTTCAGCCAGTTAAAAACTCTCATTTCCTCTCATCTCTCTCTCTCTCTCTCTCTCTCTCTCTCTCTCTCTCTGTCTCTCTCGTTTCACATAAAGAATCTTTGAAGATACAGATGCAATACTTTATTCTACAAATTAAAATAAGTTATAACATAATGTCAAAAATGATAGTAATGGAAGTGTGCTCAGGGTGAATTCAGGCATGTCAGAGCCTGAGGCAAGAAACTTCCTCAAAGTCTGGTGGTACAGCAGCAGATACCTCTGTACTGCTTCCAGACGGGACCACTGTGAACAGAATGTCGCTGGGAGGGGATTGTCTGTTGTGTCCTTTGGGCTCTTCTCTGGTGTTCACAGATAACTTGTCTCATGGATAACTATGACGCCGTGCCCATCTGTGCACTCAGTACAGCTCTGCTGCAGCTTCATCTGTCTACACTTTTTTTTTTTAAGGTTTCATCAGCAGGGATAAACGTTACAAGACAAATGGGGCACATGGACAAAATGGGGATATAAGGATAAGCCATTTGTCAGGACTTTTTTCAAAGCATTTCTTATATAAAAAAAAAAGTTGATCAAATTTAGATAAAGCAGCTCTAAAATACTTTTGATTTAATTATTCGATTTTTTTCTCTTTTTTGTGATTGCCAATGGCCTTATGCCATTTCATGTAGGGTTTTTTTTTTTTTTTAATTTGCCCCTTGGGGAACAGCAACAGCAGGTATTCTTGGGGTAAGCAGAACTATCCCACTCTAATCAGCCCACAAATGTGCCCAGTCCATCGTCCATGGAGCACCTGGATTTGGACTCTGAAATCTTTTGATATCATGTTACATAGTAATTTAAAAAAATGGGTATTAGCTCGTGAGGAAACTAAATGTAAACCTTGAAATGTCTTTCAAAACTATCTGTTAGTTAAAGTAAATATGCGAAGATGGTGGGGATGTGTGTGTGTGTGGGGGGGGGGGGGGGGGGTGCATGAACAGAGAGAAGACACCTTGATATCAGCGCATGAACAGCAGCATGAGACACAGCAAAAGATCTGTCACATGCACATGCTCTCCAACGTTCATTTCAAAAGGTCTCTCTAGTTGTGGAAGAAGAGATGATTCATATAATTTCCTTTTGCTTTATTTCAATTCATAAATATAATTAGTGACTGGAAAAATTGTTAAAAAAAATAGCTGGTTTGTTTGTTTCTCACATTAAATTCAGGTCGAAACTGAGATGGTGTTTTTCCAGCATATTCAACTGGGAGAACGCTCCCAGGTGGCAGACCTAGTACATGCTAGAGAGACTATACCTACCTGCAAAGAACGCTTTGGTATAGTTCTGTAAGAGACGAAGAAGAAGGAGGTCTGATCTCTCTGTCAAGTCAAGTCTGTTCCATTTATATCGAATGTTAAACCATCACAGAACAACATATAAAACATTTGAAAGTGTAAAATGACAAAAGTGTTGGGATAAAACAATCAACCTGGGACAGAAACCAAGGAGAAAAGATGTGTCTTGAATTGTGGATGGATGGATGGATGAATGGATGGATGGATGGATGGATGGATGGATGGTCCATTTATAGGCTAACAAATGCTTAATTTAACTGTGTATGTGTGTGTGTGGGCGGGGGGGGGGGGGGGGGGGGGGGGGGGGGGGTCACTTCAGCACAAAGCCAGTGCACACAGTTGTTGCCAGTCTTCTCCTTACCACTTGGCAAAATAAGCTTGTATGCCAGCATCTTTAAAGCAAAAAAAGGAGAGAGAGAGAGAGAGAGAGAGAGAGAGAGAGAGAGAGAGAGAGAGAGAGAGAGAGAGAGAGAGAGAGAGAGAGAGGGGAAAGTGAGGGTTGTAAGCTAGTAAATGCAGATGTAAACAGCAGGGTCCCAGATATGTAAATAAATGTCTTTGTAAATGCTTTTATTTGATGAAGGGCATATTTGGCCGCAAGGAAAAAATAACTTCTCGAGAAACATGTTTTCAAAGTACGCTCCCCTAAGGAACCTTTATTTCCTGGAAGGACAAGTACTGTGGTGGAGTAGCATACTGGAAAACTATCTCTCTCCTTTTCTCTGACAGCCAACACAATGACAACCTGTTTCATCAGTAGCAAACTTTAAAAAGATTTCCTTTGTGTTAATGATACCGACGTCAGCCAAAAGCCACAGATGGAAAGTGTGATAATAAAAGACAACGACTAAAAGAAACAAGGAGGTAATCAATAACAGAGGCAGATTCAGAAATAAACAGAACGCTAACAAGGAAGATCATACAATAAAGAGAAGTCATTGTAGGAATGATTAAAAAAAATGTGTTTGAAGAGTGTGAAAAGAGCAGAGGGACATGCAGCCACAAAATTTGTTAAACAACACATCCAATAATCAATCTGATAACCAGAGAGCAAGTTTGTAGTCTATCATTCAAAAAGTATGTCTAAATTCTCATTATAATCCCAGAAAGCCTCGTCACATGGGCCAACAAAACAACCTCCATGTGTGTTTGGTACCACCTTACCTGTTTGCAATGATGCATGAGGAGCTGAGCGAGAATTCAAAAAGATTAATTAACAAGCTTTAATTACCATCATCTTCTATAAGACTGCACTTTGTTTGTTCTGAAGGACATTAACACAGCAAGCGATCCACATTTCAACTGATAGCTCATTTCCACATAAAAGTAAAAATCAATTATACCTTCTACACCTCATTAAACCAAAATATCTGTGTTGCAGTGGTTGTTTCTTTTTCTTTGAAAAAGTAAGTTAATCCCGTCTTTGGTGCAGCTCAGTGATAATTATTTTATTTGCTTTACAGAATGGGCATGCAGCGAAGCTTTGCCCCTACATATGTGCAGTGTTCCTCTTCAGTCCAAGGATTTCATTAATTACGGCACACTCGGTGAAGGGTAAAAATATAACACATTGCATTCATTCTTGACAGTATTTCCACATACTTGCTGAGATGATAAAAAACCAAATACTGTTTTTCTTTAAGTGAGTCAAACAACTCAGTGACAACGAGTGCCTGGTGCCTTAACACGAAGGAGGACACACACTCACCTGTCTCACACTGCAAACTGATGTCTTGAGGCAGAAGTATAGAAAACTGAAAACAAACACCGCACTGAAATTAAGTAAACAATATCTAATATTTAAATGTAATATAAAAGAAACATAAATATATAAATGAACAAGCCTTCACTGCTGTAGTATGTACATATTTACGTTGCTCATTCCATGTTGAGTTTTAAAATGCAGATTTCTTAGAGAATAACGTCCCCATCCATGCACGCCTGAAAGTGGTAAATGAAGGCTTCTTTATAAAAGGGTGAGTACACTGTCAAGCGCTATAGGTGTGAGTGGTATGGAAATTACTTCAAGAGGACAATAAAAACTGTATTTGAAGCTATTGTGTACTGAATTAAATTCCAATATACTGTCTCATGAAGTAAAGGGGTTTTGTGTGTGTCTGTGGCAACATGGATGGATGAAAAATAAATAAATAAATCAACATATAAAATGATAACTGACAAAATGTGTATTGTAGACTGTAAGAGCCAATAATTTTAATGAATTCAGTGTTAATCTTTTAAAAGAGTTTCACAGGTTTCACTGGTGCTGATTCTGAATGTTCTAGGCTCTTGGCAGTAACAAACCCAGTTTTACAGGTGTCAGCTTCAAATAACTGGCAAGTTTTTCAAAAATAAACAAAGAAACATAACCTTAATAATTTATAAATGCATACATACATAAAAACTGAAAGGAGCAGTTATCACACAGTCAGAAAAGCCTTGCAGTGTTAAAGAGCCAAAGTTCTCTGGTCGAGTGAGGTGGCCAGGCTCAGATCCAGGGTTATAGCTCTGCCCCTGGCTTTTTACACCCGTTTTCGTTTACTTGAGTGGGTAGTGACTTTAATATTATTCCCAGAATATACGCGTGCATTTATAGAAAAACATAATTTTGGGCAAATCGCCTGTAGGTGTCGCAGTCACATTGCTGAAGTTTCAATTAGATTTAAATCAGATGGCAGATTGACAGGAGGCTGGCAAGAGTGCAAAAGAATCACTGACATGACTTAAATGTTCCTTGATCTGAAGTGTTTGTGGGTTGTTACGGCTTTATCGCTGCAGAAACTTCAGTTATAGTTGTACTTCAGGACTTTAAAACTATTTTTTTTAATATGTCACAAAGAAAACGTACACTTTAATCATTCGAGTATGAAGCCAAAGTGCGCCCGAAACAAGAGCTCAAAGCGTTAAACAATCTTACCTTTTTTACTTAGGGCACAAAATAGTCAAAATACTACAACTTATGACAGTCCCTAACACATAATCAAAAGTTTTATCCAAGTCACGTGCGTGAAGCTGGCGTATTTGTACAAATGTTTGTTGCACGTTTGTTGCATTTATCGCTAAATCGGTGCGTCAGACGCGCCTGCAAAATTCACAACAATTTATATGCATGCAGAATCTGAAGATGAGATCGGTTGTCGGCGGTGAGAGGAAAACTCCACCCAGCAGATAGGATCTTTGGGCAGGCGGAGTGGAAGGCAGTCTTGTGCTGAGGGGGCTCTGGCTGGCTGCACGGGACGCCTGACAAACCCCGCAGTAAACTTCACTGGGGGCAAAGTCCTGTCTGCGCTCCAAGGAGACAAGGGCGCAAGTGAGAGTGTGGGAGCGCGTTGGGAACTTATCACATGTGATTTTTTTTTTGTTTTGTTTTGTTTTTGTTTTTTGTTGGGGGGGGGGTTTGTACAGATATGCTCCAAAGATGGCGGTGGTAGCAGCGGCAGGAGTGTCGAGTGGTTCTGGGGCGCACAAAAGTGGATTTTTGGAGATTTTGGTGCGGGAGCGGTGGCACAAAGTTTTGGTGAACTTGGGCGAGGAAGCGCTCACGTTGAGCTGCGAGGACGACGCTGGTAACGACAACGTCAACTCCAACGGCGTCACCAATGGATCTTACCTTGACAACAGTAACGCCAACTCCAACAACGGTCCCCAGGCTGTGCGCACCGCGTTCACGGACCTCCCGGAGCGAGTGCCCGAGGCGATAGCAAACAGAAAGCGGTGCGTTAAGGTGACCAAGCAGGAAATCGGAGGACTCGGGATAAGCATTAAAGGAGGAAAGGAGAACAAGATGCCTATCCTCATTAGTAAGATCTTTAAGGGGCTCGCAGCGGATCAGACCCATGCTCTCTATGTTGGAGACGCCATCCTGTCCGTGAACGGCATGAACCTGCGTGACGCTACCCACGACGAGGCTGTGCAGGCGCTGAAACGAGCAGGGAAGGAGGTGACTTTGGAAGGTAGGCAGACTAGACAGACAGACACAGACAGACAGAAGGGGAGTGTGGGGCTCAGGAAAAGTGTTTTTTTTTTTTTTTTTTTTTTCTTCCCCACACGTGGATCCCTTTTTAATGAACTCCCATGAGATGAATTCATGTTTTGGGAGCCCACGTGTGCGTGCCTGTGGTTGCACAGGCATCTCGTGTTGGTGCAAAGGCAGCCTACACAGGGGGTTTGGACGTACATTCCCACACTCTAGGACCTCAACTTAGCGCTTGAGGAGCCTGTCCACAACGACAGGTAATAGGTTATCTGCCCATGGCTTCATATCTCGCTCACCTTTTGGATGTGTTATCCATGTCTGCAGAAATGTTGTGGATGTATAGACACAAAGACGTGCACGTTTTCAGCAGATGCTTTCATTCACTGCCATCCCAGTAACTGTCCCAGGTATATGCACTCCATGGGGTGAATAACGTCAAAGGAGTTGAATTAAGTCATATTAACCTTTTTCACTACGATGATGATGCTCAGAACGTTTTCTTAAACTTTATTGATTGATTGATTGATCAGGATAGTTTTCAAACTGCCTTACAGCAGTTAAATTGGTTTATAGCTGCCCTGCAGTCTCTCCAAAATGTGACTGTGTGTGTGAGAAAATTCTAGTCTGAAAACGGGTCACAGGCTGTCTTTTGAAATGAACAGTTGATATTTCTAAGGATGCCATGAAAGAAACATATACGATCAAATGTGTCATCTCCTTTCCTCTGACTCTTTCATCAAGAGTACCATACAGTTTGGGGTATCCAAACTGTTCCTGAAGTGTGCTGACAGCTTTAGGGTTTGCAGATTACTTTTAGTGGGGGGGGGGGGGGGGGGGGGGAAATGAAGATTAAGCCTCTCACAGGCTATATTCACTGTGAGAGATGAACATCATCTACCTCATTATGATCCACCTGCACATACATGCACAAACTCACTGGAAATCACTCCATGCAAGTGTCTTCTGAGTTTTTACTCCCATTCCAGTGATGACCTAAGACAGGAAGAACACAGCTCCTCTCTCACACACGCATGCATGCCACTGTGCCATAAGTGTACACATGCAAACATGGTGATGAGGTTTCCTATGGTGGCACACTGGCTGCATTGCAGAGGGAGAAGCTGGTCCCAGCTGAGAACTTGTCCAGATATGAAAGAAGGGGAGAGGGAAAGGAGCGGGGGGGTGAGAGGGAGAGGGGACTGGAGGAACAGGAGTGTGAGGAGCTGAAATGTGAATTTAATGGGGAAAGTGCTGAGAGGGAATGAGATGGATGGTGTGAAATGGAGAGAGAGCTACCAAGGGAGATTAGGAGGCTGATACAAAAGAAGACTGTGAGGGTTAACTTGGAGATAACAGAGAGACAGCACTTCTACGTAGAAGCAATTAAGAGAGATCGTTTGCAGTAAAACTTGGACAAAATGCATAACCTGCGTTTTCGACGGTTGTGGGAAGGGTGGTGTACACAAGCCAAGCATGTACATATCCATTTTGTAATAGTGTGACATGTGAAGCCCACATTTGAATGATATTCTTTCTGGGTGTATATGAGCCACCTTGTAATATTTTAGAGAAGTAGATTGTATCACATGAGGAAAGAGATCAAGAGGAAACATGCTATATCTCTTGGGAGAACGCACCTGTCTCATGGGAATGGTGTGTGCTGCTGCATTTTTGTCATTTCCTCTCTGTGTATGTGCATGAGAGAGTTTGCATGTGCATGTTTGCAATCTGTTTATTTTACTAAAAGCACTGACAAGTTGCCTTGGGAACTCATTAGGGATACAAAGAGCAGTGTTGGGTAAAAGAGGCAGTCACCGTACTGGAGCAGGACTAAGAGGGCAGCAGCTTGACCCCCTGGTTTATATCTGTTATCGCTAAATCACCCTGGTTCAAGTCCCCCATGACAGGGAGCATCTGTTTTGCTCAAGTTTCCCTTGAGCAAGAGTTTCACTCTCTCAGCATGCGGTCAGACAGTCTGAAAGGGACGCACTCTGGGGAGCAATCATGTTCTGCAGCAGCGTTTCAGACCTCCTACCATCCACAGCCAGTCGTGTTTTGTTTGTCCAGTCGAGAACTGGCTGTACAAAAAAAAAAAAAGCAAGCTCAATGAGATACTGATGACAGGAGTGTGAATAATAAAAGTAACAATTTGTGTGCTGAATATTGGCCATGCTGCCTATATTATACAGTGCACTTCAACTTAGCCTGTGCTTGAAAATCCTTTGTTAAAGAGGTCCACTTTGGGGGAACTGTCTTATCAGGTCACCTTTAAATGATGGCATACAGAAAGCTGTAATAATAAAGGCTGTGGTTTGAGCATCCTTTGTTACACTTTGACATGTCACTGTGAGCATAAGCAATTCTAGGACCTGAAATTGAAGTGGCTATCCATCGTGTATTATTTGCTCCGGTGCTTGTCTGACTGTGACATGTCAAAATGTCTTCTGTGACAAAGGCTTAATGGCCAACTGTGCAGAGAGGAAGAAAAAGGCAGGCAGGTTTGGAACTTCGCTCCGAAGCTTTCATCATTGTAGAATAGCAGCGTGAATGCATCTGAAGACATATCGTTTGTGCCATTTGCATTATTCATTTACAAAAAGAATAAAAGACTGGGAGATAAGGAAGGGAGTATGACTGCCAGCTTCTCTCTCCCCAAAACAGTGCGTCTTTAGACATAGTTGGATGTCGTGTCATTTTAAATATTTTTTTTTTTTTTTTTTTTTTTTTTTTTTTTCCCTTTCCATCCTCCTCGGCTTGTTTTTCCATGTGAACGCCTCACTCAATTTGTTGTCTTTCCAGAATTTTAACTTGATGATTTTTTTTTCTGCGCTGTTGATTGCAATATCACTATTTGAATTTTGAAATGAACCAAATGAACCAAGTTAGATTAATTTTGGTTAACTGAAGAGAGAAGAGAGAAGGGAGAAGGAAGTGACGCCTATGAGCTTGAGCATACTATGAGTGTTTCAAGACCTGCGATGGTCTTTCAAAGTTCAAACCTCAGTCAGTCAGGCCAAGGATGCGTGTTATGTCCTAAAGATTAGTGTAGAAAGGAAAGTCCGTCCAGCCCCCATTAAATGGTGTAAAAGGGAAATATGCCTTGTTAAGATTTTTGTTAGGATCTTTTCTTCATGATCCAAGTCTTTACCAAAACTTATCATTTACAGTATGGACGTTGCACTATAGGCTGTGACACACAGATTCCCCCTCCGGCAGCACTTTTTAAATATCTCATGACTTTTACGTGACACTTCTATTTTTAAGAGTAGTTTAGCCGTTTTCCTTCATTATTGGATTAGGTTTATGCATTAAAAAGATGTGATTAATGTTAAAAGATGCTTTGGCTTAAAGTAAAGTATTTAACAATCCCACAATATCCTAATCAAATAACTTTTTTTTTTTTTTTTTTTTTTTTTAAGTTTAATTAGACAAATCATTAGAAGATCAAAACACAAAATCTAATTTGGACAGTGGACCAATTAGTCTGCTGCTCCTAAATATTTTAGTTTTATTTCACTTCCCTTTTACTCCTTTTTTATGTACTAATTACTTAACAAATTATACTGGTATTGCATTTTAATGAATTGAGACTAATATCTATCTTAAACCGAACCCCCTTTTTATCTGTTTTATACAGTTTTTCTTGATAAGCATCTCTTTCTTCTTGGACATGTTGTTTACAGAGGCTAAGATGGATTTTCACTTAAATGCTCAGTTATTCTTGAACCCACTGGCAGTAAATGAACTGAGTACTCTACTCAGTGTAATCCAGTGCACACAAACGGTAATATAATTTATAAGCATCCTCATGAAAATGGTAGAAGAATAAATAAAATAAAAAAAATCAGAATACAGTGAAGAACACCTACAGCACACCAGCAGGCAGGAAATGAGTCAGTGTCCTATAAGCTCTCCTGCTGAGCCCCTAACAAGCTGAACCTGTCATCACCTGACATCTGAAAGGCTGTCTGTGTGTGTATTGTGTGTTGTTGTCACCATTCTGACACCACGTGTCTGTGAGCATGTGCATTTTTGTGTATATTCTTGTGTCGATGGGTTTTGGCACCAGCAGCGTGGTGTAGACAGATGCCACAGTTTGTGTGCTTTACAATGCAAGTGTGGGTGCGTTGGAGAGAGTGAGTAGTCGCTGTGTCTACTATCTGGCTGTTTGTCATTAACGACACTATCATCTCCTTCCTTTGTCACAGCTTGTAGAGTTTGACTCAAAGCGATGGTAGCAGCAGCTGTGACGCTGTACTGGTGACTGGTGGGGTGAAGATGATTGAATCACTCATTCCTGTCGTCTATGGGTGTTTATACAGTCAAAACAAAAGAGACCTGCAGCTAAGACTCATTTGTTTGTCCTGTTGGGTTTGTCTGGCACAACTCCCATCTCCCCCTCAGATGTAATCCTTGTGTTTCTGTGCATTGGGTTTGTTTGTTGTCCTGGCCACCTGTGTAAAACTGAACTTTTATGTAGCAGAGAGGCATACCAGTTTAGCATTTAAATTTGGATTTTAAAAGAGACGTATCATGGCCCTTTTTTCAAACGTTGACACCATTTCCTAAGGCTTTAACATGACATCCATCCATTATTTATACCTGGGATCTGCGGAAGCCTACAATCGCCTGTTAACCTGGCATAACTGACTGTGGGAGGAAGCTGGAGTATCCGAAAAAACAAAACCTATGCAAGCACAGAGGCAACATGCGAACCCCACACTAAATGGCCCTTGCCAGGGGCTATGGTGGATTTTCACTTAAGTGCTTAGATATTCATGAAACCCAATGGAACTGGCAGTAAATGAAGCAAGTATTCCACTCAGTGTAATTCAGCGCACAAAAAGATAGAATTTTTAAGCGTACACATGAAAGCGGTAGATATGAAGAATGGAAAAAAATCAGAAATAAGGAACGCCTACAGCAGGCAGAAAATGAGTCAGAGCCACAAACGACTACACCACCATTTATTTCTGCTGATTCTGTTGATCAAACAGCATACTGTGGAAATCAGCATCTGTACACACTGTCCAAGAGTGGAATTTTTAGGTTTTAGGCATTTAAGTAAATGTTGACATTTCTGGCAATAGGGCAAGCTCTCAGGGTTGTTTTTTTTTTTTTTTTTTTTTTTTTTTTTTTTTTTTTTTTTTTTGGCTTTATAAGCAAACGTAGAATTAAAACCTTAACGACGATTGTTGGATTTAAGGCTACCTTCTGTACCTCAGTTAAATCTCTAAATAAATTTTTTAATATATTTTTTGTGTAATATGAAGTGTGGGACTATAGCATTTACATTGACATATTGAAGTTTCAGTTTTAGTAAAATGTACTTTTGCAACGACAAAAAAGTATAAAATATTTGAAAAGAAGAAACACCTGGGGGTTCTTGGATTATCGTGGTATGTACACAATATGAAAACCACCAACTTTCTACATATAATTACTGAAGTTCAGCAAATACTCAAAACTGTCATATTTGCTGTTTTCTTTTATGGTTTATAGTCCAGTGTCTTCCATTGCTTCCATTGTCATTCAGCCCAAGTTCTACAGTAGCCAGGTCAAGTTTCATAAATGTTTATTTTTGTGTTTTTATGTCGCGTCTTGAGCCCACATTAACTACACCATTAGATTTTCTTTAGTTTTCCCACTTTTACACAATCATTTCTGCAGCGTCCTTCAACATCTTCATGTTAATCATTACTAATCTGTTGCGGGGTTTTTTGTGTGTTTTTTGCCACCATCTAGAGTTAATGAAGCACTAAATTGTGTCTAGGTAGAGTTATGCCTCACAAGGATCTCCTCTTTCTGGCTGCAGCAAACTGAAAGCAGATTTTTCGGCCTTGATGGCAGTTTTCATGGACCTGCCGGACCCTGTTATGGTTTACACTTGCAGAAAGACTGGAGAAACCTTTGGTTTTGCATTTTTCCACTCACACTCCTGGTGAACATGATGCTCTTCATTAGTGTGTAGAAGTGCTTTCAGTTGATGGTGTCCACCACGGCTTAGGATTTTGTCTTGGTGCTTCCAGTGGTACCACCTGACCAGGGCTTTCAGTGGGATGCGCTCCAAGGTTCTCACTAAGTCCAGGGTCACATCCAACTATGGTTCCCTCCTTCTTGAATGATGCTATCATCCAATCCTGGATCAGGAATCCTGTATCTTTTCTTTGGTTTCTATTGTAGCAAGATGTAGTGTTGCTACCAAGGCCAGCCCTGCCCTGCACATTGTGTCCAGCAGTTCATGTTCCTCAGTGACACTCCTGGCCTCTGTTGTCTGGACTTTAATAGCTGTCTGAGGATCTTTTACAAATGTGCCCTCCATTACCCTTTGTGGTTAACACGTGTTGCTATATACCTGAGGGAGCAAGAATAGGTGTGTGTGTGTGTGTGTGTGTGTGTGTGTGTGTGTGTGTGTGTGTGAGAGAGAGAGAGAGACAGGAAAAAAAATGAAGATGTGATGATAGGTTATCATCATTATAATTGCACATAATCTCTTTTGGCCTTGTGTAAGTTCTTACTATTTGTGACAGGATAGGCTTAGTTTATGGGTTTAAAAGAAATGCAGAATAGGGATGCCGTGTATTATAATGTATGTGGAAAATGATGGTAAAACTTCTTCAAATTCTTAGTTTTTATGTATCCATGATGAAACAAACATGTGGTACTTTCTAAGTTTTAAAATGAGGATATAAATAAAAGCTAAGATGAACATTATTTGTAATTATTTAACTAAAATTAAAGCCAAATGTTAAGGCAGTGTGTGGAAAAACTAAGTATTTCAACCCGATTTGAAATGCCGTCTTAAAAGAAGTGTGCACAAACGAATGCACATAAACTTCTATCAATTTAAACAATTTTATAAATTCTTCCACAATGATGGTAAAGCGAATCACTCTGCAAAAGAACCTGAAATTGCAAGAAAATTCACTACAGTCTTTTACAGTGTGATGTAAGATCAGCTTTTGAGTAAACTCCAGTGAATTACAAAGTAAAAAATAACTGACTGCTACCTGCAGAAAGAACACAGCATGTGTGCTGGTCATGATGCTGATGTTTCAACCACCAAACTAACTGCTCCCACTGGTAGCACTGGTGCATCTCTTCTGGTTGTTGGAGGAGGAGGAGGACAAAAACAAAATTAGAAGCTAATTTACACCAACAGGCAGTGCAAAACATTCATGTTTTTCTATTCTAGTGTAACGAATATATAAAGGATTTAATGATAAAATCAACATACACAAATATTAATGTTTCGTTTAATTAGATATGGTGAGGTCAGATAAGTTTATTATGTCCTCTTGTAATAATTACTACTGTTTTGTTTTATTTTTATGTGAATAAAAAAGAAAACAAAACAATAACTCACATGACTTTTCTTCCCTTTTTAATATATCTCATTGCTTGTTCATAACCAAAGAAATCTATCAGTCAAACCATACCTGAAATCAAAAATGTATTGCACAGAATGTTGATTTAAATGGGCTCCTAAATGCTTTTTAAATATTCAGTAAGGGGTAGTAGTGCTGGCAGTGGGAACATTGAACCTGGAACCCTGGAAATTCTGTCAGAAGAGTCATTCACTTGGTTTTCAACTAGTTTTGCTCCCTGCCTTTAGAAAGTTGTGTGTCATTAGTTGTGTTTTTGATCTCTATCTGACACCAAGATTAAACTCCACTGTCGTGCAGTTATGCGTGTTTTTTAAGATTTCCATTTTCCTTTCCTGCTATTAAGAGTGTCTTCATCTTTGTTATATTGTATGGTTAATGCAGTAAATATGATCTTTAAGATGTTAGTCAGAATCTTAAAATAAAATAAAAGCCTTGAGGGTGGATTTGTAAAGGTCTTCTTATGCTTCTCTAACATCCAGTTATTAATACTGGTGTAAAAGGCTTTACGCTGCTGTCGGTGGAGCCCGTCTTCTCTTCTACCTCTTTGCTCTGCTAAGTTCTCCTTCCACGCTCTGCTTTCTCTCCAGAAAGCTTAATAGGAGGAGATCTCCCCCTTTTGGTGCATTTTTTTTTTTTCTTCAAGACAGAATCACATTTAGAGCATATGGTTCAAAATCCTCTAAAATTCAGACCTCATTAGGTACATTTAAACACCATTAAAGAAGCAACACAAAGTGACAGATCTAGTAATTACACCTTTTATTATACAGAGGAGTATATGTATTTGTTGATGGTGCTGGCACAGTGCAATTTGATGAGGACTGCAGCTGAATAGGTCTCAAGTTTGTTCGTGTAGTAATTGTGAATATGTGTTAAAGATGCAACTGGAGTCAAATCAGTTTAGGCTGCTCAGAACAAGCACTAACATCACAAGAGAAATGAATTTCATTATTTGCTAAATGTGTAAGTGAGGGACTCAGTATATTTTTAAAAAAAGGGATTTGACTGTAATCAACAAGTGAAAAGGAGTTTTGATGGGGAGTCGAACGTCTGCAGTGACACATTCCAACAGAAAAGTTGCTACTTTCAAATGAAAGGGATATTTCATGATAGAAGTCATTTAGTTGTGCTCACACTGTGTTGGTATTGTGCTTGAGCCAGAAAACTGGGAAATAAAATCTTAACAGATGGAGCGGTCAGACCCTGACTTGGGTCTCTTCGTTCAGTTTATGTAACAGCAACAGAGTTTGCTTTCAAATAAAGGTTTGAGTAGCTTGAACTGCATCTACTCATTTCTTTTTCTACTGAGGTTGTTGCGCAGAGTTTGGTGCAAAACGGAAACATGGCCCGAGGGAAAATGCACAGATGTGCACACGTGTGCATGGGCACTGTGTAAACACAACACTACCTCCTTCCGCCCCACTTGTTTTCTTCTCTATATCTGGACAGCAAAAGTACAGTTAAATTCACTTCTACCAGGCTCTTTGTGCTAGCTGGAAACAAATCATCCCTTCAACATTATTCCATTTATGAGATTTTCTGTTTTTTGTTCATCTTAATCTTGTGGAGAAGCGGACTGCAAAATCATATCTGTTTGGCTGCATAATTGCTGTTCAATTTGAAAATGTAATTTGGTTAAAAGAAATGTAGAAATTAGTTGGGTGAGGATTTGCAAAGTAGAAGGCTTCACTGAGTGTGCGCAGCTGAAACTGAAAAGATAATTTAACCTTTTTTTTGTTTTTCAGCTTGCTTCATGTCAATCACTTTTTGTTGTTTTTAGTAGCATTAATAAATTTTAAAAAAAAGAAGCCACAAGCAGCTCATGCTGATAAACAGCAGTTCATGGGGTTTTCATGAGGTGTTGTCATACTTGATGTTGCTCCGTTGTGTACTTCCACTTTGGAGGAAGTTTGTTCTTACCAACAGATATCCTCCAGCCTGTCGCTACAGTATTGTACCTTTTTTAATAAATATAAGTTTCACGCTTTACAGAAAGCACCATGGTGATTTCCCCTGTTTTTAAAAATATGTATTACATGTGATGAATGGTAGACTATTCTAGCCTAATCCCTAAAACCGGGCCAGATCTTAAATATATAATCACAATGCTGACATGTTCACACTGTGAATGATTAAAACTAAATTTCATCTTCACACAGATTTAATCTTTGTCTGCTCAGGGTCCTCTTTTGCCTCATCATGTTTGCAACAAATGCATTCATGCGAATTAGTCTGCCTAAAAATTCAGGAAAAAAAAAAAATCCTACCCATATCTGCGTGCCACTTCGTCTAATAAACGGATGTCTCTTTACAAGCCAAACCAGACATGGTTGTCATCATTTCACTGCAGCAAATGCAATCTTTTCAGGCCATTGACTTCACTTGCATACCATTTTTTTAAGTCCCTTAATCTAATCTGACTGTGGTGGTTGATTTTTGTGTAACTGGATCACATTGTGCAGCGGGTCCATTGAGGGTTCTCTTCCATCAGCCCCGTGTCCTCCTCTCTGTTATGTGTCAGCCTGTCATCCCTCCCCTTCCAGGTTGGCAATTAGGCTTGTTACACCAGCTCACAGAGCTCTGTGAGGGTTTTTTTTCTTTCCTCTTTTACCAAGAATGGTTCACAGACTGATTTGAAAACAGCCATATGCCAATTATTCATGGCTCGGGATATGCCAATTAAACATCCAGGCTATACTAGGCATCCAGAACATTCAGGACACAGAGAGCATGCTGAGCACCCACTTTATTTCTGCCTCTTCTTTTCTGTGCCCTGTCTTTTCTCTCTCCCTCTGTCTTTTTTTTTTTTTTTTTTTTTTAAACTTCCCTCAAAAGATGGGGACATGACAAATTTAAAATAGTTATCAAGCCTTCAGCAATTCCCAGTGTGAATTTTACATGTAAGGCTTTCTGTTTTCCTGCCTGGAAACGTTCCCAGGTTTGGAGGATCAGCTGTTAAAGTCCCGACAGTGAACATTGGGGGCTTTGGTGTGGGGCTCCGGTGTTTTGGCACTTCAGGTTATCATGAATCAGTCTGGCGCAGAGACATTGTGTTAACAAGTTATAGCTTCTTTCACTTCATGTTGTACATGTTTTTGTTGGTGTCTGTTTTATATGTTGCATTTTAACATGCTGTAAAGGTGCTACACTGGCCAGGTCTGTCGTATAAAAGATGTTGATCTCAGTTGGTTTTTATGGTTAAAAACAAGATTGGGGGAAAAAAAAAATCATAACAAATTAATTGAAAGATGAAAAGACACCCAAGAGCATTTGGGCTATTGGCTTGTTATTAGGTATTTGTTGCTATTATTTTAAACTGGCAGCAGAGAAAGCCAACTGTGCCAGCTCATTGTATTAGAAGAGCTGTAATCTTTTCAGTGAGCCCCCTTCAGTCTGTGCTGCAAAAACTCCTACATTTTTGTACTTTTTAATAACACAATAGCAGTAACAGGAAATAGGGGATGATGGGCATGTGACATACAGAAACATGGGTTGAGTCGCTCCATTAATCAGCATCAGGTGATTCAGATGGCAAGCAGACTCATGGTCATGACTTTTGATCATACCAAAGGAAATTCGATGCTATCAGTGTTCCATGAACACTCGCCCTCTTGGGTGTTTCCACCCAAGCTTGAAGCATCATTGCTACGGAGAGAGGTTGCTGAGGAGCATGTTTCTGCTTCGCCGACAGCCTCACATGTAGTATTGTGACTGAACAGTTTCCGCTTTGTGTTTAAACATGTGTGGTAGCCCCACACCCCTCCTCTGAATTGTGAAACTGAGTTTTTGAGGGTTAAATAATCTATCACGACAATTTTAGTGGCCTCAATTAAAAAAGAAAAAAGAAAAAGAAAGACGTGCACTTGGAGTTTATATCATTACAACTGATCTGGTAAGGTTGTGTGTAAGATATGTATCAAGTCAGGCAAGTTTATGCTTTCAAAACAAGTAGATGAGGTAACTTTAAAAAAAAAAAAAAAAAAAGAAAAAACCCTTAGTGCCAAAAAATCTCTTAATTTTAAAATTTTTCTTCTACAAATACTGTGCCAGAATATATGCTATTCAACCGACTTTAACGTGTCATACTGTACACTGAAAATGTACTTTTTCTTTCCTCTCCAGTCAAGTACATGCGTGAGGCCACGCCATATGTCAAAAAGGGCTCTCCTGTGTCAGAGATCAGCTGGGAGGCCCCGCCTCCTGAGTCTCCTCGCCCTAGCAGCCCTCCTGTCACCACATCCTTTGACCTCCCAAGCCCTCCTACCCAGCCCTCCCTGTCGCTGAACGGCGACAGGAGATGCATACCGCTGAAGATGTGTTATGTAACACGAGCCATGACCACACCAGATCCGGAGAACAGGTAGGTGGAAGCGCACGTGTGCTTCATAGACACACGTACACTTTGTTCTTAGTGTCTTTTTCTGCATTCATTTTTTTTTTTTTTTTTTTTTACATTCCTGACATCCCCAGATATAATGAATGATAAAGGGGGGGCGGGACAAAACAACAAACAACAAGTCATGTTTAAGAAACAGGAGAAGGTCAGCGTCCTATGACAATGCAATTAAATATCAGATTTATGACCTTTCCTGAAGACCAGACAAGGATCCCATCAGTCTATATGTGAGTCTAAAATATATACTATATACTCCAAAACGTCATATGCAACAGTCATGTGTAAAAGTTAGTATTCCCTCTTTTAGCTGTATGTGTGGGGAAAAAAAATGAATAGTGGATCTCAGTATGAGGCAGATACCTCTAAAGGCAGTGAGCAGCATACAACTTTTCACTGTGCCTTTATTTATTTAACAAAGATGAAACTGAACAAATACTGAATGAATATTCAGCAGAACATGCAGCCATTTGCCGTAATCACAGTCTCTCAGTGGATCTCTGGTTATAACAATATTAACACTAGCAACGGAAATCCACCAAACTAACATTCACATGGTCCAAGACATGATTCATCATAGTTCTAACCTGGATGTCATACAGTTTTGTGTTTTTGTTTTTTCTTTTTCATAAATATTCCCCATAAATTCAAAATGACAACGTAGCTCTGAGTAAACCATGAATTTAACCAATTAATTGTGTGTGTATGTGGGCCGTTTAAAATGAAGCTGTTTCCAAAGCGCATGCCTTATTCTTCACAGAGTTCTCTGGAGAGCCCATGATCTTTTCTTTTTCTCACTTGTGTTATCTGTATAAGTTATTCATATTTCTTTGCCCTATGACTAAATGTGATTTAAAAACCCACAAAGTTTGGCCAGGATTCGTATTTTCTCTAGGTAATAATTGGGCTTACTATAGAAACAATTTAAGATTGTAGAAAGAAAATGTGTTTGTTTTGAACAATATCAGTCCTATTTAAATTATAATGAAATGTGGCATGTCACATTTAAAAGAGCATGTTGTAGTTGTTTAAATTGGTGGTTCTAAAATGTCATCAAATCAAAGCGGAACCACTTTGTCATTATAGTTTATATTTCACTTTTACAAATAAAAGTGACTAAAATAAAACAAGTCCTACACTGGTTCTAAGTTGGAGTGAGAAACGTTTGACATGTGAATCAGATCTTGTCTTTGCTTCAGTTTCATTTTTAGTAACACAATGAGTCAAATATGCCTCTCTCTTTTTTTTTTTTTTTTTTTTAATTAATCAGGGTGAAAGTCCTTCAGTGCTTCTTAACATCTGCCCCTCAGTATGCAACCTTCATCTGATATCCATAATGGATTACTCAAAAACTAATTTTCCTAGGGACAAACATTTGAAGCAGTGGTCAGATAATTGTCAGCGTGTCAGTGTCTCCTCCTCGCTGTCTCTATCTGGCTTCTCTGCCTGTGTTCAACACTTTCTCATCATTGCTCTATCAAGTCTGCTTTTCTATCTTTTGTACTTTATTGTGTTTTTTCTGCCTCTTATGCTGTCCTCTCCCTTTCTTCTCTTTCATCATCGCTCTCTGTTCCCAAAGAGAGGCGAGCCTCTCTTCCATTCAGTCCCTCTCTTCGTTTACATTTTTTTTTCGCCTCATCACACTTCTGAGTGTTTCCCTCTTATTCTCCCTTCGTCCACATAGATTGGAACCTTGCTAAACATGAAAGCTTCAGAGGATGAAGGCATCAAAGTGAAGTGACAGCACTGAACAGTGACCTTACAGTTCCAAAGTCTATATTTTTAGGCCGTTCAACACTCGGGCTGTAAAATATTGTGGTATGCAAACAGCCAATGGACCAAACACATCTAAAAAAACAGAAATTTATTCAGATGGTTTTAATCTTCTTTTTGGTTATAAACTCAAATATTCTACTATACGTCACTAAACCCTCCACACTGCTGCTTTGAAGATAACATTTTTAACATTTTGAAGTCAAATATGACCACAAACATCAATTTGTGATGCAAATAGGCTTGTACAGGAGTCTCGTGGTGTTCTTGCTAAAAAGTGTTTTCACTCTCCCTCTCTCAAATCGAGCTGCTTCGCATTGACGCAGTTTTTCCTGTGACACTTTACGTTAGTGTACGTGAGCATCAGCTGTGCAGTCCAGAGCAGGTATACTTCCAAACTTATTTCAAATAATTCTTCAAATAAAAAGCTTCCTTCAAAGAGAATGAATTCAGAGTCATTGTTGTGCAGGTTTTTGGGAGACAGCGGGATATTTCTCTACTTTCACTTTCACATTCACTTCTGGTTTTGTCTTCATTTTTGGACTGACACTTTTTTTTATGTTCGTTTTAATGCAGAAAAAAAGCCATGTTTATGACTTCTGAGACTGTTATCTGAACTTTAAGGTTAAAGATAAACGATATAAACAGTTGTTGTAGAAGAAGAACCTAAGAACTGATCATTTAATTGAATAAAATACTTTCATGTGCTAAAAGCCTCCACAAGTGAAAAGAAAATCCTAATATTTAAAGTAATGTAGATCGGATATACAAAGCAATGAAGTTTCTACCTCTGTTTTACAGTATGGATTATCCATCAGTTTCATACCATGGAGTCTTCCTTGAATGTGGTATTATCTGATTGCGTTCTTGGCACCTGAATGGCATTCCTGAGGGATTTTCATTTAGCCTGTGGTTTAGGGTTGACTTTGGGGTCTGTGGCGCTGATGTAGTCACACATTTTCCAGGGTAGGAGTTTTGAAAATAGCAAATATTTCAGATAATTCACCATCACTGATTTCCTCATATAAAGCTTTTACTTGAACATCTAATCACTTTAAAGGTGCACCAAAGACTGTTTAGTGAAACCTTCAGTAAAATATTGGTTGATGTGTTAAACATTTCACGAGCACTATATAGTTGAACATTCACTTTGTTGCTCATAACATTGACATTGTTGTTGCCAGTTATCCCAGGAATCAAGGTCAACTTGCCATCTAGTGACATTTAGAGACACGGGAACACAGATACACAGATAACATTGTGTTTTGTGGATTCATAAAGTTTGTGGGCAGATTCACAAGTAGAGATAAAGACCTTGACCAAATTTACCTTCACTAGCATGCTTTTATTAAGTCATTTCCTAATCCACACAGCCAGGGCAAATTCCCTTTTGTCTCAACACAAATTCATGGTGTTTAATGTTTAAATAGAAGGACACTGCTACGTTTAATCCGTGAAAAGGTGTTCACATTTTAACTAGAAAGTTGGGGGTTTCTCAGACTTTGTCTGTCCCATGATAATAAGCCAAAGATTGCAGGGCAAGCCAATAAGCTTATTCTCTGTTTTTTTTTCTTATTTCGGTTTCAGGGATAAAATGGTTTAAGAGGCTTTATGTTAAGTGACACAAGAATCTGGCTTATCTGTCTCTTCTAGACTCATTGCAGGGTTGTATCCCTTTGAGGCTTTTCTCTTCATTTCAGCACATGTTTAAGCCAGAGACGAGATACAGAAGAGTCATATATTTGAGGAAAGGCAGAGGAAATACAGTGATAAAGACCTGATAAAAAACAATATTAAAGTACTGTTGAAGAATTTAACCGAAGAGAGGCTGTCTATATTCTTTATATTTATTTTTAAGTATTCTGCATTTTTGCTGAAAATATTTTTGTCTCCGGACGTCACTATCGAGATACAGGTCACATATCAATAACAGATAGGTAAATGTGGTGTTTGTTCATGAATGTGCCATAATATTGAGTTAAAAAGAGTGAGACTAAGAATGCTCTCAATTTAAAAAAGTCACACAACATTACTGTAAATATAGTACATCTATTATGTACATAGCATTTTTTTAATGCATAGATAATTTAGTGCTGGTTAGATTGTGGGGAAAAAAAAACCAAAAAAAACAGGTTATTTCTAATGATAATATGGTCCAAAATCCATCCATGACCGTCTATGAGGAGCAAAGATGGGCAAGGAATTACCACTTGGTCAACAGATGTGTGAGAAAATCGTTAAAGGTCTCAAAACGGTTCCTCAAAGAAAGACTGCTGTATTTCTCATTCTGTACTGCACAATATCATAAAACATTTCAAGGAATGCGGAGGAATTTCAACACTTTAAGGGATGGTCCTTCAGCTTCCTTACCTGAGTAAAAGGAAAGGTCATAAACCATTTTTATGTTTTTTAATTTTGATTGGACACCATGATCTCCAATCTCAGCATCACATGCCTTATGATAATCTTATACAAAGGCTCCACCACTCGGTAAGTTTACATGCACTAAGAGAAAGTTGAGTTATTGCTTTAGTCCGACTGATATCCGAGTCTTAAAAGCCATGTATACACCTTAGTCGGGCTGTAGTCGAACTTACTGGAGTTCTTGAAATCGATCTATTAAAACCAGATAATGTGGTTTTAAATCGAGCAATTACAACCAGATAATGTAGTTCTAAATGAAACTAGTCAGCAAACCACGGTCAGCCGAGCTATTGACTGGCCTGGGACTCCCCCTTCCAGAAGTGACGAGACCTCGGAAGCGGGAATAACTTTATTCACTGCATGACGACAACACAGTTGCGTGCCACATCTGCAAATCTTATCTGCAGCATGATCAGGCATGGCATGTATGAAATGTACAGAGCTGCTGCAACGTTGACGTCCATATCTTTACGTGTTGTTGTCCTCTTTCTACGTCTGCTTCAGATCTGCCACGTCTGCTTACTAATTGTTCTAAACTAACCGGAAGAATGCACCTCAGTTAACAATTTGATTCTCATCCCGCGCATGTATACTCATTGGAAACTCCAGTTAAATCCTTAGCTCGATTACTGCCAACAGCTCAGATGTGCATGTAACCGAACTGACTGTTTAAAGGCTCAGAGGCACCATCGTGCAATAGAAATGTGTGTTATGGTCAGACAAATCAGTATTACTGGTATTTTCATATGGAAGAAATGGCCACTGTGTGCTCAGGACCAACAACAAGAAGGTCCCATCGGGCTGTTATCAGCAACAGGTCAAAAAGCCAGGGTCTGTGGTGGTTTTTCTTTTTCTTTTTTTCAGTGCCCTTGGAAGAGGCCATTTACACGTCTGTGATGGCAGCGCTAATGCAAAAATGCCGCCTTAATGCTACCATCACATATTTTCTGGGAACATTCATTGATTTTTCAAAATGTAAAACCAAACACTGCACAGATTACAAAGGCCTGGCTGAGGAAGCAAAGGTTACATGTACAGGATTAACATGTCTTCAGTCTCAACCTGCCCCCAGCAGAGTGTGTGAGAAATTTTGAAATGAGAAATATGACAATCATCCATTGTTGCATACCTTAAAACATGTTTGCAGGAAGGAAGGGACAAAATAACTGCTGAAACATTTTATCTTTGGTTTCCTCAATATTGTTAATGTTTCCATCCATTTTTGTTGTTCTCTTTTGTGTACAGAGTTAACATGTTAGTTCAGCTCATTTTCTTAATAATAACAATCCTCTAAGCACAACTAATGTACAGAAACAAACTTATGTAACGGTATTCATTTGTTCTATATCAGTCATCTGAATGTGCTGTTCTCAGTCGGACTCGCTCTGCGTGTCTGTGTCTGTCTGCGTGACTGATGACCCACGCAACAGTCTAAAGTCAGTCCACATCACAGCCACAAAACTGGTAACAGGTTCTTGTGCATTTCGTAGCTGTCAAATTGTTTCCAAAATAAACATAATTAAAGAACGTCTGCTACCAAATGCACATCTGGCCCTGGAGCTGGAGTTTTCCCTTCCTTCCCCAGTGCTCTTCCCTCGAATGTCCTTAATCACTTGCCTCTAACACACGAATCAGTTCTATATTTAACCCAGAGTAGCACCCGGAGGTGATCCACTGTAGATGGTCTTTATTACTTCCAAGGTTGTGACAGAAAAGTAAATTCATCACATTCACAGGAGAATTGAAAATGTGTGTGTGTGTGTGTGTGTGTGAGAGAGAGAGTTAAACAATAAAGTTGCAAAGGAAGCACGTTTCAAATTTCAAACCACCCAGGGTTTGGAGTTGTTGCCTTTTTCTGAAAACAAGGAGCACCTGGACGGTGTATTTCTGCCGACACACTTGTTGTAAAGTCAGTAGATCAAAAAAAGGTAGAACTGAAAACGATGTTCCTTAAAGACAGATTGGAAAGAGTTTACATGTGTATTTCTCTGTGGTCTCGCACATTATCATTAAATCGCTCAAGAAATCAGAATAGCTCTTTTCCTGTCCGCTTACCTTTTCATGAGTAAAGGGCAGCGCGAGCAAACTGGGCACCTCTGATCTCCAATCCCTCTGTTCTTCATGAAGAGCCATCCTTCATCACCAGATAAAACACCCACACAGGCAAAGGATTACTTTGGGAAACCTTTGTTAAGAATTGCAATGCAGGGTTAGATGCACAAAGTCACTCTCAAACTTTACTTCACAAAAGATAAGCTCCTATGTTGTACCTCGTCCAGAGGTTGATCCGATGGTAGCGTCTCTGGACTTGGAGGGAACTGGGAAAGGACCCATCCATACGGATATCAGCAAGTCCAAAAGCAAGGCTTTTTATGTAAAGCTTAAACACAACATTTATCTTTAAAATGTAAGTAAAGTTGTTGAGAAATACCATGAAATTTGTCTGGTTCACAATGTAAAAATCGCTGCCTTTTCACCATCGTTCTGTCGTGTCTACATTTTCTGAATTCAGGTCACAGATAGATAAATGCTTAAATGGTGTATGGTTCTATTAGAGATTTGTTTACATTGTTTTGTGCATTTTTAGTTCTTAAATCTTTATTTAAACCACTTGAGTTCCTTCAACACGGACAAATCTCAGCAGGAGGCACATGCTTACTATGTCTTGTTCTATAATTATCCGATGAAGAAATAATTTATCATTTTGTGTAAAAAGAAAAAGGTAATAGTTATTATCTCTTTGTAGTTCTGAATTTGTTTTCCTTTCCTCCAAACGCTGCAGTAGGCAGCTTACCTTCCATGTCTGTTTTGCCTTATGCTGCGCAATAAAGCATTGTCTTTATGCTTTGTCTGCAGCTGCATGAACCTTTTTAAAATTCATATTTACTGAGCACACAATCAGACCAATCGTATGCATTTTCCCTTGAGGCAAGGCACATTCCCATATGATATGAGCAGATTAGTTATGGAAATTTACTGGGAGACGGCATTGTATCAGATGGTCCACACAGTGTTTTCAGTTGCCTTGAATTTACTCTCAAATTTCAAGGCACTTTATTTTAGTGTCCTGATTGAGAGCCTGTTGTGAGGTGGATGGGACAAATCTGTTGAAGCCGAAACCTAACTGAATAAGTATTGATTATTAAAAGTATTTGTTGAGACCAAAATGGGTTTGCCCAATAAGATGGAAATATATTTTCGATTTTTATTCCTTCATTTCCCATCAGTGAATTTTACAAACTACAATGGAAAGGGGAAGCCTTTTTTTTTTTTTTTTTTTTTTTTTTTTTTTTCTCCCCCAAAAAAACTTTTCTTATCTCCTCTTCCAGACAACTGGAGCTGCACTCTCCTGATGCCAGACACAGCCTAGTGCTCCGGTGCCCAGACCAGCCATCTGCCCTGTCCTGGTTCTCTGCCATGCACTCTGTCACATCAACACTGGCACAGGTCTGTCTTTAATGTGACTGATTACACAGGAAACTGTCATCATCAGTCTACAATTAGACATGTCAGTGGCCATTATTCAGCTCCTCGAAACTGTTTTGAATGTTATGCATACTAAATGATCACATGGCTTTTAAAACTGTCACCTGACACAGCGGGCACTAGCGGAGGTCATCCACAATACATCCAAGATGGGCATTGCTGCCAGTAAAGAGATACGACACCTGGGATGGCTGGCAGGCAAGGTAAGATTGTGAGTGTACTTGAAGCACTGGAGAAATGAGTCTGCTGCAGTTACTCAATAACACTTTAGGGGCTTTGAAAAATTATAGTCTCCAAAGTGCTACTTATTTAATTTACCAGTAAAGATTTTTTTTAAAGATTATAGTGAATAAGTTGATTGCAGATTTGAAGTGGGTTAAATTGCTCAGTTTGGTGTTTTAATTTGCATTGTTCATACTGAATAAGGAGTTCACTTGAGAATAAACTGAAAGTTGACTTGTACCTGCTTTTTCTTTTTTTGCATTATTTGTATAGATGGATACACTCAGCAGCATATATTGAGTTGAGTGTCAGTTTACAGAAACGAGTAGAAATATAAAATGAAAATTAGATTTATATACATATATACACATGGACAGCTTATAAAATAAAATGAAATTTTTTTTTCCATTATTTCTGTAAATGTTTTTTATTTAGTTGTTCTTCTTTTGGTACTGGGATGGATGGTTATGGAGTGGATCTCCTCCAGATAAGTAATACGTTGGTTGAGAAGTGGTCAGTTATATAGGAAAACGTAACCATAACTTTATCAGTCCAATAAAGAACATTTGTGTACCCTTTTGATTGATGGAAAAACTGTCACTTTTGTCTCTTCCACTGGCTCTTAGTATGCCCAACATGTGCCAAGTAAGATGAGGTCTAGGAGATGGGTCAGAGAAAGTTTAAATACTTGATAATTGCATGAACAAATTTGTGTTTAGCTGGTCATGCACGTACCTGTGGTTGCATGCATATTTGGTCTTATCCTCTAATATACATACGCATATCTATGAAATGCACACAAGCGAGCTTCACACTCTCGTTCCTGCACAATCAAACACCTGTGCAAACACACACGCCCATATCTGTTTTTTTTAAGTCCTCAGAATTTTCCAGTATTTGATCCTCTAAATCCAGTAAACTACTGTTACTTAGCAACATATTCTTATTATGGTAAAGAGATGACCTTCGGCCCTCTGAATCTTGTAGTGTGATTGGCTGAGGCAGAACTTCAAAGAGCAGCTTACGATTCCATGGCTCAACTACAGATAATCTCTCATAATGAGAATAGTTCTGGAGCGCAGTCACATAAGATGCACATGAAATGTGTCTGTGCGTCTGTGTGCGTGTCTGCATGTGAGAGGTTTGTGGAAATAAATGCGTGGGTGAGGAGGCACAGCAAAAGCAACTGCATCAAAAGTGTACCTGCGTTTACCTGAGTTTGCATACCGGTTATTGTTTTAGCTTACTCCCTGCTGGCTGCACCAAAGTGACAGTACATATTGACCCTGTCAGGCACACAGCAAGGTGTCTTACATATTATATACACAGACACAATAGAAATTGTGCGAATAATAAAAGAAGTAATGTTAGCAATATAAAAGTAAATGGGTACGTCACACAGCTTGACAGAAAAAAGAAAACTGGTGAGATTAATGGCTTTGTTGATTTTGTTCATATTAATTTCACTCTTTTAATTTAATTATTCACCTACCCTTAGTGATACAAGTTTTTGTGCTGGCTACATTCAGCATTTCATTTTGAAGTAGGTCTCTTTGTTCGTCAATTATTTTTTAATGACTCTTGTTTTACATCCATAAATTTACCTATAACTTTATCTGAGCACAAGAAATCAGCCTTACATGAGGAAGATGCACGGTAAAGTAAACAAGCATTGAATGATGCAGGATACTGCTGGTTCCAACTCATGGTTTGCATTTTAAAACAGGAAAATACGTCATTAAAACAGTAGCTGGTCTGATATGAACTAATAACCAGTATTGTTTTGTGGGTTTTTTTTCTCTGTCTGTTTCCATCAAATTGCACAGTCTTATATTGCCCAGCAGGCGGTTGGATGGGAGCAGCTGTTCTGTCTTATTGTTTATCTGTTTCTGTTGCAGACGGAGAGTGAGAAGCAGTGTTGGAAGCCGGTGCTGGTGGTGATGACAGAGAAGGACCTGTTGCTGTACGACAGTTTTCCACGAGGCAAAGAGGCCTGGCACAGCCCTGCACATGTTTTTCCACTTTTAGCAACACGGTAGGTTGATTATGAGTAAATGCCTCACAAAGAGATGTTTGAAAAATGTAAGGATACAGAATTTTTCCTGTTCAAATCCAAATGTTTTTGTTTTAAGATTATAAGATATTACAAGATATTTTATTGAAGATATTTATTTCTTCTTCTCTATACTAAATGACATATTCGTGCCTTGGTGTAGTCTGGTCCACTCCGGCCCCGATCGAGGGTCGCCTCGCTGCGGCACAGAGCTGCTCTTTGCGACTCGGACTGGCACACGACTTGGCATTGAGACTCACCTTTTCAGGGCTGAGACCACCAAGGAGCTATCCCTGTGGACCAGACACATTGTCAACGCATGCCACGCATCTGCTGAGATGATCAAAGAAGTCACAACAAGTGAGTCTTATTAGCAAAGACATCTTAATATCTAAATTTAGCAACACAGACCCATTTAGTAATAATGAAAAGGCTACGAAACGTGCACATTTAAACCACATAAACATCAGGTGAGCACGGAGGTGCGGAAGTGCCAGAGAGAGCTGTACAGGTCACTGTAATGGATTTTGTGATGGCTCCTTAGATGGTTTTTGGCATGATGCGACAGAACAGATTTAAGAGGCTGCAGATGTAAGCATTACTTTAAGTCAAGCAAGCCAATATCCATTACATAAACCAGTATGTATACATGCAAGTGCAGACTCCCACATTCACTGAGATAGAAGAGGGCTTGTGATATAATCTGACAGCCATATGGAAGATGTGGACAAAGCACTTGCTATTTATAGAAAGAAATGTTATTCTGGTGTGTGTTTGTGCTTGTGAGTGTGTGTATTATTTGGCATTGAGTATTGGTCGTTTAGGGAATTCCAGCATAATACTACAACCCATCCACCCCCCTCTTGGCCTCCCCTCGGCTGCTGTCCCCCGCGTCCTCCTTTTCTCTTCACGAGCCAAATTGAGTATCACCTAAGATTCTTCCCTGATATTTGTGAGATAGTAGGAAGTGACACATAACCTCAGCACTATGTTGTTGCTGTCAGATTAGTTTTTGCATCATTTATCTTAAAGCTTGTCTGGACTTACTGATCCTGGTAGAAATTTTTTTTGCATCAATCAACTGACAAGGCTTAATTTTGGTGTGCGAACCAACTGTTTGGGTTGAAACACTCCTTAAATGTGTTGTGAAAATCAGATTTTGCCATGACATGGTAGTTAAATGTGAAATGTAAATGTTGGACTTACTGTAAATCTTATTTAATCCCCAAATAAAAAGCAGACTGGGTGTTACAAGCAGCTCAGCGTGCTTTAGCTTGTACCAGCGGCAGCAGCTGAACTTACATGTCCCTCTGAGCCATGGTCACAGGAGATTTTTCCCTCTTGTTTTTTTTTTTTTGTGTACAAATAGACCAGTTAACAAGCTTCCCTGTCTACTGCTGCCTTTCTCATTTTGCATTTCACATCGATGTTTGGAGGTTTCATTTTCTTGGATAACCAAAAACATCTGTGACTGTGAGCAGGATCTTTGCAGCAAGCCTTCGTAGACCTTTTTTGGCAATTTCAAGTTGAGGGACGCAAGCTGTCAATGCAACATTGACATATTCTGGTAGGGCAGTATATATATACTATACATTCAGCAGTTGGTGAATATTTTAGTTTAAATGGGAGACATCTTTCTGAGTGTCTAACTAATGTTCTTAAATGATTTTAATCTCTTCAGTTCTGAGTTGCTCGGTGCTCCTGAGATCAGCAGAGAGCTGCCTGTACCTGTGTGTCTGTTTCTTGCTCGGCCTGTGGGTCCTAGTGAGCTTTAGAGTAGGCTTCAGATTTAGATTCGATTTTTTTTTAATTTAAATATTTTTTTTCTTGTCTTAACCTAGGTAGGCTAAGTCTATTTAAAAGATAATGTATATTTCTTTAAATTAAAACAATAGTATATAGTAGGTATAAATGATGAATGAATTGCACTCATACAGCACTTCAACACAACAACATTCCTTCAAGCACAGACTCATAAAACTTTTTCCTATTCTGAAATGAGTGTGCTTTTTTTTTTTTTTTTTAAATTAAGACTATGTGGGCCTTCTCTTCTGTCACCCCTGTGCCTGTATGTGTTTGAGGGTCTTGCCCAAAGGCACTTCAACACGTGGGCTGTAGAGAGCAGGAATTGAACCATTGACCTGATTAGCAGATGACTGCCCCGCCCCCTTAGCAACAACCACCCCAATACGTGACACTGTAACTGACATGCAGAGGAAAGCAACACAACAATATGATGTCACTAAAACACTTTGAGCTCTATCAGGCATTAGACTTTATTAAGAAAAAAAAATAGAAAAAAACAATTTGGAAATACAATATATTAAAAAAAGTTGTCAAACACCTGACCATTACACCACTATGACGTTGTATTGTATTTCATATACTTTAATATGGAATTGGTTCGCCTTTTGCTGCAGTAACAGTTTTCACACTTTTTGGAAAGTTTCCACAAGATTTCGTACTGTTTCTGTGCTAGTTTGTGTCACTGTGTCTTTCTGTGGCGCATTTATCAGTTCAAGCATGTTGGATGAGAAAGTATGTCTCATAACTTCTAGTGGAGTTCATACCGAAGGTGCAGGATGGGGTTGAGGTCAGGGCTCTGAGCAGGCCAGTCAAGTTCTTCCACACCAGACTCATCAGACCATCTCTATGTTGTCTTTGCTTTAAGGACTAGGCACAGTCATTTTATAGAATAGAAAAGGGTTTTTCCCCAGACTGTTGCCACAAAGTTGGAACTGTAGTATTGTCCAAAATGTCTAAGTATGATGAAGCTTGTAGATCGTCCTTCATTGGAGATCAGAGGCCAAGCCCAAAGCAAGAAAAACGCCCCCATAACATTACCCCTCCAGCACCAAACTTCACAGTTGGCACAACATGGTCAAGCAAGTAACGTTCTCCCACAATTCACCAAACTCAGACTATCCCATCTGACTGTCAAACAGAGAAGCGAACAGAGAAAGTCATGACTTTTCCTTCGCTCCAGTGTTTTGCACTTTACACAACCATCCACCGCCGCGTATTAGACTTGGTGATTGGAGACTTGCACCCAGCAGTTCATTCACAGGAACATATTCCTTGGCTCTCCTGCCAAACTGCTTTTGTACTTACTTTGATGTCATTGGAAGTTCCAGACTTTTCAGCTATGAAATCAGCAGACTGTTACAAGCTTTCACTCAGCCTGCGTCTTAGCAGTCGTTGACCCAACTCTGTGACTTTACACAACCTTCTGCTTCATGGATGAGTTGCTGTTGTTCCTTAACGCTTCCGCTTTCTAATATCACTTACATTTGACTATAGAATATTAAGCGAGGATGAAATTTCACAAACTGTCTTCTTGCAAAGGCTGACTTTATACACACGTCTGATTCAAACCCTCGAATTCACTAATTAACATTCATCTAGTAGCTTCATAAGAGTAAATGATAATGATGATTAAAAATTCCTGAAAATCTATCTTTTGTTTACTATTGAGTTTCTAAAATGAGATCTTGTACCCTTTCTGAAACCTTGCCGGCAGCGATTCCCCAGCTTCCTGTTGCGTAAGTTAAAAAATAATTTACACTTCCATGAAAAATGTGATCCTGCATTCAAAGTGCATTCAGTCATTTTTCAGCAGGTCAAACTTGACGAGTCATTACACTGACCTTGTCAGCTTCCTATCTTTGGAACATCCTAAGCTGTTATGTGTGATTCGGTGTCGGCGCTTATGATGTTGATTTTGTTAAAGACAGATTAACTTTCAGTCACTTGTAAGTGGGGGAAAAAAAATACATAAATCACCGAGCCAGTATGTCACGGGCCTAAAAATCCCACCTTTACAATGCAGTTCAGTCTAGTTCTCCGTCTTTTAATGTGGTTTGGGAATTTTCTTCTTGAATAAACATTGAATGTTTCCATACAAATCTCTGAATTTTCTGTCCTTTAACTTCTTTCGAGGAATGCATTTTTGAAATGTTTTCAAGAGCAAACTGAAACACAAAGCATTAGTTTATCATCAGTTTCTTTTTGTCCACTTAAAGTCATGAATCCCACATCATTAATGCTGATGTGACGTGTGAAGTGCTAGCCGTGACTGCATTTGTGGTCGGTGAGCAAATAAACAGCTTAATAAGTACTTAAAATAGCAAGTTACCTTGGCTCTGCAAAATAAACCGATTAACTCACTGCGACACTTGAAATAAATACTGGGCAGCTTAAAACTTTAAGAGTATCATTTCCTCACCTAATGGCTTATGCATATAAGACAAATAGTACAAGTGGAGGGGAAAAAAGCTTTGACCTATGGTAACCTCTCTGCATTTTTCCCATGTTGTTTTGGTAACAGAGGTGGCACTCCCCTCCTCCCTCGCTGTCCCCGTCTTTCCTTGTTTCATTCTTTCACTCTACATTTTCACTCTCTGATCCACCTTCCTTCCCCGTCTCTCCCACTCATCATCAAGCAGAAAGAAGGGCCTTTGTTGTAGCCTGAAAAGCCCCTTTCTCTGGGAGTGTATTCTGGTGGGAAACCCTACTTTCCCCTATAGATCAAAGTTCTCCTGTAGAAGAGTACAGTTTCAGGTCTAACATTCACTCCTGAACCAAGCAAAGAGCTGCACTCTTTACACCATTTACAATTCCATTTATATCACAACAAGTACATTTGTCCTACTATATTGCTCATTAGAATAACACTACAGATTGATTAATGTTTAATCAGAATTTGAATGTCCTCAGGATCAATAGGATATTATACTGTGAATTAGATTGCACCCGTTTGCTCCAGTCTAGAAGTGAAGTGAACAAGCAGTTAATCTAGTTGGTATTGGCAACATAAGGTTATTTCTTTACAATGGGGACAAAACAGTGGGGAATAAAATGTTCAAGATCTTGTAATAGATTGTTAAAATGTTTGTTAAAAACCTGTGTTCATTGACGATAAAAAAAAAAAAGAATCTTAGAACAATGATTGATGGATGTAAAATTCGTGTTCCAGGATGACCCAGAGTCACCTGCATCTGTATGAACTAAATATCAATACCAAATTCTTAACTTTCATAAGCATTGAATGAGGCTCAGCAGATATTAAGCCAATATAACATCTGTCGAAAGATAAGAAATCAACACAGTTACTGAAAGATAGACCAAAAGAAAAAAAAAAAAAAAAAGCAGCTGATTATTTTGGCTTTGATGGTTTGAGTTATTTCAGGGCAACATGAATATACATTCAGTATTCACATCTGAAATACTGAATATACTGTGCATTCAGTGTAAACTTTGTCATCACAGTTGACATTTCAGCTTTGCAGGATGGAAGAGTTTTTTTTTCTTCAAAATTAAAAAGGCGAATGAGCATTCCCCATGAGTGGTGAGTTTGTTTGTTTTTGTTTTATTTGTTTTTGTGGGGTTTTTTTGCCAGGGGCTGCTCAAACCTGACTTGATGAGAAAGTTCTCCCTCTTTATACAACTTAACATACAAACTATAGCTAGGTTTACCATTGCATCTGCTCTTTGGACTTCGGCTCTGTAAGGGCCGTGTTCTGCAGCACTGTGAAGTCCTACATTCAGGTGCTAAGTAGCATATGGTTTTACAGCTGACAACTGCTGCTAAGTGGCAATCAGCCTAATGGTAGTAATTGTGAATAAGTAATTTCAGAGTGAGCATACTCATTGTTTTGTCTCCCTGCTTAGCCTTTCATTATATATTTAATTAAAAAGTCCGAGGCAAAATGTAGAATCAGTGTGTGAAAAACAAAGTACTTTTTTTTTTTTATTGCTTCCATATGACTTAAGAGTGTAAGTAAAGGTGGGTGCTGCTAATCAAATCCATCTGATTAATGCAGCAGCAGCAAGGGCGAGCACCCCTGTAAAAGGAGATGTTTTGATTTTGGGCAGGTATAAAGTATTCAATTTTGTGTTAACACAATGCCAAGAGGGAACAGCATCAGCAATGATCTTAAAGGTGAGATTGTTGCTGCCTGTCAATCTTGAGATGGCTATAAAACCATTTCCAAACTATTTTGAGTCTTATTCTTACGTGAGAAATGTATTCACAAGTGTCAACTTTAAAGTGAGTTGACACTTTTTTTTCCCACGAATTATTGTTCCAGGAAAGAAGCCAGCTATGCAATGCACAGAGAAATTGGAAATAATCTAAGACCATTATTGCACACTCTACAGGTCTCAGCATGTTAAAGTTAAATGATAGTACACTACAAAAAAAGGAGAAAATTTTACAAAGAGAAGCTCTCTTTTTTTCTAAGAAATCAACAACAAAACATCTTTTGACCTATGATTACCTTGAACACCATGTGGGAACAACAGAGATGGCACCCCCGTCCTCTCTCATTATCCCTGTTTTTCTGTTTCATTCAGTCTCTTTGCATTTTCCATCTCTGCTCCACCTTCCTGCCCTGTGTCTCTCCCACTCATCATCAGGCAGAAAGAAGAGCTTTCTTACAGCCTGAAAAGCCAAACTGACTAAATGCTTACATAAATTAAGTGTCTGTCTGGTTCTTCCAGTGGGACACACACACTGGCAGTAGAGCTGCTTTAAGTTTCACCATCATTGCTGGCGTTCACGTTGCTTTCACAGCTGTAGGAGGGAAAACGTGGTCGTAAAAAAACTGGCCGTGCGAGTGGGGCTTCCTCTGTGCTGACTGATCTAGTTTGGAGCCATCCTCGCGCCACTGTTATGCCTTCTTAGTTTGTCGTTTCACACAGCACTTGTTTTACCTCTGTTTTACCTCTAAGCCTTCATGCATTTCACACAATACAGTGAGGTGCAGTAAAGGCACTACAGAGTCTGACGTACATGGGTGTGTGATTGGGGCTCCACACTAACAAGTATCTGAAATTCTTTTTTTAGGTAACTGTGATTGAAATTACACTGGTGGTAAAAATAGAGTATAGACACATTACCAAGCGCATTCTGGTATGATCGCATGTACTCAAATACACTCAGCTCTTTGCAATTGCCATATGCCCACACGCACACACGGATATTCGTATACAGGTTTTAAACAAATATAACGATAACAACCCTTCTCAGCTGTCGTCTCTTTGTCAAACAAACTCGCCGCCTAGAAGATCAGATGTCACTGAGAGAAGAGTTTATGCTGCAAACAAAGTTTCATTATGTGGTGTTTGTCTCTACCAGGGACAGTGAGGGTTCCCTGCTGTTAAAGTTACAATAAATAAAAATGTTGGAAAATCCCACTGTGTGGAGATGAGACAAAGCTGATAGAAGTTTTGTTCAAATTGGGAACGCTGATAAAAATGATATGCCACACTCAGCTTCCAGACAGGCACCTGCAGTGAAAAGAGGAGGGCGAGCTGGAGAGAAAGTGACAAGAAATGTTGTAAGAAAGAGAAATTGCACTCTTTGCTCTCAGTGAGATCTTCAGTTGAAAAGCAGTGTCACTGAGATGTTTGAACCTGTCATGTGTTGTGTAAGTAAACCACACATGGCATACATGAATAACAGGAGAGATGATGCATGTCACTTGGGGGAAATGTGCCTTTTTTGCATTTCACTTTTTTTTTTTTTTTTTTTTTGGTTTTGTTTATTTCTTTTTTTTTTTACTTTGTTCACCGTCTGCTGACGCTGATTGATCGGCTTTATCTATACGATCTACTGATCATTTAAGTTAACCTAAGGCTTTCCCTGCACAATTTTCTCCATCTCATGTAATTATCTGGAAAAAGAGACTGTATCATTCTTTCTTTTCATCAAACATCCAGTCTTTGTATGCTGGTGTTCTCGTTGAGGTTAGCCATTCACATCTTATTTCTGACAGTGTCACATCATAAATGACATTAACATGCATTAGAACAAGGTTTGTAATGTATATAAATAAAATATTGTATGTATTTTCCAGGCTGCCTGTACCACAGTCAGGAGTGTCGGCTGGTGATCCATTATGAGAAGGGCTTCTCTGTGTTGACCGACCCAAAAATACAAGATGAGGTGGATGGTGAAGAGAGAGCAGTTAATGCTTCTATCAAGCCCCAAGTGCTCCTCTCCTACCCCTTCGAAAAACTAAAGATGTCATCGGATGACGGAATACGCATGCTCCATCTCGACTTCGGAGAGAAGGAGGGGGAGATCGTAAGTGTTCAAGAATAATTCTTTTTTAATATACAATGTAACTAGAGTTCTGTTTTTCCATTGCATTTCATTATGATCCAATAAAAACAAATGGGATGAGAAAGAATTTGTCCCAGAAGGAAAAATCCAGCTAAGAAGGATTTATTATGAAGAATGATCTTTTTCTTCTGAGATCCTCTTTTTCTACTAATGATGAAGGTGACGCTGTGTTCAATTAAATTTGAGGTATAATGTATACAATTGTTTTGGGTTTTTTTTTATTGCATAAAAGTATAGTAAATAATGTAGATGAAAAACAAAAATGCCTCAGAGATGTTCATCATATCTTCTTAATACAGGAGTTTTTAGTTCTTTTGTTCAGCCATACAGTGATTTAAGATGATTTTACAACGATTTTACCTTGTTGGTTTGGGCGAGCAGCCCTCGCCTTCGCCTCACCTCACCTCACCTTTATGTCAGAACAAAAGAACAAAAAACATCTGTAAAAATGAAAATGACAACAACAAAAGTGAGCTATTGCAATTTCACTTGATTATTTTTAAACACCACAGATACTGCCATGAATGTATCAATAAAAAGCAAAGAACTTCAACTTGAAGAAAAGAACTTCAAGGAAAAAAAGACTTCAACTAGATAAACTTCAATCGGTGTCTCACCTGATGAAATCCTCTGTAATGACTTATTCACCAATTAAGAACTCAACTTCATAAGGTTAATTTTTACATATCAGTAAATGTGTTATCGGGTTTATGGGTTTTTTTTTTGGTTTTTTTTTTTTTAAGCTCATGGTGGTGAGAAAAAAAACAAGACTATTCAATTTTAAGCTCATGTACAGCTCACATTTAAACTCAAACTAAAGTACAAAAGTATAAGACAAGAAGAAAGAAGGTTAGACAGCAGAAAATACATCACAACACTTCACTTTAACATAACTGCTGGAATAGAATAAACCTCACACATACAGGTCTTACAGGGGACAAGCATTTCAAGTATTTGAATGGTCTGTCACTCATCGTAAGCACTGCAAGACACTGAATCTGTTCACACCACTCAACTCAGTCCATGCAGGGAAGGAGCCTGTTCGAGGTGTGAACATGCTCCAGGCAATTGAAACCTTTGATGCACAAAGGCTCAATTTCTGTCCACTTGGTAATGAAAAAAAAACATGTTTATTTTAATATATGTCTTTGTTTCTATACAAACTATTTTACCAGAAAAAAACTATATTGGTGCAAATCATGCAAAGCAGCAGGCAGTCTGTATGCAGAAAACTGTAAGAACTAAAATGTAGACTCTAGGATCACTGCAATTTAAAAAAAAAAAAAATTGGAAAACCGTGTGTTTCGTTGTGTATCAACGTTTCAAACTGTAATGAGAGTCATCATGCAGCTTTGTGTTAATCTTTGAGACAAAAACATTCATGTTTGGCGGCTCCACTTATGCTGAAGCTAAATAAGCAAAGACTTCTTAGCCTTTATTCAAAACCCTCTCTTGGCTTCACGAGCAGAACAGATTTCAGTATCTTTAATATCTCTGAATCCTCGCACAGTTAGAGACAGAGCTTTATTTAAAAAAAATCCCTAGGTATTTGTGGATGCAGCCAATGGCTCATTAGCTGAATCTTTTGAAAGTCAGCTAGATTTTTTTTTGATTTTTTTATTCAGTGTTGACTATTATGGTAACTTGGCTGGAAATATGTGTCTGTAATTGAGTCCACATTGAGCCTACCATACAGAAAACGTATGATGGCGGCCTAAACTTGCCTGGACGTGGCCGTCTTAAATTTGGCCATCTAAACAGAAGTTTAGGGGGTAAATTTATGACGTGAATATCCCTATAGACGGTAGGAGCAGGAAATGAGTCACCGTACTGGTGAAATCCCCCACTGTTGACTCAGGATATGAACAGAGCTGTGTTCACAGTGATTTAGTGTTTGTGTTTATACAGCGCTCGGCTCCATCTAAGAGTCCAACTCCGCCTAATCCTTGCCACATGGGGAACTGTTGACTGTAGAGTTAGCTTTGAATATATTTTCAGAGGCTTGTGCAGTGCTAGTTAGATGTGGTATTCCTGAACAGTAAAGATTTTAAAATCTCTTCAGAAAAATGCAAAGGGAAGCGAGTTTGTATAAACACGACATTTATATGGAAATATCAGCTATTGAAAAATGAAAATGTTAAATATAAACTTAAGAAAAATGACCAAATGAAATATATCCCGGACGCAACTATTAGTTATGACAACAGGCATTTATCTGTGGATAATTTTCAGTTTTCTCTTGACATGAAGCAATTAGTGAATAATGTCTGTCTTATTATTATTTAAGCAATAAGTTTGCAAGGCAGTGCTGAAGCTTCTTGAAGCTCACTTAAAAAGTTTGGGACGTTTTAGACGTTTCACGAGCCCTTCTATCAAAGTTTTGCTCAAGGCAGGACTGATCGGTGTGCAGTTCAGAGGTAGGGCCGCAGACCGAGGTTGAGGTGCTGCTTTCACACCTCTGAGCAACCAGTGGAGGTACTCCAAAAAGCTGAATTGATGCGTGCGTGTGTTATGACGAGCCAGCATGGCGAAACGCACCACTCTTTGCAACGAGGCTGCTGTCACTCAGCCAAATACCCACAGCATCGATGTTTACAAGAAGACGCTGATGCTCGAGCTGAGGTGCGGCAATCTGGAGTGGTGGTCCGACCTCATCTGTGACCGAGAAAAACGGAAATAACTTTTATATAAATGTATAATATGAGTACTCAGTTGTTCTGGGACAATCTTCTATGGACAGACAAAACAAAAGTTATCGTACGCTGCTGTATCAGGGAATGAAGCCCTCGTGTACGTTGAGGCCTTACCTGCAGCATTGCAGGGTGGAGGCTCCATCCTGTGATGCTGCTTAACTGCCTCTGGCAACTAACACACCAAACGTATCAAAGGAATAAGCAATCAGGACATTACACATTAATTTTAAGGGGATGTTTTACGAGTTACAAAAATAAACTACACATCAAGTAGCACATAATACTCTCTGAAGAGAAAATGTTATTACTTTAAACTCTTGACTTTAATCCTGTTGAAAACGCACAACAGAACAAAAAATGTCATCACAAAAATGAGAATCACAAAGAGGTGCAAGAAGCTTCTGGACTGCTACGGGAAATATTTTATTGTTGTCATCGTTGCCAAATGCCCTGCAGCCTTTTAGCACCTTGTACTCCATTTAGTCATGGGTGCTAATGTCTGTCCCTGGCTGTGTGCATTACTAGCGCTTGTATTTCTACTATTTTCATCTCCTTAGAATTCTAGTTCTTTTGTCATGTTTTATTCTACTTTTTAATTCTGGCGTTTTTGATTTCTCTTTCCAGCAACTGGACCTTCATTCATGTCCGAAGCCAATCGTCTTCATCCTCCACTCTTTCCTCTCTGCAAAGATCTCCCGCCTGGGTCTGGTGGCCTGACTATCGTACTAATGGGACATTTGAGCTCCTTTTTAAATACAGAAATCCACCTGGCATCGTCATCTGTCTGCAACCCGCATGCAGTATACCACCTCAAACTCCTTCATGTGGAAACCCGAGCTAAATGAATGTAGCCTCTATTTGAAGATCTAGCTTGTATGGGTCTCTGTGCGGAAGACCCAAGAGCACGTCCGTGTCTGCGACTAGTCGTGGTTTTGACAGATTTTCGAGGGGTAAATGACCCTTGTAAGGGCTGCAGTGTGAACTGAAGAGCCGCAAACGAAAACATGGACTGGACTTCATGCTGGCTTATAGTTTAAGATCACATAGATACACAGGCACGCTGACAGGAGCCAGTTGGTCATTACTGTTAAGTCCAGGACGGGCAGGACCGGCCGTGTGTAGCAGGGTTGAGACTAATCCACTTTTAAATCAATCACAATGTAATGCCAGCCTGCCTTCCATTCACCAAATTGTAAAATTTATTTACCATTAACTCCTAAGGGACATTCTTAATTTCACTCATCATTTTTCTTCCTAAAACACTTGACGCACTGTGGAAAAACTTTGCGTATTTGTCTTTGTTAGCCTCCCCTGGGATGCCTCGTCGGCAGCGTCAGCATTCATCATCCACGGTGGGGGAGGGGGGCAACTTTTTCCCACGATGTGACGGCTCATTCAAATTTAATATGTTACAATATTCTTTTGGCAGGTTGGACACACACACGCTGACTTTTTTAAACTAAAACAGAACTATTATGTTCATAAAGTGGCGACTTGTCAGTCCCGGGTATCTATGGCATATGTGCTGAAAAGTATAAACTTAAACTTCCTTGAAGAAGAAAACGGGAAACATTTAGAAGTTAAAAACAAATCAAAAGTATTCATTTTGACATATTTTTTCATCCAGTCATATGCTTTTTTTTTTTATATTGAAAATTGTCTATCAGCAATGCTGATTCTCTTACTGAGGTAATAAATTCATATAAATCTTGATCAAAGCAACAATAAATAGATAGCAAGATGTGTGTTTTTACCTAAGAAGATTGATTGGGACTGAGAAGAGTGATCAATTGAAAAATGGTAGTTTCACCTTCTTTAAATTAAATCCTGGAAACTAATTAGCATGTGAATTTAATTTATTATTTGAATATTTAAGTATTTGCTGCATTTGACTCTAATGTAGCCGCATCTCTCCGTCTGCAGTGATACATAGTAGTGGATATGTTTATTTCATGGATAATACAATTGGATAGTTTAATGTCTGTAATCCAAATTGGAAGATTTCCTGGTTTTTTAGTTTAGAAATCTGGCTGCTTTAATTTGGCATACAGCTCCTGGAAAACCGCAACTTGACATTTGTGGGTTTTGCACATAAGGAAATGAGACAGAATGTGATAATTAGCTTGAAAAGTGCGAATTGGTGGACTTTTTAACCTGCGGACAGATCTAGCCAAGCTATTTCCCTGATTCTTAAACAACAAACTTCATCATCTCACCGAAATCCCATCAGGGAAGAAACTGAGCATATTTCTCAAAACACTGAAATATTCATATGAAGGTATTCATTAAGATCACACATGATGATGCTCCTCACTGCTTCTTTTTATGTCAGAGTGGACAGATTATCAGATAAATTCTTTCTAGGTCTCCTTTCTCGGGTTAACTGTCAAACTGTGCCCCTGAAATGAATACTGAGACCCAATCAAACGCTGTCACCCCAAACATCCCATCAGCTGTTGTCATGGTAGCAAGGTAGCCATCACTGTCTTCAGTTTGTCCTGAAGCTCCGCTTATCCTTGTTCCTTTTGATGTCTTGTAGCAGATCTCAGATGTGTAACACAGTCGCCTAACATGTCTTTTCTTTGTGCCTTCAGACGAGTTAAGAAAATAAACTTTAGAATTTTACATGAAATGAATCAGAGATCGCAGCATGAGCGTTAAGCAGCAAGACTCCTGTAACTCATTTGGTTACATCTTCAGCCACGCTCGGCTAAAACCGATTTTATGTTCTTTAAATCATAAATTCACGGAGACTTTTCTGAAGGCCATATACGCGCGCACACTGTGAACAATGATTTTTGTATTGTTATCTGACCACGCTGTAGAAGAAACAGATGTTTTGTTGATGCTTAAAGATAGTGAAGACGTTGTAATACTCAAGAATCCAGCAGTTACTGATAACGTGAAGTGGAGAGAAGCTCTCTAAGTAAAGGCTGCTTTGATATGTAGAATACTCTGATGCCTTCAGCAGCTACTGTACTGTCACTCAGAATGGAAAAAAATGTAGTTTTTAATGCAAAACGGTGCACATAAATCATGTATTTAACAGTGGCATGATTAGTGTTGTTTTCCTTTTTTTCATTGTCTTCTCTTGTGATTTATTCATTTCTCATCAACAGCAAAAACAAATCACCTCTTCTGTCGCATTAAAATGTAAATTGCATTTGTTGGTTGATGATACTGCTTCTCAATTAATTTTTTAACTTGGTATTAATTATAGAAAACTATAATATTCTCTTCCACGTCTATAATCAAAATGAGTTACACCCGTTTGTCAACACATGCACATTATCCACAGCGATGCAAAAGCAACTAGTAGTTGAAAATGAAGTTGCTAATTTACTGGCTGTTAGTGCCAGTTCAACTGGAACTGGGTCTGGGGGGTTGGGGGTTGGGGTTGGGGTTGGGGGGTGTCCATGGACTGCTCCGCAGAAAGAATTCCCACAGCATTTAAGTTGTAGGCAGCATTTAACACAACCGAAACGCCTGACATTGTTTACTCGCCTCCAAGGTAGTGAGTTGGCATCCTTTCTCTCTCCTCCACACACACCAACAGATGGATGGATGCATTTATGTTAATAAAGCTAAGAACTCAAACACAGTAATAACTCTTGACATTGTTTACCACACTGACATTTTTTTACCGTCAGATTTTTCCACCTCTTCGTATGTATCCTCGTTTCCCTTCTGTCGGGGTTGTTATTGAATTGTGTCAGACACTCTGTGGGAGACTGATCGCCTCCAGATAACAACTGTTGCATCATGTGAAAGTCAAACACCGGGAACTCTCTCCGGGTCAGGTTTCCCACTGACAAACAACATTTTAAGATCTGAACATGCACTTGAACGGATGTTTATCTTTTGGGTGCTAACATGTACAGATATACACGCGAGCATTCACACTCAGTGCTTGCCACTATTCCTCGCTGACGGCTGGTAAGAGACCAGATCCTGTCAACCAAAACATGGATCTGGAGAAGAGCCAGATCAATAAGGAATCAAACATAAACTGTGTGTGTGAGCTGCCCAAAGCTGTTTTCATGCACATGTGAATCCCTCGCTCACATGCAGATACATTCCGTGTGTGTGTGTGTGTGTGTGTGTGTGTGTGTGTGTGTGTGTGTGTGTGTGTGTGTGTGTGTGTGTGTGTGTGTGTGTGTGTGTGTGTGTGTGTGGAGGGGCTCTGAATGAATAGCTTTTTTCTTGGCTTAGACCGGTTGCATTCCTGGGCTGTGACAAGTCCTCACAGGTTCTGGAGTGCTTAATTGTTCGCGCTCCCATGCAACTGTGTCACCATTAGTTGTATATGAGCTGAGAACCAAGTTTCTGTGGTAATGTGGGGGGGTGGGGCAGGTGAGATGGGTAAAAGTGAAGAATGAAGATGAAAATTTCAAACAAGTTAGTTTTCCTTTTTTTTTTCCCCAACTGCTGAATGTGCATTCAGCACTGTAAACTTACTTGTTGGGAAGAAAAGTTAATTTCTCCAGGTGTGAGTTGCCTGGGTTATTCTCGAGGCGGTTGGAAAGTGAGGTCATCTCTAATAAGATTCTGTTTTCTGGGTTTACCAGGTGTTAAAAAATAATACTTGTTTTTATTTCAGTCGGATGTTTTTGTTCCCCCCCAAGCAGAAGGAAGAACTAGATGGAAGCTGAAATTTACTTTTAAATTGGTCCTTATGTAAAGTTGTGAAGGACGGAGTATAAACAATAACCCTCAGGAGCAGTAATGCTGATTTCCAGATTGTAATGCTGAGATGTTGTCATCCACTGAGACGCGCAGCGTTGCAGTTATCCAGGCACAGAGCACTTAACTTCATTTGTGGCTCCTTATGGCATTGTTTTCCCAACAGGATGTCGTTTGAAGAAGCAAGACTCGTGTCTTTCTCAAACATTCCACACGAGGAAATAGTTCACCTTATGTTTTATTCATTTCTTTTTTTACATTTTTGTATACATATCAATGCCTGAAAAGCAAAACCTCCTAGTTAAAAAAAAAAAATGCAATGTTTTGAGAAAACTAATAAAAAAAAAAAAAAAGAAATCTTGCAGAATGTTATTTGTTAAGGATACCCAACACATAATACACTTTTTTTTTTAAGTGACTAGTGCCAAAGTGCAGATTAATGGTTTTCTCCCACTTTTCCTGGATCTTTCTGCGTAACATTTACTATTTAAATGACTTTTACCATGACATAACCCTACAGATGTCGACTGTAAGTCACAAAAAACCAACTACGTCATGGCTCATGGCTCATTTGGGGCAGTGATTGTTACATTGAAGGAAGGGTATCTTTGTTTGCATTCATGTTGCCAAACAATTGCAAATAAGCACAATCTGTAGGTGAAAACAGAAAATGAGCAGGCTTGATGAACTTATTTTGACAGAGATTCAAGGTACAAGATCATCATAGATCTCACATCTGTCTGGTAAAAGTCAGTCACAGGCAGCAGCTGGATTTTTTGGCTCATCTTAGCGAGGAGGACCAAGGGAAATGCCTGAGCTGGATTGATTTTAACTGCCAAACCGCCAGCAGAGATTCAAGGAAGTTGGACTCAAATTTCAGTAAAAGGCAGATTGAAATTTTTTGCACTTTACACACCGTAAGTTAGGAGTTGCCCTCTGCTCCCAACCACAGAGCATATTTTTTAAAACTTTATGGCGATATATTAAGTCCTTGCTATTTTTGGTTGGTCTGTGTCTATGGCGCTCTGTCCATAACTCGGACAAAGCGCCTGAGGTTCCTAAAGGTCTATTTTGAGGAGTTAGTGAGGGCGTGTGGCAATTAGCAATGTCAGTTCACCTTCATCTTATTATCTGTTCATCAGACCAACAACAACAGGGACCCTGTGATGTATAGATTACAGAAAGAAAGAAATGACTCAGGTTTCTAAAAAAAAGACAATATATCAGACGACATTTTATATAAGAAGAGAAGAACATTTAACTGTGTACCAATTAAATGTTCTTCTCTTCTTATAAAGCCCCTTAGACTATAACTGAAAAGAAATCCTTGACTCATTATGCCCGTTTTCAGATTCCAGCTGTTGGCCAGGTAACTATGCCAGATGTTAGTAAATTTGCCAGATATCTTGATAAGGGGCCATCACTGCTCAGTAATAGGATAGATAGGTACTGTGGTACTTGCTTAAGGAAAGGCTATTAGTACTCATGAACACTGTCAAACTTGTTATATCTCCAAGGGTGTCCTCATGAGACCAAACATATTCAAGATGTCTGTTGATTTAACCATTAAGAGTTGGTTTGGTTGAGTGTTTGAGACGGTGATAAACGTCAGGACTCATAGCTTCCAACACCGTGTGTGTAGAGTACACAGCGCGAGGGAACAAAGCTGCCACATCACTGCCTTCTTTTAAAAGGATACTTTTACAAACTACTATCCATTGTTTTTAATTTTATATTTGATTATTTTACAGTGTGCTGTTCATTTTAGACAGTATACAGTAGTGCAACATGCTCTCTAACAAGTCACATTTCTCTGTTTCTGTATCATTTAAAAAAAAGATCTTTGGAAGTTTTAATAACTTTTAGTAGCATTAATGATAAAATAAAATGGGAAATGTATGCTAGATTACACAGTGATTGACTGGCAATTCGCACCAGGGTGTACCTTTGGCTCTCACCTGTAATGAGTCGGGATAGGCTCCAACAGACCCCAGTAACCCTGCAAAGGATAAAACGGGGATGGATGGATGGATGGATGGATGGATGGATGTTAGATTACATCACTATGAAGTGTTGCAACAAGTTGGAACTCAACTTATTTGGAAAAAAAAATAAATGTTGGTTTTGTATTGTTTTTATATTAGTAAAAATGTATACCCCCAACTCCCCTGAAGATGATGTGATAAGTTCATATATATATATATATATATATATACATACACATATATTAGTGTGTAACCTAAGGTAATATCCATAGTAAAAGTTTTTTTTATACTTATAAAATATCCATTGCCTTGCAATAACACACGTTAAGAAAACAATGTCATTTGTGATCCTGGTACAATGGCATATACAAAGATGCTCCAAACAAAGGTGTACTCAAAGGAAAATGCTCGCAGAGAGCATAAAGCTTTGTAATTTTGGATATTTTTGTGTAAACATGTAGAATATGTGGACACGGGACAAGAGTGTTGGTCCTGAAACCTGTCTAGTCTCTGTTGCCAGAGTGGCATCGACCCGACATGTTTTTTTGTACGCTTCACACCCGCGTGGGTAAACAGTCCGTGAGGAGGCAAAACGAGGTAAACACATTCGCAAAAGTACTGTCTTGAATAAATGCAGATAAATTGTCTGAATTCATCTGCACTGAAGCAGTGAGTGGTGGATGAGCAACAAGCTTTGGTACAGATAAGTGTTATCTTAATATAAACTCGCTACGGCTACACCACAAGCTTCAAAACGTTTTGTTTTTTTCCCAAAGCTGAAGAGTTTCAAAACTGACAAAAAAGGTGTCTGAACTCATTCCCTACAGACAATTTGATTTTAGGGTATATGTTTTGTGTGTAAATAGATCTGCTAGTATAATCAAAAAAAAAATTACAATGGGGAAATTTGTTCACCCTAGAGTGAGCATACTTTTTTTTTCTATTTCATTTTTTCAAAGCCATCTTTTTACCACTCTAAGCACAGAAGATGCAACTTTCTTACAGATTGATGTATTTTTGTTTGTAAGTTTTAACTATTTCTCCTGTGTTTCTGCCAACTAAAATGTGAGCAACAGATGCTTAGGGTTTATGAACGCCCAGTGCTGCACCGGGACGGGACAATACTGGCATGTTGCAGTCGATGGAAGACTTTGCGCTTCTTACGAAGAACTGTGCTCCCACGTAAAAAGAGATGTGGAAATATTTAGAAGACCAGTAAAGTAACGTTTCATTAAACATTCGTCATGCAGTTCCAGTTTTCATAGTTGATACATAAAATCAGATATAAAGTCTAGTGAAGTCAGTTTGAACTCTAAAAAAGGAGATGCATCACACATTTGTATATGTTAGTGGTAGTTTCATTACAATTTAGGAGGTCAAACTTCCTAGGGTTTTCAGAATCTTCCAGGATTACAAGCTGGTGACTCCGAAAATTTGAAATGCTTCATATGTGTTTTACGGGATGGCTGCCTGTGAGAAATAAATCTATGAGGCAAATGTCATCTTGTAGGCACTGTAAGAGAAAGACACTAGGTCATCTTCTCACCCTGTCCCTGTTATTAACTTTTAATAGACAGGAGGAGTGTGAGTAACCTCCTCAGCAGCGTGAACACACTGTCAGCAAACATGCACAGGAAGGCAGAAAGAGGCATGTTTTTCAGCTGATTTTACCATTGTGTCCCTCCCACATAACAAGCTCTGTACTTCACGCTCTGATACACTCGAAAACAACCGCCCACACTTAACCTATACACATGGAACTATGTACTCCCTGTCACTGTACACAGCCTTCCCTTTTTAAAGTATCCGTCTCTGGAAAACCGGTTTGTAATGGAGATGTGGGACAATGAAGAAGGGTGTATGTGACAAGGGGATATTTCAAAATATTACTGCCAAGTCCACGAGAGTCCACGACTTTTCTGCAAGCAAGCGTTGAGGAGTTGGGTCAGGTGTTTCCCCCAGTGAAAGGAAAAGATGCAAAGGGGGTGACCACCTCCAGGCCTGTCTACTTAACAGCAGATGTCTGTGCTGACTTTCTGGCACTGATCACAATGAATAAGTCAAGTTTCCACCTTGATCAGCAGAATGCCAACTGATAAAATTAAAGGATGACTGTAGCGGGGGGGTGACTACTTCTCCTAGTTAAGCATTAATCAGGTATATTAAAAGGAAGAGAGTGAGACAAGTATAATTGCATTCTTTTGTCCTCTTACTGCGGGTCTTACCTTTCATCTTGCTCATTCCTTCAAACGCGAAGTATTTCAAACAGGAACAAGACTGTCTGTTTTAATAACCCATTTAGACCCAAGGCTTTAATTTAAAAAGTCTTTTACAAACTGTGGGGGTTTCTGGAAATCGTCCAACTGTCCATAAAACCTTTCATTTCTCAGTCTCTGTAGAAACTAGAGAAATCCAATTAAAGCTGGTTAAAAAGTTAAATCCTCTCTTTTTACTGTAAATGGTCTCTAGTTTATAGTGGCAGTCTTTAAACATATATACACATGTGAACAAATGTGTTGGTGCCTATCCAATAAAGATAAAAACTGAACGTAGACTACTAAATATCAGTTGTTTTGAGGCAATCACTGCAACTCACGACTTCTGTGACTGTCAATGACACTTCTGCACCTGTAGATAGGTATTTTGGTGCACTCTTCAAGAACAAACTGTTCCAGCTGTCTCAGATATGATTGGTCTCCTCTCTGGACAGCATGTTTCAGATCTTTCCACATTTCTTCAGTAATATTTGATCAGGGCTAATAGGAGGCCACTAGGAATAGACTGTTTGGTTCTGAGTCCGTCTTAGCTGTTTTTACCTGTGGGTTTCGGGTCATTATCCTGTTAGAGGACCCATGACCTGCGACTGAGACCAAGCTGAAGAAGCTATGTGGCTTATCAATATGCATTTTGCATTTTGGTGTTCACCTTGAATGTTTTTGAAAGTTATGGACTCTTTGGTTACCGCTCATATTATCCATCTCTTTAGTTTGTCATCAGTTTTCGTCTTGTGGTCATGTCCAGGGAGGTTAACTAAGGGTTCTGAGGACTTAAACTTTTGATTGAAAGGTGCAACTGTAGTCACAGGAACATCGAGTTGCTTGGAGATGGTCTTCCAGCCTTCACCTTTAGCATGCTTGTCTATATTTGTCTTTCTGATCTCCCACAGACAACTCTTTCCTTTGCTTTCTCTGGTCCATGTTGATAACAAACAGCAGAGGGACGACTTTTCATCTTGTAAATAGTTAACTGACCAACTGCAAGACTGAAGACACCTGTGATGGTAATTACAGGACACACTTCATTTTAACACGTCACAATGGCCAAATATTTTTGTTTTTTTTCTAGGGATACAAATTACTCTGTCCAGGCCAGTTTAATTACCTTTTTTTTTAATGATTCTGTTTAACCACTATTCAAAAGCAATTTCTGATTTTCAATAGTTTCAAGTTATTTCTGTGACCATTGTGGGGTTTCTTTTTCTTTAATCGAAGGGTACCAATACATTTGTCACACCTGATACATAGGATTTGAAAAGTGAAAGCATACATGCATCAGGTCAGGGTTGGTGAACTTAAATTTTTACTATAGTAAACTCTGTCAGAATGACAGTGGCCTTTTTAAAACCCTGTTTACATCTTAGCCTCTGAGTGTATCTGTGCCTGCAGTGTATCAGACCATCTATATGATATTTGAAATAATATTCTTCTCCATAAGAAACTAGGATGACAGTGTGCCTTCAAAACATTTTAACACATAAGCTGGATTACCTGAATGTAATAATGTTTTGTCTACAGATGGGACTGATTAGGACAGCAAAGCATCACTGACTTTTTTCCTACCTTGGGATGCTATTTTCCAAATCTACATACTTTCAATTTTGACTACAGTACATATCTGAGTAAAGTAAAAAATCTTTGGCTGTCAGCTACTTTACAAACTAATACAAACATTGTCAAATCCTTTTCTATGGATTAAACTGTAGAAGAAGAGCTTGGCTAATTGGGGGATTTAAAATGAAAATTTAGCAAATGTTAAATCTGATTTTTTTTTTCATCCTTTTTTGAAATGAAGCCATGTCTGCTGAGGTGAACTTTGATCTCTGCATGTACGTGAGGCGTGGCCGATGATGTACTCTGGATGATTAACCCATCCCTCTGGAACAGTGGATCTACATTTACAAATAATACTCTGATGATTTTCATATTTAGGGTTCGACATATTTATTGATCTTCTATCAACAAACTCTAACCTTTATGCTTACGTTCACTCCCACCTTTTCTTAAACCACAGATAGACAATAAGTGAAGCAGTTTGGCTTTCCAATATCACGTATCTCCTTTAAACAAGCCAGCTATTCGGATTTAACTTTTCCATCTCCATCTATCCCACTGGAGCTACTCCGAGAGATATGCCGTTATTTTACTTCCCACTTTAGAATAAACCATAGCTGTAGAAGATTAACTGTAATCTGCTTGTTTTGTAAAGATAAATCTGTAATAATTATCAAACTTACAGCAATACATTTGCATTATACTTCAACAGTTCTTCGTTGTGCTGCTGTGACATTATTCAGCTCCCAGTCTAGTTTGTTCCTTTAGATTTGAACATGTGAAAGGTGCCAGATGACCCATGACAGCATTAGATCTCAACAAGCTGATGCATGTCAGACTTCATCTGAATGACTGAAAATTACACGTTGGTACTTAAGGACTTGCACACAGCATCTCGAACTCATTCACAATGCAGATCAGATATTGCTAATATCTATTAATTTTTTTTTTTTTTTTTTTTAAGAAAAGAAGTTGGCATATCTCTATCTGGTAATGGTCAATAGAGTCCAGTTGTGTCTGAAAAGAGTCTTGGCACAGATTATTGTTATTAATGCAGGCTGGACACAGCAATCAAGGCTGTAGTTACAGATAAATTGCCCCACAACTTACCCCATCCCCTCCTCCCTCCACTTTCATCATGTCTCCTAAAACATTTACTATGTTGTATTTGTTTTTTATTTTTGCATTAGTGTGCTTGCCATCAAAATGAGCATTGTCACACACTGATGCACCCACTCAAAATTTGCCTCCTGCTCATTCCGACACAAAATGAAGATCACACATATCGAGTGCCACACACTTCAGCTGTGAGAGTGGCTTCGTAGTCTATTCCACACTAATTACTGTTGTATAAAATGAACAAATGCAGTGTTTTCACATTTTTTTCTTATTCCCATGGGAACTCCATTTCCTTTAGCTTTCAGCTTATTACAGTTCCAGCGCAGGTATACAGAATCCATCATTATGTATTCAGCATATTTCTGAGGTTAAACTCCCCTTTGCAGTGAAAATCAAGTTTTTAACTTCCAAAACATCCCAAACATGTTCATTTTTCATTCCCTAAAATAAAACATGTCATGAGTAGAATCCGTCTTCAACAATATTATTAAATATTTCTGTGCTGAATCTGCAGAGAACAACCTACAGTTTCCGAAAATTGAGGCCAACCTGTATGTTCCACATAAATATGGATATGAAGAAACCAATCCTGACTACTTGTGGGGTGGGACTTCAAAGCTAATGTCTCACAGGCTATGAATAATGATCAATGAAATAAAAGGATAGAAACTTAAGAGGAGAAAGCATTATCTAATTAAGAAGCCACATACTTCATACTGCTGTGTGTACTGCATACTGGTCTGGCATTTGGCATGAGTAAATAGTATGCCACCATAAAACCAATTATGCTACAGCACAACCAGAAATCAGTCATGTGACTGCTACAACAGACTTCCAGTGCAGCAGCAGATTGCATAATGGGACACAGTATGGCAGATAAACTGATCAATTGCACACTGGAAATTTTCACATACATATTACATCATCCTAAGATTTCCCACATGGTGCAGATTTTTACATCTGGTTGCATCCTGCATATTTTTTCAAAAGTGTGTGCAGTTTAAAAAGCAGCCAGTGATGTGCATAAATGATGCATTGGTTGCTGTTTTGAATTGTCACCATGAGATGGGGCAGCCTGCTGTATTTCATATAATGATGTATCCAAGTCATCATCATCATATATATCGTCTTGTCCTTCATTTCCTTCCTGCTGGTCTGTACTGTTTTGGTCCTGGTTTAGTTTGTATGTGGGTTTTTGGTTTGTTCTGAGTTTAGGTTACTTTTGGTTGGTTCTTTTTGGTATCCCCGCATTGCAGTGCTTTTGATTAAATAGATTATTTTTTTTAACTACACTTGACGCCTCCTCACTTACATTTGCGTCCTGCTACAATCTCTGAATCAAGACAATTGACACCTAAAAATAACTCTTCTTTCTTCTTTCACAAAACTGTTGTGTTTTTTTTTCTGGCAAGTTGGTTGGTTTAGCTGAGTGGAGGGAAAAATGATTTTGAATACAACTGTATTTAAGTGGTGGCCTTTAGCAGACAACTGACTTGTCCAGAATTTACCCAGCTTCTCACCAGAAACTGCCTCCAGTTTAGAAGATGGATGGATGAACAGACGGACGGACGGATGGACGAATACTATACAAAAAGCAGCAAATCCAACAGCACCAGGACAGCAGAGCTGCATGAATCAACAGTTTAAAGCAGGATGTTTAAAACTCTTAACAGGGCTGTTTCTGTGCTGGGGTACAACTTAAAACAAGACTGGGACTTCTCAGAAACGCCAACTGGGTCCAGGTATGACTGTAATTGAATGCTAATACCTTTTCTAAGAGCTTAGATAGATAAGGTAGTTTAAAAGTAGGATAGATAGATTATAGAAACATGCTCTTTTTGATGAGGGGGCTGTACCACAGCATGTTTGAAGGAAGCTGGAACACAACCAGACATCAAGTGAGGAATTCTCAGAAGTTTCAGATGCACAAGAGGCAAGCAGAGCAGTTGCATTTTTAGCTGATAACATTGTCAAGTCAAGTCATGTCAAGTCTTATTTGGTCAATAATTGTTACATTTTCACCATCATTGAAAGTGATTGGAAGGGAATAAATTACCTTAAGACATGTCCATCCATCCAGTATCTATACCCGCTTACTCCTTCTCATGGTCACGGGGGTCTGTCGGAGCCTATCCCGACGCATAGCAGGCGAATGGCAGGCGCCCTGGACAGGTCGCCAGTCCATCGCAGGGCCACAAACAAGACAGACAAACAAGCACACTCACATTCACACCTACAGGCAATTTAGTAGGATTTAGTATGGACTGTGGGAAGCCGGAGTACCCGGAGGGAACCCACGCAAGCACGGGGAGAACATGAGAACATTGAGTCCCATTTGTTTCTTGTTAGAGAGGTTTGTTTTTTTTTTTGTTTGAATAGATTTTGTCAGTTTGAAATTACTCTGTTAAGTTATCGTTTTGATTTGAGTTTTATTTGGTTCATTTAACCTCTTTTAAGGGCTCTATTAATTTGTAAATTTTTTTGGGTAAATAAAACTCCCTTTTCTTTTTTTTAACCAGCTTTGTCCTCATGCTTGACCAGCTCGGTCCCTCACATGACCAAACAATGTCTAGTGGCACACGGCAACTGCTTTTGTGCTGGCTACGTTCTGAACACTAGGAAAGTGACAATATCCCTTTTATCCCAGATGTAGAGATTTTGTATGGGTTTGCGGACATTGTGAGAGTCAGAGTAGAGCTTTTCAAAGCACCGGGACCAGACAGAATGCTTGGAGACTTTTAAGCATATGCCAAAAGGACATATATGTAAACGTCTAATTGAAACAAGAAGATAGTAACACACGCACTTCTTCACAGGTAGCATCACCACACCTTTCAGGTCTGTCTCTCCACTCCTGCTTATGCTGTGGACATGAAAAAACAAACATCGTCCAACTCTAAGCGTTTCATTTGGTTCACTGATGACCTAATACAAAAGGGTTTACAGAGCAGAGTTGGCTATTTTCAAATGGTGGTGTAAAGAGGATATGCCAGTGTAGATGTCAGTCATCCAGGTCACAAATGTGAAGTATACGTGAAGCTCATAGCACATACAAGGACATCATCATCGCAAAGGAGCCTCTTCAGCTCTGTTACCATCTGACAGGCTGTATCAGGCAATCAGAGCCTGTCCAGGCTCTGCAAGAGCTTTGGTCCTTTAAGCTGTGAAACATCCTGGCAAATATCTAGAATTCCTTGGCATGAAATCCCAACTTTACCTTCTTTACATTACTTGCCTGCGTTACTATGTGGACAGCACTAAACCTGTGTATATTACTGTCTACTGCAGTGTGTAATATAGAATGTAAAGATAAATGACCAGATAGTATACTTTTTTATTTATTTTAAAGGGACAAGCCTTTATGACTGATATCAAGAAAAGCCATCAGGGAAACATCAAACACCTTAGCAAATAAGGAAACTTTAATAATTTACTCTAATAAAACAGCTAAGAAGGGGGAGGGCCTCCCTTCTCTCTCTCTAGTTCCAAATCTTCTCCAGTATCTTTCTCACATCCTTCCTCTTTGCTTTCATCTTCATGCTGTTGGAACAAGAACATCCCAGGGCCATTAATAACATGCATTTTACATCTTGCAGCAACAGATGGTCAACTCATTTAATCTTTGGTGCATTCATTTAAGGTGCCAAAAGAACATATATGTAAATCATTCAGCCACCTGATATAAAACCAAAGAAAGAATAAAAATATTAAAAAAAGGAAAAAGTGGTTAGGTATTAGATCCCGTAGGTTTGGCAATTTTTTCCACAATAACCTTGCCTGGTCCTAGCCTGGTATCTTTTGTATACTTGCAAAAATATGTCTTTATTTTACTTAAATGTGTACATCTTACTTGCATAATGTGAAGAAAAAAAAAAGAAATTTCAATAACCCAGATTTTCTACAAGGCTCAGTTTCTCTTATCACTTTCAGCCAAGGACCAGTGATAAGTGGCATCCTGCGTCTTCTCCTCTTCACCAGCAGCGTTTTCCTTTTTTGGTCATTTTCTTTCAAGGATCTTGTCCGACGCAGATGTAGGAGTTACAGTGTAAAATGCTCGATTTGTTTTGCTGGTACACTGCAATACAACCAGTACGTGCTGATAGATGCTTGTATTATCATCACAGAGCCATTCCCACGAGCACACGCGCTAAACATATCAGGCTGTTTACATGCCCCTTTACTGCTTTAACTGAGAAACCCTGTGATGACACAGCTCTGATGTTGACCCACAGGTACAAGCTGATCAGGGTCATTTGCCAGCAGTTGTGTTTAAGGTTGACCTTTATACTGTTGACTGGTTTCACAACTGGAACTCACTATACAGCAAATTCCAGACTTTAAACACATGAGGTTAATAAAAACCAGGGTTCTTTGAAGAATTATTTAGTATTAAAGACGTGCAAAGTTGAATTCATTTTATATTCTTCATTTTCATATTTTTGAGTTTTCATTCCTTAAGACATGATGGAATAATTTCTTAAATTAATAATGACAAGCGCCAGTGCATTTATTCTAGTTTTGACAGTCTAAAAAAATAAAAAAGTTAATTATTCAACATGTCCCACTCCTCCCAAAAAATGGCATGACTGCCTGTTGTCCAATAAGAAGCAATGTGCAATAACACCAGAACCCTGAAAAAATAAATGCCCACTGAAGTTATCACTATGAAAGGATTAAAATCTACTCATTCATACTGGATCAGAAATAAATGCTCCCTGAGGCGTTTTACCCAATTTTCACAAGTAAAACTGAACTCTATGGGTTTTAATGCGTTTATACAGACTTTAAAGCAGCAAATAGGACTTTTGATATTAAAATCAGTTTATCTTTCATGTAAAGAAAGCGTTATCTGGCGCTTGAAGTCACCTTTCTCTCCCATCAACTACTGGAACCCGATCCTGGTCTTCTCTTGCAACAACTGTGCATCACTTACTGCACTATGAACATCATAGCAGAAGCTCAAAAACGTGATGACTCAAAAAAGTGATGGCAGGAGAAAAATAGAGAGAAAATCTTGGACAGTTTTGTAAAAATGACTTAACCTCTGCATCTGAACTCTACGATGCAGAAGCTCCTTTGTGCTGCAACTTTACTGTTAGTTTATTTTAAAATGAGCCTTTTACCAAATGTACAACAGTTATTTCTATTTCTGTTATTTTTGTTTTTGGGTACCAAATACCAATCTTAGAATCTTCATCTCGGAGAAGCACAAAAACATGCATGTGTAACAGTGCATGTGTAACAGTGCATGTGTAACAGTGCATTAACTTTCATCACACTCGGCATGAATTCGTTGTTTTGGGTCGTTAGCCGTCAGCTGTGATAATATAACGTGTATTTCCTACAGATGCCTGCACACACAGAGCCGTGCTGTACACCAGATAAGATAAAGTACATTTATTATCTTACCAAGAGTAAAACTACAAAACACAAAGGTAAAATATGTAACAAACATAAAGAAAATAAACATAAATACATTTTGGACACCAAAGACGGAGCCAAATTTAAAATCCCGTTTAAAACTGCTAAAATGAGAAAGAAGACTGCAGCTTGGTGGCAAAATCTAATCCTCTGTGGCCTCCAGCACCTGCAGCTGGAGCAGCTGGAGCAGCTTGTACTGCGTCGACTTGTGTGTTTGCAGTTTTGTTTCAAGTTTCGACCACAATGGATTTATGTAAGGCTGGATGAGCACACAACCACACACAAATACAGCTAAAACATGATAGGTTGCTATATGATCTCCTGGAGAAGAAAACAAATTATATATTAAAAAAAAAAAAAGGATTTAGTTAATTAAAAAAAGCTTAATCTAACAATTTAAAACCAATCAGAAAGGCTTAAAACATCAAACACTCTCATGAACGTGTTAAAATGTAACGGGAGATGCTCTTTGAGGCAAAACCTCTTCAATTATATCAAAAGACCCACGCAGACCCACTCATTATCATCTTCCTTTCTTTGAGGTCTTCTCTAGCACCCAGTCAATGACCTACAATGGAAAAGATGATTAGTAAGGCAAGAAGGGAATTATGAAAACTAAATCAAGTAGAGTAACTGGTCTTTGGTGGCGTTACCTGCTTCACGTTGATGTTGGCAGCTTTCTTCATCTCGTCATGCAAACCCCGGGACGTCTTCAAATCCTGAGTTCACACAAAAAAAAATTAAAGCCTGAAGATTTGAGGGCGTAACTGAACTTGCTGCAGCCAAATCATTTAACATCAAACACAGATCTAAAATCAACAGCAAGTAGCACAGATGGACTGAAACAATGAGTTGTACAGTGCTGTGGAAAAGTCTTAGGCGATTAGAACCATGTTTTAATTCATTTATCAAAGTTTGAATGCATATGCAAAACAAAAAGGACGGAAACCTGACATTAAAATAGAATATAAAATATCATTGTAAAAGAGGTAAATCTGAGCTACTAAATTTATTAACTAAACACTGAACTCTGTTTATATCCTTTGTCAGGTTTATTATATCTTGAGGTCTATTGATGTGGGCTTTTCTGTGACCAGTGCTGATTATTAAAAAATGGCTAATAATCGGCCAGCCGATTGATTGATCTACCACTAACATCAACACCGTATTTTCTGTTTGCATCTTTACCATACCTGCACATAGTCAAAAATAAAGCTACTCATACAAAAGATGTAAAAAAAATGACTTCCATTCTTCATATGTCTATCAATAGTCATGTTACAACACAGCAATACACATAAGTTACGCTAAAAGAAAAGAAAAAAAAGTCAAATTTCTTCAGCTTTTATTTTGATTTTGCTATATTTACCCTGTGGCTTTAACTACAAAGTATCTAGAAAGTGTGAATAGCTTATGGGGTAATTGATAATGTTTTATTTATAATATATTTACAATTTATAATGTTCTGTCATTGAGTAAACTCTATTTAGAAGTAGTTATGGAAAAAAAGAAATTTCTACAAATTTGGTAACATTAATAAGTTTGAAGTAGATTGATCAAAGCATGCGTTTTGAAAGATTCTATTTAAGATGACACCATTTACCCCATTTCCAGATGCTTCTAACAAAATTGTTCTGGGGGGAGTAAAAGGAGCTGGTGGACCTTCTCACACCTTCAACTAAGGGTATTCAGATTACAAGTCTGGGACTTTTGGAACCTGTTTTGCAACAAGCAAGCTGGGTCCACTTCTGACCCTTGAAACGTCTGAGCAACATTGCTGACTGCCAGCAAAACAACCAATTGAAGCAGATCTGACACTCCCTGCAGCAGGGCGAATCAAAAAGCAGTCTTTTAGAAATCAATTGGATGCATGTTTTCACAATTTTTAAAGAAATCATTTAAATTCTCATATAAAATACCTTACAAAAATGTTTTTGTCATGCCACACATTAGGGTATAAGTTGGGTAAAAAAACAAAACAAAAAAAAACCCAATATAAATACTGACTATACATTTGTAAATTATCCTAGCTATGCATATATATTTTAATTACATCATAAAATAACTGCTTTAGCATCTGACTTAAAACTGCAAGAGCACTCACAGCACTCTTCAAATAGCTCCACCCATCAGGGTTATCTACATATCTACACCAAATAAATGAATACAATTTCATAGACATGTTACAGATGCAAACCATCACACGAATTTAAAATGAATACATAACCAGTCAAAAGACAAGCAATGGCTGTGTTGGGGTTGTAAAAAGACAAACCTTAAGGTAGAATTTTGAGATATCAAACAGCCTTTTGCTGCAGGCCTCAAAGCACTCGTGCTCAACAGTGATCCTATGGTGTTTGAGTGTTTTAGCTACAACCTCCTGCAGCATCTGAGGACACAAAAAAGAAAAAACAGACACACTCATCCACTGTGAAAACATGAAATGCAGTTCTGTTTATTCCCTAACCACCTTACCTGGTTCACAGAAACTAATTTTAGTGCAGCTTTTTGTTTAAAAGCGAATGCATGTCAAAAAGTCTTTAGTTTGCTGGCCGTCCTTGCACATAAATGTATGCCTTTACACTCACAACACAAGCTTGCATGTATTTCACTGGTAGAGTCAACAGGGAAAACACATTCCTGAAATAAATAGAGCTGCCTTTAATCTCGTCATGGCAACAGTTCTAAGAAAATGTCATAAATAATTGTCAGGAATCATTAGTGCCACCGAGACTCTGAAGGACTAGAAGAGGATAATTGTATTATCTGTCTTGAATAAAGTGTTATCATTATTCCTGAATACATGGGTTTGACTGATGACTATGCTTGCACAGTAATCGGAAATCGCAACAAATCGAGGCCAGAATGCAGATAGTGGACTGTATGTGGGAAATAAGAAACCATGCAGATGTGTGTGCATGTGAGTTCTTACATGTGTGTGAAAGAAAAGTACTTGTCTGTCTGTGGGTGCAGGCAGTAGGTGATATGATAGGTGTTAAAGTGGATCTGCCACAACCTTAGAGTGCACCCCACACATTCACAATGAATATCCAAAATATTAAATATGTATGTACTGCTAGAGCTTTTGCACAGCTCTCATCTTTAGTGGAAAGTCTCTGTGTGTGTGTGTGTGTGTGTGTGTGTGTGTGTGTGTGTGTGTGTGTGTGTGTGTGTGTGTGTGTGTGTGTGTGTGTGTGTGTGTGTGTGTGTGTGTGTGTGTGTGTGTGTGTGTGTATTGTGTTGGTGGTGACCAACAGAGTCCTCAGCCGTCTTTAGAAAACAAAAAACAATGGTTCGCTGCAACTAGGAAGAATGTTTATTACTGCACAATTTAACACAGAGATAGCATTTAAATGTGCTCAGTTTGACTCATCATATTTGAGTCTTGAGTCTATAAGGGAGTGAATCTATGGGAGTGGTGGCCTAGTGGTTACAGTGGTGGGCTTGGAGGACCCAGGTTCAAGCCCAGGGCTGCCCACAATGGTAAATCACTGGGGGCCCCTGAGCAAGGCCCTTAACTCCCAATTGCTCCCCGGGGCGCTGCCCTGCTAGCAGCCCCACTGCTCACTAGTGAAACTAGTTGATGGGTTAAAAGCAGAGACTAATTTCGGTGTGCATCGTACATACAGCGTGTGCACGATGTCCACACTGACAAGAAAGGGAAGAAAAAAAAAAAAATAAAAAAAAAATAAGAATGTCTGTGCTGCTTTTTCATCAATGGCTTGTTTTTTGTTTTATTTACTTATTTTACGTAGCCAAGTGCGGGTGGTTGGAAGAACTGATATCTGATATCATAAATGCCACAACATGAGATCAAAAGGCTCTTGCTGGTCCACAATTTTGAACAAAGTCTGGACATCAAAAAAACGAGACACTATGGACGGTGAGTGGAATGCTAAAAGAAGCCACAGCAGTTTTCAATATGAAAAATGTAATAAGGGGATCACATTTGTTTTCAAGTGTTCATTCAGAAAAGTGACCAAAAAGGTTAAAGTTACTGCAATAGGTCAGTAGGCCAATCTGTTTAGACATAAAAGACTGAGGACTAATGACAGCTGAAACATCATTTTACATCTGTGTCAATTAATGTTTCATGACTTGAATAAATAGACCACATTACTGATGTTGTTCTGGTTGTTGCTGTTCATGTGCTTTTGCTTTTTATTTAATTCTTTATCTTATTTATTTACTTTACTTTATTTTAAGGCATAAATATGTTCCTGCATAAATATTAACAAAAAATAAAGAGCCAAGATGTGTACCCCACTCACCCTGTTGTGTTTCTGTGATCGGGACTCTTTGGGAGGCTTGTCCTCAGTGTTGCCTTCCTGTGTCTTCTGCTGCCGTGGTTTGTCAGAACAGGGGAGAGCCACCAAACCTGGGAGGTCAGGTCAGAACATTAACTTTGAAGCATTTATTTATATGCATATACACATAAACATATATGTGTATGTATGTTTGTATGTATCACACTAGACCAGTGACCAGTATCACACTAGACCGAACCCTGGTCCTAGAGTACAGCTGTCCTGGATGTTTTAGATGTTTCCCTGTTTCAACACACCCTGATAGACATGGCTGTGTCATTAACAGACTTGTGCAGACCTTGATGACAAGCTGATGACCACCATTAATTAGAATCAAGCGTGTTGAAACAGATAAACATCTAAAAAGGCAGGGCAGGGGTACTCGAGGACCAGGGTGGGCAAAGATGGTTGTGATATTCTAAAACTGATGGGAGCAGTCACTGAATCTCCTGCACGTAAATGTGTACAGGCTGCATTACTGACATCTTCGACTCTCCTTTTAGCTTTGTTACACCTGAATGTGATAACAATTTTTAAAGCTTCTAGATCCTTGTTGGAATTCAGTCTTCAATAAAAACTAATTTCTGAATACTATTATACAATAATTTATACACCACACAATATGTTATACCTTTGTCTTTTTCTGCATGTTTATTTCATGTTGTGTTTGTTTTTGAATGTTTTCCTTAGAAGCCTAACCAGATATTAGGCCTGCAAATTAGTGATCACTCAAAGCCAAATAAATAAACATCCAGACGAGTGTTAAGATCCTCCCTCGTTAAGTCTATTCCTGAGTAAATAGGAGCCAATTTTACTGAACAGGACTTATGCTTACTTCTTTTTTCTTTTCTTTTTTTTTTTTTTAATATGCCGTTTAGAGTTTTCTATAACCTGCAACTAGACTGCCGGTTTCAATGAACGTTTTTTTCTTACAGCTCTCTCATTAAATTCATGCAGTATTGACCAGACTTGTTTCACTGTATTGTAGATAATGAAGAAACTGGTCCCAACAACTAGTGAACTACAAGGTCACTTGTCTCCTGTCAAGGTTTATGTTCAAAGTGTGACTTGTTTTATTCTACCTGATGTCTGTCGTGTGGCTGAAGAGGAGCCTGCGGAGGATGAGGTGGACTGGGATCTCCTCGGTTGTTGGCGTAGAGACCTAATTGTGGGATGTGTGCCGCTGCTGCCGCTGCTCTGTGAACAGAGGGAGTCGTTGCTCTCCGACTTTACCAACCTGGATTATTTGGAAAAATAGATTAAAGCACACATAGTTAAGATAACAAACACTAAAGTGAAGATATGTCATTTCCAAGATCTGCCCGTTTGGCTGTTTTCTTTATAGATTCACATTCTTGCAGCAGATATGGAGGTAAATATGGGATGATACCTCTTGCGTGGGTAACCTCCAACTATGTCTGTCTCCCAGGATCTGCGTTTGAGCCGTGCAACATCATTGTTCTGCAGAGTATCGCCATCAGGCACACTTCCTGGTTCTGACATCAGAGCAGGTGAGGGGGCAGGGCTGAGGGCAAAAGGGAGGGCACAGGGCTCCTTGGAACAAGTGGTCTGGGTTTCATAGCGAATCAGACGGGACTGAAGGCGTACAAAAGCCTGGTCCCGCTCTAGTGACCGTTGCTTGTCCAGGCAGAACCTATGTGAAGAAATATATAGAAGAAACTATAAACAAATGTGGAAAAAGTTTTAAATGTATATGGATAAGAGCTCTTGCAGACTGCATTTAATATTTCATAGCTACTTGTGATATAAAATATTGCACATAAAAGACTCATATATATATATATATATATATATATATATATATATATATATATATATATATATATATATATATATATATATATATATATATATATCTATATATATATATATCTATATATATATATATTTTTTTTTTTTTTTTTTTTTTTTTTTTTTAAAACATACTCCATGCCATGGTAATGACAGGCTGAGGCCGTGCTGAAGGGCATCTGGCTGACTCTCCCAGGAGACAGATTTGGTGACAACTGAAACACATTATTACTGGACAGAACAAGAACGTGAGAAGACAGAGCAGAGATAGGGGACACAGACAGAGAGACATGAGAGACAATAATACAAATGCTGTCTCGTTTCTTCAAGTATTATTATCTTAATTAAACAATATGATCAAAATAAAAAAAAAACAAACCATTACATCTGACAAAACTGAATTAGGCACTTATTGATTCGTTCTACAGTCTTGCTCTATCGGCTCATAAGCATGCAGTGTAAGGCTAGTGATCATAATCAATTCCTAATTACAGGCTCATTAAGTTTTTGTCATTCCGATCCATCCTAGATGTGCTATTTACCGTGATAAAGTATATGTGCTCATTTGTAAAATCAAAAAATGATCTGTCTGCCTTTAGAGAAGGCTGATTTAAAAGCTCCAGCTGTCACTCTCTCTGAAAAACACAGTTCATCAAGCCAGGAAGATGCTATCTGAAAACTGATGACTGAACGTACCCTCTGTTGACAGCCAGAGGTTGTAAATCCCCGCAGGGCAAGCCATCAGATGTGAAGTGTTTCAGAAGTTCTTTAGCATCAAGTAAAGCAGAGGAGCCCCTCTGGCTGTCTTTGGGACCCAGCAGGCTGTCACTAGAGCCTGGACCTAACATACCAATTCTAAGACATACAGAGACACACAAAAGTAAACAAAGAAGAGTAGTAAACAAATGACAAAACAAACCTGAAACATGATGTGCAATTGCACTGAAATTGGCCAAATAAAAACAACTCAGTTTACCTTCTCTTCTGTCGTCTCTTCTGCGCGTTTTCTATGTTGTGGAGGACACTTCGTTCAGGCCATTCACATGTTTGGTGGGAAAAGGTATGAAAACCTGAAATGAAAAGAAAAAGGATGTGAAAGTTTTATCTTTCAAATTACAATTCCCTTCAACAAGGTTGTTTGCTAAGTGCCTTTTAAGTAGCATGAAGTATTTTAAATGCAATATGTTGAGTCAGATGTGCAGTTGGGGAAGAAGAAAAAAAAACAAGCTTATTGTCTCTTTGTTAGTCAAACCATTAATTAGGTAATTCCCATTAAAAAGTGCAGTCACAGGAAGAATCACGTTAAAATCAAAACAGAAGCAAAAAATACATTGAAGGTATAAGTGAACTCTCATCTCAAAACAAGTTTTTTTGTGTGCGTATATGACTTCAGTTTTTAGGCACCAACGTGCTTTGAATTTAAATAAAAGCTCAACCTCAGGTGCTCCTGTGGCGTTTGTGTTCAGCCAAAAAGCAGATGACTTGAGAAAAGAAGCAGAAGATATCCATCATTTTCATATCCTGATGGATGAGGATTCACATGTCCTTACAGGAAATACAGTTGCTGCTGCCCAAAAGAATGACTAAGACATTATACAGTTGGCGTTATATGTTAGATGGGGAGAAAAACCTCTTGCAGATCAAAAGCATTTTTAAACAGCAACAGCTGTTGCAACATAAACAAACACAGCTACCGTGCACACACAAACTATACTCTATAATGTAAGCACCAGGTATTGCATGATGGATTGGAAGAGATATCTGAACTTTCACTTGATGTAGATCAACACACTGAACTCTTGGCAGACAGCACTCTGGACAGATTCATTCAAAGCACCCAAAATATCACAAACTCTGCACTTTTCTCCTGTTTTGACGGGAATACGTGATCTCAGTTTGGACATAAATATGACAAGTCTGAACAGAGCAGATTTGCATGCAACAAGGCTGTTTCGTGCACAGTGATTGAGGATGGACGTTTTTGTGTATGAAAAGACCAACACACTCAGCCAGCGGTTTGTCATCTTAAACAAAAATTGGTCACACCTGCAAGCAATGCAGACACAGACCTGATAGATTGGCATCTTCAGAAGAGAGGTTGACCGAGGATTATAGACTGGGAAACATGCCGCTTTGCACTTCAGACTGCTTGTCTACATGTGTTCACCATCCAGACACTTCCTTTGCAGGAGGCCTGGGACAACTAAATGCATGGAAATGATACAAAATTGGAAACCGATACTAGACAGTAACATAAAAGCATGCTGGGGGCTGTTTTGATCAACTGAACAAGAGGCAGTTTTGTGGATGGTGTCGGTCCATTGCCGTTTATGTTAATGCTGTTGCACATGCTGAGTCAATGCCAGATAATTATAAACGTAATGATGAACAATGTTGTGCAGACACTCCAAACATAATTTCCAAATAATGTCACAGCATTTCTGACATAAAAACTCTTTGACACGTAGGTCAATTAGCCCCAAAGCTATATTATTAGAATGAGTGCTGCCCTCATTGTGCACATTCTTGGTGTGGCTGTAGGCTGTAATTTGTTTTATTGCTAACAATTGACTTGCAAATTATTAGCTGCTTGAGCTAAAACGGTCATCCTTCCAGAGTATATAATGTGAATAATAACGTGCTACAGTGTCATAATTTATGGTATTTCAGTAAAATGAGTGAAAAGATTTATTTTTCCTCATATGAAGCATGGATTAAAAAAAAAGAATAAGCAAGACTCATACATTACTATATTTGTAAACTTTGTGTAGAATATTTATACATCAGTGTCATACAATGTGATATGTCTCGTGGTTATTTTAGAGATGTTAAAACAGAAAATGGCATTTAATGTGGCAAACTTAAAGGCGTTCAAAGCACATGTGTGTGTCTTGTGTTTTGTGACTATGTGGAAAAGTCGACCAGAAGGAAAACATTGTTGTCTGTACTTGTTTTTTGTCTCCGTCTTAAAGGAGCATTCTGGAGTTAAAAACAACCCCTGGTTTATAATTGACTATCTAGTATTGGACAGGAATCTCAGTCCATACAGGTCAACTACTGATGTTGCACAAACTACTGTCAATAAATGCAAAAGCTGTCTATTTCATCACAAATATACGCGTATCGATCCAGTTTAATAGAAGCAGAAGTGGCCCTCTCTGCTGCCAGACGGATATATAGCATGCAAAATATCTTAAAGGTTCCAGATTATGCTTTTCCTGACCTTCAAAGGTTCAGAATTGATTTAAACTGTAAGATACTCAGTTTTCTGGCTGTCAAGCTTTCAATTAAAGATGTGCACGACTGATTAAACCATAAATAAAAGTTTTGAAAGAGCAGGCATACCAGGAACTTCCACTATTTGTTTTTTCTCCTTAAAAACAACTGCCCCTCACATATGCATGAATAAAATCTACAGATTGATCCTGTTATATGAATATAAATAATAGGGATTAAAACTTGTAACGACCGGACACCGGGGAAGGACTCAGTAGCAGGAACCACAAGGCAAGGGATACGGCTCTCAGGCAAACAAAACTTTATTGGACTACGGAGGGTCCCCGGGAAGTGGGGTTCAGGATCCAGTCAAAATCAAAATCAGACAACCAAAAAGAGTTCCTGAAACGAGGAGCAAAAAGCACAAGGAAAATCTCTCAGAAGGCTAGTGGTAGGAAGACAATCCGGCAGGGGGTGAAGGGTGGGGGGTGTTATTATAGTGGGGCTGATTGGTAGATGAGGTGCAGGTGAGAAGCTAGCAAAAGGGAAGTTGTAGACGGGCCAGTCCAGGTTTCAAAATAAGAGCGGTGTCTGGCTACGGACGTGACAAAACTGCATCGTACGGGACCTTTAAACTGTCAGTGATTCCAAATTTGAGCTACACCCAAGGAGAAAATAAGGCTAAAAATAAGGAAGATGGAAAACCTACAACGGATGGGAGAGATGATCATTGTGAAAATACTGTAGCTGGACCTGCTCATTTCTTCCCTAGCAATTTGTCCTGTTTGTGAGCAGCTTCGTGTCATTTCTTGTGTTATTTTTCAGATCCGTTTTGTTGACATAATGTTTCTGGACAACACAGGAATTGTTGTTAGATGATGTGGTGCATGATTCCCTGTCAGAGACCAGTCACGGTGCAAACGACAACAAAACATTACAATTTCCAATTACAAGACAGCAGGTTGTGTAATATGAACCTCACAGCAACCCACCTGTGCTGAATGTTGCTCAGTCTGAAACCACCTTTAGTCCATACCTGTGTGTTTTGGAGCCTGCTTGTTCGTCAGACAGGTGGCAGCAGTGGGCAGAGTGGAGTTGACCATCTTCAGGTACTGCTCCCTGGCCTGATTCAGAATGGCCTGCAGCTCATTGATGAGTACTGAATTTGTAGCTGAAGCCTCTTCTTTCCGTCCTGGTTGCACACACAGGCAGTCATTTTGGCAAATGTGTTAGAATTTGTTTACAGCTCACTGGCAAACTTAAAATTGATGGAAGAATTTTGCTTTTGTTTTGATGCTACATTTTCCAAATTGGTTTCATTTTAAAGCTCTAGTGGGCAGATCAAATGATGCCTTTTATAAATGTTTCCAATAAAGCAGTGATTAAGCTTTAATTTTTAAAGAGTTTAATTAAACTGAAAGTCTTCTACCAGAAAAAAATGTTCAGATCAAAAAGTATCTTCATCAAAAAAGTTCATCACACGGAAAACTATTGGACATGTAAAACACAATAACAGAGGCATAATTGGGTTTTTGAACTTTAACAGTCGAGAGATCCAGTGAAATAGAAAGAGAATTTTTAATTACGTTTTTGACAAGCACATGCAGAGACATAGAGTGATTGCAATGCAAGAGACAGAGAGACCTGTGATTGTTCAACTCTCACACATACAATAATAACCAGAAAAACTTTGACAAGTACTTATAAACTTTTCCAACTAACATGGGCATGCCAAGTCACAATATAAAATTAAATCTGAATGAAGTGAGATAAATTTCATGAAGCTTTTTGTCTGTCAGGAGTCTACACTCACGACTTTTTAAAGTATACCCCCGCTGCTTTCGCCCAAATGCAACAAAAACTGAATTGCACTTCCTTCGATATGGTTCGTCTCGGCTTATTTCAGTATGTTTGCCTTCCAAGGCAACGTTATGTGTGCATCTGTAAAATTATGGGGCTGAAGAGAGTAAGAATTTGACAAAAGTTTAAGAAGCTATGAATAAATCAGCCATTCAGAAGGCCGGCCGGTCGACCTGTGACTTGTCTAGTCCACGTGTCACACTGAGCTCCACACTGCCCCTGATGCATTCATGGTTTTGTATATTTGTATGTTATACAAAACAAAAACATTGCACAAGTTAAAAATATCTTTTTAGATTAAAAAGTTCTGCATGAATATTTGTGTGAATGTCAAGACTAGAAAAGCACAATATAAATGCAGTCCATTTAGGAATTCAACCTCACAGCCACTTTATTTAACTTGACAGCATATAAACATGTTGGCTTTATATATGACTGTCAACCCTGGTCACTTTCCAAAATACCAGTGAAAAACTATCTCAACTAACTCACACAGCGTTTATTTCTCACATTCAAAATGACAAGTCAAAACAGCATCTAGTCATATTTATGAATACGTTCAAGTGTGGATCTTAGAGAAGCAAATGGTCTGCTTTTCAAATTAACCTTATAGATTGTGTCATTAAGTGAATGCTAAATAGTGCTGTTAAACCCACTCCACTTTTTTTCTGGGTTCACTGTATAGCTATTCAAATCTTTGAGATGTTGTACTCACTAAGATACTCTTTGAGTACCAGTGTCTGAACCTGGGCCACCTTTGCTTCTCTCTGCAGCAGGTGGTCTCCTTTAAGACATGGGAAAGGACTGAGGATTTTGCATTCAGCTACTCCTGATCAAGGAGAGATAAACAGAGAAGGAGAAAAGGAGATGTGATTAGATGCAAGTTGTAGAAAATATTCTATTTCACCTTAAGGTGACTAAAAGGGTGGCATAGTCCCATCAAGAACCTATCCAGACAAACTCAGGGCCTTAGAAAACAATTAACAAGACAGAAAACAGAACAAATCATATTTCTGTTACCCAAAGTATTAATTGTACACCTTTTGCATATGCACCATGTGACTAAGGATTACAAGTAGACAACACTTCATTTTAAAACATCTTAGGTTAAAAGGTTCAGATAAACAAAACATCCCATGTACAACATATGATGGATTAAATTTGTAAATCCTTTGTGGAAAAACTTTTCTCACAAACATGTTTCTTGAACAAGATGCAGTTAGATGCACAATTTGGTTCAGGTGCAACAATCCTGATGTGTATTTTAAGACTCATTTTAATGAAAAATCTGCAGTGTCATTGAGAAAGTTTTTAAAAGTCTTACTCTGCATTTAAAAATATCTAAAGTAAAGAAAAAACAAGACTTCTGAAGGCTGCGTTAAATGTTAACAACAACAAGTCCTCTTTAGAGGAAACATCATAGCAGGTTTTCAAAATCATAAAAAGCCAAAGAGAAACTAAGGATTTCAATAAGGAAAAAAAATGCTTTCAGATTAAGTCCACACCACAATCAACAATCTATGCTTTCACTGCATTTCTAATTACATCCTATACTTCTATAGGTTTATTTATATTTGTTTTCTGACAAAACTGAAGTTCCAAAGCAATTGACTGGTGTTATTTTATAGAAAAAACTGATTCTCTGAAACTCTTTAATGACTCTTATAGTCAAATTAAAATGTTAAATGCAAAATTTTAAATCATTTTGGGAGGAAATAACTGAAGCCTACTGTAGGGGAAGTCTGAATAAAACCCTCGGCACCCTAGCAAAAAGATGAGACTATTTCATTGGTCCGGATCAAATGCAGTTTTCTATTGGCTGGGGGAATTTTGAGGATGAGCAGAGGGTTTTTAGAGAGAGCAGTACAAAATCTGAAAGTGAAAACACAGACTAATGCTCTCAAATCTAAAAAGTGTGCTCTTGATTAAAGACAGTAATATAATCCCACAGTCAGAATTGCCAGCAGCACTAAAGACTCATTTCTGCAGCACAGGCAAGCATGATGAGCATTGGCAACCCTCAACCTCTGTAAACATAGCCAGAGGGACATCTATTGCAACCGAGCTGAGGAGCGATGAAACGGAGGGGCTTTCCTCTATGATATGGAAGATAACAAATTACCACAAGATATTCGCAAAGCTGCATATAGTGACAACATGATCTTTAAATTTAATTATAGTGCAACTGGGGTTTTCAAATTATGAAACAGCCCCATTAATTAGGACATGGGAGAGTTGAGGGAAAAGGCACACTGGGAGGCAAAACTGCGTTAGGCTGCGCTGTGGTGCAACATAAGAAACTGGAAGTCACTTATTGTACTGAGCACATATTTAGCTGACATACAAAAACGCCTCTACTGGAGTTATGACAGTTCTCTCAATTAATTTAAAGAAATTACAAGCCATTTTAATAAGATATGCTACACTTAAAGATACATTTACCACATGGGTATACAACAAACAGAAACTCAGCTGATTCAATTCCAATGCTTCCAGTTTTCCAATATGTATGTGGCACTAGAAAAATTAAATTAAACTTGTTTAAAGAGGGGCCAACACTACAAGGTTTTGAAAACACCTATATCATACAACTGTGGAGCAAATCCTCCAGTGTCAGTAATAAACAGAAAAATAGACACAGCCATTAGCAGATGATATACCTGATGGCAGAGGTTTCGCTCTTAGCAAACTAGAGATGGTTGCCATAGCAGCTGCTCCATTAATCTGACTCGTTGAGTGCATCATCTGGACCCTGCAGGCTCCAGACTCATCATCATCTGAGCCCTGGACCAACAGGAGGTAGACAGCACTCTCACCTTTCACCTCAACATCAGGCACTACAGGATGATGCAGGGAGAACAAAAATGACATTGAGTTAATCCAAGGTAGATGGAGAATTTTGTTGTTTTACCAGCTTGTACAGGGCTCTGAGAATGGTTTTCATCCTATTTTGTTGAAAAGGTCATTTCATTTTTTTATATTATTTGAACACTGAAATGTACAATGTATTTAATTCCTGCTGCACCGACCAAATCTAAAGAATACCCACTAATCTGCTTTACTTTGCTTTTTGTTCTGTTTTGCCCACATTGATTTCATGCCATTGTGTCTCCCCCATCTCAGTGGCTGCCAGTGACAGAGACACAAGTTTGAAAATGCACATTGTTACCCAGTAAACACTTGGGTCTTCTGGACAGAGATTCCTTCCAGCGCTGTGAACTGAGCTGCCCGGCAGAAAGCTGGGCTACAGGAGTGACTACGCAGGACAGGCTGAACAAAGCTCCACCCTGGAAACACACATGGGCCCTCAAATTACATCCAAGATAAATCTCATAAGCAATCTTCTGTCATCTAGATTTGCTTCCCAAACAGATTCTCTTGAAATGTTTAAAACATGTATTTAATTTAGTTAACTGGAACCAAAAAAGACACATGTGTAGCCATTAGGGCTAAGTCAAAGACAAATACCTTTCCACGTAGCGACTTCAACTGGTCCAAGAGGAGTTTAGACTTTATAGACTCCCCAGATAGGCCACTGTTTGTTTGTTGTGAAGGAGCAGTGCAATATTAATAACTGGGCGTTATCATCATCATTAGAGATAGAAAATATCAGCTAAAGTAATGGCATTTAAAAGCTGAAATTTTTATATTACTCTGTAAAATGTACGTGTTTTATTACGCTATTGTAACAATAAGAATCTGCATGTGATTTTACACTATATGGTATCAATAGATACAAGCAAACAAAAATACTTAAAGACCCCTTCCAGTTTAAATAAAGTTTGAACCTTATTAAAATGTTTATCTTGTGTTTTCAATGTGGTGAAAGACGTGTCATAATTGAAACAAGCAAGCTGAGCATTTTTCACCAAATCACGGATTTAACTGTTGTAAGTGATAAACGGTGACCAATCCCATAGACAGTTTCTGTGCCATGGACATAAACCTGGATGAGGATACAGTTCAAAGTGGGTGCTGGACAACAGAAAGCTGGGCAGGTCTGACAGGTTCACCACCTGAATCAAGTCCAACACTGCTGAGTAGTAATGATGTACCTGAGAAAGAAAAACACACAGTTAGAGCAGTGGACAGGATAGAATGAATGACAATGTAAGGAAAATGAAAAATGACCACACAAAACTGCATTTAAAAGAGGATAAAAAAAAAATTCTAATTGGTTGGTAATGTTGCAGCAGGATTTGGAAGTCATCCATCTGCTGGAAGACTGGGATGTGTTATGGATTTTCTTGAGCAAGATATGTGATGAAACAGGAATGATGTTATTCAGTTTAACACTATCTCTGGATTTGGACCGTCAGTGCACGCATCGGCAAATTGACTTTGTGGTATATCCAAACCCGCACAAGAGTCAATGAGTGAAGAAAGATGAGGATGTAAGAAATATTTCTTTCTTCCTCCAGCAGTACGACTAGCAATCGGTTTTTAAATAATTAACCTGCTTTTTTGTCGTTTTTTTTCCTTGAACCAATGACAAGATTACCCATTGATTAATTCAATTACCGAAGACAGATGACACAATAACAAAAAAAAAAGAAAAAACACATTCAAACATTTAGAAACTCATGTTTGGGAGGCTGTTTTTTTTTTTTTTTTTTTTTTTTTTTTATTATTCCTTCACAGACTGCATTCTAAATTTTCCAATACTTAAATACTGATGTTTGTCGGCCAGCTAAAATGATCAATTTGTTGGTTTTCAACCAATAAATACTTTAAAATAGCAAAACACTCAAAGAGAAAACTGCCATCATTTGGTTTAAAGTTAGGCCTTTTTTTCCGCATATTTAAAGAAGACATCGACATTCTGTAAGATTTCCCTTTTATCTAAAGAATAAATCTGAAATAAATCTAACATGCAATGTAGTCTAATAGATCATTTATTAATACATTCATTTACTAAAATGCCATGATTTTTTAATAGTTTATGTAGTGTCAGCCTATAAAAATTCAGAGATTAGCTTTTTTATGATTTTTGTTAAAAAACGTCGGTTTCTGGAGAAAGCGAGGAACATTTACTACTTTTGTGTCTATCCAAGGAGACTCTTACTAATGCACTGAGATTATTATGATCTCAAACGTCTCACTGTCCTCATTACTTGCAACCACTTAAAACAACACTGCAAGAAATTTGAAATTGCACATCCCTGTGATTAAAAGACTTTTGCATGATCAAATGTGAGGATGACAGAGTCAAGTTGTAATTACTAGACAAATGACTGATTGTTCTGTTCTTTTTATACATTTTATTTTTTCAAAGCATACAAGCATATCTTAAAAAAAGACCAAACCACTTGGCTCTTAAAAACTAAGCACCAACTTGACGTCTAGATTCTGTCCTTTTAAGACTTATAACTATTTTTTTCTTTTTTCAAGGAGACTTTGAAATAGTCCTGTAATGCATAGCCAACTATTTGTGCTTCTTATTTCAGTAAGGGTTAAATAGAAGAAAATAATAATAATTTGTCCTAACAATGAGAGCATGCCTTTTACTTTTTTTTTTTTTTTTTTTTTAACAAGAAATGTCACACAGCAAAGTCAGCCAGTCTTGGAGACAACACCTTTTTTACTGAAGGAGGGGATTTTAAGATGTCACCTGTGATCACATGGGTTCACTTTAATATGGTTTTAGTTTACTGACAAACATTTAAGATGTTTTGTCATCTGAGATAGGGTGACCTGTACGTAGGAAACAACTTTCACAGGTGTATTTCTACTTTCACCTCATGTTCCACCTCAGCATGACCTCCATGTCTGTGTGTGTGTGTGTGTGTGTGTGTGTGTGTGTGTGTGTTTGTGTGTGTGTGTGTGTGTGTGTGTGTGTGTGTGTGTGTGTGTGTGTAAGTTCATCAACGTCATGTCAGTTGCTCGTGACGGTAAGGAAAAGATCTTTTTTTTTTTGCCTCAAAATATTTGGATTATGTATGAGTGTGCTTGAGTGCAAATCATTTTACAGAGATGTAATAGTTTTGCTGTTATGTTTTGTTTTTCTGTGCTTTTTTTATATGCCAAAAGACTCACCATCTGCTTCTCTATAAAAGAGTATGATGAGATTACACACCCACACACCTTGTCTCATTCTCAATGAACAAGTAAATGAGCCATATGCACAAACACACACTCCTAAACTAGAGTACATCCACACATACAACAGACACTGGTTAAGATCAACACATCATTTATATTATACAATATAAAACTTGCAAAAGCCTTCTTGCATTTACTGTCATGCACAAAGAGCTAATGATTCTTTTTGTTTTTAATGTCTGCATTACAAATCCTTTTAAATAACTGTCTTTATTGTCAAATCAATTCATGCTCTAAACACTCACCCATGTGTCTATGCACTGTATATCAGGTTGTAAATCTTTAAGAGCAGCTTCTGTGAGCTTTTATAATTGTGTTTATTATAAATAAGAAAAACTGTTAGACCAGTATACTATGCAATATAATAGCTGTGATCAAATAAACTGTAATGCACAAAGTAGCGTTTCTGTAAAAATGAATATTGTTAAAAGACACAACTTCCAACTCATGCATGGCCTTAGTTCATGTTTTTCAAGGAAAAGAACAAATATATAGATTAAAGCTGTTGTACTGCACAACAATAGTGGTTCAAATCAATAAGCTTTCACAGAACAGAAACAACTTGTTTTTGAGCTGGTGGCTGTTGTAGTGGCAAAATGAAAGGTCGGTAAACACCAACTTAAAAAGTAATACCGGTACTAGTAGTATTATAATTCATTTTTCTGGGAAAAACAGTTACTACAGTAAAAAAAGAATCATTTTAATACATGCTCCGCAGCCTGGACATTTTCTAAAGATTGCCCATAAGACGTGTATGTGAGAGCACAATTTTCTGAATGACTCAGACCAGACATGGAGACCAGTCATGGACATGGAGCAGAACTACAGGTTACATTGTCTAAAATGCAGGTAATGTACAAAACAGACCACGTGTGAGTTTGGCGGGTAATTATCCCATGAAATCACTGTAAGTGGATCTGACAGCTGACTGTTTGCTGGTTCATCCTCTGTTCTGATTGCCTTTATATTGCATTTAAGTCTTTTGTCAATGTTGCACGTACATTTAGTACTGATATCAGTGCAAAAACAGTCACTGCCAAATACCCTCAGGCCACATCAGCCACTCCAGACTGTAGTGAGTACACATCTCTCCTGTAATCTGATGTATATATAAACAGGCTGAAAAAAAAGAAAGAAATATAATCACTCCACCATGTCCTGGTCCCCCCACTGACATAGATTGACCAGGAAACAGATACTCTAGCGTTTTCTATCAATTCTGTCACCACCACAACAAATCAGTCCAGTTTGCACAACTGCAGACACTATATAGAGCTACCTGACAATGCTCCATCCTTCCCTCACTTATGGACAAGATGCATTCAACCCTTTTTTGACTAACACCCATGGTTTCAGACTTGAAGGTGTTGCTTCTCATTCCCACAGTTTCACACTTAGCTGCAAACCGCTCCAGTGAGAGATGAAGATCTCTGCTTGATGGCACCATTAGGATGTGGAGGGATTGAGTGTCATGTGTATATATAAGGTGAATCTTGGCCAACACTAATTCAACTAAATACTTAAGTTACCAAGCTCACATAAAGACTGCCCCTACTAAAACTACATACTAAAACAAATACTGAACAGATACTTTTCCATTTACATCTGTTAAAAAAATATATGCGTGTGACTGAAATGCAAAAATAGAAGAAAAAAAGGTGAAAAGAAGAAAATAGGTGTGCATACAACCAAAAAGTTCACTTTCTGAGTTCATCTCCTTACAATTTCTAGAAATGATTATATGATGGAACCACATGAAGGTCGTTCAGCTAAAAAAAAATGGGAGAAGGGTTGAGAGCAATTCAATTCAAATAACAGCTGAAGCTGTTTAACAAAGAAAAAAAAAAAAAATCAGCCCTACTCATCCAGCTTGTTCTGTCAATCAAACCCTCTCTCATAAATGGACAGAAGAACTCCATTACAGGCTTTTGCTTCTCCAAGCTGCAGAAATGAAAAACTTTAAACTGCGTGACATTTCTCAATACGAGATGCCGTCACTGATGACGCTCCGATTAAGTGCAGGCTCTGGCAGAAGTCTCTGTTGGCTACTGTTGGGCAGCTGCTGCTGGTATACGGAACAAATCTTTGTCAGAGAAAACAAACCAAGGAATATTTTGACTTCTACAACAACAAAGTGAAAGAAATTGATGATTCAGTCCAATTAGAACATTAGCGCGGCATGAATCCAAGCGTCAAACGTTTTCCCGTAAGTTTACTTTGAAATTTAAGTTAAGCGCAGCAGCGAGTGAAAATGTGAATTTTGAGAGATGGTGAGGAACTCAGAACTTACCTCAGAGTGTAATCTGTGGTCTGTATTAGTGTAGGGACCTTGCAAGAAATTAGACTCCGATATCTGATGCACAGGAAAGCGCAGTGAAAAGCCGTCAAATCGCAGTTCTGATACATGCTGAAACAAGCACACACAAGAAAGAAAATGATACATTTCTCACAAACTTAATAAATAAAAGTATTTTGAATTGAATCACATGTAATCAAATGTATGCATATTAAGAAAATAAAAGATTGCTGCTTTTTATGTCTTCCCAACTGTGTCTGATGTGAGCTTGTATGTTAGTTTTAACACATGGTGATAAAGTGCTGCTGTCTGATCTCAGGAAATCTTTGTTCCTTTGGGAATTCTCTCCCCTACCGTATACCTTTAACCAACTGGCAGCTGGGTTCTACTCACTTCTGAAAACAACAACTCATAAAAGGTCACTTTAGTGAAGGAGAAGCTGTGTGCATGCCTCTGCATACTCACAGTAAAACCGAGAGGGAGAGGGATGAAGGGAAAAAAAATAACTTATGTTTAGCAAGCAGCAGTCTATTACTGTAAAACTGGTACAAGTAATAACAAATGCAGAAGCTCAAGTGAAAAGATACATCCTCCAGTACATCTTTTCTACTGTAAAAAACCAACAGTTTGATATTTTTTGATGAAAATTACAATTTTACTAAATGTACTTGATCACCACAAGCCTGGGTCATGTTAAATATGCTCATTACAGCTTATTAAAAGAAATACTGCACACTGCTGTTTGGCTTTACAATGACACTGTTAGTGCTGCACATATTTCAATAATTTCTTCTATTGCATTATAATATGAATCATCACAAGTGCAATATATATTAGTCACTTTATTGAATATATATATATATTTATTTATTTTTTTTGGCACTAGTGGCCTTAGTCAAAGTAGGTTGACAGCAAATAGGTATAGAGAGAGGGGGAAGACATGCAGGAAAGCCTGCACCTGCCTGCACGAGGTCAACAGCCTCTGTAAATGGCGCCTGCCTGCTTAACCCACTGAGCTATCCAGGGCCCTATTCTTTAATATTTTTTAATTCCTTATTTACCTCAGATATCTTAGCAGTTTTGGCTTCCTTATTTTACCCCTTCTGCTCTTGTCTCCAGTTTCCCCACTGTGGGACAAATAAAGGTTTTTCTTCTTCTTAAATTCACAATGAGCTAATATTTTCCCATGAATCTTCAAAATGTCTCAGTTTCAATATCTGATATGTTGTTTATGTTCTATTGGGATTAAAATTTGGGTTTATAAGATTTGCAAATACTTGCATTCTGTTTTGAGTTACGTTTTACACAGCGTCCCAATGTTTTTGGAATTAGGGTCGTATAAGAAGCAGCCACTTTATAAGCACCAGCCTCCACCAGCAGTATCCTCTCAGTACAGGCACACAAGGAAAGGTGTTCCCTATGTGCCCGTCAACCCAGGATAAGCAGCAGGGATATGACTAGGGGATGCTGAGTGTACAGACCTACTGACTGGAGTCTGTGCTGAGATATTCCATTAACCTCAGCTACAGGGTGGGATCCCATCCTGGTTATGCTCCTCCACAATTACTCCTGCATTAAAAAAAAAAAAGACCACACCAGCAGCCTTAACACCTACTAGTCAGTGGCACCTAGACTAGTAATCATAAGGGGTTTTGAGAAATTGCCCTGGACTCACACTACATCATGCACATATTTGACTCCCAACAGTTTACATACACAGCTTACAGTTCTGCAGAGGATATCGCAGCTCTCCGTACCACAGTGCAACACCAGGGGAGCTACACTAGCTGCTCATCACTTCAATTCTACTTTTAGTAAAATCACACCAAGCACACTGATTAATAAACTCCAACTCTAACTTCAATGTTACTAGATAAAAGACCCCATCTCTCCTAAGAAATCAGCCTCAGCCCCCCCCCCCCACCCAAAAGAGCTGCATGCTGAGCCCCCTACTCTATACTCTCCACACCCATGACTAAACCTCCACCACCACCTGAGCAATGCAATGATTAAATACATTTTCAGCCATGATAGAGCTCAACTCAGGAGGAGATGAGACTACATGTGGGTGAAAAAAGTACAAAAGCTGCATGATGAGCAGAGAACAACCTGATCTGTAAGACATCTAGACCAAAAAGCTCATTATCAACTTCAGGAGGAATAAAAAATTAAAATGGACATTTATACCATCTACAACAAAGAAGACAGCTTGGAGAGGGTCTTAGACTTCAGCTCCCTAAACTGTACTGAAAAAGACAGAATTGGTCATTTCTGAGGATTCACAAGAAGAACATTTTGGCAGTAACTAAATCGTTTCATCGGTACACCACTGAGAGTCTGTGCTGAGGTACAGCTTGTCGCTGTAGTTTGCCAGTTGATCTTCAGTAGAAAGAAAATCACACCATGGGTTATTACCACTACCAAAAAAGATAACTGGATAACATCTTCTCGTTCTTGGGAATATCTTAAAAAAAACACACACAGGAGAGCCCAAACCATCCTTAGAGAGCAGGTCCTGGTCTCCACCTTTTTGAACTGTGGCCATCTGGATGGTGCTTTAGAGCAGCTAAATCTATGACAGACAGACTGAAAAGCAGTTTTTAACCCCAGAACAGTCATCATACCAAATGCTCCAAAAATTTGAAATACAAAACTCCAGTCACACAGCTATGTGCAATACACTGGTTAAACATGCAAGAGTCCAGTGGAATTATTTATTGCCTTTTTATTTTAAATTAAATACATTCTACTAAGTAGTTTTTAATCCTTTTGATTCTTTTTTAAATCTTTTGTCTGTTGTATTTTAATCACAGGGAGATTATGTGATTAAGTGTGATTCTGTGACAAAGATTCTGTTTCAGATGCAGAGGGATTTCTCATGACCTCTCAAAAGAACCACAGTGAGACAATTACAAGACTAAGACAATAATCGAGTCTACAAACTGAGTAGCCGTGCTTCTTGACCAGCTAAGATCTGATGGGTATATCTGTTCCTATATAGACTGGCGACCTGTCCAGGATGGACTGTGACCCCTGCCTCTCGTCTGTAATGAGCTGTGATAGGCTCCAGCAAAACAGGTATAGAAAATATATATATATATATATATATATATATATATATATATATATATATATATATATATATATATATATATATATATATATATATATATATATATATATATATATATATATATAACATCAGTTTTTTTTTTCTGATTCTCTGTTAAAATAAACACTGTTCTTTTGTTTTTTTACAGTGGATCTGCATTTACATATTTACACACAGAAACACTAAAATATATATTTACTTTTGTAAGTATAATAGCATCCTTGTAAAACCATTTCTAAATGAACTCGGAACTAACAAACTGCTATCATGATAGCACACACACACACACACACACACACACACACACACACACACACACACACACACACACACACACACCGAGTAAAGTTTCCTGCTTGTATCCACCTCCTTTTGTACGTTTCAAAAAACTTTAAGAAGAAAGAAAATATGAAATTGATTATTCTAAAAGCTCTATCCCCATATTTCTTTACACCCTTTCTTTACAAACAGTAGAAAAAACTGTTTTGTTTAATTTGTCTCTAAAACATTGAAAAATGGGAAGATTTTTTGGCTTCAATAATATATCTTTTTACAGAGTAGTAGTAGTAGTATATATTTTTCAATTATAAATTAACAAATATTTTAAATTTTACTTAAGCAAATTTGCATACAACAATAATTGTTGCATGTAGGAAAATACGCAGAAATAAAATAAATTTAATGTAAACTATCAATGTAAAATTTTCAAAGTTCATTTTTAACTCCATTATCCAGCTGAAACTCCAGTGAAACAAATCAAATTGTCAAATAACTACCCCTCCTCCTGTAACATTTATTTGAAGACATGCCATTTCAACTACATGACTATTTTCTTGAAACTAACAGTCTTATGCTTTGCTTAGAAAGAAGCCAGCATTTCAGCATCTTTCTCCAGCTCTGTTTTTTTCCCCGTAAACACTTGAACCGATTTTGTCACTTTCCTTTGTACATGTCAGTACTCTTACCTTCTTCTCTCTGATGACCAGACCTCCCCTCCACATTTCCCTGTAGTCGATACAGCTAAACAGGTCAGCAGGATTGACCAAACCAGCATTAAGTGAAGATGCAGCTTTCTGCCACCTGAATGAATGAAGAAAGCACTGCTTAATAAATTACCTTATTTAACTTGCATTCCTTGAGGTCTGATTCATATTAATTTTACAAACAAATTGAAAAAGAAAAAGTCTGATCAAGGACTCCATTAGTATTTTTTAACACAAGGCTCCCTCTAAAACCTTGGCCATCCATCAATAAAAGTTGCCGTGTTCTTACTTATTCATATATCTCCCTCTAGTGGCAAACTGGAGAATTTCAGAAACAACATTGACAAAGTTCATACTGGTTTTCCTACAAAAACACAGGATCTATCACAAGCTTCAAACTGCCTCAGAAGCAAACCAAACAAGAGGCGCAAAGGATTTGAAGACATTGAATATGATGGGAAGTTATTCAAATGACTTTTGCAACAAATATTTTTCACACGTCCTACAACAACATTAAGAGGAAATTAATGTGTATTTATTGGCTACTCACCCAGTTGTGTGCTGTGTGACCACACTGATCTTTGCGGCATGCCAGCAGGACATGTGTTTAAGAGCTCCCAGGAGAGGCAGCAAGTCTTTAATTGGGGGAGATTGCTCAGCAGAAGTCAACAACAGAACATCCAGCAACGCTTTACCTAAGATGGTTAAGAGAGACAAGCTAATAATGTTCTAATCCCCATTACTCTTTTTCTCCCCATAACTTCAACAAAGGATGTCAACAAGAATAAGAGTGTGAAGCTAATTAGAACTCTGACACCATTTGAGTCAGTAGTTAGAAATACTTGTTTTCAAATCAAAATCTGAAGAGCTTTAGAAAAAAATCTCACAAAACACTACTGAGCCTAGTGATCTGTTTGACAATTATAGGCATGGAAAATTTATTTGTATAACACAAACTAAAATTCAGAATGGTTTAAGTACTTCAGTCAGAGGCAGCTGTAAAACCAATGACTTTGTATTTCATTTTGGCTAAAATTTCTGTTCAGCAAATTAATTGTGGAGGTTATCTGCCACACTGGCTTCAACTTTTTATGAACTTTTGTTTAAGTTTATATTCAACATAATACCCGTCCATCTCATTTAACTCAATGAGATGTATGGAAATGAATGTATATGGAACAAAAAAAAAAGGCAATTTATTACTTTGGCCAGTAAAAATATGCTTGGCCAGTGGTTTTCTTTTTAATCTACCAGTCTGCTTGGCTGGTGAGTCAAAAAGTTCATTTCGGACCCTGTCTGGATGGTTGACATGGCAAAAAGTCTGATGTATTTTGGTTGACATGGCAAAAAGTCTGATGTATTTTGGTCCTAAACCATTCAGTGATTTATAAACTAACAAAAGTATGTTAAAGTCTATACTCTGAGATACAGGGAGCCAGTGTAAGGACCTCAAAACTGGAGTAATGTGGTCCACTTTCTTAGCTATAGTGAGAACTCAGCAGCATTCTGGATCAGCTGTAGCTGTCTGATTGACTTTTAAGACAGACATGTGAAGACACTGTTGCAGTCGTTTGATGTCTTCTGTCTTCTAGATCTTAGGAAAAACACCTGAGAAAAGGGATGAGTTTAAATCTTATAACACTGGTAAGGAGTTTTATTTCATTAAAGGCTATCATAATTCCTTGTTATCGAGCACTTTTGGCTGATACAAAATGTGTCCTTGATATGTTGTTTAGTACAGTAAAGATTTTGCTTTATTGCCCACCAAGGAAACTGGACAGTTGGGAAACAGACTATAGTGTTAATTGTATTGTCATCAAAGACATTATTTGTGGAAAATCCCAGACAGACACATAACATGCTTGACTGTCTTGAATAGAGATATTAGTTTTCTCATTTCTATCTAAATAATAGTTTTATAAGAATGTCAAAGCCATGAAATTGGCCTCTGTCAGTCGCTTAATCATACCTGGAGGTGGCAGCTTGTCTGACAGCATATGAAGTCCTTCTGCAGCTTCTTCTAAAAACCTGATTGACACACATCCAAAACAGATAATATTGCTCTTAATATATTTGTGAAAATTTGGTCTTTTTTTTACTCACACATCAACAAGAATCTCACGATATGCCTCTTTGCCGAACCATATATATAAAAGCTAATAAAGTCGCTCATTTCATCATTACATTGTGGGGTGATAACAATTTTACAGGATTAAACCACCAGCACCCACTCTGTCAGAGTAGGCTGATCGTCCTTTTGGTCTGCTGCCTCCTGGTTATTCAGTGAAGTCAGACATGCTTCCACAGGAGTCAGGTTCTCCTCCTCACTGTCAGTCGTCAGCTGGTTTGTCCCCAACTCCTCCCAGTCGGTGCTGCAGAACTAGAAAACAAGTGTAAATAAGTATAAGACGCAACAGAAAATATGTTTCCACGTTACGTACTTAACGGTGTCTTACAAACTTAGCTTGGGTAAAGGTTTGCTTTAACAACATTTCCAGAAATATAAAGTCTTTTTAAGGAACTCACGATTTGTATCAAATTACATTTTTTGAAGGCTGGGGACAAATAAAGTGCATCTAAAGCAAAAATGCTCTTAAATCTCCAGGTTTCTCACCTGACCGGCTGTTTTACAAGCCTCAACAGCAAAGTACCACCTCTGAGCAGATGGGCTACCACTGAGAGAACAAGCTGGAAGGACAGGCAGAAGAGAGGTTAGTAAAGGTTGTGGTACAAAAAGAACATGCCGGAGAACATGAAGTTGTTATTGTACCTGGAAATACTGAGGTTCTTCTCTGAGAGTCCTGAGCTGAGACTTCCACAAGTCTGTCGTACAAACGTTTAACCAACTCCAAATCTAAAAGCAGGGGCATTGCACATTTAGGCCTCATCACCACCATACAACTGCTTCAATTACATATTAATAGTGTATATTAATGCATCATTTCTTTCTTCAACAGCATCGCGAAGGCTATTAGGAGGTGTTATCTGGGGAGGGAAAAACACTGCTAAAATCTTGGATTCCTGACAGCTATACACTATAAACAAGAATCACCTTCCTTTTCAACTGCAAACATGTTTCAAAAGGATATAACACCAAATTCTGTGCCCTGATTAAGATTTAGATCTACTACAAATATTTCCAGGGGTTTTATTATTATTGTTATTATTGTTTTGTGTTTTACGTCTGATCTTGTGACACAAAAACTTGCTTCATAGAAACAGTGAGACTTCCAAATACAGCAGCCCCATACTGCAACGGACATATATAAAACGTATAAATCACCTGTTTTGAGAAAATGTTAAACAGCAATTAAAATAATAATGAATAACGTTGCTTAGACGACTTGAAAAGTCCGGCGGCCTCTTATAAACAAAGTCTCTGACCGTGTTGACTAACTGACGTTTAGCGCGTAGTTCGTATGGTCTGCTTCGATAAAAACGTACCTTTATCATCGTACACCTGGTTCTCAGAGGTTTGGGAAAAGGATATCACCAACACGTATCGGTCCATCTCATACAGACGTTTGAAACTTTAACGATTATTTAGTAAAGGTTTTTCCGCAGCTCCTCGCGCAATGTCAAATTTCCCACCAGTTCTTCTTCTTCTTCTATACAAAGTAACGTAGAAAATCAAATAATGCAAAAAGCGCCACTGACACCTACCGGACTGAGACTGAACAACTGAAAAGGTCGCTGACTACAATTGGATTTAAGAATTAGAATTATTTTATTATGATTGCACAGCATACAACGAAATTAAACGGACTTCCCCAGTGGTAATACCAGTGAGAAGATAAATACGTTGTGCATTGTCAATCATGATATACATACTCACTGTGTGACGCCTTTAAAAAAATAAAGGCGTCACAAGGTGAGTCAAAAAAGTAAAGAATTCAAAAGTTTGATGGCACAAATACTGATCTTAAGCCTAGAAGCACAGGCTTGAAAGGATCTATATGAGTTATGTCCTTTCTGTGTTGCAGGGACTTGGCGTATATGTTAGACAGTGGAGGGAACTGTGTTTCCATTATGTCCCGGGTTTATACCCTGACTTTTGTCCAGTGTTTTTTTCATCAGCCATGGTGCAGCTGTTGAACCACAACCAGGTGGTATAAATGAGATAACTCATGCAAAATATGACTTTCATAAATGTCTACTCTTACACTATGTTGCTTATTTGATTGACTTTTTGAATTTTATTTTTCTATTATTTGTCACACATTGCTGTTTGTGTATATGGAAACAGAAAAATCACTAACACACACACACACACACACACAGAAACTCTCACCTTTAGCTCATTCATGATTAAAAAAAAAAAAAGTTTAGTTTTTGACTCATTTAAAATTGCACTAGAGCATTGATATGTATGGTATCTGTGCAACCTTGGGCTTTCAGCTTCCTATCCATTTACATGCCAGAACTCTACAACATTACTGTTGGCTACTGAAATAAAATTCAAAAATATTTCATTAATCCCCAAAAGGATATTAATTATTGCAGTTGTTTTCATGATTTAAGTCTCTTCAGAGATTCGTTGTAGATGAATAACATGCTGCGGCCTCTGACTGAAGACGCCCCATTGCTGATTCACTGCGTTGTGAGGAGGAAGCTCGTGGCTGTTGATGGTCGTCTTCATTTAAAGAAGTTTCCTCTGCTGCACAATCAGCTCCAGAGGGTCCAGAACAGACCCCAGAACAGACCCCAGAACAGACCCAGCCTTCTTCATCAGTTTAAGTGATTGGCTCTGATGCTGCTCCCCCAACAGATAAATGCAGATGTGATTGCACCCTTTACTATGATTTATACATATCTAATCTCTACTACTTTATAACCATATCAAAATTTGAAGTTTACTTTCCACTTTTACCAACTTTTAGAATTAATTAAAAAAAGAATGTATCCAATTTTTAGAAAACAAAGCCACACAACTGTATTAGGCAGAGTAGTACAGGGACTTTATTTGAATACATTATATATATATATATATATATATATATATATATATATATATATATATATATATATATATATATATATATATATATATATATATATATATATATATATATATATATATATATATATATATATATATATATTTTTTTTTTTTTTTTTTCGTCTTCACTTTTCATATTTTTTTATTATGTAAAGCACCTTGAATTGTCTTGTTGCTGAAATGCGCTATACAAATAAACCTGCTTTGCCTATATTCTATACAAAAACTCAAAACTATGCATTGCACTTTTCATAATTACCAGGTGACTGAAAAACAATGGAAAACGTAAGTAAATGTTCACTAAACCATGATTTTATTGTTTACTGCACTATGATGCTGAAATGGCAACATTATTAGTTGATCTCTACGGTTTGCTCCTGGACATAGACGATATAATGATGCGCGTTGTCACCCTGAGTAAGGACTGTCAGAGCCTCCAGGCCGTGCGCGTCCTCCACCACCATCACCTGGTTACCATCCAGACCTCCTTCTGTGTTCACCACCATCACCTGCTCACTGCAATTGCCGACTTCCTGCTCCTCAGCTACCTGTAGCTTTAGCAACAGTTTAACGTCACTATTTTACCAAAATGTCATCACTTCTGGAGAAATTATTGTAATGCTTGCTGTTTACCTGTTGCACTACAGTAACCACGCCTGGAGCCATGGCAACCATGGAGGTGACTGCATCCTGAGCCTCTGAGCTGAATTCAGTGATCTGCTGGATATTAACTAAATAGAAAGGCACAGAGTAACCGTAATGTACGTATTTTGGTATGAATATAACTGTAAACAGGACGGAGCGGTTAGGCCAGTCATTTTCCTCTTTTTGAATTAGAAGTTGCTGTTGTTACCGTTTTCCTCCAGGACAGCTAAAGGTGCTTCTGTCAGGTGCTCTTCATTGTCCACAGACACAAACTGAGTCTCTATTTCCTCTGCCACCTGCATTTTCACACACAGAACAGAGACTGTATCACAAATACAGACTTTGACAAACTTTTACCTGATGGTTAACTGTCCTTTACGCCGTTTACCTCCCACGTAGCTTCCACCACCTTCATACTGTGTTTGCTCTTCAAGTGACGGTTTAGCTCCCATTTCGTTCCATAAACAAAATCACACTCGGGACACTTCATACCACCTTAACAAAAGGCACAAAGCTATGTTTGATTAGGATAAACAGAAATGTTATAATGTACAAACCGTGTATAGTTAATGTCATGACAAACACATACAGATTTATCCCTTTTGTTTTCCTTCCTCTCTCTCTTGGGATTACAAGAGAATTACTGCAGTAAAAAGTTGCTTTAAGCTGTGTTTAACAAGACTGTGTTTATATGTAACTATGTTTATAAAGTTGCATAAATGTGGCGTAAAGACCTTGCTGTTTCAGAGTGTCTGAGTTCGGCAGTCCAGGTCCGGCATTCTCGTAGTTCTGATCTGGGTGCTTCATGTTGTAGTGGCGCTTCAGAGCTCCGGCAATGTTACACGAGTAGTGGCAGTGAGCACAACGAAACGGCTACAAACAGACCAAAAAAAAAAAAAAAAAAAAACACACCAAGAGAGGGAAAATTAAATACAAGTGAGAGATGGTGCACTTTTAGATTCGCAGTCTATTTACTATTATTTATTAGTGGTGTTTAATTCATTTAACGGAATAGCAGATTAGTTTTTTTTTTGTTTTTTTTTTACAAGGTAGCGTTCACCGTTAGGCAGACCACACAGGCTGTGTGTGTGTGTGTGTGTGTGTATTCTGACCTTAAATTTGGCATGTTGCTCCATGTGTCTGAGCAAAGAAGGTTTAAAGACTGATGTGAAGTCACACTCTGAACACTGAAACCGCTTCCCTGAATGAACACAGAATCATTGCCCTCGTGATTATCAACGCTCTGTCAAATTTTCACTTTTCTGTCAGTGACCGTGCCTGGAGCCATGGCACGGGCATCATTTTTCCTACCTTCATCGGTGTGGCTCAGTCGGTGGCTTTTCAGCGTAAGTTTAGACTTGAACTTTTTACCACACAGATCACAGAGATGATGTCTCTCCAAGCTGTGTCGGTTCATGTGAGTCTTCAGGTTACTGCGACTGCGGCCCGTGTAGTTGCACACGCTGCAGACGTATGGCTTCAAACCTGGCGGAGTCAGCACACATAAACAAGGGCAAACAGGTCAAAAAGATACTTGGAAGCTTTGCAAAGACAAATGAACCACAATGGTGTTTTATCAACATGTGTAAAAAAAAAGAAGCGGTCACTTTTTAATGAAAATTTGATAATTGATGCTTCATAGAACAAAAAAAAAGAAGAAAAAAAAGAGAAACTCTGTTTGGGAATGCAAATAAATGATGTCTTAAGTCACACTAGTGGGCAAAGGTTTGTTGATGTATGGCAACAGCCATAAGCAGTGCGGTCTGCAGGGCTGTAACACATGAAAGCAGTACTGTGAGATGTTGCAAACTGGCTGCATTCTCCTGAGCCTTCAACAACACCTGTTTTAGATTTTTGACTTTGGCCCGCAGTATCTCAGCCTCAAGACAGCTGCAACTTCAAGGTAAACAGCTCATCAAGGTGAGGGAGTACAGCACAGATGGGGAGGAGGACATTTGGGGATAACAATTAAAAGCAAAATGTTTAAGCGCACAGCTGCTGCAGCCAAAGTGAGTAAACAGTCTGAATCACTTCACAGAAGGGAAAACTTTGGAGAGCAGTGTAAAAATAAAATAAACACATCATATCAGGATCACAACAGAGCAGTTGTCCTTGAATCTTGAGCAACAGTTCGCCTGGACGTCTTTATGTTTGTTTTCATTCTGGTCCCTCCCTCTGAAGGACAGTTGGGATGAGGGAAAGACAGATGGGAACCTCAGCTCACCAAGACAACAACAGATACAAAAACAATCTGCAGAATCATTAGTGACGCTTTAGAGCTGTGCTGTAAATCAGCCAGCCAGCCAGCCAGCCAGCCAGCAAGCCAGCCAGCCAGCCAGCCAGCCAGCCTGCCAGCCTGCCAGCCTGCCAGCCAGCCTGCCTGCCTGCCTGCCTGCCTGCCTGCCAGCCTGCCTGCCTGCCTGCCTGCCTGCCTGCCTGCCTGCCTGCCTGCCTGCCTGCCTGCCTGCCTGCCTGCCTGCCTGCCTGCCTGCCTGCCTGCCTGCCTGCCTGCCTGCCTTAAAGGCAGAGTGATGTCACACCTTGGTGGGCCCAGATGTGCTGCTGGAAATCGCTACTCTTCTTTAGGAAGTAGGAATCACAGTAAGGGCACTTCTCTGCACGTTGCACCATCAGTCCTTTACCTCGCAGAGGCATTTCATCTGTCAAAAGCAAACACAAAGACACACACAGGTGGAATCAACAATTAAAACAAATCATTTTAAGCTATAACAGACCAACAAAAAGCACCAGACTGTTCGATTCGAACATGAAAAAGAAGGAAATGATGATGCCCACAGAAATTCATCTTTTATCATCATTTATCAGATAGTGGATGTGTTTTGTCCTTTAAATCTGTATGGAATATCAGCGTGTCCTTTACCAGGGTGGAATGATTTAATGTGGCGTTTCAGTCTGTGTTCAGGAAAACTGCAGTGACAGATGGGACAAGTCACACTTCCCCCCTATAAACATTGACAAGGGAAATACTTATGATTAACATTACAAAGAAAAGGTAAGCAGTAAAATCCATATCTCTTACTGAAGCAATGAGAAAGCTAGAGGTACTTTTCCCCTTGAGGAAGATCCGTTAAAACTCTTCGGGCTGGTTACCTGTTCGTGGTGCATCCTCATATGAGCTTGAAGTTTATATTTGTCAGGTGTGGTGTATTTACAGCCGGGACTGGAACAGGGCAGCAGCAGGCCGCTGTGCTTCTGGATCTGGTGCCGCTTTAAGGAGCTTTTGGTGATGGAAGAGTAGCTGCACTTTGAGCAGTAATGCAAGTGCTCCTTGGTGTGTGTGCGCACATGGACATTAAAATGGACTTTGTACCAGAACAGTTTACCTGTGAAGCAGGAGAGTTTAATTAATAATAATCGGATCTTAAAATTAACTGGATAATAATACACACAAACAGAACTAAATAAGCAGCAGGGGTCCTCATCTCACCACAGTATTGACACTCCAGATCTCCATAGATTTTTCTGAGCTTCAGGAAAGTCTCCATATCAAGTTGAGTCTTCTGAAGAGATGAAAACACCTGCTGGAAGGCACTCTGATAGGACACCTGAAACAGCCACCACAAGGACCAGTCTATCTTTAAAGAGAATACTGATAAATTCATTTAAAAAAAACTAATAAAAGAAATAGTATTGTAAATAATCTATAAAGAAGGTTGTGCCAAGCAGTCATGAATGTGATACCTTTTTAAATTATTTTAAAAATGACTCTAAAACAAGACAATAATTATCAAAACAACTATTATTGATAAACAAGTATTCTTTAGGATAACTTATCAACAACATAGTTCAGTTCCAGCTGGGAATGTACCTGCTCTAAAGCTGGAGTTTGACCGTCGTTGTCCTGAGCACCTGAAGACAAATGTGTGTCTGTTCCAGCCAACAGAGATGTGTGTGTGTGTTTTGCTCCAGATGTGTTCAAAGCCATGCCTATGTTTTCTTGAGTCCTGTCCTCTATAAGCTGCACGTGAATGCTCTCTGCTGATAAAGAGGTATGCGAGTTATCTTCAGGCCTTTCAGCTACAGAGGTGCCTGCTGCTGTATTGTTCAACTTCTCTACAGCTGTTGACTCCTTGCATCTGTCTTGGGAACCTTCCTGACTTCCTGCATTTAATCCTCCCTCTTTTTCTATCTCCCCTTCTATCACCCTCACAACTTTCACACTTTTTCCCAGAGAACTGGTCTGTTCTTCCTCCTCCTCTTCCGGCCTCGCTGCCCTCGGCTGCTCTTCATCTTTATCCTGCGTCTCCTCCCCTTCACCCCCATGTCCTCCACCATCCTCGTCCATCTTGCCATCTTCAGGTGGAATCAGATAATAGCTGATGTTGATGGAGTTGGTGAAAGCCTGCTCTTGGTCCAGCTCAGGGTGAGACTCTTCCAGGTGACTCCTCAGCCGCTGCGAGCTGACCAGCTTCTCGTCACATGCACAGCAAATGTATATGAAGAGGTGCTTCCTGACGTGAGCAGCGAGGAGAGCCATCTTGGTCGCAGCGTGATCGCAGAGTAGGCAGGCGAAGGGGCGTTGAGGCCCGTGGATCAACAGGTGGCGCTCTCGCTCCAGCTGATTCTTGAAGCGTCTGTGGCAGGTGGGACAGTGGTACAGAAGCTCTCTGAGGCCCTGACGAGTCTTTAACCTGGATATGGATAAATACATTATATTGGCTCGAGTGTTATGGTTAAATGATTTAAATATAGTAAATACAAAGACACTGTATCCACCTCCATCCTCTGACAAAACTTTGTCATATGCAAATCCTCAAGTGGTGTCAAGGGTCCTCATTGTGAACCAGTCAACATGCAGTAAAAGTCCATAGTTTGAGTCAATTCCCCATGCCTTTTGAGTCAACTACATCGAAGCTTCCTATGCACGGGCATGTAATCAGAATACATGACTTTGTACTGCGGAGTCAATAATAGGCGATTCTTCTGAAACGTCTCCTCTAAATGCCAGTGTTGTTCTTTGGTTTTTGTCTTTTCTGTCAAGTGTGTCTTTTTTCTTTATAGCGGATTAATCCAGGCACAAGTGTGATCCATGTTTTGGCAATTTTTTTTTCAGAATGCACGTGATCTGCAGCGTAAGGACCCGATGTTCCCATGAGAACTGGCGCAGATAATTTAATTTACATTACACAGGCCTTGCACACTATTGGACACGGAAACCAAGGATTAGTGCTTACATGCGATTTACAGAAAATCATGACTGCAGGGCTGAAATACTGAAGGCAAAAATAGTGCAAATGCCAATAATATTTAAATCAATTTAAAGCCAATTTTTCAGAGTAGATGTCTGATGTTCTTTTTGCTGTCATGGAAGTTCAAGGTACCATCTTGGACAAGTACTTTGTGTTGAAACAGCAAAAATGAAAAATAAAAACAGCTCTAGAACCAACAACTGGCTTAAGGTTTGGGGCTGTAGTTTTTGTGACAATTTTCTGTGTTTTCTGAGTCCTTCAGTGCAATACATGAAATCAAAGCACTAGTGTTTCGATATCAATTATATGCTTTTAAAATAAATTGTAAATGGTGCTTGCAAGTGCAATTATAACTGGGGTGTTTATACAGGCCAGCTGGTGATACTAAACCAGGAAAAGGTTATAAATGGCTGCACTTTAAATAAATAGTCTCCAAACAGCTTTTATTAAACACCAATAAAAGTCAAATGAAGGGGTCTAAGGGAATGTAATAGTAATAATGTGATGCCAGAAAGAAACAAGCTGCCGTCCTGGATGGATATTCAAATTAAGAGATCTCCAGAAAGAAGCTAGTGTTAAAACAGATGTGTACACTGATGACTCTATATCCTGTGGAAAACAGACACTGGTGTAACTCTTGAAAGGCCACACAGTGAATCAAACAAGCAAGCACTACCACCACCCAACAAGAAGCTGGTGTGAGGTGTTATCAAAGTGAGAAGTACCCAAATAAACTGTCCCCGCCCCCTCTCAGTATGAAAAGCTCTGCTGTGGATCTAACCTCAGCTGCTGGTACTTCTGGTGGACGGCAAAATCTTTGAGGTCGTGCCGCTTCTCCATGTGTTTGAGCAAGTTCTTCACATCAGAGTATTTTTTATCACAGAAACTGCAGAGTTGCTTCATCTTCAGATGGACCCGTTCAATGTGGACCTATATTACCAAAAACACAGGCGTAACCAGGGAAACACCTGAGCTTTACACTCAAAATGTTTCCAAATTATTTGTTGAAACAGAATAAAATGGTAGAGAAAGGCAGGGATTATCAAAAAGTACATCACATGCAATAAATAAACAAATACCACCAAATGTCACAATGACATTTAAAAAAAATTTTTATGTTCTTTTGGGAAAATCGATTAAAAATGAATGAAGTTGCAAATCAAACAATAAAGAAATGACAGACCTTGAGGTGTCCTGGGCTGAGGCAGTTGAAGGGGCAGTGCTGACAGCTGAATTTCTCTCCTGTGTGCTTCCTCAGGTGAACATTTAAGTTGGCTTTGAAGAAAAAATCCAGTTAAAAGGAAATACCCTTCCTGTTCCCATGATTCCTGCCAAAAGCTTCTGTTTACATTGTCTGAAAACAGGTCTAATTTCATATTGTACAGCGTTTCTGCTTCATCGCCTTGAGTCAGTATTTACCTTTGATGGCCGATGCGTAGTCACAGTGTGGACACTGAAACGGTTTTTCCTGGGTGTGTGTCCTGAGGTGGGCAACCAGAGAGTGTCTGAACTTAAAGATCTTATAACAGAACTCGCAGGCAAAGATCTTCAACTGGGTCGGAGGTAAGCTGGAAGACAAGCAGGTGCTTTTGTTAGTTACTACAGCTTTGGTGGTAATGGGGGACGATGTTAAAATAAATTAAGCAAAAAAAAAAAAGATTTAGGATGAAAGAATCCTATTAACAATGCCATACAGATCAAAAATCCTTTATTCTTTAGTTTAAGGAATTAGAATTAGAAAAAAAGAACCAGTAACTAAAAAGATGAAGCCACAAACATAAAAAACAAGCAACGAAACGAAAATGAAAAAAAGAAAAAAGTTAATTTTACCCGATATTCTGTTTTGTTTCAGTTAGTTTTACATTGTTAGTAAATCATAGGTTAAGTTAGAGGGATTATTTTTTCAGTTAGTTTCAGTCTTAGTTTTTATTATCTATAATACCTCAGGTACGAGCATCGTAAAATGATTTTCATAACAATAAATTTAAAAATGTAAGTGTTCATATAGTACTTGGTAGCATTTTGCTTGATCGAATATTCCTGGAAGCCTTTGCTGGTTCCTGGTGTTGTGGTGGAAGACAGATTGCAGCTGGAAGAAGAAAATAAGAGAATCAGATCTGCAGATCAAACTGATCAGATCTGCAAAAACTGGAAAATTAAAAGAACTCTACACCATAACTTTAGCATGCTGTTTCAGAGTCAAAGTATGTGTTTTTAATCATGCAAACAGACATTAACTTACTACAACAGACAGCTAGTAATGATTGTGAGTTGTGTAATGCATCCGAGAGAGGGGCGGTTTCCATGAAACTACCTTGGCTCCTGGTCTGTTGCACCGTTATTTTCACTGGTATTGACTTCATTTGCAAGGTGCTAAAAAGCCAAAATTAAAAAATTAAAAATTGATAAATAATTACCAAAATCGGGATTAGGATCAAGAACAGGCAGAACCTCTGCAACATATTTTGTCAAAGTGTGTACCTTTTTGAAATAAAATTTGCATTTTGCTTTAGTTGTATCAATTTATTATAATAAAATATGTCAACTATCCTGAGTAAGTAAAACTGTTTCTGGATGTGCCACATAAATTACACTCCGTACACCACAGATAATAGTGGATGTATAAATGTAAAGGAGAAATTAAAACCTTTGAAAATTCAGCTTCTTGCAATACTAAATGTATGGAGATGTGCATCAAATCTGGCTGAACTGAGCCTTGAATGCCACAAATCAGTCCTCCGTTCACCTTAGGTTGAGGTGGGACGTCTGAAGACTCTGTTTCAGCTGAAGTGTCTTCTACTGGAACCATTTTAGAAACCCCTGTTGAACACAAAGTGATACATTTAGATTTTTTTCCATTTGTTTTATTTTTATATGCATGTATATAAGCGTGTAGCCAAAAGGGTAAAAAAGCTGCACAATATCTAATTCGTATTGACCTGGAAATGTTTCATCTTCTGTCAGGACAACATTGACAACAGGTTTTTTGTGCCCCATTGTTTGGCCTTCTTTATTGGAAAGGCAATTTTGGTTGCTTCTTGGGGGTGTAAAACTGCTCCCATCTACAGAAGAGAAAATATTATATTTAGAAAGAAGAGTAAGATTGCCCTTTGGTAAGAATAATCTCTAAGAGAGCATAACCAGATCCTAAAATTACTCTTTTCTTTCAGGAGTCTTTGTCTTGATGTTTTTTTCCTTGTCTGGTTTGAGTCTGCTCCTTCAGAACGCTCTCCTTCTTTTCCATTACAGATGCTCCCTGAAAAAAGATTGTATCTGCTAAGTGAAGTCATTCAAAATTCTAACTGCAATAAATACAGAATATTCATACTTTGTTTGGTTAATCCAGATATATCTATAAAATCAAAAGTGTAACTTTGACACAGTTCAGTTAACCCTGAAAGGCTGTCCTGTTATTTTACTTCTTATATTAACTTTCATATGCTTGTGTTTCTCTCCTCACCATTTTCCCTTTCATCCTCCTCTTCATCCTCTTCTCTCAGGCAGATGTGTTTCAGGATTTGTCGTTTGTTACGAAATGAGCGATGGCAGTCTCTGCACTCGAGCCCTACGATCCCATCTTGGCTTTCGCCTCAGCAGAGGAAAACGAACAGTCAAAATTAATGAATTACTACTTTTAGTGTAACATATCGATAAATAAATTATACAAACATTTCAGTGGCAATTTAGTGAAGCTGGTGTTGCTTTCAGGCACAAATACATTTTACTTGCCCTTCTGCAACACAGTCAAAGAAAGAAAATGTGATAATTCAAACAGATCTGTAAATTTCATTAAAATGATGCAAGTCACCTGGTTATGAACCAAAAAAACATTCTTATCTAACAGTCTTATCTCTTAAAAAATAGAATAAATGTGGTGTAAACATTCTGCTTTTTGAAGGAACTAAAGAAATGTTTGGGATACATCTCAAAAGCAACAAAAGTACCTTGGACTGAGTCATTTGTTTGCTTTCCCTCCTGATTTCTTGCATCTTCTCTTTTAAAATGATCTCCTAAAGAATGGGTAGTGTTGTCCAGGCTCTGTGTTAAATCTGTGCACTTCTTCTTCGTAGAGCCTTTTGGTCGTCCTCGTTTTCGCTTTGCTGGAGCCTCTATGAGCAAGTAACAAAGAAGAGCTGAAGGCTGAGAGGAAGGAAGCACTGTTATTATCTAACTTTGTTAGATTAGACTGAATTTGATCCACCTTGAACTACTATCAATAGTTTAATATTCTGTATATCCATAATCCATCCCTCAATCTTTGAATTTACTGACAGCTACAGCAATTATGACTTGCAAACCACTGCATGGTATAGGCAGTAGTTGTAGATTATAGACTACACTTTATGTTGCACTAACACAGGTGATGCCTGGTTCTCCTTACTTACCTGGCAGCTGCTCCGCTGGCTCTGCTTCAAGGGGCTGAAGTGCAATGATGGTGTTATCTGGTGAATCATCCTGCGAGTGAAGCTGGGAGTGATGGTCCAGCAGCTGAGAGCGACTCGGGGAGAAAAGGTTGCAGATCCGGCACATGAACAGGGAACCAGCTGGCGAGACCGACACACCAGTGCATTATTAGACAAATAAACGAGCTGAAATAAGTCCATTTGGAGTGAACTGTCTGTCTCGGCCCACTTGATTATGTTTGCTGCCCTTAAACCTTCATCATGACGCTTTTGTGTTTACCATACTACAAAAACGGACTTCAGTGAGTGGTATGTCAGTCTACGTGACTGCAACCTGCACAGTATTTATGCCTGTAAAGCATAAATCTTGAATTAGAGTCAACAGTTTGAATAGAGAACACCCACACTTGAAATATTAAAGTCTATCCCCGCGTGGGTTTGGGGTGTTTTAATGTGCGCACGTTAGTTAGTTAGTTTGTTTTGGTTTGGTTGGACCCAAGATAACTTTAGGACCTGACCAACATATTCGAATTAAACCCGGACAAAAGTCTTACCTTTTTTTTGTTCATGCATTTTGTCCCACGTCTACAAAAAATCAGACGAAAACAAATTTTCGATGTATGTTAGCTACCACATAACTAAATATAGCCAATAAACCATGTTTAAAGGTTAATTTTACTTTACAAAGGTACAAAATTCTGTCGAATCTGCGACACCATCCACTTAGCGGAAGTAGACGAACAAGCATTACTATAATATGGAAGACAGCGACTCAGATTGGTAGGAGGATGGTACTACAACTGAGGTGACGACACTGGCGATGTTCTATTGTTTTTAATTTATTTATTTATTTTTGATGGAAGAATGTGAAATTTCACGATGGTTGACATCATACTACGTATTTATTATTTTTTATTTTTTAATAATTTATTTAAAAAAGAAAAATCAAACAAAATGAAAACACTTTCATTTAAAATTTTAAGAGAAACAATGATTTACAACTTACAAATGCTGAGCAATTATATCATTTAGTTAAATATGGTCACTGAATGGAGTTAGCAATTGAACCACAGTAGGCATGAAAATACACAAAAGCCGCAGAATGACTTTTCCTTCTATTTATTGCAGGGTTATAGTGGCTTAAGTTGCCTGTTATTGCCATCAAGCAGACCTGTTGCATGAAACGACAGGACAGACAGCAAAAGTGAAATGCTGTTAACTGTCCAGTCAAAATGAGTAGAAGATACAAAAGCATTAGATACATAAAAATATGAAATGTTTGTTTTGAAACCATTTAAAATTGCTTTTGAGAATGTGTATTTTTCTTTAGTTCTTCTAATTACATAATGTATCTCGCACAACCAGCAAATGAGTTGTATATTATTTATTTTTTACATGCAAAATTATTAATATCGGCATCATGGATGTTCTAATAGTGATGTCCAGCTGCTGCTCTGTGGTTGAATTTCGAACCTGAGGCTTCAGTGTCCAAGTTGTTCCAAGAACTGCACTCTTGGAGAGCTCTGCTGTTTTTCCCAGAATCTGCTGGAGCAACTCTCCAGAGCATATTTTAACCTAAATAAGCAGAAGAGCCTTGTAAAAGGGTTCAAAACAGAAAAAGGCAGTGTAAAACATATTGAGGTCTTAATGAACAGCTACTACATTACAGACATGATGACAAAACCTTTATTAAACAATGCAGAAATTTACAAACATACAAACATTTACAGCTTTTGTTTACATTAAAAAAAAAGTGTCAACTCAGCCCAGTCCCAATAGTAAACAGTATCTGAAGACTACCAAACACAAATACACTCAAACACATGCACACACATGATATAGCCAAACGCTCTTTCATCCTCACCTAATCTTCTTCCCTTATTCGTTTCTTTACGTCTTGTTCGGGACATCAGATCAGGTTGAAGATGCTTTTCTAGAGATGACTATAAGCAGCCTACTTAAATACAAAAGGTCCGCGTTCTCCCATCAGCAGGAAATTGTCATTTTTAAATGAAATGTAAGAAGCAGTTGTGTACATGCATCATTCAGGAAAAAAGAAAAAGTGAAGTAAACCCTATCCAAAAATGTGTCAGAAAGTGTGACCCAGACTGCACATTCACAAGAATCGGCCCAAAAACTAAAACTTTTCAAATCAATATAGGCTAAAATCTAAACATAGCAGTTGCTCAAACTTGAGTCTATCAAAATTATTTCTGAGGGGTTTTCATGCCATAAATGGAGATACTTACATTAATGTATTTAATGTACAGGGTCAATGATGACATTAAATCAGGATCCTATTGAGGTGTTTGCATTTTAGTTTTGTGACACTTGTTGGGGCGTACAAGATGTCTGGTTTAGTTCGTCTCTGTGAACATAAGCATTTTTACATAGTGCAACACTTGTTTTTGCGCGTATGAGAGTCTTTGAAACGGAGTCTCTGCTTCGATCGATATTTCTCCAGGTAAGTTAGTTGTTTACTGTTGATGGCTCCACGCCGCTTCCTGAAACACACACAAACATATGTGGGAAATCAGTGTTAGTTATCAATAGTTATGACATATTATTAGTTTTACCTGTCAGTGTTTGTTTTTTGTTGGTTTTTTTTTTTTTGTGGTAAATCAGTGCATGTGTATTATGTGTATTTCTTCTTTACTTTGTTTCTGGTGTTGGATCTAATTTAAAGGTGGAATATGAAAGACTGCCACGGTAAACACTAGGTTTGTGTCAGAAATCACCCCCCTTGTATGGCACAAATCAGCTCGTGAGAATGAACTTACGGATATTTCTAATAGTATTTGTAACTGCTGTATTGATTGCATCATTGCTATTGCAACATGTGAAACTGATCACCACCAGCTAATGAGCTACAACTGCTGGTAACTAGTGACTTTTTACTTTTCTACTTTTTGTGATGCATTGTGGGACACATTGAGTGCACTATATCGACATGTCAAAGTTAGGGTCAGTGGGCCAAATCTGGCCTGTCACCTCATTTTATCTGGTCTGTTACAGGATGCAGTGATAATTATTATTACTATTATATCTCCTACAATACTGTTTCATTTTAATGTACGTTCAAGTTTAATCTACAATTTATTTTAACATTATTATATACAAGATGTTACATTGTGTGTAAATGTACTTACTGTCTGATGAGTTGAATGGCGTCTTCATACTTCATCCCGCTTTCTATTAGAGCCAAAGCGACCAGCACAGGAGCCCTATATGCAAATCAACCATCTGAATTATGGTGCAAGTGTTAAGATGACCTGATACTGATTTGAACCTTTTTAATTTTACTTTTGTCCTCATTTAAGGGATTTGTCAATCCAGTTGTCCTAAAATACTTGAGCACAATTGTGATGTTCTCTGTCGTATTCCATTCATTTCAAATGGTACGTTGTGAGTTTTTAGTTTGTTTTGTTTTTGTGTCTCTTACCTTCCCAGTCCAGCCACGCAGTGAACAGCCACACAACTTCCTGGATCTTCCTGAAACTTCTTCTTCAGAAGACTCAACCAATCATCAACAAGCTTGCTGGGTGGGGGGGCTCCATCATCAAAGGGCCAATCCTAAAAATGAAAAGAAGCCATACAATAACTCTTTTGTTCTGTAGATTTTGCAACAGGGTTACCACATTTTTTATGTAAATAAAGGGGAGTTATGCCCTTACAAATACGGTAATGCCATCTTTCTCGAGTGGAGTTTTGTCATAGGTGATGTCACAAACTCGCACCACAGTTGTGACGCCATATCGTCTCAAGTCCTAGAAGATACAATATGGACAAAAGATGATTTGAACAACAGATCTCACTTTGAGCATCTGAAACTATGCGAGGAGTACCACAATGTGCATTTGAGCATGCATGTCTTAATCATGGGGATCTTTGATCTTCAGCGAGCTCTGAAGAATCTTACCTCTTTGAAGGAACTGAGTGTGTTGTCCGTGGGGTTGTGTGTTATGAGGAATCTCATGTTCTTGTGGCTCAGTTCCACTGGCGCTGGACGGTTCATGGTGGCGAGCGTAAACTTTGACACCACAGGAGGACCTTTGACCTTTATAGGTTGACATAGATCTGTTAGTTAAAATTCGCTGTCAGAGAGAAATGTTGTGTGGATAAAGTAATAACGATGACAATGATCATGGTAATAAAATATATGCTATATTTGGAGCATCTGTTTTTTTTTATTTGTTTTACAATAATTCAGTGTTAAATAGGCATTTTTAAATGTGTCCAGTATTGCTAGTCTTCAGGTAGCAGGTCACTATTATGGCATAGACTCCTGTTAATGTGCTTAGTAAATATTAATCTGGAGCTAGCAGGCAGTTATTTTAGACAGAGACACCAAAGAAGTAGTTACAGCATGTTGCTCCTTGTAAAACCTCAAATGGTCCTTTTCACATATTTCTTCTTGTGCAGATTAAACAAGAAAATGCTGTGAAATGAAAAAAAAAAAAGTATCGGATATGTACCGTCGTCCTGAGTGTTGAGGGGAAAAAGCAGTTTACACCTTCAACAATTTATAGAATAATCAGACTTGGCAGGAAAGCAAACAAAGGAACTTCCAAAGATGTCAAAAGATCAATTAAACATGTAGTAAAATCCAATTATTGAAATGCAAAACCAAGAAAAGTTATCCATAGATTGTTTGTTTTGGTTTTTTGTTTTGCTTGCTTGACTGACATTTGACTGTCACATCTGCTAAGGTGGTACAGCTTACAACAGTGTCAACTTTTTTAAAATTACAGCAGGAACAGGAACCATTTGACTGTGTAAAATTCTTTGCATTTATATGTGCTGGTAGGTCTACAATATAGTAGCATCCCCCCACTCTGGCATACCTTATTCAAATGAGTGGGTCATCATCAGCTTGTCATCAAGGTCTGCACAAGTCTGTTAATGACACAGCCATGTCTATCTGGGTTGTGTTAAATCAGGGAAACATCTAAAACATCCAGGGCAGGGGTACTCGAGGACCGGGGATGGGAAGCACTGATCTAGTCTGATCAAAACAAAAATCAGATGTTGTATCCATCGCTGATTTTGCTTGAAGTATTTTACTGACACGTTGAAAATTATGAAATACCACTTCACTGTCAGGTCAGTGGCATTTTCTCTTGAAAACAGATTAATTGAGGAATAAACCTGAAAAAACATTGTAATTCACAATCCTAATAAAGACACTTTCCCCAAGGTGTAGGTGATAAACATTTTGGGTGATTTGAGTGATCTCACAACCTAGTAAATACATTTTTTTTTTTTTAAATGGTCACAAAGTTGTATTTTCACATTTTGGTTTCTACCCCCTTTTTTCTAAGGGGTCGCCACTGTGGAACGTTACAATCTGCATATTGATTTGACAACGCTTTTACTCTGGATGCCCTTCCTGATGCAACCCCGCAAGCACGTAGAGAAGAAAAGTCACCAAGTAAAAATGGATAAACAAATCTAAAGATCACTGTATGTGTAGTATTCTGACTGCATTAGCCTGCCTATTCATTTGACTGTACAGTTTTGAAGTTACAGGTTCACACTTCCCAACAGCATGTAATGCACATCAGGCCCATCCTCTACTATGTCACAATGTGACCAGTAATGATGGTTTTATGGAGGTCAGGATAGGTGTGTTGTATAAAATGCACAAAAACTCAAGTTCTACTGTCACCGAGAGGCATATTGTGTCCAGTGGTTTAAGCCTTTTCAATGCTTTTCATATGCATTGTCATAGATTACAGATTTTCTTATCTTTTTTTTTGTTCTATGTAAACTTTTATAGAAACATGTTTCATCCAGTGTTGGATTAATTAGTTCATCCATTTTCTATAACTGCAAGGGGTTGACTGGAGCCTATCCCAGCTGTCACCAAATAATAGGCATGGCACAGTCTGGACAGGTCACCGGTGCATCACAGACTTTATGCAACATTTTCAAGGAAAAATGTAACAATACACAGAAGACATAATGCTGTATATGTTCATGCAAGATGTAAAAATGCTCCTACTCCCCTTGAAAAAAGCAAACAAAAACATACCTCGCATTCAGAAACCTTTAAAAAGCACCACATAATCCTCTATCAAGCCACATGTTAGATGCCATAACACAGTAAGTGGAGTTTAAGTGTTGGTGCATCACTATATTTAGTTCAGATCTGGTGACCAGTCACCCCTCACCTTTAGCTCCAGCCGTAGTAGATAGCTGTTGTGTCTTCAGCTTAATTTTGAGCTCCAGGTGAGTCCAGACTTCCCGTCAGTTTCTAATGATATAATGTGTTTTACAAGTTCTGAGGTGTTGTCTGATTGGCTGCTATAGTCCAAGAGGCTAAAATGTATCAGCTCAGGGTTTATCTCTGTGATTGTCTTTCTTTGTCTTTCTCAGTCACTTTATCTTTCCTTTTCTTTCCTGTTAGCTGTTGATTTCGAGGCTCCACTTGTTACCCCATGAGCTGAAAGGTTTAGATGGCAAGGTTGTGTGGTCTTTCAGGGTTCATGGCCCAAGAGGAGCATGGCGCAGCCTCATCCCAGACCGGGTCTAGATGTGTTGAGCGTGGCAGTAGTCACCACTCTGCCGCACAAACTCCATCAACCAGCAGTTCTGCAACACAATACAAAACCCACACGCAAAGAGTGCAAATTTAAAAAATGATCAAGAAAAGATTATAGATAAAAGTTTCATAAAACTGACTACAAAAAAACAGATAAATACACTCACGATGGCCCACAAACATTAACAAGGGGAGCAAGGTTGAGGTAAAGGTTGTTGACCAGAATAATTCACCTGCATATTTTCATAGTACGTTAAATTAACAAGGTTCAATCTGCCATATAGTGTGATCTATTGTAACACTCAACATCACTGATATTTACACAAACAAGCAGGACCAAACTGAGAAATCCACTCAATATCAGTCCAATTTTGTCCAAATGAAAACTGAGAACAAAACTGAAACAGTAGTTGTTTATGGTATATTTAACTGCAGCTCAACAGAGATAAAACAACAAGACGTTGACAGCTGGGGATTGGTGGGAGACGTTTTACCTTTTAAAATGACTCATTTTTAATAGATATGTTACATTTATTGCATACATTTTTGCATGGGGATGACGCAAACGTAGTTTATTCTGTGCACAGCGGCATCGTCTACACGCAAACTTCTAGAAATGACACTGTTAATTGTTTTAAGGACCCACAATGAGGCATTATAGCAGGAAAAGCTTTAGATAAAGTGCCTCATAAACACTTAGTTTTCTGACTTACAGTATAGATTTTATATGTCTAATGACACATAATGAGATTGAGGACTTTATGGGCCGAAGGTGTTATATGACTTTATGACCAGGTAAAGCTTGTGGGTAATCTGTGGTAACCTTCAACACGCAGACTCACTTTCCCTCTTCCAGCAGACTGTAGTCTGAACCAGGTTGTTGACAATCTATAATTAGGATTTTACGCAGTGTTGCCAATAATCAGAATAGGCTTTCCTTATTTTACACTTAGGCCGTTCAAAATGCTTAAAATAACAACAACATTTATATAACTTGAATCTTCACCTATGCATGAAAAAAGATTTCAGGATAAAAACAAATTTAAAGCAACACAGGCAGAACAGTCATGAATGAGGCCATGAAACATCATAAGTACTAGAGTCATATTATGCAGTTGTCAGATGTCTTATAAAGAGCAACTTCAAATAACAGCACCCCACAAAGCTCCTACGAACACATGGAAAACGACGCGACGGTCTTTAATCTAATTCCAGTGAAGACCCTAAAGCCAACTTTCACTTTTATCTTAACATACAGTTTGTCACAGTCTCACAGGACACCATGATGTTAAAAATTACCTTCAAGATCATTTTAAAGCCTTCTTATGGAAGGAAATTTAAAGCAGACTGAGACGCAGTGAGCTTAACATCATGCAATGTTTAGTAGTAGCCTCAAATAGGAAAAATCCCAACCCTTTAACCTCTACTGACTACCAGTTAAACTTTCAAAGAGGAGCGTTAATGATAGTCGGTTACTGTAAAAGAAGCCATGGTAAACGCCTGACTTTGAGTTGTTTCCGCCTGCCTAAGCTTCTCTCTTACCTCTTGGCTGGTGAACAGGGAAATCCAAAAGGCACTGAGTGGCAATTACAGCAAAGTCCTGCAGAAGCAGCAGCCGCACAAGAGTTTCAGTGCTCATATACAACCAGCTGACTGCCTGTTATAGTAAACCTTCATAGACACTAAATACCTACAGCTGTATTTATAGCTCTATCTATACTAGTGGCTGATTCTGTGACACATCAATTCTTTGTGGTCACTACTGCCTCTGGTGCTCGTACACTTTGTCTTCCTGCTCTCAGCCAGTTCCAGAGAAGTTCTTTAACTGGCTTGATTACAATCTCTGGCAGCACTATAAATGCTGATTGAAATTCTCTGTAATTCTCTGTTGTCCTCATCTTTCAAATCCAGTTAAAGTTGCAGAACCTGTTGCCAAAGGGAACCACACTTCTGGCACTGTGATGGCATCAGGAAAAAAGACAACACTGACAAAACAAACAGTAACTTTTATGTGTTTTTGAGCTTACCGCTTAGCTCTCTGGTATCTCCTCCAAACCTTGAATAGATTTCAGTTCTTCTGGTTCTCTGCCAGAGTAAAAATCCACCTGCTTTTAGTCATTTTCTTGCAGCAAGTAGCTGGAGGATTTATTGGTCCAACAGCAGAGAAGGGAATCCTTCTGCAGCAACCTGTGGATCTGTCCTACTACAACATTAAACTATTCACGTCCCTGCGTCCATCCTGGGGTGTTTAGTAATCACCTCAATGAGCTGCATGTGCCAATTTGTAGCTCCTGTCCTCTAGCAGTGCAACGCACTGGGCTGGGGATCTGCCGTGAGCTGGTCTAATCAGGCTGAGCAGCCATCTGACCCTGACACTCCTGTCACCACCAGAACACTCTAGAGTTAATGCTCTTAGAAAGAGAAGAGCCTCATTCCTCCCTCGTCATCCTCCTCCTCATACTCCTCTTCTTCACCCTCTTCAGCTGCTCTACTCTTTTATGCCTCCCCTTGTCTTGCAGTGAAGAAAAGGTGCTGTTCTCCCCCTCTCTGCTCCTCACCCTTGAAAAGGCCAACGATTACATGCTCCACGGTCTTACATACAGTACAGAACCCAGAACAAATGAGGAGCTGTGCTTTCAGTTCACGTCCCTCTCAACTATAACTTCACAAATTTGCAAAACAATTGGTCTCATGAATATTTGTTGCAGTAACACATTGACTGGACCCACTCTTGTTTTCCTATCTCTCCCTCCCTTTCCCTTCCCTGAATCTAAAAATATAGAGTCCTTTGAGCTACCAGACAGATTGGACAAGTGAACCCGTAGTCTCAGTTAATGGAATTAACTTTCCCTTACTAACACAATAGTCTAGTGAGGGACTAAGGGACCTGTTGAGGTACCACCCATAGGTCAATATCTAGTTGGTCTAATAAATGAATGGATATATGCGTACGGAGAGTCACGCAGTATTCATACCAGGCATAAGGCTTTTACAATAATAGGGCCTCACCTCACTATCAGTGGCTTGGAGTGGAAGCTAACATACCAGCATGACTGTTCGCCCAGTAACAAGGACTGGAAACCACCCCCAACCGATGTCAAATAACTGGAAGTCTTTCCAGTTCATCACATTAAAATGTAAATGTTGATGAGCATGTCTTCTGCTTCAAGAAATTGTTGGTGTGAATGATTTCTTAGAGGTCGAGCTGTTTTTGATGCACTATGGTGACAAGTATTTGGCTACTGTGCGATGGTCCGGTGTTGTGCCACTTTTGACATTCATTACTTCGGCCAGTCACCTTTTCTATCCTAGATAACGTGTTTAAATATAGCCACACGTGGGGAGTAGATAAATCCAGTCACATAGTGAAACTATGGCTGTTAAACACCTTCAGAAGTGAGACGATAAAGAAAAAAAAAAGTTCTTAATTGAGAACTTCACTAAGCAGGGGTCACTTTTGTTACCACATACTACATGCTATACATATTAAATAATATGTATTAGGTTTGTAATATGGATTTAATTTCCCTTCAGGGATTAATAAAGTATTTTTATACATTTTGAAATTGAATTGAATGTACTGCCTACTGTGGTCATTGTTATCATGTTGCACAGCACTGTAACGTTGATGTCATTTGTAATATTTTACAGTTTTGCTCCAAGTTTGGAAAGTAAAAGTAAAAAACACTGGACTGCCACTGCGTTTCTCTCTCTCTCTCGCTCTCTCTCTCTCTCGCTCGTGACTGTGGATTGTTGCGGTATGTGCAGCATGCGAGGTCCACTGTTTAGCTGCATAACAGAAAATTAGAGAGAATTTTGGTAAAATCACCAGGTTCAAAAACAGCTATAGATATAAACATATATGAGCTACAACTCCCTCAGTTCTTGTTTGGGGGATACTTCCTGTTTCTTCCTACAAAATGCCTCCAATTGTGTATGATGTCTTAGATTCAAAGCATTTATGGGGTCTAACAAAACATTTTAAATATTGTGAGGTCTGTGACAAATCCCTCATAAAAGCCACTCAGGTGCGCTACACTTACATTACATCTTGAGTTGTATCTAAGATCAATATCATCTCCTCCTATTTTCATAAAAAACTTCAAAAAAAATCATATTTAATTTAATCTGATAATTTCTCAACTATTTAGATGTTACCTGGAACTGCTGACTGTGCAGCCGAGCTACTCTTATGCTTAAAAGATGTTCTTTTTTATAAAATAAGGCATTCTTTTTCCTCCACAGATCGAGTTGATCATTCATTTTTAGTTCCATGAAGGTCTTTTTCAGCTTTTTTTATTCCACAACACGTTAACAGAATGCATCAGGCTTGTTTAGATGTTAGTTTGCAGATTTCTGGTGAAACCTTTTGAGGTAAAGTTTGCTTCAAACATCTCTTTTGTGAAGATGTTATTTAAGTGCAGTTGCATGGTCAGTGCACCGCCACTCCGGACAACATATGTTGTAATCAGAGGTTGTCATTTGCTTTAGAAGTAGTCCAATGAATTGTTATCTTAAACATTTCTTGGCACTCCAGACCAGAACTTCACCTCTGACATTCATATTCAATGCTGTTTCTTTAGTTCATTGTAAATCAAGGCAACAAAAACTTTACAATACTTTTCTTTCTTCTTTTAACATCCTCTTGCTCTACAGGTAAGACTTTTGAGTCTAAAGCAGTTGTGAGGAGGAACCCATGACTCCTGACTGTTGGTTGGAACTACAGTAGATTTGTTTAAAAAAAAAAAAACTCTTGTAAACACAGCTAACATCCAGTTAGTCAGTTGTAACTTGGCAGGTTTGTATCATTGTTTTTTATCACTATTATTACTTTAATGAGCCCTGGCTATGTCCTCTCTCCAAGTTTACATTGAAAAACAAGTATTAAGTGTTAAGGGAATGTTAAGCAAGCTTTTAAGCCTTATTTTCACAAACCAAACCCTGCTGTTTGCTTTGGTCACAGATTAATTGAAATATATTATGGCAACTATTGGTGGTAACTCTTTATGCTAAAAATTTAAACCAATTAGTTAAAAATGAATGTACTTTTTATTTTTTTGTCATAAATAGTGCCAGATGCAGTAGCTGAAAAGAGCACAGCACCAGGTGAAAAATATTTTAATGTTTCATGAGTGTTTTTCTTAATTAGTCCTCGCACTCTTGAATAAATGTTGTTGTTGTACTGGAACCTTCTTGGTAAGTTATTCTTGGTCTTAAGCAGTGAGAAGCTCTATTTAAACCTCCCTCTGCCTTTGTATAGTAGCTCTAATCTGGCTCAGGAGCTTCTGGTCTCACGCTTGTATTTAAGGTACATGAATAGAAACATTCACTGTAATGAAAAAAAAATAGAGCTGAGGAAGTCTTTTTAACACAATTTCATGTGACTATAACCCCTCTGCATTTATATATGTAATTTGCAGTAAATAACCCATGTGATTATGCAAAGTACTCAGAAATTCACCTTCTCGTTGCGTACTTCACGATTTGTTTGTTTGAGACTCCTTCTCTGAAGACGAATGACTGAAATGAGTGCAGACAAGCACCACTTACACCAATTAGCGATTTTAAGGTATAAAATTACGCAGTGCGTCCCCTTGTCTAGATAAGTTTGTAATTCTGGTCAACAGGCACGCCACTTGCGCAGCTGTGTGAAATACTGTGTAATTCCTGAAGCAACTCGGAAGAAACTGGATACGAAAAGGATGCATAGTTTTCTCAGTAAGTTATAGCTTTTAAACTGTGAGCTGTATCAGACACGGCAAGTGTTAATGAGTTCCACACCTCGTTAGATTTCAGATTGAAGTTATGTTAATATTTTCACATTCGGCTGGATTATCTGGATAAACAAATGATCGGGTGTGCAAACATTACTCTATGTTGTATATCAGTATACTTTGCTATCTTACTGTATCATTTTCTCTTTTACTTTAAATATTTCAATAAAATGTGGAAAAAATGAAGTTGGGGTGATTTACCACGTAAAATGTAAATAAAATAAATAGTTTGTTTAAAAAGATTATGAGGTTCAGAGTTTATTGGCTCATTCACGCCTCCTCTGGCACAAATAGACAACCACGTATCTGTGACTTTTAGAGCGAAATGCATTTACTTTCCTCCTGGAAAACTCCAACTAGTCTTGACTAAAACTAGTGATGAAGCAAATCTCAGCCTTCACCCTGACCTTAAAACATCTCCACCACTCAAGATTTGATCCTTTAGGTCACATGATCCTTCATGAGGAAGACACATACCCATAATGTGACTCTGTAAACAGATTTCAGTCCCCACAACGTAAGAAATACCTGAAGCACGCAGGCAGGCTCACATACACATGTACCAAAAGCAAATACACACTCGCCCACATACACACACGCACACACAGAGTCAAGCATGTGGCAAGCAGCAGCAGCTGCTGTGTTTATAATTAGTGTTTTGAAAGCTTGCTGCCAGACAGCAGGACTTTCACCTGCACACCCAGGACGTATTATAACAACAGTTGTGAGCTTGAAAGTACTTATTTTATATGTCAGAATATCTGCACCGTTCTAGATGCATGGCTTTGGTGCCCTGACGCAAATAAATGTTAAAAAAAAAAAAAAAAAAAAAAAAAAAAAGATGGGCATCTCAACAATCACTTCACCATATGCTTCTCTCCTTCTTGAGCTCACTTTCCATCTCACTATTTATCACTTCTGTTTTGGAGCAGACATACCCACATGGGATTATCAAGAGAAATACAAATCCCAGTAACTAAATATACTGATGGGAAATATACATAAAAGATAAATTAAAAATAAAAAGAAAATTAACAAACACAAATAATGGAAGAATTATATGGTCATTTATCTGGTTTTTTCTCTTATGGCAGACAACAAGCAATACAAAACAACCTACATTGGCTCCATGGAGTCACGTGACAAGCCACATGGGGAAAGTTGACAGAAAACTCCATCTAGTGGACTACTGGGAAATGAGTGGTCAGTTTGCGTTGTGAAACGTGTCTGATACCTGACCAGGCATCTTCTGCAAACCACATTAAGGTGAAGCTACTAGTCAGCTTCAGCAGGACACACAGGCGCTCTGTTAAATAGATATGTTCACTTCTTGATTTGTTTTTAATCCATTTATTATTTTGATTTCAAACTTTGATAAGTGTGACTGACATGACCTTCATTATTTGGTACCAAATAAAGGTTCAGCTTCGGGGCATTATTTAATACATCTTACTGTATATTAAGGCTGTGTATACATGTGGGTATATGTGTCACAATCATCATTCAGTAACCCCTCAAGGTGAGCATATTTGAATATAAATAATATAAATATTAATAACTATTTAAAATGATTTTCATATGAACTTTTCTTTTAGGTGACAGTTCTGTTTAAATGTGTTTGATAAGTTGTATTGCTTCCACATTATAATATCTACAGACATTAAAATTCAAACACATTTATTGAACCAAATTTTAAGAAAAAAGAAAAATACTTTGACCGATGTTGCTGTATTAAAATGTTTTGAGAAGATAATCAAATTAACCTTTTCGGAACATGACACATCCTCCTAGAATATGGGACAGTAGTTAATGGCCAAATAGGTTTGCAGGCCAGAGCTCAGTCAGGGTTCATACGATGCTATAGAGTCCTCAGAATGACGTGAAGCTGAGTAAGACCCATCTGCTGCCCGTTGCTCTTCAGCTATCTCGTAAGTGGATTAAACCTGCTGCACACACAGCTCTCTTCCACCTCTGCGTGCATGGCCCAGGCAGCGGTAGCAACGCGCTTTTATTAAGTTGGTCCAAGTGCAGTCTGTTGTGTTTCCACTCAGACAGCTGCTACTGTCTGCACTGTAAGCCAGCCGCCATGCCCTACTTCCTCTCTTGACATGTTTTGAGTTATCATTCAAACTAAAATCTTTCTTTTTGAGAAAAGTTTACTTGAAACATATGCAGTAGCTGCAGAATTTGCAGTGATTTGATATAAATGGGTATAAATGAATGTATAAATGATTTTTGATTTTTATATATATATATATATATATATATATATATATATATATATATATATATATATATATATATATATATATATATATATATATATATATATATATATATATATATATAAGCCTGTGACCTTTAAAACTAACACACTTCCTTTCTTATATAATCATCAAATTAACAAGTATTACTCAGGCAGTTGATAGTTTCTGAGTTGATTTCAAATGTGACATTTATGTCTGGACCTGTGACTCCAACACATAAAAAAATGCCCTCCTGAGGCTGCAAAAACAAAATATATCAATAGTACAGCAGGTCATATAATATAAAAGCCCAAACATCAACAGAACACAGCAAAGGTGTATGATGGTCAGAGGAAAACTCTGTGAGCAACAATTAGCCTAGTGAATGAAACTTTCCAGGAGGAAAACATATCATTATTCAGGGCTGAAACACACAGAATTAATCCTTATCCATCTTTATTCATTTTTATTTTAACTAAATAATAAATATTATAGTTTATTCTTTATTTAACTATGCATTCATTCATTACCTATATCTATATATCTATACTATTCCCATTTAGGGGTCTACTGGAGACTATCCCAGCTCTCTTTATTGGAGAGGTTGCCAGTCCATCACATATATGAACAAACAAACACACACATTCACTCCTGTGGGCAATATGGACTCACCAATTAACATTGATTTACTTTTTATTTGTTTATTTATTTTGCTTGTGTCTCATAAAAAGGACACTTTTAGCCTCCATAAAGATAGAAGCCAAAAGATATTCAAAGAATTAAGCCATATTCTATTTTTCAAGCACCAGATTTCCTGCTGAGGGGGTCACACTAGTTTAATCTTAACCTTTAAACTGCTATGAAATGTATTGAGGTTAAAGTAAAAGAAAATGAAGCTTCACAGTATTGGCTAATGCATCCTCAAGTTAAGGTTTGTAAATTGTTGAAGGATATTAGACACGTTTTTGGGGTTGTTGTTTTTTTTTTTTTGTGGAGTCATAAGCTACCAGAGTTCATTTTAACTGTCATGCCTTGTATAAGCCACATGTGGGTGCAAAGCTCAATATGCAAAAATATCTCACATCAACGTGAGCCTCGCAGTTAATGAACTACACGGAGCAGCCTGCTTTCTGTAAAGACCAGATGTCCTATGGGATTAAGGAGCTGACCTGCTCATGGCCCTTCCTGACCATGTTGTGAATTTGGTGATCACAACACAAAAATAAGAAATAGCCTTGAAAATTTAATTTTCCTCAGCATTTATGCAAGACCTTCGATTGTTTTAGGTACGTTTCTGGTTTAATGAACATAACCAAATTTTTAGAAAATAGAAATAAATGAAAAAAAGACCAAAAAAGACCAAGACAAAAAAAAAATCTTGGAAGGAAACGATAAAATGATCTGCATCCAATATGTGTTGTTTTTTAGGTTCTGCACTGTTAACTTCATATGGCTGTTTTAATTTTGCAGTGTCAATGTTGATTCCTTGCAAATAAAAAAGAAAAAGAATTCTGTGTCATTTGTGAGGCAACAGAGCAGCTCGAGGTCAGATTAAAGAAGAAAAGTCCAGTTGGCCACGCCTGAGCCCGGCTGGCGTTAAGGCTTAGAAACAGATCAGTGACTGAGGATATATAAAGCAGCTCAAACATATAGTCCGTCACAGGCATCCCAAACGGCTTTCCCACGCTGTCTGACTGAAGAGCAGTCCGGAAATACGGATTAGAAGAAAACCGCATCTTAAAATTCTATTTACTTTACATTGCTTTTTACATCTAGTAGATCTACTCTCAAGCAGCAGCCATGGTTCTGGAGGAGAACGACTATGACACTGTCTTTGAGCCCCACATTACTGTAAGTATGACAGAATATTTAAGTTAACCTGTTACTAGATCCATGGTCATATCAGAAATTTTAGTGACAATAGATCACTTTGGCCAGTTTTTTTTATTTTTTTTTTTTATTTTAAAGATAGATTTTAGTAAACACAAGTGAACAAGCTGGTCATGATAACATCCATTTTGGCTTTAAAGCGTTAATTATTTTTGTTATTCTTCTACTGCATAGCAGCTCATACATAAGTAACTTTGCTCTGCCATGCGTTGCATATCTGCAGCTGTGATGCAGGTCTGTGTTGTCTGAAAGACGGCGTGTCTTTTTGTGTTTCAGGAAGAGCATGTGGAGACTCACTATGGGGACGTCCACTGCATCATGGTAGGGACTCCGAGGGCCAACCGCCCTGCCATCCTGACCTTCCATGATGTCGGACTGAACCGTAAGTCCTGGCTCCTAACACCAGCAAACCAGTGTTTGTAACGTTTACATCCTGCAAGGATACGTGTTATACCAAACCAACAATATCAGATCAACTTAAACTAAACTTTGGGTATCTGATGTCTTTTGACTAGATCAGATTAGATAAATGATTTTTATTTTGATATTTGCTTGCCTGAGGAAAGGCAGCTTATTGCCTTATTGTGTGAAACTTTAGGTTTAGTCTATGACTGAATCAAAGCTCCTACTCGTTTACCTGAGCTTTTTATTTATAGATTAATTCAAACTTCCTCTGCATACTGAATAAGTTTCCCAATTAATTGAAAATGAATACTAATCTGGTGTCATTTCTGCTTTCTCTCACCAGACAAGTCTTGCTTTGAGACTCTGTTCAATCATGAAGACGTGCAGGAAATCGTTAGACATTTACCGGTCTGTCATGTTGAAGCACCGGGACAACACGAGGGAGCCAAGACTCTGCCTGCTGTGTGAGTAAAGGATTCTTATTGTTGTCAGTTTCTTTTTCCACAGACGCTATCATTTCATAATGCAAATTTCATTCCTTTCTAAATTGTAAATTAGTTTAACAAGAGCTGCAAAACTACTTATTGCTGGATCCGATTTCAGCTGCATATTAATTTGTCTTCTGACACCTCAGGTATAGCTATCCTTCCATGGACCAGCTCTCTGAAGCGGTGCCTGCTGTCCTCAAACACTTTGGGTAAGACAGACTTGTCACTCCACAAGTTTTACTGAAGACATCTGACACCAAAGCCTTTTAGAAGAGCATTCCTTTACAGTAATGTTTGAGTAACTAACAGTTTGACCGTGTGTTTTACAGCCTGCGCAGCGTGATCGGCCTGGGAGTTGGAGCAGGGGCATACATCTTGGCTAAATTTGCTGTGAGTTTAAATCTTTTTTCCAAATCCAATTAAAAGTTAAGAAGCTGCAGACACTTACTGTGCACTTACACGTGGAAAAAAAGATCCTAACTTGGTTTTGGCACTTGTCGGTGTATCTGGGCATAGAAATACAATTAGATATGACCTCATTCTTGGAGAGGAGATGACTAATCCACTGATAAAAAGTCTCTGTGGCTTCTAACGGGCATCTTACTTACATATAGGTAATTTACTTGTGGATATGAATAGAAAGTGCAAATACTGTGTAACAGTTTGGTGTGGATATTATTATACTTCTTGGTGGCAAAAGAAAATATTCTAACATGAGAAAATGTCTTAAGTGTGAAAACAAACATAACAAATTCCTCATCTATTCTCTGTGTATGTAGCTGAATCACCCCGATTTGGTGGATGGATTGGTTCTGATCAATATTAACCCAAATGCTGAAGGCATTATGGATACAGTTGCAAGCAAGGTAAGCAATATTTGTGTAGACACCACTCCTCTACAGGAGGATTTCTATCGATGCAAACATGTGGGACTGACTTACGACCATGAAACTTAAAAAGATCATAATATCATTTAGAGGGTCCACAAGTAAAAGTTCACTTACTTTACTGATCAAATGGTATATTTTTTTTACTAGTTTTACATATTGCTTCAATAGCTTTTGTCAACTCTTGTTTAAAATTATAAACTTTTATTCTTCCAAAGGTGATCAGCAGAGGCGCATTCATTGTGCAAAATGCAGATGTTATGCAGATGCCTTACAGAGTAGTTTATCTAAGAAAGGAAAGACAAGTCAGAACTTCAATTTTTTTTTGTCTAGCAATTTTTTCTTTGGGAGAGAGTACAAATGACTTTTTTCTGGACTTTTGACTTAAAAACTTTGCAAATCTTTTAAATGGACTTGAAGGAAAAGGAACGATCTCACTCAAAGCAAGAATGTACCTCTTTAACAGTTACAACCCCCTATACTGCTGGATAATGTTCAGATTAAGACTCATTCACGTGGTTTAGTTGCCTTATGAATGTTTGGGTATTCTTGCATTTTTGGCAGTGTTTTCATTTTCCATGACTGTTATTTTATAACCAGACCAGCATATGCTGGTACATTACAGGAGGTACCAGAATGCAGCTTAATGTTGTGGGACTGTTTGTTTTATAGATTACCGATTGGACCCATACTCTCCCAGATAAAGTCATTACACACTTGTTTGGAAAGGTAAGTGATATGGGACACTCCACAAGGGTTGGCTTTAGTTACCATGACTGAGGAAAACAGTGCTTCTCAATAAGATCAAGTGATTTGATGAGATTTTTTTTTATTAAAAAGGTGGGGATGACGTAAGTTAGCGCAGTATACAGTCTCTCTGCTTTACCTTAATGACAGGATGAGATCCAGACAAACCATGACCTTGTGGCTACATATCGTCACTACATCACAACAACGATGAACCAGCCCAATGTGACTCAGTTCTTCCGCTCCTACAACAACCGTGGCGCTCTGGAGGTGGAGAGACCTGTTCCTGGAGGGAACATCAATGCCAGGACCCTCAAGTGAGTAAATCCACTAATGCTGTGCAATTCATACGCTTGCACATTTGCAAAAGGTCTTGTTAGATCCAATCAGTTTAACCCTTCTGCATAATTCACCTCTCTGGGGGTTTGCATTGCAGGTGCTCCTCTCTCCTTGTTGTGGGAGATAATTCTCCAGTTGTGGAAGCTGTGGTTGACTGCAACTCTAAGCTCAACCCCAACAAGACCACACTGCTCAAGGTGACTGTCCAAAACAAAAAGAGTTTTGGAATGACACACATATTTCATGTATAATCATTGTATTAGGAAATGTAAAACTTTGTGACTGTTATGTTTTAAATACTGACCAGTGATTTTTTTTTAAATCAAATTGTACTTAAGCAAAACAGTTATTGTGCCTTACGGTCCGTTTGTTGTCTTGCAGATGGCAGACTGTGGAGGACTTCCTCAGGTGGATCAGGTATGATGGGAAACTCTAGAAATACCAATAGTAAAGTTTGATCTTGACTGGTTCCAAATGTATTTAATGCATTTCACTTTTTCTTCCATAGCCGGCCAAGGTGATCGAAGCCCTTAAATACTTTATCCAGGGTTTGGGATACTGTAAGTTAACACAACTTACTTCCAACTTAAATTTTTGATTCATAATCTCAGAGTTTTATATTTCAAATGCCTTCTCAGTTCCCTCCCTGTTTGTTACAAAGTACTGTTAAAGATCAAATAAATGTTGACAACACAAACATTTTGGATAAATCAGAATGAAACACCATTAAGCATGATGATGCATATTGTTTAAATAAATAAATAAATCCCTTTTTTTTCCCCAGTGTCCAGTGCCAGTATGACCAAACTCCGCTCACGGACAACCTCCAGCTCCAGCGTTACATCTTTTGATGGCTCTCGGAGCCGCTCGCACACCAACGAGCTGCAGCGTGGCCTAACACACTCGCACGGTACCGAGGAAAAGCGTGGCCGCACAAACACTGACGTCTCCATGGAGAGTGTTTCCATTGTTAGCCAGAGCCTCTCAAAGACCACTGAAGTGGCATGCTAGACCACATACAGCTATTTGTTTCTTGCACTTAATTCAAATTATGCCTCATTTTATCCTCGCTTTTCCTTCTCTAACCAATTTCCAGTAATTCATTGACTGTATTCCCTTTGATCTTGTCTGAAAAGCCGCAGTTAATGAGACTTTCTTTCATAGTTCCCTACTACCTCTAATTTTCACTGTGTCTTTTCGCATCCATTGATGTCCTCCCTCCCATTACAAAACGGCTTCCACATATACGCAGGCTTCCTTATTCTCTTCTGTTTCTTTCTTAGCTAAATAAGTAGAGGGGGGCATCAGAAAGAATTACAACTAATCCTCAAAAAACTTAACCTATCCTGTGTTTATGTAAAACTAGGAAATTTTATGAACGATGTTTAATTTTATTGTAATACATACTGTGACCAGTGCATGTTCATAACTGTAGGAATGAGTGTGATACTGTGCAGCTGTAACAGCTATGCATTATTAACTGCAGGAATGTGTTATGGGAAGCTAATGTAGTTCACAAATTGCTTTGAAATTTGTGTGCAAAATAAAGGTATGTTATCACACAAGTAAGGTTGTTTCCATTCATTTAATAATCACAGCATTTTATGTTTTTCAATCATGTCAACTATAAATTACTGCAAATACAAGCAGAATCACAGCAGTCTATCAAAACTAACTAATGTAAGCTTACTACAGACTTATAAAAGCATTGAACGTGGCTCTTAACTCTGTGTTGACCCCTAATTCCTCTAATAATTTGCATGTTTCTCTCATTATGGGTAATTCCACAGATCTCAGTGTCTGTTTAAAGCTCATGTGAAAATAATTAAAAAGAAATGTAATTTTCTTTTTGATAACATGTCTCTCATTGTGTCTCTTGAAATATCATTGGCTGGATATTCAGCTAAAGGTTTGTTGATAGAATGATTTTTAACTTGTTGGATGCATCTCTGGTTTGGGGGGTGATTGAATGTCTGGTGATGTGGTGCAATGAGAGCAACCAGCACCTCAGCACCTCAGGGACCGTGTAATTGGTTGTGTTCTTCAGGAAGCATCATCTAAGTCTATCACCCTGTGTCACTTTCAGTGGCCTCTGTAGAGTCCTTCGGCTTCATAGGCTCATCATCACCTGAGGTCCTGGGTGATTATGATTAGGATTTTTAGCTTTTATTAGCATAACACACTTGAATTAAAAAAAAAAAAAAAAGGTGAGTGCTCAATTTGTGCTGCAGGTAATGTGAGTGCCAGGATTTAACAAGCACTCTGATAAGTGTTTTTAATTTGCCATTGAGAATCTGACACTACTGTCAGAAAACACCCTTTAATAAGCTCAGTGCTCCTTAAGAAATACAAATGCATTTGATTAAAAATTATGAATTATTATTTTATCGTTCCAAAAGCATTTCTGTACATTTCTGCAGCAATTCAGACTGGCGTACTACATATGTAGTTATTGAAAAATCTCAGTTGTGCATTAGCACTGTTTTTGTCTTTTTCTTTATTTATTTAGATAGATAGATAGATAGATAGATAGATAGATAGATAGATAGATAGATAGATAGATAGATAGATAGATAGATAGATAGATAGATAGATAGATAGATAGATAGATAGATAGATAGATAGATAGATAGATAGATAGATAGATAGATAGTACTTCTTCACAATGACCACTAGAGGGAGTAATACTACCATCTGTTGGTAGCTGCTGAACTGCAGGTTAAGTAGAAAACAATCAAAACAATTTGTTCCATTTTAAATGCATTTAAATAATAATCTTTCTTTTAAAAACGTTTGATGTCAAAATAAGAGGCCAACAGGAAGAGAGAGAGAGAGAGAGAGAGAGAGAGAGAGAGAGAGAGAGAGAGAGAGAGAGAGAGAGAGAGAGAGAGTGAGAGAAACAAAACAAAAACAATGCTAGTCTTTGGCAAATAAACCTGGGAGTCAGAAGCCAAGACCGTTCAAAGTAGCTTAATAGTAGTATGTAGTAGTAGGTATAATTAAGTTTGTATTTTCATATCTGGCACTAACATTATAACTGTATATATATATGACTTCTCAAGTCAGAAAAAAATATGTCTATAAAAAAGAAGAATGTACAGATGATTGACGAAACTAATATATGATTTGCTATTATTATTAAAACAAGCTCTATTACACATGTTAAAGTTTAGTATAAGATGGCTATTCTAAATTTTAGTCTAATGTATAAGACATTTTTACTCTAACCATAGAACTCCTGCCCCATCAGCCGTATGGCTGCCATGTAAATGTGGCCCAACATTATGTAATCATACATAATGGGTTTGAATCCATCAAAGTCTAACCCTCCCTCGCACCATCATTTGCATGACACTGCCATGCGTATAAAAACAATTTCTGAATCGACTGTGTGTGTCTGCATGAATTTATTTATGTATGGAAATTATCTGCATGTATGAATGTAGGTGACGTGTAGGTGGTCGCGCTCGTGTCGGCCCGTTAGTAGATGGATTGTTTTAGGCTTGACTGCGAGACAAACAGCTACAATACTGATCCAAGACAACATAATGACACAGATCTTCAAAGTCATTTTGTTTGTGTGCATGTGTGAGTGTGTGTTTTGGGTCCATTTTTATTTGAAAGCCTCTTTTGTTTCGCTTGCATTACAGTATTGTAATGAATAATTTATGACAGGAATCTCTTAAAATTTCATCTAAACATGGGACCTCAGCTCTCACTTGGCACTGGATTCTCACAGTATGCTTATTGTCCTTTAATTTCATGGTGCTCCAATGTTACTGCATAACAACAAAGCAGAAATCCTAAAATCCTAAAGGCACAACACCATTTCAAAAAGAGCAAACTATCCATCATCTATACTTGCTTATTCCTATTCATGGTCATGGGGGCTCTTCTGCAGCATATCCCAGCTCTTATTGAGTGAACACACCGAAGAGGTCACCTGTCCATTGCAGGGCCACATATAGACAAACAACCACACACGCTTACACTCACTCCTATGAGAATCACCAATTGACCTGACAGGGATGTTTTTTTGTTTGTTTGTTTGTTTGTTTTTTGTGGACTGAGGAAACCAGAGAAAACCCATGCAAACACAGTGAGAGGATGCAAACCCCCCCCCACACAGACTCCTCCCAGGTGGAAAAACCAGCAACCTTCTCCTGGTGAGGCAACAGTGCCAACCACTAAGCCACCGTCAGCCACTGACAGCAAACGTGTCCAAAAAGAACAGAAAAGCAAAACTAAACAAACTTATTTATATTTTGTTGATGTTTTAGCTGAACAGAAATGGTGTTGTCTCAAAACTTGTCTTCCCGAAAATGCAATTGCATTGTTTTCAACTTTGGTGTTATTTAGCTTCAGAAATGTCCTGTCTGTCTCCAGAAATGCTCTTCTGGGCCAAAATAATGTTCTAATTTACTTCTTATGTTACCTTTATCTAATATATCTATATATATCTATATATATATATATATATATATATATATATATATATATATATATATATATATATATATATATATATATATATATATATATATATATATATATAAAGGTATTTCTGTCAGTCAGTGTATTAAACGGAGCTGTCACGAAATGTCCTATATTAACCCCATTACAGCCTCCTACATAGTCTGAGGCAGTTCATTTCTGTTAATGTTTATAATGTTATAAACTTACACCACAGAAACTATCAGCTTTCATACAAAATCCTATCGGGACCCTTCTTGTGTGATTAGTGGACACGTAGGGCCTCTGCGCCGCTGCCACCGAGTCCTGCCAGCTGCAGCCATGTTGGAATAAAAAAAATCCAGCTCCTCCAGCAGCGGCAGCAGCGGCGGGGCGAGCAGCTAACGTCAGTGGACTCCGGCGGCCGGCCACGGCGCTGTTCTGGAGAACTACCGACAGGCACGGGGAGCCCACCGCCGAGCCGGCTCTGCCGTCAGGGGCTATACGCGCAAAGCTCACACCTGCTGCCTGGATAAGGTGAGCGGTCTCAGAGAGAAGGCGCGGCCGGACCCGAGCGCCGAGGCGGGTGAGTATCGATCCCTCCCGGGGACGGGCTGAGTGGGAAAAGCCCGCTTAGCTGGGTTAGCTTAGCATTAAAGGGGGTAAGGCAACGGCGCACAGACAATGGGGGTTAACGTCAATGCTACACGCGTGGGTGTGTTTCCAGGAGCTGGCGTTGGGATTTAGATGGCGGGGGAAACGGTGTACTAAGCGGCGTGAAATACTGGTTATTTTGACAACGCGAAGTAATTTGTATTCCTAACGGATAGACGGTGGTGCAGTGGCCGAAACCACCTCTCCGCGATTCTCCGATAGGTGCAAAGGTCCAAACCAAGAAGAAGGATTTCTGTCCACAAGAACAGGAACACGCATGAGAGACACCTTTTTTTTTGTTTTTGTTGAGAAACGAGTTATCCGGATTGGAACTCCATATCGGGGGCTTTTGTTTTTGAGGGGATAAAAAAAGGGGGTGAGTTTCTTTGCTTAACCTGAGTGTCTCTGGTGTTTTGAGCGGCTTGCTGTGTTGTCAACCGTCACCCACAATAATGAACGTAATCTACTTGTGTTGTAGGCCGACTGAAACATTAATATTCACAAAAGGCCGTTTTGATTAAAAAAAAACCTGAAATATTACTTAGCAGTAGGGCGTAATAAAAACGAGTGTTTGGCGAAAAAAAACAAAACAACCAAACACACAAAAAAAGAAAAAGAAATCTGTAGTTACACCTCGTTATCCAACAGCTTAGGCAGTTTACCTCTTTTGGCATCTTTCAGTTTTTGGATGTCGAAGCTGCTCTGTCATGCCTTTTCCTGCCTTTTCTGCACCATTTTAATACAATTATTTGCCCAGATCACATCTTTACCTACACCTGTCCACTGTCAGTCACCAAAGTGTGTGTGTGTGTGTGTGTGTGTGTGTGTATATATATATATATATATATATATATATATATATATATATATATATATATATATATATATATATATATATATATATATATATATATATATATAATTTAGATGCAATAAACGAATACAAATCCATATGTTTTACTGAGAAACAACTAGTTGTCAACATAGTATTGAACATTTAAACAAAGAATGTTGGGGACCAAAATTTAATTACAAATTATTAATGATAAAGAGTTTATTCCTGGCTTCTCTTAAAAAGTGAATTATTAAAGCAAATTCGTTTTCTGGCATTTAGATTAAATCAGATGAACACAAGCTACTTTTTGTGTCGATATCATTGAAACACTAGTTAATGTTTGTTTGAACATCCAACAAATGGAGCCATTCATGGCCCTTTCTGTGTGCTATACACAAACATTTAGCGAGAGATGCGTAGGAGAATGTACAGTGGCCTTTTTTTCTGTGCCTGTTGTTGTTTCTCCTCAGCTTCACTCCCATTGCATTGACTGATATGAAGAAACATGGATGTTGATGGCAGCATTGAGTATATTGGATAAATCCTCTCTGCTACCGTTTTTCAGTGGGTGAACGGTGATGGGAAGCAGTCGGAGAAGTAGTGAGGAGACTGAGAACACAAAACGTTAGGTTTGGTAGGAAAAGGAGGCGTTTTGAGGTGAAACTCAGCCCCCAGGTGTGTCAGTCCAAAACAATCAGTGGGCGGTGTTTTTCCTCTCCTATAAGTGACAGCATACAGTCCAACTAGGAAGTGGAGAGAAAGGGAGAGGAACATATACGGACGGTGGAGATTTTTTACAACGGTTTCACCCTCTGGGTTCTGACTCCTAAAATGCAGTTCTGGGATTTTCTCGGCTGCTCCAATGGCGGTATGTAGGTGTTTAGTAACTTTAATGGTTTGGGGAGTATTTTGGTAAGAGTCTTCGGCAGGTAGAGAAGATCTAGCAGGCTGAGGGCTGGAAAGGAATTTGTGCTGCTCACTGCTTTGCAAGCAGTTGCATGTGAAAACCTTACAGATAGGCAGAGTAGGAACAAACAAACAAAGAAGGATGACTGTCTGATATGGTGACAGCTACTTCCGTTTTCTGTTGATTGCTGTGAACAAAAGTTTTGACAGATGAGTTAACTGGTTCAAAGGTGTTTTTTTTTTGTTTTTTTTTTAAATCAATTTCCCTGAACGGTCCTTAGCTCCTGATTCCCAGACCTGCCTCTGTGAAGCATACCATGACTGCGTGTTGTTTTGTCAATACAAGCTCACTCATATTTTACTGGTGAAAGATTTTTAATATTTACAGACGTCAAGGTGGGATGTCACAAACACAACAACCTTCAGCGCTAAGTATAACCCTTGCAAGTACTTCACAGACACCGATTCCAATTACAATGAAAGTCAGAAGATTAACTCAGTCACACCAAAGGCTGTTTTAAAACAGACTCTAAAAAAAATTAAGGGGTTTTTGGGAAAGTATCAACCTTTTTTATTTCTGAGCTTTTAAAGTAACTACAAACATGATATAAAAAAAAGCTTTTAGTAGATTAAACTTCCGGTCTTTACATTAAATTATTGACTCTGACCTTTACGTTTGCCAGTATATAAAGAAAGCATTTGTTTGTGTGTCTTGTAAATACAGATTTTTATACTCATGTCACATCAGGCTTGAAAGGTCAGGTCTGAATGGCTTTAACAGCTATACTTAAACATCCTGTTTATTTTTTATAAAGGCTGTTTTTAATTGATCAGATTTATTCTGAACCTTTAACTGTTTTAGTGTGATCGTCTTCAGCCAGACCAGCTAAAGGGGTTCAGTAATTTTTTGGGTCCAATGTGATCTTTTCGTCGTTTACTGTTCAGATCCATTTGGATAGTTGCATCTTTTTAAGAGTTAATAGATGCAGTTAAACAGCAACAGCTCTCAGTTTTTTGTTATGTAGTTCAAAGGACAGAAATCTAGGTATGTACTGTCATCACAAATCACAAATTAGGTCCTTTTAAGCTTACACTGCTTTCCATTAAGTAGATGGTGATTAAATGACAGGAGATAATGGCTTAAAGGTTGTTCCTGGTTCTTAAGCTTTTGCTCTTTTCATGATTGTATATCAATACTTAACTCCTTCTATTATTTAACATAATGCAGCATATTTAAATATTATGGGAAAACAATATGGTATTAGAATGTTTTTCATCTCTAAGTTTAAATATCAGTTACATTGTCCTCAGAATAGGTCAAGTAAAGCGTCTCAACCTTTTTTGAGTTGGTAATAACTTTGTTACAGTGGTGGCATTAAGACGCTCACCGGTATAACACTTTGATTAATGAGCTTGAACATGTCAAAAATGGAAATTTCTGCTTCCTCCATCCACAGCTACTATGTCTTATGCAACCACTGTAGATTTTACGAACTAATATAAATTTGTTTGGTGATATTACATGAAAACTCATAAGACTTCAATAATATACTTAACTTCAATTACTATCCATTCTTGCTCTTTGACACCCATTTCTAAATTAAATGCTGAACATTAAAGTTAATGTGGCCAATTTCTGAATGACTTCAATGCTTTTGCTTTTTAAAGGTTGAATGAAGACAGTACTATTATGTGTCTATTATGTCTGAAAAGGGCTTACGAGGACAATGTTGAATATATTTAAATGTAAAAAAAAAAGGATAGATCATTTCATGAAGTAATGATGTTGAAACATGTCAAAGCCACAAATATTTTTGTTTTGACTTTGAAGCTGAGCACACAGATGAACCGCCTGTGGAATTGAAAACTTCTTTTTTTTTGTCTTTTATATGCTGGAAATAAACACACACACTCTTTAACTATGATGGAGATAAAACGGGGGCTTTAAATGTCCTTTAAGTTGTGTTGTTTCACTTATTGCTCCTGAACTGTTTCATATTCTTTAGACCATATAACAACAATCACAAACAAAATATACTGAGAGATACATGTCTTTAGTTTCAGGGGCCATCCACGAACATTTATGTTAGATGTAAAATCTAACTTATAATAAAATGTCAGTTTAAAGTATGCTTTATCATAAACATTAAAAAAACAAAAAGTCAGAGAACACCATTCAAGTTGTTTTTGTGGATTTATAGTTGTCATATTTCGATCAGTAGACTGTCTGTAAAGTCCAGCCTGCCGGTGCGCCATCACCAGTTTGTCCTTGTTTGCATCCATAGCTCACTGTTTTGCCTATGTGGCCAGCACTCAGTTGTAGTTCCGGCTGTATCTCCTATTTTTCTTCAAGGTTTGTCCATTTCATTTATCAGTGAGCTCAGATTCCCCATGAAGATTGAGGTCAGAAACAGTTTTTATTCTTCTTATTTCTTCTTGCCTTCCCTTTTGCTCCTGCCCTACATCTTAGACATCTCCTCTTCAATTCATTTGGATTTAGGGTCTTATTCTGGGCATTAGTTGGGTTTTATAAAGCTCAATCAGATGCTCCCACATGTAAACATGTTGTCATGGTTACACATCATGACAGCTGTTTAAAAACAAAATTCCGAAATTACCAGCAGAATCTCCTCCAGCAGCAGAAAACCCAAGCCAACATATTTTTTGACATTAGAATTGTCAAAAAATAAAGAAATTAAAAATTAGATCAGTTAATTAAAAAATAATAGATCAATAAAATATATTAAAAAAACAACCAACAACAAAAAACAAAGAGCAAATAAGACAAGGGTTACTGCAACAGGTGACCAGTGTGGTGCAATTCTGCATAATTCAATGATGCTGATCCGTCTCTCTGTGAAACCACAAATGGAAATTAAAACGTCATGCAGGGCCAAAGACATTAAAACAGGGTTTAGAAGCTGCCAACATCTTTGGGTCTGTGCTCATTAAAGGCAGAATGAATTGAAGTGTAAAATTGGCCTGTGGTTTCATGGTTCAAGGTATAAAATCAGGTTTTGCATGACATGTCCTTTTGAAGTAAAGAGGGCAGTGACTACCTGATTAGCTATCAATGCACAGTTGAACTTAAAGCAGATAGTTTTAACGTGCGCATGTTACACCAACGGCACCTTATTGGTGGTGTGCTGTTCCAAGGGGAAGATGCCAATAATGGCTGTCATTCTGGTTTTAAAGCAATGTATGATGTCTTTCAGACATTACTTTTTTCAATGAATATATACTTTTAACAAGATCTCAAACCACGTTCTGCACATCTTGCAACAAACAGCATGGCAGCATAGCGAAAAAGTCCAGGTGCTTGTCTTGGGTCCTATCCCGTTATCCACTGAAAACATTTGGAGCATTATGAAAGTAGAAATCTTACAGGAAACCTAACTGTAAATCATGTAAAAAGGAAAAGTTTTGATTTCAAAAATACGACTCTCAGGACCCTCAGGTCCTAAATGCTTAGAGCCACTAAATGAAATTTTACACAGCATATTTTTAAAACATGGCTTTTTTTTCTCCCTAAAACGTTGTTGACAGTAAATCATTTACAGTTGTTTTTTCTTGCAATCAAAGCAAACTTTGATAAATAAATAAATTACTGAATTTATTTATTGAGAAACACTTCTAAATGAGATTATAAGACAGATTAATATAGAGGCATACATTTACACATTGTTTTCCAAGTAAGATGTATTAAAGAAAAACAATTATTTCTAATCCTGGATGTTTTGAGATACAAGCTTGGTTGGATGAATGCATTAATTTTTAGCTCAATATTATCCGAGGTGCTGTTGTACCATCCAACAGCTTGTCTAACAACTCTGTGTCATGGTGCATTTAATAGGTGTAGAGCTTTCCCAACGTGAAAAATGCAGATGTGAAAAAGAGTATTGGTGAATGAAACTGTCTGACCTTCCTACCTCTGCAGTAGTTCCACTTCTACAATAAGTTTTTTGTACTGCAACTTTACTTACAGTGACAGTGACCTCATTAAAGCTGTTATTTAGATTATAGTAACTTCTTGGCAAAGGCTCTGAGGTTTCATTGCCCTAGAATTGGTTGTATAGACGCTTACAAGCTGATCAGTGCAGAGAGGAACTGTTATTGTTGTCTTCTTGATGAGAATGAAGTTGTGCAATTCCTCGTAGCTTGGAGTCAACTGGCGTAGCCTTAGTGGTTTACAGCCAGAGGCAATAGTTTGTGTGTGTGTGTGTGGGTGTGTGTGTGTGCGTGCGCATTTATTTATTTATTTATTTTTAAATAAATTCTTTAAGCGGTAGTCAGAAAGGGAGGCTAAGAACTAGAGTAGGAGAAAGGAGGCTCTGTAAGTGATCATGCAACTGAAAATATCTGTTGTGGTGACTGATGTTTCACAACCTCTTCAAGGTTCTAGTTTTGTGACTATTGTAGACTTGTAGATATCTGTTCAACACTAGAAAAACATGTTTCTTGGGAAAAAAAAGTCCGTATGGTGATTTTACAGTTGCACTTTTTATATTATTTAAAATAATTTGAATACATATCAAATTTACTGGAGCCAGATTTGTAAGCAATAGCGCCTCATAATACTATTTATCAATAACAAAGAGTAACATTTCAAAACATATTTAATCCTTTTTGTTTTCATTTCCTGCATGTGGCACCATCCCAACCTCAAAATTGCTCAGTGTCTTAATGTTGTATTTATCACTAGTAATATTAAAATGAAGGAAAGAGAACAATGCCAGGATTTATGTTGGGTTTGTTAATTGCTACTGTTAGCCAGTGTTTTAAATACAACACTGCCAGAAACAAATTGGATTATGTGATTAAAGAAAATTATAAGTATCCAAAACACAATACGCTCTCTGGAGAAGTGGGTAAAGTATTGTGTTGCATAAAGGAACTGAAGAAGATTTTCATGCAGTCTGTTTTTATGTACCATATGGACATTGCACAATTAATTCAGATTTTTCTCTCTTTTTTTGTATTTTGCTTTTGATCACTTGGGGCATAAAAATAAAATGAATAAACTGTTTCATTAAAGTTACTAATACATTTTTAAAATGTGCCAACTTGGACTATTCCCTTTGTGTAGTTTAATAAACTACAGTCCTTTATTTGAAGTGCATTATAAAATGAGCATAAAACATGACTGCAAATGTCTACGTTTCTTACATAACATTTTCTTTGAACTTTGGTGTTCACTGCGTTTGTACAGTAGTCACAGCTGTAATGAACCGGGACACAGTTTTTATCCTACATGTTTTATGAAACAAAGCCTTGGCATCCTTATTAGCACCACAGCCCTGCTTTCTGGTTGTTGCTTAGTAACAGAGCACGGCATAGTTTCAGCATGTAGGACATTTCATCATTTTGATGTCATTTTTGCTAGAGCGCAACTAAGCATAAGAAAAAAAGATGGGATAGAGGACTGGTAAGTAGACACTGACCGAGGTCATGAGGTAAATTTTAGATCGATGTAAAGTTATTGCAGGATGACAGAGCAGATATATTCTGCCAAGTCATGATTCTCGCCTTGCTCCACCTGTTTTGAATGCAGCACATCATGACCTCCTGGTGCATTAGAGATGGTGCAGGACTTCAGTAATCAGTGTTTAGTGACATGGGAACAACTGTAAGTGCTTAGTCTCATTAGAAAATTGTTTCATGCCAACAGATATATTTTCACTTTGATTGCATAATTTAATTTTCTGATGGATCAGAATCCTCTTTGATGAACTTCTTAGTTTTTCTATTTGTTTTTTTTTTATATATACTTTGTTGAATTTCTTTTTTCTTTTTCATTTATTTAATGTGTCATTTTTTTTCCGACAATTTTCCCAAGACGGAGCATCAGAAAACTGGATTGCAGAGTGTTGCCAACATATAAATCTGAACCAACCATGGAAAATTATACACAGTTTATCTTATTTCTTTCATGCAAGAAGATAAATCCTAGTCAACAAAGTCACAGAAATTTTCTTTATATTTCTCAAAGTAAAATGTTTTTTTCCTTGTCTTTTTGTTTGTTTCAGATATTTCCAGAATATCTTACTACGCTGGTAAGTCCAACCTTGAACACATTTAAATTGTTTCCACACACAATGACTTGAATAATAACTTATTAATACTCAAAGGAAAAATATATTATTGCAGCAAAGATTGATTGCAGAGAGAGATGTGTGGTTGAAATTTACAGAGATCTTCATGATTGCATTGAGTTATTGTTTGTTGCCTGGCAACAACCTGGTTGACAAGATCCCACACAGCATAATGGGTAATGCAGGTGAGCTCTTTCTGTAGACCACGTTGATGGGAGCTCACAGCCAGCTGTTCAGTGTCTGGGTGCAAAGATGCTCCTTCACTGTAATATGTTCATAATTACACCATCTGTTGTTAACAAACTCCAGCTCCTACCCATATCAGTCTTTCTGCTCTGTATGTTGTATCTGCCTCTCTTGTATGAAAGCTGGGTAGAATGGTATAGGAGTCCAAAATATGCTCCTGTAGACATATATATGTTAGTGAAACTCCTAGAAACACATAGTTCCAGACAGTCTCAATTTTTTTTTCATCATTGCTCCAGGTTCTTCCATTTTTATGTGCCACTTGTTTAACTTTCTCTATGATAATTTAAATAGGGAATGATTTAAACTGGCTCCTCCTGGCTCTGTTTCTTCCTCCTCTCAACTTTCGTATAGACCCCTCCATCTGGATCTGCAAATTACATGAGCTTTAAAAAAGCTCAGTCAAACGCTTCCATATGTAAACAACTTTCCCGTTGTCATGGTTATTCATTACAGCAGATGGCAAAATGTCCCAAAGTTACCAGTAGATAACCTGTAAACAGCACTGCATCCAAACCAGCACAGAAAAATGTTTTTTAAAAAGAGTTTTAACAGGAAAAAAAGGAAAAGACTTATTGCAGTCAAACAGATGAACAGAGCATGACTAGGATGCCACCAGTGTCACTGCGAATGACATTTAGCCTCTGAATCTCTGTGAAAGTACAGTTTACAGTTGACAATGGCTTGACAAGAATTCAATCAGAAAGATCTGAATTAATGTCTTTCAAAGATGTAACAGCTTTATAATTATTCTTCCCTGTAACTGCATATGGTTTACTGGGTGGAGCTACTCAGAAAAGATAACAAGGAGGTTGTTTTAACACGCGCATTGCCCACCTACTGTTCTTTTCAAGCACTTTCACTGTATTGCCATTTGGAAAGTAATTGCTTATAGGCAAGTCAATTAACAATAAGATGAACAGCTTTTCCAGCTGATGCTGAAATATACCACCATTTTCTCTACTGACTGCAATACAAATCAAAATAAAGAGTTTGCTCTGTACTGACAATATTACAAGCAAGTCAAGTACAACACTAAACACTAAAGCTATGATCACAATATTAAAAACAGCATATCAACCTCCAGCCAATCAGCAGTAGTGTTCCAGTTACCTGATCATGGAAAGTATCATGGTATTTCCATAAATCAAGCCAACTAATAGCATTGTGGCTTAGCTTTAGATTGTGACTGATGACTTGTGACCAGCTATGTAATGAGTAGGTACACGTTGTTGTAACTTTGCATCACCAAGTTCTTTATTTCCACTTCTGAGACAGTGAACTTGGTAAACAATATTTAAATAACGTTTTTTCTGGAACCTGGATCCATTTGGACACTACATGCTTGATAATAATTAATTGAAGTAGTTCTGTCTGAAGATGGATCCCACTTCTCGGAACAGCGACGTGAAACACTTACCTACAATGCCAACTTCTTAGAGATGATTTGGTTTGGCTTGTAGAGTAACAACATTTTTTTTTAACTGATTACAAAATTAAATTATTTACATGCTAATGGTGATAACTTGTGGTGCAAATGTGTTTAAATCGTGGAATTATAGCAAAACTCTTACTGTGCTCTGTCACTTTAAAAGAGAGATGTTTTCAGTGGGCTGTACTTCCAGAGAAGGAGTAGCATGCAGCAGGAGCAGGTGAAAAGTGTATGAGGAGGAGGAGAGAAGAAAAACGAACTGAGGAAAGAGGGCAGTAGAGACCTGCTAAAGGCAGCAGATGCAGACCGTTGGGAAGCATGCTGCAAAGAAATTTGGACAGAATCAAGTTTTGTGTGATGTCAGGGGGTGGATTGTGTGTATTTTATGAGCAGCAGTTTATGAAACATTGATCCTGGGAAAAAAAAACAAAAACCTTGAGAGAGTGTGTATGATCTATGACTGGGTGTCTGTGAAGGTGTTTATGAGGAGTGTGGTCTTCTGTAGCATAGTGGCGCCTCGGCTTGTCGACTTTCCACTGCATCGTCTCAATTACAATATCTGCCTCTCCTTCATCTTTCTCATCTTCTCGCTTTCCTAACCTTACACACACATAAACACTACCATCCACTTCCCTCGACATTTCTGCCTGTAGGTGATCAGAGCAGCTTTTTCACGTTGTGGACACAGCAGAGGAGAAACATTTGGTTTGCTCTCACTTTTTGCTGACACCTACACATGCACTCACTGGATTTCACATTTATATTTCTCTCACACACACAGCTATCTACCTCCTTACCAACATGCACACACACACACACACACACACGTACCCTCTATTAGGCTTATGCACATACTGTACTTTCACCCTCTAGAGGCTCTTCGGTGCACTCAACCCAAGGATTTTGCTGGATGAACGCTGTTTGTGTTTTGCTGCAGTGAGTGTGAGCGACTGGGAGTGATGTTGTGATCTAGCTTCTCTTCCGATGCTACAGAAGAAAACCTTCAAAAACCAGACTGACTGACACACAGCATATTGACTTTGAAGTGGATTTACTGCGTTTCACCCACTCCTGCAAACTCATTTTCTCAACGTAGTCCGACCCTTATCTCTTCTGGCTTTGTATAAATGCTTTTTCTGAGCCGCCTTTTCTGTTCTCCTCCTCTTCATAAACGTATCTGTCACGTCATGTTGCTCTCCTAGATCAGATACCCGCTTTGACCTGGTTACCTCCTGCATGCATTGAGCTTTGGAAAGATTTGGAGGATGTGAAGCTTATCTTTTCCTTCAGGTTTCTACGCTTTCTGTCTTCATCCAGCTTGTTTATTGACTTCTTTTTTTTTTTCTTTTTTTTTGTCTTTACAATACATTTTCTTTCATTTTGTTATTATTTCATTATCTTTTTAAATACATTTTTGACTTCTACTCTGCTTTTTTTCCCCTCCTCTTTCATTTGTTGTCTTTGATCTCCTTTTTCCTCCTGCATTGGCTACTCTCAGCTTCCTCTCCTTCTCCATGCTCCAGTTCTCTGCGCCCCTCTCTGCCCTACATTTTTAGTCTTTTTCCCATCGATGCTCATTTCTCTTATCTACTTTCTGTGATATGGTTTTTCATCTCCTTTGGACAGTATTGTGGATTTACAAAACAAAACTTATGCCTTTTTCTTTTTTTTTTGAAAATTCAACTTTGATGTTATTATATGGCTCCTGACTAGTCCAGGGTGTACCCTGCCTCTCATCAGATGACGGCTTTGATACAATCCAGCCCTTCCACAAGCTTGAACGGGATGAAGCAGGTATAGAAGATGAATGGACGTATGGATCCTGCTCGAGCATCAAAGGCTTTTAGTGCCCTGTATCCTGGGAATTTTACATGTTACACTACCTTGGATTTATGCTTGGGTTGAAGAGACCATCTTTGTGTTTCATGTAAAGGATTGATTAATTGGGTTTTTACGTCTACACTGATAACCTGAATTTCATGCATTGTGGAGATGTATTAGGTAAGAGTGTGACTTGATATACCTGTCAACTATGAGTAAAATTTGAGGATCTGATTGGAAAGCGGCCACACTGTTTAAGCTTCCTTCCGCGAATAACTGAGTTATCTCTATCCTCTGAGACTGCTCCCTGAGGTGAGCAAGCTTATAAAGAAGAATTTCCCGACGGGAAACTTTACATATTACATTGTGTCATGGGAAAGTTTTTTTTACTGAGTCAAAGGGGTCATGACATGAATTGGATGGATTGACTTTTTGGACCTGAACTACAAATGACTTCAAGAAAAAAAAATCTCGGCAAGCTTGAGGAATGAGTTGTGGTCTTGTGACCAGTGGCCTGAATTTATTTCACCATATTCTTTACACTACATTTTTGTGGCTAATTGTACAGACGAAGGATTCACTTTCAAATGGGCATTTCCTTGGACGGATCCAGCTGTTTGCGCTCCTGTGGAAGGAAGTACTTTATCTATTTCAGTGAACACATTTTAATCTTCCCTTTCACTTGGATTTGTACCATCATAACTGGTGCCTGATGTGGCGACAGCTGGTCATTCCTGCACTTTGTGTCTGTAGATTTTACTGTATATTTTGACATTGTTTATTTCCTCTTATTGGATTTTTTTTATTAACATTGGCCACACAATGGTTTTGATAGTTTTTTTTATTTTATTTTTTTTTAATTTTGTTTTAAATACAATATGTACACCTGTCACCAAAGTAAACCCAGTTTCCAGTGCAGCAGGTCTCAATTTCCAAACTTTTGGGAGGCATTTTTAGACGTCTCTCTAGTTGCTCTTTCTTGGCACATCTGGATTTATCTATAAATGTATTTATAGTTTGAACAATCTGGTTTGGGAAGTCGTGCTATCCTTCGGCTCTATGCTTTTTTTGGGCTCTGTGGCCCAACTCGGAACTGCTCCCCCTACAGGAAAGATGGAGAACAGCGGCTGTCTCCCTCTCTGCTGGAGCAAAGAGGCCTGCATCTATGCCCAGCACCCTTTACCAAGTATGTACTAAAGAATCTCACTCATGGAGCACTGTGAAGGGTTTGATATTTATTATTTGCACTATTTACAATTATAGTTATATTAGTCTGTAAAGTTCTAGGTTTTTAATAGTATGCACTCATTTTTTTAATTCAATTCAACAATACTTTATTAATCCCAAAAGGGAAATGAAACGGTCGCTATCAGTTAAAATAGCATTGTTTGCCGTGTTCAGATAAATGTGAAAGACTTGCTGCCTTATTATGGTGAAAATTACAGTGGATAAATTAAATTGTACTTCATGACCTTTTGATTTTGGTAAACATCATATAGGAACACCATCACAGTGCACTGCAAGCTATCTAAAATCTAGCTAGCGGCTCACTGCAGGATAACTGCTTGCTACGTTTATGTAATAAATACATTTATCATGTAGTATAACTTAGCAGTCTATGACATCAGGCTCACAGCATTTGGTTTAAATGGAATAAGAAAAAAGATCTTGAGCAGGACCTGGATCATAAGGGGGTCCTCCTGCTGAAGGCCAGCTGGGTAAAGCAGGAAAAGAGGGATCAGAAAGAGAATGAAGAACAGAGAGAGGAGAGACACAGACACACCGTCAAAGGTACAAAAGACATAGTACATGCATAAGTACATATATCCATCAGCAGCAGAACTAAGACTTCCATGTATATATGATTGAGTTGGTGATCTACAGAGACGACTACATAAACAGGTGAAGACAGCAGACACTGAGGTGGTCAGAGGGTGGGACTGCAGGTCAGGACGTCAGCAGGTCTCCAACAGAGACATCTATACAGACAGGTGGACGTAAACACTGAGGTGGTCAGAGGGTGGGACTGCAGGTCTGAATGTCAGCTCCTGAGGCTCTGGTCCACAGAACATGTACGGAAGAAAAAAGGGGGGGACAGACCAGCACCCATCATGTTGGGGTCCCCCTGCAACAGGTCTACAACAGCAGAATTAGATGAAGGCCCTAACACACTAAAGTACTAACTATATGCTTTATTAAACAGAAACTTTTAAGTTTGGTTTTAAAGGTGGAGGTGGTGTCAGCCTCCTTAACCCAAACTGAAACCATAGTGATGGTTCCTCATAGCAGAAAGTCCATCCTCAGATCTACATCTGGATCCTCGAGGAACTACGAGTAAACCTGCACTCTGAGAATAGATAGATCTATTAGGAACATATGGTTCTATCAGGTCTTACAAATATTACGCTGCTAGGCCATTTTGGACTTTATACACAAGTAATAATGAATTGGTTTCTGAATTTTACAGGGAGCCAATGGAGGGAGGCGAACAGCAGAGAGATGTGCTCTCTTGTTGATTCCTGTCAACATTCGCGCTGCTGCATTTTGGATCAGCTGGAGGCTGTTCAGTGAATTACTTGGACATCCTGCTAATAATACATTACAGTAATCGAGTCTAGAAGATACGAACGTGTGAATTAGTTTTTCAGCATCACTCTGGGAGAGGATGCTCCTCATCTTTGTGATATTACAGAGGTGGAAAAACTCAACGTCTTACAAACCTGATTAATATGCTGTTTAAATGACAAATCCTGATCGAAAATAACACCAAGGTTTCCCACAATTGTACCGGATGCCGTTGCATCTGGTGTCTAGACTCTGTTTTTTGCTTTTTTTTTCATTTCCAGTCGTTTGGTGTGTAGATGATGTGTGTCCTTGGTAGAGGATGGATAAATAGTGAAGGGAACAGGGGTGTGGGGTGGTCAGAGGAGATTATTGGAGGATGAGAGAAAGATGAGAGGCAGGAAGGAAGAGAGTGGTTCAATAAAACAGGAGTATCGAATTGAGATAGAAGCCAGTAACTATTAGGCCTGGAAGGATAAGGCGAGACGAGAACAGTTTCAGAGGGAAAGAAAAAAGATGGAGATAAAAACCAGGGGGGGGGGGGTGCAGGAAATTTGCTAGGTGAGGACTGAAATAAATGAAAAGAACATGGAAGAATCAGCATCTGAGAAGGAAGATTTTACAAAGTAGATGATGAAGTGATGGAGAGGTCTCAGCTCCCACAGGACTGTGGGAAATATCAGTAATCCTGATACCCAATAAAAGGACTAGATAAACCATCCTTATTGCACTGCTGTGGGCCAGGGCTGAACGGTGGTCTGCTGCGGTTTAACAGGCTGGCTGTCACTCTGGAGCCCCACCGAGGGAGCGGCTGGCGAGTGTGCCAGCTGCCTGCCTGGCCTACTTCATTTGATTTCTGTCCTTCCGTGTTACATACTGTGACTTTTGAGTAGAAATGAAAGTTGAATTTGCTAGACATTCTGTAGTTCATTAATTGTTTAAAAAAAGTAATGTGTTAATGTAATTTTAACACATCTAGATGTTGTAGAGTCCATAATATAATTTATCAGACAAAGAGTCAAATTAAACCAACACAAAAGAATTGTGTTTATTGTCCCCCCATCTTATAATATCCTTTTCGTTTTCATGTGAAGATTGTACTCAACCACACAATCCAGTGTCTCATGTGCCGTGTTGTAAAAGTAGAGCAACATCCCCACCACTGAGGGGACCCCGTGATCTAAAAATTGGAAAAAAAAAATATTTTGTGTTTCTTTAAAGGGTGTCCACACCAAGAACAATAATTATGATGATTGCAGAAAATGGATTGTAAATATCGTTCAAAATCAAGTGCGTGGCCCCATGTGTAGTCCACGCCACAACACAAACTGTAGTGACAGTGGCAAGCCATAATGTTAACATTCGAAGTGAAAAAATATTTATTTCACTCTTTGTAATGCACAATTTCAAAAGGAAAGAAAATACATCAACGATTTAACTTTTAGCCCTGCACATTTCATGAGTGGAAAGGAGCAGAAAAAATAAAACCAGTGCACATGACTATTTGACATTTACAAGCGTAATCAAACATGATCGAATTTATTGTGACTTAACCAAAAGTGAATAAAACTCAACAAATACAGTTAGTGGTGTTATTTTCATGATGTGATGCATAGTAGGGCAATTCTGAGTGTCAGCAATCAAACCACATGTCACAGATTAAGCATAAACTGCAATAAAAACTTTTAAGTACTTCCCTCTTTTTGATGTTTTGTTGACATACTAAAAGTATCTTCTCCTTATTAGGCCATAAAGCCTTTGATCTTTTATCAGAAATATTTTTGCTTCCTGTGGTACCCAATGTGGAGTCTATCACATGCTCATATTGAGAGCATTAAATAGGAAAACATAGTTTTAGTACATTTCTTAAGGAGTGTGTTGCCATAGTATTTGGAGCATGCGACCCCAAGGGACCATGTCCCTGGTGGGGACATGTTAAAAGATGAGGCCTGAAAGCAGGAAGCAGTACTTTTAATACAAATTAAGATATCACAGGCAGCTGCATCGTAACACATTTTAGACATGCATCAGTAGAGTTTCTATTCACAAGTGGTGGTTTTAATTTTTAAACAAGAAATATGAAGAATAAAATCTTCAGAGTATCATGTTGGACTTGCTGTCCCTTTTTGAAGGGGGTAGCAACGCTGTCACAGCAATTCCAAGAGGCAGATCTGTTGAAGATGAGGGTGAAGTGGAGGCTCGAAATTCTAGTAGTGCCCAGCAAACCTGAAGCCCTCAGTGAATGACGCGAGAGCTAGGTTCGAAAATGTCTTGTCATTCAGTGAGCGGTTCATATTTGCTGAATACTGTACCGTCACAGTACCAAGAGCAGAGTAGAAGTTTCCAGCCTCCCCATCTTTATCTACATTTAACTTTATGCCATGTGCTTTTGCTGTATTATGGTAGTGAGACACACTCCTGGAGTGGAGTGCAGTTTATTGGCTTTCTACTCTCCCTAAACCTGGCTGTTACAGATATCTTTAGGAACGGTGTCTGTATTTCTTCCTTGTAGTATTTTTACTTAAGCCTGTCGCAAATATTTTATGTCTCAGAAAAAAGAGTGCATGATCAATTCTTTTTTTATCAAGGATTTCTTGACCATAGTCATTAATTTGGGGCTTTATATATTGATGCAAGGGACCAAAAACAAAACAAAACAAAACCCCAAAACATTAACTTCAGAGACTTGATAGAATGCATATTTCTGCTTCCCACAACTTCAGGTGTAATGTAACAGAGCACTGAACTGAACTCGGTGTCGCAGTGAGAGGAGAAAATGTTGGTGTGAATTACAAGGTCCACAAAGGTTATGGATGCGTTACAGACATTAAAGTTGTTCTTTGATTGTGAGCACAAGTTCTTAGGTTTTCCATAGAGACTGATTTCAATTGTAAGCTGCGTATTAGTATAAAAGCTTTAGTTTGTGTATCTTTATTAGCAGAGGTGCACTGACACTGAGCTGTATAAGATCACAAATCAACTGTTTCATGTTCTTTTCACTATTCATATATACAGTCTGTGACATAACTGAGTGTATTTTTTTTTTTTAAAACGTTTGTAGTGAAGAAGAAAAAACAAATCTGAAAAATCTGAAGTGTGTTAAAGTCTGAATAATGATGTAGTTTACATCAGAGTGTATTTTGGATATCTTATTTGTTGCAAAACTCACAGCTGACTGTCAGCTTCATGTTAATTTGCGTACAGAGCAGGTAACTGTGTACTAATCCCTAGTGATCTCTCAGGATGCTTATGGGCATGTCGTTTATGGCAGGTGTTATCAAATGTGAACGTATTTAATGTTGTTTACTTGCAGTCAGATCACCCAGGACCAGGGATGAAACCAGGTCTGACCATTTTCTTTTATGAAGAGGCAGCTGATCCAGTTTTTGAGAGTGTTGACTCTACTTGTTCTGCAATCAGTTTCAGTAGAAAGTAAATTGTCAATGACCTGAGAACCAAAGAGAAATACTAGTTTTATGGTTAAGCCTAGTCTTATTATTTATTTATTTATTTATTTATTTATTTATGTATTTATAAGCTGTGTCGAGTGTCACTTTCAGTACTGACAACTGAAGTATTCACTGCAATGACCTTGCACTGTAACCGTAATGCAATATAGTTATATCAGTTGCGTTTTTTTAAATATATTTTTTGCCAATGAAGGTGATGATTTAAGCTTTTGACATGCACACACAAATATTGGCCCAAATTTAGAAGCAAGAGAAAGGGAACCCACTTCCTGTAACGATGATGACTGAACAAACCCGTATAGGATTGACAGGATATATAGATATGCATCCAGAAAAGGACTGCATGACAGGAAGAATCAGGGTGTACCTATGTGTCACGTAAGGATATTGTGAGGCGCTTATAATAAAAAAGCAGGGCTAAATGCAAACTTTGAAAGTGTAAATGGATGAGACACGGTTGAAGACTGTAAAATGTTCTTGCTTTTGCTTACATTTGGTTTGTTTGTGTCTATTATGTGCTGCTGCATTTTTAATTGTATTCCCAGGAATGAGCGATAGTAAACAAAAGGAAAAGCACCTTTGCTTCCAGGAAGCAGAATATGAAAAAAAAAAATGTTTTTGTCACAACCGACAGACTCCTTTTGCTGGGAATCTTTTTTCAGCCTTCTCAACTTTGAGCTCCACTGAAATCCCTTGCCCAGTGTTACCAGGAATGAACATATTTTCATTGAGGTATATATATGTCTAAGGGAAACGCAAGTGCTGGATAACAAACATGCAATCATTATTGATAAATACCTGAGAGGAGGCCAAACATGAACTGAAAATCAGCTCAGATTAGGTCTACATATGCTGCTGGAAGGATTGACTGAGTCTCTCACGTACAGGCTTTTGAACTTAAGGATTAACAAAACTGTCTACTAGGCTGGTTTAGTCACTGGCTGTCTGTTCTTACTGCAGCATTTCCTGGTGTTTGAGGATTTATTTACATGTATCAGAACCCCTGATGTATATCAGTGACCAAATGGACTTAAAGTCCGTTAAGCCTTTTCTCAAAAGTCCCTCAGTCTTTTGCTCGTTTATATTGATTGATTTCAGTTTCAGACACATTCTTTACAGATTACTGTGTACAAAAAATTTTCTGCTTTATTTTTAGAATATGATGGCCAGTTAGCCCCAGCAGGACCGTCTGAGTCAGGCATGGCATCGTCTTCCTACCTGGAACCTAGTCTTAATCACTCTGCAGCGGGTGGTTGTGGGGTCAAATCTCGACCTGGGATGCCTGGTGGTCCTAGCACAAGCGGCTCTGCTGGAGGTCTAGAGCGGCCCCCAGGCTCCATGGACAAGGTTCTCAAGATCTTCCATTACTTTGAGACAAACAGCGAACCATGCACCTGGGCAAGTAATATCAGGCACGGAGATGCCACAGATGTCAGGGTAAGATGCACCAACATTACTTGGCTGTAAAATCATCACTTGTTTCCTTACTGAATATAATGTTCACTTGTTTCAACAGGGTGTTATCCAGAAGATAGCAGAGATCCACAAATTGCGCTGTGTGTCTTCATTGGGCCTCCGCTTGACGCATTTGAAATCTGATGCTCTGCACTGGTTACACCCTGATTTGGGTGTATCTCATGTTAGAGAGAAATATGAGAAAAAGCATCCCCAGGAGGAATGGAGGTAAAACTCCAAGATTCATCTACTCCCACCTGTCACTCTGCCCATATCAAACTTCCTCTATTTGGTGTTGTAGAGTGTTGTTAGAGTTTGCTCAAACTGACGCGAGAGAGCAAGTCTAAATGTCACAGTTGTTAGAATCACTGCTTATTTTTGTTTGACCATTTCTTTGATCCTTGTGGGTTGATATGCCTTCTACGATGTTGTGGAGATACCAAACACCACGACAAATTAAATGAAAGTACTTTATTCTGTAATGTGGACTGATGGTTAAAAAAGCTTGCTAACTTACAGTCTTTTATTATTTAAATTCAGTTCAATTCAAAATAATTTATTTATCCCTGGAGAGAAGTGAATAACTTAATAAATTAATAACTTAGTAATTTGTACCTTACAAACTACTGCTAGATCCCTCTCATGAATTCTCCATCCATCCGTCAAATGGGGATTAGAGAGTCTGTTCCAGGGCCACACATCGGCTCTTGAGAAATGCAACATGCACATTCTCAATCACTCTTACAGTCGTCTTAAAATCAGCAATTACAAACGGACACACTCACAGAATGTGATGTTCTATGGCAAAAGCATTTTTTTACTGTTCGATATTTGAATAATGCTCTATTTTCCACATGCATTCAAACTGTTCCTCCAATTGGCCATTTTCAGTTGATGGTGTTAACAGTTCTCCCTAAAATTCAGTCCTTTGTCCTGCGTTTGATGTCAGAAGTCATTAAAATTGAAATGAATTCAACAGGAATGACTAAGATCAAGCAGAAGAGCTCTGCCAGTTGTTGCAGCCTTTGTGCCTGAGAGGGCGGCAGAGCTGCAAGCCCACAGGAGTTTCAGCTGCTGCCAAGCTATTGTTAGAACAGCAGCAGCAGCAGCGGCGGCAGCAGCAGCCCAGGGGATGGACTGACTCTGTCTCACTCTTTTCTCCTTCCCTTGCATGTTTTCTCTCATTCTTTCTTATGCATTTGCACTTAGTCTTTTTACTTTGATCCTTCACTCTGTCACTTCTTCTGTGTCTGCTTTTTCCTGAAACGCACATTATTTTCTATCCGTTTGGTTCATTCATAATAGAATATAATGTTTTATTAATTTTGTCCTCAGCCTTGATTTCCTTCGTTATCTAACCTCAGGCTTGTAGCCCCACAGTTGCTTTGAGCTCACTACTCCTAACCCATTTCTCTCACAGCAGTATGTCACTCATGAAGAAATAAGTCACTGTAAAATAATAATAATACTAATAATAATAATGAAATAACGCCCCGTGGTTATTTCTTTCACACAGCTGTGGGAGAGGGTAATCGCTGGATTATTATTCTGTTTTATTATTTAAGCCTTTATGACTTTCATTTAGTTCACTTAGCTGCAGATTACTGCAGAACATTTCACTGTTCCACCAGAGTAGAAAGAGTAGTGAGTGGACGGGCTGCACCTTCCTACTTCTAGTTTCATGTGCCTGTTGTAGTTAGACATACAAGTTTTACGCTGACCCATTAGAGCCGTTTCCCAACCCCTTTCACATACCCCTGCCCTGAATGTTTTAGATGTTTCCCTGCTTTAACACAACCTTGATAGACATGGCTGTGTAATTAACAGACTCGTGCAGACCTTGATGGCAACCTGATGAAGGCTATTAATTAGAATCAGGTGTGTTGAAATACGGAAATGTCTAAAACATGCAGGGCAGGGGTACTCGAGGACCAGGGTTGGGAAACACAAACATTAGGGAACAAACATTAAGGGAAATGACCCACTCCCATTTTCCCTGTCATTTGCAGGTACGAGCTACGGATACGGTACCTTCCTAAAGGTTATCTCAGCCATTTCTCTGAAGACAAACCTTCCCTCAACTACCTCTATCACCAGGTGAGGACACAGAGCTGCATCACAGAAACAGGGGAGAGAGTGTTATCCTCCTTGTAAACTAAAAACCAGCTGAACAAAGCCAAGCACACACATTTAAGTTATAATCATAACGTGTTGGTATTTGATTGATATTATTGTGTACAATGTTTTACATTACAACTGCATAAACGTGCCTGAATGGTGACTTAACTATTATGTGTGACTGCACATTTTACATTAATGAAGTTTAGCTGTATCTTCTGCAGTTGTGTTAGTTGTTTGTGTCTCCTTGTTCTCTTTAGGTGAAGAGTGACTATATGCAGCATATAGCAGACCAGGTGGATCAAGATGTTGCACTGAAACTAGGCTGTTTGGAAATAAGGTGAGAAAGCGCTCAAGCACACACAACGAAAATGTTTCCATTTAACTTTGTAGAAAATCTGAAACAACCTCTTGAAGATTTGTTTTAATTTTACGAGAGAAACATTTATGAAGATCACTTACAAAGAACCCAAAAACTGGCTTTATGATTTTCTTTCACATGAGTGAGCACTTACCAAAAGAAACAAATGATCATTCATGTAATGAGTTTATTAAGTAAATTGTTTGTGACACCTGATTTTTTTATTTTTTATTTTTATTTTATTTGTTTCCTTGTCACAGTGGTCTTTCAATGCCTTAATATGAATCACCTCTTTAAAAGAAAAATAAGCATTATCAAAGTCACCCTAGTGTAACAAAAATTATTACGGAGCAGTTGAGTAAGTTTTCTTCCTCTTTAAAGGATTTATCAATTTTCTTCAAATGTACCGTATGCATATAATCAATAATCGATTTAAACACTACTAATAACGACTGGTGTCTGCCTATTTGTGCCACATCAACTTAACATGCACAACTATACTCATTCTTAGAGCTTGTACGTTGTTGCATAAAACATATGCAGAATAAAATATTTGTTTATTTCTTTTACCTGTTCATCTAAAGTATGTCTTCTCTTCTATGCGATTTATGCAGGAGGTTTTTTAGAGAGATGCCCGGCAATGCGCTGGATAAGAAGTCCAACTATGAGCTACTAGAGTAAGACTTGTAGTGTTCAGTCCACACCGCAAACTTTGTTGCTTCTAATATTTTAGATTTGTAACTATCTAGACATTTATTCATTTTGTTGATATTTTTAGGAAAGATGTTGGTTTGAGAAGATTCTTCCCCAAAAGCCTGTTGGACTCCCTGAAGGTGAGGTTAAACTGCAGTAAAACCCACAAGTACACAGTTATTTTTATGTCACTCACTATTTGATAACAGTGATCATAAAAGCAGAAATTACATATAGCCTCTAGTTCGCATGCTGGCTGAGTTACAGCTGGCAGGTCGTTCAGTTGACTGGCAGGATGACAGATGTGATGACTGAAAGGATTTCTTGCTCAATGTCTAATTATCTGATTATGTTGAATTAAGTTAAACCTCCCGTTGTCAACTTGCAGCACGCTCCATCAGCCAACATTCTTGCAGCGATGCTCATCTCTCTGTAATGGGTTTTCTTTCTCCTCTTTGCCACTTTTTATCAGGCGAAGACTCTTCGTAAGCAGATCCAGCAGACCTTTAAGCAGTTTGCCAACCTCAATGATGAGCAAAGCATCCACAAGTTCTTTGAGATACTTACTCCCATCTACCGCTTCGACAAGGAGTGCTTCAAATGTGCTTTAGGGGTAGGCTCACTGACAAGTATCAGAGATAATGTTGCATTCAAAAATCAATAAAGCAGTGAAAGCTTTTAGTGTACACAGGGTTGATGACAAAATATGTTTTTGATGGTTAACATTTATAGTTTTATTTATGTATGTCTTATTTGGGATCTGTATGCTGTTGTTATGCTGTTCTTATCGAGCAAACCGTATATATTCCCAGTGTATTGCAAAATAGTCTTTGTCCAAAGAAAGAAAAAAAAAAGCCATACACTAATGTTTAATTGAACTGCCTTTAGCTTTGATTATGGCATGCATGCTCTACAAGATCATTGGCTGCCAAAATGTCACAATATTTATTTCTGTCCAGAACTGCACAATCTTTTCCCCAATATCTTAAACTGATGATCATCAGACCACATGACCTTCTTCCATTGCTCCAGAGTCCAATCTTTAAGCTCCCTAGAAAGATGAGGCCTTTTTTTTTTACGATTAACCTCACTGAAAAGTGGTTTTCTTAAAGCTGCACAGCTGTTGAGTCCTGATCCCTCAACTTCCCATTGCATTGTTTGGAAATGCTCTTACATTCCCTATTTAAACATAGCTGTGAGTTCTACTTTTGGTGGTTTTTGTTTTTTTATAATTTGTTTTCACCAAACGTTAAAGTGATCTATGATTATGATCATTCAAGATTTTTATTCAACCACAGTTCTTCCTCAAAGATGATGTTGCCCCCACTATCCTTCCAGGTTTTAATATTGCTAATATTAACCCAGTCTTAGCAGTTTCAGCCGTATCCTTAAATGTTTTCTTTAGTTTATACATGCAAATAATTTAACCCTTTGCAAACAGATTAACATCTTTTCGAGGACCCCAAGATGTGTCTTCCAGCATGGTTGTTTAAGAAGTGAGAAGCTGCTCACTGCATCATATGCAGTTAAATAAGTTGTTACCAGCTGAAACATACGCGTGTTTTGGGGGGACAGGCAGTGTAGTTAAGAATAGATGAGTTAGAATTGTGTTGAGATGTGAAATACTGTTTATTTTAATTCCCTATTTCTCCCTTTTAGTCTAGTTGGGTTATATCAGTCGAGTTGGCAATTGGACCAGAGGAAGGAATCAGCTACCTCACAGATAAAGGCTTGACGGTGAGTATGTGTGCAGTTGTTCACCAGGTGGTATTTTGAAGGTCTTAAAAAGGCTTTCAGTATCTTTGTATTCTATGTATTTAATTGGGAGGCTATATTAGCAACCCGCCATCCTGGCTTCTAATGGTTGGGCTGTCTCACAGGCAGATCTCATCTTCACACTTTGGCATTTCAAAACTCATTAAGTCAAACAGGTCATGTGGTTTTTTGCTATAAAACATATGTACTGAGCTACAAAAAGTCAGACTACCTGTTGTGATTACCAGGGCACAAAATAATTGTGAAACTGAACAACTGGCTTAAGCAAGCAGTGCAGTAAGGACTCAAAATGAAGCAGGTGCATACCAGTAAATCCAAATGCTTACTGATTCTCTCCTTAGGGAAGATCCACAGCCGGTGAAATGACAGCAGTTCAATTCAGAAATGTATCTTTGATGAAAATGAAATCTCTTCATGGTAAAGGTGCGGGGGAAGGAAAAAGAAAACGTAACAATTTTCCTGTTTTCTTTTGTTTTGTTTTGTTTGTTTTGGAATGCTGCTGCTTTGCTTTGCTTCTGATACGCCAAAATCTGGATTCATCACTGAATAGGATTTTGCTGCAGTGAAGTTATGAGATGTCTTTATATTTGTTGTCGGTTTCATCTTCGGAGGAATGGTTTCGAGTCTACTCCTCATCTTCTGAGATCATTCACTGACCACCTTTTCACTTTTGCAAATTGAAATGTTGGGTTCCTTCACACATCAGAGATGTATTGATCTTTTAATGGTGGTTATTTTGTCTGAAGTGCTCTAGATAAAACCAGCAATGTTTATGCAAGTCATTTAAGTCCTTCTGTGCCTACTTTAGAGACGTTAAGTGCAGCTATGATTTGATGCTGGGAACGTTTCTCTTTCAGTACTGTTTCCAACTATCCCAGTGCTACTTGAGACTTGTAAATAATGTTGTGCTGAAAAACACTTCTACGTTCTACACAACGGGCTGCCGGTGGATTGACTCAAGCATGTCTGCTTAACGGATACATCTCAAGAAAATTTTTCTTTCTGATGTGTGTGTCTGTCTTTGTCTCTGCAGCCTACACACTTAGCTAACTTTAATCAAGTACAGTCTATCCAGTACTCTGCTTTGGAGGAGAAGGACAGGAAAGGGATGCTGCAGCTGAATGTGGCTGGAGCTCCAGAGGTAAGAACACACTCCTTCACTGGCCTTTTTCATTGAAGGGTAGCTTATTATGAAACAGTACTTATTTTTATGTTTAATGTAGAGTATGTCTCGGAGTGTTCGGAGTTAGCATCACTGCAACAGAATCAGTGTTGGGGTGTGTGCTCAGAGGGCCGTAGTATGGGATGCATTTCCCAATAAAGCTCTCATTGTGCCATTATGAAGCAACTCCCTGTCCCGCTCTTACACTAATCCCTCTGTGTGTGTGTGTGTGTGTGTGTGTGTGTGTGTGTGTGTGTGTGTGTGTGTGTGTGTGTGTGTGTGTGTGTGTGTGTGTGTGTGTGTGTGTGTGTGTGTGTGTGTGTGTGTGTGTGTGTGTGTGTGTGTGTGTGTGTGTGTGTGTGTGTGTGTGTGTGTGTGTGTAGCCCCTTACTGTTACTACAGCATTGCTGACTACTGCAGAAAACATGGCCGACTTGATTGACGGTTACTGTCGACTCGTCTCGTCAGTCACGCACTCCTTCATTGTCAGAGTGAATAAAGGTAGGTTACCCAAGTACTCTATTACTTTATACTCTGTTGTTTTGTTTTTTTTTTTTACACCTGAGTGCAGTACTCTTGAGGTTTTTGCAGTACGATACATAGTTGCAGATTTGTGTGTAGTAATGTGAGCAACATTGTGATCATTTTTGACTTTGTCGGTGGTAACAGTGACTTTTTTTAAAAAAAAAGGGGGGGGGGGGGGGGGGGGGGGCTTACTTTATAGTAAAAATAGCATCCTGACGGGAATTTCAAACTAATGAAGTATTAATGTTGCTAGTAAGGCTTTGTGCTTGTCATTTTGAATGATGATCATCCTGCGTGTGACCAGTTGTCTCTAAAAATAGCAATGGCTGCAAAGAAATGGAAATAGTTAAGTTAAGGGCTAGTGTATATGTTTGGTTTGTGTTTATTATTTTGAATATTCTGTGTCTGCAGAGGGGGACAGAGCTCTTCCATCTATACCAAAGTAAGTGAAGTGTTTGAAATCATTTTTAATCATTTTATCTTAATTATATTTTATGGTTTTACAAATTGTGTTCTGAGAAGAAGCTGATTACGTGAAAACGTCACTTTTTGGTTTTTGCTTTCAGTTGAAGTATTGAGTCTCTGGTTAAAATCAAGGGAAACATATTTATTTTTATAAGACTTTGAGTTCTTGAATTATTATTAAAATTAATAGAATTCTTTTGCATATACACACTTGTGTGAGCTCTTAATTTGATCATTTTTAATAATGACAGGATATCCTTGTCTTGCTTCCACTGCTGTGTTAATATTTACAAATAATGGGTACCCTGAATTCAAATTAAAGTTAATTGAAACGGATCCCAAAGGTGATTTTTATTAATTTTTTTTTTTCCCTTCCCTCATACAGAGTTTCAAATCATGAGAAGCGGATGGAAAAACGGATGGATGGAGTACGAACACGAGCCGTTTGCATATCAGGTATAAGTTGTTTTCTACTTGGTCTACTGGTTCTTCGCTTCCCTATTTTCTGCTCTAAATGTCATGAATGACAGTAAGTGCTAAGAGTTAGATAAAGGGTTCATAGATATGCGTGTGCATCCCCAGTCTCCCTGATAAAGCCTCATCTGTGTGTGCAGTGAAGAGTCCTTGTCTGGCCAGATGTCCTGGTGGAGAGCTTTAGTCACTGTCACTCTGTCTCTGCTCTGACTGCCTACTGACCTCTGACTCACTTTTACACAATTTGAAATGAAGATACTTTAAATGCTGTAGTGATCTATGAAGGGATATAAAGAACCTTTTGGCTTTTTTTCATCATATTAAGAATAAAACTAATACTTCTCGCCCTTTTTTCCCTGTAACACATTTTTCTTACATGCTGCATGTGCCTTCTGCAGGTCACATTAGTGGCGATGGTAAACCTCATTCTATCTATTAAACATGTTTAATTAGCAACCTGCTCCTTCTCTGCAATTAGTGTGTTTTTTTTATATATATATATATATATATATATATATATATATATATATATATATATATATATATATATATATATATATATATATATATATATATATATATATATATATATATATAATCTGTGTCTCTGTATATGCATGTAAGCGTTTGGTTGTGACGCATGACTCAGGCTGTTTTTTCTTCGGCTTGTTTCTCTGGAAAGAGAGAACCTTCCTGTCCCTCCCCTTTGCTCCGTCTCCCTCACCATTGCATTGCTCTTTGTCTTTTCATGTGTGCATCTATTCATGTGTACATGAGCATTTCACCTGTTGCAATTGTGCTTTGAGTCTGTTATGGTGACGGTCTTTCACAAAGGTACTTGTCTCTAATGGTGAGGGGGTTTGTTAAAGTTTGAATCCTTTGTCTCTTTGATTTCTTTAATTGTATGCAATGTTTTTGTGTGTGGGAGGTGGTGGCGATGGGTAAAATTGTTGCTGACACAAAAAGATTATGCAACTTGTGTCAACAGTGTTTACATTCTTGCTGAGTTTTCGATGTGATCTTGTTGTCAACTCTAATGTTTTGATGTTTGTTGGTTCTTTGTCCTTGTGTGACTTCATTCTGGCTCTGAAGAAACGGACGACTACGCTGAGATCATAGACGAGGAGGATACCTACACCATGCCTTCAAGTAAGCAGACGTATGCAGAAACACATGCAATCACATGGTGCAGGAAGCTCGTGTGTCAGCCGTGTCAGCGTGTGCTTCTCTGGTAGTCAGTGGAAGATGTCGAGGTTTGCAGAGGAGTTCGTTTACTGGTACTATATATTATGGGTCTTGAGTGGCTAATATCTACTCAAGCTGTCTGCAGGGTAAAAAGATTCTTCTGAGTGGCAACTTTTGCTCAAAATTATTTGACTTTGATCTAGTTGGTCTTATTAATTCTGTCTCAATACCAGCTCATAGGATCTCTAATGAAAAATATAAACGAAACGAGACGCAACTGAAAAGACTTGAAAGCTCATCAGTTTGAAGCTGAGGAGGAAAGTTATATTATTTAATTCAGACATCAGACACCGAGTTCTTGTCGTATAGAAGGATGATTAATCTTTTGAAGAAACTACATTTTCCAAAACCACATGCAGTTTTTGTATTTAGAAGAGGAAGTTGATTGAATCATGCTGTGCGTATTGGGGCTGCCATCGGTATTTATTTTGATGAATTGACATTCAATTAGGTGGGAATATCTGGCTCCTCTGGCACTTTTGACACTTTATCTACACATTGTCTGAACTGTAGTCAGCATTTTAAGATGATTTTGTATTGTGTTTATTACTCTTATCTCAGAGTTCAATGTGATGCTGTTTTTATAACTTTATTTTAAATAAGTAATTGTACATGAAGGGGGACTGCTGTGGCTGCTCAGTAGTGCCTGTTCACCAGTTTAATGGGTTTACGAGTGATGTTTTTATTCTCACAGCTAAATTGACAACATTGAGAGGCAGAAAAGATGGGTTATATCACGTAAACCAAAGCTGGATTTTGAAATTAACACATGTTACTTATTTTACCTAAAACGCCAAAAATGTTGTCTAGACATTGTAAGCACATGTTCCATACAACTAATACTCAGCTTTGCTTTTTTGACCATTCATGTATTGCAGCTGTTTCATCAGTCGTACAGACTTACGGTTATAACTCATTTAAATACCATCACAGTGACAGTGAATTATTGACTAAATAGTCACAGTTTGAAATGCAAAAAATTGATAGAAAGACCATTTAACACTGTGCTTGTCCCCTACATCAGTCTATTAAAAATATTGCATCTTTATTTTAGGTATTCAAATGAGTGACTTTGTTAGAATAGGTCCAGATATTGTGGTCTTCTATGAATCATCTGTTGGTGTTAGAAAGTAGCATCTTCAGTGTGATTGGCGAGCTGTTTTAACATCAGGTTTCCAAATAATCTATGAAGAAGTTTTGGCAGTGTAAGACTTTAAAAAGAGAGAGGAAAAAAAGCATATTTGTTTACAAAGTGTTGGTGTTGAATAGTACAGTGGTGTCTTTTTTCCCTATAATATCCAACAAACACAGTAAAACATTTAAAGAAAAGAAAAGGAAAATTTATACAAAAAAACAAGTGTTTTTCACATACACCTCCCCTAAGCCGTTTATGTCACTGACATTGACATGATTAATAAAGACAGCAGCAACAATTAATGGCTCTCTGTACTCACAGCTAGTTATCTCTGTCTCTTATCACTAACCCGTTTTCCCAGAGTACTATGGACTAGATCAAGGTAAAAATTGGAACATACCATTGTGATGAAACTATTATTTGGTGGTTGTTGTGACCCTTTTTTATGTTTGCTTGCAACTGTAAAATAAAAGTCAGAATATTTTCTGTACCCTGTTGATTTGACCTCCCTCTGTTGATGTTTGGTGTTCTATCAGTTTTCGAAAAACTGTTGATAGTTACAGAACTGAAAACTAGCCGAGTATTCATCTTGGTTTTATTTTACATGTTAAGAAAGAGGAAAAAAGAAAGGGAGGGATATATATATATATATATATATATATATATATATATATATATATATATATATATATATATATATATATATATATATATATATATATATATATATATATATATATATACTGTCAATTATAAAAAAGATCAATGATAGTGCAAGCATCTTTTAAAACCCTTTTCCTGCAAACTAGCAACAACACAGGACCAGTTATAAAAAACAAAACGTCATCTATATATAATTTTCACCAGGCAAGTTGACTCAGAACATGTTCCTTTTTACAACTCTGGCCAGGAGAAGGAAGTGCAGTGTGAGGGAACATTATAAATAGATGCATATAATTATATAATGTAAAAAATTTAAAACCTAAACCACTAACAAGCATGGTAGTCCAACTTCATTATTTAACCATGCCAGTAGATTTTCCCAACCTACATGGGCGACATTCAGAGGCAGAGCACAAATAAGAGCACAACAATTATGGCCAAGTGTACATTTTTGTGACTGTACGTTGCAGCCCATTTCCACATTTAGAACATCCCCGCTGCAGGCTTTAACTGCCTGACGTTATTGTCTCTAAAAGTCGCACTTGTACTGGATTTGGACACCAGAGGTTATTATAAATTAGACATTAAAGATTTCTGTAACTTGACATTTATAGCTTCATGTTATATTCATATTTGTATTACAATGGACAAAGTCAGGTCAGCATTGTAATGCCTGTTAGGCAGAGCAAACCACCAGCTTTCAACAGCCTTTGTTTCACAGACCCTTGGATGACCACAGTTACAGACTTGTTGTCTCCAAGAAGATATATAACAAGTACTAAATCAGCCTGGGAGCATTTAATTCTTGACAAATAATTTTCTTTATTATACAATCCACCTGACTTTATCCATGTTCTATTTGAATCAAGGTACAGGTTCACTTTTATAGTTCGAGTTTTATTGGCTGTTGCTCGTCTGTGTTACATGGCATGTCTAGCTGTGGTTTGCTGATGCTATTTTTGCATGCTGTTGACAAGCTCTGCCAGTCGCAATAAAACCAAGCTTGTCAGAGTCGATGTAAAGACTTCAAAATTTATATTACCAGAAAACTTCACACATGACATTATTGAGTTCCTTTGTGTTGACATCAGTGAATTGTGTCATACAAATTAAAATAAGTTATTTAGAAATATTAAGTTAAATGGTCATGAGGAAACTGTTAAGTGCTCTAACAAGCTTGGAAAGTGCAAAACCTCTGCGTGTGAAATCAGCGTATTTGCAGTTGATCTGAAAGTGTATTCTGTCTGTTCTCATGTGTTTGTCCATCCATATCTGTGCGTGTTTTCATATTGATTCATGTTGTATCTAGCACGGGACTATGAGATTCAGCGGGATTGTATTGAGTTGGGACGCTGCATTGGCGAAGGTCAGTTTGGAGATGTCCATCAAGGAGTTTACATCAGCACGGTATGTACTGCAGTGTCTGGCTTATATAGACCACAGAGCCTTATTCGTGTCACAATCAAAGACAGTTTGGCAAATAAATAAATGTAATGATAATGAGCATGAATATTTTGCACATGGATGTCTCTGTGATGCAACAGCGGATGATTTTGTTTCAATGCATCTGTTTCTTGCAGGAGAACCCAGCTCTCTCTGTGGCAGTCAAGACGTGCAAGAACTCAACATCAGACAGCGTCAGGGAAAAATTTCTCCAGGAAGCATGTAAGATCCTGTTCTGTGACATTAGCTATATGTACATGGGAAAAAATTATACATTTCCTCAACAAGAACAGCTGTATATGGAATTTGTAAATGGTGAAACACTGTGGTTCTTCCTTCAGTGACCATGCGTCAGTTTGACCATCCTCACATCGTGAAGCTGATGGGAGTCATCACTGAGAATCCCGTGTGGATCATCATGGAGCTCTGCACACTCGGGGAGGTAGGACATGATGATTGTTAACCTGCACGGAGTTGTGCATGCATTTTAAAAGGTCATTGGAGGCATCATTGAAATACATGTTTGGGGCACGTGTTAAACCTGAGCATTTATCATTAGAAACGCTTTTGTTTTTTTAAGCCACATTTATTCAAAAGTCTAATTAAAGAACACATGAAAGAAAAACATCTTACAGGGGAAACACTTAAACTGTTTACTTTTTAAATTCATTTTTGTTTTCTAGGTTTTCTCTTTTTTTTTTATCTGTGGTATTTAGTTTCATAAGAAGAACAAATAATTTTCAATAATGAGAACAATAATGAACAATAATGTTCAAAATTTTGACTTAGTTTGGTTTAATCAAAATGTAATCTAATAGATTGTAGTGATAGTGATTTTTGGGTAAATTTATTTACATTTCTTTTTCAATTTCCAACCTCCCATATTTCATTTTAAACTCTCATTCACATCAATTTTCTTGTTTGTTTTTTTATATTTTTATATTTACTCCAAGTGTTTTTTACACCCCGTCTCACGTGTTCTTTCTGCATTTCCTCCCTTTCTTCTCCACAGTTGCGATCATTTCTCCAGGTTAGGAAATACAGTCTAGACCTGGCCACTCTCATCCTGTACTCGTACCAGCTCAGCACAGCACTGGCGTACCTGGAGAGCAAACGCTTTGTACACAGGTATAAATGAGCGCATGTTGGAACAATACAGCCAGCTACCGATAATTTATACCAAGTTGTTATTCCTCCAAATAGTTGTTTGTAATAATGCAGGTCAGCCCTTTTTCAGTGAACATGACTTTAGTGTAAAGATCCACAAGCCACAGTTGCCACCTACTGGACAAAATCAGTCAGTGAAACACTGATGTTCTGTTAAAAACAAAACATTTTTTTACTTGGGGAAAAAAAACGGCTCAGGTTTTCAGTACATGGAGTAAATGTCAGCATGTCTCATTTTTCCTGTAACTCTGTTTGATCCCTTTTAGGGACATCGCAGCAAGAAATGTCTTGGTGTCCACGGTTGACTGTGTAAAGTTGGGGGACTTTGGTCTGTCGCGATACATGGAAGATAGCTCATATTATAAAGGTAATGCAGTACAAAATCAACACCCTAGGCCCTTGGAAGTGTCTTTGTTTGATCAGATGGGAATGAGCTCCATTATTATATGTAGAAGTTTTAAGAGCAGGACTGATCAGTGAAGTGCAACTCTTCTCTCTTTATTTCTGTTTCCAGCATCTAAAGGTAAATTACCTATTAAATGGATGGCTCCAGAATCCATAAACTTCAGACGATTCACCACAGCCAGTGATGTCTGGATGTTTGGTAAGTTTAAGCATCACTTGATGTCTTTTTTCAACTTTGTTCCTTTTTTGTTTTGTTCCAATGAATTGTTATATATAATATATATTCTGTTCACAGGTGTCTGCATGTGGGAGATTCTGATGTATGGCATCAAGCCTTTCCAGGGTGTGAAGAACAACGACGTCATTGGTAGGATAGAGAATGGCGAGCGCCTGGCTATGCCCCCTCAGTGCCCTCCTACTCTCTACAGCCTGATGACGAAGTGTTGGTCTTACGACCCCAGCAAGAGGCCGCGTTTTAATGAGCTGAAAACACAACTGAGGTACTGAATGAAGTTTGATTAAGTACTTTGTTTCGATTCTGTGTGCCTTTTTATAAATCTTGATCATCAAAACTTGAGTTATGACTGTACTGGCTTTGACGCAAGAGGTAGATTTATTTTACCACTTAAAGGGATTTAGTGTGCCTGAATTCAGTGATTCAGTTAATTCACTATTTTCTCCACCCGACAGTTTCTTTTGAAAGAGTGAAACGAATGCGTTCATTGGAGTGTGAATGTTTGTGTGTCACCAGGAAAAGTAATATAGAGGCTAAAGGCTGTTGAGAATAAGAAATGTTGTATGAATGCTGTAAACATAGGTGAGGAGTGTTTTGACTAGTCAGCAGTACTCAAAAAGCTGTGCATTATTATGGTTCATTTACGCTTTAATTAAGCTGAACAATGTTTAATTTAGGTCTATGTTTTATCTCATTCAGTCATTTGTTTCATTCAGATTAACAACAAAAAGACATTGTTTTTTTCTAATAGGTCATTGACGAAGATTAATGAATGTGTTACATCAATGCTAGAAAAAAGTTCATCATTTTTGAGAAGCTGTCCTTTTGATAAGTGATGGTTAAGAGCTCTTTTTTTTATCTTGTTTTTTAATCTCTCTAAATCACAAGACATTCTTTCCAACTTGTGAAAGTGAATTTTGATTTCAGAAACATCTTGAAAAAGCCCTCGGGGGGAGTAAATCCCAGGTGGTTTTGGTTGATGAGTACAAGCATTTTAGGCGTTTTACATCTTTCTAACAGCAGGTGGCGCTCTGTGCATATTATAATCACATTCATGTCTTAGTGAGTTGAGAACAGATATATAAATTTATGGTTGCAGACTATTTTAGATAAGGATTACTGTTTCTAAACCTCTCTTCTCACTTTTTGGTTCTTTTACCAGTTTATTTTTGGGATGGTCTGGTAATGTTATCAATTGACCAAATAATTAGTTATTGAAATATTTCAATAATTAATTTCAACTATATAATAAATATTTTTAATTGGTCTTATGTTCATAATCTAGCATGTACAGGGTGTCTAAAAATCTGCACATCCCTATGATATTACAGTTAAAATGTAAAGACGCAAATAATAGCAAAAATAAATATCAGACTGGTTAAATCTTTATTATAATATTCCAACAAACAGAAATCCAGAGAAAACGAAACGCTACCACAGCTTGATAGCATAAATGTAAACAGCCCTCCTAACTAAAACTCTCTGGAAGCACCTTTTGCCTTGATTACAACGTCATGTCTTTGGGATTGAGGTCTGGGCTCTTGACTGTGCCATCCCAGGACTCTGATTTTCCTTTCCTGGAGCCATTTTCTCTGGGTTTTTTCTGTTCTGATTCTGTTCTTTATGATGTATTATTTTAGTCATTGTCATGTTGGAATGTGAATTCCTTCACATTTTCAACTTTTTGATGGAAACTGAAGGGTTATGTGACAAGGTTTTTTGGTGTTTTTACCTATTCATTTGGCATCTATCTTAAAAAGTAGCCATGGTCCAGTGAAGAGAAACACTCCCTTACTATACCGATGGTATACTGACCATACCATACTATACCACTGATTTGTTGGTCCTTGGAGAATAGTCTGTATCAGCTTTTTCAAAAAGGATATACCTTTTTAGAATGAAAGCAGCTTGAAGTTTCTGTAGTCCCTTTAGTGTTGCTACTGGTTTCTTGGTTGCCTCCCTGTTAGGTGTTCTCCCTGTCCTCTCTTATACTTTGAGGGCCTAAAATTCCCAAAAATTGAACAGTAATTTAAAGTTTGTTTGAACCTTTAAGAAATGCAAAAGAAATTATCTTCAGTCTTCTTTAAACTCATCAATTTCAGTATTCTCCAACAGAACATCAATAATCAGTTTTGAAACAAGAAAATAAAATAATGTAAAATTGAAAAGAACTTAAATCATTCAGCTAAGGATATTCAGGGACTCTAAGGAAACTGAACGTGTAAACCTCAAGTGTAGAAGCTGGAGGAATGTGGCGTTTGAGGATTCATGCAGCACAGCATGAGAAACAGTTTTTTAACCATGATCATTCTATCCACATAAGCACGTGAGAACCTTGGAAAACCATTCTCACTCAAGTGCAGGGAGGCAGCCATATATCAGCTCTGACCTGAAACACATCCAAGTGTTCAGGCAACAAGCTCATCTCAAATGGTTGGAGAGATAGTGGACATGTGTTCAATGGTCTGATTAGACCATGTTTCATCTTGCTATTGAAAAACAGACTTTGCCTTTATGTGCCAAAAATGAGCCACCATCCAAGCTGTTTTTAGTGAAAAGTGCATCTGTGAGGATCTGAGGGGTGTATCAGTGCCCATCACATGGCTGACTTTCAAATGTGTAAAATACCACTGAGCCAAAAATCATGCTTCTGTGTTTTCAGTCAGAGTGGTGATGGACGTCTTCGTCTACACGATCAAAAGAGTTGTGTGCTTAACTGGCCTGCCGACTGTTTCCGATATGTCTCCTATTGAAAATGTAAGGTGTATCATGAAGTGGAGGATCAAAGAGTGACGAGCACAGACTGTTGAGCAGCTATACTCTTGTTTTTAGCACAGATTCATCTTGCAAAATTGCAGCAATTAGAACCCTCAGTTCCCAAACAGAAGTGTAATTAAAGGGAGGGGAATGTAAAACAATGGAAAACATTCCTTCCAGCTTCTTTTGAGCTTGTTGCTGGCATCAAACATGCAGTGTAACACCAATATGTCACGGTAAGGAGTGTACAGACAGTTTGAGATCTAACTGAGGTCCTGCAGGATTCTAGCACTTTGAATGCTCATGCATGGAAGTTATCTAGGTGTAATAAGCCACTGCAGTGCTCTCTGTGCACTACAGACTCGATCCCTTTCTACAATCCTCCTGGGCTGTAGTTGATTGTGCAAAGTGTTTTTGTTTAAGCTTTCTCTCCATAGGAATCTATGCTTTGTCTGGGTGTGGTCATCTAATCGATGGGCCGTTGAAGTCCATGATTCTCTGCAGCCACCACAGTCACATACTGTCCTTTAACATTTCACAGTCAATGAAATGGCATCAAACTCAACACTGCACATACTGCGTCTCCATTTATACAGCCACCTTTTATAGTCTTTTTTTTGTGTGTGTGTGAAATCCCCTCCACCACTTGAAAACAGGTAACCAATAAGGAGTTTGAACAGTTGACTTCATTCCTATTGTTATTAAAGAGTATTTATATTTCTAAAGGAATCCTAGCAATGAGCTCTGGGGATGTATTTATTCACTTTATAGTCTCCATATCTTAACTCAACTTCCTGTTGAGCCAATGGACATTATGGTTGGTATGGTAACAGAGTTGTGACGATGACAGAGAGAGATTTATCAAGCCTGGATCAAGCTTTGGCTCTTTGGTAAATGATACATCACTGCCTTAGTGCTTGCCTGGAAGGACACCATATCTATGATCCACAACTTCCTGGGCATGTTTTCAGGTGAAGCAGAGCTACACATCAATATTGGTCATTTAAAGAACTACTTGGTAATCCCCAGAGTGATGCATAACATAAAATAGGAAGGGCCCAACCTATTCATGAGTCAAATAACATGTAAGAGAGGGTGTGGTTCAGATTGTGAAAGATTTAATCAGGTATTGAATATTGCATCCATGACACCCAACTCAAGCAAAACCTAAAAAAAATGTCTTAAAAAATAAAACAAAATCTCTTGAGCCTACAGGAAAAGACTGACTTTACATTAAAAGCCTGAGATGTTTTGTGATTTGTGCCAGACATGCTGGTATATAAGTCATGGTAGTTTATATGCTAGAATCTGAAATTGTATCGGCAGCTCTGAAAATGCCAAAACAAAACAAAAATCACAATAAAATAGACACAAATTTATGTCAACGCATGCCAAGAACACATGGTAATTCCTCTTTCTTCTTTGTAAGGGAACATGAGCACCTGTTAGGACAGATACAGTATTAGTATAAATGTGAAGTTCTTGTGGCAGTAAGGTAAAGTAGCTTTTTTTCAGTACTACTTTTTTTCTACGTCTAGTCACAGACCTTTTTTTTTTTTTTTTTTTTTCTTGGTAAACAGCAAAGGGTAAGTTTTGGGTTCAGTTTGGGTTCAGCCAAGCTACAGCTTTTCCTCACCACCATTTCTCAACAAGTCAAAATCACCAAGACATGTGCAGACTTGCACCCCCCTCTTTTTTTTTTTTTTTTTTGTAGGAAATGATGTCTGTGTTGTGCCTGGTGACTAATCAAAAAGCAAAGATTGTGTAAAACCTCATGAGCTTTAAGTGAAAAGCAGCTTAAGCTTATTTTCAGACCATACACGTTTTCACGCTTATTTAAAAAAGAAAAAAGTCAGCACATCAGATAAGACATTACTAGATCATGAGCTAATTGTATTCTCTTTATCTGTATAATTTTTATAAAATTTAGCTGTATGGATGAATTTCAACTAAATTACAACTCATAAAAATGCAGATTGGAGACATATTTATGCGATTTATTTATTTACTTATTTTCTGATACCAACTCTGGGATTTGAGTACTGATCCAAATCAGATGAATTATGTATTATTGTTGTTGTTCTTTTTTAATTAACATCAAATAAAAAATATCTATTAAACAAAGAAATGCAGAAGCTAAACCTTAAGTGCAGCCTAAAATATGTAAAGAAAAAGTGTTTACATTTGCTCTTCTTTTAACTGCCATGACCAGTCAGTCTCTTACCATTTAGAGAGGGCAATTTCAAAGATGTATTTCTGAACTGGGAAACTGTATCGTGGCTCCAGATGTTCAGCTATGCAGTGATATTTTCAGCGACTGACAGCATCTGGTCATCTAGTGCAAAGTTCTGCAGTTCTGTCCAACACAGCTCGGGGTTCTGGCTTCTTTTGGGAAACTGTATCTAATTTCTGCACGCAAAGCTACAGAGTTTGCTGCTGCAGTTTGCTCTTCATTGCCTTTGGCGTCATGAATTTGAGCCCTTTCACATAAGATTTGCTTGTGCTCTTTTTAGCAACATTCATGCCACCTCTGGAAACAACAGCCTTGCAAAATGAGCATGCTGCATATGACTGCAGTGGTCTAATGAGAAAAACATAGTGTTCAATATCTTTTTGCTCACACTTTAAACTGAATTTATGTAATAAAAAGAACATACGAGATGCAGTTTGTTTTTTAAGCACATTTTTCCAGTATAAAACATTTTCCACTCAAACTTATGTTGACATGTACAGCAAAGCAGCAGCACAGCAAGATGTTGTAATTGTTTCCTTCAACGTTTCCTTCAACGTACTCCACCTGTTAACTCTTTTCTCTCTTGTGCAGAAGTTTGCTGAAAGATAGCCTGACTCGCACCTCTGATAGCCTCGTCATCAGCTTTCCTTTTTCTGCTTCTAAATCTACTCCTCTTATGGCATTTTTTCCTTTCCCAACTTAAGTATTTGTGCTTTTTTTCCCTCTTCTTCTAACGTCTTTCACCTTCTCATCGTATATTCCTAATCTCACTTTTTCTCTTTCACAGTCTTTATGTTTGAGCTTTTCTTTTTCATTCATACAAACCATGTGTTTATGGTTTACATGCTTTAGCAGGCTGAAAACAAGTAGAAAAGTAGATTTGCGTGGGTGATAAGTTGACAAAATGAAGAACATTTATTCAGATTGTCTCCAACAGGTTGGCATATTGGAAAATGAGAGATCCCTTAATAGCCCTCATTGAATGTCTCGGATACAGAATCAAAATTGACATTCATTATGGTTGCTGACTATTAATAGGAGAAACTCTTGCCATATGAGGTTATAACGTTTGGTCTGACTGGCTTTTATTATCATAATATCAATTATAGGTCTGTCCTGCCAAATATGCAGCTTTCAGCTACTACCAGAGTGTTTCTAGATTGAGGACCTACATGAGTGGGTTTGTGAGGGTGTTTTAAATAGTGGACAGCTGCCAGGACCTATAACTTTCCAAAGAACAGAGAGGGAGAATGGTAGCAGAGAGGATTAGAGAGAGGAAAAAGCGAATCATAACTATTGCAGCGGCGCTAGCCCATCGACGCATCTGATGCTCAGATTTTATCATGATAGTGAAGTTCGTGCAGACTGACTGAGTCATGTAGTTTAGCGGGGGTTCATAGCGGAGCATAGTTTTATACACTTCCAGGGAAAAGGAGGCTTGAATTGTTACCAGTTGTTTATGTTGAACCTTAGTGGCATACCAGTGCTGAGTGCTTCTAGTTGTGTCATTCTAATAGCTGCTGCTTCTTCTTCTGAAACTGCATAAGAGGATATATTGAGGTGCAGTTGGATTGGCCTTTTTCTAAGGTAAAGTATGTCATCAACAAGCCCGTCTCTCACGTATTTTCTTTATTTATTTTCTTTCTTTATTTTTTTTTTTTAATTGACTACTGATTGATGTGTGTGTAGAGTAGTATTTGAGATCTAGTGGACCGTCCTTCACCTAAAAGTTAATTCTGAGTTCTCAGCTTCACTAAATGCTCAACTCTTAGAGATAACTTAGAACTGGATGTTTTACATAATTCAGAAACATTTTAAATACTATCATACTTGTACATCATTTAATTTATTTTACTGTGGAAGGCAATACATTCAGATCTATGACTGAGATGGTGAGAGACATGACTGAGATAGTGCTGTCTTTTGAGTTGTGTATTTAGTTTTTTAGTGATTAATGGAGCAGGCAGAATTGATTGGAAGCCTTGTTGTTCCAGGTGTTGGTGGGGACGGAAACAGTGTTTTGATGTTGCCATGTGCTGATTGTATCGTCATGTTCATGGGTTATGTCATTTACCATAGATAATTATATTTGGATGTTTAATGGACTGAACTAGAAATTAGAAATAGAAACCCCAAGGAAAAGAACTTAGAGCTGTTTAATATTTCTTTTGCGTTCTTTTGTATTTACATTTTTCTTAGTTTAACTACTAATGTACAACATGAGAAAACAATGAAAAAAAAATTAGGACAAAAAAAAATAACAGATTTATGTTTTAAGCTGTGTAATGTAAAATTAAAAGGCCCTACTTTTAATCAGTTAGGATATCACTGAGCATTTGAACACAGCATGATTTTGTAAGACACCATTTAGTGTGTTTCATTATAGTGGAAGGTTACTTCATATGCTAATCTTGTTGTACTGATGAAAGTGACTGTGTGTTGTGACAGAAAGAAAAGAGCAGAGAGTGATGTGGACAGGTGCAGGGACACTCAGCAGGAGACAACAGAACAGGAGGGCGGTGATGTTACTAGAAATAGCCCTCACACCCTTGTTGAGGGAAGGCGAGTAGATTGACTGTGTGTCAGCAGTAAGTTTGTAAATGCTGGATGGTTTGTTAGTACGGTCCTTAAGTTCTGCAGAACCAGCAGCTCCTCAGAATTAGCTCCTTTCTCTGAGATTTGGGGTTTGGTTTCGTCTAGCCTCAGTTTTCCATGGAAATGGGTCAGTATAAGTATTTTATCAAGTTCATTGTGTTATCTTTTGCATTATACTATCTGAAAATGCTGGGTAAAGGATGTGGGGCATTGCTTAATTAGTCTGATTCAGCAATGTTATTGAGCAATGTTATTCAAAGATTTAACGCTGTTGGGTCTGCATGAAATTGCAGGAAAATGCAGCACACACATCATACTGACAGTTTGTGTGAATGTGCTGTGAATTGTAAAACTGAAACAGTCGCTCTTACCAAATGCAGTTTTGTCAAAAACAAAAATGTTAAAGTTAAAGTAGATGATGCTTTACAAAAAAAAAAAACAGAGATCCCAAAACTCGGGTGGGTGAAGCAATTCAGTTTTAGTTTTTCAGGCATCTGAGCTGTTGAGTGATTTAATTACTGTGGGTGGCTTGCAGGATGCTATTAGAAGTTATTTGAGTGTTCAGGGATGAACACTTGTGGTCAGAGGCAGCAATAATTTACTGCCTATCGAAATGGAATTTGGGGTTAAATTTGAATATTACATAATAAGTTTGTACAGTGTGTGAAGAATGCTCTGTACCTAGAAAATTGGATGATTTTACAGCACACTGTAATAAAACCTTGACACAGGGAACAATGTGTGTTTTTAACCCATAAGGACCCATGGTGATACCGGTGTCACGCTGCCTTTAAAGTTCCTTACATATATCGGCAAGGCAAGTTTATTTGTATAGCACAACTCAACATTAAGGTGATTCAAAGTGCTTTACAGAGACAGTAAAACATCACATACATTAAAAAGCATGTTTTAAAATGTAAAAAAAAAAAGAACAATAGATAAAATAAGTGGTTAATATGTAATCAGGTTTTGAAACGTAAGCTTATAAGTAAAACAGTGTGGATTTGGAGCTTTATTCAAATGCAGCTGAGAACAGATGTGTCTTCAACCTGGATTTAAATAAATTGAGTGTTTCAGCTGATCTGAGGCTTGGTTGGAGATTGGTTTTAGTGAAGACTCGAGCAGCAAAGTTCTGAATGAGCTGCAGTTGTCTAACTTGATTTTTTTTTTAGGTAGACATGTAACGAGGCTGTTACAGTAATCAAGCCTACTGAAGATGAATTCATGGACTAGTTTTTCCAGGTCCTGCTGAGACATCAGATCTTTTAATCTTGATATATTTTTGAGGTGATAGTAAGCTGACTTTGTTATTGCCTTTATGTGTTTTTCGAAATTTAGGTCTGAATCCATCACTACACCCAGATTTCTTGCCTGGTTGGTGGTTTTTATGTGTATAGATTAAAGGTCTGTGGTGATCTGTGATCGTTTCTCTTTGGCTCCAAAGACAATTACCTCAGTTTGTTTTTTTTTGTTTAGCTGGAGAAATTTGTGGCACATCCAGTCATTAATCTCCTCAATGCATTGACCAAGAGCCTGTACAGGGCCTCTGTCTCCTGGTGATATTGTACTATATATCTGTGTGTCATCTGCATAGCTGTGGTAGTTTATTTTGTTGTTCTTTATAATCTGTGGAGGAGAAGAGGTCCCAGGATGGAACCATGGGGAACTCCACATGTAATTCTTGTCTGCTTAGATGTAAAGTTACCTATTGACACAAAGTACGTCCTGTTCTCTAAGTATGTATTGAACCAGTTAAGTACAGTTCCAGAAAGGTCTGCCCATTTCTCCAGTCATTTGAACAATATATTGTGGTCAGCTGTATCAAATGCAGCACTGAGATCCAGCAAAACTAAAACTGACATTTTTTCCACTGTCTGTATTCAAGCATATGTACTTAAACACTTTAGTCAGAGCAGTCTTAGTGCTGCGGTGCTGTCTAAAGCAGAAAAAAATATTGTTTACTAGGCTGAAAGGAAAATGTAGAAACTAGGAAGTAAGTATATTTTTCTGTTACTGCATTATGACGTTCTTTCTGATGATGGGACCTGACAGAAGATGAACAACAAATCAGCAGTTGTACAATATATAATACTGAGTATGATAGTCAAAGGAGTATGATGCCATATGTTTATGAAAAATAGCATTGTTTTGTCTTTCTTTTTTTTTTTTGTCAGCACGATATTAGAGGAAGAGAAGGTCCAGCAGAAAGAGAGGAACAGGATGGAGATGAGAAGACAGGTCACTGTTTCCTGGGACTCTGGAGGGTCTGATGAAGCACCACCAAAAGTAAGACACCACTACACTCCTCTTTTTGTTAGTCTCTTGTTGTGTGTATGGGTGCAGAATCGTCTGCTGTTATGTTTACAGCATTCCTTTTTTCTTTTATTTACACTTTTCAGATATGCGCAGCTTTCAATTGATTTATTCACACATTGTCACATGTGGATGACACCCTAGTGTATTCCCATAACATTTGTACCTGCTATCTGTCTAACTTGGGCCTAATAACATGTACATACGGTATATCTGCAGTCACACACACTGGTTCATGGAAACGCACACCAATGGAGCGTTAATTTGACTTACGATCAGCTGATTAGAGAACTCCAACAAGATTGTGTTGTCAAATAAATAAATTACTGTCCAAACTTTTCTCCTCTGTGGTTGGACCTTTTGCAGTTCGCTGCTGCACAAAGCTATTTTTTCTGTGTCTTATCACAATAAAGGAGTAAAACCGAACCGAATCATCTTCCACCTGTCTGGTTATACAGTGACGGGCCAAACCGTCCTAAGTCTTCATTCCAAGTTTGATTAGTGTTTCTCCAGGATCTTGTTTAGATGTTGGTAGATTTAGGCCGCTGTGTAAGTCCTCCCCTGTACATCGCAGATGTTGGGTTCTGTACTCTTTCTTGGCCAGTCCATGTCTGAAATGTCCTGTCTCGTGATGGCTTCTCTGATGGCTCCCTGTGCCATCAGAGTAGAAAATAAAAATATTTTGTTGGAAAGGCAAGTGCATTCAGGTCAGCTGACCTAATTTTCTGGACACACAGCATTGTTGAACCTATCAAAGTCAGACCAGATCATAACGGAGCTCTCACAGTTTTGCACTGTAGGCAGTAGACATGATGGGTGCATCACTTCATCCACCACTCTCCTTCAACTGAAGTACCCTTCATATCAGATCTCATGACCTTTTTCCTTTGTTCAGGGCTCAAGTCTCTGAAGCGGTTTGTGTTTTGATTACCCTCAATGATAAATTGATTTTTAAGGCTTCGCTGGCATTTAGTCCCAGTACCGGTACCTTGAGTTCACTTTCCACTCCGTGTGTATGAAATGCTTTTGCTTTCACTATTAAACATTGACATAAGTTTTAATGCGGATTTTTCTTAGATTAGATTTTACCAAATGTTTAGATGATCTCTGATTACGAGAAGTTCCTTTTTTTTTTTTTTTTTTTTTTTGTCTCCAACCGTCTTATCTTTCTCTGACAGTTATAAATATGACTGTTCACTACATTTCATCCAGGTTTTAAAAATGCATTAGACAGCTCTCCACTCAGTTTTGTAGTTTCAACACTCCATAATTGTTTTGTTTGTTTGATGTAGACCAATAATTTGACCCTTTTGAAACAGAGTAACATATTTCCACGACCACAGGATGTGTCTCCTGACATGTTTGGATGTGGAATGAGAGACTACCCCCCCGCATCAGTTTGGGTTAAATAAACTGTTTTCAGCTGAAATATATTAATCACTGAAGTACTTTTCCAATGGTGTCATCTTGCCTGTTGGTTCAGTTAAACCCAGACAGGGACTTTTTTTGACCAGACAAGGAATATTGTATTATCAACTTTCCCATCCAGCGCTGTTTTGTTCAACACGGAGCAGTTTTCTTGTTAGATTGATATACATTTTGATAGTGGGATGACATGTTAGGAAAGTAAATTTAACTGTAAAAGACTTACTGAGCTCTTAGATGGTTGCACATCTTTTCATCTTACAACAGTAAAGGCAGAGTGGATGCTCTTGAGTTGGTAAATAACCAACTCAACTGAACCATAAAAAAGTTGTTTTCAGGTGCTTCCATCCACCTTCAACATGTTTCACACCACCACTCCACGCTCATGTGAATCGTTTCGGTGATGTGACTTGTGAGAGAACTGTGAATGGTATAGCTCACCTGATTTCTTCTTCAATCTTATGTGCACAATTCCTTAATTTACATTTGTCATGCTTCATTCAGGCATGGCTGTCAAACTGATGAGGGGAGCAGTGATTGATGTCTGAATGCTGTCACTTTAATAGATGAAGAAGTCATTAATCATGCATGTGTTATTTCAGAAAAGAGGTTTATATTCATGTGCTAAATATTTGTCTTTTGCTGTTACACATGTGTGGTAAAAAGTGCTCACCGTTTTTTGAAGTTCTTTTTTTTTTTTTTTTTTAGAAGTTGTAGATTAGAGATCCCATCACTTGGTGAAAACCCGACCCCGACCTCCACCTCGCAGCTTGTTGCCCCAGCTGCTGGCTGCCACACCCCGTATTACTGCCACCACTTCTCTGCTGTCAGCATCTGTTAACTGCTTCAATTGGTTACAACTTTACAACTAAAGCCGTATTCATTCAGCTGTCCGTTTTTCAAACTAAATTTAGTTGCTACTATAAGGTCATGGAAGTTACAATTTTCTTAATTTAATAGACAACAAAAGTAATTAAAATGAAGCATCAATCTAATAACTATTTTAGATATATTCTTCAAATGTATTTACTACATTGCTTGGATTGCAGTCGTATACATTTCTTACCTTGGTTCAGCCTTGTCTTTTCCACCTGAATAATACACATCTTTGCCTTGTGTGATACTTTTTTTTCCCACGTGTCCCTCCTCTGCTTCTGTCTCTCTGTTTGCAGCCCAGCCACCATCCCTCACTGCAGCCCAACTTCAGTCTGGATTGGGTTTCTACCCCTCCTCATCATTGCCAACAAAACCAGCTCTTTGCCTCACAGCTTTCCTTCTGCATTGGAAAGCCTCCACCATCCCCTTGCACCTCCTCTTTTCCACCTACTCCTCCACTCTGCTCATTACCTCAGAAATGTCCCCATCACTCTTCATATTCTGCTAGTCTTCAGTCTCTCTCGCCTTGTCTTCAAAGTTTAACTTGCTACAGTTGCTCTTTGTCTCAGTATAAGGATAAATTAAGTCCTAAATCTAAACTGTATCACTCCTTGTTGCTCCAGGCTTCGCCTCACATGTGCTCGGACAGTCTGTCCAACAGCAGCTGCCCCCACAAGACTAATCTACCAGCTAATGGCTACATGCTCAGCTCATCCCAGTCAGACAGCTCCCACTCCCATCCTTTGTACTTTTCTTCACTCCAGTCCCAGTCTGGTTTGAACTTTGACTCTCTGCCCAGCAGCATGTCAAGTGCTCTTCCCCACACTCTCCAAATTATCCAGTCCAAGTCAACTTCTAATCCTGACACTCGGCTGTTCCCCTGCATTCACCCTGACAGCCAGACTAATCCTAGTGCCTCCCTTCAACGTGACTTTGACCCTGAGATCCAACACCCTGCTGTGCAGTCATGTGAGAGGCCCCCACAGGTCTCTCCACCCATCCCAATGTCCAATCTCCCTGTAAATATCCACACGTTGTTTTCTGAAAGAGTCATGTCCAGTGTCTTGAAGGCTTTTGTTCTTTCACTGTAATTGTTTTTCAACCCAATAAAATCTGCATGAATGAGGTTAGCATGCCTTAACTATATCGGTGACATGCTTTAACTCTCTTGGACATGTAGATAAAATGTTCTTTTTCTTTCATGACTGAATGCGTCTGCTTACATTTGTGTTTGCCTGCGTCAGGAAGAGTTCCTTGGATTCTCACACCCTATTTCTAGCTGTTCAGAATGGCTGCGTTAAATCCTAAATCCGTTCATCTACTAAGTTCTACTCATGTACCGCATGTGTTGAGCCTCCTACACGGTTCCCACATCCATACATGCGAACTGATTTGGAGAACAGACCTGGCTGCAGTTCTGCTGATAGTCTCTAGTGGGCCAGCTGCGCTGAAGGTTCCCATCCATGGGCATGTACTCAGTCTACTTTACAGCAACACTGTTGGGCTGATTACTGACCACATAGGCGATTCTCTTGCAAGCTCACAAATGCAGGTGGGAAGTGGTGGACCCTTGCAGATGACAAGATTTAGTCTTCATGCACGCAGAAATGCAGAAACCAATAGTTGTCTGCTGGTCACCTTTTAGATATCGCAAAGATATGATATTAAAGCCATTCTCACACAAAATAGGAATAATTTTGATTGAAGTAACAAACCTTTCCCCTCTCCAGGCCCCTGCCTCAGCAGTGTTTAGGGACATAGAGCTTCCTTTAATAAATGTACAGTAATTCATCTGTTCCTTATTATAAGTTGAATTATTTTACATGTAGACATTTATTTATTTATGAATCTCATAGTAATGGATGTGTAGTGTTTCTTTGAGACGGTGATAAAAAACAAATACATCCCCACTTTCTTTTAATAGTGTCACCTTGAACATGGTTTTAGTTGTAAGCCTGTGGTACTAATGATAACTCATCTTGAGCCAACAAAGTATCTGACCCCACCCCCACCCCCCCTTAAGTCTTAAAAGTTTGTGGTTTCTTTACAAACGTGTATGCATTTTTAATATCTGATAATAGTGAGAAGTAAAAGTGAGTCATTTTCATTTTGGGCTTCTGTTCAGCTCCCGTCTGACAGACAGACCTAAATCCTTGCAGCAGTTGTGAGAGTAGAGGAAAACATTCCAGTTTCAGAGCTGTTAATGTACGTTTGCCCCGCACTGTTGCCCTCTGTGGTGATGGATGTGTGTGGGGGAGTGGATGAGCTTTATCTTGGCCAGTGAGCTTCATGCCTGAGTGATGCATGATGATACATAATTGCACTGTGCTACACATCATTCCTTTATTCTTTAAATTGAGCTACATGTTCAATTTCTATATGTTTAACAAGTATAGATTAATCAAAAAGGATTTCTCTTTACTGTGTATCCAAAGTTTGCTCCTTGAAATGTCTTCATTTTAAAAATATACTTTAAAGGCAAATGTATGCTGATTATATACTGGGCTTAACTTTTTGGAGGTTTTTTTTTTCACACCAGGTCCAGCTTTCCATTCCCTCAGTTAGGTTTTATCTCTTAACATTTACCTTTTACTCTTGGAAAACTGTTTGTCTCTTCTGTTCTGTTGAGCTCCAGACACTCTGACCTCACATTTGTCTTTCTGTTTTTAAACTGGGTATTCCCTGGGAAATCGCTCTCCATAGTGATTGACTACCACAAGAAAGCCAGAGATTTGAGATTTGATCTTCCAAATATGACGAACTGTCTACCTTCTTATGTGTGAGCTTGCTCACGACCATGATGTTTGTTCCCATCTCTTGGTCTCGTTGCGTCTGCACACTCAAAGCTACTGTATGTCTCGTCTTCAATGTTTTGTCTTGTCTACTTCTCTTTGTTCTTTTTCCTTCCTTTTTTTTTTGTGTCTTTTTTTTTTTAAAAAAATTTAAATTTCTGTTCCCTTTCCTCCTCCCTCCCCGCGTGTCTTTGTGTCTGTCTTGCCATCGGAGGTGTGGTCCAGAGAAAGCTGCTATGAGAGACTGTGGAAGGTAGCGGTTGCAACGCTGTTGTTACAGAAATGACGTCTGTGTTGCCTCATTGAGAGAAATGTTTCCAGTCATTCAAAGAGACAGAATCATCAACTTCCAGCGACTTCATCTCAGCAAGACAGCAGAAGAAGCAACATAGTGGGTTCACCAAGCACTTCTGTTTTTAGCTGAAAGAAATCAGTTAATCATTTTTCTGTGGTCAACAGAATCCAGCAGAAGCTTGCGATGAATTGTATTTTAAGCGATTATAGAACCCTGAAGTCCCCATTTGTTACACTGATTCCTTCACTCGTCCTGCTCAGCAGCAGTACAACCAGTACAGTTTGTGCTTCAAAGAGAGGTCTTTGGTGAACATGCAGCAGTCTTTTTACACACCTGCATCACATCTAACCAGTGATCAATAGTCCAGAAATATGAGTTGCTTTTTGTTTTTGTTTTTTTTTTTTGTTTTTTTTTTAACCAAGTAGTCCATGGGTGTTGGTGTTTGAAGCATAGGAACAGTATTTTCTGCCAGTTCAACTAACAGCTTGCTGGACTTGCAGCCCAGTGGGTGTTCCCTGTTTTGATTGACAGCTAACCTGGCCACACAAACAGCTCCTGGGGGTTTGTGTGTTGAGTGTCTGAATGTACCATCTTCTAACATTTAATTCAGGAAAAATATCATCAAGCATCATACCTATGTTTTTTTTTCTCTTCCTCTTCTTTGTATTCTCTTCTTTCTCTCTGTAGCCGAGTAGACCAGGTTATCCCAGCCCTCGCTCGAGTGAAGGTTTTTATCCTAGTCCCCAACATCCTGGACACTACCAGGTCTGTATACAAGCTCCTGTACTTTCTATAAATGCTTTTTTTTAAAGTAATTCAAAACAAAAAAAAAAAAAGTTCAACAGAGAACTGATACCGCAGTTACCAAGTGTCTTTTTTGTTTGTTTTCTTTCTGGTGTCAGATGACGGGGTACCCCGGCCCTCACACTCTCCCCTCTGTGCCCAGCGCCCTGTACCCTCCACAAGCTGCTATGCTGGACACACACCACGCACACACACACCCCCGCCACCATGTCCATACACACTCGCACGCACAGCACCTACCCCAGCCGCATGTGCAGGACATGGCATTATGGGGCTCTGCTATGGAGGTAAGAGTGCACAACATTCTCTCACACACACACACACGCACACACAGAAGTAAGGCTTATTTGATTGTTTACTGTCATGGGCAGGGCCAGTACATCATAAATCTCTCTGACACTTCTTACTTGTTTTATGATCTTAATATATGTCAAATTTGCATTTAAGAGTTATCAAGTAGTGAGAAATATTGTACACAATTTTTTTTTCATCTCCATACAGATTTACTTGAAAGAAAAGGTTTGGGTCCCAGATTACTCATTTATGTATTGTGGTACAAATCAGCACCCCATTGCCTTTCATTCTTATTTTATTTTATTTTTTTAGTGTGTGTGCTTCCACCATCTCAGTTCTGTGTCTGTCTGTCTTCGTTTCTTGACTGACTGTGCGCACGTTTCCCTTCTTGTATATGTATTTGTATTACACCATGTTTGTGTGCATGACTGTTGTGCTACGCTTGTTTGTACCTTTTTGTTTGCGCGTCTGCGTGCGTAGGACTTGGCAGTAGACATGCAGCAGTGTGTAGGCCAGCAGTGCCTGTTAATGGAGGAACAGCTGATGATACAACAGCAGCAGATGGAGGAGGATCAGAGGTGGCTGGAAGAGGAGGAAAGGCTGCTGGTAACACACAGCACACACATGGAAGCAGGACTCACGAGTGACACATGCACGACACGAAGGCTGCAACAAGATGTAACTGTAGGTGTAATAGTTTAATATGCTACTGCTTTTTCTGTTCAGCAGGCATATGAGCATATTAACACATTTTTTTAAAACTACAAAATACAAAAAGCTTTTTGTATTTCTGTCATCCTCAAACGATCATGAAGATTGAACAAATAAAAATGTATTTATAAACAGGTTTGGGTTTTTTTGCATAATTGTGATCATTTTTCTCCACAACAATGTAAGGAACCATTTTTAACGGCTCGCTGGTATTCTTGTTGTTTGTTTTTATTTAGCATCATTTTTGCATGGCATGTTAGATCAAAGATGTCATGCTCAGTCGCTGTCGTGCTATTTGTGTTATTCAGTTATGCTGTTTGTTAGTTTCTTCTTGCATGCTGTCATATTTTTGTAAATATGTCATCTCTTTGAGCATCATCACCTTTTCAGTGCAGCCTACTTAACCTTAACCCAATACTCATTCATAACCTGCAAAAACGTATTTGGAATCTTGCAATTAACTATTTCTCATGAATTAGATGATGTCATGCTAAAAAGCAATGAAACAAGTCAGTGTTCACGGCATTAACGCATTTATGTCACTGAATCCATCAGTGGTGTTATAAAACCTCAGATCAGATATTATTCCAGACACATTCACATTTTGCAACGTTTGCTTATGGTTTAAGATAGATTTGCTCTTTTTTTTTTTTTTTTTTTTTTTTTAAACCCACGCCTTGATTGCTTAATTTCTTCAGTTATTTGACAGGGACAGTGCACAGTTTTTACAATTGTAACAGTTATTTGGTAGCTAATTTGCATCTGTAGTCCCTGGATAGACAAAACAAACATCAACACACCAGGGAAAACATAATGAATATGTAGGAGAACTTTGGATGGGCAAATATAAAAAAAATCTAAATCAAATCAAATCATGACAATGCAACAGAACAAATAAAGAAAAATATGCTGTTTAAGATCTGTATGTAACGATAATACAGAGATCCATAACTGCAAGTAATCAATGAATCAGACTATTTTCATGTAGAACCCCTTCTCCAATCTGATTGCTTTTTTTATATAACATCTAAAGTGTAATAATTTTGCACCTAATTAAGGTTTAAAAATATATTTCTCCTGTGAAAAACACACACGTGAAACCAACTTTACCATCAACCCTACACTATCCACCATGGCTTCACAGAAATGCTTACCTCCGTTGGTAATATTATAAATGTTCGTTTATTAGACACAGTACTTCCATCTCAACTATAAATTCAAATATGCACTTGCAAAAAACGTATATTGCCAGAGGATAATAACAGAGAAGGGCAGGACATACATCAAACAACGTCCTGGCTTCCTGAATCCAACCTGTAGATTTCTACTGAGGATTATTTAAGAAGCAGCACTTTTAATGCCTGTGCTGCATAACTGTGTGTTATGAACTCGCATCTTTTATTTTCTGCATTTATGAGCTTTACATTTCTCCAGTATTAATCTCAGGGAGAGCCTTGGTCATGCAGTTGATTGTTAAAGAAGTTTAACTGTCATCACTAATGCTTCAAAAAAATAATTGAACACAATACGCATAGAAGTAATTTTCATCTTTGCCTCATTAATGTTTATGTTTTGGGAGGTAGTTGCATAGAAACCTGTGTGAGAGACCACTGTGTGTTATTTTTGATAGATACTCACCCTACCAGAGGCTGGTAAGATGGAGGAGTGTTTCACATTTAATGCTTTCTTTTTTTTTTTTTATGAACAGTGATGAAAGTAGCTGAGTGGAGTTTTTACTCAAGAAATTTCCCGTGCGTATGTGTGTACGTGAGTGAGTTTGTAAGCAGGTGTGGCCTGTGTGAATTCCAGGCGTAATGATAGGCTTTCAGACACTGACAGCCCAGTCAACAGTCTGTCTTTGACTCATAACCACTAACCGACAACACACAGCATTACTGAAAAGCTGAGGAGGTGCGTGTGTGTGCGTGCGTGCGTGCGTGTGTGTGTGAGAGTGAGAGAGAGAGAGCACAAACATGTGAAAGTGTGCACTGTAGGCTGGCGGGGTTTAATGGCACTGGTACTTCAGCAGGAGGGGGAGGAGAAAAGGAGAAGGGTTTGGGAAAGACCAGTCGACATGCTCACTTACTGACAGATCGTTGGCAGTGTGCTTCATCTGTCCTCATCCTCATTCTTTTCTCTCTGTGTGTTTCAGTTGTAGATATAGAAGTGCTGGAGGCAGGAAGCTGTAGTTGAAGATTTTTGTTTTTTGTTTTTTTTATGATACAGACAGATTTTTAAAAAAAATTCAGATTCAGACACTCAGAGAGGGACAGATTCTGTAAGATCAGAAGATAACTGAGGCACAGCATCTCAGGCATTTTCGGATACAAACGATTCATCAAGCAACTTTAATGAACTCAGTGGCAATGCTGGTCTTCAAGTCCTGTCTTGGAAAACTGGTATGCAAGGATGGGTGTGTGAAAGGGCAGCTGGTGAGGTGGTCCGGTTTTGATGCATGTGTATAATTACCTATGTGCAATTTCGTTTTGACTTTGTTTGTATGTATTTATACATACAGAAAATATTTCTTAGGTCAGATAAAGATACAGAAGCTCTTAAAGTCCTAGACTTCGAGGGGATGTGGTTTTATGTAACGTGTTCCTTATGTTAGAATGATTATCTTGATGCTTTTTGTGTACTGCATTTCAGTCATTTAGTCAATGGAGATGAATTTAGCGTGGGATAGTCCCTTCGATCAAGGCACCTAATTTTATCCCAGAAATCTTTGCTGAATCAGTAAATGTACACTCTTAAGTCAGTGTTCACACATTAGTATACTGCTGCAGAGCGACGGACGTAAGCCATAAAAACAGTTTTGTCTCAAAGAATAGCACACTACTAATTTTATTCTTCTTGCAAAGACACGAGAAAAGCAATGTGGTTCACCTTTTGTCTTTTGTTAGAAGACAAAAGAAAACTAACCCAGTCATGTAACACAGCTGTGATTATTGGTACAATTATGTTACTGTAATTATATGTACAGCTGTCTTATTGGATCTCTTAAGTGATTGCAGTTTGAAATGACCGTCCTTGAATGTGAGTTTTGTTAATATTACTATTGCTGTCAGAATGACCATCATTGTTGGGGCTTGTTTAGAAACCAGACACAAGAAGTTCTCGAGGAAGTCTGGACAGAGAGGAAAGTGGACTCCAGCCGCCGGTATGTTACTTTATTTAATTGTTTGCTTGTCAGTGGCTGTTTCTTTTGTGCGCATGAGAGTATAACTGTCCTAACTGCCACACTCTTTTCTTCATTCTTAGAGTCATGACCATTTGCATTCTTTTGTCTGAGCGTTTTTGTGTTACTAAGCAAGGAAGAAGTCTGATAAAGGCAAATCTTAACCAAAGTCCGTGTTATGCTTGAACACTCTATGGCATGTGTTTGTTATGATTCGAGCTGCGGACAACGATGCAGGGACAGGAAGTGACCTCCTGAGGGGTGGGGTCAGCAATGCAGGGTCAATGCATTCTCACAGCGTCACTAGGTATTAATAGAAGCATACTGGCGTTCACAAGGAATTACTAGTCTAGTCTGTCTGTAGTTGTACTTGTGGTAACGTGCAAAATGTTCAGTTATAGTACACAATTTAAAAACTCTTCTTCCTTCTTGTGTTGTTAGTTTTTTTTTTTAGACAGTTTCTCATACAGCCTATTCATATCTGGATCCTTTTTTTTTATAGTTTCCTTATGTTGGTAGTCATATTTGTGAAAACTTGGAGAATGCAAAGCTGAACCTTGAGCTTCATGCAATGTCTGTTGTTTCCCTGATGCCAGCAGAAGTCATCGTAGTGGTCTGAAGTTGCCACGGGCCAGATATTTCCATCTCTGTTATTCATCTCTCTGCATGTCCTCCTCCTCCTTCTCCCCCTCCTCCTCCTCCTTCTGCCCCTCCTCCTCCCACTAAATGGTTGTGGTTTGTGGTGGGAAAATCTCCCTCGTTTGTGCATGCATGTAAGTGTAAATTGCACAGTGGAGTATTTTTGGGTGTCGTTGGTTGTCAGACCACAACACTCTGATGGTACCATGGCTTTCAGAGGCATCCGTGCTGTTTTGGGTTTTTTTTTCCACAGTACTAAAACAACAAATATGCAGAAATAATACAACAAAGTAAAAGTAGAGTTTATGGCAACATTGTGTGCTCAGTCATTAAATCATAAAGACGTCTTCCAGTCTTCCAGTGTAGAAGCGGGGAGCTCTAATAAAGGAGACACTTCTTTAAACATCCCTGATAATCACAGAATTTATTTGCTAACGGAAGTAACAGGACCACACAGCGGGGAAAACTGGAGATAAATGTGGAGCTGCTGTTTACAAATAGACACTTGATGTTGTATGACAAAATTAAACTGGATCCTCTCCCCTTTTCAGAGACTTCTGGTGGTTTTTGCCTGTGAAGTTCTAATTTCCTGCAGTCTCTGATTATGCCTGCGGCTCTGCGCTTACTAACCCGATGTTTTGTTTGTTTGTGCAGACAGGAAACCAGCACATATACCAGCCCGTTGGCAAGTCAGGTAATAGATATGCTTCCACAATTCACATAACCGTATAATTCGGCCACATAACCACTATTGTTTTAGTCTCCTCTGTCTTCCATAATTCAAATATGTAGGTCCCACATATCTGTTACATAGCTCTGCTATTCCTTCTCACCGTACAGATTGCGTATCTGCAGCCTTCCCGTCTTTACCGCGGCAGGTCGAGTTACAGCATGTGTGTGGCAGCGTCTGCCTGCACAGGTCCTAGTGTCTTGCTTCAGTGTCAGATTTGATTCTGAACTTTGCAGGCGTTTGTCCTGGTAGTGAACAAGCCAACCACTGTGTCAGTGTTCAGAGTGGCAATTTGACAAACTGTGCTCGACACAGAGGAAATCAGTGTGGATTAATATTGAAAATGTTTCCCAGTGTTATTTATTCCTTTATTTATTTTTATCTCATTGTATTCCTAAATGCCAAAGTAAGTTCTTTTATCGTCTGTCCTATTATTTAGGTAGACCTGACATCAGATCTTCAGCTGATCGGTGCTACTAACAGATGTTGATAGATTATGATGTAGTTCACATATTAAAGTGATTATAGATATTTCACAAAATAATAATAATAACATAATAGATTGTTACAACTGTCACAACTGTGGGCATGAAGTCATTTTGACCTTTGTGTTGTTTTCTGCAGAACACCCGGCCCCCCCCAAGAAGCCCCCTCGACCCGGAGCCCAGAGCCAAGTGGGTAGTCTGGCGAGTCTAAATACTGGAGACGGCTACAATGATGGAGTCAAGGTACACAAGCATGTAAATAATGTGCATTAGTCTTTGCTTCAGAAAATCCACACTCGCTCCTCTATGAACATCTGAAACAGCAGCATTCACACTTACAACAATGCAGAAATACACATTGCATGTTTTTAATGCTGACTGCATTCATGTTTTCCTTTTTATCTTCTTTTCTTTGGCTGCTCCGTCTCTCCCTTCCCTCCTCCTCCTCCTCCTGCACTCTGCCTTACTGTTGACCCATAGCCCTGGCGGGTAAGCAGCACACCATCTGTGTGTGTTTACAGTGCGTTTTGTCTCCTCGCGGTCCATCAACTCCTTGATTTCCTTCAACAACTCATCACATTGTTGACATTTAACATGCTGGTTCTATTCCTGCAGTCGTCCCTGGTGTGTAGATGGGATTTATTCGCCTTTTTTTCTCCAAACTAACATCCTAATCTCATTGGTCTTCGGATAATTGAGCACTACTGACACTGTTTTAAGGCTTGAGTGAAAATCCTGTTGATTGCTTTTTTTTTCCTTTTTAAATAAATTATTAGTTTGGTCACAGTTTCAAAGGATTTCAAAGTTTTTCTTCGTCACAATGAGTCACTGTATGTAAAGATCTTTGCAGAAATGTAGGGATTATTAAGGAAAACCACATAGTTTTGTTTTAGAGTTGAAGATAAACAGTCAGCTTTAATCCCTTTAACTATGATGTTGATTTGTTTTTACTGAAGGCAGTGGATGTGTCCAAGTATGTTGAAAGAAACTTTAGACTTGAGGACAGATGTGGCTCAGAGTGGACAGGAACGAGTGAATATGTCCACAGGAAGATCAAAGTTTATCACCTGTACACAGTGGACACTGCCACCTAGTGGCCAGAATATTGAACTATGTCTAATAGTTGTTTCCTGGGGTTCTTTAATCATTGCAGATAGAATTATTTTGCATATTTGAATCCTTTCATCATCATTCATCCACCTTTTTCTCAATACTTATTTTACTTATCAGTCCACCTATATAAGTTTTCAGTGACCTGCAGCAACTTCTCTCTCTTTTTCTTTGTGGAAAAATTGCTTATAGCATCAGTGTGGACTTTTGAGTTTTCTCAGTTTTTACAATTGGATGTATGTGAAGTCAGATGGTCCTTGTTCCTCCACTACGTCCCACACATCTGTCTTACATACTTGTTTTTGTTCTCTCATTGTTCAGCTGCAGCCTCAAGAGATAAGCCCACCTCCCACTGCCAACCTGGACCGCTCAAACGACAAAGTGTACGAGAATGTGACGGGATTGGTCAAAGCTGTGATTGAGATGTCAAGCAAGATTCAGCCAGCTCCACCAGAGGAATATGTACCTATGGTCAAGGTAACAAAATCTCCTTATCGTGTTTGTTCCATTTTCAAAGTCAAATTTTAAAAAATTAGGATTCAAAATGGAAAACAAAGACAATACATTGATATCTGATATTTTCATTTTGTGCTACATTCAAAATGAAGAAGTTCACATTTTTCAGAGCCATTAATTGGAAGTTATCTCACATCTGTAACCCTAACCCAGCTCATTTAAACATCAGGCTGAATGAATATTAAGTGCAATGTATTCTTACATTTATCATATGGTTAGTAAGAAAAATATAAAATAATATGTTGTGCATAGTTGTTTTGAGCCCGCGCTGTATGTTTGATAAGCTGTATATGCCATATGTGGGCATAATCAGTTGTCTGTGACTAAGTTCGGTCTCGTCTACTGCAGTTTACAAGTAAAGGCATGTGCTCCATCTACCATTCATCTTGTTCCTGAACTTCACCCAAGCATAAAACATCACGCCACCTTCTCATGCAGTCTACCATGTACATGCAACGCCAGATTACATATCTCAGATGGGCTCTTAATCCAGTGTGTTGGGAGGATGATCGGTGTGACTGAATTAGGGTTTTAACTCGACATACAAAAATAAGTATCTGCAGAATAGTCTGAAACTATGAGCAGCAACTGTGGACCACTCCTGAGCAGGACAGCTGTGTGTTGAGCATCAGTCACCATGATGGTCTAGTTAGTGATAGATTGTGACTAAGAATATTTTCACTTTAGGCTTAAACATTGGGAACCCATTAATCTTGCTCGATGGTAAGACTACACCCTTTTTTGTGTGAATTTAAAACTACAGAAGAAGGTTGTGGCTCTTGGTGAAATTAAGTCTTTTTTTTTTTTTTTTTTTTAAATATTCATCACATGAATCTGAAGTTGGCAGTACCGATATTGGAGTGATCCAAACAGAATTTGATGGCCAGCTGTGATATTTGTGCAGCCGGTTTGCTAATATTTTGTTTGTTGTTTGTTGGTTTCTTCGGGATCAGGAACTGCTGACATCCTCGTGCTGTTCGTAATCTCAGTATGTTATTAAAATGTGTTTTTCTGTTCTGAAAAGACATGTGTGTTTTTGTGCTTCAGGATGTGGGTCTGGCACTGAGGACGTTACTGGCCACAGTGGATGAGACTCTACCTCAGCTTCCAGCCAGTACACACAGAGAGGTAGGAACACACACCCTCGGCTGCCAGCGTTCATACTAACCCAGTGTTGCGTTAGGCCCTCTACGTTTCATATATTTCCCATCAGCTTGATGTGTTGGGCTCTTATTTGCTTGCAGATCGAGATGGCGCAAAAGCTGTTGAACTCTGACTTGGCAGAACTAATCGGGAAGATGAAGTTAGCCCAACAATATGTGATGACCAGGTAGGTACCAACATCATCACCATATAAACAAAGAATAATTTTATGTATTAATTTTCTGTTCTTGTTCTTACTTACCTTTTATTTTTTTTATTCTTTAAGTCAATACGGCCAATGACATGACATGTTTTCTGTTGAATTTGAGTATTGTAATGTTTACTGCTCTATACTGCAATTCATTTTGTCACCTAAAGGAGGCGCCTCAGTTTAACACGCAGTATTACAGTTGTAATACCCTCTACCTACTGCTGCTGCTGCTTAACAAATGTTCACGTATGTGCTCTTAGTCTCCAGCAGGACTACAAGAAGCAGATGCTGACGGCAGCTCACGCTCTTGCTGTTGATGCCAAGAACCTCCTGGACGTCATCGACCAATCACGGCTCAAGATGATGGCCCACTCTCGCCCACACTAGCCCCACACGTACTGAGCTGACCAGCCGGAGACCTCTGTGGTCTGTGTTGGTAGAGCAGAACTAAAAGACTCCTGGTTTAGTGGCATCAGTCCTGATAGGCGAGCATTGACAAAGGCCACTGCGTTACTCTGCTGGAGTGAACAGTGGCTCCTGTTCTGATCACATCCCAGGAAAAATCATTTCATGTTTAAGCCTGCATTAACCTGGGATTAAATTCTCTACCACTGTGACTTTTCTAATGCAACAATAAAGCAACAGCACTTCCTGAATCAGAGACATGGCAGCTTCACTCCCTTGGGACTGGACTACAACAATGAGAGGAGAAACGGTGACAAGATGACATTTTTCATCTCCGTGGAGGTCTAATGCAAGTAGAAACTTTTGACTGCGCCTGACGTTGTCCTGGGAGCGGCTTGAGCTGCAGTTGCTAGCAGAGGATGTCTCACTGGAGTCCATCAGAACCTGATTGAGCTGTGATTTGGTCTGAAACATATCTTTATGAATTTTCACAGTGGAGTTGAGCCAGCAGCCATGTCAGTGTGCTTATCCACATTGAGCATATGTTTTGATCTGTGGTTGCGAAACATGATACAAGCAGGTCAGACTAGATGTTTTCCTATTCTGCTTTGATCATGCGTGATGCTTCAAGCAGATACTTCCACAAGACAACTCTCAGTCAGCCTGGAGAAGCAGCTTCCACCCTTCATATCTTCTACCTTCTCCCTCTTCAGTCTGGTCCCGTGTTCCCACCAGCTTTTATTTATAAACTGAAATTATAGAGGAGGAGACGGAGGGAGGAACAGAAAAAGCAGATAAAATCTTCAGGGCAGCATCGCAACACTACAGCCTGAGGAGGAGCTCGCTGTCTTCGTTCTTCTCTGTTTCACTCACTGTTTTCTTCTTGTAGTCGTCTCTTCTTGCGGTCTTCCTCAGCTCCTCTCTGAGCAGGTTCTAAAGACTCCAAATGTGAAGAACTAAATCTGTCTGAGTAAACACTACAGGCAGGAAACGTCTCAGTTCAGTTTTCTCTTTATTTATCGGCTGGCTCCATGTTTTGTTGTGTTCTTTTAGCAGTCACACTCTTCTTCCTCTTTATTAAAAAACTGTTTGTAACTTGAAGTACAGGCAGATATCCTATTTCAGATGATGACTGAAGATCAAGATGTGCAATCCACTAAGCAAAGTGTGGATTGAGCTTAATCTAAACTATTTCCGTGAGGAGGGCGCCGCCTCCTCTTTGTTTTCCTCGCAGGCAGTCCCAGTACAGTTCATATGTTCGTCCTCGATGACTGGTGTCGCACCGGTAACTGTCCGGTCAAAAAGCAGTGATACAAAAACTGCATTTCATGGCGCCACAAAAGACACACTGCACCTGTAACATTCTGAGTCCCTGTTCCTGTCAGGTGTGTAACACTTTAACAACGTCCCTCCCAACAACCGTCTCCAAGGCAACAAACACACCTGAAATGCAGAGCCGCATGACTGAAACTTGCTGCGGAGTCACAAAAACACTGAACTGAAAATACGGCGGATCACGTGTGTCTTTGTTCGTAGTGACCCCACATGGAGTTTGACAGACTGCTATACGAAACGTATTGGTGACTGTACTGGTAAAGCATGACATGCCAGTATGGAGAAGAGCATATTTGCACAGCACCGGAAAACAAATCCCACATCCTCAGCTTTTTAATCCTATTCTACCCGGATGTGATTTCTTTGTTTAACTAGCGATGAAATGATCAAACATCTGGGTGTTATATGGATTAAAATGTTCAAAAAAAAAAATCTACACGCACACAAAACAAAACAATCTATTTTATCTCAGTGTTGTTGCGTAAATCTGCTCATGTTGGTATATTGTAAGCTTATACTGGTGTGTATCACTGGTGAATTGTACAGAACTCGTACTAGTAAACACTGGTTTTTATTTTGTCTTCTTGGCTTAATCAGCCACCTTGTCAAATAGGAGTAAAAAACAATGAAATAAAATAATTATGAAATGTAAACGAGTCTGTTGTTATCCATGAGAGTTTTATTGGAAACCTTTCAGGTTTTATGTTGAGAATATGAAGAGAGATTGTGTTTTTATTTCCTGTTTATCCTCACATGATGTTTGGTATGTTTATACTTAAGGTACTTTCTTTTGTGATGTAAATGATTAAGAAGCACCAATAAGACACGGTAGCCTTATACGTAGGTGCAAAGAGACTAAATAGATTTCTCTTTACTTAACTAAAGAAAAACCTTTAGTCATCCTTAATGCATCATCTGTAACGATTATGATTTATGGAGGAGACAAATTGTTAAACAATACAAAAAGCTTTTAAAAATGTGGTAATCATAATGCTAACAATCAAAGACAAAGTAAAAGTTTATTTATATATAAATATATATATATATATGTGTGTGTGTCTTCATGTTTCAATCTTATAAACATGAGGAATATATAATTACATTAGTGTCCAGCCGTCTCCCGTCGGTCTCTCCAAAGGTATTTACATGAATTATATTACATAACAGTAGGAGTTGGGTTTTTTTCTTTAACGCAGACGGCTGCACAGGTGACAGGTGTGACTGAGCTCAACGCTGCAGCAGCAGCAGCAGCAGCAGCGGAACAGCCAGAGTCGGGAGTAGCGGGTGGGCGTGAGTGGATCCGGCCCCGCTGACGTTACACAGGTTGTAGCCGTCACAGCAGTTGACCGAGTTTCCGTTTCCCTCCGAGTCCACCGAGGCGCTCGACGCAGCCCCCTTGCAGGTGGCCATGCTGGCGCACTGCTTCACAATGGCCTTCATGGCACCTGAACAACACACACAGCAGCATTTATATTGATGCACCTGTCCGCTTCAGCGCACCTTCGGTGTCAGTCGCCTTCAATCATCCAACCAGCTCTACAACTGCAAAGAGCCACACTTTCATTTAGGGGTCCCAGGGGCGTGCACATAACCGGGTTCTGAGCAGCTTTAAGACTGTGTGTGTGTGTGCGTGTGTGCGCGGTTGCTGTTACCCAGAGTGTCCACGATGGTCATGCACGTGGTGAGCGGCTGCTGACACTCCTGCGTGCTCTGGTTGCATTCTTCATTGGTGCTGGAGGAGCTGCACACGTAGCACTTGAGCGGCAGCGCTGCACAGAAACCATCCGCAGTCAGAGATGAACAGAACTGCGCGGCCCCAAACCCAGAGCAGGGTTTTCTGAGACCGTTCTTAGGTTCCCCGGTAGTGGGTCTTTAATTATAATGTATAAATTATAAGGTCTTTCACAAAGGGAAGTTTTAAGCCTGATCTGTAAGATTGGAAAAGTCTGGGCATTGAGCTGATTATGTGTCTGATTAAAATTGTTAAAGAAAATGTCTGACATAACAGACTAATACAATGAACCTGCCCGTTCATTGTCAAGGAGCAGGTTAATTATATCAGACAGGTAATCGTTATTTTTTTGAGAGGAGGCCTTAAAATGTACAATTAAAAAGTATGACAATTTAACATAAAATACAAGTCAGCATAATTAACTAAAACAAATTATGTTGTAGGATAAACTTAAATTAAAAAAGTAAACGTGGAGTGAAAATAACACAATTGGCTTCCCCCAAATATCTGTCTAAACTCGTCAGGGTGGTTTCTTTAATTATAGTAGCTGTTTAAGTCTCACTTCCTACTTCCCTTTATGTCATCACACATGTCATCACATTATTACTGTGCATTAACAAAATGCACAGTAATCATAAAGTAATCCTTTACAAGAACAAATGTATTGAATTCATATCTAAGAGACAACATAGCTTCTGTGACACTTCACATGCGATACCTTATGCAACTTTGTCAGCTCTCATCCTGGATCTGGATTATTGTTGTTGTTTGTTTTTTGGAGGGGGGGGGGGGGGGGGGGGGGCAGTGCCCTTCCAGTGCCCTTCCAGTGCCCTTCCAGTGCAAAAGCAGCCCCTCTAGATATAAGCCTAATATTAAATCTAGACAAAATTGTCTTATTTTAAACAAAAATATATTTACCTATGTGCTAGTAAAAAAAACTTTCTTTTCATACATTTGCAAAATAAATAAATTAACCATCTCTCATTTCACTATTTATTTAGTGTCCTTAACAAGTATATCTTTACACGAATAATTAACTGTGTGTATGAAGCACACCAGTGGTCTTAAATCCCATCCAGTAAATAGACGCTTCATTTCCAAACTGAGACTTTAGATCACATGTGAAGTTCTCTTTTCACCATGCAATTTTTTTTTTTTTTTTTTTGTAATGAAAGCCCTGTGCACACATTAACCTTTAAACAAATGATACAACTGGTTTTCAAGCTTCAAAACTTTGGACACGAGTTAAATATTCATCAGGTTTGAGAAACTAGTCATGTATCACAGAACAAAATGTCCCGAAATGTTAATACAGCAAACAAGCCTGAAAAAAACGGAAATATTACTTTGTTCATTCTTTGATTATCTTTTGATGTCTTGTAGATATATTTTTTTTTAGTAAAAACCTTCAGGGAACAAACAGAAAGTGACAGGAAACAGTTGGAAAAGCTGGAACTCAGAGCACTTTAATAACAGTCATTATTCTTGAGTACAGATTTTTGCTGCAATTTAAATACTTAATTAAATGCACACCCTTTTGTTGCACCTGTGCATTAAACCCCCGTTAACGGTAACTAAAAGTGAATATGTTGAGGTTAAATCACAGACCTGGAGAAACGAGGAGGAAGAGGAACAAGAGGCCAAGTATCATCCTCTCAGCAGAAGTTAAAGTCTGCTCCCTGCCTGCACGTCAGCCGTCTGCCGTCAAACCTGTTATGGTTTCTGTGGTCTGTTTTTAAGAGAGCTCCTGAGGCACGTACTCCCACATCCACCAAAGCTGAAAAAAAAAATCTTATAAATGTCACCTCACTGTTCATGATGCACATTCCTCGAGCGTTCTTTGGTTTCACAGATACTTGATCGTAACTTATCTGCTGTTAATCGCAGCATTACTTGACAAGACGTTTCCTTCCTCTGTGCAGGTGGAGCCAGCAGGTATTATGTAAAGGGACCACACGTTGTCAAAAGCTGCATATATATATATATATATATATATACAGTATGTAGTCTGTTTTGATACAGAACACCAAACTTCTATGTTCACAAGCAGCTTATTATTTGGGCCAGTGGAGACTTCTACACCTGGAGGGTCCTAGGCTCAAAGCACAGACATGACAGTAGGCAGTTCACCACTCTACCAACACGTGCGGCTCAACTGTCAGGGCTCTCACTAGTGCTGCAGGATGTCACGGAGAGCTGAGGATGAAGAGGATGATTTATACTTATGTATACTTTTAGATACAAGTCCACGTACAGGTACGTTCACACATATCAGTCCACACACATGATCTTTAATAATCACACCTTCAGGCCACTAATGTTTGTAAATGTGTTTTATTTTGAAGAAAGAGAATTAGTTATAGAAAAAAGGGTTCAAGATGAAGCAGTTGACTCAGAGGACAGGCAAACATTAGTGCCAATACAAATAAATTCTGATCGTGTGTGCTTTTCTTACCGTTTGGTGAGTTTGTGTGTTTAGGAGGCTGTAACAGATGGTTCAACTGAGCAGCTAAACTGGTGTTTTTAAAAGGGAGACTGCTATGCCCTGACCTCCCTTTCCATCCTAAAAAGATACAAAATGACACCATATGATGCACGTTTGTCTGTTTGCAATGAAGCTGCATCTATTTTTGGTCCTTTTCGGTCTGTTTGCCTCTGCAGCTGTTCGTTTTCGTCCTCCTGCATCGTCACAGTGGATCACTTACGTCTGCAGCTGTTTTGCATCCATGTTCACGTTGAATGTACAATATTTTATTACCAAATCAAACTCAGCCTTCCCACTTACACTGAAAATAGACTGATAAACACCATGATAGCAAATATTAGAAAACTCGTTATCTCGTGGCATATTGAGCTTTACAAGCAGAAAAATTAAATGTACATGTTTTAATTACATTCAGGCAGATTCACATCATTCCAAAGTCAGGCTCTATGAATTTGATATTTTACACATTCATTCACAATCTTTTATTATTTTTTTTTTTATCTACAAGATCAGAGAAAATGGGCCTCCCATTGCAAACCTGTTTTTCTTTGATTGTTTGAAATGTTCAAATGACAGAGATGTAGTTTATACTGAGTCAGGCTTCAGGAAATGTTTCCAAACAACATGAAAAAAGAAATTCAGATTAACTTCCATTTGATTCAGTACAATCTAAGAATAAATTAATAAATAAATAAATAAGAGTGCACAGACGCTGTGTAGATTCAGTGAAATGCCAGAATATTGCCCACATAAATGCAAGCTGTGAAAACAGTATTAAAAAAAATCCTTCTTCTGCTCACTTAAAGAAAATTATAGATGGGGAATCTGTGTTTAAGCCTTTGAGAAATCAAAGACGTACTGTAACGTAGTTGCCGATTGTTTATCAAGCTGCGCTGAGTTATTTATTAACCCTTCACTCTTTGACACCAGGAAACTCCACCTCCTTCATGTGAGCAGAAAGAGCTGAATCAACAAATGAAAAAAAAAAAAAAATCATAAAATGTGGCTTGATTATGCTGACGTAACTGTTGAGAAGTAACCGGGAATTATCTGTAGATGAATGAGCTCAGTCTGCGAATCCAAAGCAGCAGCTCCATGGTGAGTCTGAGGCCGGACAGCTGCTCTGAGATCAGTCAGTCACTGCCGCAGCACACGCTGGCGGGTGTGTGTTTTCTGGACGTGTCTCTGCTTCACATCTTTTTAAGCCGATTCATTTTCGTCTGTTTCTCTCGAAGTTGGCTTCCTGTGCGCATTTTCTTGTCTTCTTCTCACTGAGTCTTCACTTTCTTGGTAACTGACTCTCGTCTTCTGGGTTTGAAAGCATAAAGTCTGGTAAATATAAAACAAATGACAGCAGGAAGGTGTTTTTAGTTGATCACATTTGAACACAAATCAGTTAGAGTGCAGTGTGGTCCAAACAGGGGGGAAAAAATGCAACGGTTACTCTGGTTCACTGCATTAAGTATAATGTTACATTTAATTGCAAAAATAGCGTAACATAAAAATCTGTTTGAAGCAAAGGTAATATTTTTGGGGTCTGACATCTGCTCCTGCATGGTTTGTGTTTTTTTTTTTTTTTTTTACTATTGCATTTGGTTTGTCACACCTTCGCTGGTACAGATAGAAGAAGAAGAGGAGCTCATCTCTGAAGCAGGCCAGTTGATGGGAGGAGGAGAAGGACCCAGAGGTTGAGAAAAGGGAGGCGCAGGAGCACAGATCTGAAATCAGCGTGTTCACTCCCTGGCGGGCAAGAGAGGGGGTGGGGTCTATTACAGCTGCTGGAAAACCTCAGATCATGGTCAGAGTAGAAGTCGAATGATGGATTATTATAATACAAAGTTTCTGGAAAGAATCTGCTCTTGGAAATGCAACGCTGGTCTGTTCTGCGTAAAAGCTTGATGGAGTTTGTGAACGAGTCAGAAAAAACACTCACTCTGTACATCAACACTGTCCCCTGCAGGTGACTCACAGACTTCAGCTGTTTCACAGCCAGACGTCAATACACAGAGATGGTAATCAGTACACACGCAATTTACAAAATCTGAATGATCCAAACACAATCAGCACAGCTGTCAGACCTTTTTGTTTGTTTATCTAGGAAACGTGTATGCTTCTGCGGTCCGGTTTATCATACCTTATGATTGATGAAGAGCTGAGGGGCCATAGACAAAAAGCCAAACGCATATACTCCTGAGAGATAGAGTATTAAAGCATCAGTGAAACATTGGTGATTCATATTAAACCTTCCTTTTAAGTCTGAAAGGATGTTTATGAAATGAATGAATGAGCAAAAACTCACCAGTAACCAGGCTGTTGATCAACCATGAATAGTAACTGTCAACACGATACAATTCTGTTATTACATTAGTCACAAATGCATATTAAGACTACACAGTACAGGTCTATACATTTGCACACCGGTGTACCCATTATGGATGGGACAAATAATCTTATTTCTGTTCAAGAAGCATTTATTTCTGACTTGGCTTACATGACAAGTAAAATCCAATTAAACCAAGAAAGAGTTTGTGTTGAAGTGTCAAAGGTTGGTGGTAAAAATGTAATGTTTTAATGCACTGTATAAACACAACATGAGCTTAACAGGGGCTTAAATCGGCTGATGGCTCACCTCTTCTGGCGTAAGTAGGCCAGCGATAAAACGGCTCCACCGATGCACAGAGGATACACCAAATAGGACAAGCACCTGGAGGCCTAGAGGGGAAAGCACGAAGCATGAAAACAGACCGAAAACTCGCAGCTGGCGTGAACGAGACAACCATGCAGATACCTGCGCATCATACTCCACTGTCTTCCGCTCATCTTCATCCAACTTGTTCATCTGCACGGTCAGACAAGAGGCAGTGGTGATTTAAAGCCTTTTTCATTCTACACATTACAACTTGTGAGAAGATGGACAGTAAATGCTCTATACTCACATGAAACTTTTTGCTTATCTGGATCTTAAACGCTTTAAACACCTTCCACACCTGCACGAGCGAAGAATCAATCACTGGTTTCAAGTTGTCTTTATTGATCGGTATGATTTTATCTGTTTAAAACCTGTCAGATTGAGTACCTCCACGCATGCTCCCAGTCCTACAGGAAGAAGCACCAGCAGACTGGTCTCCTCCAGCAGATGGAGGAAGATCAACAAAGTGCAAAGGCAACGCCACAGAACTGGAAACAGACCAAAGGGTGGGGGAAAAAAAAAAGAGGAAAGTCACGTTGGATTTTTCCTCGTGCCATCGTTCAGTGTTACATCACTTAAAGCTAAGTGATTTAATTATTTTTTTCTCATAAATCCTGGAAAGGAAAAAGTGGAGATTGTTGTAATGCAGCAGTTATTACCTGACTTCCGAGACATTCCCACCATGCTTTTCTTTTTACTCCATGAAATGAAGTCATTTTTAAGAGCCAGGAATTCACAGATGAGCTGGTGCAAAACAAAACAAAAACACGCTTTCTTTATTTTACAGAGCTTGACCTGATATCGATCTGTGCTGCTATGTGCCCAGATCCATAACATTTTATTCAACAAGTCATCCTCTAAAGGACACAGCATATTTGATACAGGATGGAGGTTTGGCATCATCTCACTTGCAGAGCTGTGATGAGTGCAGTCAGCAGTAGCAGATAAAGGTTGGATCCCACCAGAGTTTCTTTAATCTCGTCGATGTTCTCTTCAGTGAAGCCTTTATGAGCACAGAGAGACACTTCATGGCCACAATTTGATATTTACTGTGACCCCCAATATGTAACTGTAAGCCATTTAATAGTTTTAGAAATAATTAACAGTAAATCTGTGTCCTTGTTATCTTACCAAACTGTCGTAGGGAATAAACTATGTCGTGTAGATGCACCCAAAACCGGAATCTTCTCAAAGAGATTCCCTCATAGGACACAGTTAGAGGGAGCTTCAGGCTGCTGCTGCTGATCTCCTGCCAACGTTGAAGAGATTCATCCATGACAACCTCAATGCAATTAAAACACTTTCTTTACCAGTCTGCATTAAACTTGGCATGGAAAGTCTTCCCACCACAAGGTCTTTGACGCTGTAGCTGAGTTCATCGACCAGCAGCAGAGGGAGGTAGATCGTCTGTCTGCCTTCCTGGGAGCTGCAAAGATACACACACACAGGAAGTTTCATTTCTGACACACACGCACACACACACACACACACACTATATATATATATATATATATATATATATATATATATATATATATATATATATATATATATATATATATATATATATATATATATATATATATATATATATATATATATATATATATATATATATATATATAGTTTTTTTTTTATTTTATTTTATTTATTTTTTTTTGTAACTTCCATCTATTTCTGGCCTCTTTTCACGTACACTCTCATGTAGCGGCGCACATCACTGGGAAGCCCCGCCTTGCTGAAGCTGAACTCCTCTGACATCATGGTGATCGACAAGCGCGGCCTCCAATATGACACCGGACTGTCCGATCCAGGCTTCTGATGACGCCACAAAAAATAAATGACTCGCAGCAAAGTCGCGTGACTGAAATATGAGGCAATTCTAGACGTGCTGTCTCCAAATGTTACCTTCGCTGCGCCCTTCTGGCCCTCTGCGGGTGGAGGGATCAGGTAGGTGGTGAGCTGAGCTGCATAGTGGACTTCTCTTCTGTCCTCCAGAGGTGAAACACCCGCTTTGTGAACGTAGACAACAGCATACAGAGTCCCATTGGCGCGCGTCTCCTCCGGCAGAGAGACGTCCACCTGTCTGCAGGTAGCGACGCGCACGGGAGTTAGAAAAAGCTGTACTGCTGATATTATACATTGCTGAAATAAAATGCACTCATATTGTGATGTTGTGCCCACCTCTCAAATGAAGAGTGAGGGTTAAATGGGTCCATTTGAACGGCGAGGTTGAGTTGGCTGTTGTCTGGCACGAGGCAGGTAAAGACGCTCAGCTGAATAAAGGAGGAAAGGAGATTATTGTTTGAACGCTTAATGTCAAAATGTGATGCGAGCGCCGATTTGGTAGTTGAAGGGGAAAATAATCTAGACTGTGCTCCAAATGTTAGCGCTGATTTTCACCACTAAATGGAAAAAAAAAAGATTTTATGATGAAACTGTTATAATCACGTCACGATGTTTTGCAACACTCGTCATTATGTTCAAAGATTAGTTTTTAACTCATCAGAATACGTTGAAGTCTACGTCTGAATTGCAGCATGCAGACTTTCCTCCTCCGTGTAAATTCTGGTTTACACTGAACAACACAATATTTATATCCCATAAACACATTATAGGTCCGGAGATGTTGCCATGGAGACAACACGTTATTTTTGGGGGGCCTCTTGCAAATGACATGACGATGAAGAAGCCATCTGTTCATCCTCCGCTAAAAATGATAAAGAAGGGCTGTGCTTGCCTGTAGCCTGGGTCTGGCTGCCAGGTAGGAGGTGATGCAGGTCTCTCCTCTACCTCCATCGCAGGGTTTGGTGTTGAGGAAGCCGTACAGCAGCCAGGCGGTGTGGAGCATGTACACAGAAAACACCCCGAGCAGCAGCTTCGCGACCGAGCTCCTCTTACCTCCGGTGTCCGCTGATTTTGAGTAGCAAGATGGAAACATGGCGGATAAGAAATGTATTAAACTAAGAAAAAGATCGGTTTTACGTAGCAGAATAAAATAAGATAACGGGAGACAACGTCAAAGAACACAATCCGCACGCTTCCTCTGAGCCGCAGCATCCTTCCGGTGATCCGCATCCTGCCAGCAGAGGGATGCTGATGAGAACCTCCGCGGCGCAGCCTGCATATTTTCATTATTTGTTTAAGAGTCTACCTGAGATGTGAAACGTAGTTTCACAACAACAACAATAATCATAATAGTAAAAGAAGTTAAGCTGTTCCCAGCTAAATTATGAACCGTTCAACCATTTTATTTTTAATGATCAGGTTTGGTTACATTTCAGTGATATAGACTAGTAATTATACTGGCATTATTTACTGACAATCTTAATCAATCTTTGCAACCTCTCTTATCTAACTGACAATCGTGCTAAATATCCCATTTAAATAGGTCACACTTTACACTATTATTTCACAGAGGTGACAGTCAGTCGCAGCCTATTTAGGCTTTTAATTTCCCAGGACATCATCAGACCTAGTTTATGTGCCCAGATCCATAACATTTTATTCAACAAGTCATCCTCACTAAAAGGCACAGCATATTTGAAGAACAATTAGAACATGTTTACTGGTGCAAAATAACCTTTTTGGAAAGTTTTTTTTTAAAACTAATTTGCATAAGAAGGGTTTTTTTGACTTTCACTATTTCAAATTAATATACGAAGCTGATATTGGACCAAAAAACTAAAATCAATTCTTCTAATAGATATTTAAACACATAGGCTGATGGGTGTAATGTTTTTTCTTCCATATTGACTGTTTATCATTTATTGGGTGACACATCAACATATTTCATTCCTGAAGAGGTTTCAATTTATTGATTTTTCAAAATTTAAGAATGTAAGTCTAGCAATATAATTGCCAGTGGCAAATTGGGCTGCCTTTTTCTCTTTAATTGCATTTTTGCACACAAGTGCTTTTTTGGTACTAAACTGGGCTCTTTGTTTTGTTGTGGTCTTTTTCTTGTTGTTGTTTTTTTAAATCTATTTTACTATAGCCTTTTTTAATTTATTTATTTAATGTAATTATTGTCTTATATTGGGCTGAAACTAAGGACCTCGTGCAGTCTACTAAAGTTCGTGTCATCTCATATGTAACTGTGTGCTGGTTTGAAAATAAAGAACCCTCCAATCCTTGAATAACCCCAGACAGTAGTTAATTAATGTAAAAGGTAATTCCCTTTTTTGGTAGTTAGTAGTTAATAATCAAAAACACTTAATTTGCTCAAACCAAGATTCATTCCCTTCCTTCGTCAAATAAATTATCAACAGTGTGCTGCGGTCTGTGACATTTTCCTGGCGGAGTGATGGACTCGAGCGGATGCGATCTTCGGCAGTCGGCCCTCGTCGGCGCGGTGCATTGTGGGGTGGCACCGTCTGTACTCTGCGGTTCACGTGCTAACTGAAAGCATCCGTTTTCCGACTAAAGCACAACTTTACTTGTAAATTCAGTACGGTCGTCATTTCGCAGCAGGTAACCGGTTTATACACTCGCGCTTTCGAGTAATGTCAAGACAAGTCCTGAAAGTTACGGAGAGCAAGAAGCGTCCGTGATTGTAGCAGCTACGGCGGCTAAACGCAACAAGCGGCGGCTGTTTTGGAAAGTTTGCGAAAAGTTTGAAACAAGCAGGTAACTGTAGGTGAGGTGAGGCAATATATACACCGCGGGGACTTACTTCGAGCGGCATTTGGACGTAGGAAACCGCCGGCGAGCCCGTCTTTTATCGCCGTCTGACCGGTGAGACCGGAGCCTCACCTGTTACCTGGATGACTTCTCTCTCTGGAGCCGCCGCGGGTTTTGTTCGCGTATGAAAACGTCCGTGCGTCCCCTCCATCGCCCGCTGCTTCATCTGCCGTGACCTTTGCAGTGGTGGAGATGAGTGCTCCAGAACCAGGATGGCGGTCCGCGTGAAGGTGTGTTTCGCCGGGGTGGAGGTTCACCTGCACGGGTCGCTGCCGACTGGCTGCACGAACTCTTCCAGGATGCCGTTTGGTGGCAGGTTTCATCCAAAGCGCCTTTTCAGTCCTCTTTGTCTTTTTCGTTCGAGACTCGGTTGGACTCGAAGCCTTGTCCTTTGTAGCAGGCACTCAGTGGTCTGGGCGCCCAAGTTCAGCAGGAGCCGCAGCGATGTCTGCTCACATGCACTCAGCTGTCAAAGGTCATCTGTGTCAAGATTTCTGTCCAAAAGTCCAGAGTCCGCAGGGGCGAGGAAGGAGAACCTGCTCCGAGGAGGTGCTGCCTGGCCTGGTGAGATGGACAATTGCACACTCAACTGTGCAGAATACCTGCAGTTGTAGACATGTATGTTGTGTTTGTGTTAAGTTGGCGGTTGTTCATTTTCAAGGTTGAGCATCACCATGAGCAGTGTCAGGTACATTCTTTTACCTCTTCAGTATTATGCTAAAAATATAAAGTTCCTGCAACTGTAATGACCAAACACATTTATGCTATTTGGTTTTGTAGAACAACATCTGTATTTTTAAATCTCAGATGTTTATGTTCCAGATCTGGGAGCATACTCACTACAGTCTAAAGATAATTCAATTGCATTTCTATTTGTCCTGCATTTCTATTTAACCTGACTGATTATTTTACAAATGTTTACAGGAGTCAGGTTGAGTTGATGTTTTATCCTCTTATCCGTTCTCACAGCACGTTACATGGTGTGTTTGTGCTTTGAGATTGAGAAGTATTATCAAAACTGAACCCCAATGGAAGATTGAGGCACAAATCATGGGGTTGCTTTGTTTCTTTTTATTTTATTTATGTATTTATTTGCGAAAGCTTTTTTTTTTACGCGAGTGTGCGTGCAGTGGTGCTTGAATATTTGTCCATAGAAATAACAAGGTTTTCACAAAATAAACTGTGTTTTGTTTTTGTATATTTGTTTACATGGGAGATAGTTTTCTGCATGTAGGACTTGTGAGAAATATAAAATGTATTGCTGCAGTTAATGAAACAACGTAAACCAAAAATTTCCTGCAGAAATAGTGTTATATTTTTAGTATTGGTTTTTGCTAAAAGGCCAAATTCTTAAGATGTTACCTTTTTTTTCCCAACAGTGCCTTTTATCTGCAGAAGAGTGACAGATGCCCCACTTTCCAGTGTGTCTCCAACCTTTGTAGTTGTGAGTTAATCAACACTTTGGAGGCGTGCTGTGTTATAGTTACTGCTGTTTTTTCAGTTTTGTAGATTTTTCTCTTTCTAGAAGTCTAGTTGTACCACCAGCAAGCTTAAATTTGCCTTGCAGGTACCTGCACCTACATCTTTCTTGATGTGGGTCTGATCTATCAGGCTACATTTTGTTTAAGTCTATGAGGCCTTTTGTGAAAGTACTGTGAGATGTTAGATTTAAACTGATTTTGAACTTTTGCACCTTTTGGGAAATACATTAAAAGCCGTGTTTGTGGTTTGTCAGCTAAGGCTTTGGTTGCTAAATGCCAGTAATCAGTTTGTGTTTGATGTACTTAACAGATGAAGTTTGACCAAGAGGGAAACGTGACATCATTTGGTGAGTGTCTGTTACAGACCTGCTTGTTCGATAACAAAAACTAAGGAAGAGAATGAGATTGATCTCTTATATCTTATCGGTGTGAGTGCTTTCACCAGATCACAGGTGCCAATTTCAACCAATATGCAAAACACTCTTCTTAATCATAATCCTGCACAACTGGAAACAGTGTCATCAATGTTGTGACCTTTGATGTATCCGTGTAATCAATGGTTTGAGTTAATTGAGTTTGCCAGACTTAATCTGAATAGTTTTTTGTTCTGCTGCAAGAAAACAAGTTATGCTTGTTGTGTGGAGCCAGCGTTACAGTGTGGGAAGTTATTTAATTAATATTCAAATTTGGACTGCGCTTTCCCCGTTAAGCCATCAAACACATGAATAGACCGTGATTAAGAGCAGATTTAGATATTGTTCAATGATGCAAGATCATGTTAAATAACTTAACGAGCATGTACGTTAACCTGCTGTATCATTCATGCATCGTTTCTTTATACCATCATGTATAGACGTCTTCACAATATAGAAATATATGAAATGGTGTGGTGTCTATATTACTACTCTTAATTTCTTCCTTTTTTACAGAAAAGAAGAAGACGGAGCTTTGCCAGGAGCTGAGTCTGCAGGCCAGAGACCTTCGCTTTCAGCACAGCACCAGCCTCACCACTAGAAACAACTGTATAATCATACGAATGGCGGTAATGTCGCTTTCTCTCTGTAAAGACGCTTTGATCCAATCAGAATCACACTGTTTAAGTCAAACAACGTATAATGGTTGTGAAGTGTTTCATAACAATACAGTGTTTGTGTAAAGAGCACTTTCGTCTATTTCCTTAAATGCAGCATTAGATACAGCACCGTTTTAAACCAGAGACAGCTTGTGAAGACTTGGTGCAGTAAAACAATGAAAACCTGAAAAATGTGCAAAGCAGAGAGTTTCACACATCATCATTGTTTTCATGTCTGCAGAATCTTTTTGTTTTTAGAACATTACAGTCAGATAAAAACGTTAACTATTCATGGAGTTATGACACCATCCTTAAACAAAGTTAAAGGCGGCTGATCAACATTTTTTAACCCGAGCCACAGTTGATTGTCCTCCAGAGGGCAGGCTGGAAATGGTGTACATGAAGCGAGCAGCATCGTGAGTCCTCATGTTAGAGTTTCTCCCTGAGTTTTGTCTGTTGTCTCCCACGTAATCACGGCGAGGTAGCCGCACTCTGTGTCACAGCTGATGGAAAAATGAAAAAACAAAGTCAGGTTTAAAACGACAAATGCTATTTCAGATGAAAATGAAATGCATACATGAAGGAAAGAACAATTTTGCATTCAGGAATATAACCATACACCAGCTCTTATTAAACAATATTAACTGAAATTTAAGTCAAGTAGGCTTCAAGAAGCCAAGTTCAAGAAACTGAGAGATATAAACAAATGTATATAACACCAAGCACCTTCTTTTGTTTAATATTGATTTCTGAATGTTGCTGCCGTATTAAAAAAATGAAATCTAGTAGAAGACATGATGCAGGTAATTCAACTGGGATTCAACGTCTTCACGTGTTTTCAGATGTTGGGATCTGTACTTGCTCAGAAACCTTGTCTACTGGTGAAGTTTTACCTGTCAGCCAGCATTCATATGTGGGCCTCACATGAACTAAAAGTGGGCTGCAAAATGGGTCCCACCTGGGTTCCTCCTCAGGTTCCCAGAACAGAACTTTACTGATCCCTATAGGGGACATACAGCAGATGCTCTATCGACTGTGAATGAGATCTGGATGGTTTGTAGGCGGAGCCCAAACTGGTTGATTCTCCAGTGTGGGGCTTATGATTCTGAGACTATATGGAACGACACAAACAGCCTATTTGCCCATATAGTTCACTTTTATCCTTTTTGGGCCCCATTTATTTGCTCCACAAAGACTTTCCAGTTGGGGCCCATAACACTCAAACCATAAGGGAGCACTGACATTGACCCATTTCAAGTCCATGCATTCTTAGTGTGAAGATCTTAAAGGGTAAATAAACACGTGATCTCACGTGTTCATCTTGTCTCCCGTCCTGAATGCTCGACAATCCACACATTAAGCATGTTGCTGAGATGTGTTAGAGCAAACGGGGCATTCTTCACAGGTCGGGCCCCTGTAGGGCGGCTCACATCGACACGTCCCACACTCGCACAGCCCTCTCCCGTTACAGAGCTGCTGGTTTTTGGCCATACAGGAAGCCGTTTCCGTGGAGCAGCTGCAGTCGTCACCAGTCCAGTCATTGCCGCACATGCATCTTCCACACACGCATATTCCATTGCCCCCACAGAGTCTGTCAGATGGAAATTGAAGAATGTTGAACATGTTTTTGTGTTTGAGGGGAATTAAATGGATAACATTTCATTCTTGCAAATCACCTCCGTCGGTATTATTCATACCTGTTGTTAAGGCGTGGGCAGTCAAAGTTACTGCACTCGCAGTAAAGCCCACTGTATCGTTCCTTTGGATCTGCCCGCCGCTCACATGTGCAGTAGCCCTCCACACACGTCCCCCTGCCACTGCACACTGGGGCATTTGGGCCTGATTGGCACATTCTTTCATCTTTTGTTAAGCCCCAGTCAGCGTCTACCTGGCAGCGATTTCCAAAATAAGGTGCATTGCACTGACACTCGCCACATACGAGATCCCCATGCCCACTGCAGGCAGGACTGTTTTCCTCACGGTTTTCAGCACAGCTACATTTACCTGTGGAAGGCAAATCAAACTGGTCACATTGAAGACTTTTGTTCCTGCTGTTGATAGATTTTTACCAGCAGATCTTTGAACTACAACATTATCTTAGCTGGACTGACTCCATTGTCCATATCTTATAGATGTTTCTGTATGCTCAGCTTTTGGACTGCATGTTTCCCGTACTGTGTTTCTGCTGACTCACACAGGAGAGTTATTTCTAACTTCACACTCAGCAAAAAGCCTCTGGGTGTTATGAGGACAGACCAGGGCCCGGTGCTGTTCTGTTGGGAGCTAGCACTTGTACTGGGACAGTGGACAGCTATCACATTCACCTAGAGGGAAAGAAGAATTAGGGGTAATAAAAGTGTTTGTTAGTAGTTTTTGTAAGGGCACTTCTTAAGGAAGTTGCCAGACGTTATCTACTCTACATTACTGTTCTGACCTGTATGAGCTGAGGGTTTCCTTTTGTTGTGCTGTCAAATGTGATGTTGAGTCCAGCTGGCACATTGCTTATGTCCATGGTCAGATCAGTTATCGGCTGGTCTGTTGGCGTGGAGATGGTGAGGGGGAAAGACTGGCTCACTCCTGGTCTCAGTTGAAGGGAGACCTCCTGGGGCTGGAGGAACAGAGGTTCAGTCAGGACTGCCCTATTTAAAAAAAAAAAAAAAAAAAAAAAATAAAAAAAAAAGATTAGATTAGATTTTTAAAGTCCCCTCTGTTTTCTGTATAAGTGTCAGCATTATATAATATCCGTTTTAGCTTTCTACACTTATGAGATCTGACAAACTTGTCAGGCGCAGCTTCTAAAGGTTTGATTTCACCATAATTGACAAAATCCTCAGTCCCTTTTTTTTGTGCAAAATGTATTTAACATGTTTATGTAATGTCAAAACCTGCTCTAAGAAGTAACTTCTTATCTAAAGTACTGCTCAAGTGTACTTCACTTCATTCTTACCTGCTGTCATTCTTGACAACCTGCATGCTTCCTTCAGGGTGGTAAATGTGTTCTTTTCGGCAGCCTGCTCTCAGAAGGTCGTTGAAGCTCTGACAATGACTGTCAGTCAGAGGGCCAGTGCACCAAGCACACTGCGAGTCTGACTGGATGCACTTATTGCAGCTGGACCTATGCTTGAAACATGTTTGTTGCTTGGCCCGGCTGAGACAGAGCAGCAGCAGCAGCAGCAGACACAGCAGCTTCACAGCCATCCTGCAGTCAGAGTAAAGCAGTTGCATGACGTTCATTCATTCATTTACTCACTCTCATTTAGATATGAGCCACAGCAACTGCAGTAAAATACAACAAGCAGGACAAATAAGTAAACAAGTGCAAGTGGGACTTTTTTCTGAGACGACTGAGGCAGCGGTTTGGCAATTTGACCTGCTACTCTTCTGAATCTATTACTAATAATGAGCTAAATAAAAACAAAACAATGTAGACCCGTGCTAGTACTTTACCTGAAGAATTGGAAGCCTTTGGTTTGTGTGTGTTTTAAGATTCACCTCTGGATAGTGTGTTGGGCCGTCGCTCTACTGGTGTATATATATCAGTTGTCTCTGAATTGTGATGAAAATCCAAAGTACAGAATATGATCCTCATTGGTGCGCCTGCTCTGGGTTGCCAACTCCTGCTTTTGAAAAAACAACAAAAAAAAACAACTGCAGAAGTGCAATTGTAGGGAATCAGCAGGATTTTATTGATCAGGTCTCCAACTGCAAATATTTGCAGATCAGAGTCAGCTGTGGAGACGACATGCTTTGAATTGCATGTGCGGCAGTGTAGCACACACAGCACGTTCAGTGTAACATGACATGTCACGTAGACAAGAGAAACTTGTAGAACGCCCTTTACGACTTTCAACCCTGAAGTCTTTGGCTGAATTAAAAAAAACAAAACAAAAACGCAAACAAACAAAAAGCAAACAAGCTGTAGCATGCAGTATTATGATTATGGTCCATATTTCTGTGGATCCCTAATCAGCCTCGTTTCTCCTCAGTCTTTGAAGGCCATCTTGACTCCGCAGTCCCTTCTGGTGTTGGATTTTCGTGGTCTGGGTCTGGAGCGCTGGTTGGTACTGGACCTTGCCCCTCAGCTCGCTTCACAGACACACTCTCTACCTTTTGAGTTCAGAGCACTGGAAGCCATTTTACAGCACAAGGTTGGTCAGATCATAGAAAAACTCCACGTTTACCCGTTTACGCTTTTCTCTAAAGCCAATAGGAAGTGCACGTGTGACACTTTGCTTTTTGATAAAATGAATTGTTTGCACATCTGTCTTTGTGTATCTGTGTCAATAGGTAAACACGTTACAAACCCATCTGAATGATGTTGAGCCAGTAATACTGGACACCCTGGAGTCCCTTGTGGATCCTAAAATCCTTTCCGCTGATAGAAGTAAGCTACATATATTGCTGCAGAACAGCAAGAGGTAGAGTACACTAGCATGTTACGTGGATTACATGCCCGTGATAAACCTAAATGTTTATATATTAACATGTTTTGTTTTTTTTTTGTCTCTCCCCTTTATTCTCAAAAGCTTATCAGAATTGGAAACGGACATAAAAGTTTTTAAGGACTCCTTGTTGAAGATCTTGGATGAGGATGAGATCATTGAGGAGCTCTGTCTCACAAAGTGGACAGATCCAAGGGTGTTGTATGTTTCACAAATTACTTAAATTCACAATCAAATTCACTTAAATCATCTGGGAGTCAGCACCACTTAATCTGATATTATTTTTTTTGTGTTAGAAGAAACATAATCAGTGACACAAGCAGTGACTGACATGGTTGATCTTTTCTAAATTGTAACTGCAGTACTTGTATGTTAAAAAACAAAAGAACCAGTCCTTTCAGAGGTGATGATCAAGAACAGTGTTTATCTGGCATTTATCTGACAGTGAATGAAAGATGAATTTGATTTGAAGTAAAACCTCCAACCAGTGTGATTTGATTTAGTGGATCTGCTGCAGATATTAACTAGCTGGATTTTAATTGAACAATCTGGCCTTTATCTGTTTACCATACATTTTATTATGATCCAGGAGTGTGCGTACCTTTCTGACTGCATCTCAAATGTCACATCAGTTCATCTTTACTTTCGTAGGATCTATATATTATTAATATTTTTTTAACAAGTCGTCAGATGGCAGTGCTTGGTTATGAATATTTAATTGTTCCCCTCTGAGGGAGACGCTTCATACAATTTGTGAAGATACATTGGAGTTTATTTTAGATGTTTTAGCATTATGTCGTCATTGTTTAAATTCAACAAATCTCACTGAAGACGAGACGTGATTAAAGGAAGCAGTGAGTGTGTATGCAAGACGCTTGATCTGCTTGATGTGTTTGTTTGCTATACTATGGTTTATTTGGCAGCTTCTTTTGTCTTATTTTTAACTTTTAGCTTGTGTATTCTTGTGTGTTTGCCAGTGCTTGTGTGTGCGCACAAAATTCCCGTGTCTTGATTTTTCAGTGAGGAGAGCAGTCTGGGTATTGACCACGCTGAGGAGATGGAGCTTTTGCTGGAGAATTACTACTTGCAGGTAGTATGACTTTTTTTTTTTTTCAGAAAGGATGAATGAAGAACAAATTCATAATATTATAGTTGCACGTCTGTACAAGAACACACTTTAATACACAGGAGCACACTCACCGTACAGAAACTGAGTTATAACTGGATTATTTTCCAGTTTACTGATTTGGATGCTCAGCTTATCACTATTTTGTATATATACATATTTGTAGTTAACACTATCATGGTGGTAACGAGCATGTGCACTTGACCAGTTTTGTTAAATCTCATCTGATGTTCATATGATGGACAGCCAGTTCATACTGTGATTGTTGTGCTTCGTCCAGGCAGAGGAGCTGGGAAACAAGGCCAGAGAGCTGAAAGGACTGATAGATGACTCTGAGAGTGTCATTTTTATCAATCTAGACAGGTACGTGCACAGATTGTACCGTGTGTATACGGCAAGTGATGTGAGAAAGAATGTATGAACAAAAGCACTTGAAGTATTACATAGTGTATTTATGTATTTTTAATGTGTGTTGATGTTGAAAGCTGTTGTTTTAGCCTCCTCTTCTTTAGAAGGTTGCATCATTTTATGCACAGCTCTCAGCATTTCAGTCAACTGGAAGTATGGACCTATTTTATTTTTCAAACAGTATTGAGGAGGTTTCGTAATATACTGGAGCAATTCTTATTCTAATGGACTGTTTTGAACTTCCACTTCTCACAGGATTCACAAAAGTCTTGATTGTTTTTTGCACTTATGAATAATCTTATGCAGTGCAGAAAGAGATGGTCACACCTGCTGATGATCGGTTAATCAACTGCATTTGATTATCAGCACCTGGCTATAACCTACTTTCTCAACTCAGATGGAAGCAGTAAAGGTTATTTTTTTCAATAAATAGTGATACAGTGTATTAGGTCATGCATTGTAATCTTAGGTTGGCTTTAAGTCCTGAAAAAGGCCAGATGATTTTCTGTGTGTCCTGTTACATTGACATTACATAACATTCTTGGAATGTATTATATTGGAAGTGAAGACTATTTTGAATGTTTTCTATTATCTTAACATTTAGAGGATCTTGTTAGATGGTGTGCGTGCGTGCGTGCGTGCGTGCGTGCGTACGTGTATTTCCATTTTTACAGATTTGTAGCAAAAATGAAGTTCCAAAATTACTTTTGTTTGTTATTTTGTTGCAGCCACCGTAACGTGATGATGCGTCTGAATCTGCAGCTGACGATGGGCTCCTTCTCCCTCACCTTGTTTGGTCTGATCGGTGTTGCGTTTGGAATGAATTTGACAACAGCTTTTGAAGATGTGAGATGCTTTTCTGCTAAATACCAAAAATATATTACACAGGGAGTTTACAGTTTTTGTTAATATCTTCTTACAGATGAGGACTGTTTTACGTGTTTACGAATTGTTGATTTTTTTTTTTTTTTTTTTTTTTTTTTTTTTTTTTGCCCCACAAATTTACATTCATTAGATTACCTTTTTGCATGTAAATATGCACATTTATGCATGTGTTGGTTGGCCTGTGTCGTTATCACAGGATCCTCGTGCGTTTTGGCTGGTAACAGGATTCATGTTCCTGGGCAGTGGGTTGATATGGAGACGTCTCTTATCATTTTTGGGACGATATCTGGAACCTTCACTTCGCCCACCGGTATATAATATATAAATAATAATAAATATTTATATACATATATATTATAAAATATTCTGAGCCCTGTTTGCAGTCTGAATTACTCTACAAGTAGCTAAGCAGGAGTGTATTTGGTAATCCCAGAGAGTAGTGTGTTTAAAGATAAATTCTTCTACATGTGATACAGATCCCTCCAGTGTGGAAGAGAACTATGAAACCATCAGACATCAAACCTGGAGTCAGATGAAGCTCTACCGCCTCTGTAAAATACCACAGACTCTGCAGGTGTAAGGACAATAGTCATCTTCAGCTCTTTACTAATAGAGCTCTTGATGTCACTCTTCCATAACCACAACAGAGGTTGAGACTCCATATCCGTGTCTGGTGGCGCCACTGTACTTTGATATATATATATATATATATATATATATATATATATATATATATATATATATATATATATATATATATATATATATATATATATATATATATATATATATATATATATATATATATATATATATATATATGTGTGTGTGTGTGTGTACATTTTTTTTTTCTTTAACCAGAAATTATTCTAATGATCATATATGTTGTAGAAAATAATGTATTCAGTTATAAGATAATATGGACTGTCATTTTCAACACATCATTAAAAGCTCTAAACAACTGGAACTGTTTGTAGGAAACTCTGAAAAAAAAACTGTCATGAATTCACTCTAAAAATGTCAAATATATTTATGTTGAATCTGTGTTATACCATAATGTTACCATATTTGGAGATGGTAACATTATGGTGTGATTGTCAGCACTGTTGCCTCCCAGTTTGAAGGTTGCCAGTTTGAATCTTCTCTCCAGCTTTGAGGACGTAGCATTCCCTGTGCCCTTTTCTGCTTTTCTCACTGTCGTCTCACTTTCTGACTCTAAAATTGTCTGCCTGGTTGGTATGTTGTTCTACTCCGACACCTAACTGGACAAAATTAAAGGGTTATTAAACTATGGTACAGTGCCTTAATAGAGTACTTTTATCTTGATGTTATGGTAATAATGAAACCTCGGTGACAAGATTTAAGTGGTATATATAAATGACTTTAAAGTGGTTTGATGTTATCTGGAAAAAAAAACTCCAACTATGAAATTACTGAATAAAACGGACTTGTACTAAAAGGTTTATTAAAGATTCAGCAGTTACTGCATTTTAGGAAGATGGCCAGTCAGGGAGCCTTTAGGATGATGGACAGGACAGGGGGGGGGGGTAAACTTTACAGCTACATTAGCTCCAGATATATATATATATTATTGACCTATATTTTTGTAACCCTAACTTGTAAAACAAAATAAAAACTCAATGCTTATAAATCTACATGTATTGTGAATAAGAATACTATATGTTATCTCCATGAAATGTATTGAATTAAATTAAAAATGTTTAAAAATAATTGATAAGAAGAAATGGAAAATATTTTAAATGAGAAAAGGAAGGACAACTAGAGGGTTCTTGTTCAAGCCCCAGCTGGGGCCTTTCCTGTTCTCTTGTGCTTGTGTGGGTTTTTCCTCCCGCAGTCCAAAATCGTGTTTTGGATGATTTTAATTCAACTCTAGGAATGAATTTGAGAATCCACAGATGACACTATGACCGACATACGACCTGTCCAGGGCGTACTTAACTTTTTCCTATTGGAATAAGCTCCATGAGATCATGAATAGAATTAAGTACAAAAAAAAAAAACATGAGAGACGCTTGTAGTTTTTTGATTTTTTTTTTTTTATTGTTTGGCGTGGCTGTTGTAACTGCCACCTTTCACTAGAGGGAGTCGCCTCCACAGACCATCATATTATGAATATGAAATATAAAATATGTATATTGTTACTGTTGTTGCACGAGATGTGACTTTTTGTCTGTTTTCCTATGGAGAAATACAGCGTTGAATAAGTTGCACAGTTATACTTAGAGATGTCTCATTTGTCTTTTAATTAACCCAGGATTTATAGTCCATTCGAACAAAAATGTTATATTATGTTATGATAAACATTATCTTCGAAATAACTTCGACCTTTCTTATTTCCAAATCCTTTATCGTAGATCATATAAATACAGCTCGTGCTTCTGTATTACAAGGTTGGATTTAGGTATTTGGGGGAAACGGTGGTCTAATCCATAAAATCGTTCCTCTATTATTTCTACAAAACTCGTGCGCGCGCGCGGATGCGTGAGCCAGAAACACTCCCGGACCGACGTACGCAGCGCGGCGTACGTCACGACGCGCAGACGTAATCGCGGAGCCACGCTGTAAAGCCAGTCTAAACAACTCCGCAGACCCAACTTCTGACCACAAGCAGCTTCGGAGTCACTCGTTTAAACGCCAAGATTTAGCCAAGAAGTGGAAAATACCAACCGGACGAGGAGTTGGTCATATTTTTCATATTTTTTAGTTTGAACAGTCGAACTTTTTGACCCTTCTTTCTAGTGTTTGTCCCTTTTTTTTCCCTTTCTCTCTTTGGTCATTAAGATGAAGAGTCTGTGGCTGTTGTTTCTCGTCGGACTGTCGACTGGGTTTATAAATGAAAAGGTACGTACCTTGAAATTGTTCTTTTGTTTTTACATGTAGACAAGCTGCCAAAATCGTCGTCGTTTTAGTCGTTTTTGTAACCGTTAAAATAACGTTTGATTCTGTTTAGTTGACTTTTTTTTCCCCCCTCGACATTCTACACATAAAGTTTCAAACGGATAACCTGTTAGACACAGGTTAATTTTCATATATATATATATATATATATATATATATATATATATATATATATATATATATATATATATATATATATAATTTTTTTTTTTTAACCGTACAGGGTGTATTCAAGCCAACTTCAGGCGTCCAGTTGGTGTCAAGTTCCCTTTAGTCTGAGCTCACAGCTTTGACATTTAAACCAAAGCCTCCACACCTGGCTACATTTTATTATCCATACAAGTTTCAAACACATTATGTTTTTTTTTTTCTTTGTTTTGAGCCAGAAAATAATGAATATTTAAGCAGGGTGAAAAATAATGTTCCCATAAATCACAAAGTCCCCCAGGCTGATTTTTTTTTTTTTTTTTTTTGAAGATTTTTCTTAAACAATAGAAATTCCTGTATTTTCTTTCCACGTCTGTGTCTGTTGAAAAGCTGGGAAACACCTGGAAATGACAGGTTTAAGTACAGTTCTGTTCTTTGCCACAAAGGATTGAGGGGAAACAAAATCTTGATTTGCTGTATATTTATTGATCTTTAAAAATCCCAAATGAGAAATAGGGGAATATCAATAGTTTTCCAGAAATTAATACTTAAGATTTATGGGCTGTATTTTTGTGAAAGGGATAGAGATAATACCCGAGTGTGTTGGTGAATACAAATGAAAAGGAAAAGAAGGATAGGACTAAGAGTTGTAGACGTAGTGCTGCTGGATACTGCGGAAGCTCCAGAAACACACCTCAACACAATTTTGTGTGTGTGTGTGTGTGTGTGTGTGTGTGTGTGTGTGTGTGTGTGTGTGTGTGTGTGTGTGTGTGTGTGTGTGTGTGTGTGTGTGTGTGTGAGTGTGTGAGAAGCATGAATCCACTCAAACTTGATTCATTTTTTTAAAAGGATATTTGTTTTGAAAGGTAAACACTGACAGACTAAAGCCAGTTATTTTTTATGTTAATATTTTACCAGAATGTAACTAGTGGCTTTTGCTATTTCGTGAGTCTAATATAACCTTCAGCCCTAAATTGCTGGGTGTGATGAGTTGCATCATAGAAACGAAACAGTCTTTCACTGAATTAGGCTGAGGTGGCCGTGGAATTGCTGGTTAGTCAGACAGTGATGTCGCTCACATCTGAAAGATGAATGTTGAAACAGGCTTTTTTGCTTGTGACAGTATGCGGGCTGGTAGTTGACATTTTCTGGATGGATGACTCACAGTGACTCCCTCTGGGCTAGTTCAGACAAGTATATAACTGCGTGGGGTACATACAGTTTTCGGCCTTCCCACAAAAGGCAGTAGGAAGAGAGTGACATCTCTTCGTCATATTATGGATTATAATTTTCACAGCCCCTCTGAGACACATTACCATTGCAAAACTACTCTTCTAACCCAACCTAAGTTATGAAAAGAGACGTGTATGTGAAATGTGTGAATAAATTTGGGCTGACATTCTTTGATGTGAGAAATTGCTGAAGAGTTTGGTCTGTGTAAAGTCTCAGGTCTGGTAGTTATGGTTCAGTTATCAGCACTAGTCACAACATTGTTCAGTTTCTGAAGGGAAAACTGTATACTTGTGTATTTTTGCCACTTTGTTGGTTGAATGCCTGGCTTCTGGTCCCACCCTACTCATAGGGGCAACTTTGTCAAATATTTCCAAACCTAAACCTAAAAGAAAACAGAAACTGAGCTTTTTCGTGTGTGAAATGCGTGCAGCTTTCACCACATACAACATTTTAACTGTCTTGATAGCCTCCTGTCCTTTGACCACCACACAGCTGACAGAAATATTACTAAGAGGATTGTTGTAGAGTGGTGTGAACTCGGACCTTTAGGTTTGGGTCAGCAGTTTCAGATTACCATGATCTCTGTGGAGGACTTCCAAACACAGTCCACGTGTCGGACAAAAGTAGCTATTGTGTCACATGTAGATGTTTGGAGAAAGAGAGGGAGAATCTTTCCAAACGCTGTCCAGACCTGCTGAGCTGCAGCAAAATGGTTTTTTTTTTTTAATTGATATTTTTTGAAATCTCAGCTACTGTTGAACAACAAAACGTATCTTGATGTTTAAGGGTCAAACATACACCCCCTTCACAAATCAATGCTGCTTCAGCTATCTCTGTGATGACGACTTCTATGGACTTTTGGTTCTTACACAACCTCACTGTTGACTTCACTGTTCTTGAACTGAGTTTCAGCTCAATGGAGAAATATTTATCTGTCAGCCAGGCAGACAGAAAATGTGATTTGTTAACTGCTAAATTTAATAATGCACTCTCCCAACACACTTTCCCTGTTGTTTCTGTAGATGAATACCAATGTGATCCAACTGTTTCCAGTAAACCATCTTCCCTGTGACGAAGTACTAGTATGCCACATTGTTATATACGACTGTGTGTATGTTTTCCAGATGTTTGTAACCTCTGTTTCAAGTCTTTCCGTAAATGCTGATGTTAAACGTCTCTCTGCCACATGGGAAACGCAGAGAATGTTAAGCTGCTTTTTGTTACTGCTGATTGTTTCAACTGTAGTGTTAACGGTTTGTCATATTTTATGCCTTTTTCATTATACAGAAAAGGAATTGAGAATACATAGTAAGTTGGCAAAGCTGTTATGATTTGTTGTCATTATACAAGTTAGTAATTATCATTAGGCAATTCATTAAAATGAACCCGAGCTTGTATGGCTGATTAAAATAACATTCAATATTTTTTGTTTATGGTAGCAGGGTGAAAATTCTTCCACCGATAGTTTACCATTATTGATGGTGAGATCAGCTGGCTGGAACATCTAGGTTTCTGGACCTCACTGAGAGATAAACGTGTAAATGCGTCTTTCACCTCAATTTGAACCCTAGCTTGAGATACGTGGAAAAAAATGACATTTAAGGCATTAGTCAAAATGTAACCCAGGGTGGGAAGCAAAAGTGAGGTAAAGTATTTGGTGGCTGCACAACAGATGTCTTTCAATGCTAGCTCTAAATGGTGTTGAATTTATAGAGCTCCACCTTCTGTCATCGACTCTTAAGATAAACATTGTAGACTCAAGGGGGCTGACACTGTGATCGAGGACTATTTCACACTGGTTAGTTCAGAGACTCATGGGACTGTTGAGTTCGACTTCTAATTATTCATGATGCAGCTGTGGTTCAGCTTTGTTTAACTTTGATTTCCATTGTTTAAGGTTTTAATGGCTACAAGTAGGATCAGGTTTGATAAGCAATGCAGCATTGCAGCTAATACTTTTGAGGGAATTGGTGATAATTGGTCTGCATTTGAGGATGGAGGCACATGTGATTGGAAATGGAGCACTTGTCCAACTACCATACAGTAAACTTTATTTGCATAGCACTTTACATACAATTTGTGCAACACAAGGTATTTTACATGTTTTAAAAATGAGCCAACATTAATTGTAATCTTTTCTTACGGAGTCAGTCCCAAGTGGTCAGTGGATGAACTGATGAACTCAACTCGTAAGCTAGAATGGTGGCGCAATAAATCAGTGGGACATAATAGACACAATATTTTGTTATAGGTCATTGTTACTGTGAATGACAACTTAGAAGTCTTTCCTGTTCGCTGTTATTGACAATTGTATGAAATGATTAACTGTACAAGTACAGCAGCGACACTTTGGCCACTCTATTCTTCTTTTTTTTTCTTCTTCTTTCCTCTTCTTTCTTTCTTCATTGTCTGCTTCCTTATTAGTATTATTATTATTATTATTATTATTATTATTATTATTATTATTATTATTATTATTATTATTATTATTATTATTATTATTATTATTATATTTTTCTAAAAATATCTCTTAAGGGTGTTAGGAAGATTGAATCTACTTCCTTATTGCTTTGCAAGTTTTGTTAAGTTACTTGTTTTACTTGTAGAGGCAGACTTTGCTCTCAGAAATGCTAAATGAACTGCTCATTTATGTTGTGGATTAGAGCGGTTTGTGGGATTGTCTACCTCATTTTCATATTCAGTAATGTCAGATGATGTCCATATTAATAATCATCATAATTTCAACCCTATTGTCTAAAATCACAATTTGTAGAGGAGCGACTTTGTTCAATGTGTACTTTTTAGTAACAATATGTCTAGCAGTCTTTCAGATCTACATAAACTCATATCATAGGCAGAACTAGTTGTGACCTTACAAGGGAATCTCTCCTCCCTCAGTGAGGCTCTTAAAGTCAGAATAGATGTGAGAATGACCTGCTGTCTCACAGCGCCACAGACTGTACTGTTGTCCATCCTGAGTTTGAAAGCACTTAGAAGCTACCTCTAGGATTACAGCTCTCTTTGGTGTGGAGAGACTGGAAGAAATACTTTTTTTAAGACACTGAAGCCATTTGATAGGCAGCGATATACTGTTATGTTCCTCCATAACAGATTGTGTGTGTGTGTGTGTGTGTGTGTGCACACGCACGCACAACTCCTAGTTTGTCTCAAAGATAAAACCAACACAACCTATCAGAGTACCACGATGCTAATTAATCTAGAAGTTTGTGTGCCATATGTTTGTCCTAGAACAGAGCTTCCTTTAACTGTCACACATGCGACATAATCTATAAACGTAAAGCATTTGGGGAACAATTGCAACATAAATATGTCTGTCTGCCATACTGTCTTTTCACCCTTATGTTCACTCTACCAGGATGACTTTCTGTTTGTTTTACTTGTTTTGTTTTATACATGCTTATTACCAAAGATATACTACCAAAACAAAAACTGAGTACTTAAATAAAATGTCTTAACTTTCCTCAAGGTGTAAATGGTTGTTGCAGTAAGATGGAATGATTCACCTTGTTAGATGCAGCTTCCGTTTCGCTTTAGCACCTGTTTTATGAGACACACAATTGTGTCCATATCTTTGTTTCCCTTCATTTTGCTTCCCTTCTACAGTCTGTCATTTCTAACTCTCAACACCTGTGTTAGTGGAAGCATAGTATACATACCAGACATACTTCAAGTCTCAAAGGGCCATATTCATCCATGTCGGTGTTGGGGTATGTGTGTTTGCTGTCTTAACACCCATCTTATGTGATAACCCTCCTCCTACTTGTCTTTCTGTTTCTCTTTTTATTTTATTTTTTTATATATATATATATTTATTTTATATATATATATATATATATAATATATATATATATATATATATATACTATATATATATAAATATAAATATATATATATATATATAATATATTATATATATATATATATTATATATATATAATATAAAATATATATTATATTTTTATATATATATAATAATATATATTATATTTTTAATATATTTTATATATATATATATATATATATATATTTTTATATATTTTTATATATATATATATATATATATATAAATAAATAAATTGTGCACGCTTGATTTCACAGTCCTTTTTTGTTGTTTGTGGTGTTAGGTTTTTTCAGAGCAGCAACTGTCTTTTCCCCATGTGCATGACCACTTGTCTTCTTTTTGCTGTCTTTGAAGCTGCAATCTCTCTCCCTCCCCTCCTCCTCACAAAAACACTTAGATCTCTGATATCTAGCTCTGCAGTGTATCACAAATTACTGCCATGACACATGAATCAGCATGTATCCAGCTCTGATCCACTGTACATAAAACAGTATGGATGCAATATGCACGGCATTATGGTTCCACTCACAGACAACAGTGCACACTCCAGCATTTTTGGCCAGCATACATCACTGGTTGTGAGAGGTATTGTCTTACTCCAGAGCTAGAGACATTCACATGGTTTCAATTAGTGGGTGGAATTCTGCAAGTGTGAATTTGTGTGTATGTCTGTTCTACCACACCCCACCACCACCCTTTTTGTTAATGTTTTCCCTCTTCTTGAATAATGATGTTGTGTTTTTTGTTTTAAATCTTGCAGATCTTTGTCTTGTCCCAGTCAATGTCTTCCACTGCAGATGACTTGTACATGGAAGGCCAAACATCCGGTGGCTTCCCCATAGATGATGAGGATAATGACACTGATGGGTCAGGCTCTGGATCTGGAGACTATGGTAAGATCACTGTTTTCTGTTCAACTGTCTTTATTTTGTTTTATATTTAAAATGGAAATTATTTGAAAGTGGTATGCAGCATTCTTGTTTTCGAAAGATTTGTCAAAATATAAATGCTTTTTTTTTTTTTTTCAGAATACCCACAACAGACCAACTTAATTTTTTTATTTTTTTTTTTAAACCTGGACATAAAGCTTTATATAATTTATAATATAAATATTCATAATGATAGTAATTGTGTCAAAAATAAGATATAGACCCCACTCAGTTTGATTTGTAGACATATGAACAATAAGTGCAGCAGACACCAGTGCTTGTACGTCATGACACAGTAGCACTCACAGTGAGCCAGATGTTTGTCCTGAGGTGATGTGTAGGAAACCAGGTGAGGCTTTATTAGAAAACCCACTGGTGTCTTGAAATCTTTTGCTTTTATTATGAGTGACTCACCTGTATTCCCCAGTGAATAATCTGTTCCAACATTTAATGGGATCAACAGTATGCTGGAAAACTCCCAGACTGCATGGTTTCAGCATTAGTAAAAAACTGGTTAATGAACATACTAATTTAACGCCACATTAGTGTCTCAGTTAAAAGGACCATCATCTTCAAAGGAATTGTCTCAATAAAAAGGAGGATTTTCAGAAGGCATAATTACACACGATTTTTCAGTTTATATTGGAACTGGGGGGTGTAAAAGAAAACTGCTGTAATGTGTGCATTTTTTTTTTTTAGTATTGACTGCTTTTTTCTTTCTCAGCTTTTGGCGATCATGAGGAACTTCTTCAGAGGTTCCTTAACTTGTCGAACGCATCAGTCTCCAAAGAAATGCCACAGCCAACATTGAGATCTCCACAGAACCCAACAACCACAGAGGCAGATGGCAAAGATTTGGCCCTCGCAGAGCAGGACAGTGATGACTGGACCAAGCAGAATGAGGTAAAGTAACACTTTTAATATAATCAAACGATTTATGTGAAGTCAAAAAATCTTGATGACATGGATTTAAAGAAAACATATGTACATATATACCCCTTCAGTGCTTTCATACATGAAGTGTTTTTTGTTTGTTCTTTTTTAGCAGTGCAGTGGTGTACAGATTTGATAATGTTCTTTGTAATTCACAGCTCCTACGGGTATATATTATTGTAATAAATATTAATATGTGAGGGTTTTTCTTTTTTTTTTTTTTTTTCTTATTTCTGCTATGTACAACAGCAAACTAAAAGGAACTGAGCTTCAACAATGCTTTCTCAATCCTACATCATGGACTAAATGAAACAATTTAAAACCAGATGATGCTTTCTGCAATTTCCATCAATAAAATCAGAGGAACTGGGTTTCAACAATGTGTTTCCCACTTTTACATCATGGTCTAAACAATGTTTAAACTGTTATAAAACCAGCTAAAGCTCCAGCTTTGTTTTGTCTTTTGTCATTTGGTGCATCTCATACTTTATCTGCATTTATCCTTTCAGATGCCCAGTGCGAAACCAACATCCGTCATACAGTCTCACAGCTCTGGTCCCAGCAACGAGCCTCTCGATGAAGCTACTACTCAGTTCATGGACATCAGTGTGAGCAAAAATGATAACACTGTGGATGATTGGAATGATGAAACATCCAAAGACTTGACCAACGAGGTTGAAAAGGATATTATTGCTGATGGGGGTCGAGGTGGCAGATTACATAAGGCCAATCCTCAGGAAGTGACCTCTGAGAACATGTGGGAGAGGACAGAGGTGCTAGCAGGTAAAGCTCCATAATGTTTTCTTTTTTTTTCTGTTGACACTGATCATAAGGAATTATAACAATCAAATCATACATAGTTGTTATTGCTAAAAGTAAGACACTTGGGTGACAAAGTACATGATTGTGCTTTCTCTAGGCTTATGTATCAGGCCACTTATATTAAAAAAAAAAAAAAGTATCACCTTGTCTATGCCAGGTTACACAGCAAATGCGACATCAGGGGGAGAAAACAACATGATATATTAGCAGCATTTCTCTTCCTTTTATTTGTTTGACAAAAACAAATATTTAAATGCAGAAGCATGGTCTCCACATGAAGAGTGAGTCATCCTCACTAGTAATTACAAAGTGTTTTTATTATATAAAACAAAGCTAAAATGTTTTTGTTTTTTTTAGTGTATCACATCTTTTTTATGTCCTGATATTGTATACAGACTAGATTAAGTTTTACATATCATCACAAATGTCACTCTTCATCAAAACGGTACTTTTGGCAGAAGTCAAAATATTAGAAGGCAGTATTGTGTAACTTCTGCTGTAGGTATAAGGAGAAACTCAAGAAACCATAATTCTTCTTTATGTCCTCTCCAGCTGTGATAGCATGTGGAGTGGTTGGATTCCTCTGTGCTGTTTTCCTCCTCCTCCTCCTCGCCTATCGCATGAAAAAGAAGGATGAAGGAAGCTATGACCTGGGAGACACTAAACTTTCTGCAACAGCTTATCACAAAGCACCTACCAAAGAGTTCTATGCTTAAAGTAACCAACGGGGACAATCTAGAGACAATCTGGACTAAAATGGATCTCTGACCAGCTGAAGATAAATAATTTCAATGAAGTTTGAAGTCAAAAACCTCTGCTCTTCTCAAGTCCTCCTTACAGTGACTTCTCTCCTTGTCAATCCCACTTCATCCCCTGCAATGTTTGTGTTTTCTTTACATAATGTTCAGTTTTGTGCAGAAGGGGGTAATAAGGAAACAAAGCAAAGCTCTTAAAAAGCGTTCCTGTCATCTTCTGCACGGGAACAGCATAGCATGAAATGCATGCCTCATTTTTATTAAATGAATTTTCCTTATTATCACAGTGAATCACATCTGTTCTAGCGTGGAAAGTTGTGAACTTGTAACCTCTGATAAAACTGTTCATTCAGGCCCTCTTTAATTCTCCACACTGTTTTTATTTTTAAAGGCTCCAAAGCAGAACCTGACAAACTTGGCTTAATATTTTTTTGTTTTGTTCCAGTGGTTATCATATAAATGGTACTATACATAGGATTAGTATTACAAAGACCCTTCTAAAGCTGATTCCCCTTTCCCTCTAAAGTCATATTTGCTCTGCTTGTTTGTGGCAGTGTATGTGTTACATTTAATTTTCTGTATGCTTCTTTGCGCAAATGAGTATTTTTGTTTTGATATTCAGTGTATTTTCATATGCAGTCCAGTATTGCTACAAGAGATTTTGTTACTCTGCAGGTACAAAAGTGTGTATTCTCATAGATATTTGACACTTAAAGAACTGACCAAATATAATGTAAATTTGCTTTATTTGTCTTTTATGAAAGTAATTTTCGTAGCTTTTTAAATGTTTCAGTCTGTAGTGATTATCTTTGTTTGCCAGTTTTTAGAGATTTAATTTCTTGTAATAATATCTTGATAGCTTTGGTTGGGAAAAAAAACCAGAGTCCCTCAGGTGTTTGTCTTTCAAACATTTCTAACATTTTCAGGATTTTCTTTTTTTTTTTTTTTTTTTTTTTTTTTTTTTTTTTTTTTTTTTTAAAATATTTAGTTACCGAGTTCTGCAGCCTTGTGGGACAGGTAGAGCCAAAGCTAATGACTATAATTCAGAACCCTTAGAACTGACCAATGTTTCCGACGACAGCCAAAGCACATTCCTTTCTGGCCGTCCACTGTAAGCAGTTGTAGTAGATGGTTTAGAGTTAAAGGGACAGTGGCAGCATCAGTGTTAACTACTATTTTTACAGAGACATAATTTATGCAGCAGCGTGAGAGATTTAAAAATGCAATTATCTGTAGATATCAGCTGTAATACAAAAACTCTTACATCAGCTAATTTCTGTGCACACAGGTTTTCTAAACATATTGCCTCATTCTCAGAGAGCCAAAAGAGCGTGATTGGAGCTGCAGTACGGTTACAGGAGACGGTTTATACCTATGACAAAAGGGTGGTATCCCCTTTTAATAACAAATATACACACTGCTTAAGATGTTTTTAATGTGCCTTATGTACGGCCTTTTAATCAGCCACTTACTGCTTACAACTCAGAAGAGACGTTCACAAAAGCTTCTCATTGAACCTGTATTCTAGATTTGTTTTTGACATTGATTATATTACTAAATTTGAGAATAGAGATTGATTCCATTGAGAAATTGTCATCAAAATAAAAATAACACTTTTAGTTTGATGTCATTTAACAGATATTATATTGTTTAATGCATTTCTTCAAAGGTAATGGTCTTCTAATGCTGTCAATTTTTTTTTTCTTCATCAGTTACACAAAGTGACACTTTACATGCAATTTTAAATGATCTGAGTGCAACAACAAGCTATATTTTCACTGTGGCTGGAATAAACATGAAGATGTGGTCACCAAAGCACTGTCACTGACCGTTGTGGTGATATTAGGTGAGCTCTTGAATCCTCAGTGCCTCCCACTGCCTTTCACGTACTTTCACATGCAGTGCTGTTTTAGTTTTGCCATCAGGCTTCGAACCTTAAGCTGTACTGGAGCGCAACTACTTCTACTAGGCCACATGCAGCATCACTGAATCAGTTGGTTGAAGGTAACTTTCTGTCTCTTATGAAGCAGACACACCAGGTTCAAGCAGCTCCTGACAACTCAGCAGGTGATGAGACACGGCAACCTTTCCATATTCTTTAACTTTTTATATGGTATATAGATAACACTATAATATATATATATGTTAACTTAAATGAAATTAGCCTGGAAGCCAGGACTTTTAAGTCAGTGATAATAGAGATTGTACTGGTTTGTACAGAACCTTCTTTATATCTATTGCCCAAGCTTTTTATAAACGCATATATTCCTGTTTTGTGTATTTGAAATGCTTGAGTCGTATTCATTTTCATCTTCATTGCCATTTATCTGAAATACCATTTAAATACAAATGCATTTGATAAATAACCCGAATAATTAGTTGCTGGTAGAAAGAATACAGAATGCAGCTTTAGGTCTATCTTCACCGAAGTTGAATAAGATAAGACAGCTGCCTTGATTATATGAAAATCACATCTATCCAACAGTGGGCAGCCACCAAGCATAGCCTCGCCAAAAAATGTTTATTGAGGCAGCCGAGAGAGAACTGTATTCTTGAGGTTGCTAGTGTATTTTATAAGGTTCACTACTGAATAAAAGATGTGGCTTTAAAACAGATTACAGCGTCTGTTTTATTTCCTTATTTTTATCTTGTTTGCTTTGGGGGAGTGTAAGAGCGTACGTTACATTTTTGCTCTCCTGCACATCAGAAAGACGCATGTACTGATTCAACAGTGAGTGTACTGCTGTTTAAACACCTTTCTGTTCAATTAGCTTATGCCCCTTCATTGACCCTTTTTTCTTTTTTTCATCCCTGCTATCAATCTCTCGCCAGCATGTACGTGATCCGTGTGCTTGTTCATTGAGTCATCAATTACTCTGCACTCTGGGACCACTGTGTTATAAACTTGTGATTTGAGGTCTGTTACACTCAGATGTGCACAAATTTGTTGGTACACTTTCATCAAAGAAGGAAAAACCCACAATGCTGACTGAAATAACCTCAAATTGACAAACGTAAGAGTAAATCATTTACTAAAAACTCACAACTGAAAATCAGACATTGCTTTTGAATTATGGTTCAACACAGTCATGGAAAAAAAGCAAAAGTAATGAACCTGTACTTGAGAAATTAGCTCCCAAAATGTTTTGTTGTATAGGCTTTTGAGGGAATCACTGCAATCAAGCAATTGCTGTAACTCTGTGTAGGCAGGTTTTTTGGCCCTCTCTTTACGAGCAAACTGTTCCAGCTGGAAAAGGGGTTTGAAGGGTTTCTTTTCCGGATTGCATGTTTCAGCTCTTTACACAGATGTTCAATAGGATTTGGATCAGGACTTATAGAATACCTCTTCAGAATAGCCCAACGTTTTGTTCCCAGCTGCTTTTTGCTGTGTTTTGTGTCATTATCCTGCTGGTGGGCCCATTACGTCCAACTGAAACCAAGCTGTCTGACATTGGACAGCACACTTTGCTTCAGAATCCATTGCTAGCATTGATTTCATCATGACATCTTGATGAAATAAGTGAGCTTTCTCCATGTTTAACATTAGGTACACTCTTCTTTTCTGAATGCTGCATTTTTGTGAACATAAAGCTGACGTGACTGATGTGACCATATCTGTCCAAAAGACGTTCTCCCAGAAGTTTGTGGCTTGTCAAAACGCGTTTTGATGAATTCGGGCTTTTTTACATTTGCTTTCAACAGTGGAATCCTAATCGGTTGTCCACTTTGGCTCAAACAGTGACAGATGGTGCAGTCTGATGCTGATTTACATCCCTTACCTCCAAAGTTAACCTTGAATCTCTTTGCTTAACAATCATATTATCCTCTTCAATTTATGATCAGTTTTACTCTTGTGGCTACAACCAAGCCAGTTAGCCACAGACCCTAAACTCCTGAAAGAAATTTACAGCTGTAGTCACAGGAACATCAAACTGCTTGGAGATGGTCTTCTAGCCTTTACTTTAACATGCTTATCTATAAACGTCTCTCTGATCTGCTCCGACAACGCTCTCCTTTGCTTTCTCTAGTCCATGTTCACTGTGGTGAACACCATAATGCCAAATAACTGTGTTGAACCACAATTATTACGTTCATTATTATGGATTTTTCTTTCTTTTAATAGAAGGTGTCTATGTTTTTGTTGAAATTGTGAAAAGAATTAAACCAAAAAGGTAAAAATCCAGCTGCAGGTGAAAGCACTTAGTTGAAGCTTTTGTTCCATATGTTTGCACAGTGCTGCAGGAAACAAAACATTTCCTCCCAGCCAACAAACCACTGGGTAAAAAAAAAAGAATCAGTCAGCAGCATTTGGACCGAGCCAAATAGATGTTTTCAAAGACCTGACGATGCAACAAAAAAGGGGGAAAATGCATTTGATGCATGAGACACTGAGAAAAGACTCTTATTGTGCAGAAAGCAAATAACTGACAGTAAATGACAGCTGAATAGCCACCTAAGTTCATAATATTATATTTGTAATGTATCAGAAACTGGCCTGATATGGGTGAAACACTTGCAGTTGGTAGCAGTAACTGTAAACAAATGAATGCAGAAGATTAGCGATAAAGAAAGATGAAAATGAAAACCTCAGACTAGGATGTGGGCAGATAAGTGCTTTGTTTTCTTCAGGGTTGATACAATGCATTCAGCGCGCTGAGCATTCTTATGTTCCCATAAGAACAAGTAGAGTGTGGCATGTTAATGATAGCACTGTCAGTGATGAAGAAAGTGCTAGGATAAGCTTTGGTGTCTCCACAATGTTGAGTTTAATGCTGCCCAGACACTTCTGAGGTCAGAAAAAAGGGAAGTAATAGTCAGAATTAGGTCAACACTTAGATTAAGCTGAGCAAATAGTTATTATACCCCAACAATATGTAGTGTGGTCAATAACTTTCATGTTTGGTGAACTCAAATCAGCAAAAATGATCAGTAGAACTTGCAGGGGTGTTTGATTGTGAAATCAGTAACATTTCGACATGCACAAAGTTAAAAGGGCTCAAGATATTTGGAATATCAGCTGTGAAATTGTACGAAAAACACTTAAAAGGCCTCATTTACTACGGAAAAAGATCATGTGGTCTGATATGTACAGATGTAAGCTGTTCCAGAGTCAGGGCCATTTCAGAGCGAAAACAGAGTGAATGACGCGATGCACCCATCAGACCTACCCCTACTGTCTGGGAACCTGGTGGGAGCAGCATGATCACCGGTTGCTAGGTAATGAAGTCAACTGTTTGCCCAAGTTTACTGAATGTTTTCCCGTTAATAGATTTTTCTTCCCTTGTGGCACAGGGATTTTCCAAGCAAATTCTATATATCTATCTATCTATCTATCTATCTATCTATCTATCTATCTATCTATCTATCTATCTATCTATCTATCTATCTATCTATCTATCTATCTATCTATCTATCTATCTACCTACCTACCTACCTACCTACCTACCTACCTACCTACCTACCTACCTACCTACCTACCTACCTATCTATCTATCTATCTATCTATCTATCTATCTATCTATCTATCTATCTATCTATCTATCTATCTATCTATCTATCTATCTATCTATCAAAATAAAGTAACGGTGTATCAAATAACACATCAGTGCTTTTATTGTGAAACAGTTATACCGGAAATATAAATTTAGCACTGAGAACAAGTAAATACAGAAATTTGACTTGTACCCTGTTAATACTAAAACCGGTGTTTAAACATTGAACTGTAGTGTGTGTGTGCATTTGTAACTGGTTACTTTCACCTGTTTCTCATAAAGTCTCATAAAGGACGTCAAAGATAACAAAGACTTTAAGGTATCCTAAAACGTTCGTGTTTTTTGTCGTACTTCCGTTTAGGTTTTCCTTTTCTTAAATATTCTTTTTTCTTTCACCTTTTCCGTCTGTTGTAAAACATCTGTTATCCTGAGACTGTTTCTTCAGAAACACGAACAGCTGTTGGGAATTTTCTTTACGATAACATAGTTTTTTTGTCCTGTGTTGTCTTTGGATGGAACTACTTGATATCCTAATTGAAACTAAAGCTGTCAGGAAGTAATTAGAGCATAACTAACACATTAGTTATGATGATCTGTGCGGTTGTATAGTATTGACGTTATGCTGTACATATTATCTTGGTTACAGGATGTTTCCCTAGTAAATGTCATTTGTAATGTTGTGTAATTACACGGATTTGTCTGCCTGCAGATGACTGTGAAGAGGAGGCTGACCGTCATCCTTTCCATCCTCTTGTCTCTCGTGATGTCCAGCCATCCGGCTCCAGCCGTGGATTCAATATCTGCCACCAGGGCTGCGTTTAATGAAACTGTGAAGAGAGGTACTATATATATATATATATATACATTTTTTTCTTTTCCAAAATATGCTGGACATCCCTGCAGCTATTTTAAACAAGTCACAGTCTTTACAGTTTTGATAGGGGGCCCATCATGAACACGTGGGTGTTGACAGTAAAATGTGAATGCAATTTGAGGTAATGGAACAGGGAAGTGTTGTCTGTGATTGTCATCTTTTTCTTTTGATATATACTACGAGATAATATTTAATTTTTTTCATTGGTTGATGCAAAGGGACTCAACCATGATGGACATTGTAATTATGAGTCACTACTGCGTGTAAGATTTGGTGTTAACACCTGAATTTTTTGTTGAATTCAGCTGTAGACGTAGCAGAAGAGGTAGCAGCCTATGCTGATGTGGCCAGACAGATCATTGAGCTGGCTGTGTCCGGTGCGGCCCAGAACCGCTCTTACAGACGACTAGCTGACTTAACCGACACCATAGGGAACCGTGTCAGTGGCTCGCCCAACCTGGAAAAGGCTATTAAATACATGTATAATGCCATGAATCAGGATGGATTGGATGTACATTTGGGTGAGTGTGCTTGACATTTGAAGTGAGTTATGTATTGAAGACATATGTTTCCCAAAGTCTTTCAAAGGGAACTTGATCGTCGGTGTAACAGCTGTTTTGTTTTTTCTTCTTCTCATGTGGTTTCTTCAGAGCCAGTCAAAATCCCACACTGGGTCAGAGGAAAGGAGAGTGCAGAAATGATTGCTCCCAGGGCCAAAAGCCTCTCCATACTGGGACTGGGCAGCAGCGTAGGAACACCTCCCGAGGGTACAGACATTACTTAATAAAGCCATGGATATCTGTCATCTACCTTCCTTTTACTGATCAACCTTATCACTTCAGGTATAGAAGCAGAGGTGTTGGTGGTTCAGTCTTTTGAGGAGCTGAAGCATAGATCCAATGAGGCTGCAGGGAGGATTGTGGTTTTTAATCAGCCATTTGTAAGTTATGTAGAAACAGTGGCTTACCGTTCTTTCGGTGCCTCAAAGGCAGCCAAAGCGGGAGCTGTGGCAACACTTATTCGCTCTATAACTCCATTCTCCATAAACAGGTATCTAACCCTTTCAGTATTAACTGCTTTTTTAAGTACATGTGGGACTGGCACAACAATAATACATTTCTGTCTTTCTCTTTGTCTAGTCCCCACACAGGTTGGCAGGATTACCAAGAAGGAGTAAAGCAAATCCCTACAGCCTGTATCACTGTAGAGGATGCTGAGCTGATGTGGCGCATGGCCCAGAGGGGACAGAAGATTGTGGTTCGACTCATCATGGAAGACAAGACCCTGCCAGATGCTGACTCTTTCAACACGGTGTCTGAGATTCGAGGCTGGCAGTACCCTGAGCAGGTAGATGTGCTCCCTCATCACAAATGCCTGCATGCCTGACTTGTTTATCTTGGTTTCATCAGACCTCTCTTATCAGTCGAGTTTTTGGGTTGGTGTCAGAATAAGTCTATATGGGTGGATGTTCAAGGTCAACACAAAAAATGTCATGTTAAAATGTCACTTATATGGGAAAGAGCATTCAGACTTATTTCTTTTTTAATTAGCTGTTTTCTTTTACTTTAATTCACCTTGATGGATAAGGAGAGTGTATAATAAACAGGTTTGCTGAATCTAGATATTCCAGAAGCTTTTATTATGCTGTTTCAGGTCTTTCCAGAAGCTTTTTTAGTTTTTCTTTTTATTGTGTAAACAATATAGTTTGATTGGTTTGATCTACCATTTTTTTTTTCTAATTTTTCAAACTCTCATCTTTTTAAATATGGAATATTATTGTAAAATACAAAAAAAGTACTAACTAAAACTACAGGCTTATTTATATTATATTTTTTATTTATATTATTTTCTAATCTTTTTGTTTTTTCCACAAATCATGCCAAACCGCTACCATAAATCGTTTGTCTCATGTGGGTGAAATGTCAAGTGATTGGTCAGTCTTGCTTAACTAGAAGCAGTGATGGGCAGCCTAGATAAAATAATCCGGTTATGTTTGCTGCGTAACAGATATGGAACAGGCTCTTGAAGTAGTTACCAAAGAGGAAGAAGGTGTCGTGAAAACATTAATCATGGGTTTTCGGGCTCTGGTTTTGAACCCTTGAGTTTGGTGTTTAATGGTTGCCTTGTTGGTCTTTTTTGGAGCCAGAAGTGATTAAATTTGGACAAGAAGGCAGAGATTACGTGATGCATAAAACCCGATTCATAAAAATGTGTTATTCTCATTGAAAAGACGATTCAATGTACCTGGATTCATGGGGTATGATACGATTCAGGGGAGATGCATTTGTAAAAAGAATATGATATAGTGCATTCTGATAGAGTCCTAACCATTTCCTGTTAGATGCCGAAGTTAATTTTCATTTAAAATTTAAACAAATAATTTCTATAAGTCTGGCTGGATGGTCACCTTCAAGTAGGTAGATTTAAATAAACACCAGGAATTCACAATTATTTGTGTTACTATTTAGGACTGAAAAAAGGGGCTTTTAGTAGTTATTGTTTGACTTTGTTTTTTTACTTTTATGTACTAGTGTGGTGCTCATTTGTTGGTGAAATGCGTAAAAAGAGGAATACAAGTTGTATTAACCATGAGCTCTCCACGTTGTGTCTAAGCTGTGGTAGTAAAACGTCTTCACTGTCTGTATCTTTATCTTTTGTGTTGTTTTCATTCCTGCTCGTGTTAGCTATCATAGTATCCTAGAAGTCACCATGGCAACTAACCAGCTGAATGTTCAGATCCGTTGCAGATCTACTGTGTTACTGCTGTACTTAAACTTTTCTACAGATTTTTGTCCAATGTTCTTGCCCTTTTAAAAAAAGGTGAACATTTATGAAAAACAGCTCATACTGTGTAGAGCTTTTTTTCCCCTCTTTTTTTATTTTTTACTGTTACATTTATAGTTATTGAAGGAGAGGGCAGAACCTTTCTGAGGTTTTAAGTGCTCTGAACAAACACTATACCTGACCCAACTTGCAGCTATGGAGTACAGTATGTCACAGGTCCTTTGCACGTGTGAGGATAAGGATCCACATGACGATAGCAAGTAGAACCAGAAGACAGATATGGTGCTGCTGCAACGCAGATTTATCTATAAAGCAGAATTCAGAATGCACTGCCGGTGATTCCTGTGTCTTCCAGTGAGCTGGACTGCACTGGTGGAGGTCACCAGAAGGTACTTGTTCAGCAGTAAAACACATGATGCTCCATGTGGGTGCCCAGATGAGGACACAGTTGATGACCGTTATATGAGCACTGTATGCTTCTGCATGCATCCCCACCCTCTGCTACGGGGAAGTGAAGTCTTGGATTTGCAGACTTGAGCTAAAGGGATACAAAAGTTTGAAAAAGTCTTTTATTGGAATCAAAGGTTGTGCGCATCTCAGACTGCAGGATAACTCGAGGTTTTCTTGTTTCGCTCTTGTTTCTTAGGAAATTAACTACAAATATTTACAAACTCACTTTGTTTACTCTTTATTTAGCCAAATACTGGCATATAGTTGATGTGTAGTGGACATACAGTATGATTGCAAAAAATACTTTAACGCATCTGATTTAATCTAAACATAAAGACTTTATTTGTTTTTATCATACAAAATGTTGAGTGCATACCCGTATCTTGTAGCTGCTGTCTGATCAATGTTTCCCTTCCCCACAGTCAGTCCCAGCTGGACTGAGCCACAATATATTAAATAGAAAAACAGCGTATCACTTGAAAGATTTGCTTTACACCAACAGGATTGATGTTAAAATCTATGAAAGAAAACTGCAGAATAGCAGCGAAAGGTCAGGGAGCTTGTTGTTAAGTGTGACTACACTCAGTTAACACTTTAAGTTTCTATGTATCACATGTAGGCATGTGTAAAATTTTCATTTTGTGATCGTCATGATGTAGACTGCATTTAGCTGGAGGTTGCCTGCTGCCTGAATGTTTTTATTGTTCTTAAGGAAGTGCGCGTGTTAGATTTTAGACAGAAATATGCGTATGTCATCCAGTATCTGTGGGCAGACGTGAGTATTTGATGTTTCCGGTGGAAATGTCCCAGGAGAGTTGTACATCTACAAAACTATGAGCCTTTCTCAGTCAGCGATGTCAGAAAAAAAAAATTCTACCTGTTAAGACTGCGATGATTCAGGTTAAGAATCCCAACTTCTCTCCAACACAGAGCACTGACCCAGGCTGTCATTATGTGCCGTATGATTAAGTGGTTCCCAGTGTTTGCAAGTCAAGGAACTCCTCTTATTCCTTGCAAATCTCTAACTTAATTAGCTAACTTGAAGATACATCATAGACTCAAAATCCAGACCAGTCGCTGATGTAAGCAGTTACTATTCTGATTTTGAAACCAACGCTTAGTTCTTCATTCTTCCTCATTCAGTACACTTTCACACAAGAAAGTGAACTGAAACACATGCTGTGGCTGACATCATCGCTGGCCCTGAGACTTTTGCGATGCATCTCCCTGTTTCAGCAGTTGTGGCTGGAGCGAGTGTGTGTTCACATTAGCTCATAGAAAAAAATGTACATATGAGGTTTAGTGAGTCATTTCCAAAGCGCAGACTGTGCTTCAGTCATCTGAGTCTGCTGAGTTGCTTGACGGTTTTTCCAACCACTCAACCTCTAGTCATTCCCTTCTTATACTTTTTATGTTTTTCACTCTCCTTCACTGTGTTATACAGATTTTTGTGCATGTAAAAAGTCCTCATCAGAAGGAGCCTTTGTTCTATTTTTTTTCTTCTCTGTACTTCCTTAATTGTTTGCAGGCAAAAGTTTTTACTTAAATGCATCTTGAACAGTGGTTAGTTTAACACTCCTGAAATGACAAAAACCACACTGGCCTTTTTAGGACTTTTAAAAAGTCATGTCTAGCTGTCGCAGTCTCCCCATCCTGCTATCGGAAACAAACATCCAAAAGCCCCGTCCGCACAGGCAGTTTGCTCCACCCTGCTCTGCTGTGTGAATAGCACAGGAGAGGAATGGCATACAGTTTTGTTCTATAGCTGTACCCTGTTTGGAGGTAGTGACGGGTCTGTAATGGGCCGTAACAGGATTTGGTGAAGCAGAGACTGACTGGACAGGCCATTTTTGAACTTTGGAATCCTGTCCAAGTAGTTTCTTGCATCAACTGTGTACCGCTTTATGCGTTGTGATAATGTGTCACACATCAGCAATGATGAAACTAGCTCAAGAAAGAGACTCAAGAAAGTAAAGAAGGAAGAGAAATTGAGAGTGACTCAATAGTGACTAAACAAGAGTAAATCCTGTACAGTTTTTAAAGGTAACTTGACCTCCACTTGTATAGGCGGGCTTACCTGCCGAGCTAAAAATAGCAGACTTTTCTTTGTGCTGCTTTAAAAGAGTAGTGTATTCGTTTACTTCCCTCATAATCGTATAGGCCAGCATGCTGTCCAAACAGCATAGAAAATAGAAAGCATAAACGAAACAATGTGTTAAATTCCTGGAACATTAAATAGGAAACATGTGTCTAGTCTGAAGTATTTGTCCTAAATGGGTTGAAATTGCATTAAAGGTGTAAAAATGTCCAGATTTAAAAGTTTTGGGAATTTTTTCCACTTTTCCAAACTCTGCACTGAAATGATAACTCTCAAGGGTGATGTACTGTGGGACTTAGGATGAGCTCATTTCGAAGAAGCCTGTGCTGTAAAATCTCTGGTGCATGCAACAGCCTGGGATACAAATGAGGAAACAGATGTACAGAAGATAGTTCTGGTATTCTGAACCATGCAAGCGACTCACAGAACTTGCAGATAGCAATGTGCCTTTGAGTGCACATTTCTCTGTTCAAGAACCATGTATTTAAAGAGTATCTTTGTCTTTATCATTCCCACTAAACTGTCTGTTTCTGAGTTTGGGCATTTTCCTCTCTTAGAAGATAGAACAGGAGTCTTCAATTATTCATTATCTTAATGGAAATGTCAGCTTTCTCTAAACACACGTTCCAGATTAGATTGACAGGATTTATTCGACAAGTAATCAGTCGCAAACCAAAACTGTAGACAAAGTACAGTATTCACCATTCACCACATAATAGCTTTAGAGAAACAAATGAGGTATTTCAAAAGTTCATGCGATTCATTGAGAGAGAAAGCTCAACATCTATACAGGGTTGTTTAGACATTTCAGTCTGAACAAAAGTGGTTAACCAACTAAGACACTGTCATTGTCTGCTTGAAGACCTTCCCACTAAAATGCCGAAACATACATTTTAGCATCTGTCTTACGTAAGAAGAAAAACACTTACTTTAATTTTAATGGAATGTTTGTGTGCTGCGTTGTTGTCCAATCAGAGGTTGTTCAGGTCAGAAAATATTTTTTAACTGGGAGCATGAGGTCAGGATCATCCTACTGACAGGACCCCCCCCCCCTATTTACATTCCTGGAAGAGGGCATAACACCAGGAACTGTGTGTTTTTGACTGTTATTCTGTTTTTAGGACTCTTTCCTTGTTGATAAGTGTGTTTCATTAGAAGTACGGAATTCAATTTGAGGAAGGATATGAGTCAGGTTGTGTAATTTAAAATCTTTTCAAACAAACCTTAACATGCATCCAAAATATGTTTATTCTTCTCTGTGTTTACACGGTTTTTCTATATATTTACACCCGCCTAGGTCGTTTTACTGAGTGGTCATTTGGACAGCTGGGATGTGGGCCAGGGTGCTATGGACGATGGAGGTGGAGCCATCATCTCCTGGGAGGCCCTGTCACTCATCAAAGACTTAGGTAATAAAGATGGACATGTAGTACAAAATACAGATGATAGGAGGATTGCAGGAATAGGACACAAAGACGGGAGTCTTGGGGGGGCAGGGACAATAAAACAAAGTCCTTTATTTAAACAAAAACTGAACAAAACAGTAGAAAAAACCCAAATCATCCAAAATACTAATGGGTAGCGAAAGAGCAAGAAACTAAGAGAAAACAAGGTGAGACAGAAACAGATGATAACAGGAGGAAGAGACATACAGGAAGGAAGTAAGTGAGCACCAAACTGGTCTAACACACAGAACAAGAACACAAAAATCAAGATCAAGAATGCCAGTGCCCTAAAAACACTACATTAAAACAACAAACCAGAGAACAGGAGTTATAATCTAAAGAACACGTAACAATCAACAGGAACTCTAGATCAAGACTGATCAAGACCTCCACATGGACATACTCAAGAAAAGAATAAAACAGCTGTAGCCAACAGCAGTGACCCAGTTTCATTTTCAGGCTTGTTTATCTTCATGTAGCCAGTTTGCTTTAATCCTCTAATGTTTGACTACTTTACTATGAGTATGGACATCCATGCTCATCCATTAGTGGGAATTCATCACCATTCAGTGGGGATTCAATTCAGGACTAATGTTTCAGGCACAGAAATGTGCTTTATTCGACTAAGATCTACAGTCTGTGATTTAAAAAAATGATTTTATGGCCTTGCCGTGACTTTTCTCAAGTCATAATTGTTATTCACAGTAACGTAAGCATCTGGTTTGTATAATCTCTAGTATGAAGTGATAATAGAAGCCTTTCACCAGTGAAACCACTTTCAAAGAGATTATAAAGATTTTTGTCTCACACATTGTCTGTGTTAATCGGGCATAGTCGCACTGTTTTCTGGAAAATAAAACAGCTTACAGATTTAATTACTGTCTTCACCTAGCAGAAGTATGGATCCAGGATGCCGTTGGAAGTTGCTTTCCCTTCTATCGTTTACATTGTTCGCGTTTGTCTGACCTCATTTTTAAATATAGCAGAAAAAGCAGCAAAAGGCTTAAATGACAGTTCGAAATGCTTTTAATGACTGCTCTTTCCTCCACTGTGAGGATTTGGTTTCTTTGTAATACATAATTGTGAACTAAATATGTTTTGAACTGTTGGTCAAAAAAAAAAAAAAAAAGAAGGTTAGTTTGAATGTGTGTCGTTGAACTCAGTGATTCGTGGTAATGAAAATAATTATAGCTGCTGTGTCAAAGAGCAATCCTTCTCACTGAAAATAACTTAAAAGATGAATATGTCCTGAAGTCTACTTACCCCCCCCCCCCCCCCCCCCCCCCCCCCAATGTTTTTGTGGTTTGTTCTCCTGCGAGAGGTTTCTGTGAAACAAGTTATTAGACCAAAATAAACCAATTTGTTTCAAGCATGCCTCAAACTTAAGAATAGTGTAATTATCTATCTGTAAATATGAAACAAAAATACAGAAATTCTTTTGAGTTTTCGTTGTTTCGTCCCTCAGAGAAACGTCCCCAGACTCCGTTCTCCTCTGACGAGATGTTGTGGAAAAGAGGAAGGTTAATGAGTAACTTAGTACTAGTGAATATTCAGAGTGCATCTATGTACTGATGATCCTATACGCTTGCTCACAGCGATCATGCTGTGGGCACAGACAGTGCCTATATGCAAACCTAAATTTAAAAAAATTAAATAACCACGTATTCCTACAACTGTAAACATTCATATCTTCAGTTTGAAGAGGAACCTTGCTGCTCTTGTGGATGAACAACTGGATGCAGTGGAATAAGTTCACAACTGGGACTGACTTATACAATGAACACAGGCTCTGCTAATGAGTTTTTATACCCAGGACTCAGTCCTACCTGTACTTATGTATATATTTTGTATTTGTATTGCCACTGTAAACCTTTGTGTCCTCTGCTGTTTGTAGGTTTGCGTCCGAGGAGAACTTTGCGAGCCGTGCTGTGGACGGCAGAGGAGCAGGGTGGAGTCGGAGCACAGCAGTACTTTAATCTGCACAAGGTACTGTTGCAGTGCGCACTGAGGCAGTTGCAAGAAAACCCGGTGTATGAGCTGTAAAGCAAATATTGTTCTTGCTAATAAGAAGCAGGAAGGGTCAGAACATTGTGAAAGCAAAGTGTAGGAGTGTGGAAATGTGCTTCCAGCAAACTAGAGAGGCCTTGGCTTGCTCCCAGGTTTTTCCCCTGCAAAGGATCTATGCAAGAGTCCACAGTGTACAGTTTCCTTCTCTGGAGTTTTTGGCTGCCTACCAGGCTCTGACCAGTAATAAACCACATTCTCAAAACCAAAGAAACAGGGTTGGTACACTTTTGTGACCAAAAAAAAAAGAAAAGAAAGAGTACAGTTTTCACCAATGTACCATAACTTCCCAGAGGGCAGATTCAGTTCTTATATTTAATGTACAAATAGAATTGAAATAGCCTCAATTAGCTAAAGCTGCTGCTCTAGCAGCTCCTAGTGGCTGTTAGAGTGAGCAGTGAGGCCTCAGTCTGGACGTAGATGTGGTTTAATAGTGGAATGTCATTTTCACTGCACTAAAACATCTGTGGTTTTTAATCAAACAAGCCTCGTATATTTTTCATGGTGTGTCAGTGGTCTTGTATTTATCTCTTGGTCATTCCCCTCTTTTATTTGCTCTGTCCTCATCCCTGTTCCACTCTCTCTCCTTACATAGGTGAACTTGTCCAACTTTGACCTTGTTATGGAGTCTGATTTGGGTACATTCACCCCAGTGGCGCTGCAGTTTACTGGCAGTGATGCAGCACGAAAGGTGACATTTAAGGCCAATCTATACAAATATATATAAAAAAAGACATACACGCATTATATTTTGCTTTAAGTCAAACACTGTGCTTAATAGATTTAAAAATGTTAAACATCATTTAGTGTTTGTCCTGTTTATTTGGCATCATGACATCTTTACAAAGCCATAGCATTTTTAGGATGCTTTACTAGTTTACAATCTGTATAATGGTCATCTCATTTGAAAAGCAGGATAATTTATCTTGAAATTAGAGAATAAAGGTGGTTTGTTAATATGGAACCACCATACGATGAACAGAGAAACACATTGCTGTGTTCATTTCCACAGGTGATGGAAGAAGTTGTCAAACTTTTAGCTCCCATTAACACGACCAAACTGGAGCCCAATGGAGAGGAGACGGACATCGCTCCATGGATTGAAGCAGGAATACCAGGTCAGTTTAATCCTCATCTCTGAGAGGAACTAGCAGCTAATGTTTATATTAGTAGAACATTGTGAAATTAAACACAGTTCCGGTTTATTGAGAATATGTGCTATGCAGGAATCCGAACATTAATATGAGTTTTGATCGCTGTAGTACTTCTGCTTTCATATTTTTAACAACCTAGACACATTGACGCCATGACTTGCTAAAATTGTGCCTAAAGGATCTGTGCAGACATAGGTAATGTAAGTATTTGAGAATAAAATTGCCAGTCATGTAACCACTTTGGTGTGTGGTAGTGTGAGGCTAGATGTTCTATGTTCTCTCATATGGTAATAAAGAGCTTCGGGGGTTATTCAGTTTTATTTGTCTCCAAATTTAAGATTGCTGATCTCAGTAAGGCACACGGCATCTTATTTAAAGAGGACAGGAGTGGAGTCAAGTAGCCTGGTTGCCATGAATAGAGATGTAAAGACAGACGGAGAAGGAGCTGGTACTGTAATCCTGTGGTATTTTGAACCAATCATGTCAGAGACACTTTATCACAACCTCAAGAAATTATCTTAACTGGTGAAAAAAAAAATTAAATAGCATGAGAAAAATCCTTTAACACAGTCCAGCCACTTGTTTGCTCTTTAATCCCACAATAATCCACATTTTTAGCATTGACGGTTGTTCCTTTGACTGATCTTTCAACCAACAATTACAAAACATTTCCAAACAAGCAAAACTCTTCAAAGCAGAGTCAGGTTGTGTTGAATGCACTGGTTCACGACCCTCCATACACCAGCTGCAATCCTCCCCACCTCAACTGAGTCAAGGTTTCTTAGACATGAGCTCTTGTTGGATGAAGGAACCGCTGTTGACTTTCCAGACTGGAGGTGAGGGTGCAAACACCACAATCTCTGCTGAGCATTTTTGTTTGGATAGCGCTGTTATGCATACAATGTAAACATGTCGGTTGTGATTTAGTAACGGTACGAGTGAGCACAGAAACATTTCACAAAGAAAAGTAGCTGTGTAATGGCATCAAAACTAGGTAAAACAGTTACTAATATTTTTCATGGATAGTCCCTATAACTTAACCTGTACGTCTGACATTATGTCGTGTGCCAACTAACCATCTTTCTGAGGGGTCAGACTGAGAGGCCACGTGTCTTAAAACAGCTGCAATATGAGATGAGCTGCTGCTGCTCTCACTGACCTAAATGCTGGAAACAGTGACGCACAATCCACCCATCTACCCAAATATCATCTAAAACACAACTGAGGGTTGTATTATAATTGTAGTAGGATTAGCAGTGCTTACTTTAAAGCTGATCACCAGGCTCTGCTCTAAATGTTGGAAGATTACAGTTTAAATGTAATGTGAATGTTTATAAGGATGAGATGAGAACAGGGACATGACAGACCCGTCTGCTGTGCGAGAAGGCGTTCAGACTGGATGTAATTACAGTTGTCTTATTCGAACTTTAACTTTTAATTAAGCCAAATGCATTTGATATAACTTAAGTCTGATGTTAAAGCAATTACTCTGCTCATTATGCCCCAACCATATATTTTAACATTGACAGGTTGGCCCTTGCTGCCAACGTTACTTCTCTGTTACATATTGGTGCAAAGGAGGTGCAGGAGTACCCCTCAGTACACCCCTCAGAAATGCAGCCACAGCAGCTTTTCATTGACGTCAACAATTTTGATGTCACTCCTTCAAAGCCATTTCTGATTTCAAAAACTTCTGTCTTCAGTGATTTTTTTTTTAACAGTCAGTTTTATTTTGTAGTCAGCGGTGAAATAGAAGGATTAGCACAACAATGGTGAGATTCGACGAGAGTACTGGTGCGTTCTTATCAAATCTTATTTTATTGCTCTTAACCTTTCTTTGTGCTCTTTGACATTATAGTAATTCCGCTTTATAAAACAAGGCCTGTTACTTCCTTAGTGTTGAACCGACTTTTACAAGCAATAGAGGAGGTGTTCGAGCAGCCTTGATGAGCCTCATTTGCATCGAGTTATTTCCTGACCCCTGAATAATGTCTGCGCGAATAGAAAAACACATTAAACACAGGTTTTCCTGTCAATTTAGCACAGAGAAACGTATTGACTTTATGACAATTATCATTAAGCTTGATTGAGTCTCCACATTAAAAATTCACAAATGTCCACTTTAAATTAATTTAAACTTTTTTGCAGTGAGGCAACTCAGTAAAACATCTTACAGAAATACTAAGGCAAGTTATGTTTCTATATTTCTCTTTGTTTCTTGCTTCTAATGAAATATAAAATTAAAAGGGTTCTTATTAAAGTTCTATTGTGTAACAGAGAAGTTTATAAGCTGAAATATGACGCAAAATGAATAACTACTGTTGTCATTAGTGTTGAACTGCGTGAAACTAAAACGAGAAGCATTTTCACAGCCTTAAAATAATCAAATTACACTTTTAAGAACAAGTGGCCACCCATGTCCAAGAGTTACATGGCAGCTTTCAATTACGACAGTAGCTAAGAGAGGACCAACAGACATTAAAGCCAGTGAAGTACAAAGTCAGATCATAAAAACATACTTTCAATAGTACTATTGCGGCAACTGCAAGCCCACAGTGCAGTTTTATTTCCTCTTTAAGCAATAATTGTTAGAGTTGTAAGGCAGGTGAAGAATTGTCTGCAGATTCAAAATGATCAACCATCAGCTCATCTCAATGATTACAGGAGGATCTACATTTGTAGGTCATTTATATTAGGAAGGATCAGGATTAATAGTCCGAAATGTCAGCATCAGTGCTAATTAAAGTCCATGTGCTGACAAAAATGTTATAAGCTGACCATCCTGAGCATCCAAAACCTTAAACTTTTAACAAGAGAACCCAGGCATTAACTTATCCCTTAAACATTTTAATTTAACCAAGGGTTTCCAGTCTTTTTCATTCAAGTCATGAACCTTACAACTTCCCAAGGAAAACTGATTTGGTTTCATGTGACACTGGAGGGGTTATAATTGGGTCCATATCCCAACTGCTGGTTTACGCACGTAGTGGGTAGAATAGTTTTCATGTCAGAGAATCATTTCATTAAAAGGCAACCTTTCCATCCAACATCAAACTCTTCTTTAATAAATGCTCTTCATTTACCACTCACTACCCCCCGCAGCCTTGTGTCCAGTTGGAATAATAATTAGTGCCACTCACTTGCACTCAGTGGAATTCATGTCTTCATTTTTTGAAACTCCATATTAGAAAAGCAGCTCACAGCTTCTGAAGGCTTAATTAAAAAGTGTTTAGATAACTTGTGAATCATTCATAGACATACAAGATCATCCCAGCCTTAAGAAAACTCAATGAAACAGTTGCCAATTTTGGAAATCTGTGCACCATCCGGTACCATAGGTCATGTTCCTTTAGAAAATCCTACCATGAAAACTGACATGCTCCTTATGCAACACTGTGGTTTCCAGACTAAAAGAACAACGGTGGACAAAACTGTTGAATTACTGTCTGAAATAAGCAGACCGTTGAAAACGTTGACTGTGTACCTGAACATCTGGAGCCATGGTAGTCTCCCTGGTCGGAAATACGACTCTAAAATTGCACTACATTTATTAGTTATTCTTTATTTTGTGTTAAGCAACAAAATATTTAGTATGGTGTTAAAAATAAATAAATAAAGCCCACTGGCATTAGAACAGTCCTCACCCAGTACCAAAAAAGTTATGCATCAGAATCAGAAACAAAAAGATTATCAGAACATCTATAAATTAAACAGTATAACATAATCAGTAAAACAGGACTTTGTTTTATTACAACACAGTTTTATACATTTTTTCTACAAAAGATAAATTAAAACTTGTCAATGAACCTGCAACCTTTACGAAAATATTATTCAATTTCACATGGTGTGTCTTAACTTTTCTTGATTTCTCTTGGTTTTCCACTACAGATGGTACTTGTTACCAACAGTTCTTAGTACTACCTAATATCCAAGACAAGGTGAGATGATGACATGAAAACAATGGAGCCGAGTCTGTGACGTTACAAAGTCTTGCAAACTCTCACACACCCATCCCATGGGGGAAAACTCAGGCTGCACATCTATGGAAGTGCATTAGTAAACATCACACAGATATATGCAAGGATAGCATATTAACCGTCACTAACAAATCAAGGAGCTGACTTTTTAGAATGAGAGAACAGATTTAGCCTGTGGTTGTTTTTCCTACCTGATCAGTACAGAGCTTTGTAATGCAATTTACTCTAAATAAATGTATTCAGAGCTGGACACTAAACTCATAGTACCAATCTACAAGCATAGTAGTTAGTGTTCTGTGTGAACCAGATCAATGTATAGCAAAGTAATAAATAGCTGAGGAAACAGAATCTGCAGTGGAAAGCAAAGTAGAGCAGAGTCAAGTCATACCATCAGGACCAAACCTTAGAAAGATGGCTAACATTTGACCAATAAACAGTATAATCAGTCTTGATGCAGGCCAGCTGTTTAAAGTCCAGCACCATTCTTATAACAATCTTGTTTAGCAATTATAGGTATTGCCTCATAATCTACATCAACTTAAATGAGTTTTTGAGTATGTGATTGTTTCTGTTAGAGATTAAGATCTTTACCATCACTATGTACTTCTTGTAGAAGTTTTACAGCTTTAAGAAAAATTCTGTAAAACCTGACGGTTTGAAAAAAACAAAAACATGTATTTATAAAATAATGAACAGATACAAGAATTAGCTTCCTAAAAACAATCAAAGTCCATTATTTGTGTTAACTTTAATGGAGCAGCTGGACATCTGGTGCAAAGGACACTTTAAAAGGCAGTTGCTTTATGCATACCTCCTCTTTTCTGGTGAGTCTGGGATTTAAAAGCATGCACCTCTATACAGTAGATCAGAAGGAATATTCAGGAAACATGAGAACTTAAAAAGGTTTAGTAAATTTCCTACCCCATCAGACTGTAAATAATTTGGCATCCAGGCACCTTTAAAGCAGGTAACATAATTTCTGGGCACTTGACATACTCCAAAATCCTAGTTCTCTGCATACCTGGGATTAAGCCAACTTCTTACAAGTTGTGTGCGTGTGCGTATGTTGACTGATTGGAGCTTGCACACATGCCGCGCACACAGACACACTGTGTCGTGCTTGCCTTGGCCATGACTCCAACTGTGTTTTATGTAGTGTTTTGGCATATTGCTTTTTATTTATTTAAATTATTTTACAAGCATCAGTGCTGGAATTTAGTTCTGGAACATTTCAGCCTACTTTCTCCTCTAATGCATCACTGATGTTTAAAATGCTTATCTGTGGTGATGTTTTTTTTCTTTTTATGTCAGCAGCTGCATGTGGCTGATCTTAACCTACAACTGCTAATTCTCTTCACGTATCTCAGTTATATCAACATTAGATTACACGTCTCTGCATTTGTGGCCACCGTCAAAAAACATATGGCGTTTTTGGCTGGGAGTGATTACAGACATGCAGCAATTCTGCAATGCACACACCATCCAGCTGATCTGAAGCCAGCATCTTTGTCCACATTGGCTTCTTTTTTTTAAATTATTATTTCCCTCTGAGGACCAGTATGTTTTGAATTATTCCCAACAAGGAGAGGGAACATAAGTGGGTAAATGAAGCACATTAGAGAAAGAGCTCTTTTTTTGAGAGACTGCTTCACATCTAGTAAAAGATGCAGCTGTTTGAGAAAGGCTTTTTTGTGCAATTTTGCTGATTTGGAGCTAGGGATGAAGCTCTTCCCAGCACCATGGAAAAATTGTATATTGATATATGCTGTTTGTTTCGGTCTGTCAGTCACAAACTCCTTTCCAGGAAGAAACTGCCGAAAAAAGGTAAAAGAAATAAAAATGCTAAACCACAAATATCTTCAGATTCATGTTGAATCCTCTGATTTGTGAACTACTGCAGATATGCTACTATCTGAGGGGCCTTCCTCCTCATCTGGAACGCTGAGTCGAGGTCTCTTGGGTGGTCTCTTTACCAACGTTGGTTGTAGAAACAGCAATCGACTATTCATGGGGAGGGTGATGGTGCACACGCCGCAGTCTTTGCTGGACATTTTTACCTGGGTTGCTTCAGTACAAAAAAGGCAAAAAGTAAGCCTGACAGTTTCATCTAATTTACAGTTATTTTGGATAAAAACAGGTGTGTTCCTTAAAAACAACATACCTGTACTTCGGACGTGATTTTGCAAAGTTTTCATGGACAGTTGCGTGCCGACTGATCTCATCTTGGGGAATTCAAAGTCTGGGGGATCTGTCTGAGAGGCCACATGTCTTACGATTGGCGTGACTTGACAATTGGCATTCATACGACATTCCTAAGTAGTTAAACACAAAGAATAGGGACATTTTATTCACTCATTATCTTTAACATTTAAAAAATAAATAAATAAATGCACTATATTGTGTGAGCACAGTGAAACAAACTGACATACATATGGCTTTCCAAATGCAGTGATTGTAATTTGATTAAATGAACTAAAAGCAGTTTGACAAACAAAAGAAAAACAGTAGAACTTATGGCAACAAATAAGAGTGAAATTAAATGCATCTCCACAGTACAATACAAATATATCTAGACCAAACAACTGTAAGAAAAAGGTCTGAGAATGAAGGCTTTAATAAATTAGGAAGCATAAAAACTGCACTCTAGAGAAAGAAATGTCAAGCGTGCCTCCCATTTATGATCCAGTGTGTTTGTTATGAGGGGATGTTTATGCAGCACGTGTTAATGATAGGGGGCGTGGCCCACGCCAGGACATTTCACCATTTGCTCGTGCGGTCATTAATATAAAAGTTATTTCCCGCCCGGGTTCAACTATTGTTTGGGAAATCCACGAACTGTCCGTGCCGCTTTAAGGCCTTTCAACGAGCCGTCCTTTGGTTAGAGCTTGCCTCAGCAGTACACGATTCTCAGAGTTTTACTTTGGGGTTGGGGGCGTGACACCGCGGGCTTGCCGCTGCACATCTAGGCAGTGGGCGTGCAGCGGCACTACAACCTACTACTCTGCTCCTGAACTCTTGATAATAGCTTTGCAAACCCTCCACGGCTTATACACTTACATACTGCGGTGCTGGTGACTCTTCAGGCGGGCTCGTTAGTGTGGGAACTGCCCCGTCTTTCAGCAGTAACCGTCTCGAAAACCCAGCACAGAACTGAGCCCGGTTCAGGAAGCAGTCCTCGGTGAAATGGAGTGAGCATAACACGAGGTTGGGACTGTACTGCTTGGGGACAGTATTAAAGATGAATTTTAACCACTGGTCCCTGTCCTCGTCTTCTCTCGGAAGTCCGTACAAAGGGTGTTTCGGTTCACAGTGCAGAATGCAGCGTCTCCTCGACATGGCGATAACGACAACAAAACTCTTCTTCGTGTTGTTGTATAATGGCATTAACAACCGACTTACCGGAGTATTACCGCCATCCGCTGCTCCGATATCACGTTATAGTATATGGTTCCTACCGAAAGTAACTTAAAATAAATCTGTAAATGTTTATAAACGCAAACTCAATTGCCTTGGCTGTTAGCGGCAGCTAGTACTAAAGGAAAGGAAAAGAAAAAACAAATCCACACAGGCGTATTTTTTTCCAGGAGTCACACTGCCCTCGTCTGAAGTTAAGCAAGGGAATGTCATAAATGATCTCCTTCTGGGGTACTCCTTACAAGTGCAGTGTTGAACTGCCCCAGGTTTGTAAACCAACCTAATAGTGGCTGGCGCACACACACAGTCTCCTCCCCCCAGGAATATTACCATTATAAGTTAAGTTAAATCACTGCACTATTACTATATATCACGATTACTACTCTGTGGTGGCTCGTGTCAGCATGGACCTGCTCTGTGCAAATATGCACAAAACATTTCCAGTGTGAGGGGAGCTTCATGCTGATGGAGGTCAGTTGGTGCCCAGCCTCTACTTAGATCTGGATGCATGATGTGCCAATTCACTAATCAGGGCACATCATGCCACCTTTTCAAACGCCTCCAAATAAAATAGATTTTTACTTAAGTTTGCACTTAGAGAAACATCAAAATTGTTTAAAAGACATTTCAGCGCATCGCTTATTCCCAGTTGTTCAGTAGTACTTCACTATTCCTCAAAGTAGTATTGTTGTAGCAAAAAAAAAAGTGGAGTATTATAGAATCCTTATGAATATCATTTACTTCTATATCTCAGCGTGTATAATCTATGCTGCTCTGTACAGCAGTGAATCTGAATAAGCTGCATCAGTGTTATCCACTACACTATTACTAATACATTAAGCAAGAAAACCCAGCCTCCTTTATCAGTTTGTAGCGTCGGCTCTGATACTTCTATCCCCAAAAGATGACTGCAAATCAGAGTACAATTTTATATGTAATGTACGTTCTTGTCTCATTTAAAAGTCCTCTAGAAGTAGAGTCTGGTCCGTCTCTTATTGTATTGTTGCTTTTGTTTTACACGTTTTTAATTTTAAATGTTTTTCTCTGAAACAGTGGTTGTGCTCAGCACTTGTGTTTTTGAAATCGTTTATAAATAAATTTGAGTTGAGTCCCCTACTACAGCCACCTCTAAAGATAGTAGGAACATTTCTAACTCAGTCTTTGTGTTGTTCAAGTTTAGGTGTCACCCTTATTTCTGGACATGACGGCACTGTGGGTTGGTTTGAAGTGTGGAGTGAAGACAGACAGTACAGTCCCCTGTGGTGCTCCTTTGCTGCCGTGTACCACGTCAGAACCCCAATCTTTCCGTTTTAAAACTGTGGTCTGTTTGTGGGGTAATTAACTATCTGGACAGCTGTGATTGCTGGAGTTTCTGACTCAGCAGTGCAGACTGAATCAAGATCAGACAACATCACAGCTCAAATTTAATTCACATCCTATCACTCATACCGACACAGAATGCCTACCTCAAGCGAGTCTATTCCCTTCATTTAAACCCCATTTCTATTGGTACCGAGCCAAACCTCAACGGGGCGGGGTTTATGTGGTGACTCATACAGGGGCGTCAGCGAGCCACTGTTCAAAACTGCCAAGATGAGAAAATAAAAAGTGTGCGTTTTTCTGTAAATAGGTAGGCAGCTGTGGAGCTTACCTGTGTAATGCTTCGCTGTGTTGACACCTGAGTGGGAGTTTCGAGGTTTTGAAAAACCGTTTCCAACGCCACCGGTGTTTCTGATATCAAGCACTCTCGTTTTTCACTTTTTATTGGCGACGAAGCAGACGTTGTCGCAATCTCGTCCGTTTCTTCAGTGTCTTCCTCTAGTTGCCATCTTTTAAATGCCACCAGGTCTCGCTCCAGTCGTCCGATCATATTTACACAACTCTTGCACGTACGCATCGACCTTTCCTTGACGTTTCTTATCGTCAGACCGAGAGCCGAAAGCCTCTCGAACACCGACTTTTCCTGACTACGTCGCAAAAAAATATTTGCAGAATTGCTTAAAGCGCCGTGGCTCATTAGGTTTTTGCTGCAAAAACGACAATAGTTGTTCACCGGCGTTGCTATTCCACTGTACGCCATTTTGGACGCCTTTTGTTGATAGAGCTCTGGTTGGCGCTCCGGGTACGTCATACGTTTCTTTTCTATGATTTGTTAAACACCTTCCAGAGGCGGTTCCTCCTGCGTCCTCCCGTGGTGCTGTCAGTGTCCCCTGGAAATCTGTCTCACCGAGAGGAACCGCACTAAATGTTTGTATCACATTTACCAAAAAAGCAACAAAAAATGTATATATTGCTCCGTTCATATATAGAACATCCGTCACACTGTTAATGTTGTGGATTAAACCGTTTGAGCGGATGTGCGAGCGTCACTAACCTGTTTCACCACCTCTAGGCGCAGCAGCTTCATATGGCCCATTTTCACTGCTCGCGGGTTGGAGATGCAGCCTCTCGTAAGCTGGTGGTTGCGCACGACAAGAGCGGCGGAGTGCCATCTGTCCGTCAGACAGTGAAACGTGCAGCCCTCCAAGTACGTCTGTACTCGGGATAAGCGCTTTTCCGATCGCACATTACAGCAGTTAGAAGTAGTTGAAGAAAATTAAAGCCAAAAAACGTACTACAGCTTCTTCATTTGTTGCATTGTTAAGATTAACGTGCACACTACCGCCCCCTATCGGAATGGAATACGGAAGCGGAAGACAGGCAGAAGACAAAAGGCAAAACGATGGAAACTTCAAACTCCTGATACGCGTTTGTTGTGGTTATCAGCCTGGTCACGTGACCTTCGTCGACACATGGCGTTACCGTCAAAGGACATCAAACCCGAAAGCGCACAGGTCTGAGTCCGAAAGCTCACAGAAAGCAGGGCAACACAAGCACACACCAAACTGATGACAACAGTTTTCTGTACATGTTTCAACTACACGCATTTCAGAAATGACAAGTCTTTCTCGAGGCGGCATAAACAGTCAAACGCATTAACTACACTGCGAAAGAAGTGTCCTGGCCAAGTCAAAGACCACATGTTTACAACATAAGCAGCACGCCGAGGTGCTAACCCGACTAAAGGATCAAGAATCAGCTGAGTTGTGGCTCCAACACTTACATCTCCCTCATCTGCAGTTTGCCCGCGGACAGTTGGTACTGATCCCTCTTTTAGGCACAGTCTTGTTGCAAGTCCAGCATTAAACTGGCCCAGGTTAGTAAAACTGTCCAAGGAAAAGTGGCTGGCACACACAAACAGTTTTTTGCTAACTGTTGCTGGAACATTGCCCTCAAAAATAAAGTCCACCCACTGGGCTCTGACATCCTCTGAGGCTGGGGCTCGATGCAAGGACGGGTGGTCTGATGTGCAGCTGACCACAGAGCATTTTGCATAAGAAGCTCGCTTCATTATTCTGGCAGGTCCAGACCATGCAAGAAAAAAAAAAATGGAGGCAGTGAGGGCTGATAAGCTGTGGGTGGAGACAAAGACAAGGAGGCTGGATAATTCAGAGCCTTAGCTGTGACGTCTGAGCCGCGTGCAAATCTGAACAGATCACTGAATTACATATTTGAACACCTAGAAGGACCCAGACAAAGTGACAGGAGTGCTTCATGTAGGAGTTTTTGAGCTGGTAGCTGCTAAAGTCAGCCAGATGTATGGGGTGGAAAATAGAAAAAGGGGGTTGTTCATAATATGTCCCCTTTAAAGTAATAATAATAATAATAAAAATAATAAGATTGAAAACTGTTTCTGCAAGCACATTGTATTAAAATAAAGATTGCTTTCTTAGAGAGATCAACAAGCAAAGTAAATTAAAAAACATTTAAAAATATATTAAGAAATAAATGTAGATTAAAACATCTATCTGTTTCTGTATGTAATAGTGTTTGTTTATATATATATATATATATATATATATATATATATATATATATATATATATATATATATATATATATATATATATATATAATATATATATATATATCTATATATATATATATATATATATATATATATATATATATATATATATATATATAATATAAACATAGCACAAAAACATAGGAAATTTGTCTTTGCTAGATTATTTCTTTTTAAATAAATCTTATACTGTTGGAAAGCCTGTTTATTTCCCTTTTAATAAAGGGAAATTGCTCCCCGGGTGCTGGTTCTAGCAGCCCACTGCTCAGTAGTGAAACTAGTTGATGGGTTAAAAGCTGAGGTCCAATTTCGGTGTGCATCGTACATACATTGTGTGCATGATGTCCATACTGACAGAAATGGTAATGAAAAAAAAATGGTGCCACATTTGTGAGGAACATGCATTTGTGGGATGAGCAGCAGAGCTGAGTATGTGGGTTGTGCCCATGAAAAATGTACCAAGTCTGGACTCATTGTTAAGGAACATAACGTTCCTTCACATGTTCAGGTTCCAGAGCGCCTTTTGCCAACACCAGCGCAAACAGGCCTGACGGCGAAGGGCAGTCATGGCGGTTTCTTTTCGGATGAGGGATTTTATAATTTGCATCCAGGATCGTTTGAATCATTAACTCCTCATTGTGTTAGTGTTTGTTCTATGAAGCAGATTGTGTGTTGATCATTAACGACTGTGAGTGACTCTTTTGCTCCATGTTTCATTCAGGCGCCAGCCTCCATGTGGCAAACAGCCGTTACTTTTGGTTCCACCACACTGAAGGAGACACCATGACAGTTCAAGACCCTCGAGACATGGACCTGTGCTCGGCCCTGTGGGCTGTGGTGGCCTATGTTGTAGCAGACCTGCAGGACATGCTGCCGAGATAACATGAAGATGCTGCACCGGCTGATTGTAAACACCTGCTTAAATACAACCTTTCTAAATCGACTTCAGTTTCTGATTAAAATGGTGATTTGACTTTACTTTTGAGTAATACGAGAAGACAAACGCAGTATGCTAATATTAAAGAGAAGAGAGCATAGTTAAGCTTCTGAAGCCTATGTGCTCGACATGGGAAGAAAGACATAAATAAAAACAAACAACTTCTCTCAGTTCAAATTGGTCCTATTGGAGCTTCAAAGCAAGCTTGTACATTGACCTTTTCTGTGTGGCAAGCCCCCTTGCAGAAAAAGATGATTTCAGATTGTACATAGATGTTTTTCTGCTGACAAAAATGCAAATGTGTAGATATGTGTCTACAAAATAATTGGATAAACTGATGGAGAGGAGCCGTGGTTTAGACTGAGCACTCCCGTCGCTGAAGCCTCGATTGGTCCCAGTCACTCGGCTCTCTTCGTCTTCTGTCGTTCCCCAAACATCACGGCCTTCTCTTTGCTCGTATTCTTTTTGAAGGCTGTTCTCGCGATACGGCAACTAACAAGTGATTAGGAGTTTACATTTTGTGTAAGAATGTGAGAATCCTTCAAATGATTTTGCACGTGTAATCATTTGAACAAGGTCACAAATTCCAACTGACGTTTAGACTTTTATATCTATGTTTTAGTCGTTCGTACCACATGCAAGCGCCAAATGTATTCCCAACAGTATGAAAAGGTTGACAGAAGAGCCAGTCCAAAGCGATTAATTCTTAAATGATAAAAGATGCAAGCTGAATTTTAAATATTGTTTTAGCAGAGAAGACAACATCATGTTTGGTAGTTTTAAGTGAAAACTAAATCTTCTCTTATGGGCTACTATTTTAGACCAGGCCCAGAAAAGGACAACCAAGCACTTTCTCTAGTTCTTAATGAACATTGTGCTGTAGAGTGGATGATGGTGATAATGGAGATTGTTTTAGGCCTATGAAAGTGACGGATTAAAAATAAAAACATTTGAAAGATTCCTTCTGTATGAACAATGTTGGCCTCTGGTAAACCAAAGTAAGTGAGCAATGAAGGTAATAAAATGAAGGGTGTTGAGACGCGTTGTTTCGTTGTGTATTTTTTGTTTCTGTCCATGGTTTTCAACCTTTTTAGAGCCAAGGCACATTTCTGTAAATCCTGTGGTATGCCACAACCCGACAATGCATGTTTTGTTACCTCTACCTCGCACTATTTAAGAAACTATTGTCTTAAATGAGATGAAACTATTTCATTACTTTGTTAGTCAATAAAATGTAAGCACATGTCTAGTGGTTACAGTGGTGGGCTTGGGCCTGGAGGACCCAGGTTCGAGTCCCTGCTGGGCCAATGGTGAATCACTGTGGACCCCTGAGCAAGGCTCTTAACTCCCAATTGCTCCCCGGGCGCTGATGCTGGCAGCCCACTGCTCCTAGTGAAACTAGTGATGGGTTAAAAGCAGAGGTCCAATTTCGGGGTGTATCTTGAGATACATACTGACAACAATAACGAAGCTTGAAAAGCTTCCAGGAAAAAAAAAAAAAAAAAATTCAGCTTAATCCTGGTGTCGGACTCCGGTCCTCGAGGGCCGCTGTCCTGCAGGTCTTACATGTGTCCCTGCATCAACACACGTGATTCAAATTAATGACATTTCCAGCTTGTCACCGAGGCATGTAAAACTCTGTTAATGACACAGCCACTTGTATCACGGTGTGCTGAAGCAGTACTGAACAGTACTGAACAGCTAAAACATGCCGGACAGCGGTCCTCGAGGACTGGAGTCCGACACCCCTGCTGTACAGGTCACAGGGGTCTGCTGGAGCCCATCCCAGCTCAGTACAGCCGAAAGGTGGGGTTACACCCTGGACAGGTCACCAGTCTATCACAGGGTCTTTTTTTTTTTGACTAATCCATTGAAATTAGATGATTTTTCCAGGCACAATGGTTGAAAATAACTGGTTTAAAATAACATTTCCACATGACTCTGAAGTTTTCTCTAACCCCAAATTCAGACCTTAAGGTCAGGCACAAAAATATCAGTGTGTTATTTTAGTATTGGTCGTTGCTCAACACAGTTAATATACTTCTGCAATTCTTTTGGTTCTGCTAATGACACAACTTCTAGGAGAAGAACAAGTTCACAGAAAAGTGGAAGTAAAGAGAATTAGTCACCATAGGTAACCATAGGTGACGTGAAGGTCATCACAACAGCTGCAGCACACACAAGCAGCAGGGAACCCGTAGCCCATGTACAGATAAACCAACTTCCCCAGTGGGTGATGTCAGGGTTAGTCAAGACAGTGTACATCAAGTCATTGTGTTCGTGCATCTGTGTTAAAACACAGAAATTTGTTCATCCTTTCCTCTGCCTCCTGACTCGTTCCTTCAGTGTCAATAACGCTGATTCACACACCCACAGTTTTGTTAGTGAAGGAACGCTGTCTGTGTCTGTGGATACTTAACTTAGTCATACTCAAGCGCCAGACATGACAGAAAGAAAAAGGGACTAAATTGTACACCAGTGAGACATCCTCTCTCCCTCACACATACACACACATACACGCACAAGTTTGATTGTTATACTCTTCAGGGGATTTAATGATCCCCCATTAATAAGATTTAATTTGAACTAAAGCTTTTATTCAGCTGCAGCTGTGTTGTGGACTCACGTCAGAGTCTAATTTGTAACTCCTTTGCTAACAATCAGTTTTTAAAATCAAATGAATAAACTTAAAATAAAATATTACATGATGAACTTTTAGCGAAAGGTGTCCATGTGAACACACCAGTGTTGCAATTTCTCTGGACTGTCACCTTTTTAACTTGCATTTTACTCTCTCGGGCTCCCTGTGTTCTCTAAATTATATCTTATTCTCCAATTTTATGTTCTAATTTCTGCTCACACATACATTATATTCCCAAAAGTATTCGCCCACCCATCCAAATAATCAGAATCAGGTGTTCCAATCACTTCCATGGCCACAGGTGTATAAAAGCACCTCTGACTGAGAGCCAGGACTTCTGATCCAACATCAGTGTGACCTCACAAATTCACTTCTGGAAAAATGGTCAAAAATTCCCGTAAACACACTCCTAAACCTCGTGGAAAGCCTTCCCAGAAGAGTTGAAGCTGTTATAGCTGAAAAGCGTGGACCAATGTCATATTGAACCCTATGGATTAGGAATGGGATTTCACTACCTTTTTATTGCAAACTCAGAGTTTTGTTATTTTTTTGCAAAAAAGTGTAATGGAAACGCAAATTGTGAGGAGATAGGCCAGCATAGCTTTGAGCGACTGTTTCAACTCTACAGACTGAGGTGTCCTCTGCGAGCCACACAGGGATGACATCAACATCCTGACAACCTGCATCGCAGGTGCACTGCGATTATCGACTCCTGTGTAGAGAATACAGTACCTCATAGGAGGGTACAGCGCTTCTCCAGTTACAATCGCTGGGTGACCCCAGATCTCATAACCTTGCTGAACAAGAAGAGGGTTTTTAAGTCTGGGAACAAGGAAGGGCTGAGGGGACTGCAGAGGAAGCTGAAAAGGGGGAGATGAGGAGGGTTAAGGATTGCTACAGGAGTAACAATGCCAGAGAGGTCTGGATGGGCCCTAAAACCCTCTCTGGACACAGAAAGGACAGTGAAAGTGTCCCAGAATCATCTGACCATGAATGGGCTTCTTCCACCGTAACATGTTCTTTAACATATTTAATTGTGCTGCTTCAAGGTGCTGGTTGTGGATTCAAGGTGACCACAACCAGTAAATAAAGAAAGTAGGCCAAATAGGTCTCTTGTCATTTATTGATCTCATATCATATGAATTTCATAACTTTTTAAAGCTTACTCATTTCAGTGGTCAATGGAAATGAGTGCATCTCAATCTTTGGAAGGAGGTTAATGCTGAGAATGAACCAGGCAGGTCAGCATGCAGACACAGTGGAGAGAGTCCTGCTGCTGAGGTGAGAGCGGGAGACTGCTGGGCAGTTATCAATCAAATGTGATGCAGATCGTCATGAGTTTAATTGAGCTTCATTGTAGGCGCCACTCAGTTTAAACTGCAAATCCAAAATGCTACACAAACAGTATTTCCTTTGAGTGCATTGTAGTCGGTTTATAGACTTCATTAAAGCCGAAAGGCATAATCTAGAAAATGTGTAACTGAAACTTTATTGTATCAAATTAATTTCAGTATCTTAGTCATAGCGATGGGTTTGAAACCAGGCTGACACATAAATGAACTACTTGAATAACGACTTTGAACCGTGTGTTTACAGGTAAAAGTAGGTGTCTAACAGCCTGTTTGAATGTAGGACATGACCTCCACTTCATTAACATTTTCTAGGGGAAGACCCCACCCTGCAATACACATCACTTACACAAGTCATATCATTTCTCTATATTCACTCGGCTACTTCATCCAACTGTTCCTGTTCAGCCATTTATTTGTTTTACATACATTACATGCATTTCAAACTACCTGTAGTTCATTGTATCTACAATTTTACACTCATTACTTATGAAAAGCTCTTTGTCAGTTTGTTTCACTGTGTCCTTTTGTACCAGAAGTTCAGCTGCTCCACTGAATTTGTTTCATGCAAATAATGGACTTTGTTTGTAGGCAGCTAGTTGAAATGTCTGTTCATGATTTTATAAAAGGACCTGTGTCTGACTGAATTTAAGAGTTGGCCTGCGTGAACACTGAATATGCTGTTGATTGGTAAAATATCCGCTTTGATCCTGTTACACAGTTTCATCATCATCTCAGTTTAGGATCTGAGGCGGTGCGAAGATCTGCTGACATCAAGAACCATCTGCAGTGGAAAGCCAAAAGGTAAAAGAAAAGTTAATACAAAACACGTGAAATTTGAAAAATACTTTCATAAAGGTTGCAGGTTCATATTATGTTTAGCATTTTCATTTTTGTGGAAAAGATAACATCTGTGTTGTAATAAAACAAAGTCGTGTTTTACTAATTGTTATACTGTTTAATTTAGCTGAAAAACAGAAAAGGGGCAAACCCTTTTTGATGACGTTTTCGACCTACCTGACGTTATAGCAGCGATTGCAAAACTGTCATTACTCCACATTACTAAGAGAAGCAGTTAAGCATTCATCATGAGGTACCGAGCAAATACCTGAACTAAGTTATGGCACATAAATTAAGTGTGGAACGCTGTACACTTTGTGCACTCAGTGGTTGCCATCTTTTTGACATACAGACAGTTGCATGTTTTTGGTTAAAAAGAGACTGGAGGTACGTCTTCAGTGCCAGCGATGTTTCACCTTTAAGCTCTCATAAGCGAAGAGAGATGGGACCCAAGGAAAATTAGGATCATTTGGGTAAAAATGTACAATCAGCAAAACGTTGATAGTCCCTGTCACATTTGGTAAGAGAACAACAGTAAACACTGGACCAGCACTCATTTGCACACTGAGCTGGTTAGTAACACCGTGTATATAGTATAATATGTAAGTGCACTCATGAAAGTACACCTTTTGAAACACAGCCATAAACTTTCTTGTGATATGCTGCTACCATGTGGTCATAGGTGGTTTAACGTGGGTTTTAATGCATTTGGCTTAATTAAAAGTGAAAAATTAAAGTTTGAATAAGACAACTGTAATTACATCCAGTCTGAACGCCTTCTCGCACAGCAGACGGGTCTGTCATGTCCCTGTTCTCATCTCATCCTTACAAACATTCATATTACTCTTAAACTGTAATCTTCCAACATTTAGAGCAGAGCCTGGTGATCAGCTTTAAAGTAAGCACTGCTAATCCTACTACAATTATAATACAACCCTCAGTTGTGTTTTAGATGATATTTGGGTAGATGGGTGGATTGTGCGTCACTGTTTCCAGCATTTAGGTCAGTGAGAGCAGCAGCAGCTCATCTCATATTGCAGCTGTTTTAAGACACGTGGCCTCTCAGTCTGACCCTTCAGAAAGATGGTTAGTTGGCACACGACATAATGTCAGACGTACAGGTTAAGTTATAGGGACTATCCATGAGAATATTCATAACCACTACACATCTGTTTAGTAGTGTAATGTTTCTGTGCTCACTTGTTCTGTCACCAAATCACAACGGACTTGTTTGCTTTGTAAATATTCCAATGCTGTCAGAACAAAATGAGCAGCGCGACACCTGTACTCACCGCAGAAACAAACGGTGTTGCTCCGGGAACTCCAGGAAGGCCCCTGGTCCTGATGGAGTACCACGGTAGTACTCATCTTCACCAACACCTCTAATCTCTCTTGCACAGGTCACTATTTCACCTTGTCTGTAATAATGTTACCTTCCCCGCCCCCCCCATGCCTACAGCCAGAGGTGGTGCTCTGTAAATCTGATACTGAAAAGGATCGAAAACCTCCAGGTTCTTTTCATTAAATTTACATTTTTCAGCATTCACGCGTCTCCCATAACACCACAGTCATCATCAAGAAGGCCCAGCAGCACCCGCATTTCCTGAGGATACTGAGGAAGAATCATGTGAGTGAAATGCTGCTGGTGTCCTACAGGGCCACCATCGAGAACACACAGCCTCACTGGATTGCAGTGTCATACACGAGATGTTCAGCAGCAGACAAAACCCTCTCCAGATACTGACAAAAATGGCAGGAAAAAACTTTTTTTTTTTTGTTCCCTCTCTTTCCGTCAGATGTTGTGTACAGCCTCATCCTTCCCAGAGCCAAAAACATAATTAAAACATCGCTTTCATCTAGGTCACTGTCTGTTTGATCTGTTTCCATCTGGTAGACGTAACAGATTCACCAAATTCAGAACTGGAAGATTTAATAAAGGTTTATTTCCACATGCAGCATTTTCTCCCAACAAACAGAACTTAAATAACTCTAAAACTGTTACTATGCAATTGAATGTGTTGTTTTTCTCTGGCACCTTATTTTAGCACCTCATGCGAACTCATTTCATATACTTCGAGACCCGTTTTTGTGCTTTGATGCTTGTATGTGTAGTCATGTATTATTCATGACTGCACTACACAGGAGTTAACCTAATTTCATCGTAATACCAAGTTCAATGACATTAAAGACTTTGTGAGATTCTGAAAAGCTCAGAGCAGCATTTGGACCCTGATATTCCCTACGGAGAACCAACAACAGTTCCTTCAACCACCAGTAATAAAGCTCGTGTCCTACAAACCTTGCCCCAACCCTACAGTTGACGGGGGAGGACGACCCTCAGCATCATTGCATTTAACACAACAGTTTTGCTTGTTTGAAAATCTTTTTGTAATTGTTGGTTGAGAAATGAGTAAAGGAACAACTATCAACGTTACTGTGGGCCAAAAGAGCCAAGAATAAAAGCGTCTTGACTTCCGAGTTGTCAGCTGGATGCAGAATAAAACAGGTCAGGCTGGTCCGGTCAGCTGATGCGTAGCGTTTCTCATCAGAGATCGCCACCTTCTGGACGAACACCAGAGTAGCACCTGCAAACTTCTCATTTTAGGTGCCAATGAAATCAAAATAATACAAACTGAACATGAGACAAACATATTCAATTTGGTGACGTTATTGGAGCCTTTTTTTTTTTTAAATTACAAGTATTGTTTTTTGTTTAAACTGACAAAATAAAACCCCTCAAATTCACATTGATCTTTATGCCAAAAAGCTCTGAACACTTGAATTTCAAGTGTTTATTTGTTACATATTACACAAGCTAATTACAGAAAGAAAGTATTGAAAATATTATACAAGTTGACAGGAGGGTTTTTGAAAATAAACATGCCTGTCTACATTTCCAAATGCGAGCTCATGTAACCACAGGTCTTCTGGAGTTAAACACCTTAACGCCGTTTTGCACTGAGGACCGAGCATATTTGGTCAGGAGGGCTCCTGTGGTCTGTTTCTCTCCACACAGGTCTCTGGATGAAGAGAAGAGGAAGAACATCGTCATGACGCAGATAAGGAATCAGGCGACACCTTTCTGTGGTTTCATTTCTCCAACAGAAAACACTGACTTTATGTATGGCGTGATGTCGTCTTCTGTCCATTTCTCCCTGAGTGTGAAGAGGTGGTTGAAGCGCTCCATCGTGTCCTCCGGGAGGTCCTCCACTTGCAGCAGACTGATGGTTTCTGGGCGGGAGGTGCGGTCCACTAGAGCGACTCCCTGAAAAATGCACATACCCACCAGCACTTGGGTCAGGAAAACACTAGGAAAATAAATCACCAGTGCATGCAGACCTTCTAGACATAGAGACGGAAAAAACAACCACATTTGTCCACATCTGCATGTTACCCCCTAATGCTGGCAGCTGTAGCTCAGAGGTCAGAGTAATTATTTTTCAACAGAAAGATTGCTAGTTACATCCCAACTTCCTCAGTTATTGTATTAACAAGCCCCAGGACCAGACACTGAATCCCATATTGCCCCCATCTGCAAAAAGAACCATGTCAACCCTTTATGTGTTCATTTCTCCTGTTCTCTCTTGAACATCGACGCGCATTATGTTGAAGAAAAGTACCTTTAGCTGGTCCAGTCTTGTGCTGATGCCCTCTGGGACGCTCTGCTGCCAGACCTCCTGAAACTCCTTCAGGTTGAACTTGATAGCGTTGTGCAGCAGCATGAGAGCCACACCACGACACACTCTATCTTCATCCAACGCATAAAGAACCTCGCCTGTGCAGAAGAAGGACGATGCATATATTTCGGTCTGGAGAGTGAGCGATAACCAGATGAAGGTTACACTCTGCCAGTTGGATCTGCACATACTCTACCGTTTTCAGTGTAGCGTTTTCCGTAACAGTTCAAGCAGTGTTCGATCATTTCTCTGTGAATAAAGAGAAAGATTTCGTCATTTACACCTGGCTTAGACTCTGCTACGTTTTCTCTCATGTAACCTTATAGTAGAGTATTAGAAAAAAATAAAATCACAAGCCTCTACTCATATCAATAATGTGGATTTGTCTCAAAAGTTTTAACACAATTAAAATCTCGCACCACTTGAAACTATACCCAACCTGTTTCTCATAGTTTTGATCAGTAATGCATTAGGATCACACAGATTAACTTACTTAGGCTCCAGTGGTGCCAGCTCCTCCAGACTGGTTTGAAGGGGGACCTTGTTAAAGGACCATGACTCAGAATCCACCAGCTGAGTCACATGGCCGAGCAGCTTCATCTCATAGTCGAAGTCCAGCACACGCCAGTAACCTGGAGGGAAGAAAGATCCGTAAACCTCAAACAGTGAGATGGAAAACATGTACACAACAATGAAGTACAGGAAACATATCAACAATATAGTGATTTTTACCATCTATCTGGCAAGCGTGGATGGTCTCCAAGTGGGTCTTTATCTCCTCCTCACTGGCCTGAATCCTCTCCAGCAGGTCCTGCATCGTGTACTGACAGAACAAACCACTTACAACCACTATGGCAGCAGAAGTGAGGGACACACAAAACTGCACTGCTGCACTGACGTTTCCCCTGCCAGATGTGCGTCACTTGTCTCAGCATCCAAAGTTCTCTAGAAAACAATATTTCTTTTTCTAATAGGAGACAGATGGCTTTCTCTTACTTTTCTGTCTTTGTGACAAATAGATTCATGACAACAGATGAACACTATAGGACAGAGTACTTCAAAACGTTACGGTGGAACAACATAAAGGATTACACAGTAAAAATCTAATCACCCTGTTCTCCGTGTTCTCCTCTCGTCCACCGAATGCAGGTCCTTCATAAGGGTTCTCCATTAAAAGCTTCTTCAGCTTCTTCAGTTTAGGCCGCTGTTTCCTTAGCTCCCAGTAGCTGTTACAAAATCCCCAGATCTACAAAGGAGATAGGAGGAGTGTGTTATTTACAACCATCTATGTCTGTGTGTGTGTGTTACAGCACAAATGAGCTCATCGGGCTTCCACATGTGGTTTCTATACCTGAGCATGAGCTACATGAGAGCTGTCCGGGGCGCTGGCGAGCTGGTCCGGAGTTCTGCATTCAGGTACAAACAGCAGCAGGTTGGATGTGTCGGCTATTTTTAGATCGTAGGTCTTGTCACCACTGCAAACCACTGCACGCTCATCTTTGTCCCCCCGGATCACAAGGCTGTTCAAGAGGGGGGAAAAGCGTTTCTAGATCACTTACACACAAACCCACACACCCATCCATCCATCCATCCATCCATCCATCCATCCATATAAACATAACCATGTTTCATTGCTGTCGGGTCTGCTCACGACATACAGACTCATTTTTTAAGTTTTACCTCTGGCCAGCTTCGATGTGTCTGCACAGTGTGTCGTCCAGCTCTATCAGACAATAATCGGCCGATGAGACGTGTTCTCCAAATGCCAAACACTGGATTGTCGGCAGTAAGTCTTCCTCCTTCAGCTTGGCTGTCTGCAGCGTGGCCCGCACCTCCTCCAACGTTCTCATCGTCGGGGGATGTTTTTGAACAATAAAAGAGCAAAACCCCAAAAACAGCCCTTTGGAAGATGTAACACGCTCGCTTCTGCCTTCGTGAATGCTGTCTGCAGCGTAGACGTAAAAGACAAGGTGCGCAGTCAAACTTCCCCGCGCTCTCAGGTGCGGAACGGAAGTGACGGAACTACGTAGAAGTGACGTCTTGTGCTACCGGAAACTCGCTATTTGTCAGATTTATGTATTTATTTATCTATTTTCGGTTCACAAACTCGATAAACTCAAAGCATACCAGTATACTATCGTAAACAAGTAGAGTTTAATAGTGAGTGGAATTTTCAAAAAGCATAAAACAGAATTGTGGTAAAGAAATTATCAAGATAGCCTGTAGAGATGAATGAAAAAAAAAAAATAAATAAAAATAAAAACTCAAGTACTCTCGATTTCTACGCGTATTTCTTCACGCCTGACTTGCTGTGTTTATATATGCAATCAGATTGAATGTATTAAAAACAATAGTAAAAAAAAGTTATGATTCTTCAAAAAGCACAAAACGTATGTTACGTTTTAGAAGTTTAAATTTATGTACACGAAAAGTACGAAGCGATAATTCACAATTACGTTAGATAAAATAAAGAAATACATATTTTGCATCCTCTATAAATAAATATATGTTATATTGATATGAAATTTTAAATGTTATGCGTTAAGATTACCCACAAAAATGTAAAATCGTTTGTCATCCAGATGTGCTATGATCGAACACAAAAAACCCAATCCAATCTAGTTTTTTAAAGATATAACACTTTGACATATGAATACGTGTTCATATGTTTATGGACGTAATAGACGCTGTAGGAACAGTGAAGTTCTAAATCGTGTTTCGGCCGAACAAAATTACCAAACGGACCTGAACTCACGCTGGGGTCAAATGTTTTGAGGATGAGAAGGTAGCCACGACAAAATGTCAAGTTTCTCCAGATCTGCTCAGGTAATGTCTGCACGCTTTATCTTGATGTGTGTGCGTGTTTTTAATTCTCCAGTTGAATATTATGTACATGTGGTTTAAGGTGACCGATAGCGCCGCCGTTCATGTTTATGTGGCGGTTAATCGACGTTTCCCTCCGTTATTGGAGCCAACAAATGTAGTTGTTGTAAACTACTCGAATCAACTACAAGAAGCGTCAGGATTTACTATAACACGGTCGTTGACTCGCGTTTCCTGCGTGTTATGTGGCATTTATCATTTGCGAGACAGTTAAGTCCAGCTTAGACCAGGTGTTGAGGTTTCTGGTTGTGACGTGCCTGAGATGAACGTATAAAGTATTTAAATCCGGGTTTGAGGACTGCAAAAGTTCAAAGTCGTGTTTTTTTTTTCTTGATTTTAGTCCTCATATAGGATTTAATCTGAAGATATTCAAATTTCCGCACTACTTTTAAACCGAGGTGGAAAAAAGGACCAAGAGCATCGTTTTGATAGACGTATTCAATGTTGGTGCCTTTGAGGACCCGTGAAGAAACTTGTAGTAGCTTTCTGTGTATTAGAGAGTACTAATGTTCCAAGTAGTGATGCATATTGTGGGGTTGGGGTTGTGTTTGGTGGCGTTTCCACCATGCTGCAAGAGGTTTTGTCTGTGGATGGTGTTTGGAGCAGCTTCTGGCTGGAAAATCTGAAAAACTACCGTAATTTCATTGCAAAATGATTGTTCTCGTTTCATGCAGGACAGTCGCATTGATTTTAATGCGTCTTTTGTGATTGTGTTGACGTTTGTACTCAAAGAAGTGCTGGAGAAAGTGTGGGTCTTCCAGCCCACGATTAGATTTGGATTTCTGTGTCTATCTGGATTTCTTGGTTTTCCAGTAAAAGTGGGAAAGCATTGAGTCTAGAGATTTGACTGGTCCTGGAATGCATCAGGACTCCTGAAACCCTCATTTGCTTTAAGTCAAAGTTGAAAACCTTTTTATTAACGGCTTCATTTCAGTAATCCACCACAATGCACTACAACCTTTATTGCTTGCATCTCTTTCATTCTTTGTAACTTATGTCTGTCTGTCTTTAATTTCTGCTTTTAAACTTTTACTTTTTAATGCATTTTTAAAAAATATTTTTATGTAAAGCACTTTGAATTGTCTTGTACATGGAACTGTGCTATACAAATAAACAAATACAAATGTTCATTTTGTCACTGTGGCATTTCTGCCGATGAGTGTTATTGGAAGGTTTATCCAGCGTTCAAGGTCTCCCTCATTTGTTTATCAATTCAGTTCCAAAATACTTAAATAATCCCCTAAGGGAAATTAATTAGAGAGTGGAATAAAATCAACACTGACAACGTGGGAGAAACATTAGTTATAATATTTAATATAGCCTGTATTGTATTGGGGTTACGGCATCTCATCTACTAGGGTGGCGTGACAGGCTGGTAGAATTAGACCAGCTAAAATATAGTCTGAAATATCTGAGAAGGAGTTTATTAAGTCGACAGTTTGGAGAAGTGATATTAGGAAGATCTCATCGGCATATAGACTGATGAAATGTAACGTATGTCCCACTTGGATAATAGATGGAAGTGTTTTCTCTTGGGCTAATGCTTTGCTGAAGGTTTTTGTGTCTTCGTTGATTTAAGAAAGTGGATGATGGTGTGATGGAGATCTAGGATCTTTGCCTAGTTTTAATATTAAAGACACCATACTGTAGCGGTCCAGACTTTTCTAAGCAGTTAATGTGATAAATACGGGCACTAAAATGTTGCAGAAGTGTCCATAAAACTAAGCTGGGAAGCCATCTGGACCTGGTGATTTGTTATCAGACATGAGTTGGAGTGCTCTGACATCCTGCCGAAGTAAAACTGGTTTGCCAGGTTCTTTTACTTGGTGCTTTGTGAGATGAGGTCAATTGATATTGTTTAGGAATTAATTTTGTGTTTTCTTCATTTGGTTTGTTTGTAGATGAATACGTGTTGTTATAGAAGTTTTGGAAATTTACACTAATTCCTTCAGGTCTCTCCACGATATTCCCAGCTGAGTTAACAACTCTAGAAATGGTTGGTTGATTTTTTATTTATTTATTTATTTTATTGGCTAGGTATTTTTCTTATATATTGTTGTACTAAAATGCCCATATTGAGGTCTTTGTATTTAGAATTTAGTTTTCTTATTTATGTGTTTATTCAACTGTGATTTGTACTTCCTTAAATCTGCCTGAATTCTTGTTTTAGTTTAGTTGTTTGTGTTCATGGTTTCTAAGTAAACTTTTTTTTTTCAAGTTTCTTTCTCATCCGGTTCTGATTTTTTGTTTCCTTATGTGTGGATTATGAAATAATCTGACCTGTTGGTAGAGCTTTCCTGTTTTCCCAAACAGTGACAATGATGATAACCTCCATCCATCCCCAACAGCAAGATCTGTCATGACTTGTTTCATTCTTTCTGAAGATAAATGTTCCTAATGTTCTTTTAGGATTGTTAGCTTTGTCGAATGCAGGGTTGAGAACTCTATTTAAATCTGGAGAATCGGATATTATAGCCCGTCTTAATGTTCACATACCGTCACTGGCTCAGAGATGACCTAAGAGATAAAGCTGGAATCTCCACCATAAACGTATAGATGACGCGTAAGATCTGGCTTCAAACGCTGACGGACCTAAGCTACTTCGAGACTTTGGTCTGGCCCGTCTCGTGGACTGTCTCTGTGTTGCATTTCCAGTCCCATCTGTTACCATGTGATTATTCAGGTGTCTAATGCTCCAATTTTCCTGTCCCCATTCACATCCTAATACAGAAAAGCTCCATGTCAAAATGCCTTGAATAAAAAAAAAACAAACAAAACTGTTATAGTCACAGGAAGTCCCAGAGTCACTGTAATCATGCTTGTTACATTATTCTGTCTTTTGTTTCTCATTTTCTTCCCTCAGCAATGGGCGACCTTCGCCCGTTCCTGGTTCGTCATTGATGCCAGGATGCAGCCGCCAGGCAAGATTGCAACCATGTGTTCTGTTAGATTACAAGGGAAACATAAGCCCATCTACCATGCTCTGAGTGAGTAAAAGTACCATCTGTAATCACAGGATGCCCATATAAACAATAAGTGTTGCTGTAAAGCCTGTCTTACTCTAACTTAACCCTAATACGAATAAAAAAAACCCCTCTTTCCCTGTTAATTATGACGCGCTGAGTTTAAGGTTGTTGCTGTATGAAACTGCCAATAGATGGCAGCAGAGAACAAACCTCATAAACGTCATGAGCTTTTCCTTTGTTGAGGGGTTAATGTGACGTGCATGTATACATAAAAGTAATGTCAAATCTACTATACAAGCGTGCATATAAAGTTTATGTCTCAGCCCAAATGGAAAATGTAGTCTTTGCTTTTACTTTATAAAACTCTTTATATAGTACTATGTAATATAGCCAAGAGAGAACGTTGAATCCCATTTAGTACATTTAAACTTTAATTTTCGAAATAATTTGACAAAAATGCAAAATGTTTGCCCGAATCAAACTTCTGTAACATGTTTGCAGGTGACTGCGGAGACCACGTGGTTGTAATAAACTCCAAACACATAGCTTTCTCTGGGAACAAGTGGGAGCAGAAGGTTTACTCCTCACACACGGGGTAAGTGAAAAGGAAAGGATCCGTTCTGGCAGGTAGTTGTTGTTTATTTCCATTCACAGTTTGTCTCTTGTATCCAGAACTTTTAGAACACTTAGAATGATTATAATATTACAAAAGAACAAAAGTTAAAGACCAAGAGTGCAGCAACGCGTTATTACAGTGTGGTGTTTTAAAGATGCGCAGACAGACGTTTGCATTCAGCATTTTAATATTTTTTTTAAGCTGCTTGAACCGGATAAAAAAGTACCGCATAAATTAGCCTGAAAGAATAAATGTATTTGTGTTGTTGAAAAGAGCACAGTTGGTTATGGATAAAGCCGATGGTTTTAAGACGCATATCCAAATACTGACAGCGTTGTCTTTTTTTCCAAAGGTATCCAGGTGGATTCAAACAAGTGACAGCAGCGCAGCTTCACCAAAAGGACCCAAAAGCTGTAAGCTGCACCGTCACTCACTTCTCCGTTTTTGTGTTGTTTAGACTGAACTCTAAAATATCAGATGTGTCGCTGCTACATACCCCCCCCCCCCCCTCATTCGGCATTTGTGATTTAAGCTCCACACAGAGATTAGTACCATCTCTGCGTGCCGCATGCTGAGCAGAGTGTTGCCGACACTTATCCCTTTCTTACGCTTTACGTGCTGCCGGTGCATATTAATGACTAGTGCCGACAAGTGGGATTAAGTGGAAGTGGATCTGAGCTATCGGTGGGGTGGTCGATATTTTCTGAGACTCATTGCGACTTTTGGGATGATTCCTGTGGTTTTGGTTGCGTTGCATGTTCAGTGTTGTGCAGGGACAGACTTTATGTCAATGGAGGTTCAGAGGTCAATCTGACATTAACGTTGAGGATGACTTTCAGTTTATGACACAGCCTGAAGAACTGGGAGGAAATGAGCACCCGCTCAACTGAAGGTTAGGGTTTTGATAAAAGAGACAGTTGTTCAAACAACAATTCAGGAGCCAAGATGATAAATCTCTCTCTCTTTACATACATTACTGTTTAAAACAAATGAAACACTTCAGCGTTTAATTAGTGTCTGGACAGTAAATCAACACGGTACATTTTCCACAAATGCCCTGATTCCTACTCTGATTGATGTATCATTTTATAAATCCATTTGTTTTAGGATATTTTCTTTTTTGTTTGTTTGTTTCCAGAACACCGGCTCTGCTAAGTACTGAGTTGTGTACTGTTTGGTACAACGAAATAACAAGTCTGTTCAATCGTATAAAACCCGTCTGCGACGGCTTCAGAAGAGTCTGCATTTATTTTCACACTTACGACTAGTTCACGCTAAAACAAATGCCATCAAATTGTCCTTGTCCTGGGAGAGCAGGACAATGCTCCGTTCTGGTCTCCGGTCCGTACTTGACGGTTCTAGGAGTGACATTCACCGCTGGCGACTGTTCTCCGCTGATGCCGGTTTCAGGTCAAACCACAGACACGTGTCCCGGTGGTGATTTAGTTCAAGTGGAGTTCAGAGGTTGGAAGGCAAAGCTGTGAAAGTGAAACTGGACAGACGTATAGTTTGCCAGCACTGGTTCTGGCCAACATCTCAGTCCAGTATCTCAAGGGCTATAACTTTGGCCCAGTTGTTAAAGCCACCTCAAACTACACAACGTGATTGTGTATATAATTGAGAACATGGTGAAGGTATGCAGGTTTGCTATAGACCTTTTATTTTCCAAGAATCAGAGTTGACTGTACATCGTCTTTGAATATTTGTTTTTCTCTCCAGATCATAAAGTTGGCTGTTTATGGCATGCTTCCTCGAAATCTGCACCGACGTACAATGATGCAACGATTCCACATCTTTCCTGAAGACGTAAGTCTGTTTCACTTCCCCTCTCTGAACTGCTACAACTGTGGTCTATGGTTTTTACCTCGCGCTTACACGTTAGTGTGACACGTTAGTGCTGATATGCTGCTTTTGTTTTTGGTAACTCTGCATCACGGCCGAATGTCCCCACGCTGGCTTTCTCTGTCTAAAGATATTCTTACAGAAATCTTAGGATTTGTTCAGATGCAACTTTGCAAGTTGTGCTATTTTTTTTTTTTTTTTCTCTTTCTTCGCCTTTTGCCTTCAGTTTCTCTGAGGACAGCATGGTTTGACCTCGGGGTAAACTTGTTGGCAAGTCCACTTCTGGGAAGATTGGTAACTTGCTGCTGAGCAATCTAGTAATGGTTTTAAGTCCTTTTCTCACAATTTGGTGTTCATCATTCTGCAGTGAGATAGAGTATTCCAAAGAAAAAACAGTCAGGACGGTTGTCAATCTTCCCAGCACCAGATGTCCCACCAAGTTCAAACAAAGGTCAGACTGCGCAGTGCTAAGAGCTATATTTGAGCTTGATTTTGTACTCGCTGAATCAGCTCTGAACGTCTTCTACTGTCATGTGCGAGACAGTCGGCTGATGGCTAAATCTTTTGCAACAGCACAGTGACCCCAAACACCCCAGCAAACCCACAACAGACCAACTAAAGAAGAAAAGAATCAAGAATCAAACTGACTGAACTGCTGGGGTGGGACCTAAACAGAATTGTTCATAAGCATGTGACTTTTAACCCCAACCAAGAGAAGAAACCTTGTAAACTTGTACTTCAAGTTAGTGCTGAAAAAGCTTCTGAAACTATTGAATCATGTGTATTTGGTCTTTAAACATTAAATGCACATGTCTGAATTTTATGTTTGTTTTTTTTTTTTTTTTCAATAAAAAACAAAACAAACTCTACTGCTATAGGTTTGTGTAGGTAAGTCATGTAACTTTGTCCTCGCTTTCTGATTTGTGTTTCCTCCTCATCATCCTGTTTCCCTCCTTTATCTTTGATTTTTGTGTCCTGCTGGAAATTTCTCTAATGTCCTGTTTATCCGCCCCTATAGGTGCTGCCAGATGCCATTCAAGCCAACCTTACAGAGGAGCTTCCTCAACCCAGAGAGATTCCCAGGAAACTCAGCGAGTACACGCAGGAGGAGGTCGATGCCTTCCCCAGGCTGTGGACGCCGTATGTAGACAACACACAGATGATCCATTTGTGTTAAAGTGAACCTTACTGAATAATTACTTCACCTGTTTATATCAGTGATTAACACACTGTTTTATGTATTTGTTTCTTGTATTTGTTATGGATGAATCAGAAGAGGTTGAGGTTTCAGTTCCACTTGTCTTGTCCTCCCGTAGGGCAGCCACCTTCCCCAGGATCCAGCCGGGGCTTTATTAGTAGACACGGTTGGTTTGATTGGAGTCTGTAGTTCCCGAAACATGGTAGAGGGAGCATCATGCTATGGGGCTGTGTTTGCTGCTTCAGCCTCGGGGAACCTTTTTTGGGTGCATGGGATCATTAAAAAATAGGAATAAAGTATATTCTGAGGAATAACGTGAATAAATCTGCTAGTAGTCTAGCTTTAGGTCACTGCTGGGTCTTCCAGCAAAAACGCATCTGAACGTCTCTAAAACATTTTGGACACCTAATTTAAGGTCCTGGACTGGAGTGGTCCTCTCAGTGCTTTGATGTCAGCCCTATTGAGAATCTGTAGAAGGAGCTCATGGTTGATGTTCATACTTGGAAACTATTTTGGATGAGCCGGAACCATTTTCCATGACTGAGGCCCCCCGGAGACATTGGGCCAACTGTAGAAGGTTGTTGTCAGTTGTAACTCACAAGGCCGCTCTATGGATGGTTAATTGTCAGAGGTTAATAATTTTGTTGTTACTCTGAATGTAGATCATGCAGTAATTTAAAAAAAAAAAAACACGGGTTCAATTGTTGCTTTGGGCATATTTATAAATACAGATTTGAAAACTGTTAACAGCTGTTCTGTAACTGTAACTTGTGGGCTTGACTTTAGAGAGGAGCTGCTGCAGGTGGTGTCTCTGACCTTTTAACCAGTGGTTTGGTTTGGAGAAGGTGTGTGTGTGTGTGTGTGTGTGTGTAGGGGGGGGGGCTCAGTGTCTCATTATGTTGGTAGCTTGTCAGTAGTGAACAGTTGGACATCTCCGTGTTGTCATATTCAGTTGTGGAAGTCTGAACTAATTCATAGCAGAAAACATGTCAACCACTTCTAGAGGCCTCTTTGATATGAGCACGAAAAAAAAAAACAACCCCAACAACAACAGGAACATATTACTGTGGAGCGAATGCTTGTCAGCCAACTAAGAGCTGTCACTTTGTGACATAAATGCAGTTAGATCATGGACTGGCGTCTACTTCATTAATGGGAATGAGTCTACTGTTCACTGCTATTTAGATGCGAGCTTTTTGAGCTCAAACATTTTAGTTTTCTTTGCGGCGTGTGTGCTGCACCAAAACCTTGAAGTGGAAAAATGATCAAATGCCACAAACGCACTCAGAAAAGTCAACTCCTACCTTTCCTGACTAGATTTACAAGGTTTCTCTGAATGCGTGAGAGCCGGCATCTGCTCCTCGCCGTAATCGTATTCATTGGCTTTTCTAACTGGAGTATTTTCAGGTTGGAGATTAGACTGACATTCTGACCTGTGGTTCGGTTGCATGATAATGTCATGCATTTCTGCACTCTCACCTGCAGTAAACCGTATTTTTTTTTTTTTTTTTTTTGTTCTGGGTCAGCTGAAAGGACTCTATCTTCACTTGACCAGCAGTAGCCTTTTCATCTATTAGTCTGCCAGTTCATCCATTTGTCCTTCGTCCAGCTGCTTGTTCAGATCAAGGCCGCTGCTCCTTATTCAAAGAAACAGCTGCTCAGCACAAAGGTGGTGAAATCGAAGGTTTAGGCACTTCCCGTAGTTGTACACATTTCATACACAAACTAAACAAGTTGGTTAACTTTCAGGTTATTTATTGAGGACTGGAACAGTAATGGGGACGTTAACATTACCATGTTCAGTGCAGTAATGCCACGAGATCAGGAAAAGAGTCATTATTTGGCTGTTTCTTTCATGTTGAATCCCCTGTTTTTAGTAGTCATGCAGCCAGTCTTGGTTGGATTTGCCAGGGTTTCAGATGTCTGTCTGCGATTTCCCAGATCAGCAGAGGACTTAGTGATTGAACAAAGTTAACAATTGCAGGACATTAATGTCCTAACAATCAACTCAATTAAAAAAAAAAAAGATTATTTATTTTCTTTGCAAAGAACCTATATTTCAAGAACACCTTTGGCCTAAATATCTTACAAGGATGTGAGTCCAGCTTCCATTCAGCTGGCGTTTGCACCTCACACAGATATGTACGACGTGTCTGTCGTGCTGTCAGTGTGTGTGTGTGCAAAGTGATAAATGACCCTCTGCTTATTGTTTACTGGTTCACTCTCAGCAGCCAATCAGCTTGTGTTACGGCTTGTTGTTGTGCGGCCATCAAGGTCAAACTAATCCTGGTTCATTTTTCGAGATCTTCGTCTGTCTAGTTAAAATTCACTCGCACTCTTTTTACCGATCAAACATCTGTGTGTGCGTGCGTGTGTGTGTCAGGGGAAGTCCAGTTTGAGGTCATCATGGGCTATTCAAACCGCTATCATTCATTAAACACATAGTTGATATTCTCTGAGAAAAACACTGGAGCAGTGGCAGATGATTATTAGATATGAGCCACCCTTCCATCTTTACAACCACCACACACACACACACACACACACACACGAACAAGCGGCCAGACACAGAACATGGACAACATAAACACTGCTGTAGATGATAGCAGTTATTACATTTGATATCATTTTTTGTGTTTGGTATCAAACTCAATACAGCATTCTGATAAAATCTGTCTGTGGCGAACTCTGTTTGAAATTAAAGAGGAAAAACACCAAGAGGATGCTGGGCTTGAACTCATTTTGAAAAGAAAAGCAAACAAAAAAAAAAGCGATAATATCCGTCCAGTTCCTCATTCATCACTTTTTATCCACGTTTTTCTTTGTGAGCCACTGTTATGTATCACAGTACTAATGTGTTGTCTTGTGTTTTCTCCGCAGACCTGAAGACTATAAGATGAAATGAAATCAAAGCCGCTCAGTGTGACAAAAGCAGTTTTTTTTTTCCTCCTTTTTTTCCACTGAAAACAGAAGTATCCTCAAGTTTTACATATGGGCCCTTTATTTATAGCTATAGGATTTAAACAGAACACAAATGATGGTCTGGTGTCTGGTAAAAAGTAAAAAAAGTTATTTTTTTTTGTAACTTTTCTTCCCAAAACTGGAGTCAAAGCTGGCCTGGACTTTAAGCACTAAGCCTTGACTCGGATGCCAACAGCATCAACACAAACTCCATCCTTCCCTCTCTGCGGGGTGACACACATAACCCCTCTGTCAGCTGTATTGGCCCCGACACGACCACAGGAGACCTGAATTATCCAGGAACAGCTTGAGATTTCACCACGTGGCTCCACTCTGATCAGAGAAAAATCAGAAGCTGTGGCGTTTCCTCTGATTATATCACCAAGAAACCATCAGATCTGGCGCCTGAAAACGACATCTGTTAGAAGGAATGAACGTGTCGCCATGATATCATCAACGTGCTGCAAATGTTAACTTTGGTCAGGACTTGTCTTTTTGTGTTTCCATAAATATGCGAAGTCTGTGTGTGGATTGTAAAATTGACTATTAAACCATTTAATGAAACTGCTCCTGTCAAGAAATCTTTTCACATAAATGTTGTAAAAACCCATTTACCCAACCTGTCTGTGGTTAAAAATGACCTTGGCACAAGCTTGTTAGTCTCATCACAGATTTATTGGTTATAAAAGCAAACAAAATAGAAAATAAATAAGTGTGTTTTGTGTGAAGGGGTGTGGTTCCCAGACATGCTGAATGAAAGCGATCCCTGCCCAACAGTTTATATCGAGACCGGGGCCAGACATGGCTAAACTTTTAGTGCTGTATTTCAGACAGGGTGGGGAAGGTTTTCGTGTCTTTGTTATTTCTGTTAGACAGTAACTGGTTAAGGCCAGAGCAGCTTGCTCTCAGCTTCCACAGTGAGTGGGTTCAAATTTGCATAAAGAAAAAAAGAAACAGGGCTGCAACATGATTAAAAACAAAAAAAAAAAAAAAACATTTGTTTTGTAGGTTAGTATGAAAACACGGAGGATAAATCATTTATCTTTGTGACAACAGAGCGAAACATCACGAGACAAAATATATTTACGTACAAAAGGAAAAGAAAACACGGAATCAGGAAAATCTGGTTCTGCATTAAGTTTTAGGAGATTAATTTATAAAAGTTAATTCCCAAAAATTATTACACTAATAGTTTAGCCAACGAAATAAAAATGAAGCAAATTTAACAGTACCATACAAGATAAATCACTTCTCAATATTTTTTTTTTTTTTTTTTTTTTACAGAAAGACATTATAGATGCAGGGCAAACGTGATTTATCATTAGAAAAAGCATCCTCTTCAAATGTTGGAACCTCCTTATCCGTATTGATCTGTCAAATATTCAAGCGAGTTTCAGTCAGGACATGATGCATGTGTCCAGTTACGCGCTCGGTGGTCGGTTTCAAGGAGACATGCAGCTTCACACAACAAAAGAAGGGTTTAGTCCTGAAATCAGCTATAAGACGGGAAGGAGCTGTCTCTCCGTTACATCACCACCGGACAAAGCTAACAGATCAGGCACTTTTCGGACCTCTCTTTTACAGAGATATCGTACAAGAGTCCACGGCGCTATTTACATTGTTTCACCTGCTTGGAAAGGTTTAATCGTGTCAGTGTAGGGCTCAAGCACTTAAGGCGAGTCCATCCTTCCTCTTCAGTCCTTCCTCCTAGTTTTGCTCCGTGATGACATCACGAGAGTACCCTCTAGACATCACGCCAGGTGACCTCAGCTCCACGTCCTCGGAGTAGCTTGGGTGGTAACCGTGGCGATTGTAAGCTGTATGAGAAGGCTGTTGGGGGTAGTACTGAGAGGGGTAACCACCGTAATAGGGGTCCTGCTCTTCTTCTTCTTCTTCTTCCTCCTCGTCCTCGTCCTCCAGCTCACTTTGATCGTGGTTGTATGCCACTGCGGCAGGGTTGTATGGCTGTCTGTAGGGAGGGTTGTAGGGCTGGTAGCCGCCGTGGGGCAGGGGTTGGACTGGAGTGGCGGGAACATTAAGGATCAGTAGGAATCTTTAAAACCTGGCGAACTTAAAGCCAGGTTAGGAACTGCAACCATGTTAGATGCCGCCACCACATTAAAGAAACATGTAGGCAGTGTGCTGTTAAAACAAGCTGAAGGGCAACTGAAAAGAAACACCTGGAATGTGAGACATGCAGGCCGAGATGATGCTTTGCCGCAGTTTTAAAGATTTTGCTGACTTAATAGTTCTAATTTCCTTGTTTCTGAAGAAAGTTATCTGAGATTACGTAACTAGAAATGGGATTCAAGTTAGTCATGGGTGAATGAAAATGTAACTTCTACACTGCACTTCTCTGATGTGATTTTTTTTTTTTAAACAACGAAAAAAGATAACAGCACATTTGGGTTAGTGTTTCTGCACTGCAGTAAGTTAATATTTTCTAAAATGCATTTTGTTTCTTTGGGAAAAAAAAAAAGAACAGGTAGCTGTTCTGTTCGGTAATGAAAGCAGCCAGCTGGCATCAAAGTCTTGTAAAGGGATTTGAGCGAGTAGCAGGGGAAGTGGAGGCTGCCGTGGCAGAGCAGAGTACATGAGTAATTGTTGAAAAAGCGCAACGCAATCAGTGGTGGCGATCGTCACGGCAACATTGCAGGCGATTTGTTTGGACCTCTGGGACAGTAGGCTAATCTATTTTTGTCCTTGAGACATAACAGGCACTTTTATCAACCTGTTTCTATCAAGAAATTCAACTAAGAGCCAATAAAAGTCCGAATGCTATTATTAGTCAGGAATTATATGGTTTAGCATGTGTAAAGACAAATAGGATGGGAATTGTTTTTAAAAATCAATACCCAAATGAAGGTCATTTAAAATCATTATGTTAAGAAATTGCTTAAGAATTGCTTCTTGAAAATGTAGAAAATAATTTGGAACAAAACATTTAGACCACATTAATTTTAAAACAACAGAGAAGTGAAATTAACAATCTGCTGCTGCAAGGTTTAGAAGTTGCGATTGCTCATCCATCCCAGGACATGTGGCAGGCTTGCAGGAATGATTGGATTTTTTTTTCCTTTAATGGGACACTGAGGGAGGTGAGCTCAAGAGGAGAGGGAGAGGAAGATGTCTGGAGATTGCTCCTCAGTAATCATTCCCATAGCCCTGTTGAACTTCACGTCAGAAGGTGGAGGAGACCCAGGGAGGGGAGAAAAAAAAAAAGAGTAAAAAGAGATGTTAGCTCATGTCAAGAGGAAAACCCAGCAACACCAAAGATTTTAACTTCTCAAGTCATCCTGACAGGACGCCCCCAGCTGCAGTCGTGCTTGTGGAGGTAGAAAAGTTAGTGCCAGAAACGGTTTCTCTCGTAGAGAAAGGAGACATGCACACCTCGAGTAATCCTGTCAGTGAGTTTAGTAAAAATATCGACACGTTCATATACAATGGTTGGAAAATAAAAAGAAATGTGTCAGATCTCAATTTCTCTTTCTGGTTATAAGAAAGCACAAATAAAGATTGTAACCCATTAAACGACATTAGGAGAACATGCGTTGTGAGAGACATCCCGGCTGCTGTGGTGAATACTCACCCAGCTGTAATTCGGGGCACATGCACACACACATTCAATTTGAATACATGAAAAATCATGTTTCCAAAGGAATCAAACTTAAGTTGTAGGAACTGGAGCAGCTAAACTCATAACCCCTTGATGTCTGTCTTTAACAGTTTTCTAATTATTGTTTTTTTTTCATATAGAAATAAATTATACATTTATTGTATCTTTTTTTCAGATTAAAAAAAAAAGTATACATGTTTAATTTGTTTGGATTCTGGGGGTGGTGCAGAGGCCTCAGAAAGGTGTGTGTCAAACATCAGGCCTCAAGGGGATAATCCTTATCAACATCCTTATTTCTTTTCTTTTAATTTGACCTAAATTCAGTTTTCTTTTTGGCATAAAAGCTGGTTGGTGAGAAATACATTTTATTTTTAAAGATCAATACTACTGACAGGCCTGCTTTATAGATATAAATAATAAGTATATGAAATTGCTGCAGCAGACAGTTATCGTACATAAATCCTGCAAACAGGAGGAAATATCTATCCCATCATAACTGCCTTTTCCAAGCAGCTGCTGGGAGAGCCCTCATTAAAATTGTTGTTCCATTTCTGGATTGAACCCCGCCCCCACACATCCCAGTCAGAAGGGGCTCACACCACTGAAAATGGTCTTGAGTGTCACGGTGAAACCAAGCTTTCAATTAATCCTTTGAGCCATTTCTTTCTTGGCCAGAGAAACTATTCCATAATATCTTAAATGAGAGTTGTTGCCCTCCTGGAATATCCTTGCTAACATTTGTATGATTTGGTGCATGGGCGATGAAAGGGCATGGCCCCCAAATGGCCCTACTTCTTATCCAGGTCTGACCTGGGCCAACCACATAAGTGAACCCAAATAGTCCATTTACATGGGGCCAATACAAAATCAGCGGAAAACCCATTTCAGCCCATTTATATCTGAGAGGGGCCCCACATACATATATATTAGCTGGATTGTCTCCAAGATTCAGCTATTTAACCAAAGATCTGAGGTGGTGCTGAGGAATTTTGAGGTACTCCTCAGTGTTCCTCGTTATTTGTGTAATCTACCAGTTCCTGTGGCAACAAAACAGTCCCATGATACTCCCACCATCATGATTGCACACCCCCCCTGTTTGCACACATCTTAATGGTTAATACCAAGTTTGGTAAAACCCAAGTGCCATAAATATGCATTTTAATCTTGCAGCAGAGGTTGCAACAGAGGTTGCACATAGGTGTGAGTGAGTTCCCTTCACCACCCCTCATGACACTCTAACTATATTTCATTAATCCCTAGGAAAAAAAAGAGAATAAAAATTTTTGCCAAAGAGGACTAACATCACTGAATGTGGGACATGAACGACTTGAAAAAAGCGGGACGTGAAAGACTAGAAAGAACAGACAAGACAGTGATGGGGGCAGTTTGGTGTCTGTGTGATGTGTTGTAGTGTGTGTGAATGAGTATATACTGGTTTTAGAAAAAAAGTAGAAATAGGACAACCAGGTATTTACAAACAAAAGAGGACAGAGAAAAGGGGGAGGAGCATTTCATTTACCATTGTTTAACTTTGGTGTGTGACATGTGTGTGTTGTATGTGTATTGATTGTTCTGGATGCCTCACTTTTAGTCATCCAGACATACCTCTGGTCTTTGTGGAAAATAACCATCTTTGGCCCACACAGACATAGGGTCCTACAGCTGAAGGGGTTTTCCTCTTTGGTCAGACTCTTTGGTTGAGCTTTCAGATGCTGATTTTGAGGTGTTTGTGCTTTGGAAAGGCAACTTCTCACCCCACAGCAGTTCAAAGCTTGCTTGACTGTAACATCAACCCTGGTATCCCAGGATGCTGCGTATCTTTACACTTTTGAGTCTGCCTCATTTTTAACCTGTATTGGCTCCAAAAACTGTCAGTAAATGAAAATGTTTCTCTTTAACAGGTTTATATTGTACAATCTCTCTGCCTAAGACAAAGAAAGACTCAAATAAATAACTGAAAGCCCAGTATCGACTGGATGAGACAAAGGTGTTTTTCCTTGACTTTAAATAACACTTGAGTTTCTGATAAAACTCAGTAACTGAGCAATAATATGCCATCCATGCTGTTTGACAAAAATAACAGGAACAGCTACAGTGGGTTTGAGCTTGAAGGGACAATAGAACTAAACTGAAAAATAAACATACAATTTAAGATGGAAATATAACTTTAATACTTTATAAATGAAGTTTGAATGTTCAGAGAAGCTGAGTTAAAAAAAAAGTATAAGTAAGTAGTATTTTAAGTATAAATAACAAATAAATGTGGCTTGATTAATGAACTAACATCTGATCCATCAGTTACTTTTAGAAGATGATGGATCATAGCTGAAATAACCCAAGACAATGGACTCTGCAGAGCCCGTCTCTTAATTATTTATAACATCTTAACACAGCAAATATCTCTGTCCTGTTAACTCCATCAGTGTTTGCATGACTGCATAAACGTCAGCGTGGAAGAGCAATAAAATCTCCAGTTCACAGAGTTTTACAAGCACAACCTTTTGAGAGCCATGTGTTACTTTACACATAAAAAGAAATAATCTGAAATTGATCAGGGTCAGATTCATGCAATTATTAATAAAACACAATCCGTAATTATATATAAAAACCTTTTAAAGTAAAATTAAAAATAGTCTTCCATTTTTGTTGTTCAGAAACAAAAGGACAAATCAGGACACAGAGCTAAATAAACACTAGCAGAATGCTTTTGTAAAGTCTGCATAGTTTGTGTTTTTTGCCCACATTCAAGAAACTCTTCCAGTCCAAATGTTATTTCTGCATCAGCTGCCAGATCCTGAACTTCTGTGTGGATACGCGGGTGTGTAACAAGATTATGATTATAGGGTACGAGAAAAAAACATAAAAACACAAAGAATCACACTTATTAGTATTGTCCTCTTACATTAATCACATTTATGCTCTTTGTGATGTTTGTTTTCAGCTGGGAGCCAACTGCTTATCACACTCGCACATTATAGAAGCCGCAGACTGTCACTTAAAAACTGGACGTACTTACTTGAATGAATCAAATGAGAAAGAACTTAAAAATGCTGTACCTGCCAGCAGACACTGCTTCTAAAAAACTGCTAACTCAAACAGACCTGCCATTTAAGAGGACGGTAAGCAATTTCTGGATGATGTCATGTCTGCTAATATTTGCACAAGAGACCCCTTAAACATAGAGACTAGCTCCTCCCTCCAGTCTTCCTCGGGAGACACGCCCCAACGTTAACAACGTAAACACGCCTAAACTCTAGGACACAAACTCTTTATAACTCACCAAATATTTGAAAGCCAGAAAAGATACACGAAAATACACAGTAAAGATGATGATCAACAGATAATACATAAAGTTGGTATTTTACATGCTGAGTTGTAGTCGCAATAGCCTGATTTTAGTGTGCTCGAAAAAGATCTTAATAAATGTATTTGGTCCACATACAAATGCTAAATTATCTGTTAAAAGCAAAGCCTTATCGTGAAGAACAAGTGAACGGTTTCTACCTCCAACGTTGTATCCCAAACATGAGTTCTGGTCACAGTAACCCGGTGAGCCAGCTGGTCCTGTGGCTCCAGGATTTCCTGGCCTACCTGCCGTCCCTGGGTTACCAGGACGACCAGGTGGGCCCTGGCTGCCAGTTCGTCCTTCACCCGGTAGGCCTGAAGATAGAGGGAAAAGTTTGAGTTGAACGATAAATAAGAACACATCAACATTTGACATTTGGTAGAATGATTCCTGCAGGGTGACAGGGTGAGAAGGGATTAGAAACGGGAGGAAAATCCGAGGAAAATGCACCATTCAGGGAACATCCTGTCACTGGTATCACCGCTTCAATAGCTATTAATCATTAACCCCTCCGCGGGTGTGATAATATAACATTAGAAGAAGAAAAAAGAGTCTGCAAACATTTGCTCGTCCTTTCTGGATAAGACAGCTGCTGGTGAATGTCCTGAGGGTAGGAGCAATAATAACAGTTCTTAGCCGAAACTTAGTCAGAAGCTTCTGTTTTATGTTTTCACACACTATGACTTACTTCAGCAGTCAGCAGAAATATGAGATCAATATTTTGAAAGGCACTTTCTCGTGGCAAGTACTGAAATGATCATTCCACAAATATTTAAGAAAAAGCACATCAAATAAAAACTTCCTTTTTAAAACACTGACGTTTTTTCCCCCTCTTTTTATGGTTATGTGATCACTGAAAGTTTCAAAGAAGTTGGAATTTTGTCCACTTGTTCTGTGACTATTGATCGCAGTAAACAGAAAAATCCCAGCACTGACATATTTTCATAACATAAAACCCAAATCCCACAGTGCAGCCAGGGAAATCAATACAGTGTCTGCTTGCTTTATTCACACAAAGATTCAATAGAGTGAAGTAAATCCAAAACATATATAGTCTCCAGGCTATTTCATTTCATTGTTTTAATATTTGAATCACTTTTGGTTTGTTCAGAAGGAACACCATAAAACACACTGCAAAAGCGGTGGGTCTGTTGCAGATACAAAAATAAATATTTAAGAATAGAATCACGCTAAATTGTCATGTTTGGAAGCAACTGCACAACCTCAAAATGTTATTTCAGCTTTGAGGCTGAATAGAGAGAACAGATGGCGAATTGTGTTAGTTCAGCTTGTCCTCAGGAAACAGGAAAATGTCCTACCTGGAGGGCCGTGCGGTCCTCGAGGTCCCTGACTCCCGATGCCTGGACTCCCTCTTTCTCCCTTCTCTCCTGGGAGACCTGGAGAAAAAAAAGTCAGAAGACATGCACGCACAGGCGAAACGTCCATCTCATGTTAGTCCTTTTCCAATTCCTACAATACCACACTACTCAGAGAAATATAATATTTTGCTCCACCTCTACATGTATTTAACAGCAGCAAAATATTTTTTAAAAATTAAAATACACCATAAGCAAAGACAAAAGTCCGTAATACAAAACAGAATTTTAGTTTTCTTTTTCTCTACCAATAATTACATTACCAGTCTTCAAGTATATCTAATTCCCGCCGTAATCGATTCATACAGTACTGTATAAACACGGGAAGAAACCTGCTCTTCCTCGGCCAGCTTCACTATAAAAATGAGAAGTAGACTCATGCACCAATATTTATTTATAATGCAATATTATTATAGACATGAACTCCAGTGACGGCGGTGATTTTTCAGTCAAACTTCATTTGCAAGTCTTTAGATTTACTTCTATTGCTACTTTAACTTCAGTAAAGCATTTGAGTACTATCCAAGCAGCTGTATTACATTGTAGACTTTAGCTGAAAAAATATGATGTCATAAAGTCTATGATGAACCCAGAGTCTGCTCTGTCATGTAGTTATTTGAATGATCTCATGGAATGATTTTTACACATTGTAATGTTGCAGAACCTTATTAAAATGATCTGTGGATTTTCTGTTCTGCTACTTTTTATGACGGTCTTAACTGCATGTAGTGAAGCTGAGCAGAAAATATTTCATAACCACAAAGTAAAAACAAAAATAAAAATACCCTGAAGTGCCTCATTTTAATAATCTTTTTCATGAGGGTCTCAATTGATAATGAGAATTTGTTGTACAGCTCATATCCCCCTTTCTGGTATTTCTGTTTTGAGCATGTTTTAACACCGATTGGGTGTCTAAATGGTTTATAGTCATCCTATAAATATAATAATTATCACCTGACCTTACCTGGGGTCAGGCTAGTGCATGTTAAAATGTTGATTAGTAAAAAAAGAGTCAATAATTGAGTTATACCTTTTCTGTCCATATTGTGTCATTAACATGAAAAAATTAAATGATTCTACAGACATCAATGTTTGAAGTAATGCATCAATTTCTTGAACCAAGCCTGTGGTGAAACCCAGACAAAATATGAGTAACCAAAAAAAAAAAAAAAGAAACATGTGTGCTCGTAAAACTGTTTTCTGTCCTTGCCTTGCACTCATGTCTCACAGTGGTAGTAAAAAACAGCAGTTTCTTCATGCTGAATTTATATTTTGGAGACATGCTTATAGTCGTATGTAAACACTAGTTTACTGAGGTGTGAAGAACACTTTTTACTCACCCCTCTCACCTGGTTGGCCATTCTGCCCATTAGAACCGGGAAAACCTGGCCTGCCAGGTGGGCCTTGTTCTCCCTGAGGACCTGGGAGGCCTCTCCTGCCCGGTTCTCCAGGTGGCCCGGCTACTGTTCGGACTGACACTGATGACTGAACAGGGATTTGGTTCAACATGGAATTATAGCGGGACAAGTGGCCTGCAAGAAGTGAAGAAGGGGAAGCAAATAACTATTAAAACTTTAATTCCATTAAAACTAAAAACATTGCTGCTGCCTGTGTTTAAGTGGATGAGGTTCATTACTTTAAAAGAAACAGTGTCTACCAAACCCTGGCTGGAAGATTTATAAATACTAATCAAGTACTGGTCCAGCTAGTGAAAGATAGTTTTTCAAAAAATTATATCTGAAAAAGGAATATTGTCTAATACAGTTGGCATCAAGTCAGCATGACAAGGGCCTCAAATGTTGGATAATACAGCCTCAAGGTCTAAAGGGTTAATTAAAGTCTTTTTTTCAATCATAAATATCATATTGAACTTGGTGATTATTAATTTATATTTTGACTTATCTACTTTTTTTCTTTAAGCCTCAGTGACCTGTGTATGTTTTTAACTGAAAAGTTCTACTGGCTCATAAAGGAAGCCAGTAATGGGAAAGGTGTGGACGAAAACCTTGAATGATAATAATCATAAAGCTGCTTTCAAACTTGTGTTTGATGTGCTGAGAAAAATTATGGCAACAAAGCAAAGCCAATAAAGCTGTGCGCAAACTTTTATGGATGTAAAAACCTTTTTACTGCAAAAAACTTGTGTTAAGACTAAAAAAATGGGTTACTCACTCTGGATGAGCTGTTCACACACTTGTCGTGCAATAGCTCTAACTGCAGCTTGGGACTGCACATCCCCCTGGAGAACAAACACAGAGCTCTTAGGGTTTTATACTCCAGACTGATACCACCTTCCTATTTAGACAACCACAGGAACACAAACTTCCAGACCAGTGGGTGACCTGTATGTGGGCGGGTGCTTTAACGGGTGTTTACAGCACTCTCCCCCTTTATTTTAAAGTATTTATTTATTGGATAATAAAAAAAAAGGCATTTAATATGTTAATATTTGGGCTTAACTTAACTTTGGGCTTAACTTTAGTAGTTATTACTTGTAACTTAGTCTTAAAAAAGAGAAAATTTTCTTCTTTAGCTCCGCAGACGTTTTCCAAAACTTGACAGATTTGCTTTATTGAAAATATAAATATCAATCAATATGGAGCTTTTCTAATACACACGAGTAAAATTCATTTCATTTTAATTAAATATTCACTTCACTTTCAGCTTTACTGAACTGCAATAACATGTAAATAACAGAATAGCCCATTTGAAATGAACTTACATTTAAAAGATATTGAGTTTAATTTATTCAGCCCTTAGGTTAAATGTCATACTAGAATTAAAGCCTTAAATATAATGTATGTATGTGAAATGGTATAACTGCTGGAAAGGTTTTATTATAATTTCAGTCAGTGGTTTTTCCTTGTAATCATCATTAAAATGACATTTAATGTAACTATGTGCATGAATAACAGAACAAGTATATTAGAAGAAAAGGCCATTAACTTATTTGTTTGTTTGTTCGTTCATTTTTTTTAAACCCATCTCTTACGTCTGCTTCATCCTTTGTAAACTCAAATAAGTTTTAAGTTTGATTAACAATAAAAATATCTCAACTGACACCCATGTCATTGCACTGAAACTTTTAAAACTGTGGAGAAAAATCTTCTAATGTAGTTTTTTAACAGATCTTCATGCTGGGTCGTGGAACTTGAATTAATTTCAAGCGCAATGTGAAAGCGCAAGTGCAAATGCCCCCAACAGCTGACATAATGAAGCAGAAACAGAAATTACAAGTTTGATTCAAGTCTGCAAGTGGCGTGTCTCTCAAGCCCTCGGCAGTGATGGCCTCGCTACCCTGTCAGCAAAACACAGTCTGGTCTGCTGCAAATTTCAACCATGAACACAATTTTATTTGGTTTGCCCTAAATGAGGTTGGGGGGAGTGGAAGAAAAATAAAGTGAATGTTTGTGTAAAAGACAAACGGGTAGCAGTGACTGTATTCTGGAGAGTAATGTAATTTCTACAAAACAAGAGTGCGAAGCAGAAGTGAGTATTACTTTAGCAAATAACAGCATTTCCACTGTAAAATGAAGCAATAAAATTTGATTTGCTCAAACAGTGGCTAACAGTGAAATGACTTACTCTTTCTCCCTTTTCGCCTTTGGTACCAGCAGGACCCTGGAACAAAAAAACACAAAGGCATAAACAGTTTACAAGGATATGTGCCTAAGAAACGGCAATGCTGCTCCTCTCGCCCCTTTCTCTGTCTTTGATATAATTTACCAGTGAGCCCCAAAGTTAAAGAGCTCACAAACAAAGAACAACATCTGTCCTTCAGATGAACTCGTTTCTTTGCTTTTGTCAACACTATAATCCAAAGAGATTAATATCTTTTCACAACACACACATTCATTCAAAACCTGCCAAGCCTCTGCACATCAGGGTGTAAAGCATTGTAATTTACAGGCATATAAAAAGAAAAAAAAACAAAAAACAACTAAATATTTCCTGGCTACAGTACTATGTGATGATATAATAAACATCTACTGCAATATCTTTATTCAAAAGCTGTTCCACATTTTGAATAAAGGCTTGTTTATCTTGGGGAAACATGCCCTTGACCACCAAATGACACAATGTTTATATGCGACGGTGGGTTAAATAGGCAGGCAGGGATAGAGATGTATGTGAGGCCTGCATACAATACTGCAGATGATAAAAGGGCCTTGCCAACATTTAACACAGCCACTGAACTGAAGAGCAGATCTCAACAATAAAAATCTCATTCCGGACCTCTCCTGTGTGCCTGGATGCTCCAACGAGTCTGCTTTCTTATCATGGTGACGTGGAAAAACCACAAGTCAAAAGAGGAAGCTAAAATCCAGTGGAGGGATGAGAGCATTCGTCATTTCTTGTACAATCAAACATGCCATTTCAACATGTTATGTACAAGCAGAGTTTATTAGTCTGTGTTTTTTTCATCCATTCAAAATGTGGCATTTAATCTTTGGATAGATAAACACCTATGACAGATTCACAGCAAGTGTGAACTGATGAAGACCCAAGAAGGCTGCTGTTTTTTGCTGTCATAACTGGAAAACAAGAGGCTGCTTTCTGTGAAGTTAACAAACAAATATTTAAAAATGATCTGGAAACCACATTCGGAGACAAACACACACTCACACACACAGCCACAACATCTCAAGGAGCTTTGACAAGTTAAGACATCGTCAAACAGTAAAATAAATAGACCTAAAGGAGGACTTTGGAGTTAAACTATCAAATCACTTCAACAACTTAGATGACAAAATGATTAATTGTCAGAAGCAGAGGCCATGAACTCTCTTACATTTGTGTCTGTTGACATTGGTTTTTGGGACATTTGGTGGTTGTACAAACGTATTACTTATATGACTGCAACGGGAAGGAGATCCATGTTTAAAACATCCCCTTTTTTTGTTCACTTACAACATTTTAATGAATTCGGTTTATCTACCCACACAGTGACTTAAGTGGAATGATACGTTTGAGTCTCGTCAGAGGCTAAAAACGGCATTTTATTTTGGTCATTGTAGTCAGACAGACGTATGACTCTACCTCACGAAAACAGGTAGGATTCATTTCGGCTTAACGGTAACTATTCCTATAAATATTCCTAAGATTTAAGTGTTGGCTACTACTTCAAAAAACAATTTTTTGGAGCTGTTAAAGTGCTGACATAAGCTTTCAAATGGTTAGACAGGGACTGAATCAGTGTTTTAATGTTAATATGAAGTCAGGTAGTGAAATAGCTGGATACAACCCTGTTTATATATCAGCTGAATGTGGCGACACTCTGCATCGGACTCTGCCTTATGTGTGTGTGTTTGACTTGGAGAGGGAGTATGTGATTTATAGCTCCACTCTCGGAGCCAAACTTGCTGCTGGCTTGCAGAGATGACCCAGGAATAGATTAGCTGTCACCAACATCACAGTATCATCTGTTCTTGTTAGTATTTCACATAGTTTGGATCCCAACATCTCTTCAGCTTCGTAGCCTGTGCTTGTGCTGCTTGCACAAATGTTTCTTCTTTTGAAGGGCTAATCAAAATCTACCCCACTGCATTTCTGGTGGGAAAGCTCGCCCATAATACAATGGCTGTTTGCTCATTATTTCTCAAACATTCTCAGTACATGAAGTGAGCGTGAGAGAATTTGCCTTGTTAATAATTATACAGTTGTTATTATGATCTGTTCCCTACACAGACTCTGGGCTTTCAAAGTCACGAAACTGGTTCACTTCTTACCAGGTAGCATTACCACGACGGCTTAGACGGGGAACCGAGCCAAGTCCAGAGCTAGTAACCTTTCCAGAAACCAGATCAACACTTGTAAAAGCCCCACCTCTTGACCAATAAGAAGAGACCAATCAGAGGCTATCATGTCTCTTCCGTCTCGCTCAGAGTAAAAGCAAATTCACTCTTTAGACTTTCCCTGAGAAGCAGCATTGTGAAAGATCTCTCAGGACAAGGGAACGCTTATGTAAATGAGAGGCTGATTAATCTAAAGTTTTTCTTCTTGACTTTCAATGGTTTCAGTGTAAGAGTGAATTATTTCTTTATTTATCCAAAACAATCCTTGCGCTATAATCATTTATCGTATAGCATAGCCTATTTGGCAAATTGCATGAAATGATGTCTTGTACATAGCTATTCATATTTACACCCATTAAAATAATCTTGAAACTTTTATAATTCAGCATTTCTGCATTCTGAATATCATAAAATAACTTCGACATTTACAATTAGCGAACTGACTGATTGGATTTTTTTGATGGTTTTTTTTTTTTTTTTTTTCATTTTTGAATGGAAACAGCCTTGAAAACAGCCAGAGCTGCATGAGACACAGTTACACTGAATCTTGTTCACATGGTTTGAGAGAAGGCAGCATGTGCAGCACTTTCATTTCATAAAACATGCAATCGTGAACTGTCAGATCTACTTATGCTTTAATGATGTGACAGTGATATTGATCAGCGTATTTACACATTCCTGTAGTCAGCGTTCTGCTTTTTGCCGGCTTTGCCTTCCTGCTTTGGCTGCAGCAGCTGTGCTGTTCTTATTAAAAAATATTAAGTTTGGATATTAGTTTTGGATTAAAGTTTGTTCTTTTTGTACAAAAATGTGCTCCACATCAGTGACTGTGACTGGTGATCTGATGCCAACACTGCCCTTTCTTTATGAACACACACATACAGAGCTCAAAAACCTTTTATAATTTATCTTGTTGATAGTAAACATCACGATACGGCTTAGCCATCTTATCTGCTGAGTTAGTTTAGACAGATAGGATGTGTTGAACTTACAATGTAGTATTATTCCTAGATGGGCCTAAATCAATAAAACATGGCATTTTCACTCACTGGAAGTCCTTGATCCCCTTGAGACCCTGCTGATCCACCTGGTCCTGGAGCTCCTGGAGCACCAGGGGCTCCCTGAAAAAAAAAACAAAAAAACCCCCAAAACATTAAGAGAGAGAGCAAAATGGTGACTAAAGGTTGTTTTATAGACCACAGGATGAAGAGAATAATAAGAAAAGTGACTTACAACCGGTCCAGGGGGTCCTTGTCGTCCTTGTGGTCCGTTATTACCTGGCAGACCCTGAAAAAGCGAGACTTTCAATACACCCTGTAATAGCTCTTCCTAAATTCATGGTTGTTTTCCTAGAAGAATTTCTGAAAGTTTCCAGATATCATTAACAAGGTCACTGTTCCACAAACAAACAAAATAGAAATAAATTAGTAGTAGTAATAATAATAATCATATCAAATAATAAACAAATCAAATAATAAACAAATCAAATAATAAATACAACTGAAGAAAACCACAGTGAGAAGTTGTTGCTTATACCGTCATTAAACAAAAATATCTGCCCACAGCCGGCTCATTTCAAGAGACTGGTTTGGTTTTAAGTGTATTCTGACAGATTATATAAGCAGTAGTGATGTCTTCCTGACCAAAGTCAGGTATTTGGTTGTGCAAGTATGTTTAGAGGCATCTCTTGATGGCTTCTACGTGATTTAAAAAAAAATACCACACCAAAATACCACAATACCACACTTGTAAGTTAGGGACAGCTTTCATCTCTGATGCATATTGCTGGTCTGTAGCCCAGAGTCATTTCAGTGGAGCACGTCCAGAGCTAATAACAGCCTGGAAGCTGAACTCAGCATCAGATGAAGTCCGGCTATACCTCACAATTCATTTTGGATATCTCTGCACTTTGTGATGTCACACTGGAGGTTTCCAGGATTGACACCCCCTTTAACACTGTTTTCCATTCTGCCTTTTCAGGTGCAGGAAGTCATTGATTCAAGAATATAATGAAACTGAATAAAGTCTGATCATCTTACTTAGAATATGAAACCTTGTGTGTAAGAAAGAAAACTCCCCTGCAGTCCTTTTATTCTGAGGTCACCAGAGCAGCTACGCACAACATTAAACTTCATTTAAGTCTCACTTTACACTTTAGTCATGTTTGTGTGTGTCTTAATTTAAGTCAAGTTTGTGGCTACACAACATTCAGTCAGCACTTATCGCACTAGATAACAAAGGCAGGCGCTTCTTTAAAAAAAGCTTAGCCTGAAAAGTGAGATCAGAGATCCCCTCAGTGAGTCTCATTTGTCACACAGGACACACTCGTCTTCATCAACTCACTAATGGGACTCAGGAAGAGGCTTTTGGATCCACCCAGTAGGGAAACAGGATCAAGGACATATTTCTTTGAAAACCATCCAAATTTCATATGTAGACTGAAACATAATCATTAATTGAAACAGAAACAGCTGTGTATGAGGCAGTATGTCAAGCCTCAGCACAGCAACAACACACAAGGTAGTCATTCTACATCAGCAAGGCCAGATTCGAGGCAAAGAGTTCAGTGCAAACGGCGTGTCAAGATATGCTGTTAAAAGCTCTTTAAAGAAGCACAAAGATGTGGGCAACGTTCAGGCCTGTAGATGCAGTGGTCAGCTGAGAAGATTTTATGCAGTAGATGAGAGACACATTATGCTCATTTTCCTTTAAAATTGGAAGATGTCCTGCAGTTCCATCACTTCAGAACTAGAAGAAAACCAGTGGGACCCAAGTACACCGACCTACTGTCTGAAGAAGTCTGGCCAGAAGTGGTCTTCATGGGCGGATTGCGGCCAAAAAGCTATATCTCCGATGTGGAAGCGAGCCCAAACGACTCGACTATGCACAGCCACATAGAAACTGAGGTGCGGAAAAATGGCAGCAGGTGCTCTGGATTGATGGGTCAAAATTTGAAATATTAGGCTGTAGCAGAAGGCAGTTTGTTTGCCGAAGGACTGGAGAGCACAATAATGAGTGTCTGCACGCAGCAGTGAAGCATCGCCGATGTTTCTTCCAAGCATGGGGCTGCAATTCTCCAAACTGAGTTGGGGATTTGGTCGGGGTTAATGGTGTCATCAGATGTAAGAAATAGAAGCAGATACTTATCCATCATTGCATACTGCCAGGGAGGTGTCTGTCTGGCCCCAAATTTATTATGCAGCAGGACAACAATTCTAAACGTAGAGCCGATTTCATTAGGAACCATCTTCTTCACTGTAAAGAATAACAAGGAGTCCGGAATTTAAATAAGAAATTCAGCTATTCTGCCTCCCTAAACTGAAGGGAAGGTCATGGAAATGAGCTGCTTTAATATTTTGAAGTTTGAGCAAAAACAGGTTTACAGGTCATAAAAAAGAGGGGTAATTTCAGTTTGTGAATGTAAGCACAAATGTGAAACGGTGCAGATTTGCTCTCTGTCCCTTCTATTACCTTCTAACCAAAGGAACACACACACACAAAAGTGAAAAAAAAAAAAAAACACATTTGGCATCAACAAGTCAGATAGCTTTTGTGAACATCAAATACCTGCATCTACTCAGTCTGGTCTTGAGAAGGAGTTCTGTAATATAAACCAGTGACAAAAGCAAGACTTATAGTCTTCCTTTTATCCATTTTACGGTGATATGAACAAATGAAGTACCTAGGAGACGGTTGCTGTTGTTTCAGATGATCTAACTGGCTGCTGCAGCCAGATTCTTTACTCTGAGCCAGGTTGTCTTTGGCTTGTATGAATCTCACAAGTGTGTACATCCAAAGCACCAGAGACACTTTTCACTGTAAATGAACAAAAGCGATCTGCTTTCCTTGTCCTGTACCTACTGGATGATATACAGTACGCTGGTGTATATCTTTGCTATACGTAGCCACTACAGAGACACACTGTGAATATCTATTATCAAAGGCTGCTTCCTGTCTGTAATCATTGCTTTATTTGTAAGAATCTACTTTCTATATTCCTGTTAAATTCGTTTTGATAGGGGAAACTGTTACGGCACTGATAACATCAGATTAATTAATTTTTCTTTGCATTTCCCTCTGTTTTTAAGTAATTTCACTCAGACTGAGCATGCTGCTGGACACCTCAGAGTTAATTCTTCCAGGCTGAAAATGTATCCTGTCTTGTATAGAAAAAAAACTCACAATGATCCCTCCATGAGTATACAATTATATGTATTGTGGATTGTATGCAGTCAGTGGCCAGCAGTCACCATGTAAAAAAATATCTAACTGAATTTTTTTGCTCAAATAAATGAATGTTGGAGATGGTTCCTGCAAGAGTTGTGAAGGGTGTGTCTTTCCCTGTTGACTGCATCTAAAATTGCTCCCTGATGAGTAATTTTACATAATTACATTCAGTGATCAAATACGTAAACATACAGTGCATTTGGTGAGCGTCACACATGCCCAAATTGGAGGAAGACTGTTTATGAAAAAACAAACAAAAAAAACTGAACACGACACTAAACACTTCTGTAAATGGTTAAAGTGTGATTTTCCTTTCCTCCTTTACTTATTCATCTTTTTACTTATTATATTAAAATAGAGTCACGTTGAGAAAATGAATTGTAAAACTGGGATACTCATTGACCATTATTGTTTAGAGTAAAAAACAGAGTAAGGCAGTGCTAAAGTCATGTCAGAATTAGTTCAAGGATATACATCACATATACATCACTGCATAGACATCATGTGAAGTGACAAATTCTGCCCGACACAGGTATCATGCCCAAAATGTGCCACACTTTAGTGTTATAGCAGTTTAAGTCGAGAACATAAAAAAAACAAAAAAACAAAAAAACAAACTGCAAACCTTTGGAAGTGCAAATTGAACCAAAATAACATGTAAATGAATTATTTCTAGTTAAAAATTCTACAACTCTCACTGCGCTTGATTGCACAGTGAGCACAAACTCTAGTCAACACTCTAGTCTTGTGAGTTTCCTAAAGAAACTCACATGACTGGCATGAAAATAAAAACCCCTGAGATGTTGAGCGCTTGGAGCGCTGTCAGTCAGCGAAGAGACAGCAGATGTGTTTCACCTCTCCAGGAGCAGGGCCAGGAAAAACTCATACATACAAATACATATCTGGACGAAGAGCTTCTTTTGCAGCCTACTAATGTTTTTGATGCTACAACTCAGATGGGCATTGTAAGGTCCGATTCCACTATCAGCATCAGTTATGGTCAGCTGGCATCACTGAGCCTTTATGAATGATATCTCAACTGTGAACGTTGTTTTCCAAACTGGGGCAGAACATAGTTTACAACAACTGGGGGAAGACTTGTGCTGTTTTATGAAGAGACATAAAGCCAAACAGACAAACAGCAAACACAGCTGGGGATTTAGACGGCGTACACGGTGAAAAAAGTGCTGTAAAGTTCAAACCAGGAATATTCGGTGACTGGCATGAGTTCATGCAGTTTAGCTGATAAGCAAAACATCATGAAGCTACATTTATATGATAAACATCTGCTCCAATGTGCACATGTTGAATTCTGTTTCTCACGTGACCAAAGGCAGTTAGAAAGCTGTCTAAAAGCTGTTCCAGGGACAGGTGAGGGGGTCTCCTTGTTATTTCTTCAACAAATAAACAGGTTAAAAGTCTGAAGTGGATTGCAATCAGTGAATATGCAGTTGGAAGCTGTTGCTGTGGGCTGTCAACATGCAGTCAAAACAGCTCTCATTGCAAGTGGAAAAAGGTACCTTGAGTCTGCAAGAACAAAAACAAATCCATCAGCGATGGCTGAGACATTAGCAGTGGCCAAATCAACAGTCTGGTAGATTCTAAGAAAAAAAGAAAACACTGGAGAGCTCAGCGATGTAAAAAGATCTGAAAGTCCATATGGGTAAATGATTCCCTTCAAAACAGAGTGTGGAACACTGAAGTATATATCATTTACCAAATCTACCGTCACACGAAGGCGTCATAAGAAATACAGAGAGTTCACTGGAATGTAGAAACCATTCAGAAGCTTAAAATCAAACAGGATTCTTCCCAAGGATGAAACTCAGATCCATCTGTACCAGATTGGTGGGAAGGAGAAAAGTATGAAAAACTTTGGAAAAATCTCATGATTGCAGACACACGATATTAAAAGTCTGTATAATGTTAAACACACAGAGGCAATGTGATGACATGTACAGCTTCCACTGACGTGGGTCTCCAGTGGCAAAAGACCATGTGATCAAAGGGAAAATCTTCCAAAGGAAATGGGATGTACTGTCAGCTCAGATTCAGCCAAATACTGTACAATCTGGAGGGTTAATTGACAACAATGGTGATTAAAAGCCTAAAACGTACTGAGGATGAGATGAGTAATATTCTGAAATAGCAAAATCAATTACCCCGTCTCAGCATTATCATGCTACATTTTACTCTCTCAGGACAAGCCTGAAGGCAGAAACAACCGCAAACAATCAGCATCTGAAGGCAGCTGCACATGAGGCCTGATGAAGCACTACAGATGCGGAAACCCGTTAGTATACAGCATAGTATACAGGATCCCGGGGATCTCTGAAGTACATAGTGCACCACTGAGCAGTAACTACATCAGTAAAGTATCTTACTCTCGGTCCTGGAGGGCCATCTCGACCAGGTGATCCAGGACTTCCAGGAACACCCTAAAAACAAACAAACATACATGTCTGAGTTACTAAAACGAGACACACTCACATTAATACAGAATACATCACAGCCATTAGTTGGACAGAAGGGGAAAAAGCTGATTAAAAGCAGCTGAAGTAAACTTTTTATGATGGAAACTGAAAAGATTCACCTTACTTTCATGCACAACAAGTTAATGATGATGATCATCATAGTAAAACATCTTTCTGATCTCAGTATTTCTGAATGTGTTTCATATTCAGGAATGCTGTGATTTTGACCTGGCTGCATTGGATGCTGCTGACATTAAGAGAGAACCAGATGTTGCAGAAAACTCAAATATATCAGTCCTCCACAACATTAATGCTCAGATCTTGTATTTTAAGAGACACATGTGCCTTATCCCATAAAGCATAAAATAGAATATATTTCTTTAAAAAAAAAAAAGAACCAAAGGTCAAAACACAAGGGGTCTGCTGCCTTGCTTGATAATGCTTTGACAGAAGAGGCTATAAATCTGATTCCTATACAGCCACCCTCTTGCCCTCTGGACACAGACGGTCTTTACCCCAGCAGGCGACCCTGCTGCCCATCTCCTGGCCCATTTACCCTTCATCCAACTCTCTGCGGGTCAATACACACTGTCAGCGCTAAAACACAGTCATAGATTAAGTGTTGAGGTGATTTATCTCTGCACTTCAGTATTAGTGGAAAGGCTCATAAAACAGGCTGGTTAACACTGTTAAAGGTTCTACAAATTACAGGACGGGGTCACAGAAGACAGGCCTCATATGATTAATGCCGCGCTGGTGCTCGGATGTTGGCTAATGTGCACACTTCCGTGACATCTGCAGTCGTCCGCAGTCCCTGGCCCAGTCAGGTCAGCCACCAAATCCATCGTCTGCTGTTTGCAGGTCGCTCCGGTTGTGCCACCCACTAAACCATTCAAGGTCAGTAAGGGAGGGCCTGGGTCTGTGTCGGAGTAAAACTGCTGCTTCCTGCCGGCTTTTCTGTAGGAGCCAACTGGATAACTCTGATGGAGCTTTGCCGGAGCTCTGACAGGCCTCACTTCAGGTGCCATTTCTGGGAGAACATCTGAAACAAGGTTGGATCCAATCACGAGGAATGGGAGGTAATGTTAGTTAGGCTCATCGGTCAATGGGAGCTGAGCTAAGACAGGCAGTCAGTGGTAACTGACTCAAGTTGGGCGTGCTCCGACTGAATGCCAGACTTGTTTGTTCTTCCCTAGTTGTTGTTCCCTAGATTTTTCCTGTGTGCCTCCAAGGTCTTCAGCTGCCATTGCAGTTTCTCTTTTAGGAGTCTTCTCATGCTTCCCTCCACGTTCACCTTGGATCCCTCTATTTCCAAGATTTCCCTAACCTCTTCTAGTCGTTCCTTGTGGTCTTTTAACTTTTTGAACTCTTGCTGCGGTTTCAGCTTGTGCATATGTTGTTTGTGATGTCTTTCTCCATTTGTCCTTTGATGTTACAGATTTGTGGGTTGTTTTAGCTCCAGATTTTTCCCACATTTATCCAGTTGTTTCTTTTTTCTTCTAACGTGTTGACCTACTGCTGCAGCTTTCTGTTTTCTGCCTGTAGTTTTTTATTTTTTTCCCATTTTTATCCTGATTTTCTCCATCTCAGTTTTTATCCAGATCCAGGTTCTTTCCATTCCAGAGGTTTTCTTTACAGTTTTCAAATCCATCTTTGCCTCTCTAAGTATTTGAATTTCTTTCCGATGTTTTTTTTCTTAGCCTCAAACATTTTGTTTTTCTCCATTTTCAGTTTTCTTTTTTTGCTCCACTAAATTGATCTTCTCCATCTCATTTTCTTGTTTCACTTCTTCACTTTCTCTTTTTCTCTTTTCCGGGATCTTATTCATCTCATTTGACTGCTGTTCCTTCTGTGTCTGGAGCTATTTGTTCTTTTCTTGAACTTTTCTAAGCTCTACCTTCAAATCTTGTTCTTTCTGCTCCGACATTTCCTTCTCATTTGGCAGTTGTGTCATCACCTCCTGAAGGGTTTGCCACGTCAACCCCTGCGATACCTTCCTCTCAAGCGCTCGCTTCTTCTGCTCTATCTCTCCTTGGGTCCATTTGTGGCCTTTTCCATACTCACACTCACACACACAGTGTGATGAGTATGATAATAACTAAAGGGCAACCACACATAGGTGTCGACACCAGAACACTGAATTATAACCACATAAAACACTTATATTCCTCTCTGTAAGAGCACCCAAGATTTCAGAAAATAAATTCCCAGTCACACAGCTAAACTGATAAATAAAATAAATGTGAAAGCTGAGAATGATGAAATTAAACTACATGCTTACTCTCTTTTATTCGCTGCAGCTGCGTTATTTTTCGCCATCATTTTGAAACTAAGGTGGAGGGGACACTGCTGACAATGTCATGTTGTGTTTACTATAACAGGAAAGAAATAGAGAGGGATGGACACAGGAAAAGGAAAATATAATGTGAGATAATTGATGTTTTAGAGTTGTGATATTCTCTGTGGTCCCTCGTACATTACAACAGGGCCCCAGAAGATACTATATTCCCCCACTGCGCCACATGCAGCCATTCATAATCTTCTCTATGACAAAACACATTATTACTCAGTAACACGGTGCAGCACAGGGTAACACTATCAGCTTTTATTAATAGGATTGTGCAGGCACAGAGCTGGGCAGAGCTGTACAAAGAAGTTCTGCAACTCTCCGTTCGAAGACGTGGTGTTCTCGCTTTGTGAGTGCAGCTACTGTTGCTCTTCTCATAAAATTAAACAGGACTACCAGAAACAAACATTGTGAGTGTGACCTTCAGTCTGCTCCTGAATTCTCATTAAATTGTTACAAAACTCTCTCTCTCTCTCCTTATGTCCCTCGCTCTCAAAAAAGGAAATTTGCCACTTGAAACCTACAGAACAGCAATTAAATCAGTACCATAACCTTTTCTGTTGAAAGCAGTTTTTCCTGACATCAGTTTATCTGCACATTAGCATTGTAGTTAACCTCTCTCTCTCTCTCTCTCTCTCTCTCTCTCTCTCTCTCTACTAGTGTGTTAAGCATGAATCATTATATGGCACACACAACACAATATATAATATCTAAATAGATGATAAATTTAGGACGCTTATGCACTCTCAATTACCTGTTTACACATTTGTTTAACCTTATTGAAGACTGCACCATTACATTTAACCATTACTTAATATTTATATACACAAAAATGAATATATGGTTATATCTATAATTGAACTGCATGCTTGGTATATTTACATATGTACAAGCATTTAAAGATACATGTATATATATTTCTATACACAGATAGTTTGTATGTGTTACTTTCAGGTACGCGATGTGCATCTATGCCCCGCCCCCCAGCCTAGACACAGACATTTGTACAGAATCTTGAATCTTGAACAGAATCGCAGGCTAGCTGTGGTTCTCAAACTCATTTGTGGAATGAATTTGTGAAGTTGAGAGCTCGGCACAAATTTGGCTCTTTGAAGTTGCCATTTCAGATGTTTTAGAGAGACTTTTAAGGCAGACTCAAAATGACTGGAGTTGGCCTGACCCAAAACAATTGTTGTTATCTGAATTGGCTCCAGTGTTGCCGGCCTTGGAAGGCTGACTATCTCACTTTCTCCTGGATGTTATCCTGACAAGATGCTCTGCCCACACTACCCCCCCATGACACCTGTGGACCTGAATCAGAGCTCTACTGAGGCAGGCTGATAACACTCCATTGCTATTGAGGACTATCACAGGGGACTGAACTGGGACAGAGTTCACAGACTTACTTACTTACTTACTCACGCACACACACACACACACACACACACACACACACACACACACACACACACACACACACACACACACACACACACACACACACACAAACTTACACGCTATAACAAAAAACCCTCTGTTGCAAGATCAAAATGCATATATACGTGACTTTCAGGTTTTGCCAAATTTGGTATTTACCATTAACAGATCTTCAATAGGAAAGAAAAAGAAGTAATTAACACCTGTGTAATTACAGTTGCTATTAAAATTAGGATCATTTGCCTCAAAGATTTTGACAGGCCTGGAAACGACTGAAGCAGTAACCCACTTGATAGTTGAATAAAACCCTGGGAAAACCCCATCTGGTCATAATACAGTTTGCACTGAAGCAAGCTAATGTACCAGTTTGACATTATTATCACAGATGGAAGCAGTGACTGCAACAAGTTGCACTCAGTAGTGTGGAAAAGCAAATAATGCTGTATCTTTTTGCTCTCTGCCAGAGCTGTCCCTTGATGCCCCTCAAATACTCTTAGATTAATATCATCAATCCATTCTCAAAAATATCTAATTCCCTAAATCATTGGAGGTGATTATCTTGGAATGCACTGAGCTGATGGAAGGGAAGTGAACTGGCTTTTAGTTTATTGCAGAACATATAAAGATACAGGATCGGGAAACATCCTTGAAAGAGATTGTAGTTATATGACTTAGGTGCTAAAGAAGTGACTTAAACATCCATAAACACAATAATAGTGAATACTTTCATATTCCTGCACCACTTCAGAACTAAATTGATTTTCTTCTTTCAGCCAGGAAACTATGAAAACAACATATGTTTTCTTTCTCTACTTTTTCTATTTCATAGGTTTGGTAAAAGCTACTGTTTCAACAACTATTTCTGTGCAGAATACAGCTCTGCATCAGTACCAATTATCATGTGTGAGTGAAAACAGACTGAAGGAATTAAGTGATTCTAGCACCTATATCCTCCAATTTCAAAAAATAAATCAATTTGTATTTGGCAAAGGAAATATCTTTTGGCATTTAGGCATTTCACATATCTGTTATCATTTTGTTTAGATTATAATATAAAGATAACATTAAAAAATGCCCAGCAAAAGGCCATAAAACTGAGAATAAATAAGAAATGTTGCAGGAACCAAGTGGGAAAACAGTTACTTTTACTGTTTTCTTGCTCCTACAATTATATCTTGATCATGGCTCAAAATTATGGATCTTATAAGAGAAACTGTAAACACATGATTTAAATTTTCCATTGTCGTGGATAGAGTAGGTCTTCATTATTTAAATCTATACATTTTAAGTCCAAGACTTGATTTAATGTTTATAGTAGAGTATAAGTGAACTCCCAGTGTAATTCTCAGAAATTAATTTGAATCCATCTGAAGTGATGAATGTGTATCACTCTCCCTAAAAGTGACAGACAAAAATTATCGTTTGTATGCTCAGAATATGCAGAATGTTGGAAGCAGCTGGAAGATAAACAAATGTATTAATATATTTTGTTCATCGGCCTGACCAGTTCATCTCATTTAGAGCCAGATTCACTGGGGGAAGGCAACGATCCCGTCGCTCTGGACTGGAGACTGGAGCAGCCCGGTTTGTGTTCAGCCACGAATAAGCAGACCTGTTGATAACCAACAGCCTGTAAATGATCAGTGCCAGAGAAACAGCTTATACGTATTACAATATAGGACATGCAAGTCTGAACCTGATTTTCTGTTCACAAACAAATGAACATAAATCAAAGAAAGAACAAAACATGAAGTGTTAAAACATTTTGCTTCAACAAATATTGTATGAGTCCTTCTAGTTAGAGATGCCAGGTTGTCTTAAATTTTTCATCTACTGCTTTAAGAATGACATTGCTCGATATGTTCTGATAAAATGATCTTCTGTCATCACAAATAAATTTGATGCATAAATGGAAAATGTATTCTTTCAAACTTTCTCTCTTTCTGCTTCTGGTGATGCGTGACATCTGTGCATCCTCCTTACCACAAAATTAAAGAGATGCTCTTATTTTTACGTGGTAAATAATGACAAAATCAGAAGTGAACCGTGAGCATAAAGCTTAGTAAACATGTCTCTCCTCCTCAAAGTTTGCACTCTGGAAAGAAAACTTCCATAAATGCAGCAGGGCTCCACACAAACATCACAGTGTCCACTCTAATAAATGACACTCCAATAACTCAGCACCGGGAGACTATATTATTTTTTGTTAATGGTGCATGTCAGTAAAAAATAATTAACTTACACCAGGCATCAGCTGTTTGGACATAAACTATTTTCAAAGGTTACCTTTGCTTTGCATCTTTTTCCATTTTTTGCAGTTGTTCTCCAGGGATAGAGGTTTGTCTGTTCATCACAATTAAGTATACTATAATCTCTCTCACCCACAATTAAAAAGCTATAGACCTCTCTGGCCACATCTAGCCTTATTAAATCCCCAGCATAAAAACATGCCACAACTGAAGCTCCCACCCACAGAAAAAAGGTGCACTCAAAAAAAAAAAAAAAAATAGTTACCAAAAAAACAGAAACACTCTTTTCAGAGCCTAAATTACCACAGTGCCTCATTAGTAAATATTTCTGGCCACCTTTCAAAGGTAGAACAGGGTTTGTGGTGGGTGCAAAGACACTCTTGCTCTGTCCCCTTGTGTGTCCAGAAATGTAAAGCGCTTGAACAATCAAACAAGTCAATAGTGAAAAAGGTTAAAAAGAAAAAAAGTTTCAAAGTAAAGACATACCAACACAACATAATGCATACTTACTTTTTAGGTTTTTTTTTGTATTGTTTTTTCCAGCCTTAATTGCAGCAGAATCAGAATTAACTTTATCGGGCAGGTTTGCAAGCACAAATGAGTAATTTGAGTTCAGCTAACGTGCTCTCTGTGAACAGGGACAAACTTCAGAATTTAAATGAGGTCTTAATTCACAAATTATAAACTTTTACATGCAAGAGCAGTGTACAAAAAATCTTGGCACCACAAATGTTCCTTGAAAAATAATATGGTCTCATGGTGCTAAGTTAATATAACATTGATTCTTTCTTTGCTGGTGTCCAGGGCTCCTTAGGAGAACACCATAAAATGAATTTATTACTACGTTCATTGGTTCACTGTCTAACATTGGAAAAGCTGGTAATGATTATTCACATCTCAATGACTCCATTAGATTGCTCTGTGACCATGTGCATCTGTGTCTAAGCAACAAAACACCCCAACTACTTACCTACATATCCACCCACACACCCACACAAACACTCTCACACACACACACACACACACACACACACACACACACACACACACACACACACACACACACACACACACACACACACACACACACACACACACACACACACACACACACACCACTGCTTGAACATTCCAGTCCACGTTCCTGCCGCATCCTCCCTTTAACTCTCCGCTCCTTCTCCTCTAGCACTCTTACTCATTTACATTGTGTAGTTAAGCATCTATTAGAACAAAAGATGCACAATGAGAAACAACGCAATAGCAGGCAGGTATTCTGTAACTGTTGTTTAAGTCAACAGCAGCCGCAATAACGCTGAATGAAAACACACTCGCTGTAAAAACAGTCTGATGCTTGCACAGCCTGCATAATAAGCCTTTCTCCCTTAATTTTTGACTTGATGCTGTTTTTCCATCTCAAAAACTGGTTCACATGAAATAAACATGATATGTGTTCAAAGAAAATTCTCACCGTAGGCAGCTATTTATTGAAAAACATTAAACAAAACTAAAGTTAGAACAAGATTCTGTGTTTTCTCTGCTTCCTGCGCTTCCTGAGGCTCTGAGACGACTGCATTCATTGTCAACACTCAAACCCAAAATGGTCTTAGTTTAACGGCTTATTTATTTATGTATTCATAGTTCTAATAGATGCTACATGTAGACAGATAACTCAGACATTAGCAGAAATAACATATACGGAGAGGGTGAATTCAATTTCAGCCTCTATTAGAATGAAATAAACACGCCTTCACTGAGCAACAAGTCTAATTTCTGTGAGCCTGCACGCACATGGCACCTTACTGATAATAGATGTAAAATTCATTTGTATTCGCCACACATAGACACAAAGTAAAACAATGAACAATCAGCTGAGTTTATTATAACCAGAAGGTGCTTTGTCTTCTTTCCTCTCACACACGGAAGGATGGCAAGTTAACAAGTAGAATTTATTTTTGTCATTTAACAGGAAAACATTTAATACTATCTCATCTCCCCTCAGATTATTTTCTGGTGATAAACCATCCAAATAAGCTTTCAGTGAAGACAGAAATAGTTATATAACACATGCTGTGTCAGAAAAACTGTGAAATTGCACCTGTGGGTTTTACGTTTATGTTGGAAAAAACAATCAGCACAATAAATAATAATAATAATAAATTCTTGAAAATCTTCCCATCATGATGTTATGAAAAATCTTCTTACCAATAGTCCAGCAGGTCCAATCTCTCCTTTCTCCCCCTTCGACCCAGGAACTCCCTGAAAAGCAAACAACGTCATTATACTCGCAGCTGACTTGTGGTTTTAAGACAAGCTGCCAAAAGGATCATCCACAGCAGCTTTCTGCAGGACCACCAGTCCCCAGAACAGCCTAACCAGGCTTCAGCTTTTGGTAAGGATCCCATACTTGTCATTTTACACAAGCCAACTAAATATTAGGACCGCAGTTACTTGATTAAAAACAAGTGCTGTTCTATAGAGTATTATCAGTGTATAAATGCCAAAGTAAAACTTTGGAAATGTCCAGCATCTAGCATTTCACTCCTGAAAATGTTATATTATACAAACTCAGGCTTACCGGGGGTCCTTGAATAGACAGTCCATTTGGTCCCTGAGGGCCCGAAGGCCCTGAAGGTCCAGGAGGGCCAACTTTTCCTGTAGCCCCCTGAGGACCCTGTGAAGGCAACACAATGTTACTTTTAATACAGCTAAAAAATACTGAATCTAAACATTGACAATCCCAGACAATTGCTGGCAGTAGATATGTGGAGAGCCAGTTTCAGGTTTAAAACAAACAAAAACCAACCTAAACACTTGTATAAAACTAAATTAAAATACTAAGCCTGCTTAAAACGTACAGGTTTGGTTTAGGACAACAGTTCAAGATTTGAGTGGGGCTTTGTTCTGCTTCCCTAACAGGTTTGATAAATTGCTTGAAGATTGAGCTTGTGAGTGAACACCTCAGCCACAGAGACGGGGGATGGTAAAATACCAATACTACGCCACACGATTTATAGAATATTTCTTCAGTTTTGCACCCTCTCAACAGCACCCTCCTCAGACTCCTTCCAGATATACGACATGCAGATCCAAACATACCACCCTTATATGATAACTTCTTACCTTTTTAAAACTAACAAATCACTAAAGGAGGTGTATTTGTAAATTATTTGACAATATTGCTTTTTTACAATGGCATTGGGTTGTACTTATTTTTTAGGCACTTACTACACTCTATTAAGTTAAACCTACAACCTGTGACCTGCATAAACTCTGTAGATCTGTAGATCACCCAGAGTCATTTTCAAATAAACTCTGTTCATTCATTAACAGTTAGGTTAGGCTCATGTGGACTCTCGTTTGATGGGTGCCAAAAAAAAAAAAAAAGAAATCCTGCAAACCAAAACTGACTGTCAGCATTTGTAGCTTATTGGTTCAGTGGCAGCTGTAGTCTAAACAATCTAGCCTCTGGCTGTATTTATGTTTTACTATGCTATCCTAAAGGTTCTTGCTTCATGTCTTTCCTACCACTGCAAACAACCAAAACAAACAATAGATCAGATATACATGAGTGGAGATGGAAGAATAAAAAGAAGGACTGAAACTTGCTGCATCATGTTTAACTACACCATAAATATCACTGAAATACTATATGTCTCCAAGCTATCCTTGGTGCTGAATTACAAGAAAGATGACTGAAATTGAAATTACTTGTCTTATTCCAATAATAGAGCCATTTATCATTGCTGATTCTGTAATAAGTGCACCCCAATGAGTTAGGGAGACTGAAAAAGGATGAGTTCATGGAGCGGCCTGTCCCATAAATCAGGGCAATCCAGCTTTGAAATAAATTTGGCTGAAGTTGTGGAGGTGCAAAAACTGCTGAACTACAACAATAGTGATCTGGCAGGTAAGAATGAATTTTCTACCCTGTAGGATGTGCAAGCCAGAACAGAAAAAAAAACTACATCTCTCTTCAAAATGAAGACAATTTAACCCATCAAACTTGATATACTCACACACTGGACTTTGAGTTTATTATATAGGTGTGTGTGTGTGTGTGTGTGTGTGTGTGTGTGTGTGTGTGTGTGTCTGTGTGTATCATGTTTGATGAAGTTGTGTACCATATTTGATGACGATGTCAACATCACATAAGATTGATTCTGTCTGTTTCCCCTTGAAACTTGAGGAAAAGTGTGATTTTTGTTAAGGTCTGCGTGGACAACTTTATGTGCTTTACTTGATGCTCTATCACTCCACAAGTCCAAGAGGAAGAGCCTTGCATGTGTGAGCAGAAACCGCAGAAGAACAGCTTAGACACATTAAAAAAAATTTAATTAGATGACACTCGTTGGAAACTGATTAGGATTCAGACATTTCCTTCTGTATCTGGATGATTTGTTACACAAAAAAACTATGGCATGTGAAAGTTACAGTAAATCTTTCCATAATAGTCTGACGTTATTTTTCGGTGGGTGGGCGGGGCGTTATTGACAGGTGATAAAATGCTGCGTTAAGCAGCATCTGATCTGATGTCAAAATATCCCTATTCCGGTTTAAAAGTACAGTAGCTGCTGACGGGAAATCTCCTTTTTGTTATTACAGGGGAATCATTCAACATTTTGTGATGTCTAAACACAAAGTCTAACAGAGGATGAGGGCTGTTCTGTCCCTGGATACAGAGGACAGCATCAGCAAGTAGAGCAGATTAAAAGCAAAATATAAACACGTCTTGTGGGTTCCCTGTTATTTTCATTAAACCTAAATGTACTAACTGATCTCCAGTGCAGTCTCACTAAAGTTTGCCAGGATGAACTCAGAAATTGCAGTGCTTGGTATCATTCAAGAAAAAGTGATTTCAAGCTTCACAGTTCAATTTATTCATCCATAAAATCATAAAAATGATGATAGCTCTACCAGTTTATAGCGACAGCTGGCCCCCTCAATAACGCCGGCCCAATTCTAGGCTCAGCATACGACAATTTTTGCCTGAGAAATAATGGCCTCAAACACTTTTTTTGACCGTTAGCTCCTTGGGTGATTTTACTTTTCCTGCTTTGAATATGACACACAGTGAAAGATTTGAGATTTGAGACCTTTTTTGGTCACTGGATTTCAGAATATTTTACAAACCGTCACTCCTGGCTCTCCTCTGTCTCCTCTGGCTCCTCTTATGCCTGGACCACCCTGAAACAGACCAAAAACAAAGTTGAGGTTAGTTAATGTGTCTGCCTAAAAACAGCATAAAATGTTGGCACACAGATCCCTCCAAAAACCCTCTTTCAAACGCGTTGGAAATATAATAAAAGTTAAACCCTGCATTTAAAAGTACGAGTGGGTTTTGGAGATAACGTGATGATGATCAGCAGCCCCGCGTTTTATTATGCTTTGTGACTCATGACAGGAGTCAACAGCCGGCAACCTCGGACTGACCTCTCCTGACCTGAGGTTCACCTGGGGGCAAACAACGTACAACTGCTCATCATTGGCCCGTTTAGAATATATGTCCTTTTCATGTTTGGTTAAATAAGCCTCCTCTGGGAACCGTCGGATGGCAGGGTGGTAGATCCCATATGGTTTACCCAGGCAAGGCAAATGAAGAGGAATATGATAAGAGACAAGTAGATGGAGTAAAAGCAGCTCTACTCCACAAGCTATATCACTAGTTGCTGTTTTAAATTCTTCATTTATACTGAGGGAAAGTCAAAATCCATCAAACTAGTGGATCAGAATCAAAAGTTTTTTTGAATTTCTTAACAGCTTGTTGAGAAAACGTGGGCCTTTAACTGAATAACAAGACATCAAACAAGGTATTTAAGCCTGTTTCTGCTTTTGTCACCACTTCAATTTTGTTAGGGTATGGTGTAAAGAAACCCTCACTGATCATTTCTCTTGTGTAAGCTGATAATTTATCAGTTTCAGTGTAAAAACCAAAAGACAAAATAGTTAGTACTCAGTTTGTGCAAAAATGTACCCTTACGTTGCTCAAAGCAGCCTAAATGAGCCAAATCCACTCCAGTTTGGACTCTAATTAAATATTCAACTATGGATGATCAAATAAATGAATAAACATGGTTATACATTTTTCATTTTAAATTATCAACCGTTTTCCTGTTGTAAATTAATGTTAGGGAAAAAAGGTGATTCAAAATAAATGATTGCGTTTATTAATACAGCAATTTGTCCTATTTTGATGTATTATTCTTAAAATGACAAGCTTTTTACATTCGGAGGAACAGAACAACCTGTTCAGAAACTGAAATCAGCTTTCTGCAGCAGAAATACAAATGATTATGTTTGTATTTGCACCTCCTAATGGCCTGCAGTCACTAAAAAAACAAAAAAAAAACCACACAGCTTGTATGATTTAGATGAGCAATTTGATGCCACAAGCAATTTTTTTTTCTTTTAAATAAGCCTCAGATCTAAAATGTCATTGGCACTGTTCAATTTTAACAAATGGAGAACACAGTGTGAGCATATCTTGTTTTCTTTTGGTGCTAGATTGAATGTTGATTGATGTTCAGTACTGAGATATTTCTGAGTCAACACTGTGGGCAGAGATTGCAGCATATTCAAAGCACAGAAACTTAAATTACAACATAATATGCTGTCTTTTTCTTTTTATGTTTGGTAAGGTGGCTGGCACTGCCTTTTCATATGTGCTTCATCCTGTTCAGGGTTGAGGGGGCTCTAGAGCTTCTCCCATCTGTCACTGAGAGGCGGAGGACCTGCAGAGAACATCTCAGGTCCACACAGAAAGGCCCCGGCGGAGATCTGAAATGGGAACCTTCTCGGTTTGAGGCAACACTGCTAACCAGCACACCACTATGCCACCACTTCGTTTTATCTTTCCTTAGGCGTGGGGGAGCCAAATAAAAAAAGCTGAAACCTAAGCTATTTGCTATGCTTTATTGATCCTCTTGCTTTAAGAAAAGAGACTGAGGCAACAGAGATTGTGGAGAGAGAACCTGAAATAAAAATTCTGAAACAATCGAATTGTTCAAGCTTCCTTTCAAGCCTTACATATTGTCTTTTTTCTGTCTGAAAAGCAACAGCAGAAAATGATTCATTTTTGTCATATTGTTGCAGAACGTTTCACAGAGTAAATGAGTATGTAAATGTAATGAATACCTCTGTAACAGAAGTGGAAATTAAGGCCTAAACGACAGCAAAAACAAAGAGATGGAGAAAGCTTGAAGTGAGGCTCTGACCTGTATATATAAATACAGATGAGAAAAAACTTTGCGATTCTTAGATATGGAAGAAAATTAGGGGGATTGTAATCGGCTATGATAAATGGAAAGGATGTATAATTAATGTGTCTAAACTAAACTAATGTTGATGTGCACACCACGCAGACAAAGACAAAGTGAAAAAACTTAAGAAAAGTGCGGAAAGTGCTGGGAAGCAAAACAGAAAAGGTGGGAGAGCACAGATAAATCTATACTCTACAAAGCTCATTTCTTTTGTAGAGCAGCCTCTTCCAGGTTTAACCTGCTGCTCTGTCAGAGGAAGCTCATCCTCCCTCCGCAACAGCCAACACTTTCTACATATATCCAATAAAAAAAGCTGTGGAATTGACACACACTACTGTGGATAGATGACAAGTAAACAGATGTGCAATTTGTGCAATTTGTGTTGCCTTTTTTTTTTTTACATTCGATCACAACATTAAAACCACTGAGAGGTGAAGTGAAAAAAACAAAACAACAACTGATCACAGCAATTTTCTGTTGAAAAACTTGGGTCCCTCAATTTAACCATGACATTTCTCAGCGATATTCGACATGAACAACGTTTCTGTAGGGCTGTAACAGAGCATCGAAAATCCCAAATAACACAACGAGTTAGTAAACACAAGGAAAAAAGCAACAGAAAAAGGATTTCCATGACAGCTTCTGATTTACACTTTCAGATAGGCTGTCATGACTAGGATGAGTATAGAAATGTACAAGAAACTGAATCAAAAGAATGAGTGAGTAAAAATCTTCTTACAGGGGGTCCAGAGGGTCCTGGAGGTCCTTTGCTCTCCTGGGAGCAGGAACAGGCATGAGGCAATGGAGGACACTGCTCTTCGACTCTCTGAAAACACACATGATGTGCAAAAACTGAGTACCTGGCCAACTTATCTGAGGGGTTCAGCCTGGTTTCAGCTCTATAGCACAGTAAAACATGCACAGGCATTGCCTTGACCTGGTTTGAACCAGTAATCAGCTGTTGGTGAATCTGTTTGTTGGGTGTTAACTGGTAGTGTTCGTAGAAACTGCCATCCTTATAAAGGGAGTCAAACCCACACAGTACTTTATGTGTGAGAAAGACAATAATATTGACTTTCAATGTGCCAATATAAACTGAAATTAGTCAAAATAAGTAGCCTGGCTTCGTTCTTAAGTTACTCGAGACAGTTGTTTACAGAAACTAGAAGCAGAAAAAAACATATTTGAGTGTGTGTTTGTGTGTGGGAGAGCCATGTGCTAGTTTCTTACCAATGCTGGAAGTTCACAACACTTATCTCTATTGGCCCAGGATGTGCTGCAGATGATATCAAACATCTGGAGCTGGAACTGTAAAACACACACACATGCAAGCACGAGCACACATGAATATCCCCGACCAATTATATTAATGCTGCAAACACAATTTTATCAGTTTACACATTTCACAACACAGAGATAAAGCAGGGGTAACAGCAGAAATGGAGTACCAGCTATGATGTTATGGAGTGATGTGGTTTTATTCAGTTTCTGTGATAAGAAGCAAGCAGGCAGACAGTTTGGCTGCTGCTCACTGTACAGCGGCTGGAATGTACTAGAGGATGGATACACATCTAACTGATAATTTTAATGAGCAAAATGTTCTGGAAAATTACCTAATATTACACCAAAGAGCATAATTAAGCATTAAAATTGTAGGAGTCTTGTCGATATACACAGTTTATTTTACAGAGGGAATATCTGGCCATGACGCACAAGCGCCAACCCTTCTGATCCAAGCCAGACTTCATAATCACACAACATATACATCAGATACCCAACTTAAACTTATTAAAGTAAACATTACCATAAAATTCTTCCTAGATTAAATCGTTTTTTTATTTTGAAATGTAAACACATGTTACACAACTACTGATTTATGACTCCAGACAGGGACCACATTCTGCTAGTTGGTGCAAATGTTTCACTCTCCAGTAGCGTTTTATTTCTTTTATTTCCAATTATCATATGTACATTTATTTTATTGTAGCAATATCTGATAATCTGTACTGATTATTTGAATAATAATTGCTATTTTAAAAGGCAAATACCCATAAAATAGTACAGATGCTACCGGAAGGTGGTATTCCCTTTCGGCTATTCCTTTCTTAAAACTGTACAACAAAACCTGAAGTAGACTTGATTTAGTTATATTCAGTTTAAGTGAAAAGACACATAATGATGATGAATCATTAGGTCAGGAAAAAAAGTATGTGAAACAATGTGAATTTGTTTTTAATTCATGAAAAGTGAAGAGTTGGCCTGCAGTTGGTTCACAAAGGTCTTTTCTTGGTAATTACGTTTATTTTTGTTGCAGCACTACAAGTGGTTTAAATTAAAAAGATTTAGATTTGCAGAACTACAAGTAGTTCAGATTTAAAAGAACCAAGTACATCAAGAAAAGCTTTAACTGATATTTCAGTGTACAGATAGACTTTCTGTGATGATTTTGGGTTTTGGGACACACTGACTGAAACTTAAGTAAAAAAACCCACTTATTCCTATTAAAGGTCATGTGGATCTCCTGAATCGACTAAAGTACTAGAGTACCTTGAGAAAGAAATCCACGCTCCAAGGACTGGGCGATCACAGAAATACTCATACCAAGATTTGAACTAGAAATCTTCTTAATGTGACGCAACAGTGCTCCAATGTTTGTAGCTAAATCTTCCTTTATTCTAAGCGTTTGTACTTGTTTTTGCCTTATGTTTCTACTTGTAACACCCTGGAGTTTGTACTACTTAATCAATGTGAAATCCATATGTAGGAGGGTTCACAGTATGCAAATGCATAGGTCAGTGAAAATGAGCAATTGATTATTGATCACCCTTTTAGTAAAGACTGAAAACAGATCTCAAAGATGCAAACATAGTCCTTAGACACTTTTCTCCACCCTAATATTTTTTGTTTTATCAGCAGTTTACAGTGATCCAAAAAAGGATTTAAACTCACTGGAGCAGAACTGTCTCGTCTGCCTCTGGACCGAACCATCCTTCCAAGTATCTCCACTCCATCTGTGGTGATGTTCCCAGATGCACTGATTGATTTCTCTCCCACTACAGAACAGTCTAACATCACCTTCACAGATGTCTTGCTGATGGTTACGTGGAGCTGTATGACAGAAAGAGAGCAGCAAGAATAGTGCAAGTTGGGGGTATATTCAAAACAATAAAACAGCCTCACACAAGGAGAGCCACAAAGATACAAAAATACCCTAATTTTGTTTGGCTTTACGTTTATTGAAATTATGACAAATCTGCAACAGTTTAAAGAGACACAACGGCACAGTCTATGACTCTTTATCAAGTAATCTACTCATAATAATTGACAGTCAAATCTCTTTTAGATTTTATCCACCAGGTCCACCAGTACTCACTTTAAATATCCATCATGAGGCATAATCACAAATAACTAAACAGATGGTATAACAAAAAAAAAACTAAAAACAAAAACAAACTTGAAACAATCTTTTATGTGGAGCTCTGATATAAAAGGTATTCGAGTATAAAAGCTTGGACTCTATTATATGATTAGAGTGTTTAAACAATATGTTACTGATTGCACATGACCATAAATTCCTTAGACATGTATTTTTTCTCTGTCCATAAAAATAAAATAAAAAAAATAGAAAGAAAACAATTTAAACAGCCATATAATAACATCTAATTTATGCACTGAAATGATTGTGTAGTCCTGGATGCCTGAGCTAAAATCGCCTACTAAGAGGAAACCACTGCCTGAGTCTTGAATCATCACATTTTGCTGGTTTTACAGTTAATGAAGAATAAAAGCTGCAATATGATGAAGATTGGTAATAAAATTGACGATTTGTATATTTACATGTCACTGTGGGAGTTTTGATGTAGCCTTTTTTCTACTGTTCATCCTTAGGAAAACAGAGATGCACGTTAAGTGCTTGTGTGCATCATGAACACCTAAGTGCACAAACACAAACAAGGTACAGCTTACATGGAAATGGACAACGTTGAAATTCGAGCGTCACAGCCCATTCCTACTGACATCTGAACATCTGCTGTAAAACGACTTTCTGTTTGGATCCTTCCTTTTGCACACTTCACTAGGCTTGATAAATGCTATACTTTTCTGTCATAAAACATGCTGAAAATCCTCTAAGGTGCAGGCATTTTGCTGGTATTTTGTGGCATTTAGTGGATTCAGTTAAGGTTAATACCACTGGTTAGGGAATGAATATAGGCCAATGAAATATGCATGGTATATAAACGTGCGTGTGCCTGTCTGTGTTCTTTAGATTATGGCTAATTCCTCCAGTTAGGCTGGAGGAAGTTAATTCTTTAAAGTCTAACCAATCTGGTTTGCATTCTTTTGGTTTTATACGAATTTAAATGACAACAAGTTGTGGCAATATGGTAAGTGCAAGGAGCATGGCTGAAGAAGAAGAGGACGTGTTCTGAGACATAAAACCTTAAAATGAGAGAGGCTGCACTTTCTTTTGCATGACTGTAAAACCACCGTAATATTTGCGTTGTGCTGTTTTTGGCAGATAAGTTAATACGTTTGTCAGCAAAACATAATTTATACTATCTTCATCCCTGTCCTCCTCTCTCACACATGCATAACATCACTGTCATATATTATTTAATACTACTGCTGTCCTGAACATCAACAGCATCCTGCTGTTACAGAAAGAACCTCATCTATTTCCTTTCCTTGTTGTTGTTCAGATTTTCTTTTCTTCTCATCTGTCTAAGGTCCTGACAAGAATCTAAAATGTTGTGAAACAACTTCTGGGCTCTCGCAGGTCATGGAAACAACAATAAAACATAAAAAGGTTTTTTGAGAGGTTAATTTCTAGAAAAACTCCCAATAGTGAAATTTGTGCATGAATGAGAGAAACTATTTGTCCTTGCCTGAGTCTGAATTTGTCAGTTGTAGTACCAATCGACAGACCTGTTAGATTTGACTTTGTCTTTTCATTAAATCACTGTTGGAACCATTTATTTATGCATTCATTTATTTTGAGTTGACTATAAATTATATCCTCACAATATTCAAATCTATTGTGTATATCTTTTCAATTATCATATGATTTGATGCCATGATTAAATTTAGACAGAGTGTGATAAATAATGAATTAGTACAATTAATTAATTAAATAATGTGATAAATAATAGACGTCAGAATGTCCGTCAACTTGGTCATGGTCAACAAACAATAAATTAGCCATAATCAACATTTAACCTACACCAAGTATTATCACCAGTGGTGACACAGTTTCAGCTTTTAGGAAGCTCAGAAGCTTCTTTGTGTTGGTTAAACACCTTCTAACCACCTAATCCTTCAATCTGCACAGGGTGAAACCACTGCAGATGGGGGCAAATGTCCTGTCATGAATCCCACCCAACAGGAAACAGGAGTGGGTCACAGATGAACTGAGGTTCCTGTAGTCAGGAGTCAAACTGGAGATGTTATAGGGGTCTAAATCTCACAACCTTTTTTTTTTTTTTTTTTCTTTCAGTCCTCTCAAATCCATTCTCCATCATCATCATCTCATTTCTTTCTTATAATCTACCTACATTTATGGATATTGTTTTAAAATAGGAATTTATGGATGAATGAATTGACAGGGAATTTTATTTTTCACTCTTATTGTGATTTATTATTGTGCACTGCTGCGAGGTTGGGAAGCTCCTAAAGTGCCAAAGCCAATTTCCTGAAAGTAAATGACAATGTGAGTGATTTACAATACCTGTGGCGCAATGAGCGACTTTATTTTATGAAGCATTTAATCATTTAGGAGGTACAAAAATAGTGTCCACACACTTCTGGAGTATAATATGGCTCTGAGCAATATGTGAGTTAAAGCACAGAGTTTCATTTGTCCTATCTGTGTCTATGCTCCTGCATTTACTGTGGAGGTTTTTCTTTGTGAATCTATCTCATTGTCATACCTTCTTCCTCTGCTCTCCTGTTCCTCTCCTCCACCTGTTCCTGCATTATTTTTCTCTCTTAGCTTGTGGATCTGTCTGTGTCATGTGCTTCACTGAGCAATGACAGATCCTGCTGGGAATTCCTGCTTTCACGCACTGTGTCTTCATATGGTAATCCGTTTATAAAGGCCACACAAACAAGCCCACGCACACTAACGCTCCTCTTATTCACTTGTCAACCTGTCTAAATGTAGACGAACGCTTCCACTGGTCTGGCAGGCCTCTGCTTCTGTTCCCTCTCTGAGCATTGTCATGTTCTCTGACAACTACAGAAAAACAATGCAGAAGACAAAAGACGCAGAATGATGGACAGCTACTTCCGTACATGTTCAGAACTGACATTAAAAAAAAAGGAAAGACCAAGAACTAGTGGGCTGTAATTAGCTTGTTTTAAGCAGCAATCAACATTTTTACTGATATTGTGTAGTGAAAGAACTACACCACATATGTTCATCTTACTGTCTTTTAAATCTTTTACAAATGCAACAAATGCCATCTACGCTTTGTCTATTTATTTTAACAAATTAACAAATACTGAGCCAAGATGCAGAGCCAGTGTTACTTGGAACCCTACTATACAAAAACAACATAATAGTTTACAAAACGTAATATCATTGTCATAGTAGCTTATCTTACTACTACAACAACTTTTAATAAATTTACCCTCTACAACAATTTTAACAGAGCTAAAATAACTATTGATGTTGCTGAGTTGCTGCCTGTGTAGCTGCTGCCACCAGCTTGGACTGCTGGACTGGAGTGTAAAACCAAATATTATCTATTATCCTCCGACGTTAATCGATGTCTCACAGTAAAATTAGAAAAGGCTGAACAACTATGGCTTGTTTGATAGGAGAAAACCTGCACCCTCTGAAAGCAACATGAACAAGACTTCTGAAACAATGTATTTTGCATAAACAAGAGGAAAGTGGTGATGTTTGGCCATAATTTACAACACCATGTTTGATGAAAACCAAACTCAGCATATAAGCACAAACACCTAATACCAGCTGTAAGGTGTGAGAGGTAATATGAGCTTAAAATGTCAACTATGAACCCCTCTCTATGACAAACTGTTAAAATCTAAGGTCCAAGTTTGTCTAACAGCCAAGTATAAAATAATTTGCAAAAAGACGGACTGATCATGTTTTAGCCAAGAAATGTTTTAAGTCAGCTCATGTCATTGATATTTTATGCAAATGTCAAGCACTCATTTATTTTTGGCTAATAAATTCCTGAAAATATTGTTTTTAGTTCCACGTCCAGGAGGTATTATATTTGTATAACCCATGCAGAGCTGTTTGCAAGTTTAGGAAAAAAACTGATCGGTTATTGGTATTTCATCCACGGTTATTTGATTTTCCTTTTGTTCCAAGTCAGGATATGTCAAAACTAATTATAGAAGTACACTTTCACTTAAAAGTGCTGTAACTTAGTTGCAAGGACAAAAAATAATTTTGGAAATTGGCAAATGATGCGGTTTCACGAAGAGGCATCTGCTTTTCAGAGCTGATGCCATTGCGGAAGAAGACTTTTTTTTTTTTTTTTTTTTTTTTTTACAGCTAAAACAGCCAGATTGTAGTAACTTTGGCAGGATAGGTGTGTTCCAACCAACTGCCAGGCCTTTCATTCTGCCCACTTGCCCATTTTTAGATTAAGTGGGGCTGGGTGGACTTAGCTCCTGCCAATATGGTGTCGTCCAGAGCCCCTGCAGTAGGAAACCAAATCGACTCTTCAGAAAACCCGCGGGTGACATCACAGATATTTGTTACGTTCTTTTAATACAGTCGATGTGTTTCAGCCTTGATGCTCCACTGGCATAAAAAACAAAACAAAATAGTAGACAATAAGACTGAGAAGAAGGAACAGAGCTATCTTCAGGTGCACATACATGCTCCTCACAGCAGCTGACAGATCAAGACAAACATTCAAGACCAGCCATGACTGCAAAAACATCTAAATATGGTAGGTCCTTGCTGGTTTGTCAGCAGGTTTCCACTAAGCTTCCAGCTCCCTGTCTTACTCTGTTGATAGGAGTTTTAAGATTCTAGGGAGGGTTTGTTGCTGTCAACCCTAAAGACAAATGTGTACTGTGTTTCATTTACACTGTAAATTCAACAATTCAAGACACTTTTAGCGACGGTTTTTTAGAAACTAACCTTGCGGAAGCTACCATGAAATATTTTTTTGATTTCTGGTCCTTCAAAGGTAACAGTCTGGAAGTCTCCACTGTAGTCATGGTTGAAGAACGTCAGCGTCTTTCCAGAGTCTGCAGGTGAACAGAGTTGCTGGTGAGGATCATTAGAAAAGGCTGATATTCACATGCAGTGCAGATCTAACTCTGGACTTCATTGGCAACAATGTTTATTTGTTTTGTTTTTTTAAAATGTAATATCAACTGCTGTTGCTGACAAACTACTTTTTTTCTGTAAAATCAAATCAAAAGATACGGTATTAAACAAATATAATAGTTGATCTGTGGTACCCAACAACAGTTTATTGATTGTTATTGAGTGAAGATACTGAGCACGTAATATCTGTACCACCTGCAGCAAAGTACAGGTGCTACATAAAGCAGTGGCATTCGATTCAGTGAAATAAAGAACATTTTAAACATCAGTACTAACAGATATACTGATGGCAGGTCAATAAAGCCGAAATGTTATACGTCTGCATTTTTAGACAGAATGATAAATCATGTTTCAGCTACTCCTGGGGATCCAGGAGTCATCGCGGCAAAATTGCAATTTATGGTCTGCAGAAGGCCAGAGATCAGCCCGGAGCCTGCTCCAAGTCAAAAATGTCCAAAACACCTCTGAAGTCTGGCTGTTGAGGGCAGTTCATGTAGTGAGCAGTGTTTCTGTGGCACCTTACTACAGATGACTGCAGACACTCCATCCTCAGAAATCCTAAGAAACCATAATGTTCCTATTTACTGTGATATAAAAAAGTTACATTTATATATTAAAAATGGTTAGTCCCACTATAAAGGGGTGAAAAACAAAAATGAAGGTCTGCAGTAAACAAAAGTAGAAAAGCAAAGTAAAGGTTTTGTTTTTACACATGCATAATAAAGACAAATTAAAGTATTGCAGCATCCAAACAATAAACAGTGACATTCTCTGCTGTTTCACTTCTATAACTGCCTTCATTGTGAAGCTTTTTTTGGTTTGTTTGAAAGAAAGCAGGAGCTTAAAGGAGCAAAAATATACGTGATTCAGACTCACTGTCGAGGATTAGTCCCACCAATGGCTCATTGTCCTTGTTTAGGATTTCCCACAATGCAAAGGGTTCCTGCGGGGTCTCAGGAAGTAAGCGGAGCATCATGGAAATGGTGTAGTCTGAGGGTAGACCTTCAGGATGAAGGTATCTGGTACATGAATACAGGATCAGGCAAAAACAAACACAAACAAAGAAAGTTTAGCTCTGCCTTGAAGCCACATATCTACTCGATGTCTTTTAAAAATGCTATTGTTTTTTTTTTTGTTTTTTTTTCAGCAACATACATGCTTGTAGAGCACTCTCTGCTGCCTCGGTCTGACTACGTATGAACGCCTCTTTTTGATCACAAAGCCGAGCATTTTTTTGAATAACTGCATCTCAGCACTTTCAAAGTTAAATCTCAGTTTACTGATACTTCACAAACCAAACAACCACACAGCAGGAAGCTGAAATTATAGCACACTGACAGCACAGAGGGAAAAAAAGCATAGCTCCTAAAATGGTATCATCCCAGAGAGGAAGACATTATAGGACCCCACATGAAGCCATAAAGGTTGCTGCTCTGCATTCGTATATGTGTGGATTTTTAGTAGAAGATAACGGTTAATGTTCAAAACCTGCTTCAAAATGCACAGATTGTTGTTGATGTTTTATTTTTAGATATTGAAGCTATTGATGCCAATAAACTTACTGAGTTTCTGATCTATATGTGCACAATAAAACCTTTTTGAAATATGCAAATTGAACTTGTCATAAAATCCATCCATCCATTATCTATACTCGCTCACTCCTTCTCAGGGTCACGGGGGTCTGTCGAAGCCTATCCTGATGCATAGCAGGCGAAAGGCAGGGGTCCACCCTGGACAGGTCGCCAGTCCATCGCAGGGCCACATACAAAGACAAACAACCAATCACGCTCGCAATTTAGAAGTATTTTGTCATAAAATATGACATTAAAAACATTTAACTTTGTATTCAAATTTTTATTTTGAAGGGCTTTTATGCTAAATACCTTTTTAGACTTTATTCAAGCATTAGATGTGAACAGTAACATTGAGAAAACAATCTCAGAGATATAGTGTTTTCTACTATTGAAAGACAATCTGCATTTTTTACTTTTATGTAGCTTTATTGGGCTTGAAATAGTCAATCGACTTATATTGATTAATGATCACTACACTAAAAAGAGAAAAACTGCTACAGTTACAGTAAATAGATGAAGAAAATTATAATTGAAGCATGAGTGCATAGCTTTTGATTCAACTGTTCAGTAAACCAGTGTTGAGCAAATTACTACTTGACGGCAAGGCAAGTTATTTTGTATGGCACAATTCAACAACAAGGTGATTCCAAGTGCTTCACAGAGACATTACAACATCATCACATAGTAGAAAATAAAAAGCATGATTTAACATTAAAACAAACGTTTAAAATTGCCTTAATGTGTTTTTCCAAATTTAGGTCTGTGTCCTTCACTACACCCAGATTTCTGGCCAGTCATTAATCTCCTCAATGCATATATATATATATATATATATATATATGTATATATATATATATATATATATATATATATATATATATATATATATATATATATATATATATATATATATATATATATATATATATATATACATATGTAATATATATCTGTGTGTCATCTGCATAGCTGTGGTAGTCTTTTGTTGTTCTTTATAATCTGTGCCAGTGGGAGCATGCAGATGTGAAACAGAAGAAGTCCCAGGATGGAACCGTGGGGAACTCCACATGTGATTCTTGGCTGCTCAGATGTAAAGTCCCCTATTGACACAAAGTACTTCCTGTATGTATGTATGTATGTATGTATGTATGTATGTATGTATGTATGTATGTATGTATGTATGTATGTATGTATGTATGTATGTATGTATGTATGTATGTATGTATGTATGTATGTATTGTGTGTTTTGAACCAGTTTAGTACAGTCCCGGGAAAGACGCACTCAGTTCTCCAGTCATTTGAGTAATATATTGCAATCAAATGTATCTCTACAGTTGTACAGTAAGACTGACATTTTTCCACCCTCTGTATTCAGGCATATGTCATTTAACAGAACAGTCTCAGTGCTGTGGTGCTGTCTAAAACCTGACTGGAAGACATGATAGTAATTATTTAGTGTTAAAAAGGCATTTAGCTGTTGACAAACCGCTTTTTTAATTATCTTACTTAAAAAAGGAAAATTTGAGATCGGTCTTAGTCGTCCAATTGTGTCTTGTCAAGCTTGTCCTTTTTCAGCAGAGGTTTATTTACAGTTGTTAGTATCTTTGCAAACACACCTGACATTAAAGATGAGTTCACAATTTGCAACAGGTCTGACTCCAAAATCTTTTAAACCTTTTTGAAAAGAAATTTGTTGGCAAAACATCTAAACAGCAAGTGGAGGAGTTCAGTTGACTTAAGTGTTCCTCCAGATCTTTGCTATACTGAGATGAAACTTTGTCATGGTGTTTGAGCCCGTTTTCAGCAGACACAGTACATATCCTGAACCTGCTGTTGACGTACCAACTGCTTGTCTAATATTTCGGATTTTGTCTGTTAAGACATTGACAACATCATTGTAGGCCACATAAGGCTTTGAGCATATAACTGTTTTTGGTGATGATGTCAGAGACGTAGGACTTCCTTGCATGCCTCAGTTGTAAATTATAAAAGTGAAGTTTCTCTTTATAGATATCACAATGAACCTGGAGATTTGTTTTCCTCCATCTGTGCTCAGCTTTCTGTTACTCTCTTTTACTATTTTTCACCAGAGTGGAGTTTCTCCATGGAGACTTCCTCCTTCCAGAGATAACCTTCACCTTCATGGGAGCACTAGTGTCCATAACATTTAACATTTTAGCATTGAAGCTACTGACAAGCTCATTGACTGAACCCCGGGACAGGGCAGATGTTAGACAGAAGACCTGGTTGAAGATTTGTGTGTTTCGTTTTGTGATCACTGCTGTTGACACATTGTGCACTGAAATCACACTCTCAAAGAAAACACAGGAATGATCAGACAGGCCCACATCAGACACAATAACTTTTGAAATACTCAGACCCTTACAGATCAGAAAGTCAAGAGTGCGACCTCTACTGTCTCGGCCTCTGTTACATGTAGAGTCAGCCCAAAGTTGTCTAGACTGTTACTTAGGTCTTTAGTCCCTTTGTCCTGAGGGTTGCCCACATGGATGTTAAATTCCCCAACACTAATTACACAGTCAAAATCAAATCAAGGTCATCAAAAAAGTCTGCATAGTACTTGGGGGGGTCTGTAAACATTAACAAACAGGACTCTGGATGAGACCTTCAGCTATATAGCCATGTATTCAAAAGACTGAAAACGTCCAGGAGATAACTGCTCACATTGAAAGGATTAATTAAATAAGACTGCGACCCACTATTGTTCACTGGCATAAAAGCTGGTGGGTTCCTCTGTGTGTACTAATGGCTGGAGCTCTTTGCAGTTTATTTCCACTAACACGTAGCTCTCCCTGTGTCCACAGCAGCATATCAATTATGATAATAATACATACATACACACACACACACACACACACACACACACACACACACACACACACACACACACACACACACACACACAAACACACACACACACACACACACACACACACACACACACACACACTCACACACACACACACACACACACATACAGGATTCCAGCTAACTTGGCATTTGCAGTGCTAGACCCAGAAGTTATATGATCAAGTGTTTGTAATATAATCACTTATCACCAAAAGTTTAACAGTTCTGATTCAGGTTACATCTATTTGTTTTAGAGAACAAATGGTGTAAATCAGTGGTCCCTAACCCCCGGGCCTCGGCCCGGTCCATGGGTCATTTGGTACTGGGCCACACAGAAAGAATAAATCACTTCCATTATTTCCGTTCAATTTATTATCCGAGTCGCAAGGATGTTTTATTTTGAAAATTGACCTGATTCTTTTTATTACATCCACCTATGACTTACTTTTGACACATGTCAAGACCTCAAGACCCGTGTCTCAGTCACGTTAGACGTCACGCTAAATTTAAACCCCCAAAAATTAGTAAGAATTAGTAAAAAAAACAAAAAAAACAAACGTCTTTGGAAAGTTTCTTTGCAAAGGGGAAAGGTCCAATGATGAGACAGAAGAGGAGCATGTGACTGCCAAAAGAAAGCTGCATTTAACGGACAATATCAGGGATCCTACTTTTAATATGGATTCATCGCAATAGGCAATTCCCGCGCACCAAGAAGACTGGACCTAAGCAACGCACTTCGGGTTTCATTGTCTCTCATTACCCTAGATGGGACCGTCTTGTTGCAGCAAAACAAGCTCCTGCTCGGTACACCGCGGGATTTGATCCCTCCCCTTTAGTGCGCACACGCCTTTACTCACTTGGTGGGCTGTAACACCAGGGCGTCCCGGTGCAGCCTGTAGCAGGGGTAGCTGTTGAATGAACCAGGCTCCAGAGAAACTCCAGGTATGGTGCTGTACTCCTTCTCTACCAGGCCAAACTTCTCCATCATTTTGAAACCTGAAAGAGTGTCATTATTATCATCTTCATCATGATGAACAGCACCCTTCTGTGTAATCTTTTATGGCACCACCATTTGGAGCATGATTATGTCATTATTATTGACTACGTAATGGATGGACCACTCTGGTACAGTTCCTGTCACTGAATCTCTTACCTGCCAGTGTATTACCGTTCATCAAAACAGCTGGACAGGCTATAACACAGAAAATAGTATTTAGTTAATTCTTACCATTTTTATTTATAAGAAGTATCTAAACATGTGAGTTTGTTAAGATCACCGGTGGAATCAAACTCATCTTCGTTCAGTTTCTGCTTTAAAACATGAGGTAGTCTTACTCACTTGCAGTCGCAGCCTCACAGACAAACGTAATGAGCTGCTCCTCAATTTTCTTCACAGCGTCCAGATCATCAACGAAAAAGACGTGTCTATCACTGGGTTTACTGGCAATGTTCACCAGCTCTCCGTAGTCTGCATCAGCAAAGCCAATTGCGAAGATGATATAGCCTAGGAACGGGATTGAAAAGCTAGATTCATTACAAAGTTAGACATGACACACTGAGGAAATATACATCGTACATTCTGATGCCACATGTAGTTTAAAAATGATCAAAGAAACAGGAGCCAGGATGAGAACGACTCCTGCTTCTTGCCTGCGGTGCATCAACATAAAGCTTATGAGTGCTAAAAAATCACATAGTTTGCATTCACAATAAAAGAATGATGAATCAATGTTTTCTGAACAGTGCTTTTTGGGAGATGAAGCACCCACCCTCCATTTGCATCTCCTTTGAGATTTTGTTGACATCATCTTGCGAACGGCCGTCAGTCAGAACAACCAGGACTTTGGGAACACCCCTTCTGGCTCCAGCCTCGGAGGTAAAAATAGATTCTTTCACGTGTTTGATGGCTCGACCTGAGAAAAGACAAAATAACCCAAATTCATGCTGAATCGGTGTGTTTGAATGTTTGATATAATTATGCCACATATGAGTTGCATGGTTTAGCCAAGCTGAAATTGATGCCTTTTTCAGTTGTCACGAGTTCACTTGCTACACTTATATTAAACTTACAGTAAGTGACAGGAAGCAGCTATTTCCAAAACAGCTCACAATGTTTAACTCCTTCACAGCTTTGTAGTTTGCATCACTTTGTAATACATGAACAGTAAAGGCTGTGGCATCTCTTTTACTCTGCTGATTATGATACCGCTCCCTTCATCAGCACGAGTTTCCTTCTTTTCCCTCTAACTGTATGTAGCTACATCTTGGGATTACAACCAGCATTAAATGCTTTTTTTTTCCTGCTTGTTAAGACATAATTGGCCCCATTGAGGTTTGGACAATTTGAGACTCCCTCAAACAGGAAAAACTCTTCCACCAAACTGTCCTTTACTTCTCATGACACTTCATTTACCCAGTCAAACCTAAAGACCAATCTTAGAACCCTTACACCCACAATCTGCATAATGTTTTTATTATTATTTAATTTGTGTTTTTAGCTGAAGCATCTCTATCAGAAACTATTATCACTATGAAAAAAACTATATTTTTACACTTAGCTCATCTCTTTTTCTAGTCATTAAAATCATATCTTTGTGTCAACCAGGAAGGAAAAACAAAAAATACAACTATCTTCATATTTAATTGCATAATTTTAATGCTTTCATGTAGGAAATATCATTGTTACATAAAAACTAAATTGTTACAGATTTTTTTATTTAATTACAACCAGATATTCTTAAGCTATAATGACATGAAGATTTATCATGTTATGACATGAAACCTGCTTTAGTAAACTTACTTCATGACAACTTCATGTTTGACAAATCCAAATATTTAACTTAATCATGTGATAGTACAGTTTTGTGATAAGATCTAGTTGTAATGTGAAAAGAATCTAGTGCACATCTGTTGTGTTTTTATTGTTTGTTAAAGTGGAAGTAACACAGATGTACATCTCGTACAAAGTCTACAAAAATACACTACCATTTTCTATCCTTTGATACTCAGGACCCTTAACTCGCCACTTCTGAGACAGGTATTAATGTGAAGGCTGACATCCTTACTGGAGTAACATTTCAGAGGAGCGTCATTAAGTCATGCTCACTCTCTCACAAGGGGCTTGACGTTGATAAATGTCAGGCCAACCAAACTTATAGACATACATGAATTTCTTTACTTATCTAATCTAAAACATCATATCTTTAAAACCTTTGATAAAAGTTTAATGCTCTTGCTAATTAAACAAAATAAAAAAAAAACATGAATTTGAACTTATTCTGTTGCAGATGTTGATAAAAGAAATTACTTTAGCCAACAATTATCACATAACTGAAAAGCTCCTGAGATCATATTATTTGGAGAGGCTATTAACATTATGGAGATGTCAAAAAATTGAAAAGCATCTACGTTTTTCAGTAGAAACGTTTCAGGTTGATGAGGTGCTAATGGACTTAATCAGTCAACAGAATCTGTTCAGACAGATTTAAAAGCTTCCTGGACCCACTCAAAACAAATAATTCTTTTCATATTGTCAGTGAATTTAATGCTGTTTTATGTGTTCAGGCTATTCAAAAAAGAAAAAAAAAGAAAAAGAAAGACCCAGAAGCTTTGAAAAACAAGACAATGCCATACTAACTGCCTTTAAATAGCTCTCAGCTGCTGTCAGAGGCAGCGAGCTCGGCTGCTCCTGAAACCAGAACTCTGGTTTTCATAAGCTGTGTACAGTGTGACTAAAAATGAGGGGTGAAACTGACATGTGTGCTGTCTTTGATGGCTCCAGTTCATCGAAACTTTAGAAATTCATTATGTTAAAGCAAACCAGAAGGTAAGCCCTCCTCGTTTCTATTTAATGCCAATATTACCATATCTCCCACCATAATTTGCATTAATTGTTCATATATCTTCACTGCTCATCTCCAGCTGACCTTTTCAGGATAAAATAAGAGGAATAAAAGGACAACAGTTTCTGCTGTCGGCCCTTTTCTACTTTCTCCTCACTTCTCCTGTGTTCTCGGGCGTGTATGTGACTTATTCAGAGTTACTAAGACATGTTGACCAGGTTAAACAGCAAATAGCCAACAAGTTTAACAACTACACATAAATGTACATTAATAAATCAACAATATGCAGAGTTTTAACAACATCTTTGCCTCCCGTTTGTTAACAAACAGAGGCAAAAACTCTCAAGACTACATCATCACCTCTTCCTGTTTTTATTCCTCAGCTGTGGTCTGTCAGAGATAAATGATAGAGTGCCTGGCTGGTAAAATATTGTGATGTTAGATATCTGCCAGTGGTACATCTGTTCCTGCACCAGGCTTTGATCATGATGGGCGAGACTGAATTTACAACAGCAAGCGAGGAATGAAGTAGCACACGAGACAATGCAGGACTGGGGGGGTGCACAACCAGAGAGAGCTGGGGCTGGTAGATGGTGGTTATTGATAATAGAGAGGAAAAAAGAAATTAGATTGGGAAGATGAGAGCATGTTGAAAAGAGAGATAAAAAAAAGAAACAACAGAAGCTTGTCAAGAAAGCATGCTCAAAAGCCCACCATCAATGAGTGAGTCATCAAATATTGAATGTTAAATGTCATATTTGATATGTTTAAAGAGGTTAACAGGGAAAGAGGATACAACAAAAAAAAATTAGAAGTTATATCTCTTGTTTTAGTTAGCAAAGGTTTGGTGCAAAACACACTAACAACATTTTCTCATTGTTAATTTCTGGAGTTGTCTTGTTGGTAAAAATAAAATCAAATCTGTCTAGGCTCCAGAATATTGGCTCATCTACTTTTCATACAGTTACTGCAAGTTCCTATGGCTAATTTAAGAAGAAGAAATACATTTATTGTTAAATTAAGTCCTGAAAAGACACAATATGGAAAGCAAATGGTTTTTACCTGCTTTTCTAGTTAATAAAACATTGTCTTGGGCTTTTCTTCCTCATTCTATGCAGAGCTTGAAAATAAAGTGAGGGCATTCCTGCAGCTGCAGCCATTTAGGTAACACCACAGGAGGCAAACAGTAATCGAATGTATAATAATACTCTATTACTGAACAGCAAAAAATAAATTATAACACCACCTTACATGCCATGAATCACCTTAACACTCATGCAGGAACACACACACACTCACAGACACACCTGGAAATGAATTGTATCTTCATTCGCACTGGAATACATGTTGTGGAAAGCAATTTCTCAATCTGTGTACTGTACACTTACGCAGCGTCAGGGATGAGCAAAATTACTCAAGCAAAATACACGTGCACAGTCACACGCATCATATATACAGGAATAAAGACTAATACTGCATTAAACATCCATTCCCTTAGCCGGCTTGAAGCTCACTAATACCTCAATGAAAGCGTTCATAAAGAGAAGCCAAATCCAAGAATATCACCGTCAATAGCTTGAATCCTCAAAATGCTCATCAAGCATATTTGTATCTGAGGGTAGAAACCCCACATTTTGCAGTCTTTGAGAGGCAGCTTCCTGTACATACTGGGCGTGAAATAGATAGAGAGAAAGGGCTTATAAATAGATGTTTGCCGAGAAGATGAATCAGACGCTTTCTTGTCTCCTTAACAATAACCTCTGAAATGCCATCAGGGACGAAACTCAAACTCTGCAGCTATTGTTACAGTAACGTAGGCAGAGCCCAGACATAGTTTAAAGACAACTCCTTACATTTTCATGCAGGCTGAAGCTAACTTTTCTCAGCATAAAAGACGATGAGTCTTTTATGTTTGCTTCACATATATTTGCTTAGGTGAAACCTTTCCTTACAGGAAGGCTATTTTTGCATGAAGATTATGTTTAGAAAACAACCGAAACCTTGAATGCTAGTAAAACTACTGGTCTCTATGTAGATACAATATATATACACAGACCTTTGGTCATAGACATGCTTTATTCAGCATATCCACATTATTTCATCACTCAGTTCAGGTAGGCATCTGATTGGTTTCAGAAAAGGATTCAGTGAAAAAAGCTGGGGAGTAAAGCGCCTCTTTGTTTAAAGCACCAGATAAAACACAAACTTAAATATAACTACTACTAATGTTCTGTTGTTGTGCTGTAGTTATTTCATTATATGAACTAAAATGTTGAAAATCAAAATGCACTGTGTGCAGGGTGCATGACGTGTTTATGAATGTGTGTACGTGACAGAAAGACACAGACACAAAGGGAGAAACTGCAAGTCTGGCTGTGCTCACCTGCCTCTTAACTCTCATTGTGTGAAGACGAAATTTTGTGCCTTATTTTTCTCCTCTGCCATAAACCACATGCATGTTGTGTCAGCTTAAACACTCCCTTCCTTTTTTCTATTGTCTAACCGTAAAAAAATTACAGCAGATGTAGGAGAAATTCTGAGAACAAGACCCCCGAGAGGAAGAAAGACATGAAAGTTAAAAGAGGAAACAAAGAATGAGCGGAGAGGGCAGTAGCAAGTTGGGGGAAAAAAAGTTGAGCAAAGGAAAGAAGACAAAAATGAGAGAAAAGTGAACTAAGATGATATGGACCCTGCAGTAGATAGCATTGGTACTCTAGATATGAAGTACACAATTACTCGGCACAGACACCGAGTCATGACACAGATGTCAGTAGAAGGAAAGAGCTCTGAACAACCAACATTACCTGAAATCTCATTTCTCTCTGTGTTTTTCACATTCATTTCATTTATTAGTACAGGGAAAACTTCCACCTGATTGTTCAACAGTGCTTGTCTTGCATTCTGACCACGATTGAAATAATCTTGAAGCTGCAGTATGTGATAGCCAGGCCTCAGACTTCAACCATTTAATTGAATTTTGCAGCAACTTGTGGAGAAATTAGTTTACCATGAGCACCAGTTTGAATTTGCTTCTTTATCTTTTTTCAAGCCTAATTTGTCACTATCATATATCACTGCAAAAACCAGCAGGCAGACAGAAATTGTGTTTGTACGTGTTTTAGTGATTTTAAGTGGGAGACAAAGTGAAGGTATGGCAAGGCTTGTATTAAAGCAACAACACCACAATGTCCAGAAGCAGCAGCTCAGGAGTCCAGGGCATTTGAGTGTGTCTAGACATATTTCTCAAACGTAAGTTAGGTTGTTCTACTGATTCTGAACAATTAGTGTCTAAATTACCTTGTAGAGTCGTCATGTGTAATGCTGGTTCCAGTATCATGGAATGCTGGTTCCAAGTATGGTGGAAAAGTTTTCTGTATGGAAAAAATATTTCCTCACAAGCTTTTGAAGAGCTATTGCATCGGTGGCTGCGTGGGGGGATTGTTTTGTCACCATGTTGAGGTAAATTTAGACTGAGCTATGAATGGTAAAAGATGAATTTACAGCTTTTGCAGCATGGACTGTTACCAAAATAATCCTGCAAATATCCCGTTCTAACCTGTCTTGGTGTTTCCTCCCTTGTATCTGATCTTCTGAATAGCTTCCAGCAGCGCTTCCTTGTCGCCATGGGAACTCAGCTGGAATTCTGTCCGTGCATCGTCGCTGAACTGAGCAATGGCCACCTGTTGGGACGGATATAGCAAAGTAAGTTCAAAGCACATGTCATACAAAATTATTCAAAAATTAACATTCTGTCACCATCTGTTCACAATCATGTCAGTCATAATATCCCTGCAGTTTTTATATTTGTGCGTGTAGATTTGTTTGAGTAATAACCATAACTTTGGTATGGGTCCAGAAACGTAATACACCCCCCCCCATTTTTCGCCCACAATTTCTGCATTATTTCTCTACCTGAGAAGATGGAATTTGAGGGTTTTGTGCAAAAGCGTAGCTGTTCCTGGGATGTTGTACGCAGAATTTGCTGCAGCCACTTTTCCAGTTGAGGTATCACAGCATTTATTAAGTCTATCACCACTAGACCCATTTTGGATTTCACCTGCCAACCACATACACCAGCTGCCCTTTCTGTCTCTACTACTTCTCCAACTGTCTTGTTCTTTTTTCTCTGATCTTGTTATCGGTTTAGTTTGCGAGGTTTATCACAACCTTATTCTGCCTTATTCTGCTCCTTGTCTACCAACACTGCATTTACAGCAATTCCAGATCAGAAAAAGCCGTAGAAATATGGATGTCAACATGTGATTATAGTAATGATTTGGCACAAAAACAATATCCAGGAAAGCCTGACAGTTTCAGGAACATAGATGGCAGAGGATCTTTACTTTGTCAACAAACGCGTGATACTCATTGAGATGCTTAAAAATAACGTTCCTTTGTTATTGGAATTATTGGAAGATATTGCTATTTTTTCCCTACAGTACTTAATAGGATGAACAGTTCAAGTAATTTGGAGGAATGTAAGTATGCAAAGGCAGGAAGGCATCTCAGTGCCGTATTGTAAAAGGGACATACAGATATCATCTCCAGACTACCAATGGTGCTGTTGTTGGATGAGGGTGGTCCACATTTACAGCCAACTCCCTATTTACTGTGCGGACAACTTTCTCACATTACTTTATTCTGCTGCCAGAGGGATTTGGGAAACAGAGAGGACAGCAGAGTGCTTAACGGCAGACATTACACAAACGAAACAAAAAAGGTTTAGCAAGCACCTCCACGGTGTGACAAATGAACCAGCAGAGGTCTGCTGACATAGTGGGAGCAAGCGCAGCAACGAGGACCAAATAGATCAGTTTTCAGTGACAGCGGGGAAGCAGCTGCCGCATGTTGGATCCTGGTATTACTATTGATGAACTCAATAAATGAGAAAGAGTCTCGAGCAGTAAAAAATGGTTATACTTTGGTAACACAATTCAGAGAATTGCTTAGAGTGCATTAGTCTCTGATTGAACCACTTGATGCGTATTCCAGCCTATAATGCATCTAGACCTAACTTGGGAAAAAAAAAAAAAAAAAAACACCGTTCATGCCAGAGAAGTAATGTTTCCTGACATAGAAAACAATGGTAGCAATAAGTGAAGTTAATCGAGTCCAGCTGAGCAACAAGTCCTTCCAGGAAATTAAGAATGACACGCTAAGGTAAGTTCCTTCTTGCTTTCCCGAACTTTTCAAACTATACTAACTTTTGGCCAAGGTGCTTTCTCAGGGGCAGTGACAAATAAAACTAGGAGGGAAAAAAAGCAACCCTTCAATGCAAAGTAATGCCAAGATCAGCACTTTCCTCAGAGCAAACATGAGACACTGTAAAGGCACCTGGGTCAAAAGGAAAGAGACTAATGAGCTAATGGTCAATCACTGGGTTCCTTTTACAGCGTGTTCATATTGGGATTTCCAAAAGAAGACAAAAACATTTGACAGATCGTGACATGATGTCACTCTATTTTAAATAGCATACAGTTGTCATTGTTATATATACGTCATTATTCACTGAACGAAGGTCAAATTAAAGCATATAATAATAGAATTTAAAAAACATGTTTTTCCCTTTTCCCTGTTGAGTAGCTGGGGATGAAATGATGTAAGGATCAGGAAAGATTGGCGAGGATGAGATAGATGGCTGTAGTGGAACTGTAATAGAAACATCGGAGGCTGAGAGACTGCTTGAAAAACAGCTGGGCAGCTGTAGCTCCTGCATGGTTGTCACTGCTGGATTGATGCCCGGCTGCCCAGCCAACATGCCGAAGTGTCCTCGGTCAAGATGCTCAATCCCTCTCCAGCGTGTTCTTCACTTGTAAGTTGCTCTGGATAAAAGCATCTATAGGAACGTAATGATGAATGCAGTGGAAAACAACCCAAACTCTGGAGAACAAGCAGGTTTTACAGAGGTTTGTAATGTTTCTTTTGAAGGGATTATCGCTCTCAAACAAAACATTTTCTTCTCTCGGAATGAGCTTCCTTAGTTTACGTAAACACATGTAATTTTGTTTTTTCAACAACACTGTTGTTTTCATTATGGACGCTTTCGTCTCAATCTGCAGCATCTGCTTTATTTACGTTTCTCGTTAGGATACATTTTCCAGAGACAAAAAAAGTGAAACAAAGGGAATACATTATGAAGAGAGTGAACTAAAATTAAAAGCTTGAGGCACCTTTGTATCTCTGTTAGTTAAATTACAGTGCTGCTATATGGTAGTTTTCACCAGATACAGACATTTAGACTAAACACACGAACCTTTAGTGGTCATAAATGTAAATACCAGCACTTAAGGGACACCAACTGTAACTTTACTTGGTGGATTCAAGAAGAGAATTTAAGGTAAAGTCACTGTGAGGTAAAATGGGACAGGTGTGGGTGTGACCTCACAACTGACCTGTGTGCCATCTGGTCCAATCAGATCCAACGATCCCATGGTGCTGTAGAGAAAACGCGTGATCTTCATGAAGTTGTCATCTCCAATGGACCAGGAGCCATCAATCAGGAAGGCCAGGTCAGCCTTGGCCTCCTTACATACTAAACAGACAGAAAAGCAACACATACAGACTTAGCACATCTTTTTCTCTGACATTTGCAAACTGTGTACATTTTCAAAGTATAAAAAAAAAAGAAACAATATAGATCTTCTTAAAAGAGTGGATAAGCAAAGACCAGGCCTTCAGAATATCATATACTAATTAGAGTTCAAAAGATTAAAAAAAGAGCGCATTTGCTGTTTTGAGCTCACAAAAATGCCCTCCAACGTGTTTATGTATTTTTTTTTCTCGTCCTATTACGGTAGATGCTTAGTCATATTCTAGGTCCAAGGGACACTTTTCCTTTTTGTTTTATTCTTGTCAGGTTTCTCAACGACTCCCAGTGGCCTTATCATTGCTGCTATAAAGTTGTTGTGGGGTTTTAACGAGTTTTCAAACTCAGAGTCACTAAATCCCAAGCCTTGTTTATGACTGCACTGGCCTCCATAAATTTCACACAAAAAAAAGGAAAATGGTTGTAATTCAAAACGCAACAAAAAAAAAAGAAGAGAGGAGTCCAACAATGATTATATCCTATCTGTGTTACCATCTGTCCTAAACTCTTTCAATAATCTTCTCTTCAACTCTGCAAGTCTTTCTCGCGCTTCAGTCACTGCCACTGTGCCTTTCTCTCCATTCGTCTCGCTTTCTGCCAGCTTCCTTCTGTTTGATGTCTTCATCCCTATCTCTGTGTGTTTTACTGTCGCTTTCTTTCATTCTCTTCCGCTTGTTACATTAGTTGTCTGTCTTTCTGCCGTTTGTTTTGTCTTTTCTCTCTTGTCACGATTAAGGTTGCATCAGATGGTGCCCTGCGCTGGCAAAGGTCAGAAACTCAAACATAAATGCTTCGAGACGGGCTCTGCAGGTTTGTCAGTTCGTGTCCGTGGACCGCGCGCTGCAGGGTGATCTTTCAACTGAGAGCAGGACAATCTGGACAGGAGGGCGAGAGTGAAATGCAGTACGTGTTCAGAACTCTCTGTTCCTGATCCTTGTTTTATATGATTCTCAGGAACTGTGGCCGTTAGCCGAGGGAGGTTCAAGACTCGGTATCAAAGGGAGTGGTCCAGTTTAGCAGCAGGTTTGCTCCTGGATTTGTGGGATTATGACTTCACTCGAGTATTTCGAGAGACGTGAGAATCCCACAGTGTTCCGCTTGTTGAAACACACAGCCTGGGCAGGTTAATATAATGTCAGTGTGCGGGTCAGAGCCTACTTGTGTTTTATTTTTTAACATTTACCGGATCCTCTATGCCATTCTTGTGTCTCGCTTCCTGCCAACTAACCCACTGTGAGTAAATCTACACGGTGCGGTCCCGGAATAGACTCGTCACGAGTTTTCAGGGCAGCAGAAGGGACTTCTGGGACATTTCTAAATGGCTCAAAGTGGGACCACCCTCACTGATTAGAGAGGCTGTGATTTACAGCGGCTGATGCGGCGCAGCCGTCTCAAGGTCCCCGGTGGGACTTGTCTGTTAGATGCTCGCTGGAACTGTTTGCCAATTTAGCCTCCGGGATCAGCATCAAATGGCTAATTGCTGACAGCACTAACTAATTGCTGTTAATGCAGATACATTTGTAACGATTATAGAAAAACAAAAATATAATCTAACAATATTAAATCATTTTTAAATTGCGTTTATGCCAGTGTGATCCAAGATATTTGCCCTCCACAGGAGGTTTATCTCACATAATCCAAACTCAACATAAAGGTGGGTGGTCAACCCAGAAATAATACTACAACTGCAAAAACACTATGAAAACAAATCAAAAGTCTTCCAGCAGACTACGTATTATACGTGTTGTATAATTTTCATTTGGGGATTAATACACTATTATTGAAGTGAGTTTGAACTGAAATAAACTAGTCAGCTATATGTTGCCGATTGCTGGAGATAATTTTCATTTGCAAACTATCACACAGTTAATCTGTGTTTTGAGTCTGCTGGTTTACAGGCACAGATGTTGAATTTTGCATTGTTTGCCCGTAAGACTGAATAAATAGTTTGTGTGTATTTCTTCCATTTTTGAGGTTCTTCCCGCTCACCTTCTTTAGCTGGTGGGATGGTCGGAGGCGGCTCTGTGGTGGGTGGCTCAGTCGGAGCCTGAGTGGGCGCAGGCACTACATTCACACAGCCACACAGGGACATAAGACAAGGTCATCGATCATGATGGCAGTGACAAGTGGAACCATCATTGGGCTTATCTGCAGACCACAAACACACACTAATGTGTGTGCACACAAACAAACACTTAATAAGCTGGCACATTGACTGACAACACTTGCTTGTTTCTATTAACCCAAAAGTTTCCCCATCTCTCTTTTATCCCCCAGCAGTTGAGATCTGTGCTCGTTGAAAGGAAAAGAGATTCTGCACATAAAACTATAGGTGCAGATGCAGTCCAGCTGCTGCGTTTTGTTCGCTCGCTGACCCCACCAGCCTATTGCATTAGACTTGATCTTTCTTCCCTATCATCTATAAGTTAGAGACAGCAAAGGCATTATTTTCATTAGTCTATTGCCAAGCCAATTACATGGTAGAAAGAAAGAATTCAGCAAGTAAATCATCTGGGAGACAGCAGCCGCAGAGAGAGGGGGCACATATTTTATAACGAAAGCTAAAACTGTCAGAGATGTCCCTTTAACTCCCACAAGATAACGCCGTGAAGACAAAAGAACTAATTAGCTACTAATGTGTTTGCGTCGACCGTAAACCTTGCTATTCGAGTTTATCTGTTGTGTATGATGTTGTGACAGATGCTTTGAAGAAATAAACACTTCAGAGTCTGGGAGGAGCTCCTGTTAGACGGTCATCTCATTACTCATTACTGTGGCTCAGTGTTCGCCTGATGCTTGTTTTCACACCATGCTCATCTGTAAAGCATAATTAAAAGATTGTTAAAGAGTCACAAACAAATCCGACCAACATATCTGCAGTGTATTAAAGTCAATTAAAAAGTACAAAGGTACAATTACGATGTGCCCTTTGCTTTATTATTCTATTTGATGTCTCACTTGACTACATTTAACCGCCTAAGACCTGGCGTACACATACGTGTACATCACACGCCGTGATGCCTATGTTAATATTAATCAATAATATATGTAATATTTAATTTCTTAATGGGGGGGCCAAAGCAAAAAGAAAAAAAATGCACCAGATTTTAGAAGGTTAAGATAGAAATACCCCAATTTTTCTTACCAATTTTAAATTTATTTAGCAGATATATACTAAAAATATATTGAAAATGAGAGTTTTGCATACTGAATATACTTACTACTGAGTATTTCCTCACTGAAATAGAAGTCGGAGCTCATTTGTTTTCTGAGGATGAACCACTGAAACCAAACTGTTGAGCTGAATTTAATTTAATGAGCAGCTCTGTGTGTGAGAGACTATGGGAGACTATCTATCTGTAACCCTGTTTGTGGGGTGAGCCCTCTTTGTCCTTAGGGGTGTGCGGTTCATCTCAGCTCATCAGCTGACCAATGAACTGCAACAGCCGAATCTATCTCCTCAGGGACACAGACAGACTGACTGCACAAGGGGAAGCTATAGGTGGAGGAGATAGTTACAGAGGTGAGGTGGATGCATGGCAGAACGGGGACTGTAGGAGGGACAGATGGAGAAACAGACTTAACAAGAGACTGATGGATTAGCTCAGGAAAATAAGGTATGGAATAAAAGGAAGAAGATGGAAGTAAATGCGTGGTAGCATTTGATAAATGGGAGCAAATGCAGGATCAGAAGAGATGAGTCCAAGTCTGTGTCTGTAAAGTGCTGGTGAAAATGGAAGTAGCAGACACGCTACTGAAAACTCTTGAAGCTCCAGTTTCATACTTGGCCCTCAGGATAAAAGGGTGTGTATATATACATACATGTCATGTCAGTTATGGAGACAGAAGGTCCTTCCATTTCTTGAATTTGTGTAAAAATACTGATTTGGTATTGGCTACTGGGAGTGAGGTCATAGAAACAGTGGCGTGAAGCTCTGCCTCCCAGGTTCACCTCCTGCCTCTGGCCATCTGTAAAAAAGACAAAAAAAATCAAGACTTTTCTTACAATTAATGCATCACATATCATTAGTCATAAATGCCAAATACGTAAAAAAAATAAATAAAAAATAAAAAAACTTCTGCAGACTTCTTAAGTCTTCTAAAGTTTCAAAACAAGATTGACTGATGTAAGAAAGTAACTCAATTCCTGGCAGACAACCTTCAGTGTAAACCCCTAAAGTTCACTTTATCAAAAACACCAAAACAGTTAAAGTTGGAAAACATCTTTACATACATAAGACGTGAACCACACTATTGATTTCTCTGCTCTTTTCTTTGAAAGTTACTTTTGAATGGCAAAAAGTTGGTGATTACTTTCAAAGTCCAAGGATCACAGAGGGAAAGAAAACAATTTACACTGGCAGCCAAAAAAAAAAAGGCTCACATACAGTGCACACTTTAATGACTTCCATCTGTCAGTTTCATTAGTCTAATTCTGTTTCCTAATGTATCTCATGAATGTCCTCCTCCTCCACGCAGGAAATAACCACAGATTATACTGAGGTTTGAGGAAATGGTTGCCACTAAAACTCCACATTTTTCCATCTGAAAATATGTTTAACCCATTATGAACCTTTCAAACCTTGAGTGACTTATGTTGGATCCGCATTTTGAGGATATTCAAAACATTAGACTATCTTCAATATGTATCAAGAACATGTGTCAGTAAATTATGATAAAAGCAGAAAGTTTAACCTCTCAAACGGTTTGACTTCATGTTTCTAGTTTCTTCAGAGAAATACAAAAAGAAAAGACTTTAGTTGTCAGCTTTCAGTTTTTGAGAAACCCCTCAAGTCTGAAAAGTCAGTTTTAAATGATTTCAGGTCTGAATGGGTTAAGCAGCTAGTAAGCGCTCTGTGGATTAAAGCAAAACTCTAAACTTCAAGTAGGGTTGACCACTCAGCGTCTGCTCAGACGGTAAAAAAGAGACACATGTATTTAGGAAGAGTTTTCATGCTGCTCCTGTTGTTGTTTTTATGGCAGTGATAACATTTTAAATCTTATTCTGCATGTTCCGTCTGAACCTTGATGACGTCGGCTAAAACACGATAATATTGCACGCTACATTTACTAATGAAATGGTTATTGCTAAGATTACTAATGACAATAGTCACCAGTCACCTTCAAGAACAAGAGATAAAACATTTACTTTACAAAAGGCCTGAGTCTGTGACCAAATACAAAGCTCTGTGACAAAGAACTGATTGAGCTTGAAGTACAAGGTCTGCTTCAAATTTAGGTGCATATTTTAAACTTTAAACAGAGATTGTACCTTTCCTCTAAATAACAGCACTCGCTTATAAGTAATACTCAAAACGATCTCATGGCAGAACGTTTAACAGCTACACTGACCCACAGCACAAAACGCTGCAGTTTCACAATAACAACAATAACGACTACATTTTCCTGACTCAGATCCCTGCAGAGACGGAGCTTATGTCTCACTCGATGATGTTGTTGGCAATTAATGTCTCTTTTTGTGAAGATGTACGCCGTTGATTGGGCCAAAAACACTCAGAACGAGGAAAGAGCGGTTGTCGAATGTGTTGATCTACGGTCTCCTGTGCTGCAGAGCCCAGTGTGACATCCAGCACACACTGTTGTCCAGTTATTTCTCTTTTTTTAGGCCCATCTCTGTTGCAAATGGTTAGGTTTAGAAATGATGTACGCGATAAGAATCAGATGTGACGATAAACATGGCTGAAGCTTAGAATAATTCATGCGTCATCTTTCCCATCGCCCCATATGGAAACTGTCCTCCACAAGTATGTGACTGTTACACATTTTGCGATGAGATCAGGCTCAATAAAATGGGTCCATGAGGGCAATTACAATGTTAATTAAGTAATGAATTTTGATGAGGCTAGTAGCCCATCATACATATACATATAAACTGGAAACACAGGGCACAAAGCAAAGTGTAAAGAGGATCATAATTACTCTAATTACATAGATGCTTGGAGATAACTAAGCTTCCATGCTGTAGGCCTGGTTGGGGAAAGCAAAGAAGACCTTGAATATTCTCACACTGCTGCTGAGTGTGTATCTACTTTTTGTTTCTACTCTGTTAAAATGATTTTTTTGAAGGATTTTTCTTGTCTGGTTTGGATTGTTGGCTCTTTAAAAGTCTTCTGCTGGCTATGATGGGGACATTGTTTCCATGTTACAGCAGCTGACTGATCTTTTCCCGAGCCTATGTCATACTGGAAATGAGAACCGAAATCCAGTTGAAGAGGAGATCAACCACCTCTCTCTCTCTCTCTCTCTCTCTCTTACCTACCCAGTTTCCTGCCTAATTTTCCTTTTATTTTTGATCTATGTATTCCCTCAATGATTTATACGGCAACAACATTGTTTCCCGTTAGGGATTAATAAAGTATGTGTCAACTCAATTGTCTATTCATGCAACAAGACTCAAAATGCTTTCTTGGTGACAGAAACACTGTTCAAGCTATATATCAGTTTTTAAATTCAAAATACTTGTTTTTTACTGCAGGGAACAAAATGTAACCTATGTTAGATTTCGATGGATTTCTTTGAAAACTATTTTATATTTATATTCCGAGTTTCTATATATAGCCTGCATATTTTTGGCATGTACATTTGATAAGTTTCCTTCTTTTTGATCCCAGGTTGTCTCTACATTATAAAGAATATGAAGGTCACACTTTGCGCTTTTCATTTCTGATGTGATCTCAGTGGAGTTTCCTCCCAAGTCGTTTATTGTGTATGTCATTCCTCCCTTCCTCCGTGCAAACAGGGTAATTTATGGATATCCTTTTGCAATGTAAACCAGTGCCAAGTGAGAATGTCCGAAATACATCACGGTTTATTCCTCAGGGTGTCATATCAATATGAACTGAGATGAACGTGAATGTTGTATGTAACACTTTCTAAGTCCTGAGCTGACAGGTCTTTGTGTTAATAATACACAAAAGAGACGTTCCCACAAGGTCAGACTTCATATCGCTGAGGAACCATGCTGAGAGCTTGGAGTTTGAATCCAGCCACATCACCACTTTCAGAGCTCTAGTAAAGCTTTTCAGTTATTTTTTAAATAGTATTCCCGTAACTTGGCAGAAAGCGTATGTAATAGAAACGCATGCTGAGACATTCATTTATTCATCAATTACCTACACTCACTTAATTGCATTCCAGGGTCAGGGGGATGCTGGAGCCTATCCCAGCTGTCAACAGGCAAGAACAGGGTTATACCTTTGACAGGTCTCTGGTCCATCACAGGACAGGGACAAACGAGACAAGCAGTCGTGTACGCTCTCACTCATACCTTCAAACTAATATGTATGTTTTAGCCTGATACTGGGACATTTAAGTTTAATCCAGAACAGATACGCTTTTTTCTATTAGTTGCACATGTGATACTTCCCTTTTGACAAATGCATATATTCATTTGCGAAAATACCCATTACAATAAGTAATAGTCAGTAAGACTCAGTAAAGTAAAAAAACAAAAAACAAAAACAAATATTAAGTGAATATCATTCAAGCTACAGGCCACAAGGACTAATTCTGATTAGATAAAGATCTGCATTGACAGTTCAATAACTGCAGCTAGTAAAGTCTTTCGTCAGACTTTCATGTGAACGTGACAATGGTGTGAATGTGAATGGCAAGAGCACCAGCTCCCATTCACCCTGTATCCACAGCAGTAGAAAACATCATATTTGTGATAATGAAGCCAAAAGGTTTAAATGAGGTAGAGTGGAAAAAAGTGCAGCCACGTTATTGATGACATCTCACACCTCATTGTTGCTATTTTCCTTCGTTATTGCTCATTGATTTATGCTGCGTTGCTGCTGCTTAGCAGAGATTTGCATGCCTGCGTGGCGTGCATCTCCATCACACACCTGAAAAGCCCATTCACATGTTCCATGATATATAAATTGGATATCTATCCGAAGTAGGATCACATACTGAAGTGTCGAAATTCTGATCTGAAAATCAAAGTTGATGATTAAATTTATGTTTAAAAACCCTGAAACAAAATCTGATAAGAGTTAATGAAAAAAAAACCCCCAAAAAATATAGGTAACTTCTGCCAGGTACTTTGAATATAGGCTCTGATACCTTTTAAGAAACTGATTTTTTTATTCATTTATTTATTCACTTTTAATTAACCTTTTCAGAGTGTTTTGGGTGCCTTTATCTTACAAACATTCTGCTGAAATGTGCCAAATGGGTCACAATCTCATTGATGAAATATATTTGTGTCCCCATAAACAATCAAATAACTATTATCTAAGTTGTCTTTTTGAAACTCAATCAATACTTTTGCCTGAAATTCAGGGAAAATTTAATGGCCAAAGTGGCTGTGAAGTCACACAGATATAGTTATTCTCGCAGGACTTTAGTAACTGGAACTTTTCTGTCACCTTTCACAAGACAAAAAAGGAGAAAAGTACAAGAAGTAAAAAAAGTTAAGATGGGGAAAATTAACAAAAAAAAAAAAAGGACGAACTGATAAAAGTGGCAGTAGTTAGTAATTGTACTTACTGAGTGTCGACTGTATGGAGATTCTGTATAAGGTGGCATGTAGTAGAGGCTGCCACTGAACACACATGCTGTCAGGGTGCACCTGGTAGGTTGACAAGCCAGAGACACCGAGGAACACTAGAGAAAGACAAAATGAGACAATTCCAGATTAATTTGTCATCTACTTCCCAATTCCTGATTCATGACTGCCATCTGTCAGGGAATTAATTGGAGTATTTATGAAAACAAACATGAACATGGTGCAGCCGTCAGGAGCGCCATATGGTTCAGTTTGTCACCATTCGCTGACAAGCAATCAGTAGAGTAGATTGTGACAAACTGTTCCACGTTTTGGCATTCTTTTATCCGACCCTCGCTCTTTGAGCTTAAAAGTGTATCACCACCACCGGTCTTTAGTGCCGCCATCAAAACGATGTTTTGACATCCAAACAAAACTTAAACACTTCAGTAAGGAGAATCAGATCTGTCCTTTCTGGTGAATTTGGGATATTCCTGCAGGTCTGTCCTCTTTGCCACTTCCATGTCAAATTTGGTTCATCATCAATTTCCACACTAATGCTCTCCTCAAACGATCATATTGCCATATTTTTCTGAGCCAATCAGCCCATAGTTCTCATTCTCTTAGTAGCAACGTTATCCTGTCACTCTGCTTTTCAGAGTATATTTCATGCAACTTCCTCTTCCTCCTCTCTTCCTCACCTGGTTCTTCTAGGGCATCTTAAGTATCTTAGAAATATTCTCAGTCCACAAAAGCCAGTGTTTAGAGTCTTTGAGCTCCCATTCTGAACTCTTATCTTCACCCAGGATTCCATGGCTCATATTTTGTCAAGTAAGTATTTTGAGAGTAAACTGGTGAAATGAAACAGCAGAATACATACATAACTTTAAGATCTTTTTTTTTTGTTTTTTTTTTTGAAAACATGAACTGCAATGACGCAAGGGTTTGCAGTTGGCCTTCTGGTAGGGAGTTGGGTTATGGGGTTAGAGCTGTGAATATTATCGCCTCATAATATTCAGTGTGGTAAATTTCAGAACTTACCATAAACCAAGAAAATTAGTTCGGCTTAAGGTTTGAAGGAATAATAAGGCATGATGCAGCAAAATGTAAAACAGCACAGACTATTTAAATAAGTGCGGCTTGTTTGGTAGTAGATTTCAGTGTATTATAAGCACACAAATGTCCCAGGAGTCTCTGTTTTACTTTCTTCCTTGTTAACAAAACTTGCTGATGATATAAAATTAACGTTGCTCTTGAAGCACTGAATATCCATTCATTCATATTATACTGGGACCATGTGGCAGGTGTTAAAAACTTTTGAATAATTCATTTGAAGTTCAGCCATTCCTTTAAATATACTGCAAACACATACAAGCTAAAGCACGATCGCATGGAAGCACATTCACTGCTACACACATTTCCTACTGATGTACATGTGGGTGTGAAGACATACTTACATGTGAATAGAAAATGTGTTAGGCTCAAGGTTTGGCACTTTTGATCATTAATGTTACCAAAGAGCAAAATTAATCTCTGAATTAGGCTAACTTTCCTACAACTGTTTTTCATTTCATTATCTTTTTTTAAGAGGAAAGTTATATTATTTTCCGTAAAAATATATGTATATATTTTAAATTCTGAACAGTCTGAAGGAAAGTTTTGAACGTTTTATAAAATAATCTATACAGGATTGTCTGAGAATCATTCAGATGTCCCACAAAATATCACTAACGTGAAGGTCCTCTGACGCTGTCGCTCTAAGACATCGTTCCAAATTACGCCCAACTGTACCTGGGAGAAATTATGAAATATCTAGTTATGTATAATTAGGTTTAAATGCTACATGTTGCTGTGTGTAATGTATCGGTGCAAACATGCCAGCTGGTTTCTATGGTTCAAAGGCTACACGGTACCCTGGGGAAATATGCTTTATTATAATGACAAATAAGTGAATTCCCCCAACACCGTAAATCAGATCTCCCTGTGCTACGTAAATGTGGACAAGACACTGCACTTAACCTGGGTAACAAGAGCAGATTTTGTCACCATCCTTCTCTGGATGAAAACAAAAAGTATTCCCAACTATGTCTGAACTGATTTCATTCATCATCATCATTTCTTCCATGTCTAATGGCATATCCATAGTTTAATATTTTGATGAACAACCTTTATCAGTGGCCACTACCAACAAGTGATTCTGTAGCTCTCAGTGAGACTTTTATATCTTCTTAAAGATATTTTGGCCTAGTCTTCCTGAGCAAACCGCTCTCACTGTCACAGATTTGAAAGGCGTTTTGAGGGTAGCTTTGTCGCACAGCTTTTTTTCCACATCTTTCTAAAGATGTTCTACAGGATTAAGATCGGGCTTCATAGAAGGCCGTTAAAGAATAGTCCAAAATAGTCCTTTTATTTTTCAGTGTGGCATGAAATATTTTGTGAATAAATTAATACATGCACAGAGAAACAGAGCCCTCTGTACAATACTGTATATAGGTCAACATTAAAAGTACTGGCATGATTTTATTTCTCTTTTATGATGATATAAATGGTACTTCTGCAATGTTAGTGTAATAAGGTCAAATAAGGACAGCTTGTTTCTTGTTGTATTACTTGTAATTGTAAGAAAGTCAAGAAAGCAGGTGGAGGGTCAAAACTCATCCCACAGCGGTGTGGTTTAAACTGATAAAATATGGTACAGCACAACTTTATAATGCAAATAAATAATAACTGGTATATTCACTCTCTCTCTCTCACTCTCTCTCTCTCTCTCTCTCTCCTCACTCTCTCTCTCTCTCTCTCTCTCTCCTCTCTCTCTCTCTCTCTCTCACACACACTCTCTCTCTCTCTCTCTCTCTATATATATATATATATATATATATATATATATATATATATATATATATATATATATATATATATATATATATATATATATATATATATATATATATATATATAAAACGACTGGAGAAATGGGCAGGTCTTTAAGGAACTGTACTAAACCGGTTCAAAACATCTGAACAGAAAAGAATCACATGTGGAGTTCCCCCAAGCTTCCATCCTGGGACCTCTTCTGTTTTGTTTGGTCCCACTGGCACAGATAATAAAGAACACAGCTATGCAGATGACATGCAGATATATATATTACAATGTTAAAATGTTACAATGGCAGAGGCCCTGTACAGGCTCTTGGTCAATGCATTGAGGAGATTAATGACTGCATGTGTCACAATTTTCTCCAGCTGAACAAAAATAAAACTGAGGAAATTGTCTTTGGAGCCAAAGAGAAACAATCACAGATCTTCACAGACCTTTAATCTATACACCTAAAAACCACCAACCAGGCCAGAAATCTGGGTGTGGTGATGGACTCAGACCTAAATTTTGAAAAACACATAAAGACAATAACAAAGTCAGCTTACTATCACCTCAAAAATATATCAAGATTAAAAGATCTAATGTCTCAGCAGGACCTGGAAAAACTAGTCCATGAATTCATCTTCAGTAGGCTTGATTACTGTAACAGCATCTTCATCAGTGCCCCTCTGAGGTCTCTGCACTGGCTGTCTGTCCATCAGTTGCCAGAGTCAGAACCAGACAAACTCTTAAATCTGTTAAAATTTTGAGCTGTTAAAATCAGTGCAAATTTGTTTTAACCTCACTATTCTGAAAATCCCTTCTGGAATATCAGACAATAAGCCCAAAGGAAAACAACAGATTTAAAGGGAAGAAACTACTTTCTGAATAACTTTCTGAAAGACACACTCACTTATTAAACATAAGAGAAGAAATAATTAACAACCAACACTGGATAAATATCTAAAATACACAATCTTTTGTATTGTTCTCTTTTAAAACTAAAAAAAAATGTTTAGAACAGATAGGAATTAAAGCCTGCATCAGATCTTACTCCAGCCAGTGATACCAAATTCATCCTAAAGGGATTGTCATCACCAGCTGACTGGAAAATGCTAATATCCTGTTGTTTCTTTGATTGTTTGCAGGAAAATCTGTTTGGTATTTGCAGGCATTTAAGACTCATATAACACCTTTTCACCTTATTCATCCATTCTGTCTCCTCCAAATGTTTACTGTGTCATATTAAGAGTAAGAAATTCATGTTTTAAGTAATATATAAAATGTAAAAACTTAATGCAGAATATTTACATGTTCTTTCAGATCTTATCTATCTTAATAACCCCCTGCCTTATCAAACCCACATTGCGTTTTCCATTTACAGTCAGCCGACATAAAACTTCCAGTCAGGATGACAGTTTTAACACTGTCAAAGATAACGCGCACTCCTCTGCAGAAATATCAGTTTGTAGGTTTATAATAAAGATACTCACATGTCTTTGCAGTAACTAGAAGGGGTTCACTTTGTCCTGCAGGGTAGGAAGCCATCACCTGGACATTGTACTCTGTACCACTGAGCAGATTTTGAAGGAGCATAGAGTTTGCATCTTCAGCGACTGTGGTCTCCAAGACTGGACCTTGAACTAAGAAACACACACACGTAAATTCACAAAGGCAGTTAAATAATGGACAGAAGGTGAGAAGAGGTATTTCAAACAATAAACAAGTAAACACAAAAAAAAATGTTCTCTGATAAATAACTAATTCCTACAATTGGAAAAGGGAGAAGACCAGAGAAGAAATGTGACAAAACCCTTTGCACAAAATAAAAAAAAAAAATATATATATAGTAGGAATGTCTTCTTATTGGACTCTTTCATCCTGTACTTGTTCTTGAGGGTGAGTGTAGTCAGTAAATAAGCCTCAACAAGATTTTAAATCTTGTTGGGGTTGTAAAATTCCTAAACAAACTTGGGTGACCTTTTACTGTTTAAATGCTGCCCTGCAATACAACCAACAGAAAATAAAAGCTCAGATTATAATCTTACAGAGTTAGTTTTAGTTTAGTTTTAAAAGCTATAGCTTTTAAAACTTTATATATGTCAGTAAAAAAAGGCAGTGGTACTAGCTGGACATGAACTTCCAAGTCTCCAAATACCAATTTAATTTCATATCACAGAAAGTGCAATTTATCACAGTTTGCTAATAAGGTAAAACAAAAAACAAAAAAGACTTTAAAATATGCAATAATAGAAAAAGCCTTACTGAGCCATGACAGAGCTTTTGTCCTGGTTTATACAGGGGCTTTCTGCACTAAACTACAACATCAATACACACATAAACATATACGTTCCCAAATAAATCCAATGAAACACAAATACAGAAGTTAATAACAACATTCACCGCAGTTTTTCCAAATAACTGCTACAGAGATTCATGAATAAATATAAAACTTGCACATTAAAGGGATAAATTATGAATGAAACAAAAATAAACAGTATAAACCGAAATAAAAGAGAAAAAGCAATTATCTTTACAACACTCCACCCAATGGAACAGTGTTAAATAGGGAAAAAGGATGCGTATTTCTGAGTGTGTGCGCCTGTTTAATGTCTTTGCTATAGTTCACTTAAACATTTTATGCTCACATTAAATATATTGTAGCTGTATTTCTGTAAAAGAAGAGCACAGAAAGTTTTCATTTCCCTTGGTCCGTCACATAAAATTCCAAACCGTACACATTTAAATTACAAGTTGCAATGCAACAAAATAGGAAATTCACCCACACAAGCACTTTTCTTCCTGCCAGTACACCGGCACGGTGAAGTTTATTTCCCTTTAATTGAATTCTTAAAATTAAATTAAAAGAACCAGTTTGCTTGGAGCTGGACCCTCTGACACACAGTAATGATGTTCAGATGACTAAAAACAGACATGGAAAACTATAACGACTGGAGCCTGGACTTGATGAAATCATTAGAAACAGGAGCAGAACAGTGAAAATGGACTTTTTAGGATTCAGGGAAGGTTCGAGACCAGGAAAATAAATGAGGAAAGAGGATGTTTTATTTCACTGTTGCAATGCTGACATTTTTATCAAAGCTTCTAGCTTCCTGGTAAATAAAATAAAATGACATTTTTAAACACATCACATCAGACTGTTTTTGTTCCATCTTAAAACATCTGTAACAGATTTACTGTTTGCATCCCACAGTAAAGAACATTAACTGTCCAACAATGCCTCTGCTTGTGTGTATGTGTGTATGTGTGTGTGTGTGTGTGTGTGTGTGTACCTTCGGAGGATGGATACTGGGATTCATGTTAGTGCAGAGCTTCACAATCTGAGTGAGTCCTGAGGACCAGTGACCAGCAGGGAGCAATGAGTGTGCCAATTAATGATTCATATTACAGGCTTGTGCAGAGCTTGATGACAGGCTGATGAGGGGACCCTATCATTCAATCCCAAGGACCAGGTTATAGAAACACTGCCTTAGTGTTTTTACATCAGTGAGCATGTGTGTGTGTGTGTGTGTGTGTGTGTGTGTGTGTGTGTGTGTGTGTGTGTGTGTGTGTGTGTGTGTGTGTGTGTGTCCATGTACCGTAGATGGGCTGGTAAACGATCCTGTAACTTATTGTAGGAGACTGAGGTGGATCCCAGGTGACCCGGACGTGGTTGTACCACTCCTCGGACACGCGAAGATTTTCAGGAGGCAAAACTGGCACTGCAAGTGTCATACAAAAATCAGAAACAAGATAAGTCTCTCAAAGATGGAGGTAAGAATAACATAATGACGCACAGAATGCAGATGCATCTGATGAGATCATAGTTTTACTGCACTGAAGCTTTCAAGAACAAAATAGTCAAGCAGCTGTGCATATTCATCATTTCCAATACGTCCTCCTGAGGAGCAGAAAAGTGTTTCACCCAACAAAAACAAAACAAATCACCTCAGGTTTTAATGTTCATCTAAACACATGAAAGCAGACAGAAATTGAGGTCACTGCCCTTCCCGATTTAAGATTTAATATAATAATAATAATTAAAAAAACAATGGCACTGGCAAAAGTATTAAACAATAAAGAAATTTAAAAAAACAGGCCAAAAATCGATTGATCAGTTTCTTGTTTGGTCAATCTAGCTCTTTGTTACGTCATCACTTTCTTGACTTCTGACATGATGTCCATGACATGTCTCTGTGAGCATTTACATGTTTGGATGTAAATGCAGAAAGCCGCACGGTGCTCGTGCACGTAGATAAGCTCAGACACGCGGCCGTTACCTGCATTTGTAAGGCTGCACATTTGCTAGCTGATGAACAAAATAGATATATTTTTTCCCACTGGGATATATTGTTTTCCTTATCTGCACACTAAAACTAACCCCAAAGGTAAAACAATAAAACTAGAAAGCAGAGTGTAAATATGGAGCTCAGAAGGGAAAAAAAAGGCAAAAAGAAAGAAGAATCCATTCGAAGTTTGAAGAGTTTCCCTGAAACAGCGAGTTTCCACACTGGCCTTCAGGACTATGCACAAAGTAAATTTCCACTTTCTTCAATTCAGGAGAAACAACAACAAAAACACAAAATGAAAATAAAAAAAAATCATCTCATCAAATATAACTGGGTTCTGATTTATCTCCACTGACGTATCTCCACCTTCCCCACTAAGTGGAGGTTTTTACTGTATTTACAGTAAGAGATCGTGCTCAAATCTGAACAGATGACGTATTTCATTTGAATTTAGATTCTACGCCCAATCAGGAGAATACTGCTCACAAGAGTTAATCAAGAGAACAGTGGAGATAATGAATTAGAGCTGAGCAAAGTGGTTTAAAGAGCCACATTTATAACGAGCAGGCTTCATGAAGACGATTAGGAACATATCAGCATTTGTCATCATTCGTCAACATATTTCATGCTCTCAATCATAAATATATATTTACATGAAATTAAGGCAAAGCAAACAAACATAACTGCACACTGAATTAAACATTTTGATTATATTTTGTTTATGATACATTTTTTTTTAATGCAGTAAAAATCAAGAAACTGAGAGTTGATTGCACTGGTTAATAATTTAGATTGTGTGTGTGTGTGTGTGTGTGTGTGTGTGTGTGTGTGTGTGTGTGTGTGTGTGTGTGTGTGTGTGTGTGTGTGTGTGCGTGTGTGTGATGGGGTTTTCAGACTTACAGGTGGAGCCCACAGCAGACGCACTGATGCCGTCACTTCCATCATCGTACACTGGTGTGACAGTCACTTTGTACTCGGTGTCTGCTAGTAAAGGCTGGAGCACTGCTCTTCTCTGATCACCGCCAACCGACACCTAAGCGCACAAGCAACGTCAGGGAACATTTGACGGACTGAGACTAAGGAATAGACATGAAAGAGCGCACACGCACACACTGAGAAAGTCTCAGTGCTGCTCATAAGAAATCTCTTGATTTTCTTTGCTCCTAACTTGTTGATTTGTTGATGTAAATGATTAAATGGCTACAAAATGCCTCTTATACCACAAGAATTCTGCTCGCTAAAGTTTAGTCGATAAAGTCAGTTGATGCAAAAAAAAAAAAAAAATACAGAGAAGAGCTGACAGAAACCCAATACTGCTTTGTTTTCATTCATAAGTGTTGGATTTTCTGCTTTCCTTGGAAGTTTTGATGGATTGACAAAGCATTCCTGTACGCTACACTCAGTGTTCATGTGGTGTGATGGTATGCAGTAGTATCAACACATGTAGCTGTGAAGTAGTTATTAATGTTTAGTATCAACATAGAAACATTTTTCCAGCATCAAATAGGAAATACTTAAATACTAGAAACAAATCCTATTTATTTGCTATAGATCACTGAAAAGCTTTTTTTGCTGTAAATTTTCTCAACTATTACAACTGGAATATTTTTTAAATGAAAGTGCAAATCTATGTGAGTTTAACTTTAATGACAGGAATGCACACTTGACTTGCAATAAAAACATCTTTTGAAAAGTTTAGGTTTTAATGTAAAAAAAAAAAGATAGTTGGCTAAAATAGAGAAAAAAATAGTTTCTTACTATAAACAAAATTGCGAGCACGTTGTGTAGAGCACTACATAGTGAGTAGGGGGTGACGCTGGACACGGCTTGTCTCTGTCTTTGAGACTTACATTGTTTATATTTCATAAAATAATTGTGCTGAAGATGAAAAAAAGGATTGGAGGAGCTGTTAACTTCAGTCACTGAAACAGCTTTTCTGCAGATTTAACAGTTACCTGCTATTTTTTTATGATTGATTTGGATTCCTTGCCCACGCCTGCTCGAGCCTCAGTCACCTGTCTCTGACATCATCTCTTCCAGGTTCAAACTGCTCACAACAGCTGGCGGAGTTGCCGACCAGCTGTGGCCTCCGGTGAAACAGACCGTATCAAAAGATGCTCAGCTGTCTCGCCCACTGCTACTTCAGTGACAACGATCATTGAGATTATGAAATTTTCTTTCCAAGTGATTCAATTCATTGATCACTTGCAATGTGCTCGTGTAATTCCGCGGAGCATTCCAATGATTTTATCCTGGATAACTCCAGTATGTACAGTGTTTCTAATCTGCTGAGAAACTTCGTTCTTGCGTCATTCAAGTTTCCTGGCATCTCTTTTTTCAAATCTGCCACGTGCATAAAACCACCTAGAACCCCCTTAGTGCTAAATTAGTGGCTTTTGTCTTCTTTCTGAAAGGAGTAAATGATTCATCGCTACTGTGCTTATATATTATTGCATGCACATCAATTGATTTGTAAATGTCACTGCAACCTAGTGTTGTTAATGAACATTTGTAATAAAACTCTGGCTGTAGCATTCAAACTTACACTGAAATAAGTCTGAGATGTTAAAGTCTGACAAAATGTGCACAACAAAGTAAATGCTTTGTTTTGTTTTTAAAACAAAGCATTATTTGATGAGCACATAAGAGAATATTCATCTGTTTGTTCTTACAAAACAAAGTTTTAACAAAAAGTACAGACAAAAGATAATTTTTTAAAAATGTGATCCCCAGTCATTTATTGCAAATGTCTTTGTGTGCGTGTGTGTGTGTGTGAGTGGTTGCCTGTGAATGTGTATGAGTGTGTTAGAGAAAGATGCAAAACAGTCCACACAAAGGTGTTTTGTGTGCATGTGTATGTGTGTGGTCCTGTCACTCAGCTGAAGGCTCCTCACAGTTTGATATTACAACTCAACAGCAGAGTTCACACTCTGTACTGACCTACTGGAGAATATATAGCCCAAAAACAAAGAAAAAAAAACTAAAATTCTTGTTCTGGTTGCAGATGTGGCTCAGGTGAGTATCTGGGTATTTGTCTTCTCATTGGAAGAAATAGCGAACTGACACCTCCACATGGTTATCAATGTGTGATTGCAGAGACAAAAGCATTGCATACTATTTTAAGGGTGCAAAAAAGTAAAATAAAAAGTACTGTATAAGTGTATCAGTGATAAACACACAGTAAAACACTCTTTAGAACCTAGACATGGTTAAAGGGTGCTATAAACAGGAAATGTAGATCATTTGTGGTTCCTAATTTCAAAGTATTTGTGTAACTTTACAGCAGAAAATCCTAACACCACTGTTAACGCTCCAGCATGATCACTTTGCAGTAAAATCTGAGCCAGGTGCAGCATTTCTAATGAACAATGCAGCTTGGGTTTTGAAACAACATTTTTCTTTTTCATTAGCCTCTATAATGGCCTTAAATCAAAGTGGATTTGTTTTTGAGAAAACCACTCTGAGAGATTCCTCCTCTGTGGAGTGCTACAAGCCTCTCATACCCTTCACTCTTTGTTAAAGAGAGAGGAATATGAAAGAAAAAGCTTTAAACGGACAATCCTGCGACATCCCTGAAATGTCTCTTACACATATTCATGTCAAAACAAGTCCGAACCTTTTCAGGAGTTTGACCTAAAACAAGCTTTATATATGACGTGGCAGACAGGCCTTAGCCTTTCTTACATTTTGTTTGGCAATTGTTTCTTTTTACACCTGTTTTTGTTTCTTTTGCTCTTTTCTCAACTGCCCTCCATCTCTGCTCCCACTGAGGTAAATGGCTGCTGAAAAGATAATGGAATGTCTTCTGGCTAGGCCCGGCCTCTCCATCTTCTACGGCTCTGACACCACGTCGGGAAATTAAAACGAAGGGGGAAAGAAAGGGGGGAGGTGGCGAGAGAGCAAGAGCACAGCAGAGTGAAACAGAGACAGAGGGGCGGAAGGGATGGAGGGGAGGGGCCGAGTATGGCTACGAGTGTGTGTGTGTGTGTGTGTGTGTGTGTGTGTGTGTGTGTGTGTGTGTGTGTGTGTGTGTGTGTGTGTGTGCATCAGTGATCAGGAGTCAGAACAGGGCACTGAGCTCAGGGGCTTTTAAGAGAGAAAGAGGGATCAGGAAGGAAAGGCTGAGTGGACCACGACTAAAGGTGTAATCAGTTTTCTGACTGCAGCATGTGACTGAACACTGACTGCTGTAGTGACATCCAGTTAGGTGGAGGAGTGAGATAACCACGGTTTTCCTCCACACACACCTTCAGTGCTGACTATTCCACATAATCACTGCTCACACCTGACCTGGGGAGATGCTCATGTCTGTTTACATGCAATACATTTGACAATTGTTTTTAATTTTATTTTTTATTTTTTTGTAGGGGGTAGTAAAGACATAAAACCACTGAACTTCTACAGCAAGTTCTGTTGAACCCTATAATGTTGGATGTAACATATTTGAAACATAAATTTTGAGACCTCTGTACCACCCTAATAATCAAAGAAGGATAGAAACAAGTTTTATACAAACCAAAGAATTATTTAAAAAATAAAATAAATAAAACTACTAAATAAAGCATACATAACATTTTGTGTATGTTTTTATATGTCAAGCATTAAAAGTTAAACTTCAAGATCTTTCTATTCACATATTATTATGTTGCATCAGTAAAGGTTTTAAAACTCACAGACTCCTCCTCATGGTCACTGCTGAGGCTGGCGTAGGAAACCCTAAAACCCGCCACGTTGGGGTCTTCCAGCTCCCACACCGCATCTAAGCTCTGGGTGGTCTCATCAAACACGTGAAGGTTTTTTACAGCCTGGTGTAACACTGTGACAACACAGAAAACAGTCACTGTGCAGCTGTACAGCTTTAAACAACAATTAATATTTTATAAAATTGATAAAGAGCAACCTTTTTGGTAGAAATAAGCACATAATTAATATAGGAACTGTTGTCGTACATTTTGAATAAAATTAACAATTTGTAGTGAAATAGGCTTTAAAACTAAAACGGAAACTTTATTCTTTGTTTGGCTTCATAAGTCTAAAAAAATGATGTCCCAGATAGCAAAATATGAGTGAAATATGGTTTGGCAGAAATATTGAATCCCTGTTGAAGCCTACAAAAAGTGCTCGGTGACTTACATGTTGAATCAACGTTAGGTTTTCAACCAAAACTGATACTATATCAGTGTTAATTTAACCATCATTTAACTTTGAATCTACATGCACATTTTAGTTTATTGTATATTGAATCAATGTCAGGGATCAATATTGATTCAACCATCATCTAAATGGTTATCTACATGTGCATTTAGGTTGTTTTGCATCGAAGCAATGTTAGGAATCAATACTAATTCATGTACATTTGTCACTAAAATATTCAACCTTTCTAAATCCAATTAGTATGTGAAGCCCATTAGCAAAGTTTAGTTTTTCACCAATGAGTCTCTGCTGATAGGTCTACATCGTAAAATTACAAGTTTCTTCATTTAGCACTGGTGTTAAACACAATATTGTTGGCAGACGATGAGTATTAGGTCGTTCAAAATGATCCTACATACATCCTACATTTTTCTAAAAATGTGTGAACACATGGTTAAAAATTACAGCATGGTCTTAATATTCAATTTTATTTAGGAAAACAGTCATAGGTCAAGACAGCCAGCAACTTGTCCCTGAGCAACACTCTGAACTAGGCGTGGCGACAAATATTATTAAAATAAATATTATTAAAATAACCAGACAATTCAATATCGGAGGTCTGAAAGTGTCACCATGGCTTTGAGAGATCTCTACAATCTTTACATTTCTTTCTTTGCAGAGGGGAGGGGTCTTAACATACTGCCACCATTATCAGTGACCAGTTAACCAGGGTGTCCGCTGTACCAACTGACCAACAGCAACGTGCAGTAAATCCTGGGGGACAGTCAGAAGCAGGTTGCAAACAAGCCAGCAACAAACTGAGTGATGAAGGGAAAAGGTGCACGGTTGGGACGTATCACTCGTGTAAATGGGGGTCTTGTAGTGACTTGTACAGGTTTTTGTGTCTACACATTATGCACGAATATTTAGAGGCAAGTAAGAAAATGTACAGAGTAAAATCACAACCCATTGTCCTCAACATATGGTGCTTAATTTAATGTGTGATATACCCCAGCCCGATGATTGATTAGACGTTGGCATTTTAATCATTAATATTCGACCACAAAACAACATTGATTCAATTACATCTTTTCAACATTGGTTAATTGGCTAAAATTGGATGATTGTTTGATGGTTAATCCATCAATCATCAATCATCAATCATCAACCTTAACCAAAAATCAACCTTTTTGACCATAATTCAACATTGAATTAACATCTTGTCCTATCTGGGGTCAAACCACAGCAGACCTGTTCAGATGAAAGTCTGTTTCAGTCGTTCACATTTGAATAGCAGTACTTTGTTGACCAAAACAATTTAGACAGTTGGACATTTCATACCTTGGGTTGTGGTTGCAGTTGTTATTGTCTTTGCCGCTGGGGAAAATGCAGAAACAAAAATCAAATAATTGGGTACAAACTCTGGTATATAACTCCCGGTGTCAATAAACTGAGACAATTAGAAAGAAATATGCAACAAATCATTGATGGCAAAATAGATTTTGTTCTTCCAAGATAAGCTGAGAAAATAAATCAATGCAAATGTGTTAATGCTGAGCTCTGCTTTCACTCAAAAATGCAAATAGAGTTTTATTATCTGAAAATGCAGTCATTTATTCTAATAAGCAAGGAGGTGGGGTGACTTTCATCAAACTGTTTATTGACTAGACGAAACAAATACGCTGCTGAAATCTGTAACCACTCACATGTGGTCTCAATGACAGAGACAGTGTCGCTCTCAGATTCATCCCTGAACACGGCCGTCAACATGACCTCATACTCAGTCGAGGGTCTGAGGCCAGTCAGGGTGTAGCCGTCCTTACTTCCACTCAAAATCACCTACAATATAGTTGGAGAAACATTTATTTAATCAGTAGAGCCTCTCAGAAGTCTGCAGAGTTTGGTTAATTTGTCTTTTTGATGTATCACTTTAATTCCAAGCGTTAACGTCAGTGAGATTTTTGCAGTGTTGGAAGTAAGAGCCATTTTTAAATGATTCACAAATGTTAATGGATGTTAATTGGAAAAGAAAAAACATGGTAATCTTATGTATTTCACTTTCTTTTCAAGTTGTGCTTTACAAAGTGCTGGTGTGTCACTTTCTCCTGATTTGTTGTTAATAAATTTCCTAGAAGAAAAATAGTTGCTGCGCAACTCCTGAAATCAATAAAATGTATTTTTTTTAGTAGACAAAGATGCTACAAACAGAAATTAACAGAATTGTTCAGATTCTTGCAGTTTCTCACACAATGCTTTTTTTTTTTTTTTTTTTTTCATTATAATAATGAAGAAGTGCTCCAAGAATTAAAAACTACCATTTGTGGATCACACAGAAACACATCTGACTGCAGGGTAAATACAAGCAGGTCATCAAAAGTAAGCATTCTTCCACACGGATTATTCACAAAATTCATTCTAAAATACCAAATAACCAAATCTTTTGTAGGAATTAGTTTCTTTAAATAGGCTTTCAGTGCACAGTTAAGTGCAAATTTTACCACTGAGGCTATTTGTTTTCCCTGGAGCAAGTGTGTCTTGTCCAAGCCTCTCCTCTTCACATGACATTAAGTTCATTATGCTTAATCTCCTTTCAGATATTACAGTAAAAAGCAAGTTGTGAAAAGGGTGTGTGTGTGTGTGTATTTGTGAGAACACATGCATAATATGTGGTTGAGAAACAGAGAAAAATGGCTTTGCTGCTCTCTTCAAGCTTTCAGCACCATGGGCATACCTTTGAAGATCCCTGGAGGGTTAATTTAATCTCTGATTACTCATATACTCATATGCGCTCACATACAATGCATGTGTACACACACACACACCCACACACACACACTCACTGAGAGCTCTATCACTGCCTTCCAGCTGTCTCTCAACCCCAGATTATGGTAATAACACCCAAGTCATTTATTTCTAGATATATTCAGCCTTTATTTATACCCAGGCATGCCTGGTTCTACCAATTTTGTCGTGAGCCTTCCATGTCTATGGAGTCTGAAGAGGACAGGTTGGTCCTCATGTAAACACATGGAGTTCAACCATGTCTTTCTTCTAAAAATAGGACAAGAAGTAGACCCCTTGGTCTAATGAAAAGCGTTCTTCTTAGTGTTCTTCTGTCCAGGTCCACAGCACCCACTACCCTGCTTGTTTTAGACATTTTTCAGCTCTAACATTATATAATACTTCCGTTGTACTGACCTCTTTTGTGTCACCGCCTGTGAATGGAGCCCAGGACAGTCTGTAGAGGACAATGTCATTGGCTGAGTGATCCCAGCTGACCTGAAAGCTGTTTGTGCTGATGTCAGAGGAGCGCAGATTGAGAGGACCCGGCACTGGAGCTGAAAGACACAGCAAGTCTTCAGTATCTTTTTTATACCCTGATTATTTCTATCCTTTCAATACCATTTTTAATAATGTTTTGCTTATCCTTTAAGTTAATTTTTAAGCTTTATGAACATGTTTTTACACAGGACTACGACTATAAATTGTTAGTTTAGCATGTGACGAACAAGAACGCAGTTGCAAACTTCTGCTGTGAGTGCCGTTCTTGAAGGTTCACACCATTACCTACTCCTCCACTCAAAAAGTTTTCATATGTTAGCAGATCTCCTTTTCATAAATGTGCTCCATTAAACCGAGATAGCCAGGAGATACGAAAAAAAAAAATCAACAGTCTTAAAGTGCAGATTTCAATAGTTTCTCAAACACATGCATTTCTTTGAGCTGACTCATCATATGAGCCTAACTGCTTGTGGCTTAAAGGAATATTCCTACCGATCAATATCTGTTAGTGTGATGGAACAGTCAGGGACAGTGAAATGACCTTTTTATGTGACTGGGCTATTATGCTGAAGTGTAAATGAGACGGGCAGACTGCCAAGATAGCTGAAGGACCAGTGAGGGTAATAAAATTCAAGACTGTTTTTCACTAAGAGAGAAATGTCTGCCTTCTGACAATATCAATACAGAATTTTCTAAAAATGGAATATATATATATATATATATATATATATATATATATATATATATATATATATATATATATATATATATATATATATATACATAAATATATATATATATATATCTATATATATATATATATATATATATACATAATATATATATATATATATATATATATATATATATATATATATATATATATATATATATATATATATATATATATATATATATATGGGTGTCCAAACTTTTGACTGATACAGACTAACTGCCCCAGAGGTACTCTATTCCATTTGGTTTCAGATTAGTTTAACTGGCCTTGAAAAGCAGCAGAAACACACAGCCAAAAGCAAAGAATAAATTATTAAAATAAGTACATGGGAAACAATGAATAAATGGTTAAAATTATAAGTTTAAATTATGGACACAGTACATTGTAGTTCAAAGCTTAAATGAACAGTTGGAATTGTTGACCTGTTGTCTGATTAAATTATTTAAATTGTTTGCAGAAGAGGCTGGGAGTTAACAGCTGGAATTTTTAAAAACTGGAATTATTAACAGCTGGAATTGTTAACACAATGATGAAATTGGAAGCTGAGACTGTGAAAAAGAGTTGATCTTGTTAAAAGACAGCTTGGTGAAAGATATAAAAATTCCAAAATTAGTGGAATTACAGTTTAAATTGTTGTGCAAAAAAGTGGCCAAAGCCACTAAATAAAATAAAAAATAAAATACAAAAAAGACATGATTTGGTGGTAGACACTATCTTAAACTTTACAGAAACTGCTCAAACTTTAATCTACTGGCTTGTATATATTGTTAAACGTGTTTTTTTTATTATCAAGAGATTAATAGTTGAAAGTATTTGGTATATTTATTTATAGATGAATTCATTATGTATAAAGGACTGTCAATAAATAGTACTCGCTTGTGTCAACAGCTGAAACTATAATTTTCCGGTATGATGAAACAGTTAGTTAGTTAGCATTTGTAAACTAGTGAAGATGTCTATATTATGGCTAAACAGTTGAAACTGTTGAACGTACAGAGGAACATGTTAGAATGTAGTTTGCTGCATTGACAACAAAATGAATAAACTGTTTAAACTGTTATTTCAAAGTGAGGATCAAGATGTGACATTGCTAGTGGGCAGAGATCAATAGCTGAACGGGTATGGATATATAGTTGATATTATCTAGTGTTACGGGCAGAAAGGTTTAAATGTAAGCCAAACGTTGCAACAGCTCAAAAGCAAGAGAAGCCTACGATTCAACTGCTGAAATCATTACTAAACAAACGGAAATGACTACTGTTGCTAAAATGAAGGTTGAACATGCAAGGTAAAACTCATGCACTCAACAGCTGAAATGATTGAAATAACTATTTTCATTTGTTTTCTTTTTTCTTTTTTTTTTTTTGTTACTTGTAGTGAAGCCGTCGGTTAGAGCCTCTGACTGGCCCTCGTCGTATAGAGCAAAGATGGCCACTGAGTACTCCACGAGAGACGTGAGCTCACTGAGATCATAAGACGTCACTGGGCCCACCTCCACCTGCAGAAGGCAAACAGCCACATCACTCTACAGACCAACTCAATACTGTCTGCTAGAAAAACGAGAAAAGAAACATCCAGTTCAGTCATAAAACAAAACAAAACATGCTGGTTTATTTTCTCTGGTTCGTTCATATACAAAGGTGTTGAGGCAACTGTTTATTTCCAGAAGAATAACCTTTAACAGTAACACGCATTGAATGAGGCATTTATTGAAAATGTTCTTCCACACTGCAGTAACTGCATATTTTAGTGGGGGATTTGCTAATTGTTTTGATTTGTATTGGCCCTCCGTAGTCGTTTTGGTCTGATGTCATCAAACAGAACAATCCATGACTGAAATCAATGACGGTTATCTCCTCTTTGTTCCCTCTTTCGAACTGTCTTTCTCTCAAATATCCAAAGAACTTCTCAGTGAAATGAGTTAAATCATCTTAAACAACATTAAACATTGAGTCACACACACCTCGTTTGTAACTAGTCCATCTGTCTTAACCCACATGATGCGGTACCCTCTGACTCCGCTGGATGCTGATTCCCAGCTGAGGTGAGCAGAGTTGTGAGTGATGTCAGAAAACTGGAGGTTCCTGGGAGGCCTCAGTGGTACTGGAGCGAAAACAAAAACAGAAACTCAAGGTATACTTTTAATAAGCTTTTAAACTTATAGAGTTTGTGTCTTTCACTTTGAAATTGAGGATAATTTTGAAAAGAAAGTTAAAATTAAAAAAAAATATATATAAAAATTGAAGAACAAGTTACATTTTACTAATATTTAATTTTGTCACTATTGGCCACCTATACTGCTCTGCAGCACTGCATGCACGGCGGCCCATCTCGATATCTTGCCAACAATCAGTTCCACCCCGAAACAGCAAAAGAAATTGATCATGTAAGTGACAATGACAACTTTCTCGTGAACAGCCCAGAAAAACACAAGCACATACTATATTCTATATCTGCAGAAGTAACAAGCTGTCCAACAAGTTTGATTCGACTCCTCAGATGAGGGGTGACAGGGTATCACGGCGTGCCGCCACCATGAATGCAAAATAGTTATAAAGTAAATAACTCTGCAGCAAAAATGATGCAGTGTGTATTTCTGATACAGCATTCATTCAAACCTGCTATTGAAACTTAAGAGGTTTGAGTTTTAGATGGTGAATATTGGCTTGTCAATGACCTCAGTCGGACCTCAGAATATCACCCTGATTCTACAAACTGCAGGTAAGACTAACGACTCACAAATACTTCACACAACCTCACTTAATGCATGTGCATTACTTACAATAATGCATGGGCATTACTTACAATAATGCATGGGCATTACTTACATGTTGTAGCTTGATTTGTAACAGGGTCACTGGCCTCCTCTTCGTACGTGGCATAAACAGTGACCGTGTATTCAGTATCAGGGATTAACCCACCCAGCTCCAGCTCTGTTACTGCATCAGAAACCTTGATCTAGAAACAGGAATGTTAAAATACACTCAGTGCAGGCTTGAAAAAAGAAAGAGGTACTTTTCGTTACCAGGACAATGTCGAAAACTTTCTACCAAAAGAATTTTGATCTCTTAATTGGCCTTTTTTGTTTCTTTCTCTACCTCCTTTTGATCAAAGTCTTCCAGCTCTGTAATTGGGGCATACAGCAGCATGTACCCTGAGACTCCATCCACGCTGTCCCATCGAGCTTTCATAGCGCTGTGCGTCACATCAAACAGCTGGAGGCCGGTTACTGTAGGGAGAGCCACTGCGCACAAAAACACACGTTTCAGTCGAGACAAAATCATGTAATTACATGCTGAAAATCTGGATTTTGAGTTAAGAGTTTACTTTTAGAAATAAAAAAGTTTTTTTTTCAATATTGTCAGTATGTCTCAGTATGTCTGGCTCTCACAGTTTTAAAACTTTTAAACCACTGTTATTAATGTTTGTGCTCAGATGTGGTTTCAGGCATCTGTCTGGGGTTTCTTCTTAAGAACAAGTCTGCACATGTGTGAGAGTAAACTTACAGGTTGTTTCTGATCCTCTGAGAGCTTCACTTGCATCGTTTGCGTACACGGCAAACACAGCAAGATGGTACTCAGTGAGAGGCCTAAGATACTGTAACACCACCGATGTCTCACTGGCATCCACTAAGGCCTGGGGTGCCAAAAGTAGAGTCATACGAAGAATGATTGATGGAAGCGTTGGAAGGACAGAAATGAATAGGGGGGCGGGCGCAAAGAACGGCAGCAAAAATGGAAATTAGGGCAATAAATGGAGAAAGATGAAAATGATAAATAGAAGAGAAGAAAGAATGAGATGGGAAGGGGTTGAAAGAAAATGGGAAAGGAGAGAGGAAACACAATTGATTTATTGAACAGGATAAAGTCCGAACATCTAAAGCTGAATTATTGTTTTATTTTTTTCTAAAATAAAAGGATGACAGTTGTGACAAAGGTTAGGTCCAGGTTGAGCCGGGTGAAAGGCCTGATCACATGCCCCTCCAGAACATCTGGTCCTTGAAACTCAGCTATACAAAGCTTTTAATGCATTCTGGGGTCAAATGTTCTGGAAAAATGAAGAAGGTGCCTGAATCAGTCACAGTATCATTTTTAATGAGCACTCGTAAAATGCACTAATGTTCCGGGGAGTTGTAAATGGAGGGGTTATAGAGAGAGGTTCGGATGAGCAACGCCAGCAGCGTCTGGAGAAAACGCTGAAGTCAAACTATAAACCCACCCCATCCCAGATACTGAAGAACTGAAAATGGTAATAAGGAACTAAGAACAAGTCTGGTTCCTACCAGGTCTTAATATAAGGAACAGGTAAATGTAACTGAAAATACAAGCTAAAATGAACAACACGATATATTACATAACATCATCATTTAGCAAATCAAACTGAAGCTCAACTGCAGAAACAAAATGTAAAAATCAAAGAGATTCATGAGATTCATTATTCAACACCACATTACAGTTCAATACTACCACCTGTAGCACCAGTAACTTCAGGTAAATGTATTTTAATCTTTGAGACGATCAATGGTTTCTCTTTTTGCAGTCTCACTTCGGTTACTTTGGGTTTGCAGGCATTTGTTTATTCTTTCTAGATCCCCGCATTTCATTTAAGTTGGGTTACTGATATTTCATGGGATCACTGCGACACCTTGATTCTGTTTCAGCCATCATTTATGGCTGTGCTGGTGTTCCTGGGATCGTGATCCTGTAGGAATTTGGGAAAAGCTTTAGATCCCTGACATGTGGCCTCATATTAGACCCTGGAGTACAGTACTTTGAAACATAAAAAGCTCATGGTTGACTTAAAGACTGCTATCCTCGGCATATGACCTATTTGTTCAAATATTCTTGTGGGGTTTTTGCTGAACACAGCATGGTGCATTTCACCCTGCAACCCCTCCAAACAACCCAAACAAGTTCAGACTTTTTCTAACTGTTCTGTTGGGACCTTGAACATAAAACATGCTAACTGAGGTCTGTGGAGTCTGAGATGTAGCTCTAGCTTTTTTGTAATTTCACAGAGCTTTGCACAGTCTGACCCTGAGGTGATCTTGTGAGGATGTTGATTCCCGGGAAAGACTGGCAACTGTCCTGAATGTTTTCCACCTATTAATAATCTTTCTCACTGAAGAATGACAGACTCCAAATTGTTTGGAAACAGCCTTCTAACCCTTCCCAGATTAATGGGCAGCAACAATTGCCTTTGAGATCACTGCTGTTGGCTTTTCTCCTTGTTATCATGTTAACGCCGTATAAATGTCTCAGACCAGAACTACTTCTTTTAACTTGATTAGCAGCTACTGGTTGCAACTAACCTTCCTAAATTCTATGGAGTCAGTTAGGGGGTACTTAGTTGTTCACACACTGCTTTTACCGTTCTGCTAAGTCACTTTTTTCAATAAATAACATTATAGTTCATTCTGTCATGTAAAACCTAAAAAAAATATGTAAAACCTGAAAAGAAATATGTAAAACCTGAAAAGAAATATGTAAAACCTGAAAAAGAGTGCTTTCTTTCCACATAAGAGAACACGAATAGATTGTTAAACAACAATATATGTTTTTGTCTTTGCACTTGCATACATTTACATAGATATTCATCAATCAATTCTAAGTTTTGCTGAACAATGAAGTCAGTGAATGTAGTGGCGTTGTGACAGAGAAACACAGTATTTACCTCCTGCGGTTTTCCTCCCTGAACAGGATAATAAACCACTCTGTATTTCTCTACATTTCCGGGAGCTTGACTCCATGAGACTCGAAAGCTCCAGGCTGCAACCTCTGATGTCACTAAGCGAAGCGGCATTCCCATTTTCTCTGGTATAAAATCTGCAAAAAAAAATAAAGAAAGCAAAGGCAAAAATATGTAAAAACACCACCTGGCATTTTAAACAATCTCACCTACAGAGGAAAAAATCTCCCGTGCACTGACGATCAGGATTAAGAACATGGCACTAAAATATAATAAAAGATATCAGACTGGATTTATGGCATCCCTTTATATTGATATTCAATCACACATCTTCATATGTACTGCATAGTGATCTATTGAAAGACGGAGTGAGAAAGATGAGCTGGGTAAACAATCTTCCATGAAATAATAAGGTTTTTCTATTTTTAAAAATGTGACACCATTTTCTACACACTCAACATGAGCATCTAGGTGTCGCTCCATATGCACAAGGTTTGATTCACAATAAACAAAACTTCTGAGTAACTGACCAGAGTTCGATTTGTGATTTTGTTCTATCAGTGATCAAGCCTACAAATGTTTACACTGCAAACGCTTTTCTTTATTTAATGTTAGACAGCTGACGTTGCAGAGTGTAGTGACTATGCTGCATTACATATCAGTACACAAAAATGCACTTTGTGACGTCTCTATAGTCTCCCTGATGCTCCTGTTATCCTCCTACCCTGCTTGATGTCTTTGTCTTGCAACTCCACTTGTTCACAAACTATTCTCGACAGTCCCTCCAATATGGAGCTCATAATGCTGAAGTCAGCCACATTGAAGACATGAGTGTCATCTGGCTGTGAAGCAATGGAGCGCAGTTCATTCTCATCAGCATTCTTTACACCTGGAAAGGTAAGTACACATGGAAATTAGAATAACGTCTATCACAGAAACAGAAACCGACAAACAGTTCAAACAGGAAGTCTACGACTAGATGTACTATAACACAGCCAGTCAGTAACGTATTGAGGAGGCTGACAAATGTGAAGAAAAAAAGAGCAGGGGGATGTTCTCACCGATGGCAAACAGCTCGACACCAGCCTTGCGTAGTTTTTCTGCTGCTGGTATAACATCATCCTGGGACTTTCCATCTGTGATGAGGATTCCAATCTTTGGGACACCAGTCCGCGAGCCAGACTCAGGCTTGAAGCTGTTCTCTAAGATAAACATTAAGGCAAGGCCTGCGGAGAGCATCAGAGAAACAGACGGAGAAGAAGAAAATAGACTGAGAAAGAAGTAACAGGAAGAGAGGGCATTGTATGTGGAAGAAAAACAAATCCAAACTATCAGGAGATATAGTTAACTGAGATTGAAGTTAGATTAAAGTTACAGGTAGACAGCTGTAAAAGGTAAAAGGCAGTCATCATTTATCCATCAGGGTTTACAGAAAAACAGAGGACAAACAATGAAAGCGAGAAAGATGTCTGTTTTTTTTCTTACCAGTAAATTCTTTGCAAGATAAAAGAAGCTGCTCATAAAAAATGTGTAATTTATATCCAGTACCTGTGAGAGTGTTTCCTCCTTTGTAAGGCAGATTCCTAACAGCATCAATAACTGCATCCTTAGTAGAAAAAGTATTTAGATTCCACTCTGTCCTTGGGTCTCCACTGTACTGTGCCAGACCTGCAAACAGACATTAACACACACTCAACTTATTTGGTTCAGAAATGGACTCAAAACAAAAGACTAGACCCCCACTTACACAGCAGCGCTGCAGCAAAGACTGAAACCTCCACAGACGTCTACATGCCTTGAAGCACTCCCCATGCACGGTTTAACTGGCTGTGTAGCCACAAGTCAACTGGCTGACACATGAAAAGTTGAACTTTTCTGAGCTTATGATGGGAGTAACGCCTCCACCATGAAACAATGGCCCCAGAATAAAACTGAAAGTGGACGCTGCTGACATGCACGTGTGAGCACGGGCTTACGAGATCATTTCTGGACCCCGAGCAAAAGCATCTCTTAAAGGGTAACATCATATGGCAATATTCATACGATGTTGTTCCCTTCTATCCCTTCAAGATGGAAAGCAGCTGCGACCCACCTATTCTTGTCTTATCGATGCCAACATCGAAGGCATTGACCAGGTTTTCCAAAAACATGCGGACCAGTCTGAAGTTGACCCGACCAATGCTCCACGAGCCGTCCACCAGGATCACGATATCTGCGATGGCTTCGGTGTGGCACACAAACTGGTCAGCTAAAAGAGAGAGAGGAGAGAAGATCGATTCAACCTCGCAGCAGAAAAAAAATAAATGCACAGTTTATACGCAGATGTGCAGGTTTCTTTGGTTAAATACAATCAATGCAATCAGTTAGAAAGCTAAAAAGAGTTTATTTATGGATTTATGTAAAGAATAAAACCATGCAAGAAAAGGACTTTCTTTCTTTGTATTAATAACAAAGTGATTTAGTCATTCCTCTGATACAGATTCATCCTCTCTTCTAACAAAAAAAACATGTACAACACTTTATATATAAATGGCTGAGTGCTTTCTCAAAACTATGGTAATTTTCTTTTCCCCAATGTTTGGAAAATATATTTGACTTGAAAAAACATTTTAATAGGGAACCCAAAACTGCCAAAACTCCCATTTAAATGTTAAAGTGAAGATCAACATGAGCCAATATTTGCAGAAATCCTCTAACACACACACACACACACACACACACACACACACACACACACACACACACACACACACACACACACACACACACACACACACACACACACATATAGTTCTGTATCCAGCATTTCAGAGGTCTTCATTGTTACTTGCATTCATTTTAATACCATCTAATTTAATTTAGTATTTTTAACTTCCCAACCTTGACCATTAACGCTGATTTCTTCTCATCAAAAACTGAAATGTTTACATGAACTAGATTTTATCTAGATGTCCTGGATTACACACACACACACACACACACACACACACACACACACACACACACACACACACACACACACACACACACACACACACACACACACACACACACTTCATTAGTTTTTTATTATAATTCCATAATTGTTGATTTTACCATCCCAGCAAGAGTCAGATCCTGAAAATTACATGACCTTTTTCAACCCATTCCTGTCTTTAAATGTAATAGAGAATAATCCAGAAGATGTTGATAAGATTGTAGATGTGTGTCTTAATGAAGCTAAGCCATAAAAGAAAGTGCTGACTTTGAGAAAAAGTGAATTATTACTTGGCATTTTTTCTCAGAACTGTACGTTCAAACGATTAAGATACAGATTGTTGAGAGCAGTGATGAGTCGACATACAGTAAATAATTCAGCTGGCAGTGGCTACACCAAATTCATCCCAAACTGAACTCAACAGGGACTTTGTGTGTATTTTTGCACGAGAGTGTGTTTTTCTTTTTTTTATCTCCATTATGCCAGATATGTAGAGGGTCATATCTTTTATTCTGCCCTAACAAAAAGATCATATACCGGTGCAGGTAGTTGGCGCTTCCCTGTCAGAACACTGATGGCTGGGTGTGAATATAAAAACTGTTATGATTTAAATGTTGAAACAGTTTGTGGCACCGCCGTAGGCTCAAACCAATACATTCATAAAGTTCAACTTATTAAAACCCAAGAACTAAGCCACAAAGTTACTCATTTCAAAAGATGGTTTTACAGACAAGACAACGACGTTGACCAACTCAGCAGAGAGCTGATGACAACTTTGGTTTTTAATGCATTTCCTTTATGACAGATAAGCTATTATTAAAAGCAATAAGATGGTGAAGCCCAAACAATTATGAATGGAAGAAAAGAGAAGACCAAAGACAAAAAGCCACAGATCAACTGAGTAGCTATTATTTGACTCAGAGTGAGAGACACAAGTATCTATTGGAACAGTTTAACCAAAGGCAAAAAAGAGACACAGAAGAACTTAATGGTTAAGAAAAAGTCAGAGGGGGAATAAAAGGGTATTGTTAAATGTGTAAAGCCATCATGACTGAAAATCTAGGTGGTAAACAGAGGATTAGACGGTCGTTTATTAAAGCTAATTACAGCTCGCTCACAATTCCCATCTTTACTGTTTGCAGGGTGGTGAGAATGTCAGCTCGGCATAATGCTAGTGTTTACATACGAACCAATAATTAAGCCTGCTCCATCCTTCACGTTGTTCCTAATGGTATCTGTAAACAGTCTGTTCAGCTTAAAGACACATTTTCTTGCAATTCAATCTTTCACCATTTTAAGAAACAACTTAGGAGGATTTTCATTCAGATCCACAAAGACATCCCTGTCCGTTTGAATGCCAAAGCATGCTTTTGTTTCTGTCACTTTAGTTGATTTTGTATCTCTCACTCTCACACTGAAACCTAGTCAGAGCAGCAATGATATGCTTCACTTTGAACTCTTTAAAATACCTGATATCAGCAAATATCTGGGCTAATGATTCATCACCTTGTGCAACACAGTATTTGTTCAGCCAGATGTGTCATGTCACAGATCAACAGACATACTTAAAGAGATGATATGTCACCATTGCAGCAGTAGATTCCAACATAAAAATGGACTGAAAGAAAAGTTACTGTCGGCTGATACATAACACATTAAAAACTGCATTATTTTTTTTGTTTATTAAAAAAAGAAGGCATGATGGTAATAGATTAAACACAAGGTTCGTTGGCTGGCCAAAGGCTAACCTGCTCCTCCTGAACTCCTTTCTTTTGCGCCTCCCCATCTCTCCTTTCTCACCCCTTGTCTTTTTCTGTGTAACACCTTAGTTGTGGGTCAAAGTCCAGGTTTTGTCAAAGAGAGGGGCTTTGTGTGCACAAGGCCAATGAAAAAGAAAGAAATGAGGAATGGAGATGGAGAAACACCTGAAACGGGAGGAAGTAACAACGCCTTTCCCAAAGAATGTGGAATTTTGTGTAAAATATAATTAAAAAGAGAACTCACCCATCAAAAGCATAAAAATATAGTTTATAGACACATGATGAAATTCGCAGTTGTTTTTTTTTCTTTTTTCGTTAATGGAAGTGGCACATTCCTAAACCACTGGGACAGGAGCATGCTGACCACTTTGTTGAATCAAGTGTTAGTTAAAATGTTTAGGAAATGACCAGTTTAGCGTTTTTAACTTCCTGTTTCCTGTAAGTGACACGTCTGGACTGCAGTTAGGTCACTTCTGATCCAAGATCTTTTTATACAACAGAATAATGCTGTTGAAATGTAGACAAAATGTGGTTTGGTGTACTATTAACCCTTTAAATATCAATCAGGATTCATAGCACTGCCACAGACCAACAAGATACACATACCTGATGAGACAGGTTACCTTAAGTTACTGTCAAAAACAATGGCTTTTGAACTATTCCACCACATGAAAAGTGGTTTGGAGGTGTACCTGATTTAAAAAGAAAAAGAAAGAAAAAACAAGACAAAAACACAATTTGCTACTTGTCAAACCACAGGACAGTTTTTTTTTCACTTTTCAAAAATATATTTCAAATATTTTCTTACCAATTTCACAAAATCTTTTCAAAATATGATCCTGGTCTCAGACTATTATAACTGAGCATAAAAAAAAAACAAAAAAAAAACCATATATTACATTTCTAAGTTTGAACATCTGGCATTTACTTTACTTCAATTCACTTTACTCCAATTTAATTAAGCTAAATTCAATTCAGTTCAATATTTTTTTTTATCAGTCACCTATAATTATAAATTCTATATAAAGACCCATTACAGAAGAATATATTTGTGAGCAGAAATGATCTCTGTGCCAGTCTGCATCACACTGAATCTGAAGGTTTCTTTGACTAAAGACACTTGTGTAGAGGATGTGTAATGTTGCACTGCACAAGCTTCTCCAGCGGCTCCACGACCGTCTGTAGAGCAAAGCCAGCCTTGTTTCTTAATTTTCTTCAGTGTCTTTGAGTCATTTGCTGTAATGTTGCTGTTGCCAACAGATGACTGCAGAAGAAATTGCACTTTCCAACACAGGCTCTTAGAAAGATTTGCAACATCTTGCTGCAAAAAGCTCCCTCAAGAAATTGAGTATATCTTCTTGTTCACAGTCTCTGTGTTACATCTTCAGTCTAATCTTTTCTCCCAGGATGCAGACAGTGCTCAGCTTTTTCCTGGTCCTCCTAAAATTCATCATCGTCTCATTTGTTTTCACAGTGTCCTCTGTTGTGTTGTTAAACACATTTTCACCTTTTTTAGTTAGTTACAGTATGACATATCAGTTCTTCAATAATTTGCCAAATCCCATTAAACACATTACAAAAAGTCATTTTATGGTTTCACGGTCCAGCGACATTTTCAAATGGCATGGATGGAAAACAAACAATTCCTGTATCAAAAACCAGCTTGTTTTCTTCTCTCTGGTGAACAAATGTGTTATAGCACAGCCTGTCGGAGATGAAACCACTTCCCACCTGACCAAACAAGCCGATGTGGACATCTATTTACCTGCCTATAACATGACGAACGCGCTGTACTAAGAGAAACATGGCAACATTTGAACGTTACAAAAAAAAATTTCACTTACGAATATTTTTTTTTCCAGTGTTTTCTGTGTCCAAAGTTTGTGTTGGTATCTTGAAATGTAATGAATAATGACTGCGGGAAAGAGAAGTAACCATGGCTACAGAACGTATTGATGCTTACTTACATGGTGACAATGGGTATTTCACAAACTGTGAGCCTGTACACTAAAAAAAACCACTTTCTCATCAATATGAACTTATCTATAGTGTAGTTTTTGTATTTTAAATTTAAAAAAACACAGATATACATCTTACATGCAGTATTGAAACTATAAATTATCCACAACTTTGAGTTTAAGTCTACTAACTATGAAGGACACTGTTGGCTGAACCTTACCTGAACCCTATTTGCATGGAAGCACATGAGTAGAAAATATGTTGACTGAACCTGCGAGCACACAGCTGGACAGACGCCAACTAGCATGCAAGCGTGTGATCTAACAGACTGTCCACCTGGTATCAGCGAGAGCGAGCGACAGGCCGCATTTTATAACTCACAGCCTGCCGTGTGGTCTGGAAAGCTGTGGGACAATGACAACTGCATTAAGTTTTGTGGGAGTGAAGAAAAAGGTACTAAAAATTTGAGTGTAACAATGAAAGTCATTGCAAGACTGCAGCATCAACAGTTACGCCGGCAGCAGAGACTAAACAGTGCTGAGATTGAGATTATGAAGGAAAGCAGGTATAAATGTCATTTAGCAGTGGGAAATGTCATAATAGGCTATTAGCACACATATCTTGTATGTGGAGGTGTAAGAACTTACAGGCACTATCAGCTACATTTTATCCCAAAAGACCGAGGATTAGTTAAAGCAGATTGCTTTTTAATCTCCTCTCAAGAACTGACACACACTCAACCCTGTGGATAATGTTGTGAGAGTCATAAATGCACAATACAGTACAGAGGAGACAAATTAAGGAATGCATGGCAGATCTAAATGCACACACATACACACGCTTATCTAATTTAGAAACTTTTCCACACTTCTCCTCATTCTTTTTGTCTGCCTCTGTTCTCATTAACAGTAGATCTTCCCAGCTGGCCTTGATTTATTGCTGACCTCTATTTAGCCAGGGATTAGACAGAGTGTGCTGTCATTTCAATCACTGTCTAGTTAAGTTTTATTTCCCCCGCCACTGAGATTGTGTTTCAGTGTCTGGAATTAACATTAGGGGCAGTGACAGGCATACAGATGGATGGATAGAAGAGCGACTGTCCCCACAGCGGGAGCCTTTCTATTATTCTCAGATAGTGATGGGTTCCTGGATGGACCTATTTTTAAAAGAACATTTCAACTGCAACACAAGACTAATTTATTACAAAAATAATTGGACACAAATTCCCAAAAGTGTAAGACAAGTACCCACGCTTGACTTTGACATATTAACCAAAACAGCGCAGGTTTCAGGGATTTAATGAAAATGGAAATGATATTGTGCAGTGGGTGATGCCAGTTTTATGGTCAACCCTGTCAAGTTTCTCAGTGTATCATTTCAGGTTGCTGGACCCATTTTTACATGTAGGCAGTTTTTTCTTTAAGTTGTAGCAGAAATTTACACTTTAAAACAAGGAGGTCTAGTCTTTTCCATCTAACGTATGTGTATGTGTGCTGGTTAAGTGATCTACAAAGCCTAGATGAAACTGTGGGAAGGGCTTAAAGACAGCAAATAATGACAGCAACAGTAATACCAGCAAGTAACACTGCAAGCCACTTTTCTATAGATGTTAGATTTGTGAGAGCAAGCACTCAGAAGCGCGACATGGGTAAGCCTATAATTCAGAAAGCTGGAGTTAATTTTTTTTTTTTTTTAAGAAAGAAAAAAGTGTATTACACAAAGAGACATTCTTCTGTCTCTAGACAGAAGAACAGAAGAGGCAACAAAAAGTGACACTGCCAGTTTGTTCTTCCTCTGTAGTGTCCTTATTCTGGTGTTGTTATGGCCCCAGTCCACTTCGGGAGGCAGTTGCAGAGCCTTAAGGGGGCTATAATGAGTGCGGTGTGAATTGGCATTGCCAAAAGCTGTAAGTGGAGCACGAGGATGGCTTCAAATTCAGTGCGAAGGATCAAATCAGCCTCCATCATTAAGGCTGAAGCCTGGCCGATGTGTGCACCAGCAGCAACGGGGCAACTGAGGCCAGCACTGCTGCTGGTTCCCCGCAGGACAACCAGGCCGAAACTTTTTCTTTCCTTTATACTGGTGTTTAGTAAGCACGGTGTCTTCTTTGGCACTGACTGGATTCGGCTGAAGGTCTCAAGAGACATTAGGGACTTGCTGCTCACTGACAACACAAAGTGGAGTAAAGGGACGTCTTCACACTGCAGAGCGCCATAATGCTTTGTGAAAGCACAAACTCAGGAGGGAATGTTGCACCTTCGTGGGATCGCTGTGTAGGCACAACTGGAAGTTGGAGACAGAATGAAAAGCGTATTTCTCATCATGCTATTATTTATTTATATTAAAAAAAAACAAAAACAGAAGAAAAACAGAGAATACTACTGGTTTTAGAGGACTGAGGAGCAGACGTTACAGCCAGGTGTTGCTTATCATCCTTGGCTGAAATGATCATCAGCAGGTTTGCAGCCCTATATAAAAGCTCTTTATTTAATCTGGAGCATTCAGATATGTAACACAATGCCATGAGGGAAAGACAAAAGCAATGGCCTCAGAGAAGTAATTGTTGTTGCAGACCCATTTGGAAATGGATATAAACCTACAACCAAATAATATGGAGTAGATGTTCTAAAGTGAGAAAGATTATTTCCAAGTGGAATGCAATCAAGACAGTTGCCAATCTTCCCAGGAGTGTACACCTGAATAAACTTTACCTCAACGTCAGGCCAGGTAATGCTAAGAGAAACACAAAAACACCAAAGAACATCTTAATATCCATGATAAATGTCTGTGATATAAGAAGTCCATTATTTTAAGAAGGACTGCCATGAGAAAGACTTAGTGGGGATACTTAGTATTGCCCAAGTGACATTTTCTTTTTTTTTTTGCTTTATTTTTGTTTAATAAATGTACCAGACATTTGAACTTATCGCAGAAGCAAGTGTAGATGTAAATCAAGAAAGCATGCCAGCATGTCCAATCACAATTCAGCTGAAACTGAAGGAGGTAGATTTATGTTAAAATGTCTTCTGGAGGTAATTCTCAGACAACCTTTGATACCATCATTCATCGCAACATCTAATCTTACATAACACCAGGCCTTAGATTCCGTCTACTCGATCAAGTTGATTTATTAATGTGGAACTGTAACATGTGCTGCAACAGGGATTTTGAGCGAAGAGTCTTATAACAGCTCATGAAACGACAGTGAAACATACCGTAACCTTTTCATGGATGGCCTTGGGCACGTTATTCTCATTTACTCTTGTTTCATGTATGTGGACACAAACATCTAACCATGTTAAAAAAAAAAAAAAGGTGCACATTCTTTTAAATGTACTTTCTACGTGTTTTAAATATCAGGAAATAGCAAGAAAAACAAAGTGTCCCCTCATATTTACCAGGTCTTGAAATTAGGTACGTACAGCCTCAAATGTACAACACATAAATATTTCACTATGTATTTAACAAAACCAAAGCAAAATGTAAAAGCAGTGTGTAGAAAACAAAGTACAAACAAGGAATCAATAGCAGCAAACAAAGTAAAGTAATCCTTATAATGTTACAAGTCACTTACAAGGCCGTTGAGAACTTTGACCCACTCTGTTTTTACGCTACTGCCTCCCCTATAAGGTGTTACTATTCATTTGAGGTGAACAAGCCATACTTGTTCTGTCTTTTTATACGGTAATGTCATGAACCATTTACATGTTTTGTTTTACCTCATCTAATCCACCTTACTGAGGATCTCTTTTGGTCCCACAAAGCTCACCAGCTCCTCAACAAATCCCACAAGGGGCTGTACTCCTAAGAAGGTTGAGGATTTTTGGAAGGACAACTAAAAACCTCAGCAACTTCTACAAATGTGCCACAGAGAGTCATCATCAGCTCCATCACACTGTGGCAGGAAAGCTGAACGGCTCAGGGCAGAAAGACTCACCAGCGTGTGATAAAAGTAAACCACGAGGAGAAGTGTATAGAAGTGTAAAATCAAGGACAACGAGCCTCACAAACTGCTTCTACCTACAGGTCATCAGGCTCCCGATTAGTAAAGTTATCAGTGTCCTGCTTCAACATCCTGAGTCTGACTACTGGATCTGAAAGTATCATTCATGTTTACAACCTCACATTCAGTACTTTTAAAAGATTCAGATGGCTTTTCTTTGAACTTTTTAAATATTCTTTAAATATTTTTTACCCACCACCCCTTAAATATTTTTTATTATATTTTTATCTGTTGTGCAAAGGGAGATGAGCAAAGAATTGCATTACATTGTTCAAACTGCTGGGTTTTACACCACATAAGGCAGTAAACGTCTTGATTTCTCATCATTTTTTTGACATATGGGAAACAAATAAAACTTCCATAAATGCTTTAGACACCTTTGTCAATAAAATGTAGGTCCTTTTTAAAACAAAAAGAGAAATCATTCTGCCGGTATATGAGAGCAGAGAGGTTTGTCTCTCTTCTCTCCGTTTCTGTTTGCTTTTTCTTATCTCCTTTCTTGGTTCACACATAACAGATAAAAAAAAAACTTGTAGAACCGTGGGTTTCAATAGTGGCTCTTCACACCCATATTATCATCACTGATTGTCTTTTTACGTTCCTGCACATATTGCATCACCTACACGTATGGGTGTGGTGCTAAAACCCGGCGTCGTTGTAACTGTGGCTTAATTATTTGTAAGAGCGGCATCCTGCTTGACGACTATTTGTTTGATAGCTATATTTCAGATAACTAAATGGTGGGAAAATAACCCACTTAATGTGAACCACTAGAACATTATGAAAATGTATGCAAAGCAGAGCCAAAACACATCAGGCGTTTAACCTTTTAATGAAATGAAAGCGCTTCCTTTCAAATTAGTGGAGCACTGAGAATTTGCTTTAGATACAATGGCAACTGGCGTTATTGCGAACAACAGGTTAATGCGGTTTGTCATCTACAAAGTTTTAAAGTTTGGTTTAAAAAAAAAAAAAAAAAAAAAGAAAGTTTAAAACAGGATATATGTTGGTGGAAAGGAAGGACATAAGAAAAAAGACTTAGACGCTAATTTTCATAACAGAGTTTTTTCCACTAATGAATGAAATGCCAACAGGACACCAACATCCAGGCAGGTGTTACTACTGTCATAGCTCAAATCACCCATGAACGGCCTCACTTAAGTCAGAACAAGGACAGAAACAGGGCTGGTACAGAAACTGCACACATGCACACACGTCCTAACGAGCAAACACTGACCTGCTCACACGTCTCTGGATACAAATCAAACATAGTGTGTAGACTCAAAATGAGACTTGCAAACATGGAAAATAACGAATAAGATGAAGTACTAGTATGCATTTCTTAAGGATATTTTCCTCAGTTCTGGGAAAAGTCACCCCAGCTTCCATTCTTGTTTGTTTCAATGCCCGTTTTTAAAAGCTTCCCTCTAGAAGTGTCCTTACTTAGCTCATAAGACAGCACAACTCACATGAATCTGTGCATTCTCTCCTTTGTCACTTAAACCTTCATGCAACATTTTATTTAAATTTCTTGGAGATTGGCCTGAACATAGCTTTTACAATCTCGCCCTGATTGTATAGAACTCATTTAGTCTTAAAGAGACAGTCCAAGTAAATAACATCACTCATGACTGAATGTATGTTATATGTTATATACTTGAATGTATTCACTGCATTGTCAACTTTCATTGGCTCTGGCCTACTCAGTCCATTTCTTTCCCAGTTTAACATAACTACAATGCTTTCCGCCCTTAAATATTTGGCATCTTGTATGTTTACTAAGATCTACGCTGTCTGAAGATCCAAAATGCAAAAAAAGAGAGAGCAAAATGCACAAAGCCGAACAAAGTCTATAAATGATAAATCTGTAGGCAAAAAGGCCAATAAACAAAACACACAGCCACGGTGAGATGGAAAGATTAAGGCTAATTGATTGTTAGAGATGAGATGAATAGAGAGAGATAATAAAATGTAACCTGTGTAACAAAAATACACAGGCATGTTTGAGGGTTTAGTGGGCTCAAAGCTCACACCGCAGGTGTGGAGGTGACGGATGCCAGAAGACCCCCTGTTTCTCACTAGGAGCGTAGCGAATGTCAGCAGAATCTCATTGGCCTCCAGTTCAACTTAAATATTTGTCCCTTGGGTTCAGTGTGTGTGCGTGTGTGTGTGTGTGGCTCATGCTGGTAGGAATAATCCAGGACATCTAGATAAAATCTAGTTCATGTAAACATTTCAGTTTTTGATGAGAAGAAATCAGCGTTAATGGTCAAGGTTGGGAAGTTAAAAATACTAAATTAAATTAGATGGTATTAAAATGAATGCAAGTAACAATGAAGACCTCTGAAATGCTGGATACAGAACTATATGTGTGTGTGTGTGTGTGTGTGTGTGTGTGTGTGTGTGTGTGTGTGTGTGTGTGTGTGTGTGTGTGTGTGTGTGTGTGTGTGTGTGTTAGAGGATTTCTGCAAATATTGGCTCATGTTGATCTTCACTTTAACATTTAAATGGGAGTTTTGGCAGTTTTGGGTTCCCTATTAAAATGTTTTTTCAAGTCAAATATATTTTCCAAACATTGGGGAAAAGAAAATTATCATAGTTTGGAGAAAGCACTCAGCCATGTATATATAAAGTGTTGTACATGTTTTTTTTTTTTGTAAGAAGAGAGGATGAATCTGTATCAGAGGGTTGACTAAATCACATTGTTATTAATAAAAAGAAAGAAAGTCCTTTTCTTGCATGGTTTTAATCTTTACATCTCATGTGTTGTAGTCCATAAATAAACTCTTTTTACCTTTCTTGCTGATTTGTGCATTGATTGTGTTTAACCAAAGAAACCTGCACATCTGCGTATAAACTTTGTATTTATTTTTTTTCTGTTGTCCGGTTGAATCGATCTTCTCTCATTCAGAAAGGAGGGTCTTTTGCCAATTAATCTCCATGATTTGCACTTGTGTGTGCTGCTGCTGACTTGGTTCTGAATCTTTTATGTAAGAGATAAACTCAAAGATTTGAGAGTAAGTTAATAGTGTCATCAAAGTCAATCCATTTAAGCAGCCAAGCGCTGCTGCCTTGTTTTGATACATACAACATAGGTACATTAGCGGCAATAATGAGAAGTGTTTATGAAATTAGTCTATTTATATTCAGTAAGCTCCTTCCAGACTGGCGTTCAGTCAGCCTGTTGTGTCTCTGTTGCTCCTTGCTGTTATGCTGGTTAGACATGGAAACACAAAGAGGGCATGCTGCTGTTGTATCCCTGAGCTGACAACGGAGAAAGCCACAGTACTGAATTATTGTCACGTTAGACACAGAAACTGCTGTATTTACTCATCTCTGGCTCTGCAAATGCCAGCATGCAAACTGAAAGTCTAAACTGGGACGCTGCAATATCATCTCAGCTACTGTAGATCGGTGTGGAAAGGAAAGATTAGTAACATATGATGCCACAATAAAAAAATTATGTCTGGGAGACTGAGTACTGAAAATAGAGAGGAATATCCATTTTCCTTTACTATATTTTTAAATATCTATGACCATATAATAAGGCAGGATTACAGCGGGACATAGACTCCCTGATCCACACCACCAGGATCTACAGCAACAACATTGGGATGTCATTCGGGCTTGAGAAATGTAGGAGGATGGTGACAATAAGAGGCAAGGTAGTCCACACAGAAGGGGTCTCAGTCCCAGAAGGAACAATAGCAGATATTGAGGACAGTTACAAGTACCTTGGAATACCACAGGCAAATGGTAACCTCGAAGGGGCTACAAGGAAAATGGCAACAGGCAAATACCTCCAGCGAGTAAGGCAGGTCCTAAGAAGCCAGCTCAATGGCAAGAACAAGTCCCGGGCAATAAACAGCTACGCCCTGCCAGTGATCAGACACCCTGCAGGAATAATAAGGTGGCCAAAGGAAGAGATACAGACCACAGATGTTAAGACAAGGAAGCTCCTCACCATGCATGGTGGGTTGCACCCCAAATCCAGCACACTGAGACTGTACGCAAGCCGTAAGGAAGGAGGCCGAGGACTAGTGAGTGTGAAAGCCACTATCCGGGACGAAACTGCCAACCTCCATGAGTACATCAAGGACAAGGCCCAAACGGATGACGTACTCAGTGAATGCCTCAGACAATGGCAAGGTGAAGAGGTGCTGGAGGAGGAAGCATCATGGGAGGACAAGCCCCTACACGGGATGTACCATCGAACCATAACTGAAGTGGCTGATCTCCAGAAGTCCTACCAATGGCTAGAGAGAGCTGGCCTACAGGACAGCACAGAGGCACTCGTCCTGGCTGCACAGGAGCAGGCTCTGAACACCAGAGCAATAGAGGCCCAGATATACCACACCAGACAAGACCCAAGGTGTAGGTTGTGCAAAGAAGCACCGGAAACAATCCAGCACATAACTGCAGGGTGTAAGATGCTGGCAGGGAAAGCATACATGGAACGCCATAACCAAGTAGCGGGCATACTCTACAGAAACATCTGTGTGGAGTATGGGCTGGAAACCCCAAGGTCAAAATGGGAAACACCTCCCAAGGTGGTGGAAAATGACAGAGCAAAGCTCCTGTGGGACTTCCAGATACAGACAGACAGGATGGTGATGGCAAACCAACCAGACATCGTGGTGGTAGACAAAGGGCAGAGGAAAGCTGTGGTCGTGGATGTGGCAATACCAAGTGATGGTAACATCAGGCGAAAGGAACACGAGAAGCTTGAGAAATACCAAGGGCTTAGAGAGGAGCTGGAGAAGGCCTGGAAGGTGAAGGTGACAGTAGTGCCCGTGGTGATCAGAGCACTCGGCGCAGTAACCCCCAAACTGGAAGAGTGGCTGCAGCAGATCCCCGGAACAACCTCAGACATCTCAGTCCAGAAAAGTGCAGTGTTAGGAACAGCAAAGATACTGCGCAGAACCCTCAAGCTCCCTGGCCTCTGGTAGAGGACCCGAGCTTGGAAGGGACACCACCCACGGAGGGTGAGGAACGAGTTTTTTTTTTTTTTTTAATATTTAGTCTGACGATTATTTAACTTCTGAAAGCTACTAACAACTGCAAATGTAACTATTTTTGAACACTGTTAGGGGAAACTTTCCAGAGAAAGTATACTAATCAATTTGCTTTTGTTTTGTCAGAGAAAACTATCTAGTATTTGGTTGCAGAATTGCATTCTCACTTTAATTAGGATAAAATTGAAATTAAAACTTAATTAACAACTAACTGTACAACAGAATGTGGAAGCAGCATTCATACATTTTAACATTTAATGTAATTGGAAAGCTATATGAAGGTGTAACAGAAAAAATGCTGTAAAAACCTGCATGTTCACTGAACAAAAAATGTTCCCCTTAAATGATGTTCACTGGGCAAAAAAGATCTCTAATAAAACACTAAAGAATAGAGTGGAAATAGCAGGCAGGATTTATAGTTAAATCATTTTAATTATCTAGGGAAATAAAGATGATTAGCTCATCTGGGGGAAAAAAAGCCACTGAAATCACTCAGGGGTCATTTTCCAGTGAACATAGAAGGCAGCTTCATGAACTGATGTCATTTCATTGCTGTGCTGGACAGTTTCACACAGCGTTTGCTTTGTTTCTTTGTCTAAGAGGAAAAATAGACGTTTAGGTTTTGGACTCTGAGAATAAAGTATTAACATCCAAATGGAGAGATTAGGTTTTTTTTGTTTTTTTTTAATATAGCTTAAATGATTAAGATGCCCAAAAAGAGAGTCTTTTACTGCAGACGATACAGCTGTCAGAAACAAACAGAAAGTAAATGTCTGATACATTTTGCTCAGTATTCCAGCCAACACCTTACCATTATTTTTCCACAATTTAGTGGTTATGACATGCTCTCCTCTTAGCTGATTTACCTTTTTCCTGCAAGTTTCAGATCTGTCCTAATGTTATCAGGAGAAGATTTATGACATTGATTTTCCAAGGGAAATTAATACTTCCAACACAAATGCTGCTGTTTTCTTTTATAAGACGTAGGTTATGGGGAGTAAAAACAGACTAGATGAATCACTTCCAGAAATTATCTTATAGAGCTTAAGTCTTCATTCTGAAGTCACTCAAAGTTTTACCAATAAAAGAAGCAGATATCTCAGACGGTTCACAGACTGTTTTTTTATTCTGCTGCTTTACATCTATGAGCAGAAATATCTTCTTTAAAAACTCTTCCCTACAATGACGGTTAGTGAAGCGACATGTTTGACAGCAGTGCCATCAATGGCAGACAGGCTTACAAGCGTTTCATAAATGTTTCAGTTCATCTCTTATTTGTCTCACCGTTCTCCTACATTTCCGCCTCCTTGCTTTTTTTAAATGTTCGATGAAGAAAGCTCTGTGTGCTACTGTTTTTAATATTTCAGTCATCAAAAGGATATACAGGACTTGATGGAGTGTTACAGTAGTAACTTGCTGTTGAGGATGAGGTGGATAGCTCAATTATGCTTTACAGTAAAAAACATTTTTCAGTGTTTCATGTCAATAGAGAGGCATAAGGCTCAAGCAAAGATTCAGGAGTACAAACAGTAAAAAGAACACCTGCTGGTTCGTTAACTCCTGTACTGAAACCTTAGGTTAAACATTTTGTGTGTCTCACTTCTTTAACTGTATCTTAGGAATGAGCAGTAAAAAAAACTGTCAAAAAACGACATAAGCGAGCCCATTGGGTAAGGACGTCATCAGTGAAAAGTTGGGCTCTCCTTATAATATTTAGTGCTTTATGTTCTATTTCATTCAGAACCATAATTGACAGTTTGAACAAGATTAACTTCTACTAATTAAGACATTATAGACTCAGTCACAGTGAATTAAATATCTGCTAGATGAATGTGCACGGCTGTCCTCGCCCCACAGGTCCCATGGTATTTCAGATAGTGAGACACCAACATCTTAAATGGATACTCATACAACGCAACAAATCCTACTGCAGTGGCCAGCTAAGGCTGGTGGGTAAACCTAGATGTTGTAAACATTAAAACAAACAAAAAAAAAGAGAACTTTCAGTCCTCTCTCTCCAAGCTGAGGTCTAATCAAGATGATGCAGATCTGCAAAAGACCTACTTCCACAGTGATTTAATGGTATGACACATGTATGACAGCCTCATGGGTTTTATTTCATGATAAAAAAGTAAAAAAATCTAGCCATACCATACCATGAAAAAAACTTTTCTGTTCTTAAGGGACATGTGATTCAAAGGAATGGAGTGACAGAGCAGCCCGAGGTTTATCGAGTCTACGGTGTACCGTATACGATGGAATCTATAGGGCTCCGAAAATAATCGACGTAGTCCACAAAAATCGATGACGAAATAAGTTGCTAATGAATTTAATTACTATTAGTCGGTTAAGTCATCACACGTCTGCTTCATGCTGTGAATCAGTACAAACAACACTTCTTAAAGGAATAATAGTGTTCGTGTTTCTTTTAATGACATCAATCAATATAACAGCTTAAACAAGCTAAAAAAACCTCAATATATTTGTCTCTGTTTATGTTGGTTGATGCCACTTATTTTCTGACACACTCTCTGTCTGCTGGTGGAAGTGTCCCTTGTGAGCACGCACATGTGTCTTTGTGAGCGAATCAGGACAGACCTCCACTGTGAAGGCAGGGAAAATTGTAAAAATATGCAGAAAATATGCTTGGCATGTTTTTTTTCGGAGACCAAGGCCCAAAAATCTCAGATAGTGCTCTCCCAAACTTGACAAAACTCTCCACAACCTCTGCTGTTTGTTTCCCTCAGGTCTCTCACTACTCAAAGCTGCCAGTGGTTGCTCAGCATACATTTACCGTAATGTCTAGTACGACATAGTAACTGTAAAGCTCTGATTTTCTAGTTTCAGAAACACTTTAAACGTTTGATTTGCATCAACCACTTAGGAGTTACGGTTGTGAGAAGCTAAGCATTGCAAATCTGTGAGTATAGTTTAAATCTGTGTGTATATATGTAGATGTTTATAAATGAATACACATGTGGCGGGATGGGGGCAGCATTCCGGGAGTCCTTGTGGTCTCGGGTTTCAAGCTGGGATGGGCGTCTGGATCCTTGGTGGCAATGCCTGGGGATGGGTTTGGATGCCTCCCACCGCTCCCCCTCACTATCCGTTGCTGCTGGGATGTCTCTGCTACCTGGCGGGAGACTGCCTGTGCCTCCTGGGGCGGGTTAGGTTGGCACCCCCAGGGCTTGCAGGGGAGGTCTCAGTGGCTGGCGGGTGGAAGGTGGGGAGAATATATACTATGCAGAAGTCTCACTATTAATATGTATAACTTCTATGTACATCAAGATTTTTGGAAATCTTAAACCACAGAAATAATAACGAGGGTCCATCTGAAAACATTGTTCAAGGGGTAGGAGTTCATGTTTTTTACTTCTTGTTTCTCCTTTTCGAGTTTATCAAGACTGCTGACACAAAAAATGTGTGTCTCTTGCATTCCTGGTTAAGTATGTTCAATCGTGTGCAAAATAAAGACTTTTGGATTGGAATTTGAACCACAGACTGTAAATACGTGTGTGACCAGTGAATCTTGTCTATGATTGTCTGTGGTCATAGGCTACTTCAGAAGTGCTGAGGGTGCCGTAAAGACTCATATATGGCAAACACCCACCAACTAACTTCCGGATTGATGCTCATGCAGAACTGAAAATCGTTGCAGTTCCTCACCTGAACAGTAGAGGCTGGCTCCAAAAGTGAGTCAATCTCTACTGAATCCATTGTTATTATGTCGAACTTTAGAGCAGAAATAAACATATTTACAGCCTGAGTCAAAAAAAAACAACCTTTTGGTCAATTGTTTGAGTTCACAACTATGACACCTCTGAGGGGGGTGAATTTTTTTGTACCACGCAAGGAGAATGTATATAAAGCATAAAATGTATTTCTAATGTGACTGATTGACAGCCGGCTCAGCCGCTATTACTTCCTCATCTGTAATCGTCACAATACCGCGCTGTTGGGATCTCGGGACAGCAGAGAAATAGAGATTTATGCGCATACACAGTACAATTCCAGAGACCCGGAACATGACCTCCGATCAAATATTACATAAACAATGTCAGGTAAACATGGTACAGATATTTGTTTAAGTCTGATATAGTTTGTAAACCAATAACAATGTCTGATCTAATCTCTACTGTGAATGTGGAAGAAGAAAAGGACTAGCTGAAGACAAAACTGGAGTGTTGACAGCAGAAGAAACCTAAATGTGAATATAAAAATACATTTAAACTCAAGAAGTATGACCCCATCTTTTCAATAATTGAATTCAAATGGGAACAATTTACATTTTGCATATTAAATTATGAGTGCTGAACAACTAGACATCATTACTGGGGATTTTGTCAAACTACAAAATTACAGTAATAAATACTGTACAAGCCTTTTATGTTTGATGAGAGCCCAATTTAGTCAATGTAGCCACAAGAGAGGCCAGAACAGTTTTATTATTTTATTAGTATTTAGCTCAGGGCAGCCTTTTCATATGCTCTGCAACATATGGATAAGTAATTCAGAGAGAATTTAGAACAAAAATTTAATGTGTAAGACAGTTCATTCATTTTCTTCGCACTCATTTGGCTAATGGACCTTAGGATACACCTACCTCACTTAAATCCCTTGCTCACAAAAGCAGTTATTTGTGATCTTCTTTTTTTTTTTTTTTAACTCTCCCACATCATTGCAACTGATTTTTTTTTAAAATTGCATCTGAACTGAAAAAAACCTTTTCAAACTCTGACAGAAATTCAACAGTGTACACACAGCTGGAAAGACAACAGACACATCAGAAGTCTACAATATCAAAAAGTCATGCACAAACAGGCATTAATATAAATAAATGTGTCCACGCACACATCAGAGAAGAAATGAGCGTGGATCAGCTATTAATAAAAGGCTTTATAAACAACCGCCTCTGACTTAAAAGCAAACTGATTACTACTCTGGAACAAAGCATTAAAGGACCATGTTTGCATCGCTACACAGACAAATACACTCACACGCACACAAACACGTGAAGATTTTCCACATCTCTTTGGAGCTCAGTGGGACTCTGCTGTTAGTACCATGAAAAACAAATACACACACTGAACACATCAAACATGGGAGAAGAAAAGCTGCCACGTCTTGCAGCACAACATAGAGAAGCACCTATTAAACAAAGAGCCAAATTAGTATCAGTACTACATAACAGCTCAGCATCTAACAAACGCATTGACAAAAATCAATATGTATTTTTTAGAACAACAGAAACCCATCATAGTTGTTGCAGTCACAGTTATATTATAGTGACTCCTGGTCTTTTGAAAAGCTTGGTATGCAGGTTAATATACTGCAATAAGAAGCTTCAAAAACAAAAGATTGCAGTTTGCATGGACTTTTTGATTTAATATAAATGTGCTCTCCAACCAAGAACCAATTTATTATATATAAATGAATATCAGTTGTTCATTCATTCTCTGTGTGTGGTTGTAATGCTTATCTGCTCCATCAGCAATTCTGAAGAAAAATATTGCATTTCAGAGAAAATTATACCACGCAAATAATATATAAGTTATAGTGTTTAAAATGATGACACACATTGTGCAGTAAAATAGCGGGTGCACTTCTAAACTATATTAAATAATTGAAACTTTGTGAATATTTCTAACTATTGCATCTTTTACTTTCGTGTGATAGCTGATCACCCGCAAATAAACAGGCAGCCCAAAGACAGTGTACTGAAATAATAAGCACACCAGCCCAGAGTAATGAAACCCTGCCTTTACATGCACGTTAGACCACAACACGGCGGTGAAAATATCACGTAAAAGTCTTGTAAAAACAAACATATTCACTCGTCAGCAGTTACAAGGTGCCAGCTTTGCTCACAAGCCTTGTTCGTGTCTGCATCTGAACAGCTTAATCTTTCTCACATACACACATACGAACAGACTGACAACCATGTTACACTAACTTATTATACTGCGGTCTAAGATTCCTCACTGAACTCAGGTTTACTGGGAAGAAATTAGCAGGCACACGACAGCTGCTGCACAATAACATCCTGAATCAAGAATGTAGATGCCTTCTTCTCGTTTCTGACACTGTATTAAAAAAAGAGGTTAAAATTTAAGGCGTTTAAATATGCTGGTACTTATGATGCCAACTGAAAGAATATCTTGGTTTCAAACATAAACAGACAGAAAGCCAGATGCCTCATACCTTAGAAGATAGTTTTTGGGTTGTTTATTTTTTTTTTAAACACACATTTGCATATATATTAATGGTTAGTACCATGACTTGGTAAAATCTTTATCAATGAGATATATATGGATTTAAATCTTGTAGCAGATGTTAGTTTTCTTAAGATTAGTGGGTGTGTGTGAAAGTTTGTATGTCTTTTACCAGCCCTCTCTGACAATCTGATGTAACAAACAATAACACGGATAGTTCTTATCATTATCACCACCAACAACTCCACAATCCTCCCTGGCGGCCCCGGATCCTCCATGGACACGCAAACAACGGCCGGCCCCACACCCCAGCAGGAAGACCAGCCCGAGAGGGACCTGCAGCCCCTGGGCCACACCAGGGATGCACCCCCACCGACAGGAGGTCTGGGCCAGAACCCGAGGGCACTGGGCCGTGACAGGGAAGCTCCATCCCAAGGCTTGTGTTTGTTTGTGTTTATTTCGGAACCTGTGTGTCTGAATCCATTAAAAAAAAAAAAGAAAAAAAAGTGGCGCGTGCAGGGTGGAAGGTGCAAGCATTCCCAGCTTTCCCTGTACCTGAAATGTTTGCTTATTTTGGGATGGAGGAGGGAGTCAGGTCAAGGGGTAAACAAGTCAGGTCCATGGGGTAATCCACCCCCCCCCACAGGAGAGCCCGGGGGGACCATAAAAGCCCAAGCCAGTAGTGCGCACCTCCACCGCCACGAAACCCCCCAGCAAGGCCCCCAGGACTCATGCAGGGCCCAAACTCTCTCCAAGCTGCAAACCAGACACTTACGGCAACCCCAAGGAAGGCCACTGGGCAGAGGGGTGTGCCAGACGCCTGCCAGCCGGACACTAACCCAGAGGAGGAGAAAACCCCACAACCGCCACAATGCCACCCCCAGATACAGGCCACTCCCTCCTGCCTGTTGCCACGGCCCCGTGCACATGCAGCAGACAGAAAACAGCAACCAACCCAGCTGTCACTTTTCTATAACCACTTCAACAGTGAACAATTTGCCACTTTTTATCATCTCTATTCTCCCTTCTTTGGTGACAGTTTGATGTGTGCCTGAGTATTTTTTTGAAAGGTGGATTTCTGCACTTCAACTTTGTTGTCAATCCAACTGGATAAGAACTGACATGGTTTTTGCTTTCTTGTCTGTAGAGCTGGTGTTGAAGACTGCACCAACAGATGTTTTTCCAATCTCCAAATATTACTCTGAGCAACTGACTGAGTCCCATCAGCGCTATTCATTATATTTAACCATTTGTGTGAGCATAAGATTTACATGCATTTTCCTCTCCTGGAAACAACGTTTTGTCCTACCTCCAGAGATCTCATTGGCATCCTCAGGAGGTACAACTGACTCAGTCAGCCGTTGGGTCTCTGTCTTTTCTCTTCCATCACTCCCACCCCTTTCACCTGCATGAGCTAGAATTGATTAATCAGAGATTAGCAGGACATTGATGGAGTTTTTTAAAAGTAAAACAATCTAGAAAAAATGTAAAGAAAAAGCCGAGTGTAACTCATGAGGAGTAAATAAAGAAGATGAGAGGACAGATGAGCAAATGATGGAATAAAAGGAAACAATAATAGGAAAAAGGAAAAGAAGATGGAAATTTTGAAGCACTAACGGTAAAGTTTAAAGCAAAAGAAAGACAGAAAAATGAGAAGAAAATAGAAAATGCTGCAAGAACAAAAAAACATTTTTTTTTTATGACGTACAAAAGAAGAGAATTGGCAAGAAAATAATTAAGGGAAAAGTACAGCGGGGTTGACTATAACAGTGTTCAACAACGTAGACAAGGAGCAGAGTGAAACAGACAATGAAGAGCACAAGTACAACCATGAAACAAACCTTTAAACCTGCCCTGAAGAGGTCGGCTCCGCTTGCTGCCACTCACAACCATGACACCAAAAGTATAGTCTTTAGAAGGACTGTAGTCTGTTATCAACACCTTAGTGTCAGTTTTAGGCAGTATGATCTCCCTCTGCTGACCACCTGGAACAGAGGAGAAAAATGAGGAAGAGGAGAAGATGGTGATGAAGATGATCAAGAGAAGAAAAATAAGGAGACTAAATATTAGACTCAATGATCCTTCTTCTTTCTTGTTGATATATTCCACTTAGAACCAGCAAATAAATAAAATACATAAAAACTAATTAAAGAAATAAAAAAAAGAGTTTACCAAGCCAATACAAAATTAATTCAGAAGAAGAGCAAATGATTGTTTTCCATTGGGAACGCAGACAAACATTACAGTCATGGTAGACATATTCTTCCATTTTATTCTGGATTTATTTGTTCTTGTCTTTATGAGGAGCACAAAGTTTATCTCCACTCAAGCAATTAAATGCAAAACTAGTAAACAAGGAAAAGAAAAGAAAAAAAAAATCACATTTAAAGACATTTTCTGGAACCTCTGTTTTGTTGGTACGGATTTCTTGGATTAACAGTTAACATTTCAATAAAGGGGGTAAAGGTTAGTGCTGCTTCTAAAATCCTCACAGAGAAACAACTAGTGCCTATTTCCTTTCTGCACATCAGGACAGACAGTTTAGATTTGAAACTACAATCAAGAGTGAGATAGTGAGACCGCCCTCCCTTTAACTCCTTCTTTAACTCTCTTTGACTTCCACTAACAAGTCATGTCTTAGTTTTTTTTTGTTTTTTTTTAACTTAAACCTTTTTCAAACAAATTCTTCCCCAACAATAGATTACTATTGTATCTAAAGTAAATTTATTTGGTTAGAACAGAAAGAAATCTGCTAACTTATCTAAATCATCTGTCACGTTTTAATATGACAAACTGTCCTTATCCTTTAGTACAATAAAAATACAATGAATATTCCTTTTTTTTTTCTTTGCACACTTGTGCTGAAAATGTCAAAGGCCACTGCAGCAGTTACAGATCACCTACGAGGCTACAGTTGGCACGTTTAACAGTAACAGGCAGAAACAGATAGTTTTTTTTCTTCTTTAATTCAGAAACACATTAAACAACTTTTTAAAAGAGGCAAAAATTGTATTTCTTCTGATATTGGTAAAATACATGTATAGTTTAATTCGTTAAAAGTTATAGTAAGTCATTTATCCTGCAGATCATACCAATAAACTTGCTGGCTGTGCGACAAACCTGCAATTTAAACTCCCCATAGAGCCGGAAAAGGCATTTTACATTTCTACTACTAAACAGATTAAACACAAAACATATATCCCATTAGTGAGTGAGTTTTAGAAATGAATGATGGTCAGACCCAGGACCCGGTTTGTTTAATAATCATGTATGGATCCATAGGATACAAGTGGAAATCTCTTCAGCTTAGTTAACACTATTCTACTATAAAATGCATATTTCTGCAAACATTTCTGTGACATTCTAGTGACCTGTCCAGGTATAACCCTCCTCTCATCACATGATGAGGGAGGGGCTAGATTTCTCCTCTAGATATGGAGAGGTGTTTGCATCCTTTTCATTTTCAGTCCTAATATGAGGTGAGCATTTTTCATCATTTTGTACTTTACTGAATTGAACTGAATGCTATTTCACTAATCCCCAAAAGACATTAGAGTGTTGCAGTATATTACTGAGAAGGAAAAAAAGTGAACAAACTAAAAAAAAATCAAAAATTGTAGAGTCTATATATCAGGTTACTGCTCTTGGAAAAGATGAATGATGCTGGTCCTTTTGCGACGTGGCTGAAGAATGAAGAGGATATGCAGTGTTGTCTATTATGTTTTGCGGCTTAATAAGGCTGCAAGTAATTACTATTTTTATAGTTGATCGGTCCATCGATCATTGAAACGATTAATCGACTAATCAGATGAATGTTAAAATGCCCAACAGCTTAAAGAATTTTATTATCTATTAGGTTGTAAAATCAGCCTATGGCTGTGCCATCCAACAAGAAAACATTAAAAGTGATTTTTCAGTCAGAAATATGTGATTTATTTAACTACTACTTCTCATCACCTTAACACTTAGACCATTTACATTTTGTAGGAAAATTCATATGCTACCAGAAAGCAGAGTAATAGTGCTCTGCACCAATATGCAACTCCTTATGGTGCCCAGTACTCAGAGGTACTAGTAAAACAAAAAACAAAGAGAATTATAAAATCAGCTGAAGACGCACAATCTCATCCTGACTGGTTCTTTACATTTTATTTAGCAGACAATATAGAGGCTAATATAGCACGTTGAAACTTGTTTACATTAAGTTAGTAATGTGATTGTAAAGCTGCCCTATTCAACAATAAAAGTGACTTATAATCATGTGTCTCCAGTTTTATGACAGGCACAAAACAACAACCAACTACTTGGACTGTGTGCTGTTTGCTGTAGTAAATACATAGACAACACGATCTATTTTAAATATCAGAGGTCAAATGAGTAGATTCGTGATCCTAAAGTGACGGCAGTTTTAAATGTGCATGTTTTGTCTCGCTATGTTAAGCCTGTGATGGACCAGGATGTACACCGAGTCTCACCCAATGTGAGGCAGGACTGTCGCCCCATGACAGCTGAGCTTATCTGATGCATCCAGCTGATCCTTTTAGAAAAAGGATATCATATTGTTCCAAAAGGTCATCTGCATCTCTAAGAGTGCCCTTTGTGATCTGAAAAAAAAAATGTTTTATTCGCAATAAAAGGACTTCAGCCACTCTTAATAAGCTTTACTATTCCTGTCATTTTGGCTATAAAATGGCAATGAGCAAAAAAAAAGAGAGAATAAATCAGGACACAGACCAGTGTTTTCCTCCTTTTTCCACCATGTTAAATAAGCCTTTCGTGATCACATTTAAAGTGAATACAGCAGGAAAACTATATTCAGATCTCAATTTTAAAGTGCATTTGCTAAATGCCAGTGAGCTCCTGTTGATATCTTCTCAGAGCAGGAAGTGGCCATTAATTTGATTTTTCATTCTCCTCTCAGCAAACAGAGAAAGGAACATATTGCCAAATTAATTTTTTCCCCATGTAAAAGCAGAGTCATTATTTAGTGCTACATATCGGCTATGTGAGGACTCTTGCATTTGCTCTAGTGTACTAATGTAACTTCTGCATTAAGAACCCATGCAGACAGCAAATCAACACCTGTGAATCCATCACCGTCTATGCAGGTGCACTATACATGACAGAGTAGATGTCAGTGGTGATTATGGCCATTATTAATACACTGTGAAAGCACTGTGTCTGCACACTGACTCTCCTACAGGTAAACAATAAATACAGGACATCATGCAGCCATCATGACAGCTCCATACACTGACGATGCAGATTAATACAAAATAAATTATTACCACGCATCTCTATTATTCAGCTGACCTGAACTAACCTCCAGCATGACTCAGGATAGATCCCCAAACTATATATTAATCCCATTTTTTAAATTTGCTGACAGGCTCCACATATGCAGCAGAAATACTTTCTTGTCTTAAACTTAGCTAATGCAAAGAACAAACTTTGAGGCCTCCGTATCTCTCAGGATTGTAATTTTTTTCAAAGGAGTGCTGATAAGAAGTAATTTACATAATCCTTCCTGACAGACAGAAAATCTCAAAAGTAATGCGATCCTGGTTAAAAAATGTAAAAGTGAGGTTACTCTTTCTCGTGTCATAGTATTTTTCTCTGCATGTGCTGAACATGAGCATGTTACCTGGTAAACTATTGTAGATAAACAGGTAGCCGTCGACGTCTCCTTTGGGCTCCTTCCATGAAACGAGGAGTTTACTTGAACTCAGCACTTTGAAACGCAGTCTCCTTGGAGCTGGAACTGAAGAACAATGTGACAGTTAAATCAGCTTCAATAAAGCAAAGAAACAGATTGCTTTGATAACTGATGCTGCGTTTAAATGTGTGATGAAAGGAAACGATAATAATTAAAAAGTTCCCAGACATCAGTCATAATGTGTTAATAAAAAAAGTTAGCGGTGCCTGAGGCCCAGGCAACAAAATCTGTCTCAAAAAGCTAAAAGAAAAAATAAGTAACTCTAAGACAAGATAAATGGACAGAGATAAGAAAGAATTTCATTTCTTAAGCTCCCACAGCAACGACAGCAACAAACGAAGCAGATCAGTATGGTGAAAAGTTTAGCTTCGGATTGCATCAGATCAAAACAGCATAAAAAAGGTATAAAATGATCTAGTGGGAACATGTTTTCAGGCAACTAAGTTTCAAGAAAATACAGTACAGTTATTACAAAAACACATGAAAGAATAACAGAAAGTGTAAAATAAATTAACATCCTCAAGTTCTTATTCAACGGATGCCATCCTGTGTTTCTGGGACTAAGAGGAGCCACATCTGTATGAACGTAAAACACATTAAAGCTGCTTTCTTTGTACTTCAGTGACAGCAAGTTGGACCTTCCAGTAATATTAGTTTAACAACAAATACCTCTCATTACTCAGGTGGTTGTCATCACACAAGTGATGAAACAGAAGCACTCAGAGGTAGAGTGTGCTCCGTAAGAGACCTTCTCCCTGGGTTTCTTTACATGAATTACCAATGAGAAGATTCAATCTCTTCTGGCATTTTCATTGACATTTCTGGCTCAGAGGTCAGAAATTCTAAGTTTAAATTTGTATTTGAAAGCATCACAAGTTCTCAAACCAGTTCTAGCAGGGCATATCTGTATTTCATTTGTGTATGGTCCATCAACCCCAAATTTCACACCTCATGTCATTCCCTAAAAAGGAAGCGTTGAGAGTTAACGCAAAAAGGTTCTCACATTTATCTAAATTTTAGAGCACTTATTTGTCACTTATTTGGCTACTGACACTGATGATTAGTTGTTAGTAGAAAAGCACCCATTTTGCATACTGAACTTGCAGAAGTAAAAAGAAGATTACATAACTTAAGTTCCCACTACTGAGAAACAATGGCTTTGGACGCTAACTGTTTCTGCTTCTTTGGTCGATCAATAAAAACACAAGGGGGAACTTTGTATTTAATGCGAAAATAACAAAAAGCCTTACAATTGGAAATTGTTCAGAAAATGAAACAAGCCAACAAACAGATCAAAGCTGTCAGAAGACAACGTATTGCCTTCACTGCACCGGAGTATTGCACCCACTGAGAATCAGTTATTTATCACACAGAAGAAGTCTTCAATTGGCTTTACTTTTCAGACCAAGCAGCTTCAGCAAGAACATATTTTATGCAGTTCGTGTACAGACACATAGAGAATATAAATTTGTATACCTGTGCCAACAAGGTATAGTATCTACATGCACCCATTTATAATGGGCTTATATAATAGAGAAATGACATGTACATCAGCTTTACCTTTGCAAATCTGCACAGGTCTGTTGCTGATGGTCATAGCAACCACTTTCTGGATGAATCTTTGCAACTGCTGTCACGCCGCTGCTAATCTCTAAGATCAGTAGCCAGACTCTTTTACTCTGTTGTTCCCCGATGGTGGAATGACCTACCAAAACTCTGTCCGATCTGAAGGGTCCGAACCTACTTTTAAGAGCAAGCTAAAGACTCAGCTCTTTAAGCAGCATTTCTACATTTAGTTTAACTTCTTTGCTCATCAGAATGAGTTAGAAGATTTGTCCAGCTCTTTGCATGACTCAGCACTGAGAAAGCTGCATGCACTTATGCCAAGATGATATTATGATGGTGAATTTAAGACCTAGTTTTTGCTGAATAAAGGGACTGTTGTAAGGTGAAGGGAATGGGGGGAAATTCCTCTAGCACCAGCATGGCAGCACCTGTGTCCTTCTGGACTCACAGCACTCCGACCACCACTTATCCAGGCTGCACCCTCCTATTTGATTTCTTGCTTGTGTTGTAAGTCTCAGTTGTAAGTCGCTTTGTAAAAAAGCCGTCTGTTAAATGACAATCGTAGTAGTAACTGCTGTTACTTACATTCACAGACTGCACAAATATGTCAGAGGAATTTGACTGCTTAAAATCCACAGGCAGAGAGAGCGAAGGGTAAAGTGAAGACTGGAGAGTGAAAATATGCAAAGCAAGAATAGAGATGACTATAATCCAATATCATGGAATAATTGACCTCAGATAAAAACAATAGTGGCCGATATAACCTTTATGCCTGCAAACCGTATCACCTTTTCACCTTATTTCTATAACATTCTGCCAAAACAAAAAGGGGAAAAAAAAGTTTCTATAAATGAGCTGTCATAAATGAATCTAATGACCCGTGTAATGCAGCACCGCTTTACCTGTCAGCACTCACATCAAAATTGAATTCATTTTAAAATAAACAATGAGGTAAATGATGCAGTAAGACTGTACTCCGACTTTGGTTTATGAAAAAAGTTTATATTTCTGAACAAAAAAGACTTTTTTTTTTTTTAAATCATGCCTTGTCTAAAAACAATCAATTTAATGAACTGCAGTCTTGTAGTAATCAGTTGGAATTCCAGTCATGCTTTTAATCAGTGTTTTTTTTTCTTCATATTTTTTTAATTTTTTCAAAGATACCAATAATGCTAGTTAAAATCTAGTCAAGCTTATTCATAAAGCTGCATATTTATCCAACTTTTACTTAATTAAAGGAAAAGAAAATCTGCATCCAGCCTCATCAGAGATATTTTGTTGGACATTTGATTCTGTTTTGTGGAGACACCCTGCAGCACTGCACACTTTTATATTTTTCTTGCTGCTTTTCTTAAGTAATTACACCACATCAACTATCCAATATCTAAAAAAAAAAAAAAAAAAAAAAACCCAGGGGATAAAAAGGTATAATGCGACACAATAAGAATCTATGCATAATTTTAAGTACATGATAGCAGAGTGGAGCGCTACTGTGGTATCATTTAACGCATTTATAGTAAGAGAAGTGAGCTGGCAGACAGGATGCTAATAACCATCAGAAAATTGCTTTGAGTACCTCTACCTTTGCGTTGCATGTGAATGAACACACTTGGCCTAACACAATCATTAGGAGAAAAAAAAATCAAGATCTATATGCTAAAGACAATACCAGAGGTGGCAATCATGAATGATGAATATAGACATAAAGCTGTGGATGCAGAGGGAACATGAGGGTCTCTGATATAAATTACCCTTCACAATCCAACACATCTGTTCTTGTTTACCACCTCCCTGCCATAAATATCAACCAAGAGCACCACATTTCACACTTCCTCTCTATGACAGTAAGCGCCAAGATGCTTTGTGAAACACATTAGACATTACGCCTCTATTTTTCACATCACAAAACTGCATGGAAATGCTGCATAAACCCTGGCAGAAAAGCTTAGACCTGCCCAAGATTTACAGCGTGTTTATCCATGCAGAACACTCAAAACACTTTATCTGAGCAGACACATCACTGGACTCACTGGAAGCCTCTTGGAAGGTTGCAAACGCAACGCCGCGGATTTGGCAGAAACTTAGCATCCGACACATGGCAACAAAATGTACTTCATGTAAATAGTTCGAGTCACTGAGGCCTTGACAAAATCCCCCAACCCCACCCTCACTGTGAAAATTATGCATATCCTTTCAAACACAGTATTTAATGTGTTCTTTCCTCATGCAGCTGAACCTTGATTCAACGGGTCTAGAGAGCGTGAACCAGAGAAGTCTTTTAGCTGGAGGCCAAGTTTAAATGAAATTGTCTGGGTTAAAATGATGCAAGCACAGCTTGACGCCCCAGTTTGAGCGAGGACGGCGGAAAGCGAGCAGGGATTCCTGGCGGATGAGTAAATGCTGACTGGTAAATTGCTCCTCCTCCCTTCTTTTTGTCCTTGTCTCTGTTTCAACTTCAACTCTGAGCTTCCTCCCCCCCCCCCCATTTCCTGATTTTGCTCAACAATCGATCTGGTCTCCTTATCTCCTGATCATCTCTTTCTTTCCTCCTCCCACTCCCTCCTTACTCAAACACTCGTTTAGTCAATTGTCATTCATTCAATTTATGTTTTTCTTTAATCTTTGTGATTTTTTCCCCCTCAATCTTTTGTACCTTGAGTTTTCTCTTTTCTCCCCTTCATCCTCTTCCCTACACTTCCTTCTCCCTTATTCTTTCTTCTTTCCTTTAAGTCCCAGGTTTCCCTCTCCTCTTTTCCCCAGATAAGCCTTGATCTGACTCCTCTGTGATTATTCAGGCTACAGCAGCTTTGCTAATACTCAGGATTTAGGGATGACAGCCGCTGGGTTACACTGTCACTATAAGATATCACTACTGTACTCTTCATGAAGGAAATTGTGGAGTCGTGCATGTGTATCAGCATGCACTGCGGTACGCGTAAATAAATGTGGTCGCCGTCTTGTTTGTACACAAAGTACTCTGTTCACCAAGCTTGCACTTATCTCAAATCCACTCTGGGTTCTTGTTTCCATCTCTGCACTCTTTTCTTCTCCACTCCTGATCTCATGAAACACGTCTCTTTTGTCACATCTTTGTTTCTCATCTTTGGGTTTAAACTCTACCTCTCCTCCTCATCTTGCCTCTCTTCTGCTCTTTTATCATTTTATTCCATTATCTCCTCCTCTCCAGCACTCCACTCTGGTGATTTAGTGACTTATCGCTCTTTTTTCACCCTTTCATTGCATACTTGTGTAAGTGATGCCTCAGCACTCATCTCTTTGCTCCATTTGATCTGAGAGTGTGTGTGTGTGTGTGTGTGTGTGTGTGTGTGTGTGTGTGTGTGTGTGTGTGTGTGTGTGTGTGCGTGTGTGTAACAGTGCATACAGTCTATTAGTGTATCAGAGTTTGTTGCACAACCTTCTCAGTGTGTATTATGGTGAAAGAATATTATATTGAGTTATTGTGCCAGTTAGACAACTATGAGGTAAAAAAACAACAACACTGAAATATTAATGTTTGATAATTCTGCAGATAAATACAGGTAATATTTAATTTATTTAATGCAAAGAATTAAAAATACTGGTTACAATTGAAAAAAAAACATTAGAGGTGCACCAATTGATTGGCTGGTGATCAGCTCTAACATGCATTGGTCAATTACGCCATTAATGGTGAATACTTGCCGATATATTTTAATTCAATACATGCCTTTATTGTATTTTTATTAGGAGAGAAGGGAAAATAAATTAAATGACTTAGAAGCTTAGAATACTGAGAAATTACTTTTTTTTTCTGTATGTCACAGTGACTGGGCAGCAAGTACAGAATAGCAATTAAAATAACTTATACAACATAAACATGTGTAGTAACAACAACAAAAACAGATGAAGACATAATAACTTATATAAAATTCATAAAGAATAATTAGATCTCTGTTTGGTAGCATTGCCCCTCAGCATCATATCAACATTTCTGAATATTTATCATAATGTTATGTACTTAATTTTTACATGTTGTGAAAAGGTCTATTTGGTATTTTATACAAAATTTCACATCATTAATGCAGTAATAATGACGGGTTTGTTTGCAAACTGCTCCACGTCACCATCATACGGCTCCCATTTCTCTCAGGAGACATGAATGTGTGGTGATGATCATCTATGTTCCCGTAAACCAGCAATTAGCAAACATAGCGAATTTACCGCCACTAAAATAAGAGCCAAAACCACAAATTTAAACCAAAATTGGAAAAAGTAATTCGCACTGGGCTTTTATAAAGTTTTTCAAGCTGTAGAGCTTAACTTTAAAAAAATGACATGTGCATCTTGACTCAAGGATGATCTGATCACAAGTTCCCAGTCAGGTGAAAACACCCTCAGGACGCCCTGAAAATGTATTTTAATCTGATTGCTGAAGCTACATTCAAATGTGTCCTGGGTAATACTGGCTGAACACCCACTTCCCAGATATGAATTCTCAATCAGTAATTTCTGCAAGCACCTTCTTCTTGGTCCGTAATCTTCTGACAAAACACACACAAATAAAACATCCAAACTCACAGGATTAATTTAACCGTTTGCTTGTCTTTTATGTTAACTTCTGCAGCAACAGTGAACAAAGCAGAGAGCGCAGAACCAAGGCTGCTGGTCCTGCTGGTCAACTTTTAACTGGTCTTGAAGGCTTCGACCTTAAAGTTTCGACACTGACACCGACCTCAGCAAAATCACAAATACAAAACAATTTTATGCTACTTTTACTTTTCTCACATTGTGGCTATTATACAACGGAGATCATTCAACTGTCAGTAAAAGTGAAAAAGAAGAAAACAACAATAAAAATTCTGCATATCAGAAGCGTGTTTAATCTGAAAAAAGATACAGTTCAGATCACTGAATACATCCCTGATTTTGCAGAGATACCTTTAGATGCACTGAAGCCTATTTGTTTCTCAGCTGGCCGCTGAGTGTGTGATATAGGCTACGTATATATTTGCATACAGAGTGGGCAACTGAGATCCAATAAACAAGTTGTCACTTAAAACGCATGCAAGGGTGCATTTTCATGCCTGGTACGCACACATCAGCAACATTTTAGCCACTGAAGAAATTCCTTGTGAATTCTTATGTGGTCACAATGAAAACTATGGCTGCGTGTAGCTCATAGAGCTGAGGAAGGGAGTGACAGTGAAGCCCAAGATGTACCGAGCAGATATTGCACTCAACTACCACCCGCTGGCTGGATGGTACGTTACTCAAACGTTATTATCTGAAAAATGAATGCAACCTGAATAAATGCCTATTAAGGAGCTTAAGTGCACCAAACCCTGAGAGGACCCTTTGAGCTGTTTAATCCAGATGGACCTAGTGTTTCCAACACCAGATACTTCCCCTGATCTGCAGGGAGCTCCTCATTTAAAGGTTTTTATTATGTTACTTATTACCATCCCGCATGACAGCATTTCCAGTTACAGAAAATGAACACCTTCCTTTCTCAGCCATTTTTCACTGACAAATAAAAGCATGAGTTGGCTTCTTGACAGAGACTGGAACAAAAATAAAGCATTAAAGACAGAATTTCACAATAAGTGCTGAAGTAGCGTCCAAGGTGAGAAATACACCATATGGCCAAAAGTATTGGCTCACCTGCCTTGACTCGCATTTAAACTTAAGTGACCTCCCATTCCTAATCCATAGGGATCAATGTAACATCGGTCCACACTTTGCAGCTATAACAGCTTCAACTCTTCTGGGAAGGCTGTCCACCAGGTTTAGAAGTGCGTTTATGGGAATTTTTGACCATTCTTTCTAGAAGCACATTTGTGAGGTCACAGACTGATGTTGGACGAGAAGGCCTGGCTCCCAGTCTTCGTGAATTTCATGAAAGAGTTGAAAGTTTGGAGGTCTGCAGCGATTGACTCTGCAGAAAGTTGGAGACCGCTTCGCCCTATGCATCTCAGCATCCGCTGACCCTGCTCCGTCACTTTACGTAACCTACCACTTCGTGGCTGAGTTGCTATCATTCCCAAACGCTTCCATGTTATATGAGAGACCCCATTTCCCATTTATTACTAGAAGAGTTGACTTGATTTGGTTTAACTAAAGCAACAACTTAAAGTTAACTCAGTTAAATTTACTAAACACTATCACAACTGTAAAATATGAGCTAAGCTGAGTCTGAGTCAGTGTGAGTACAACAATATTTTCTCAGTCCTGAATCTCCTGCTCTACATGAGGCCACAAAATACCATTTCATAGAGCATGTCTACATCCTAAGATGCCTGTAGTCAATTTTATGCTTATGCACACTGCAGCTGCTTCACCTGAGACTCACTTTCTGTAATTACAACACTGTGTAATTTACGCATGCATATTGGCAGTGGAGTGAAATGGATATGATGGAGGTTAATATATGCTCAACTGCTACACATTGTCTGCAGTCTCTGCTTTCCAAAGCTTAATGCTTCCTAAAACATATATCCTCCTACATTCCCACACAGTTAATTTTGATCATTTACAAGCACAGAACATTTTCCTTACAGTAACAGGGGGAAGAAACCTTGAACATCTCCTTCACACTGCGTCTTCTACAATCCAGAGCTCCATTTAGTCCAAAGAGGGTGATGATTATGACAAAACTGGATTACAGTCAACCGAAAAGCAGAGGGGAGAGTAACAGCAGCTGAGATTTGGATAATTTAGCTTTTTTTTTGTTTTTTCCATTCGAAGCAGGTTGTTCCTTTTTTATTTGTTCATGTACAAATTATCCCTCATCACTGACTTCTCGATGTCAGGGACATAACACAAATTATTTCCCTCACAATAATTAATCAGGCTGCCCTTTAACCACTCACATACACATACAGAGACACACACAAACATAAAAAAGTGCAATATCTGTGCAAATGTGCACTTGAGCACATAATCTGTTGTGATGAAGCCCGAAGCAAAGTATTGATCCAGGTTGTCGGCCAATAAGAAGAAGAAGAAAAAAGAAAAAAGAAAATCAATCTCAATAATTAAGTATGCGTGTAAGCACATACAAACACACCAACCCACATGCACAGTTAACATCTTCACAAAGTCCATCTCATCAAGGGATGAATGTATAAATAACTGCTTGATTGGCAATAACTCCGCCGGTTCTTTCCTGAGAATCAAGTCAGAGTTCAGGTGTATCTGTCTGCCATCGATCTTGCTTTTCTTACTGCTGCAGAGGAAACAGCAACCCAGCGTCAGGTCACTCACTGCACCTTCTGAGGTGCGGGAGCCCAGAACAAAATTTGTTTGACTCTTTTTCAGTATTTTTTCAAACCCAAAGAAACTGCCAGAGAGGAAAAGAAAAAAATGAACAGCCATCCACTTTGTTGCACACTGCTCCATTTCTTCAAAAGTAGCAATCTAAGAGTCGCTCCCACAAGTCAGACAGAGGAAAACTACAGCACAGTAATGCCTATATACTGTGTCCATATCCTTGTCCTAAAAAAACTGATTCACGTACAGCACTCCACAAAGAAATTAGACAAGATGATTAATGAAGAATAGATATTTTTTAGACCTGGATGTCTATATCTGTGTGTAGTACAATCTACTGTATTACTGCAGGCATTAGAGTTTTCCCACAAGATTACTTATGCTTAAATTCTAATCTCTTTCTCTGACTTTTTTAGCACCGGCAGCAGGGTCACATTTTCTCTCATCTAGTAAAGTATCTCTTGGATGGATTGTCATGATCCCTATGATATCTTTGGTTATTTCCTGACTTTCACTGCTCCCATATTGAACAGTGAATCTTATTTCAAGTGTTGCCATAAACATTTGCCATAGATGTCTTTTTTTAAGTTCCTACAGAGTCTCTTAATTGCTTTGTCAATCCCACTTTTTTCCTAGTAGCACCATCATCAGCACAGTCGCAGTTTGCAAGACCGAAACTTTACATCAAGTAGTAACTGGATGCAATTTAGTATGACGCATGGAGACGGAAGTTTCTGCTGATGACAAGAGGCAGTTGAATGCAGGTCAAGCAGAAACTGATTAGGAGTGCCTAAAAGTGGTTCCACTGAGCTGGTGGTATGTTCATGTTATCTACAAACGCCCTTTATGAACCGATCTGCAGAGCTCTAGATACATCTTTATGTCTGGGGAAACTTACAGCACTTGGTCGCTTATAGTAAATGTAGTTCTTATAGTAAACGTAGTAAATATTATTATCAACATATTTAACAACTGTAACTCACTGAAGACTAATAAAATATCTGTCAATGAAGTAATACTTCAAATGTAGCTCCTTAGAGCATTTAGTCCAATTCTCAAAACAAAAAAAAGCTAAACTTTCTAATCCATTTTGTGGGTGTTCCTGACAATTTCCAGGCATTTCAGTTGTATATACAAACACACTGCATGGGTAGACAACACTCTAATCCTCAAACTCAAATCCCCTACAACCAGATGTTGCAGCTTACAGAGACAGACCCGCAAAAAAAAAAAAAAAAAAAAAAAAAAGTCTCATCCTCAGCTGTGATTCACTGGGATCAAATCCCAGGCTAATTCATGGTGTCACACTTCTGTCTCACTTTTCATTTCTGTCCGCCTGCAATGAAGAACATGACGGAAGTGCTGATTAGAAGTGGAAAAAAATTGCTTAGACAAAAAGGATGGAGGAGGAGGGGAGGGAGGCGCGCGGAGCAGAAAATTGACTGAAGTTAAACAGAGCACGAAGGATGAGGGGATAGAGTATTATGGTAAGAAGGAGAAAAGAGCAAAGAATGAGAAATAAGAACAAAAGCAAATATGAAACTCCTGCTTTCGTTTCCAGCAACTGTTGTTTATTGAGGACTTCCTACGAGTAAATACAAGCAGGAGCTACGCACTGACACAGTCACTGTCCAAATGTTTATAAGAAACAAAAACTGTCGGTATGCAACTTCTGGAGGAGCATTTTTAAGGTTTCATTTCATTGGTGAATAAATTGTTCATGTTACATGTGGTTTATGAATTTTGATCAAGCCCATAATTTTGTATAATGCTCCTGTAATCTCCATCTGCTGCTTCACGGCTCCTCTGACTCCACATCCTGAAAGGACTGGGAGTTACACACGCAGATAAACAAATGCACACACACACTTAAGCACAACCTGGACCGGTTGAATGTTTACACATTCCTTTGTATCATAATGCCAAATGTTGATATGAACACACAAGCACTAATTAACCAAATGCATTTGGAGGCTTGGTGGCACACACAGACACATGCAGGGCAGTCAGAAGATAGCTCCTGAGTCCACTTAAAGAAAAAAAAAAAGAGGTTTGGCAGTTATACCATCTTAGAAATGTAAAAACATTAATATTGGACACGTGACCTTCTGGTGTTAATATAATGACTAAAAATGGACTTCTGGATCGTGCAACTCTGAAGCCATTAAAGTTATTAACAAGAAGTGGAGAGCAGCACTGATTTCAGATAATCTCATTCAGGAAATCAGAAAATATGCACTTTCTTTGAAGAAAGTATGTTTTCAACATCCATGTTGAACTCCCTTTTTGATGAGACTCGGTTTGATTAAATCAAGCTTCCTGATTAAATTGCAACACACTTGGGAGTATTATATATTGTTCAGCACATTGCGCAGAAAACAGCATGAAGCACACTGTTACAACACATTCATTAAAACCTCGCTGAAGCGTAGCCGCACTGGCAGCAGGGTTGCAAGTATTGCCACGCTGCCAGGGTAAAACGGCACAATGATGTGAAGGTTATACGACTGTAAGTGTGATGTGATCTGATTGGATCTGAATATCAAACAGAGAAGTGACAAAAGGAAGGAGTGAGGCAGAAGCAGTAGAGAAGACAGAGAGATACAACAAGTGAAGGAGGAGAGAAGGATGTGGAGACAAAAGGGGTCGATAAAGAGGAGAAATGAATGAGGGGTGAAGAGATCTGGATGACAAGACAATGAATGGCTAAGATTCTGGGTTTGGACAGAGTTAATAAAGGGAATTGTCAAGGTGAAAGTGTAATGACAGGCTGAGAAGCAAATAAAAAAGTACTCACCATGACTCTGAGCGTTACTGGGATAATTAGAAATGAGGGCCAGTAACACCAGTGGAGCCCACAAACACCTCCAACCCTGGCCTGTTGAGAACATCCTGAGAAGTGGCTGTCTAAATCTGCATGAAGGAAAAAAATTATTTTATTGCGCAAGTGTAACAACAAGCCAATACAGAGGGGACAAATGAAATGGCAGGGAGACGAGGAGACATGGGGATTCCAGTTTCAGTGAAAAAACCCACCATGAACGCCATTCAGCTGCTGAGACAGTGCAGGTCAACGAGACCCAGTTTACCAAAACAACTCCAAGTCACTGATCTGGAATCTGTTCTTTATGTCTTAATTTCCCTCCTTTTTTTTTTTTTTACAATTACAGAACAGCAGCCTGCAGCCTGGTTGGACTGCAAAGCATTGGCTGAGCCTTCCGCCTACACACAGCGAAGCGAGGGTCAAACAGTGGAGGACTTTGTTTAAAGAGAAGAGAAGAGAAGAGAAGAGAAGAGAAGAGAAGAGAAAAGAAAAGAGAAGAGAAGAGAAGTTCTTCTAGAAAAAGAATGGGTGACAAAACGGGAGAGCACGGATTGATTGATGGGAACATCTGATGGATGCCATTGTCTGACAAAAAAAAAAAAAAAGAAGGGGCACAGGAGCACCTCTCCTCTTCTCCCCTATCTCATCTTCTACTCTCGCCCTTGGTCACCACTTCTCCCATCTCCAATCTGCCACTCATTACCACAAGAAGGATGCACATAACAAAGACATCTCTTCATCTCTGTCTTGGTCACACACCTGGATGACAGCCACATTAACATAAGAGAATGAGCAACAAAAGTCATTTCACTTTGAATGACTTCTGTCAGCACCTTGTGTCTGCAGTACTGACAGAGGGACCAGCTCCTTCAACTCAAACGAGTCAAAAATCAGAAAAAAAAGAAAAGACACTGCAGACTAAAACTGGTTAATTAGTTAATGAAAATCAGAGTTGAAGCATCACCCTCATTACAGATTAAACAGTTTAATCGCTATCTGCATGCACCCTTTCATTGTGCATGTGGGACACAATTTGCACGCATAATGAAATAGATTAAAGGACCGAGAGACACCATGTGCATACATATAAATCCATTCAAAAGGACTCTCGTGCTGTTTTTGGCCAAACTGTTTTTAGCACCTCTTTTTGTTTCTTTGTTTTTAGAAATGTGTCCACCTGTCTGCAAATTGAATTCACGGACCACAGCCTAGATGCGTCTCCGGTGATCGGCTCTAAGTACTGATGACTGGTTTTAATCAAAGTTTCTACGCCAGATTTAAGGCAAACTATGAGTCTGTTGCGATATTCGGTCAACGGGCAGGTTTTGTTTAATATTTCAGCGCCGCACACCTGAGAGCCACGATGAATGAAAAAGCTTCCATACCTCTACAGTTATCAATTCCAAGCGGGTTTTCTTTTTTAAATCCTGAACGGAAATCTTCTGAAAACCACGGATGCCCGCTGTCCTCCCAGAGCGCTCCTGTTTCTCTTCTCTTCACTCCTCTTCTCCCACTCTTTCTCTCACTCCTTCTCTCCGGATACTCTTCGGTCACTCCGGAGTGGGTGTTTACTCTGCTCGTTATTCAGCCATCCCTCCCTCCGGCTATTCCTCCCTTCCTTTCGTCCGGGCACATCTCAGAGAGGAGGACGGAAGACGCAGCAGCCGCGCTGCACTGACAAACCCTCCTCTGAGTGTCTGCAGCTTTTGCATCGGTGTCAGACCCCCGGGGCCTTTCGCGCGGGGCTTCCGCGGTCGCGGCTGGACCTGTCGTGGAGCAGTTACATGTCTGTGGCTTTGAAGCAGCCACGCGGCGGTTACTGAAACTCGCTCGCGTTTGTCTTGACTTGGACAAAAATGAAAAAATAAATTAAAACAAGTCAGTATGATGGTGTCCTCCTGTGCGCACGGAGCAGGTGCTTGATTGACCGCGCCATGCCGCGCGACCAGCTTTGGCGTTAAAGGCGCAATGACGCAGGCTTTCGCCTCAAAGTTGCACATTCACAGGGAATAACAGGAATACAGTCACATGGAACATTTAAGTTGGAGGTATCATTTAAAAATATATATATATATATATATTATTGAATTGCTAGAATTGCACTGCGCCAACAATTTTGAGTAGACAAGGCTGGTTAATAATCTTTTCAGTGAGGAAGTCAACTGACTTTTTGACATCTTCATTCCATAAATATATTTGTTGTGATATGAGGAGAGACATGGTATATCTGTTAAAAGACAACCAGTAGTTACAATTAAATAACAAAACCAAAAAAAAAAACGGAATACAACCACATTGAGTTCCAACTTGGAACAACTGGAATGGGAAAAGTGGGCAATGCCTCTTACCTAGACTGATTTCATAATCCAATATGACTTTAACTGGGATAAACAGAATAGATGCTGAGCTAACTGTTTATATGTTTTTAAAGGCTACACTGCACAATTTCTGCAGTCATGTTTGGAAGAAATTCAGTCTGGTTTTAGATCATGACGCAGCACAGAACTGGTGCTGTTTCAAGTACACAATTATATAGAGGCCACGCACAATAGGGGCACACGTTTGACTTTCTGATCTCTAACGGTCTGAGCATTTCAAAGATTAATGTGTCTGATGTGAGCCTGTCTGATCATTCCTGTGTTTTCTTTGGGAGTACGATTTCAGTGCACACAAATGTGTCAACAGCAGTGATCACAAAACGGCAAAACTAAAAACAGTAGTGAGATCTTTAACCAGGTCTCTCTAACATCTGTCCTGTCCGGGGGTTCAGTCAATGAGCTTGTCAGTAGCTTCAATGCTAAAATGTTAAATGTTATGGACACTAGTGCTCCCATGAAGGTGAAGGTTATCTCTGGAAGGAGGAAGTCTCCATGGAGAAACTCCACTCTGGTGAAAAATAGTAAAAGAGAGTGATGGAAGGCTGAGCACAGATGGAGGAAAACTAATCTCCAGGTTCATTATGATATCTATAAAGAGAAACTTAATTCTTATAATTTTCAACTGAGTGCAAGGAAGTCCTACGTCTCTGACATCATCACCAAAAACGGTCATAACGCTCGGGCCTTATTTGTCAGATGACAGGTTAACAAACGCTCCTGTGTCGGTGGCAACTGAACTTCATTCCACCAATGAAAACCGGTTGAAACACCAGGACACAGTTTCACCTCATTAACAGCAAAGATCTGGAGGACATCTTACATCAGCTGAGCTCCTCCTCTTGCTGTTTAGACGTCCTGCAAAGAGGTTTTTTCAAAAAGGTCTCAAAGATTTTGGAGTCAGACCTGTTACAGATTGTGAACTTGTCCTTAATGTCAGGAGTGTTTCCAGAACCACTGAAAACATCTGTAATTACACCTCTGCTAAAAAAAATGACGAGCTTGACAAGACACAAATGAACAACTACAGACTCATCTCAAATCTCCCATTTTTAAGTGAGATGTTGAAAAAGCAGTTTTTCAACAGCTCAATTACTTTTTAACACAAGATAACTGCTCTGATGTCTTCCAGTCAGGTTTTAGACGGCACCAGAGCACCGAGACTGCTCCGAGCAAAGTGTTTAATGACATATGCTTGAATGCAGACAGTGGAAAAATGTCAGTCTTTACATATATATAAATCACTTTAGAGCGATATTACACAGTCCTCACTTCATGGTCTGCAACCAGTGCAAATGAAGTCCAAGGAGAGCTGTCCAGTCGCTTATACTTTAATGCTGCTAGACGTCCCCAGGTCCTGGTACCAGCAGTGGGGCGATCGTTCATTTGTCGTTACAGCTCGTAAACGTTGGAACTCATCGCCACCTGATTTGCATATGATTACCGATCTGGCCCTGTTTAAGTCCAACCTGAAGATCTACTTGTTTGGTTTGGCTTATAACACTTTCTTGTTTCAAGTGTAAACCACTTTGGCCTGTGGTGTGTTGTAAAGTGCAACTGTATATAAATAAAGTTTGACTGAACTCTGTTGCCACAACTCCAAATTTGATTCTTTCTAAGAGTCTTTTACACTTCACTTCCACTTTCTTTTTTTTCCCAAGGAATTGCAGAGAGTCTCAGATGTCATTTTAAGATGCATTTTAATTGACTAGTCAGTGGACAGAACTGTAGAATATTTGAAACTGTCAGAAAGTTACTTCAGGGAGTATTTGGTTGCAATAGTAGCATGATGTGGTTGTTGACCCGCTCGCATTGTGTGACTTGGGACAGTCGTTTCAGACACCCAATGAAAGATGTTTCTTTCGTGAAGACCATCATTTGCCTACGACAGTTGAAAATTGTACAATGTATAAGGGCTAATGCTCCTTATATGCTTATTATAATTAATTCTGATCAAATCTCTTTAAACATATTTATTTTGAGCGTATTGGCATTTCAATAACAATTCATTAGGATTCAATTTTCTGCTTTGAATGCCAGATCCACAGCTTTTTCAGCACTCATCTGAACCGAAACACGATGCTGAAACAAAGGTTTAGCAGACCTGGATTCGACCCATCAGAGTTAGGCAAGGACACCAGCTGATTGACTGCAAGCCAGCCATAAGGGACGTTTCCATTACCCCTAGATTTGTGCAAAACCAAATGTCAAAAAAGAAAACATTTAATGGAAACTTCTCTAATTCGAGAAAACTCCAAAGTTTCAAATAAACCTTAATTTCGCTTCCAGGAGGTAGTTTTTCAGGCAAAGCGATAATGTAATGGAAACACTTTTTGCGAATTTCCACGTCTGTGGCAGCGGTGGATGTGACGTTGTCCTGTAACACCACTTAATCATTATGTATTACATAAGGACTTTGCCTCTGAATAATCATTTGATGATCATTCACTGCCTTCATCATCTGGCTATTTTCACAACAGCGGGAGCGGCAATCACGATAAGTTGTCAAAAACTAAAGATGATTTAGTCCATTTTCTTCAATGTTGAGATTTTCTTTTTTGTTGTTTTGAAGAGAAATGTCACAGGACAAGATACAGAGAGTTATGATTATTTGAAAATCAGCGCTCAATGGAAACGCCAACCTCCTACATCGCTACCTTTATCAAACATTCAGAGTCAATTTTCTGTTGTGCAAAAGTGTAATGAAACACGACTGTAGACTGTATATAAAAATGGCCGAAGCATTAGGTCATATGACCAACTGGTTTCTGAAGACCGGTTTTGAAGCCCGTTTTCCTTTGTACGTTGTGCAGCCATGCTCCTCTGCAAGCCGATGGGTACACGCCCACGCCTTGTCAATCAAAGTTAGCTTTGATCCCGGCTCCTTCAGCCAAACCTGCCGAAATATCTGCAGAGCTGCTGGCAGGCATTTATAGCAAGGAAGTTTCGTTTAATGTGCTGACTTGATGCCAAAATTAAAAATAACCGTCACATTTAGCCGATGCTGGGTTCACACAAACGGGTGGTTGCTTCGCGAAGGGTGGTAGCATGACGATTACAGATGAGGAAGTGATAATGGCTAGTGATTGGCTGAGCTGACTGCCAATCAAGCATATTAGAAATGAATTTATTGTATTGCTTGATATAAACTTTCCTGGCGTGGTACACAAAAATTCACCCGCCTCAGAATTGTCATGAATGTGAAATCAAACGACAGAAACCAAAACGGTTTTTGAACCAGGCAGTAAATATTTTTATTTATGCTCCGAAGTTGGACATTTTAACGCGGAGGACGACAGAGATTGACTCGCTTTTAGAGACGTCTTCTATCAGTCGGTCGAGGAAAGCTGAAACAAAACTTAGCTTTGCATGAGCGTCATTGTGGAAGTTAGATGGTTGGCGCTTGGTCCCAGCAGACCACCGGGGTCCTGAATTGGTCCAGTGTCATCTGCTGATCCCCTGCAGCTGCAGAGCCCAGAGTGAATGTTTACAGCGGGACCTTCAAGGCCAACTAACTGCCAGTTAGTGCAGTCTGTTAGTACAATTAACAGCACAGCAAAGTGTCTTCTCGTTAAATTATGATAACTATGCTGTGTTACATAGCTGGGGGTTAATGGAGATTGGCTTACTTATTGGTCAATCTAGGAATTGCAACATTAGCTTCTGCACACACGAGTGTTGCCCCTCGGTGGTGACTTTGGAGACAAGTGGAACACACCATTAGTTCGTTTTTCAATGAAAAGCCGTCAGTCTCCAGTTCAACTTGCCGCAGGTGAGCAAAATTTCTCATGAAAGCGGAATTATTCCTTTAAACTAGAAACAACCATTAAAATAAATCAGCGGTCTCAGCTGCTGGAGAGACCGACTTGCCCTGAGGGGCAAGAAATGGGAGTGAGAAACAGAGGTTGGTGAAACATACCAGTGGCTGACTGAGTTGAAACACAGAATGGCTCAACTCCAGGTGTGTCTCTTGAGCACACACACACAGATACTCAACACATACACACATGCACCTTATCCAAACAACTCTCCAGATAACACGAGGTCTATAATCAGGTAGGTAAGGATTCTCTGTCCTCCCAATTTCCTTCTCTTCCTCCCTTCCTCTCACCTGCTTCCCCTTTATGTATCTGTTGCCTGCTCGCCACAGACTACACAGTAAACAAACACAACACAACAGAAATTATCAGAAATATTTTTAAAAGTCCAACCAGTTTTCCCAGTCCATGTTACATTTGCTTAATGACTTAAACTCCCTTTTTCTTGTAGCTTCTAGCTGTCTCTGCAGCCTTTGTTTGTCTTCAGTGGCTGGTTCATCAAAGTACTGATAATTTGTGGTTTTAATTGTCTCAGCTGACTTACAGCTTGGAAGGGTAAGTTACACTTATCAACAAGTGATATCTATCAGATTGTCCATGACCAGCAAGCTGAACCCAAGGGTTTATCGTGAGTGGTCGTAAACAACCTTTCCTCAAAATTTTCCTCAACAACATTTCCTCATAGGTCTGGAAGTAACTCTTGCAGCTGTTAGCGTCAACAATAGGAGTGTTTGTACAAATTTGACCTGCATAGGGAGTATGCTGGCAAACAAACCATGAAGTAAAAAAATAACATTACAGCGACTACAGTTTGTCAACCGGCTAAAAAGAAGCCAAAGCCAGACCTCGTGGATAAGTATCCTCTACACAAGTACATCAAATTAATGATTATTTTGGCCACAGTAATAGTGAACATGTGCAATGCATTCACAAATCATGCTTTTCAAGAGAAGAACGTGCTGTGAAGCACGGTGGTGGAAATGCTATGGTTGGGGGTTGCTTTGATCCATCACTGCCTGACACGCAGTCAGTCATTCAATTATGAGCTCTCATCATATCCAAGAGTACTTGAAAATAATGCTAGTTCATATGTCTTGAAGCAGAAGCAGATGTGGACCTTTCAAAATTGCAATAAAAGCTGAATTAATGTGTCCCTTCTACAGCAGAGTTGAACTACTGGCAGTTTAATTTGGCGCCATATGGACCAACTGCAATGCTTCATAAAGTTTTAAATGCCATGGCACAACAATAGATATCGTCACAAAACCGAGGGAGAAATAGGCAAGGAGTTATTCTTGTACAGACAAGAAATGTTTACCAGAAAAAAAAAAAAAAGGTCACACAGAAGTCAGCTGGCATGTAAATGTTAAAGCTTTGACAAACAAGTGTGGAAGAGTTTAACATGGAGTCTTAGTTTTATTCTTCAGCAACTGTGCGCACACCAGAGGACTCAAACAGAGCTGTGCATTTCTTTCTGCATTCAGGCCATAAGAGCAACAAAGCAGATTTAAAAACTAAAAGTGTTATTTGAAGGCAAGACTGCATGCACTGTTTAAAAAAACGTAAACAGTTTATATATATCACCAGGTACTGTACTTGATATAATGCAGACAAGGTTCAGGGAGGTTTTATTCACAAAATACACTACTTCTTTTATAAAATAAAATCTTTTCTTTCATATTCTGTATTTAACATGTGTACACTGCCTGAGTGTGTTACCTTTACATTGATAATCCTTACAACCCTTGCTTTTTTGTGATGTCTAAGCGGATAAACAGTCATTTCAGTGGTGTCTACCACTACCTGTTTGCACCAGGACATCATATTGTGATAATAGACATGATCAAACAATACCACAATCTCTTGTATTTCCTTTATTTGACTGTAATTGAAAGGAACAAGACACCATTGTCATTCTGACAAACAGAGAAACATGATTTCCTGAGCGGCAGAGGATTTATCACAGGAAACATGAACCCCTTCATTTGGCTTGAAAGAACACCTGTCTAAGCTTGGAGCGGGTGAAAGATGAAAGGATGGCATCAAAAGCAAATTATATCATGAAGTATTTGTAAAAATTTCAAATATGAAAAAAGATGTATATTTTCAAAGGTCTAAAGCGTCTTGCAATTAGAAAAGAAATTGCAGCATGCACTATTGTTATCTATATAATATGTTTTTTTTGTGTTTATAAGACACATGTACACACAGACAATCAGACAATAAGCTGCATTTGAGCTACAGCAAACAAAGAACAGAATCATGTTTTATTTTTTTGGTTGTTTTTGTCTTAAAAGCTAAAACTGTAGGTTGACAAGTTCAAAGACAATTGAAAACACACACACACACACACACACACACACACACACACACACACACACACACACACACACACACACACACACACACAGTCTTCTTGAGCTCTGCGTTAATAACAAGCAGCGGGTTAATATGAGGGCAGCAGCAGACAGAGATGACCACAGCCTACTGATTAGTTCAACTGGTCACAGTTATTAGTCTGTTTGTCATCTGGTAGCTGACCTGCTGTTCTTGGAACACTGCTAACTTAACCTGGAGGCACGGGATTATAAACACGCATTAAGTACTGATACATTGAAACAGGGACGTTTCTCATTCTGCTTTCCTGACATGTAGCTGAAGACGAGCATGACGTTATCCCAAATGAACCAGTGCTCACTCATTAAGATAAACTCTTTGATCACTACCAAAATGTGCGTGAGCCAGGACAACAAGTGGATCACTTAATGAAAAATTGCCTGCAGACACGAGGAAAATAACTAAATAGTAATATAACAAAACTCATAAGATGAGAACCTTGAATATATATTTCCTGAAGATTAGCAAATTTTCCTTTTCCACCGTTGAAAGAGATTTCAGGACCATTGGTTTTGTTGTGGGAAGACACAACGGTCCGTGGCTTTTAACTTATATAACTATAACTAATTTCTCAGCTTTGTTTTGTTTTGACAGTGAAGAGATGTTGTGAAACAGATATGATTATTTTCTTCTGGCAACATAATGTTCCTTTGCAGCAACAAAGGCTGCCTGAGAAATGTGTGTATTTTGAAATTCCCTCTAAATATGTGAAGTTCATTCTTTTTTTTAATCCATGATTATGTCATGTGCATTTATTCAAAAATGTGATCTCAAAATACTTTATTAATCCCTAAAGAGAAGTGGACTTATATAGAACTTTATACATATATCTCATAATTCTTTTACAAGAGCTGTCTCCTTACTGAGGCAGTTGCACTTGTGATTTTTTTTTTTTTTCCCCAAGAAATTTGTTTTTGTGAAGCCAAGATACATGTGGAAATTAATGTAATAAGTCATAAAGAAACTTTATGTGGAATAAATTAGCATCTAACTTAGGCTAAAAACTTCAAACAGTCGGATCATGAAAAAATTATTCCCGATTTTTATAAGGGATCAGTTTAGAAAGAAATAATATATATAAAAAAAAACAAAAACAAAAAACACCAAAAACCGAAGCTCTTAAATGAAAGTGCTGCTTCATGACTTCTTGCTAGAACTGCTCACCAAATCCACAAAACTCTCAGCCTCTCAGCCCAAATAGCAGTTGGCAGGTGGCTGACATTTCCGCTCGCTGCAACTTGTCCTGAGCTCTCCACCTGTGGGGAGGGAAGTGAAGGACAGGAGACGAGTCACCAAAAACACTATAATCACGCCTCAAAGGCAGTCAGCCCATCAGCCTCAGTAAGCCCCAAACCAGCTCCTCTTCAAGCACACGTCTTTTCTTTTCTTAGAAACATTGAAAAGATTCCCCGTTTTCCGACAAGTGGGTATACTGCTGACCTTTACTGAATCAAAGTAGCCGGCACACTTATTGGTACTGCGCGCAAAGAAGTTAATTAAAATGTTCAAGACAATATTCCTGTTCTTATATTATTTGCTCTGTCATAATGTAACAAATCGTATGATAAAAAAAACGGTAAGAAATATATGAATTCCCTGAAACCATTTTTGTTTTATTAGAATTTGCATTATGTATTTTGAGAGAGGGAGATTGTTAATCCTCAGAGAAATTTCCATGTAATAACCTCCAGGTATCCCGCTTACATCAGTTCGTTCAAAGTTGTGGAAGATGATGGACAAAGGATCCATAAAATATTCTCCATGCCTGAAAAAATGTGATTGCCCTGCAGCAGATCCCTTCTTGAACTTTGCAACAGGGGTTTGTGTCGGAAATGTAATCATCCAACAACAGTAGAGTCTGGACTGAAGCAGCAACCTGCGTGATCACATAATGGAACCTGTTTGTAGAGAAAGAAGGAGATGTGGGAGAAGCAGTTGGATAACCCAGCTGCCTTCAATGAAGCTTACGTTTCAGCTTTAGTCTTTTATTAAAGCTGCTGGGACTGTCGCCACAGATCCTTTTCCTGTGTATCCATCACTTGATTTTAGCTGGTGCCACCTGCAAAGAACTTTACAAACCTCAAACCCTGTACGGTAAAATTTACGCCTGCTGGTGAATGCTTTCATCACTGGCTCCTCTGAACACGAGTGAGTTGTCCCCTGATGGACTTCTCTCTTTGGCAGGGTTTCTGCGGCTCTGTACTCGCAGAGCTATAGCACATCACATGGTATCAACACATCGCCCTCTAAGGGCTCCTGAAATCGGCAAAGTGTGCAGATAAAAATGCACACCAGCCCTCCAGTAATACATTATTACAGTGTGCCAGACATTTGTTCTGAAACAGAAGCTGAATTTATAGAAAACTACACAATCGATGCACACTGTACCTGGCTTGTATTGATTAATTTTATGACTGGCTGGATCAGTGGTTTGAATGTTATACTCGTTGGTCTCTCTCTTTTTTATCTCTCCCTGAAGGAGAAAGAGGTCCTACAGGCTCTTGGGTTTCTGCTTCATGGTTTCTAATTTACTGTGTGTGTGTGTGTGTGTGTGTGTGTGTGTGTGTGTGTGTGTGTGTGTGTGTGTGTGTGTGTGTGTGTGTGTGTGTGTGTGTGTGTGTGTGTGTGTGTGTGTGTGTGTGCACCTCATCAAACTGATAGATGAATGGGTGGTGGCAATGAGAAGGTCAGTTACAGAGCTTGTCAATGGATGTGGGAATTAAAGATCATATGAATAAACAGGTGGATGAGTGAATGACAGGCTGCGATCTGATAAGAATCAGCCTGTCAAATGATCAAAAACAAAGCAAAACTTTGCTAAACTGCAGTGTGGGTAAAAATATGCCTTTGCTTGAATGAGTGTGAAGCAGCAGCTCTTTACACATGAGCGCACATGCTCTTTATCCAGGCTTTCTGGACAGTCTGACTAATAATCTCCTTAATATGTCTGGTGTAATGTTGCCGACGTTTGCGTTCTTACCACACTTCTCACCACAGTCCTTCCTGAACATGTGTGGGAGGGTCCTGGATAGCTCAGTGGGTTAAACAGGGGCCATTCACAGAGGCTGTTGCAGGCAGCGCAGGTTTGAATCCCAGCCTGTTGCTCTTTCCTGTGTGTCTTTCCCCTCTCTCTCTCTCTCTATACCTATTTACTGTCCACCTACATTGAATTAAGGCCACTAGTGCCAAAAAAAATTTTAAACAACAACACACATCTGAAAAATCACAGTTCTACAGTACAAATGTGAGAAAGGCTTTCAGACAGATAACCTCAAGTTTTTTGTGACGTGATGATGGATTTCTTCTTACTGGGTTCTATTACCATGGTAACTTTTGCTGGATACCGTAAGTTGAAACTATAAGCTGGAAATGAAACTGACAGCATAGAAGATAGTGAAAGGTTTTTTCTTGGCTGTCAGTTTTCAAAGGTTACAGACGCACGGCCTCAACTATCTGCTTTTCTTTCACAATTTCAAAAACAAAGACGGATAAACGCCAGCTCGCTTTACAGTACATCTAAAATGTCAACAGTAAAACTCAACAGTAATTTCACTGCCTGGATGTCATGGAAAATGATGGCATTTGTGATGGCTAAGGTTTTTAAGGTTTTAAGGTTTCAGATGTAATTTTGTGATACTTTAAGCTCCCACATCATTTCATGTCATTTTGTCTCCATAGAAAAGAAAGTGAATACTAGCGGTATTATAGAATACTGGCAGGGCAGAGGTACCTCCACTACAAGATTACAGAACTTTAATCTCTGGTATGGAGTCATTGTGAGGCTTCTGCTTGAGAGAAATGTGCAGCTCTAGATCAGTGATTGGGATTGGCCATCTGGTGCCAGCAGCGCCCCCTTAACTCAAACAGACTCATAGTCCAAGAGTCAAAAAACCTGGGTTGGTGCAGCAAGCATGGCACCAAACTCAAGAGTTAGTTCTCCTAGGTTAGGTGACCTAAAACAGCCTAAAGAATATTAGTTGACCAAGATTGTCATTACATAACAGAACAGGTCCCTGGCCAATAGCCTATTTTGAAAAGCCAAAAAACAGGGTCAGTTTAGGCGTGTCACTGAAGTCAGTTATTCATAATATACTATTATTCGTAATATACTATTATTCATAACATATGTACCTGAAAAATTCCTTTTGTGACACCAAACCCTTCTTACCCCTGTTTTAAGAGTTTTATCAGATATAAAAAAAATTAATGGAAACATGTAGCATGTTACTTCTTTTCTCGTGACAGCTGGGAAAGGCTTCTGCCAACCGTGACCCTGAACAAGATGAAGCGGATAAATAAGAATATGATTGGATGGATGAAGCAGTTGGTGTAATGTCTATCACATTCTATGGCAGACTCAGACACTCACATTTATCACAAACACTTCCATAATTATCCCTTACAGGACATGACACATATTTGTTCTGCAGTGTCAATCCAGAAAAAAATCTTGCAAAAGAAGCCTGACAGTTCAGTTTTATCCATCTCTGCAGTAGTAAAAACCTCATGCTACGCAAGCACATAAGGAATGATGAGAAAAGAACAAGAGACTGAATGTAGACGAACATAAATTAAATAAAAATATAATGAATAAATTAGAATGCAAAAAATTCATTTATAACGTAGTATTTGTCAAAACTGGAAAGACGCCACTGAAAAATTTAATTGGGTTTGTTGTCCCTTGACATGAAGTGAGCGCAGAACAACAGTGACCTCTTCTTGCAGCTGGTGGTACTGCAGCAGAACAATAACAAGGGGCCGTGGAAAATAAAGCAGCTCGTTCACACAACTAGATGCAAGCTAAAGTGGCGTCCAGTGCAATCAAGCAAAATTTTATGTCCATCCATCCATTATCTATTCCCGCCGTCTCCAGGTCACGGGGGTCTGCTACAGAATTAGTAAACTGGAAGAACAAAACGAGAATAACATGCAAAATATATTTTATTAAACCAATAATGCTGCCACAGGAGGATATCTAAAAAAATTTAAAAAAATAGAGCAATACAAAGAAAGACAAAGTTCAGCTATATTTCATTCTTGCAGCTATATTTCGATCATTATCAGGTAAATATCATACAAAGCGGATGGCTGAACCACCGCAAACACACCTCATCATTCACTCCATTCATTCAACCACCACGAGGCCTTAAAGGCGAGCTGACTGAAGACACACTGAAGGCAAAGTTTGAAGGCTTTTGGGCAAACTGTGACACAGATTTTCAATCTACACAGACCTAAGGGATCAATTTAGGAAAAATAAATGTTTTTATCCTAAATCCAGTTTTCTGGAAATGTTGAAACTGCCCACTAAAACGTTGTAGTTCTCAGTCTTTGTAGAAGCTAAAAACATGAAATAAAAACTGTTTGAGCAGTTATAACTTAAGTAAAAACTGTTGATTTGATCCCGTTTATGAGTCTTAACAAAGAAGATGAGATTCATCAGGTCTGAATGGATTAATCTAGTAAGACTTTGATAAATGATTTATCACCGTCATGAGTTGCAAAAAATAAAAAAAACATTGCAACCCTTTGTGGTTGGAAAGTATAAAGGCCACATTGACTTTTCTTGAAGGATATGACAGCTGACTGAGTAAACTGGGTCAGTTAGCCTTTAGTTGACCTGCTACTCATTAAAATATAAATGTTTTTTTTTTTTTCTCAGGAGACTGGACGGAAGAATAGTTAATAAATGCAGCTTTGTCAAGAAAGACCATCTGTTCAGCTGTGATTTTATATGGAGCGTGATATGGTTTGGCTTTTATGTGCTTCTAGAGCCATCATAACTTTTATATTTACTCTTTATTGCATAATAACGCAAAATGGGAAATGTCAAAAGTCATATAGTTTTTTGTATGATGGTAATGTGTGCAGAGTCAGATGAAACCACAATCTCAGAATCAAATCAGGTCTTTTTATTAAACATTTAAGTTTTTAATACATTACAACATCGTAATGAAACAGACTGTTACCAGGAGCTTGTATCGTCTTAAAACATTCAGTCTCTGATAGCTGAGATAAAACAAACACACAGCTGTACCCGCTGAAAACTCGTGATGACGGCACAAATGTAAGAGTTCCCTTAGTTATACGAGTCATTAAAGTTGAAATATAAAACTGATAACAGTACGATGTAGAAGAATGGCAGTGAAATACATTCCGTCAGATCGCTGCTTTTTATACCGTTGCTGTGCCATTTAAAGGTGGTATTAAAGATGGTAAAATGATGATTGTCAGTAAGAGCGGACAAACAAGAACTTTCAATGGAAAATGGAAAAAAAGAAAAAAGACAGGCATCCACTGGCTGTGATTAGCAGCAAAATAAGGCAGTCAGTGAACCCGTTTTTACAGAACCCGGCACAACCAACTCTTATCATTAATACATGTGAAATATCCCCCAAAAAACCCAACTGTGGCCATTATCAACTTTTTTTTAACCCCTCTTTTCAAAGAAATATATTCCAACATTTATGTTATGTGGGAGACTGACAGCTTGAATGCAGCAAACAGGTTACTAGTCATCTCTGTAGTTGTGTAAGAGGTGATTTTTATTAGTCTACCCGGTTTTACTGAGATGTGTCATTTGGCTGTGTGACAAAGCTGAACAACAAAACACTGAATGAGAATGAGCAGAGTTTCTACATAGCTCTGTGTTTTCATGCGGAGCAAACCTTTCAACACAGCATCAGTGAGCTTCAGATGAACACTGTTAGTGAACTGTATGGCATCATGTGCAAATAACACGGATGAACTCGGCAGCGTGAAACTAAACGTTAAGAAAAGCCAACCAGGGGACATCGTCACCGGCAGAGAAGATCAAAGGCGAGATAGATGAAACTGTGCGTAGTTCTTCTTCTTCTCACTTATTTCTCTACAGCTGATGGTGCAAGTTGATTTGACGTGGCCTTTTTTTGTTTGTTTGTTTTTAAACATCAGACGCTTCACTTTTACCTTCCTCACTTATTCACACTTGGGACCGCCACCATGAGTGGGACAACGGGGACAATGTGGGGTTCGTTCGCCTGTACAGAGACACTTTGGCAGGTCATGGCCACGAACTGTTAAGTATAAAACCTCTTGTACTCAAAAACACACAAACCTGCGCATGGATTTGTTTTCAGCATATTTACATTTGTTTCCCTTTTATTTGTACACACTTGCAAGAGCCTGATTTCCACCCGTAAATGTATCCATGAATCCATGGATTTAGACAAAGCCCACGATATCATCTGCACATGAAAACTTTGCAATGTAATTGAAAAAAAAAAACGTTGTAATTGGCACCACGACCTCGGCTTGATGATCGAAGCAGAGCAAAGAAGAAGCACAGTTTTACAGAGAGTACAACTGAGATGTTTAGTTTAGACTGTTTTTATCAAAGAACAAAAAGTAATGAGTGGAAAGATAATCGCAGACGCTTTGTGCGAGGGTAAGGAAAAAAAAAAAGGAAAAGTGTTTATAATTATAAACAAGAGGCAACAAGTGCATCAGCACATCAAAACACAGCATCCGTGGAGCCAGTTCTCCTCAAATGAGACACAAAAATGAAACCTGGGATGGTGGATGAAGAAATGTCTCCCAACACCAAACCAGCGCCCGTCCCTGCATCCATCTACTGCAACCATAATTAACTAGAATTCCCATACCTCATCATACTTATCATACTAACATCCGACCTCCATGAAGGTGTTAATTTATATGTTGTTCCATTCAAACTGCTTTATTTAGATTAGTCATCTGTTGGTGATTTTGTTTCTTATTAAATTCTGTCTCTAGTTCTCTCCTTTTTTATTTTTTTAAACACATTTTTACCTCATCATATCGGTCTAAAATTGCTCCTGTATGCATAGCTTGTCATCTGTGTACATTGGCAACAGATAATTATAAACAATTCAGTTTACCAGTTTGCGTCCAGGAAAAGGTTTTTTGTGCATACACACGGTTCATGCATCTCATCCCACATGTGGAAACAAAAGCTTCAGGGCCACAAATCTACATCACACCTAACATCAGTTTTCATATGGATCGTTTCTAGAAGTCAGAAGACAGCGGAAGTGCTTTGGATTCGAAGATAAAGCTATAATAAGAACATTTTTACACCATCCATGCATTTCACTGCCTCTGATATCTACACAAAAACAACAAATAGGACACGTTTGAAGGTAAATCACTGAGTTAACTATATAGCTTGGCAATAACTCACGGTGTGTTCACATTAAGTAGAACAAATTCACGTTACTGCATTTGTTCAAATGTTCAGTAATGATTTACTTAAGATCTAACTTGGGTATCTTTTTTATTGACACAAGCAGTGGAGTTTTACCATAAACAAACAAGGATTTATTAAGAATTACAGACATACTGCAGGAACAAAGTGAAAATTATTTACCTGTGCTTTTCTTTTTACTAAATAGTTATACTCCGTCTGTGTTGGCAGGTCTGACCATGATGGCTCAGTCTATAAACATACAGTTACAATAAAATGTTGTTTGTTTTAACATCAGAATTGCTTGACCCAGCAGAAGGGTTCACTTTTAAGGTTCAACTCTGGTTAAGTTATTTAGGAAAATGTTTTATTGTTGATGAAGAATCTGGGAAACAAAAGTGAACAAAAAAAACTTTTTTTTTTTTTTTTTTTTTTTTTAACTGCTGGAAATCATAAAATGTTAAGAGACGTAATTAGTATTTGGATGCATAAAAACAGCTATATATTCTTCTTAAATTCTCGTTTATTAAGTTTGTCGTCTGTGGCCACAACAGACGTATATGTAATTAATAATGTAAAGTAATTACTGCACATTATCGAACAAAGATAATGATATGAGCAGAGGTGGAGTACTTGTCAGTTGGGGGTCCGTTAGTGTCTGACTGTTATTTACAAATAATATACACGCTCGCGGTGTGTAACTACATAACTTATTCTAGCTCTTTTGCCACTTAAGTGATCATGTTCATTGGCAGTTTTTCAGTTGTTGGTTTGTTAGCAATATTTCAAAAAAACCATTGAGCTAAAGACTTGCAGGAAGAATTAAGGAATCGGAAAAGGAAGATTTAACATCCGAGCACATCAGGATCGCTTGTATGAAGATTGTGTAATCCAACATTAACCTTGGTGGAGGCTGCGCTCTCTGAGAGCTGTAGTTGTTAAGTGCTCACATACTTATTCTGGTCTTTAATCAAATTATATATAAAAGCAACTTCAATATTAAAAAGTTTAGATCCACCTATTTTTCCCCCCATTTTGGTTAGCATTACATGACATTGATTACATCTAGGACTTATTTGGCATCAGTGGCATTGGCTCAGTAAGGAACACATTCATAGTGTTCCTTCTGCTTTTTTCTCTTTTTCTCTTTAGCAATTGTATTTATTATCTATTGTATAATTGTTTACGTTTCTGGTGTCCGTATCAGTTATTGTTGAAAACAACAAAGACGTTAAAGACATCAAAGGACACTTATTTCCGGGATACCTATAAAATGTTAAAAAGCTTCTTGGTGCTGCAACAGTGTTATTTGAGAGATGAAACATCATGTGATTTTTCATTATCTCTGCAGCAGAGCTTATTTCTCCAAACTTTCAGGACTTAATAACCTGCCCACTAATGTCACATGAAGTTAATCGCTTTACTAGCAAAATCTCAGCCTGTTCGACCTCACTTTACTGGTTAGTTTAGGTCTTTACGTGGTAAAAGCAGAAATCTGTTTATTTTTCTAAGTAGTCCTCATAAGTGGAAAAACAAACAAACAGGATTCATATGAATACGTATGAAGGGTGCACTTTCCGATGCTGACCAGCAGAGCGCGGTGTGGGACAGCCAGACAACTCAGTCACCAGCTGGAAACTCTGAGGCAAACTAGAGGCTTTAAAAAAAGACACCTGGACCACTAAAAGAAAAGAAAAAGTCCAGCTGCCTTGTTGAAAGTGACGTGGATGACTGATTTTACACCAGCTAACTGAGGCAGAGGTCACTGAATGTGTCCATGAGACATACCTGCCTATTTTTACAGTTTGACTTGTTCATCTCCAGGTTCGTATATCAGAACTTTTTGTTTCACATCCTTTGACATCCTTTAAATAATCTCTTATAATCAGAAAAAGATTTGAAGTTAAATTCAACCACAACCAAGAAATGCAACTTTTCTACACTGCACATGAAGTCTGGAGCCTTTTGATGAAGACTTACGGTCCCTGTGGGTGCATAAAAACACGATGACCACATAAGTTTTTACTCTTATTTTTGACCCCCTGGATTTAAAAAAAAAAAAAAAAAATCTTAAAAACAACCTGCACAGTGTCTCTATGGGTTGAGTAATTTACTCAACTCGAACACCCTCATTCTTAAACACACCCTGTTTCCCAATCATCCACCTTGTTCAAACAAGAGAGAGTGTTGCTTTTCAAATCATCCACGTCTCTTTGTTTGAGTGGTTTTGAGGTCAGGTAGCGAACTTTCTATTCATCATGCTCTTACTGCGCTTCTGCTCTGCGTGTAGGAAGTTCTCTGTGGAACATCTTCTCAAACTTGTACCTCCTCCATCACTTCCATGACGATTGTCCTGGGTCCGGTCAGGATCAAGTTGCTCACTGTCCGGTAGTCGTGACAGAGGACGTTTAGTCCGTTGACAGACACCACAAACTGACAGACCTGGGGACAGACGGACAGAGTGGAGAGCTGCTTGATGTCTTCATTAAAGTGCTCTTAATTTAATGCCAATCACACATTTCAGTGGAGCAATACAAATTATAAATGGTTCAAAAAGCACGTAAATAAAAATAAGTGTTGTGGCAAATAAAGTGAAACACTCCCCCAAAAAACATCTTCTTGCATTAACAAAGACAATGGCAAAAAAAAAGATTTCTCCCCTACTCTTATATGTAAGAATATGTTGAGTGTTTAATAAATAAGTGGATTAGAGAAATGGCTTATCCCGCTATTTTTTACCTGATATTATTATATATATTTCTATGATGCCCTGGTTCATTTCTAAGATAAATCAAATATATTTCCATCTAAAGAAAGCACAGAGAGTTCATATTTAATTGTCAAAAGATTACCATTTTCTGTAATAAAAAAAAAAGCAAAAACAAAAAAAACAGACTTGATGCTTTTTTTTAACGTTTAAAAATAAAAAAAAAAAGTCTAAACAGGCCACACTGAGTTAGCAGGAGACGTTAGAAGGAAATTAGCAGGATTTTATTTTTTTTTTTAATTAGAGAAATTATTAATCAAGCACGTAATTGATAAAAACTGGTTGTGCATTTTTGCTGAATTGATAACTGTCTTGATTCTTAATGAAACAGATCTGGAGCTCAATATTTCAATGTGACTTGGTGAGGTTTTCACAGCAGCGGTCGTCAACACAGCAACGGTCAACCTTTATGTCTTCAGCTGAGTACTTGACACTTAAAAGATTATGTTTCAGTGGAACATTCATCTGCAATCACAGCTGACGATGTTCAGCAAGAGGAAGCCAACACATAACGTGTCAGTGAACGCACTCATCACCCCAGAGTGGTGGCGTAAACGGGGGCAATGAGAGCCACGCCCCCCGTCACTCTGCACTCACGCCTGAACTATGCCATCCTTATCGTTAGTTTACCGCTGCTCCAACACTGCAGTCACTGATAACACCAAGACATCCAGCATGTGCTCTTCTTAAATTATTCAGACCTTTAGCATAATTTTAAAAAGTAACCCGTGAAGTGTTGGAAAAGGGTTTTCTGGGAAAATGTCCACAAAGGTCTTTACTTGTGAGCCTACAAAGAAACTGTAAAAACTATATACATTACATCTGTCAATGTGAAAAAAGAAATGTTTCCTGTACCTTGAAAATGGTCACCTGTTAGGTTATAAATGTTAGAGCAGTACACGTCTAACAAGGACCTCGTTTAACATTCACCGCCAATGATTTTATACAGCTTAACCCAAACCCTAATATTCAACATTGCATAATAAAAGGTTCAATAAAAGGCTGGAACGTCCGTTATCCCACTTGATCACCACTGATGATCAAGACTAGAAATTCACTACGCTCGCACAACTAAAAAAGCAATTACGACTTGGTTCAAAACCAAAAGGAAGGGAACAACTAGAGAGATCTGCCACCTCAAGTTCAATTAAATTCAACCGTTGCAATCTTTTAAATTATTTTAAATTAAAAAACTGAATTCTCCTTCAAACCTCCTCCTACCCAACTTTTTCTGCTCTTTCATCACATTTCCAAACAGCCTCTTGTCCCCCCTAAACCTCTACAATCTTGTGTTTCCCCCTCTTTCCTAATTCTCTCCTGGTTTTCCTGCTCTGAGCCTAAACACTGTTCTCTAAACTTAACCACTTTCCCTGTCTTCATTAGGTCATCTCGGTAATGAATCTGGACTGGATTTGGAATGACAGCATGCTTCCTTCAATCTCCACACCAAACTCTGGGTACAATAACAAGAACAATTAAACCCTAACCCATTAGCTGCCTAATGTTAACCTAATCTCAACTAACACCTCAGCTCTAGTGCAAAGCAGAAACTTTAATAAACTCAGTCTATCTAATTAGGACCAGGATTTGGTTGTTAAAAAGGATTACTGGTCTCAGTAAGGTTGGTGAAATATGCCATAGATGTCCAAAAAAGGAAACAAAAACAAGAACATACATGAACAGGAAGATTCCTATATAGTTGGCTCCTGAAAGTGTGCAAACAGAAATGCTTGACGATGATTTAAAAAAAGATGTTATGTGGACCCTACAGCTGGAAACTACAGTGACACATATCAGCGGCTATTTAAACCCTGCCTGTTGTGTTACAGCCTGTTGCTCTAATGCAACAGTAACACCGAAGTTACTGTGTTCAATTACTTGTCCAGAAATTACCCCTAAATGTTTTCCAGGAGCCTTGTGAGTTTCTAAAAAAGAAAACTTAAAATAGGCAGAGTTAATAAGAGGAAACACAGATTAAGAGCAATACAGGAAAAGAGAGAAAAAAAAAAAGCTGCACGGGAACTTTAGACTGACTGGGATCATGCCCAAACGTCTCCCGCCTACGTAATACTACTTGAGGCCTCTTCTTCACGTGTCTCTGAACTTATAGCCTTCTTCCTTATTTTGGCTCAGGTTACCTCATTTACAATCTATCCTTTCAATCTGTTTATCTGTCCACTTACCCACCCCGAATGTCTTTGTACAAAGACATTAAAAAAAAAAAAAGAAAAAAAGCCACTTGTAGCCAGAGAAAGAAAAAAAAAAACAGAATATACAACAGGTAGAAGACAGTAGGCTCATCTTCCCCTGAATGTCTGTGGTTGTAATTTACTCAGTAAATTATTTTAAAAGTAATAAAAAAATTGGCAAAAAAAAAAAAAAGTTGCAATTTCACAGCAAGCCACCCTGATTATTTTCCTGGACCTCGGCTGGGAGCACAATGATTTGCTGATGTGTACTGGTTGCCTGGCAACCTTGAGGCAACAAGTCGCCAGGAAGGATGTCTGAACAAGTACATTTAAAAAAAAAAAATTAGTCCTTTATGATATAGGGAGATATTTTTTGGTTTCTCACTGGCTCACGTTTGTGTATTTAATATTTTAGATGATAAAGTCTATGTTTAAAATGTCTTAAAGTGAGTTGATTCGTTGCTTCCATAAGTTTATTGTGAACTCATGGTCCAGGAACATCCAGATGAAAAGAACAGAGTGGGATAAAAAGACACCCAACTCTATCTAATTTGCATTAAAATGTGCATTAGACGTGGCCCAGGATGAATGTTTTGGACGGTTACATAAGTGCTCAGCTCCTCTAAGGCCAGAATAATGATGCCGCCTTGTGCAATGACAAAGAGACAAGACACAGAAAGACGCGATGTTTGAAAGGACGTGAATGTTTATTGGAAAAGCCTGCTGGTGCATTTTACAACCTTCACTGAGTTCAGTGAGCGCACGCACACACACACACACACACACACACACACACACACACACACACACACACACACACCCTTTTGCCTGGACTGCAGGGTCGCTTTACAAGCACGGTAATCCCTCCCATAGATTTGTGCACCTGGTTCATTACATGTCGGTAAAAACTACTCAGGTAAGTAGAACAAGAACAAAAAAAAACAAAAAAAAAAAAAAAAAAAAAAAACTTATAGGAAGTGCAAGTAAATAAACTTGTTAGGTTGCAGCACACCAGGAATTTAACTAATGAAGTGATGAAATCAGTCCAAGATGGTTTCAACGTGACTAAATGGCAAGCACACTTTGACTGACTTGAACACGTTTCCATGGCAATACCAGTAACAAAAGCAGAACTGATATTTCCACTGACTGTTTCCTCTTTCAGTACTAATACTTTAACTCCTCCACAATGAACTCCTCCCTCATTTTCCACACAATTCAGATTACATGTGGTGGCTCAAAAAAATCTAAACTGGAGAAAAACAGTTTTCAGGATGATACCAAGTTAAGCAGCAAACGCATGTGTTAAAAGTTAATCTCTTCATAATAACACCACTATCAGCCAACAGTTGAAAGACTTGAACTTTATATTTTCCTATTCAAGACGTCTACACCATGTTGTACAATGTTATTTTTCTACCTTGCAGTCCTTCCTGTCTCATAGTCCCCTCCTCCTCCTCCTCCTCCTCCTCCTCCTTCATTATGTGGTTAGAGCTGCTATACTGTGCGTTCCCAGCATTCCTAGCTGCTGCTGCCCTTATTGAAATACCTTCATGCCAGCTGTAGCAGAGTCACGACGACCCTGCTTTTCTTCCCAATTATTTTAACCCCCCACAACATTGCTTTCGCCCTTTTACAACCCAGCTCATTGGGCTGCAACATAAAAAGGAGTCTGAACAAAACAAGTCAAGGATGATTATTAAAAATTAACAAGCATTAAGAAGCCTGAAGAACCCAGTGCCAAACAACAAGAGCCAATAGAATGATGAGCCTGATGTGACCCATGTCAGGGAAGTTGAAGCCACACCTCCACAGGTGCAGCCAACAAAGCAATTACTCCCATGCATCAGCTCCTGCACCAGTGCAGCAAAGCCAGCAGGGATGTGGGGGTGGGGGTGGGGGTGGGGGTGGGGGCAAAACTACACTCAGATTCCATCCAGAGTGAGCCAAAGCCTCAATGCTCTGACCTCTCCACAGAGTCATCAGGCCTGAAGCACAGAAATGGGAAGAAAGGAAACTAAGCAATGAGTGCAGCAGCTAAAAGGAAAACAGGCAAGGCCATACCCTCTCTCTTGCTCAGCAAAACATCTGTTTAAATAGCTGCCTTAGTTGCCAAAACTGCAATTCATAACTCAAACAAACGTATTCTAAACACAAAACCCCAAAAAGAACATTTGTGATGGGCCGGCAAAATGAACAAAAAGGGAGACTTTTCAGACTAACCCACCAAAAGGGCCGTAACATCTGGTGTCCTCCCTCTTCCAAAAGCCAGCATGAAACCCAAGCCCAGCAGAAACAAAGCCGTGAAAACAGGACTACGAAACACTCACACGTGCAGCCAATGAAGCGATTACACCCATGCAACGACTCCTGCACTGGTGCAGCAAAGCCAGCCGGGATGCAGAGGGGCGTAACATGCTCTTACATGCTCTTAGCTTCTGTTTTGAATGTCCTGGTTCAAACACAAACTTCGAGAACCATCAGTCTTAGTCATTTATATATATAACCTCCTGAAAACCAGAAATTTAAAGAAACAGAGTTCAAGCTTCTCCCAGAAAAGGACAAGAGACTAAACACAAAGTGTCAGCCTCTCTGTACTGCAAACCAGTGACTCTATTTCACAATGAAACTGTCAAGGTTAGAAGTCATAGATGTAGCAATAAAATCAAATACAAATGTATGAAATAGCACATCGATCCACAGATAATGTGTTCCCACTCTGTTCTCAAGTCTAACAACTCTAATATACAAAGATTTTTGATCTCATTTGCATAGAAACATATTTTCCCTGAAAAGTAGGGAAGTATTAGCTGACCAAAATGTTATTATATATATTATGTTGTTAATATGAATCATACATAAACACAAAAAGTCCAATCTTTTCATTTACTATTTAGTTCCTTTGGTTCAGCAAAAGTAAAAAAGAACAAACCTCCAACGCTATGGTTTTATGCACGAGGAGATGGTAAAAAATGGAAAAACCATGTAATCCTTACCAGGTCATAAAATAACATTAGTATAAGCTCACATGAACAGCAACAGAATATGTATTATACTGTGCCATGATATAGACTAACTACATTAACAGTTTTATGATAAACTGAATTCATCCCATCAGTCTCTTCCCAGCATTTCAGTCGGGTCAAGGCCTGGACTTGGACTCGGTCATTGCAACACTGCCATTTCTTTTTCTTTTCACCCATTTTGTTGCAACAGGATCATCGACCTGTTGCATGTCCCAATTTCAGCAAAGTGTTATCTGTCACACGGACTCAAGTCTGACTCAAGAATCCTCTACTATCCAGAGGAGAATACAGTACCATTATATAGCTGTACTTTTATATCTCTGTGATTGAAAGGCACCGAAATCCTGCAGCTAGGAGGTGACAGGAAGTCAGTATCCACCTCATCCGAGTAAGCAGCTGCTGTTTTTACTTTTATTCAACCGCAACACTTATCTATCTATCTATCTATCTATCTATCTATCTATCTATCTATCTATCTATCTATCTATCTATCTATCTATCTATCTATCTATCTATCTATCTATCTATCTATCTATCTATCTATCTATCTATCTATCTATCTATCTATCTATCTATCTATCTATCTATCTATCTATCTATCTATCTATCTATCTATCTATCTATCTATCTATCTATCTATCTATCTATCTATCTATCTATCTATCTATCTATCTATCTATCTATCAAAATGGTCATTATATGTGCAATAATCTGTCAACCACAGTACAATAACTTAATTTAATCTTACGAAATAACTTGGTCAATTATCCACTGCTCACTTCTATAATCTTTAAGAGTCTATATGTTCTTATCCAATCTTTTTTTTCCCTTTTTTTACCCTCTGTGTGCCGTCGTTTGCTGTATAAGCTGCTGGAGACTGAATTTCCCGGAGGGAGTCATCCCAACGGGATCAATAAAGTTGAGTCTAAGTCTAAGTGTAATCCACTTTGTCCACTTCGGTTTCGTCTGTACGGAGATCATTGTTCAAGCACTCGTATGGTTTATTCAGAGACAGATTTGCAAACCCAAAGTTGTGCCCTTTTCAGAGAGATTTACAGGTAACGCACACACCCGATTGTGCCAAAGCAGCAGCCTGCCAATATTTCTGCTTTTATAGAGGTGATAACGCTTGCTGATAATCGATCAATCAACTGCATTTGATTACCAGTAGCTGACTGTAATTTACCTCTTTATTACCATGGCACACGTAAAAGTGTACTTCTTTTAATCACAAACTGCTTTTGCGTTTGTTTTACTTATTTTTTTTGTGTTAAATTAACAATGTCGAGGTATAATGTGTCACATTTTTACATCTATTTGAGGTTGTATATACCTCGTTTTAAGACCTGGTTTGTTTTGATATCTAGTGTCTTACTATTAAAAGCGGATGTCATTTTATTTTCACACAACTGCAATGCAATCCATTACGATTGTAGAGGCCCAGGGCTTTCAGGGCTCTCTCCTGGTCTTACCTTCATACCAGCGGCAGCTGCTGGTCCACCAGGGTCCACAGCCTGGATGTGACAGGGTTTGCTGCCTCGCACCACAAAGCCCCAGCCCACAGCATCGCCAACAATCTGAGGAACGACAGCATCAGTTGAAATGCTGACTGTTCTCAATCGCAGACTAAGGGCTGGATTCTCAGAGTATCTGATGTAGCTGGTATGTGGACTTTTCTGCTCCAATTCTTTTTACCATTTGCTCTTCCGAAAACACACAGAACGACCCATTTGTGCTTTGAAATGTATCTTTAAATATAAACCAATCATGTGGTCTGTAAACATTCATGAGGAGCCCACGTATGTACAGGACTCAGGGGACAAGTATTTGAATCCACAAATATGTGTGTGTGTGTGTGTGTGCGTGTGCGTGCGTGCGTGCATGCATGCGTGCGCATGTGCGTGTGCGTGTGTGTGTGTGTGTGTGTCCTACGGTGAATGTCTTCTTTGTAAAAGGCCCTCCTGGTGTCTGCAGCTCCTCCGGGCTCACCTGCCTCTTCAGAACTGTTGAGAAGAAAACACCACCTCAACACTCAGTGTTTCGCTGCTGTAACAGTGATCAGCACATGTAGCAGTAACAACAACATTATATTTAAATCTTTTTTGAGTTTATACTTCTATACTTGAACAAAGCATGTATGTACATGTGTGTAGAAAATGTGAACGCCGGTCACATGCGGACAGAGCCCTGAGGCACTCTGCTTCCTTAAACTGTGTATTTTTCCCCTCCTCCGGCTTCTCTTACCATTACTCACTTCAACTTATGACAGGATATAACACGTACACGTTCATGCCAAAAAATGATTTTCAGTTTAATCCTTCAAACTAAATCAATGATTTTTGATTTTTTTTTTGTTGTTTTTTTTAATGAGGAAGCTGGGAGCGACATTTGAGTCTAAAAGTTTTATAAAGAAAAAGTTGTTTCTTTTATTGTTTTAAGGTTTCAAGTGACATTTAATTTTGCCATTTAGTGCAGGTATTTGTTTGAATCATTATTCAACATAAAAAATAAAGAATTTTGTTACTTAAACCATAATTGGAGATAACAGTTGAGAATTATTTGTGATAAATTGATGAAAAACCCTAACATCTACCCGTTAAGAAAATAGATGACATAGACTAACAAAAAGATTTAGCAAAATTAAAGAAAAAAGCCAAAAACCCTGAAAGCCAGTTCCTTGTAAAGCTTGTGACCTACTTGAGCTATCCTGCATGTGTGTGTTTGCTGTCTGTGTTTAAGCTTCATTGCGCAATAATCTGATAAGAAAGAGGAAAATAAGACAAACCGATCTTTTATCACTTTGATCAGGACATTTCTCTTTTCTCTCTCTGGAATCCTGTTTTGATATACTTTCAATGATGCTATCGTTTGTCTTTTCTGCCTCGTATCAGCTGCCACCGTCAGGGGAGTCGCTTTGATCTCTCTCACTTTAAAAATGCGTATAGCCGTCACTAACCTTAACATGTTCCTCTCATTTGAATCAGCTGCTATCAATACTCAATTATCTTTTAGTTTTCTTAACTTCCCACCGTGTGATTTAGTTACTGGGGCCAACCCATTAAGAGTCGATGTTTCTACCATCCAAGACGGAAGTGCCGCACATATCCCAACAACTTTAAAATGCATTTTTTAAAACAGCAGGAGGTTTAACTTCTTAAATGACTTTTATTTCAGATTCTAGTTTCTTTAGAAACTGAGAGACTAAAGATCTTAGTGAATAATTACACATTTTCCAGAAAATGTTTAGGTTTTAAAGGCGATGCCTTGAGCTGTATTGGGTTCATGAGGAAGAAGAGGGGAAATATCCCAAGACATTTATATGTGAGTGTGTATGTGTCTTCCTCTTCCCGTTCACTGTGCACGTTGAGGGGGGAATCTAGGTACAAAGAGGCTCCTGTCAAACACTCTGCTTGAAACAAACATCATAGGAAACCTCCAAGTAGAAAAGACATACAAAGTAGAAAACAAGCATGTGGCCTGAATGCATCACTCCTTCACTGAAATATGTTTAAATATGTACTCACGAGTTAAGTGCATTATCTGCAAATGATATGGATATTTATCACTTCCTCTGTAGCAAACAAGCCCTCCTCTGTTGCATTTAAGTTTACCAAAATTAAATAATTCACAGTTCGTGAGGTCTGTAACTGTACAAAACTGTAACTGTTTCGAAACTGTCTTAGAAATGTATTTAATGCCTTCATATAATAAAGTACAAATCACAGCTTTAGAAGAGCGGACACTTCAACACATGGGACCTCAATAATAAATATTTTTTTGTATATACGTAATGTTACGCTCTGCATCCAGGTCATCGTACCAGATTTGGGGTTGCAGAGGACCGGAGGGCTGCTGCTGAGTGTCGGGCTGCTGCTGTAGTAACCGCTGCTGCCACAGCTGCTGCTCATGCTGCTCCGCCGACCTCCGACTGACACCTTTATCTCTCTAGTGGGACTCACTGAGACAGAAAGAAGCACACTAAGATGTTAGATTAAAAGCCAAAAGGTGGAAAAGAAAGAAGAACTTAAATAACTTAAGTCTTTATAATTTTGCACTTCAGCAGAACATAAAGGCTTTGACATGACTAATATTCAAAATGAAAATTCATAGAAATCACATCATCTTTTTTTTGTGAAAATGAAAAACAGTAATTAGATAAGAGAATTGAGTTAAAAAAATAGTTCAGTGGAGGAAACAGATATTGGAAGTGTCCCCCAGCACTAGATCCCTCAACATTTTTTCAGAAAGTGCTTAAAAGAGCACAACAAAGAGTTTGAGGCTTTCACTTGTTCTGCAGAGTCCCCTGATATTAACATAAACGATATTAACATAAAAGACCTGATGGCATCGATGGGAAGCAATTCCTAATTACAGACACCGCACCACACATCCCACAGGGCCCAGAGGATCCCAACAGTCTGGGACAACAACAAATATAATTTGTCCAGAACTTGACCAGTCAGAGCTCTTCTGGGAGCAAGAACAGGACCTGTATCTCTAAAGAACAGATGGTCTAAGTGTTAAGGCTGATCGGCGCAGATCCAACTAGCTGCATGAACTGCAATCAACCCAACTAAGTAGCTTCTCACCTCGCACACGGATTAAGAGATTTCACTTTAATGCAGTGAAAACACCAGAATTCATATTTTCTCGTGGATCTGAAGAAGCAATGAAAAATATGGTACATTGCATTTCTGCCTGTGGACTCTTGGACTCTTTTGTTGGACAGTGGAACCTTGAAGAGTGTAATGCAGAGGTTGGGTAAAATTACTACAAATGCAACCAGGTAAAATAATGATTGATTTCCAAAAGTGCAATACATGCTGCATGGTCATTCATTTTTAACACCTTGTGACTGGCTTCTGTAGCAGCTACGAGTCTTTCATTTCTTATTTGAGGGCTTTCTTGTTCAAGGACCATCTTTCATGCACTTTTGTTTTTTAAAGATCTCCCCACTGACTTTCAGTGAAGTTCTAGGGACTGTGAGAACAAGGCCTTCAGAGTGCAACTTTGTGAGAAAGCCTGTTGTGTATTTTTAGTTATATTTAAGGGTTATCATTCGCAGCACAGGCCTTTTTTTTCTTTTTTTTTAACACAGTGCATTGTGGGTTGTCTGCTGAATCTTGCTCTTCCTGTTCTGTCGAACATGGACCTTGAGCTGTCTTTTGAGGCAGTCCAGCCAAAATCTCCAGGTTTTCTCGGTCTTCTTGGACTTTCACTTCACCTCAATATTCCAGTTAACTTGTGCTCTATTTACTTTTTCCATCCTGAAATTCTGCAAAATTAATAAAAAAGAAAAACAACTAAAAAAAAAACAAAATGCTTCTGTTCCCTGTTCCCTTTTGGTCATCAGTTCAACTTCTGCTCACTTAGTTTTTCACTCTAACATAAACTTGGCCCAAAGCTTTCCACGACAATTTCTCTTTAACTCTACCATTGTTTGGTTATTGTGGTCATCTTATTCCACTTTTATGAGAGTCTTCCTTAGCTGATAACTGGATTATGCCAAGAAGACAGTTGGCCCTAAAGTAGAATAGTGCAATAAACAGAACTGAAACGCAAAGCAACTGCAACTCAACAACGTTTTTTTGAAAATGTGCTGAAAGTTACTATGTCATCCTGCCTAGCAGCTCAAACAGGAATGCTGTTATCTCTATATGACAGATTCCACCAAGGACAGCAGTTACTGTATGTGAGCGTGTCTGAGTTTGTGTATGTGTGTCACCAGAAGATAAGACAAATGAGGTACATATGTCACTGTTCAAAATAGAACATCAGAGCAAATGTCCAGTGGTTATAATGAGACTGCTGCATTGATCAGCGCACAAATGCATCAGCATCGATGTTAAGGTTTTCTATTAAAGGCCAAAAAAAACAACAACAAAAAAAGAAATGTCTGTTACAACGTTACAGAGCATGTTGTGCTTTCTTCAAATGTCAGGGAAAGGAGGACGTAACCTTTGCTTGTTGTTTTTTAGAGTTTAATATTTTATAAAAACTAAACAAATGTTCTTTAAAATATATATACCTGAGAGGAAGCTGGTGTTGCTTCCATCTGACTGTTGCTTGCGGAGACAAAAGGGACTGTCGTGGCTCTCAGGGATGATACGACCGTGCTCGTGAAGAACCTCGATCAGCCGCCGCCTTCGGCGGAAGTTCATCCTGAACTGGTAGAGGAGCGGCCCGTCGACAAAGTGGTGCTTGTTGGTGACTTAAAAAAGAAAAAAGAGAACACTGAGACCATAAAGACATCTTGTTTAAGGGGTAAGACAGGTTTGACTGCAGCAATGGGCTTGTTATTTCGCAACTCTGATGACATGTACTTTGAAAGACAACTTCAAAATTACTAACGCTTGCAGATTTTAACTAGTTCAAATTGATTTTGACCAAAAAAAAAAATCATTGTTAAAATGTGAGCTGAGGCTAAATCTGTCATCTCACACCCGAGCCATAATTATTTTAACTTCTTCAAGTTTTAAAAAGCTTTAAAGCTTTAACAACAAAGCACACCATCATCGCGCTGACATTACCTGCATTAACACAGAACAGCCTTGACTAAATACTGACAGCATCAGCGTCTGTCATCTCAACTGGGCTGGTAAGACCAGATATTAGCACCAGGCAGCACTAAACCAGGCAGAACCATTAATGTTTGGGCTTTTGTGCTGGTTTCAGTTTAGATAATAAAAGAACAGCATAGAAGATAAATTGGTGAAAGTCGTAGATATACAGCTTTCTTCTGCAATCCCTTTTGTACAAATATTGCATTAGACCTGGTAAATTTCTCAACAACCCAGTTTGTTTTATTATCTACACTGATTAAGTTAACTGTGTCAAACTAGATTATTTCCATCAGGCTGCGCTATGATGTCATCTAAAAAATCCTTTAGAGATCAATTTACGCAGAAAAAAGTTAAATCTAAATAAACACTCAACCCCTTCGAGAAAAAAATCCATCATTTATTGTGGTGCAAAGTTGGCCTTTAATAGCAAATCTAGAAACTATCTAGACCCCAAATCTAATCCAGACATCCAGATGAATGGACAAAAACACCTTGATGTTCAACTGTTGCAGTGGTTTGATTGCGTTCGAACCATCACCCTCCGATTAAGATTCAAATCAGTCATTAAAAATAGTAATTTCATTATCAAATCTTTTTCAAATCTTTAAGCAATCATCCTCCGCAGTGAGACAGACAAAAGCCAGGGTTTAAAAACTACAATTTAACTGATCTTTAAACTCACTCCTCCTTGGCCTGCAGGCAGTTCTTCCTCTGCAAACTGATTTAAGACAAATCTGCGTTAGGAGTGGAGTGTAATATTTAATGTACATAAAGTTATAATTGATTTGACTGCAGACAGACCTTTGTTGCACTGATACAACAACTCACTTCTGACTGTTTGACTTGTATGTTACTTTCAGCAGTTACTTCTTATACATGCTGTGCAACATTTCATGTTGCTTTAAAGTTGCCTGATTCACTTTCAGGGAACCACAGTAAGCACATCGGAGGACACAATCACTGATTTCAAAAGAAACCCTCGCCATTCTCAGACAACTTAAGGGGAAGGCTGTAAAGATGGTTGACTCATTCAAGTACTCTGATTGATAACAAGCCTAACCTTAATTTTAGAAGCTTAACTTCTCTTGCAGAAAGCATCTGCAAGAGAACTCAACAATGTCTCTTCTGTCTTCAGAAATTGATGAAGTTCAAAGTATATGAGTGTAAGTGCCTACTAGCAGGTATCTTGTTCTTTAATCAGTTTCTAATGTGTTTCCAATAGAAACTACTGGCCTGAAAAAATATCCCCAATAAAAGTCAATCATTTTAAAAGACTTTCCTTTCTGTAACACTACTTGAAAGGATATCCACAGTGCAAATTCCAATTATAATTGATATGACACTAGAGCACTTATTTTCTAAGAAACTACAAAGTCTCTGTGTGGTCAGGAGGAAGATCAGAATGAGTATCACATTAACTAAGTAAAGCAATAACACACGGCGTGCTTTGTGTGTGCGTGCATGCGTGTGGGTGTGTGTGTGTGTGTGTGTGTCACCACATTCCTCTGCCCTGGAGATGCTCAGCTCTGCTGCAGCTCCAGAGCTGAGAGGAAGGAGGTGATGGAGGGAAAAAGAGAACAGATGGACCTACTGTGTGGAGAAGAGAAGAGAAGCAGGACCTCAAATAACTATCACATCATCAACCATCTCTCCATTCAGTTTTTTTTTTCTCATTTTCTTTCTTCTGGGGGAAATCATTTCTGTAAAGGTCCTACCTCACCTGGTCATGTCTTAAATCAATTTATTTGACAAGATTCTGGCAACAGCAGCAGCATTCTAGTGTTTTGAACAGCGCGATGCCCTCCTGCACTACAACATGCATACTGACCTGCTCAATAACTCAGCTGGCACGGATTTATTTCTCTGACCAGGTGAGAGCTACGTTTGAAAGGTTTGTTGGGAGAGACATTTTTATGAAATTTAGCGGCATTGAGGCATTGAAAAATGAAAAACCGTGTTCATTTTGGATAGTGTGGCCAGCCATCCTAGTTGTTTTCCTCTTTGATTCAAACAATGAGTCTGGTTCCTCCGGGGTTACAGTTCCAGAGGGGGAGTAAAGATAAAGAAGAAGCTGCCTCTGGAAGTCACAGGCATGCATCCAGTCAGAGACGCAAAGCATGTGACGTAGGCAGAGTGACATCCAGCCAAAATGGTGTGCTGTGCAGTAGGAACGCTGGTGAATGACTGTTAACAGTTTTGCAGGTAAAACATATTGATCCAAATTGTTATTAGCATTTCTGCATCTGTTTTGTTTTTTTTTATTTCGAATAGCGGCTGTTGAACACTCCTGTATGAGTAATTGCATAAAGCCCGCCTCCGCCTTTTTGTGATTGGTTTGGTATGTTCAGCACTGGTGGAAGTGACTGTGAATGGGAGCGACAGCGAACCTACAAAAGAGAATTTAGTGAAGTGAAAGGGTAAAGCTGGCCAGGCTTCAATTTAGGGTGATCTGGATCACTTTTTTTAAAATTGCAGAATATGACTTTGGTGGAAGATTTGTTCTTCAGGTGCCCATTTATTACCTCATGAATCCATCCAAAAAATGTAGCCTAGAGCCTAAATTATTAATCCATTAGTATTTCACCAGAAGAAACATCTTAAGAAATGTGTAAAAGGAGCCAGTTATTTACGTCTAACTTCCCTGCGCAATCGCATCACTCACCAGCTGCAAATCAAATGTACCGTCTGGTGGTGAACCAACAGAAAAAAAGGATACGTTAAAACAAAAAGTCAAACGTGAACTGGCTCAAAGAAGCTGCACAACCGGAGAACAGCACCTGAAGCAAAGTTCCCACATGCATGCAGACTCCTCCACTTACAGGAGCCAAAGTTGGCTGAAAAAATGTATTTTTTAGGCTTAAGTGGCAAAATATAACAATTCCTAAACCTTATTAATTCATCTAATTACAATATTCAAGTGACAGGTTCCAATTAGGACTGTAATTAATCTGATTCAGCAAGAAGCAGCAAACAGATTCACACCTGCGGGTACTGATCCCACTGCACACAAAACGAAAGCACTAACAATCTGTTGAAAGAAATGAGAAAAACAATGTGGTTTTCAGTTCCTCTGATGCTCCTCAACCAGACACCAATATTAACGTCTGAAAAGGAAAAAAAAAGATCTTTTCAAGTCAGAGTATTTGACTTTACTACAATACAACTTCTGTGACTGCTATCTTTATTTACAGCTGTCAGGTTTTCAAATTGCTTCAGCTTTCAAGTTGAGAATCATATCAAAACAAGTCAACAATAAGTCAAATGAAATTTTCTGTCTCCACAGTTTAGTAGTATTTTCCAAACATTCCAAACAAGAGACTACAGCGCTTAAAAATGTTTACATGTCAAAATATAGCACAAGTTAAAACTTTACAGTAGTTTTGCCCTTAAAATATTTGCCGATTATGACACTATCCTGACTCTTAGAGTGGTATTTTAGGGTCTTTTGACAATATTTTCGAGTAAAAGGACGCAGCATCTTCCATTATTAACCACAGACCCAAACACATAACACGGGTTTGTGTGCGAGTGAATGACAAGCAGAAAGATAAGAAAGGCATGGTTCCTGGCAATAAAGTCAAAACAACCTGATGACCCGCTGAAGCTTGTGACGTTCAGGTCTCATTTTCTTCACACTTATCATTCAGCACTCAATCTTGAACGTAGCCCAGAGCCAGGTCAGGTCAAACAGTGGAGACAAAGAAAATCAACAAACACGACTCTTTTCAGTGTGAGATGTGATGTGGGTCAATCTAGACTGGCTGGCATCTAAAAGGAGCAGTAATTAGGTTTAGGATCAAAACTAACACAGTTCCCATATCAAAGTCTTCAGAAACCCACTAGAGACCATATTAGCTGTTGGAGGCGATCTCGGTAAGATCCACGTTGCCTTTCCTAAGATGCTAAATTGGTAAACTGAGTCCCCTGTCCCCTTTTAAATACCAACGTTATGGCGTCCACCTCTGGGTCTCCAGGAGTTACCTGACAGGATCACGTGAGTTGGGACTCGACTACAGAGGTCTCCAACAAGTGCATTTTCAGCTCTTGAATCTGTCAGCAGCAACTTTTTCATTTGCTTTTAGGCTCTTGGGTGGAAACAGATGCAGAAGTCAATAACATTTTATTTCTGTAATTGCTTTTGTAAATTCTTTCATGACTTACAATGTCATCTCTTTTTTGACATCTAGTAATGACATAAAACCTCGCTGAAGTTCATATTATGAAATGAACCTTGTGGAAAACAAATTCAACAGTCGTATTCATGTCAGGAGAGAAGTTTGCTTCCTGAAAGACACCAGCCTGATGCTGATGGGAGCAATGGAGCAGACAAAAGCTGACAAACTTAATAGCTCATAAGCCAAAAAAAAAAAAGAGAAATATCCACCATACGCCACTTGGGAAGTATATATATATATATAATTTTATTAACTCTTATCCTCACCATGCTGAATGATGCCGTGTTCCAGAAGCCTCCGTCCCAGCTGCTCGGCCTCCTCCCTGGTTGGCGTCTCGCCTTCTTGAAGCAGCCAGTCGATGAACTCTGAGGCCACCAAGGTCCGCTCAAACGGCCCTCCGTCCTCTTCTCTGGTCTGTATTAGGCTGTTTTCAGTGTTCATCAGCCTGTGGAGACAAACATTTCATAGGAGTTTGATGTTTTAAATTTAAACCTTGGGGATTGTGAATAAATTCACCTCTTGATTCAGAATTTAAACTAATCTACAGGAGAGCATTTATATAACAGAAACACGAATATGATCAAACCATCCTTTTTAAACATTCCCCGGCTAATGTATCGTTACTGGTGTGGTTTAGTATGCTGCTAATGTATGTAGAGTGCATACGTAATAAGCGAGTGTCTTTATGTGAATGGATGAGTGAGAAATGTATCGGAGAGCACTTTTAGGACCTAAACAGGGATAAAAGGCACTATATAAGTGCATACCATTTACTGAAACAACTTCATATGCAGCACATTCTAGTCAATGGAAAATAAAGTGGCTTTTCAGGAACGCTCCAACATTCATAATTGATAGTTAGAATATAACCCATAGTCCTATTTTACCATTTTAGAGATGAAACTTGGGTCACTGTGGAAAGTGAACTTCCTTCAAGAGGAATTTCTGAGAGAGAAAATCTCCAGAATTTTGTCTCTTTTCTCCACTCTGTAATCTACACGGTCAAAATGCACACTAAACTTTCTCCAGAGTAGTACTTCACATAACTCAAGCTTTGAGACTGAGCTTTTAAAATGAAAGTCATGTTATTCCTCATGTCTCTCAGGCAAAAGCTATTGCACATGGATAAAGTAATTACATGAAGGGAAAAATCTCTATTTGCTTCATAAATTACACATACATGTCTGACTCTACAAATGTCCGGTTTTACAAATGAGGGTTAGAAAAATGTGCATTAAAGGTCTAAAAATACCTGCTTTCACAACAGTCTCTCATTTAGTGACACGTTTATATCAGGAGACTACCTGATGTGGTTGGCAGTGCCTCTTCTGGATGGAACCAGGTCGCAGATAAAAACAAACAAGCAAACACAACTGCGGAGTCTCTCTCTCGCTGCCATTTTCTTAAAAACACATCCACACACCAAAACTATCGCCTCCATGCAGAAACGTGCGCCAGTAACAAACCACGGCCTCCAAAACACTCTAAAAGCGCCATCTTTTTAGGCTGTGATTCGCTGGCACAAACATACATTTCTTGTCTCCATTTTAATGCAGTCTGAATAAAAACCAGCATATTCAGAATGTTTAGTGGGCTGAGATTATGGAAGAGTAAAGGTTTCCACAAAGGACATGAAGGACATAAGGTTGAAGCTGTTGGCTGCAAGATTAGAAACTTCAACAACAGGCAGGTCCAAACAGGACAGAAGAACCAGAGATGTCTCCCTGGTCGGCGCCTGACACTGAACAGATCATCTTTAAAACTGCATTAAATCAGAACAGATGAGAGGGGATCAAGAGAATCAGAGTCTCCAGAGGCTGTTTGCTGCCAGCCAAGAAAACTAGCACACAACCAGCTGCAAAAAAGGTCATGTCAACACTTTAAACTCTATAGATTCTCTCCTAAAAGATCCTCTGTGTGTTTGTGTGTCTGTGCTGTATGTTGCTCTTATTGGGAACGTCCCAAACCTGCCTTGCTCTGTAAATGCCTGTGATGGTTCAAGATCAGATCGTGTGAGTAATCGTGTCATGTCCAAAGTTGTTAATCGCGGGAGGACACGTAGTCTATTTGGACACTTAAAAATACCATAACACAGGTCTGCAGTCAGCTGAGCTTTGCCAACAGATGAAGAATAAAGGCTGTTCCTAACATTTAATCATAGGATACTATAAATATTAAGGAGCATGTGTACACTACTCATTATTTAGTTATGAATTTGACGTTTTTGAGCTCACGTGGTGAATCTTGTGCTATACAATCCAGCAGTCATCTGCTGCAGATTTGGACAGGATTAGATTAGCATGTTTATGAGGTTGAGGGAGTTGGGTCATATCCCAGGATACGATTCTTTATGAAAAAAAAAACCAACTAAACATAAAATTCTGAGGAAGACAGATGAGCCTTTAGGAAACGAATAACTACTGGATTGGGACTTAAATGACTCAACTGCAAAGATCATAGCCACTTTAACACCTGCTTCTTGTCCTGTAGTCTGGCTCTCCACCACAAAGCAAACACATGTCTTTACTACAACAACGGTTGTTCGTGACAGCTGGTCAACTGGTAATCCAAAGAATGTACAGCATTAGTTGATGTATGCAGCAGGGAAGGTCCGTTTGGTGGAAAGACCAACTTCTGGGCCGAGTAAACGAAACTGGGACCGTAAAACTAAATCAATATCAATAGAAAAATAGTGTGTAAAAAGCCTCATCTCTATAAAAGCACATCAATTCTCACACGCATGTTTAGCTGTACTCTCATGGCACCTCATAGAAAGTAAATAACAGCTTATAGAAAGCTATAGAGGCCCACGAGTCCAGAGAGCAGGTACAGTTTTAGTCCAGAGACCACAGAACACATGACTGGCTTTGAATGTCAAATGTTGATTGATTAGGAGCTTTAGCGGAGCTCAGCTCACATTAGAAGCCATCATCATGTTGCAAATATTAAAAGAGGCAGACATGATCTTGCATGACTCTAGCCACAGGTACTAAATCCGTTAAAACATATTAAGTCAACAGATCATGCAATGTTAGCTCGAAGGTACTGCATTTCATGCTGTGCTCTGAATAAAAGCAGCTTGAGTTATACAATGTGTTATTCATCACCTGAGACTGTGAAAGCAGTATGTGAACGGATGATGATAACTTGAAATAGAGCAGCTTGAGCTACCATGACCTGGATATGCACTTAGTTGCACATCAGCATTCCTAGCTCAGACTGAATTACACCCAGTGAGGAGCAGCGATGACTCTACAGCCATGCAGAAACTTTTAGCAATGATCATATGACTTTAGAGGTCATTTAAGGGGCATGTGACATGATGTCACATGCCCCTTAAATGATAAATGGAAAAAGTGGAATATAAGGGTTTCTCTTAGGGTTTAAATTTAATTATTTAACACACTGAGCCAAAGTGAGTTCTAAATATAACTCTCTTACAAGCAGAGCTGGAGTGGACTTAAGCTGCAATATATGTCCTCTTAAATAGAGAGCAGAATTGTTCCGTTTAATTCAATATTATTAATGTTGTGTATTCAGATAATGTTTGTATTGTTTGTTTGTGTTCAAAATCATAGAGAGGGGTTAAAGGAGGCCTGACTATACTAGATGAATATAATAGAAGTTTACTTAATTTACTTAGCTATGTTGGCTTGTAACTATCATATCAGCAGCAGTCTACATCTAAAATGCCAGAAAATAAACATTGAACCTGATTCAGAAGATGGATCACTCTTTCTAACAGCGTTCACATATGCAGCTCAGCCTCTGCTGCTGCTCAGCTTAAAGAATCCTACTGCATGTGTTTCCTTTATGCAAACATACTGAACAGTAGACAGATTGTAAATAACAGACTTTGGAGCCCATAACTATGTTATATCAGAATTATTTTATTTCCACTCTGTTTATTCTCATTTTCAGATATCTCCTAAACGGAACAGTATACGAATGATAAAAAAAAATACTTATCTGTATCAATTAGGATTACTGTCCTGCAGCCATAGAATAGTAATGTTTTATGTTTGTGATCAATCTTTCTCTGTTACTAATCTTCCATTAACTTTAAATGACTATTGTTACTTCCAGCTGTAACATGAAAATACGTAATCATGAGTCGGCTGGATGGAAATGTTGCACCTACTCTCACATACTGTTTACGTGGAGCCATTCTAAGATACAATAAAGGTGTTTTCAGCAACGAGACATTGTTGTTGTCTCAACTTAGAGTCGGAGGTGGCTTACTTGCTTTTCTACAACTGTGTATAATTCACAGCTGCAGCGAAAAAGAAAAGTCCTGCGAAGCACCAGTACAGTCAGTAAATGACTGGCTGTGATGAGTCTGAAAAAGGATCAAACTAAACGGCAGCCCCGAGAATGAAAGAAAAACAGTCTTTTGTTCCAAAGTAGTTTTCTTTCTAGTCTTGACATTTGATGAAAACGGCATTGCCTATCTGTGTCAGTGGTATTCAATGTGGCCCAGAATCATGGCATTAAATACATTATTAAATCTCAAAATCCTCTCAAATTCATGTCAGTTTTTGACATGTCGGTTAAATATGCAAACATTAGTGGTGTCATCATGAAACACAGGAAACACGTCCTTAAAATAACTCAAATAGTTAAACAAGGTTTCAGAAGTTTTGAACCAGCATAAAATCAAAAACCAAAGTAAAGCAACCTGGTGATAAAAAAAACTACTCAGCTGGCCAGAAGTAAACCAGAAAATTGTGTCTGAAGCCCTGTGAAGAAACAAAACTCAAATGTCAGCTTTGGTATAAAGGATGAAGGTTCAGAAGCAACTTGAATAAACTAAGTCTGATGCCTGAAATGTGAGTTAGACTCTGATTCCCGTTTTAAACACTTTTTATTTTGACCAAAGTTGACACGAAGTGTAATATTTCCGTCAAGCTTAATCGAGACATGGAGGAGCAAAGCTTGCTTCAACAAAGTGCATTCTCCAAAGCCGAGCAGCGACGACGAGAGAAAGCAGCGTAGTGTAAATGTGTGCGAGGATGAAGGTGGCTGTTCATGCTGAATGAATTTACTCAATCAAACACGTTACCTTTCAACATCGAACCATCACAAACTTAACAACAATGGCATGCACGATCGCTGTTTTTAAGAACCTAATACAGTAAAAGATTGTTTGGTGAAATTAGAAATGGCATCGACATGTGTGAGCTTGGAGAGCTGGAGCTTCACCTCAACAAGTATGCATGAAAGTCCTGACGGAGCCACTTCTTTATTTGACTGTTTAATAAATGCAAGGATATACTGCAAACGATATCTGGACCTCAGACACATATGTAAACACATCAGATGATGAACGGCGCTTTAAATTATCGTCCTTGTCCAAATCTGCTGCTTAGGAACTGCTGTTTTTATATTGTATAGAAAAAATAAACATATGTAGGAGGGGATTTTTTTTTTTAATTAAAGAAATTAGACCTCAGTGGCTGAAGGATATAAATATGTATTTATGTGTATATATATATATATATATATATATATATATATATATATATATATATATATATATATATATATATATATATATATATATGTCTCGTTGGGCTGCACCAGGGTGATTACACAAACATGTAGGTTAGGGAGCTGACATGACAGATGTCTCCCCTCTTGCACAATTTCTTTCTCTTATGCAACAACTGTGTGAATGCGTTGATTTCCAGTTTTGTGATGATCTCCATCTGTCTTTAACAGATACAAAAGTCAGAGGTCATCTCTGACCGATGACATCACTTCCTGTCTCAGTTCTGCCCCTCAGTATCCATTAACCAGTTTGCTCTAAACTCTGTACGGTCTAATCTTTTCATCTTCCATTCATTATCTTCGATTGTTTACATTATTGTGTTACTATATCCATTTTCCTGTCTTTTCTTGTCCATTTCCTTCTACTGCCTGTAAAAATGTAAAACTAGAAAATTTGCCCTTCATTCAAAAATGCAGGTGTGAATGTGAAGTGCTGAAAGCTTGCTGAACACTGCTGAATGCAAGCTTTAAAGAAATTGCTGAATTATGCTGAAAAACACCTACAAACATTCCCCGGGCATCTCCAGTTTAGGATCAGGAGGAGGCTGGTTTATTTCCTCCAGGAGGGGTTCCTTGCAGCACTGGGCCAACTCTGTGACATCGGGAGAGACGTCATGGATGAACTCATCCAACAGTTCCTCAGGAACCTGCTTGCCCTGCTGTAGATCGACCTGCAAATGAATGTCTTTTTCATTAGAAACAGGTTCCCTGACAGCCCTCTTCTTCTGCATCTCTTGATAAAGATCATCCAGCTCTGCCATCAAGTTGTTGATAATCAGCTGGTCTTTGGTCTCTCTTTCTTGCTGAGCTTGTTTGTTAACCTCCTCCTGGAGAAATTCCAGCTCATTTATTGCTGAGCGGACATCAGCTTCATATTTACAATTGAGATCTTTGAAGGAATCCTCGCTCTGCTTCAGTTGCACCAGCAAATGCATTTCTCTTTCTTTTGAACTTTGCTGCAGGATGGCTATCTCCTGCTCCATCTGTTGACGGAGAGTGTCCAGCTCAGCTCTCAGGTTGTTTATGACCTGTTGATCCCGTGCTGCTTTGTCCATGTGAGACTTCATTTCTCTCTAAAGTGTCTCAGTCTGCTGCTTCATCTCAAGGACATCAGCATCATATTTAAGTTGCAGCTCCTGGAATGAAATCTGGGCTGCATCCAGCTCTTCTTGGAGAGCCTTGATCTTGTCCCCTTTCATCTGGAGCTCAGTAGAAAACTTTTGCTGGCTGATGAGATGGGCTACTTGCAGCTCCTCGTAGTCTTTTTGCAGGAAAGCGTTTTTTGCAGGGCTGAGCGTTTCTGCGTCTGCGTACTTCTGCATTGTCTCAATCTCCTTTTTTTTGTCTTTGTCCTGGTTTATGTACATCTCCTTCAGCTTCTTTTGCTTTTCCAACTGGAGTCGTGTTTCTTGCAAGTCCTTCGACAGTTGTAACACTTTGGAGTCTGCATCCATAAATTTGGCCGTTTCCATGTTCAGCTGATAGTTCATCCTCTTGTTTTCTTCAACAAGTGCGTTGTGGTCCAAGCTGTTTTCCTGGTATCCCCCTCTCCTCTTTTCACCAAAATGCCTCCTGTTAGGGAACCGCTATGTTTGAGCAGCCTTTTTAAAGGAAAATTCAGTAATCTTGCGAATAATTCTGTGTAATCTGAGCAGGTGTCTATCTATCAATGTTTCAGCGATCAGTGTCTTTTCTGACCACGATCCACACGTCTGAACGATTGGAGTGATCTGAGTGAAACAATGCAATGATGAACATTTAAAGGTTTTCAGCAGAAATATATAATGCGTAACATTATTTTGTCTCCTGTCAGAGTGAGAAAACACTGTTCATCTTGTTAGAATACAATGTTCTGGGAAAGCCTGCATCCTGGTGTTTTTTGGCATTTGTAACCTACTAAAAAACTAATCATATACTATGTCAATATCACTCCCCTACAGTAGCAGGTCAAGAGCAGACCCCTCAACATGTAGTTTTTAAATCATTTTTGTGAAGAACACAAAGACTCAGATGTGTTTGGACTCCAAACTCCCCACATATACTAATCTGATAGGACCTGGTGGCATCTAAATGATCCAAGTCCACAGAGACTCCACCCCACATATTAACCCCATATTATGGTTTAAAAACATGATCAATCAGATTGTACAAGTGTTAAGCAAGTGAAACCTTAACCTTTGGAGACCCTTGGGTTTTTGGCTGTTTTTGAGCTACTTTGGGTTTACTTCATGTATTTCATTAAACGTATGTTTTCCATGGTAAATCTGGAATCATGTGTTGAACACAATCTGCCCTATAGGGCCTTATACCACAATGTACATACAGCATAGACTGTTTTTTTTTTTTGTTTTTTTTTTGTTTTTTTATTGAATTGAAGACACTTATAAAAATAAGTCTGTTATCTTAAAAATCTCACTTTTTCATATTAAGTCATCCTTCTCCAACCCCAATTCATAAAAACTTAGGAAAATTATGAAAAATACTAAATAAATAAATAAACCACAATAATTCTCATATTTACTTTTGGTTTTATTGCTTTCCAGATAGTTTGAAGCCAAGTAATTTCATGGTTTTCTAGTCACCTTTACTTCAAGTGTTAATAGACAAGCGTTTATAATTGTATGGCCTGAAACAGGTTCCCAAAAAGTTAATTTATTGCCAGTAAAAGGCGACAGGAGTGGTGTTTTGTTACAAAAGCAGCAGCCATGAAAGGCTGAGTTTACAAGGAGCAACAATGGGCAAAGGCAGATTATATAATTTATTTAATTATTTAAAACAATGCTCCTTTATGAGATACTGGAAAGAATTTGCCTATTTCTCCTTTTGAAGTGCATATGAACATAAACAATTAATATAAGCTGGAGGAATTTCAGAACATAAAGAGCAACGGTGCAAGTCTAAGTTGGACATCTGTCCAGCAGCGTATGGAATATCAGCAGCTGATATAACCATACAAGCAACAGATTACTTTAGGGAAAACCTTAGTAAAGCTGCACAATATGCAGTTACATTTGTAAATGCAACATGGAACTAAACTGTGCAAAAAAGAATATGGAAAAAGAAAAACCAAATATTAACTTTATGAAGATGCAGAGTTGACATCAGTGAGCTCAGTGAGTGCAAATGTGTATTTTTGTCAGAAAAACCAGTATACCAGATCTTTTTTTTTTTTTTTAGAAAAAAAAATGGGCACTGCGCACTTCAGACCACGGACAAAAAGACCCATTCAGGCTGTTGTCCAGGGTCTGGGTTGCTATGGCGGTGTGTCAGTGCCCTAGAAAAAAGCATTTTACATTTCTGCAATCCGACCAATAATACAGAAAAGGACATTTGAATTTTATCGCAACATATGCTGCCTTCAAGATGTCATCTTTTCCAGGACAGCCACATATTTTTTAACAAGATAATCCAAAACCACATTTTGCACACATTACAAAAGGCATGGCTGGGGAGGAAGAGGTTAGACTGACCTGCCTGCAGTCCTGACATGTCCCACAAAGAGAAAGTGTAAAGAATCTTTAACTAAAAAAATGCAAAAACTGAGACTGTGCTGTTGGAAGAATGGGACAAAATAACATCTGAAACACCACTGCTTGGAATCCTCAATGCCAGAAGATCCCTTAAGTGCTTTAAAAATGAATGGCAACTTTACAAAGTAAAAAAAGTTTTACCATCACAAATGGGGTTAAATATTAATGAATGAAATTAAGTTTGTTTTTTTTAGGGGGGGGGGGGGGGGGGGGGGGGGGGGGGGGGGGTGCTTGATTCAAAGTTTTGGTTCATTCTGACTGTAAAAACAATTGAGTCCGAGTAAACATTTTTTTTCTTTTTGCATACTCCAAATCGAGCGATTTCTTGGCTAAGGTTCAATCTTCAGAGCAACACGCTGGAAACCATGAATGGATGTGTTTGAATTCGAGTGTGTCCATACTTTTCATAGATCCTCTGACCCCTCATGAAGACCTTGGCTTCACTGTCCAACGGGAATGTGCCATCGTCCTTTCTGAAGCGGTACAACAGCTTCAGGTCTTTGAACTCCCGGTGCTCATCACACACTGCAAACAAATCAATGAAATCTAGTTTATACAGGAGTTTGGACTGCATATGTATGAAACCAGTCACGGAAATCTTAACATCATCAAGCCATTGAAGTTAGGTCCGGTTGGTTTGATGTCATGTTGTCGGTCTGAGTGTCTGAGTGTCACTCTCCTTCTGCTTCTGTCTCTATTCACATGTGAAGCAGGTAGTTAGACATTGTGTTTGCAGCCAGACTGGAGAGAATCATGGAGAATCATCCATTAAGAAGCAATGCTCGTTCCCAGAAAACGTCAAGTGAGACTCTTGCCGTTAAATGAAAACCACCAGAAAGTAATACACACAACTAACCCCACGCACGAACAAACACATACTGTACACAGAGCTCAGCCTTACCATGGTGAACGATGCTCTGGTCCAAAAGCCTCTGCATGATTTTGATGGCTGTTTCCCGATCTGAGGCCTCTTTGTGTTCGATCAGCCAGTCAATCAGCTCCTTGGCTACAAAGCAGTTTGGGTAAGTTCGAAGGTGGTGCCTCCGGTCCTTGATCACCTTCCCCTCGTGGAGACGCAGCCTGGAGACAAGCAGATAAGTGGCAGAGGAAATGTGATTGATGCTCGACTCTAAGAAAGCAAGACAGGAGCCTTCATCCTGCTCTGACATTCCTGAGACCAGCGCTTGAGCACCAGTTAGTAGAATAAAAGGAAGTTTCTGTGACATTGAAACTATTTGTTCCTGATGAAGAAGTCATGTTGCAAACGCTACACAAACAAAAATGACTTTTTTCAGCCAGTTGGAATGTATTTTTAATAGTACATGACACATAACTACGATTACATATAAATCTATGTGATCTTAACATTTTGATAGAGGAGCTCAGTCCTTTGGACACTTATATTTTGATAGATGGGCAAGATGTTTATTTCACACCATCCCAGTGACCTCTGCCTGAACTTGAGGGTTGTGAAACAGCCCACCACGGTTTCAGCCAAGCTTCCTGCAGCTAGATAGTTCACTCCATGCTGAGTCTGTATACAGCTGGACAGCATCACTCCGGATTAGCAATGACAGCCGGCTGAACTGCTCTGCCAGGAATCGAGGGGGGGGGCAAACAAACTCGGCTGAAAAAAAATTAGACATCCAATCTGCCCCATGCAAGTAGAAAGCAACAAAAACAAAAAAGTTCTTAAAATGGTGTTGAATCACACCATGGCAGCAGGAACATTTCTGAATGGCTCCCAGGCTGAAAACATCCACGAGGCCACATTTGTCATCCGTCACATTTTACCGTGGCCCAACAAACTCTCTATTCATTTCTATGAACCGGTCACAAGACTTGATAAGGCAGCTGCATGTGCCTCTGTGACATAACAGCAGACTTCCCAGCCCCGAGAGAGATCTGTCCCGAGATACGAGCAGTCAAACATGATGGGACGCAAATGTGCGATAAGACTTTCAACAGAGCCAAGTGTACTGTCGTCAGTACCAGGAGCAGCGCTGCACATGCACCACGGACGCAGTTCATAATAAAGATGAACAAACAAAGGTGTGTATTCAACAGACTCCCGTGTTTCATATCAGGTCCAATTTTAAATTTATGATTACTCAGCCTGAGCAAGAGCATCAGTTATCAAACTCTCCAGTCAGTGACATGAAAGTCAGAGTCTACAGATTTCATTCAGGCAAAACAAAGCGTTGCAGTAAAATGCTATCGTCAGCATTTTAATCTGCTCACACAAACAGAACACACTGACAATACTAGACAGGTGTAGTGTTTACCACTGACCTTCACCTTAGTTAATGAGAAAATGTGCTCACATTGGTTAATAAACACACAAGTAGTTGTTACCTGTTAATGACAACACGGGTTCTTAAATCTATCGGTAATCTTGGTTTAAATTTAAGAGTGCCAGTGACACGACAAAAGGGAAACATCATGCCCTTTTTGTAATAAATACTTTAATACCTGTTCAGAAAGAAGCATTAAAACATGGGTGTGCCGTAAATAACTGTTTTCCTGGGGATGACTCAACTAGAGTTTCTGCTTGTTTCTGTTTTATGTGCACTTGTCTCATGCACACTTAGTGCATGTGATCGGTGTTGTACACAAGCAGGTGCCATTAGTTTTCAGACTGTAACACACTCGAAAACGCACCATAGTTCGCCGGTAGTGCATGTTGACGTGTTCTGGAGTTGCTGTTTATTGACGAAGCTTATGAGGAAGAGGCTGAACGTTGTGGTTGTATACTTTCAAAATTCACCCTCTTCTTGCAAATTTCCCAGAAATCACCTACTCCACCTTTCCTGAGTTTGAATGGAGTGAACATCAATGTTTCAGGCGTTGATGCAAACATCAGCCGATCAGATTGCTGCCACACAGCTGGTATAGCCAATGAAGTCCTACACGAGCGGCAGAACTGTGTCAAAACATCCACCCAGCTTACTTTTGAACGTAGCAGGAAGAAATATTTATAGAATACCCACCATCAAGCGTTGCCACAATGCCCCTATGTGAGTGCACTGTTAGGGATTTGCGCTACACACCTCTGAGATGCAGCAAATACAACATGATGTGACGCTGGATGTACATAAATATAGTTCACACAATTGACATTTTATACAGTGTACTTAACTAAACTGTAATGACTTATAACTGGAGGTGAACTTTGTTTACTGGATTGGAATGTGACATCTTTAATTTCACCATAAAGAGCTCTGAGAGAAGATTTGTTGAGAAATGGGGCCATATTGATGAACTGAACTGTAGTGAACTGTATAGATGAAATCTTGTGAGAGTCGGAAAGAAAAGCACACAGAAACACGCAGCGAGTCTTGTATATCACAACCTTGGCCACTCCAGCCCATAATAGCAGGATCTCAGAGGACTCGAAGACAGGACAGCAACTCCAAGCAACCCTATGTTCTCTGGCACCAATCACGCTGCCAGCTGGCAGCTCCAGCATACAGCTGTGCCAGGAACATTGACACACAAACAGTATACAATGACAAACAGAGAAAGAAAATCTGAAGCTAAGCAAGAGTGCATGCTGCACGGTGCGGTATGTCCAGGCAAACTACTACTCTCTAAACGATGACTTCAATGTTGATATTTGTGGTTCTGCACAACACAACAATGTTACAGTGTCTTTTTCTAGAGAAACAGGAAAAGAATTCACTCCAGTTTCCAGCCATCTGGATAAAAGCTATTTAGTAGATATTTTTTTTCCCCCATAGTTTAATTGGGGGCTGAAATTCCAGGCATTGGTGCCATGCTTCCCTACTGAGCCTCTATTCATTGCTGAGGTTATGAGGCAGGGAGCGCCACCCTTATAGAGCCTCTCTTTACATACAGCACTGTAGGTCAAAGGGTAGAGCATGTCAACAATGCTGCCAGGTTATTGGTACAATTCCCTGATAGGGTGAATGGGCAGGGCATGATAATGACATCGGGTTAGCAGGCTCAGCATAGTCTGTGCAGCTCAAAGGGCGCTGTTTTAGTAGAACAACAACAACAAAAACAAAATATTGTTTAATCCTGCAGGATCTTGGATGACAAAGCCACATGAATGCAAGTTATATAGGTGAGAGGAAGACATGAGCATGTGTGAATGTCTTTGTTTGGCTGCTGCAGTGGGGCTGAAACTGACTGCAGCTGCAGTAAGCATGATGTCAAGCTTACAACACCCACTTCTGCCTGTATTGGGTCATGTCATATCATGGCTCCTTTCTTCTTCATTCAGACAACAGGGACATGCAGGCACACAAACGACCAAATAAATTAAGGAAATCGTGAGCGGTTGAATAAATAACCTCTACTTTCATCAGACGAGGTGTGAGCGTAGAGTCACTGGACCAGGACTGAGCGACCCACCTAAGCTGCTCTCCGGTGACAAGCACCTCGGCCAGTCTCTCCAGCTCTGCTGCCTTCTTCTGCATGGTGGTCCCGATCCCGTCCATTCCTCTGCAAACACAGGCAGTGAAGATGACATCATGTTGTTTTGTTTGTTTGTTTGTTTAAGAAAACACATCCCCTCTGGCTCGGAAATGTGTGGAAACCTGCTGCAAAACTCAAAGTGCACCAGCAGCAAACACAGAAAACAAGGGTTGGTTTTCAAAAAACAAAGACACGCGGTGGAGATGACTTCAGAATGTGAACGTCGCTGTGACACGTCGGGTTTTACTTACCTTTCAAGCACCATGGAGAGCGAAAATCCCGGGTTTATCAATTACTTATCTGGCAAATTTGCAAATTACTCATTCCATGCCAGGAAACGCATGGACACGGAGAAGTGACAGAAGTCCAGACAGCGCGTCAGTGTTCCAGTTCCAGCTCCATCATCAGTATGTAATTCCAAGAAAGCCTCAAAAATAATCTGAGCACAGACCAACATTAATCCATCAAAGCGCTTTTTATTTAGGAACCACTCATTTCAAAAATAAAAACGCCAGTCTCTGGATGCAGCGCGTGTTACCACAGCTCTCTCCCTGTCAGCACAGCTCTGCCTGGTTTGTTTGTCAGGGACGGTGTCACAGCGCACGGGATGGAGGCACGTTTTCCCTCACGACGGCGCACACAGACGGAGCCCATCATCCACAAAGCCCCAGCACTGGGAGGACTTTGGTGTCGTCACTGGGGGGAGTTGACGGGAGGGGCGGGGTTGCAGAGACCATTGTGTCCGCTCGATTCCTACACCGTCAAGCTCTGGGTATGCTGGACACACGAGAACACGTAGAAAAATAAAAACTTGCAGATTAACTGGTTATTGTAGGAACAAAAGTCAATAACAGATGGTCCAAATGACATGTAATGGGGCCCATATCTCTTGATCTACATCAATAATAACTGTATCACACAAAAAACGGACATCCGACTCAGTGAAACTGTAAAAGAGCAGGGTGTAGTTTTTTTTTCTAAACAAGAATCTATAAATATCCCTGGACATGCAGGATACTCGTGTGCATTGTTCTATTACAAGCGAGGTAAAAGGCAAGTTGGAGCACTGACTGTTACAGTCACTGCACATGCAAACTTGAAAGGACTGCCTGATTAAATAAACTTTCAACATAAATGTAAGTGGAGACTCATAAAAGTAAGCCTAATGCAAGATTTTATTATCTCAATGTAACATGGGTATGTGACTTAAATTCCTGTTCCTGTATAGTGAACGTAAAACCAGTACTTCCGAGCAGAGCCGTGTTCCGAATCCTGTGGGGTCACGGTTCAGTTGTTGAAGTGGTCATCCTCCTTTCTGAGAACTGCTGGTTCCATCCACAGCTCAGTGAGGTGTTCTTGACCGTGACTGAACCCTGCATTGTCCCTGAAATGCTCATTAGAGTGTAATAAAAGTGTGCTGCACAGTATATACAGAGAATATACCCAGCAAGAAGTTCTGTTTGTGGGAATTTTGAGAATTTATCCAAAGAGTCTTTGGCACATTTGGGAGGTTCGTCCACTGGGACGTGCTCTTTTTCTTCTTTTTTTTTTTGCACTAGAGGCCTGTTGACAGTTGACCTAACTACAGAAGTAGGAAGAAAACTCCCCAGATGTTCTTTTCTTCATTACACAAGTCTCCTGTGCTGCTGTGTGGTTATGCTGACAGTGATTTCTGGCTTGCATGGAGAAATTGTGTGTGTGTGTGTGTGTGTGTGTGTGTGTGTGTGTGTGTGTGTGTGTGTGTGTGTGTGTGTGTGTGTGTGTGTGTGTGTGTGTGTGTGTGTGTGTGTGTGGTTATGGCTAATGATTTGTGCTGTGATACTACCATACGGAGGGTGGTTTGCCATTATTTTGTTTTTCTCTTTGCTGAAGATGTTTTATTCAACAGGTTTCCACAACTCTTGTTCAGCTGCTTCCAGCCAGTTCCATTGCTGGAACAGTGCTTGTCAGTAATGCAGCCTGTTTGCTCTTTGGCTTCATGTTCTTCTTGTGTTTTCTGTTTTTCTGGGATGGCCAATGAGGGTGATAGAAAGACAGTTATAATCAGGCTGAAGGTTAAAGCTGTTACCAGTGGTTATTAAGGAAAGGTACTGTTTGTCCAGCATTGTTGCAAATCTTGGTCAATATGTCATCGGAAGTGCCTGCTGCCTTGTTTGAAGAGGATGTTTTTAATTCCTGGCGCTCTCCTTAACATGAGTAAAGTACCCCCATCCCCGCTTAGACAGATTCTACTAAACACGATGTTTACTATTAAGAAGCCTGTTTTTCATTATCATGTAATGAAAACCATTATCGTGGCTGCTGCTTCTCCTACTTTGTCGTTCATTCAGCAGCACAAACAGTACATCATTATGTAAGTCTTTATATATAGAGATGCAATCTGATTTATTTGACTTCCATGCAAACATTAAAATACATTTGACAGAGGAATAAATCACATGTGGACTATTAGTGGCGTTGTAGTGTGTCTTGTGTTTTAATGTTGAAGAGGCCTGCAGCTCAAATATATTTTTAGTTATTTTTTGGGAAACAGCTTTATTACCGGGGTACAAATCTTTGCTGTGGAGCCTTCTGTAATCAGCACTTCTTTGTCATTTGGTGAGTGTGTTTTTTAGAGAGCAGTCTGCAGATTTGATGATCAAACTATTAGCCTCTTGTGTTTGCAGATGTTTTTCTGCACATGAATGAACTTCGCATGTTGACAGTATGGATGTGTTAAGGAAAGCACAGCTGAATGCTGAGAATGTTGAGACGAACAAGCAGGAAATGTGACACTTGACACTTTTACCATTTCCTCACCAAACAATGAGAGAAGCCGATAGAAATCTTCTCCTATCTTGAAAATCCAGTTTGCAAACTGCATTTTGAAGAGCGCACAGCAGTTCTTGAGCTCAGACTGTTCTGACTTTCCATGAATTAAATATGACAAATATTTGTTCTTGTTTTGTTTTGTTTTTTGGTCTGGTGTGTGTATGTGTGTGTGTGTGTGTGTGTGTTTATAGACAGAAACAGCCCTCCTTCATCTAGGTCAGCATCTGTCACAGGGCCTCACAGAGACGGAGTGAGTATCAGTTTGTGACTGATCAGCATGACCTTTCAGTATGTGTGTGGCAAAGTCTGGCAGATGGGTCTTTAATGTACAATGAAGTAGCTAAAATTCAACTACACTGTTCAGCACTTGCACAAACTAGTAGAGAGCCTTGATTAGTTATCCGGTGCAGTGATCAGCAATCGTGAAAGAGTTAGTGTCCATCCCAACAGTTTACTCTTCTTGCTTTTTTTTCTTACTTTTTTTTTGCCACTAAAGACTGGGTTATATTCTCATTTCCTGCACAAAAATAGGTGACTTGACATAATTGTGATTTCATTTAACACCCAAAAATGTTTTAAAATAAAGATGCAAACTTTTAAAGGAACAGACACGCTGAAAACATTGCATCTGCCACTTCCCCAAAAATAGTCTTGTTTTTTTAATCAAAGTTTTTTTTTTTAATAAAACACGTATTGCACAATCCTTACTTTAAAATTTATTTTTGCATTGTACCTTTATGTCAGTATTTGTTACAACACGGTTTTCTGTAAGGGTTTCTAAAGTGCAATACACACCAACCCAGTATGTCAGAGCGATGTTCACGTTTTATTATTTAGTTTCAATAAAGGACGTGTATTGGTGTGTGGCCGCCATCTAGTGGCGTAAGGCATGAAGTGAGTGTAGATGTTGAAGCTGCTTTCGAGGTCCATGAGATCCACTAAGATACTGCGTCGTCATGTTGGAACTGTTGAAAGAGTCCCATTGGTTTTTTGTTATTTCACTAATTACGTCAAGAAGTGGGAATCTTGTTTAGCCAATAACCCAAGAGTCTTCCAACAAAGCTGTGTGCTCAGGGAGCACAGCATTAAAATGAGGCTTATGATGGATGTCAACACATGGGCTCAGGACAACTTCACGTAATCGCTTTGACGTCCACAAATGCAGATTGAAGTTCTCCGATGTAAAGAAAAGGCCATATGTTTACACAACTATCTTCTCTATGCCACAGCTAATCTAAAATAGACTGAAGTAAAGCGGAAAACTGTTTTGTAGTCAGATGAATTGAAATGTGAAAATCCTTTTTGGAAACCATGGACACGACATACTCCTGACTAAAGAGGATCTAGACCAAGGTTGTCCAATTCCAAATCGCTATCCTGGCTCCCTGCTCAAACACACCTGATCCAAGCAGGTGTGTTTGAGCAGGGGTGACAACTTGTCATCAAGGTCAGTGATGTCAATAGTCCACTCATTTGAGCCAGCTGTGTTGAATGATTGACACATCTAAAACATGCAGGACAGCCACCTTTGAGGAGCGGAATTGGACACCGCTGTACTAAAGCATCCGGCTTATTGTCAGCGCTCAGCTGAAAAGTCTCCATCTCTGATGGTATGAATGTATATTAGTGCCTATAGAATAAGCAGCTGGCACATCTGGAAAAGAAACAATGCTGACAAGGTTCAATGATGATACAACCAGACACTGCAGAGTCATCAGATCATTTCTGCAGGTACCCTGACTCAGAGTTGTCTTTAAAAACCTGCTTGGTCAGGATGGTGCTGAGAAAAAGTCTGTTGGATTCTTTAATTGGATGGTTCTTTTTTCTTTTTTAATTTACACAAATTTTTAACTTTGGGCTCAAAATTGAAATGAATTGGATTCTGCATGAATTACAATGAATTGAACTGAAATGAAATCAAATTTGGACTTAACTCTGTAGTGCCAGACTGTATTATATTTTATACATTATTTTTTGAGACCACCACTGGCCTCATAATCTAAAAAAAGATTAAAATAAAAAAGATTGTTCATACAATTAAAAAATAAATGCATAAATAAAATTCCCTACTGTATGCATGATACAAAAAAACATTATTTATAAAACTGTATAGGACAAAAGTGGGGGTGTTTGTTTTATTTCAATATATAATACACTTGAAATAAAAAATAATTTTCCATGTATTATTTCATATGCAGGCTTTGAATGGTTAATCTGATTATATTACCGTTGTAAACTTTGATGGATTTCTGTGTAAAGTGCCATGATATTACTTTGAGTTACACAAGTAAACAAATCTATATTTATTCTTGAAACACTACTTTATACTGTCAATGTTATTAGGAGTGAGGAATCTGTGAAAAGATTTAGGTGAAATAGTCATAAAATTAAACTGATTGAATCATATTTTTCACAGTTCACTCTTGAGTGTATGCAGCAATCATTTTTTTATTTGTAGAAATATAATGTACTGAAGTACATTAAATATACAGAAAGTTGTATATGATAAATTTAAAACCATGCATAGAGGGTTTGCAGGTGATATCAGGAAACATCTTTTTATTTTCTATGACACAAATAATATCTGAGAACAAAACAAACAAAACCTGTTCTGGCAGGTTCACTTTTCTCCAGAAATATGTTCCTATGTTACAGTAGCTACAGTATAGTTTTTAACATGTTGAGTCCCACAAACCCCTTTTAAGAGAATACAGTCTTCACTCTTTAAATATAACATCATCTTAACATAACTACCACCTTGATAGTCAGGGGGTGACGGGGTACTGATGTGTATCCATCACACACAAGACTTTTATTAGTCGTTAGCGCTGAAAAGACTTTTTACTAAGAAAAGAGTGAATGCAGTAAACACCAACAAATCACCACTTTGTCTGCAAAATAAATAAATAAAAAGCAAAAGCTGAAAACTAAATGTCCTCTAAAAAATGATAAAGGCCCTAAAAACTCCTGAGACACCACAATCAATAGATAACTGCAGCATGTGCAAAGTGAAGATTGCTATCAAAATGTTTTGGAAATAAATTCTATAGATAAAAAAATAAAAATAAAACAAAAAACAAGAGTTAGCCCATTGAAATTTATTAAATATTTCTTTACAACAATCATACAGCACTATTGTATTTTGTTCCTCATCTGAACCAACAGTTGGCAATAACATAAAGGTTTTAAACAAGCAACCTAAATATAAGTTAGTAAACTCAAGAAGTGAATACCAAACTTTAGGAAGCACAATTGTTCACTCTGCAAATCAAATTAGTATCTATGGAGACTGGGCCATAGCCTGTGAACAAGTATTTTATTATATGTACTTTAAATTGTCAGTCTGATTTGCATCAAAGTTAAAAGATACATGGTTACAGGCCTAGAATATTATATCTTTTTGAAACATACAATGTTTGTAAAATACATAGATCTACAGGCCTAATATGACAGGTGCATAGTCATTGAGCTCTAAGTGCTTATATCAGACTGCAGGAAACTAAAAAAGATTAAATAAAAGTAAAAAACAAACACTACAACCAGGCTCTCCATAGCTTTCTTATTGGGATTTAAGTTAACTAAAAATGCTCTGTATGGTTTGAACAGAAACCTGGAGAATAGTGATATTATCTGATGTTTATATGACGGGGTTGTGTACATAAGTCATCATTGCTTTTATTTATTTCATGTGGTTTCCAAATAGAAAAATGACCGTTTCTTGAATGCAACACCTTCAAACATTTTATGCTTTTCTAATTTGGTCACCAGTAACCCATCTGAGCTTCGTATATTGCAGTCATTTGTTACATTTGAGAAGAAGAAAAGAAGAAGAAAAAAAAACAAAAAAAAACCCTGTGAATTCTGAAGATGGAAGCACACCAGTCCAGCAGCCCGTCTACTATCAGGGAAAAACACAAGAGGAGCTTTGTGAAGAGCTTCTACATGCTGCATCGCATGAACCAAACTTATGATTGACCCATTGTTTTCCAACAGTTTAGCGAGCTGTAAGATTTTGCTATTATGACTAAAACTTTAGGTACCAATAATTTTTGTCACAGTCCAGAGTTGACTTCATAAAACCTGTTCTAAAACCTTTTAAAGAATCACAGACTTCAAACTGCAACTTTACTGTGGAAGTGCACATGTGAAGCTGAAGGAACACATCCTCAAAAATTATCAGAAAATAGAACATTACCAAAGCCAAAGCAACTGGCATTTATATATATAAAAAAAAAAATAATAATAATTATATGGCAACACATGTGCAAAGACATCACTGCATTCAAAGTAGGACTTTGGCATATGACAATACTTCATTTTTGGGTTATACCCAAATAACATTCTGCATAAGAGAGACTTCATTGTCATTCCTGTCAAAATGCACATCAAACTATACTCATATGTGATTCAATAACAAATCAATCCTTTATAACAAGAACTGAAAATATGCGCTTGTCCTGCCCAAGTTTGACAGTTCCTCTTTACAACCGCTAGGTGTCCCCCTCAAGCTCCAGGATTGTTAGAATGAGGAGGCAGGTACTGAAGAGGGGCAGCTAGACTGAATGTGCTTCAAGTGGCAGGAGTGGCAGAGTAGATGGCCGTTCAGAGGGTAGCACCGGTGGCCCTCTTCATCGTTCAGCTCCATCTTGCAGTCCTGAACAACACAAAGCGGTAAACAAAAGACGGTCACGTTCACAAAATGAGCTTCACATGTAGGACAGCAGATAACTGAAGTGACCTTTGCTCTATATTAAGGCAATTCCTGACCTCTGAAATAACCTGCCAGCAATAACTGCTCTGTTCTACTGGGAGTTTCCTTATCATTTGACCTGCAGTATTTTTAGAAAGAAATGCGTTTACAAAAAGGCAGAATTTGTGAAGCTTGACCAGTTAAAAAAATAAAGCTGGTCACGCCACTCAGCTGCTGCAAACTACTTTAACTAGGAGCGGCTTCCCTTGGATCTCAGATTTGTTTCTTATGAAATGAAAAAGCACAAGCTGTCAATCAGTTTGAAAGGAAGAAAAAAAAAAAAGTAAAGCTGATGAGCAATTGAATACCTGCTTCACTTGGCACCACATGATTATGAAGACTGTAATTAAAGTTCATGGATCTACTGATTAAAATTTCTCTCAATGACTGAACATTTAAGTTCAAAGCTTCATTTTCTATGTCGTAACCGAGGACTGATTTATTTCTACCCACCTCACAGTGATAACATTCCACATGATAGTCTTTGTCCATGGAAACCACTCGAATTGTTTCATCCGAGCCCTGGAAAGAAATCCAGATTGACCAATTCAGAAGAAGACACTCTACGGTCTAGTTGTAGTCACATTTTGAGTCTGAGAACCACTTTAAAGACTTAATTAATGCACGAGCAGTTCCATAAAAGCCCAGAGGTGAATTGTCTACTTAAAGCTTGTCTGCATTACAGCCTTGGAGCTGAAAGCTTTTTCAATCATCTCTGAGGAAACCATTATTGGTGTAGTTTATAATAGTTTCTGGATTTACACCTAAAGAAATAGAATTCATAATCTAGACTAACTTCATATGCTTCTCTTCCTTACCCTGTATTTACCATCTGTGTGCAAACAAGTTCGTTCTCTACTATCCACTGCATCAGATAACAGCTCGGGGATAACTAGGTTTTGTGTCACTTTGACTTGTTTTTAGTAGATTATGTCTGTATACCAAATTCCTAAGTTCCACTTGTCAGGTCATAGCTGAGTGACATTCTTACACTGAAACTGTGTTTCAAGCTGAATACTGGTCTAAGGCCATTTGACAGAAACAGGATGCCAAAGTCCTGTTAACTGAGAAGTGTGGCACAGTTGAGTGTGGTTTAAAAAAAAAAAAAAAAAAAGTTAAACTTTGTACATGTCCACCTTTTTGGTCTGAGGATGAAAGGATTTACTTTATATTAAAAAAAAGAAAAAGGTACTCTACATTTTTAAATTGCCTGCACTTATAATGCTACGTTTGAAAGGCCAAAGGGGTAACCAAGTGATCATGTATAAATGAATGAAAAAGTAGACATCCCAGCTTACCTCTGAGGGCAAAATAGGCTGGTTACAGGCTGCACATTTCGGTGCAAGGACCCTGACAGTGAGATGGAGGATGAAAAACATTGTTAGTCATAACTGAAAGCAGTTGAATATGTCAAATGTAATGATGCAGTTCTTGAATTAATAAGTAAAAATAAACAATTCTATTCATGTTTTTCAAGCCCTTTAACCCATTCAGCCTCTAGTCTTTTTCTCTGATTAAATTCAGACATCCTGATTCAAGGGTTGGACTTGCAGATGTGCTGACTGACACACACACACACACACACACACACACACACACACACACACACACACACACACACACACACACACACACACACACACACACACACACACACACACACACACACACACACACACACACACACACACACACACACACACACACACACACACACACGAGAATGAGACAAATAAACTGAATTCACAATTTCCACACACGTGGCCAGAATCTGGATGTTTGAGAAAATAACAAAGGGCCTCTTAGTGCAAATGGTCATGGCTACAAGTCAAAACAGAAACTGTATACACAATACGATCTGTCAGATTTAATCAGTGAAGAGAGCATGTGGCTGCTTGCCAGACAGAAAACGGCCAGGTATAAAGAAGACCTGTATTTGTCCTAACAGACCGTGTTACAGTCAGATTTGTACGGGAGCAGTTATGGCTGCATGCCACTATTCACACCTCCAACTGGATTCCTCCCCCCTCCCTCAACTGTTTGGCCAGACTAAACTTCTCATGTGTCTGCCACACGTGGCAGAGAACCTGTCAACTTGTGCAGGCCTTCTCAGTCTGATCCCGCAGTGGTAGAGTAAAGTCATCCATCTGTGCTTTGACATATGAAGCTCCAGCCACCAGTCCCACAGTAAGTACAGTCATTACAGACTAATCCTGGTTTGTGCTTGTATTTATTTAAACTGTGTAAAGAAGTACTGCTCACCTGTGGTAGTCTTTGACACAGTAGATCTTATTTTCAGTGTCCACAGTGAAGGGTACTCCGTCTAGGCTCTCGTTACAGATGACACAGCGGAAACAGCCGGGGTGGTACGACTTCCCAAGTGCTTGCAGGATCTGTAGAAAAAACAAACAAACAAAAAGCAACTTTTAATTCTTATTCTGCCAGTTCCAAGAACTGTTAGTTCCTAGTCCTTCAGAGAGTATTAAAATAAAATTCAGTTCCCTTTCCTACAGAAAGCATGTTTAATGGTCCCTTTGGGTTTGAGTTGTCATTCCTGCCCAGATAAACAGTATTTCATGTTTACACAGCAAGAAAGTTACTGTGAAGATGCACAATAAAAAGAGACATCTCATTTTCATTATCTGCTAGATTTAGAACACATATAAATCATCATGCCAAAAGAAATCCTTTATTTCCACCTATTTTCATCATGTGCCATGAATCTTTATCTAGGATTTAAATTTTTTAAAAAAAGAAAAAAAAAAAAAAAGTAAAACATTTTTAATGACACTTCATCTTTTTGAGTCTGTTCTGTTAATTTATTACAGCTGTTGTGAACCATGCAATAAAATTTTGTTCTATATACTCTGTAATTAAATGACACCGTTTGTCCAAGTCTGAGTCCAAGTCTACAGGAACTTACCATGTCCATGATTAGATGTCCACATGCATTGCACTTGTCAGCAGACTGCTGGAAGCCAGAGTACTAGAACAGAGAAAAAAAACCTAAATGTCAATGACATTTGTTGTCTTTATAAATGAATGAGCTCTTCGACAGTCTTTAGATATGGTTCAACCTAAGAAATTAAACTAAAATTGCTTTAAAAGCACATCTTTTCACCTGTGACAAATGCATTTAAAAACAGTTTGTAACAAAAAGTTTGTTTTGGGTGTGCAAAACAAGGCATATACAGCAAGAGAATTAATTGAACCATTTAACATCCAAAAACATGTTTGAGTTTACCAACACTAAACATGTGTACAGTATTTGAATGAGTATCATTTGCTGTTATGCATCAACAAGGTCTAGCAGGCCTGGAGGAATATCGCACACAATTAACAGAACACTCAGGGTGCAAAGCCAGAGGCAATTTAATTGCATTTAAATAATGATTCTTTTTGTGCAGAGCTTTTAGTTGGATCGAAATTTTGATAAGATTTTATACAGTGAGAGTTCTGAGGGTAAAATATGCAAAGCTTTTGACTAAGAATACAAGAAGCTAGGGATATTGTTTCGATATAAAAACTACATAAGCAATGGCTGTAAATTCTGTCAAGTAATGACAAATGACAAATTATTCCAAAGCAGTGAAACCCAATAATCTAAGACTACTTGCTGAACATTTTTGATTCATGTGATCATACTCCACTGGTGAAAATGTGTTTGACTGACCTCAATAATATAAAAGCAAAAACAGCTTCTACCCTCCTTCCAGTCCCACCCAAGAAAACTGACATGAAGCGGCTGCATCAGAGGCTAGAAACTGGGTCACAGGGTCAGACAGACACACGCACTTGTACTGTGGGTCGGGGAAAGAAACACCCCACAAATGTAGGGTTCTGTCTGAAGGTGTTTTGAAGTCCCTAAAGAAGTGTCCCAAGTGAGATGTGTTACTAATCGATTACATTGAACACCCACCAAGAAGTCCTCTTCACAGAAAACCTTTCCTCCAACATAATAGAAAGCCTTTCCTCTTAGCCTCCGACCTGCAGAAACAGAAAAGACTTTTTGAAGTAATTTGAATAGAAAACAAGACAAATTTTTTAATAAAAAGCACCCATTGTTAATTATTAAGATTGGGGAGTAAGTAGATTTAAGCAGATCAGAACAAGGTAAGTCAATGACAAAAATATTGAAATGTCACTGTGGAAAATTCTGCATGAGCTCAATCTCAGAAAATAGTTACAGCTCTAATGGATGAGGACAGTAGTGATTAATTACAGTCATTCCAAGGTAATGGGCCCTCTTACAATATTCATCATATCCTGCTGAATCCTGAGCAAATAAATCAAATAATGTCTGTGGCGGCTGGTGTCTTAATATGATATTGCTGGGACACAGAGCAGGCTACAATAGGAAAGGGAGCACATCTGGATCAAACGTATGTAAGGAAAATGCTGATTTCATCCAATTCCTAGACAGGTGCAACAGATTAAATGCTGCTCTATTTGATTTCATGGAAACCACGGGCCAAGGTCTACAACAACCTGCTGTTCTTTTCCTTCATTCCTTTCCTAGTGTCTTTCCACATGGATGGTAGACTTCCTGTCTGTGTGTGTGTGTGTGTGTGTGTGTGGTTTGGGTTCTTATAGCAGCAACACACACAACCTTGTTCACTCCAGGTCCCACAGGAAGAGGGAACATTCCTCACATTTTCTGAGTGGGGAGACTAGGGGAGGGAAGATTAACCTTAGTGAAAAGCAGCTGTCTTTCACAATCTGTTTACCCAATAATCTGTATACAGACTACTACTTCAAGACCTCCAGAATTAGCACAATCAATCCAGAAAGCAAAGCGTGTGCATTTTTTGTGTGCATTACAAGAAAGAGTTCCAAATATCTAAATTAGATATATATCATCACAGTATCTAATTTTAATAGAAAAGTAATGATCATGCAGTAACCAAGATCTGGGCCACGGGTCACACAAATCTACGGAAGACTAGTCAATTTGATCTCTATAAAGTTACAGAGCTGGATTTGGGTAATTACTAAATGACCATCTTGGAGCTGTGTCCCAAAAGGAAGGAGAGAATGATGAGAGGATGGAAGTGAGTTATGAGCTATTCTTCTTCACGTGTCTTCTTTCCAGTGAGTCAGAGGAAGAAGGCTCTAAGCTTTGTGAAAAGATAAGAGATTAATTAAAGTCAGAAGCTTGGACTGGTGGCTCAAAAAAAAAAAAAAAAAAAAAAGAAAGAAAAAAAAAAAAAAAAGGCACCAGAAAGAACTGTTGCGCTTTCATAAAAATGTAAAACACCTGAGGGGCAGAACAAAACACAAAGCCATTTTCTAATTAAACCAGTCTATGAATCCCATTCAAAAAATAAGCAATTTACAGTGACCCTGCCACAACTTCCTAATCAAGCTTCAACCTTGTCCTGCTCTTTGTCCCTGGTTAAATTACTCAGGTGGGAAATCTCTACAAAAGACTTTGGGTTTTTGTTTTTTTAATACAAATTTCAAATCAGATTGTTACGGGACTGTCTCGGTAAATTCACTTATGCATGCAAATGCGTTCAGAGGACAATCTCTTTCGGTCTGAATGAGGTTAAGAGTGAGCAGCCCCTGGGATCACCGGTAAAAACCATGATGTAATATCAATAACAGTGAATTCACATGATACTACTACTACTACTACTACTACTACTACTACTACTACTACTACTACTACTACTACTACTACTACTACTACTACTACTACTACTACTACTACTACTACTACACAAATTAACATAATTTCTTTTATAGTAAGAACCACATTACACAGTAGACCAGGCTTAATATTCAACTGGAACTGGGTTGTAGTTTAAATGCCCCCCTACAGCAAACGAAAGGGTCCCAGACAGCGTGATGTCTCCTATCCAGCAGGAATGTTCTCCTGCCCCTCACTCATCTTAGCGGGGCTAATAAATAGGTATGCTTGAAAGGTTTGTTTTCATAAAGACTTGTTATCAAAGTTAACAAGAGCACAGTTGTTTTAACATACTGTAAAAACTTTGGAGGATATGTGAAAAGCTTACTATAAGAGCACTGAATATTGTACAGCACTGTGCCATTTACTGTGTGGTTGCATGCATAATACATATGCATATATTTGAATGAGATTAGTGTCCGTGTATGCAGTCTGCATGTGGTGGGTTGTGCGCTCCCACATAACGGTCTCCCTGTCCACTCTGTGCTCCCATTTATTTGCACTCAGCAGACATAACAGCACCTACTGTCCTCCTGGCACTCAGCCTAACGAGGGCCCCCATTCCTGCATTCCTCCCAAGATGAGATGCTTTTCCCTGGGGCCAACAAACACAACCCCAAGGCCCTCACATAGAGCAAGCTATGAGAGGTATTTGATGTGTGTACACGTTCCCCCTTGAAACCAGACGTCAGCGTCACTCTCAGCCACAATGTCTCCACTCTTATTTTGTCTTACCCTCACATACACACAATGGAAGATAGAGGACACAGAGATGTTTATCACATAATTAAGAGTGTAACCAGCAGAGTCAGAGGTTCTGCAGAGTAACGTGCCTTAGCAGGGGTCACCAACATAGTGGCAAATACTAATCATACCTATAGTCTCGTTAGTGGGACAGAGGTTTTTAATTGGTTGTAGTGAAGAGCCAGGGTACATTTCAGCCGGAGAAGCTTACCGTTATATAGACAGGAACCTGTGTGTCAGCCAGGGCCATGAGCTTCAATTTACATTTATGAGAACTTAATAGCCCTGTGAAACTGTAATGACCAGTTAAACCAATGAAAACACTGGCTAATTCATCATGATGAAGAAGAGGACCAAAACATTCATGCAGTTGGACCAATAATGCTAGTAATTCCATAGGCACATCTCAATTAGCTACAATCCCCTCTTGCTTCCACACAAATACAACAAAGTTTACATAATTTTCTTAGTCCCTGTGTTTTCGGTCTATCGGCCTAAAAGGCATTCTTTTAAAAACTGGACAGGTAAGTTGTCAGACTTTGTGTGTCTGTAAAGACTAGAGGAGGGATTTGCAACACCCAGAAACCAAACACCATCAATATAGGACAGTAATCCCCTCAGTAATTGTATGCTTTGGCAAGGAAAGGAAACGGCTGAAGAAGGTGCCACTACCTTTGAAAAGTAAATGCTCTTTGGTAGCCTGTTATTAAGGAGGTGGCAAGCTTCATGTGTGGTGAAAAGTGTTCAAATAGGAGGCAAAATTATTATAGTGAAGGAAAGGTGAGTGTGTGTGTGTGTGTGTGTGTGTGTGTGTGTGTGTATACTTACTGCAGGCACTACAGGTGAAGCAGGTGTCATGGTAGAGGCTTCCCATAGCCTGGCAGGCCTGGTTGGCTCCATAGACCGCCTTGTTACACTTTATGCAGACTCCTAGAATATATACAAACACCACCACACATAAATTACTTTACATGGATGGTTTAATCCATTACCTACACTATACCCTCCACCATTAGATTATCAGGTCAGAGATAAGCAACTTCGCAAAAGTCAGGAAACTCACTTACTAAACTATATCATTGAAAGGGGAAATATATCCCCGTCTGCTTGTTTGACTTGGCTCTGAGACGCAGAATTCTGTTAATAAAAGCAGTTGATAGGAATCAGTGTGCCTACTCTCAAAGTGCACACAGTTTGTGTGGTTTGATATCAAGACACTGGAGTCTTCCTAATGGTAATCCACCCACTCAAAGCCAAAAGTACATTTGATCAAAAGTGCAGGGAAAATTAACCATGTCAAGAAGTGCAAACCCATGACAGCAACATTTCTAAGTCACGCTTTTTCAAAAGTGAATCACATGAGAGCATGCCAGGCCAATTACATAATTTTGCCTTTGGACAACTCTTGAGCAACACAAGGTTTCCATGTGATCAATATGTTTATCTTTTAATATAAATACACATAGAGTTAGATAGGATGCATTTTTCCCCGAGAGCCAAAAGGAAAAACAAAAAACAAAAAACATCTTTCATTATTCCACTTCCCTGTACTAACCTTGAACACCCTCTACATGGTATGATGTTTCAGAGGTACTTGCCTATGACTGGAAAGTCTGGAAGAAGCTAAAAATCAATCACATATGGTATGATAAGGCTATCCAATCATTAAATATCAATTCCAAACACAGGATGAGACAACTAATGGAGGATGAAAGCAAGAGCTCAAGTTCCCCTTTTAGTGTGAGAATGTGTGCGCATGGGCACAAGGTTGTGAGAGTTTTTATAGAAAAACTCCCCAGAGACTAAGAGTTAGAGCTCAGCAGAGGAGAGCCGCCCAGCTCTGCTTCTCCTAGAACACTGACAAAGAAACTTCTGTTTCCACTGTATCCAACACACGTCACGCACCCCTCTCCTACAAAAAACACATCGTTACGCCTAACCTCCTTCAACTGATTCTCCCAACAGATTTTTTATTAATGCAATATATAACTGAGCTATATATAGTTTAACCAAGTCTCTCTATGTGCCACCACTTTCAAAAAAAGGGGCCCAAATGGTTGGAAAAAAAAACAAAAAAAGATTTACAGATAATAGAAAGTTAAAGGGCGTTGCTCTTATGTGAGCCCCTTGTTTATGTAAGAAAATAAAGAAAATACCTATACCTTCAAAGTACTGAAATGAAGGAGTGATGGTACTTCAAATCAGTCTCTGAATGCCTTTTATACATTCGGTTGAGAATAAATAAAATATGTTTCCATGGGAAAAAAAAAGACAAAAGTGAAGGAATATCTGATAGATTTTATAGAGTATTTAAAAATGTTTGAGAATTGATTTTTTTTCTCCTACAGCTGAAACTTAACAATAGGCATTTCAGGTTTTTCAGCTTTGGTTTGTATGCACCACAAAACAGTCCATCTTTCAGTTTAGACAAGAAACACCATATTTCTGCAGCAACATCCTGCTTGGGCCACCACAAATCTGCCTTTTCTGAATTTGGCAACAGTCCCAATGTTCTGTAAGAATTATTTAGGCAACTGACTGGCTTCAAGTGGGGGGAAGGGAAGCAAAACATGCAGCTACACACCTCCTTCCCCGTCCCACCTCACCTTTTCCAGCTGTCAAAACGGTTAGATGGCTGCTCACTAGACAATATGCCACTAAACCCAAACTCTTAGGTAAACTCTTGTGTTTTAATTTAGAAGCTAAAAAAAAATTTTTAAAAATAAAAAGAATAACCTTCTAATGTGCTTAGGAATACTACCAATTACTAAGGTTTGGATTGACTGGATCAACTACCAGTAGCTCCAAACCTGTTTTTAAGTGACATACCTTCCAGTTCCCTATCATTTTTAGCATAAGGGTATCTAACTGTCCACTGTTAGTCTTCACCTTAAGAAAGGTATGTCTGCTTTATCCAGTTTATTTAGGCAGGATACTTCAAATATCTGCCCAAGACATTTATCCCACTGTGCCAACTTAGCAAACTTCTTTTTTATGGAATCTACATTGGAAAATGGCTTCAAGGTGTTACCGACTCGGGCTGGGAGGAGACAAACTAAAAAGCCAATTACAGCTTGCAGCTTGTGTGTTTGTAGAGCTGCTAGTAATTCCCACTGTGCCAGTGAGCCCCCATATTCATATAATTATTCCAAAAGACAGAACTGTAAATGAGAATTGATATATACATTTTGTCAACTTCTATAGACATACGTGTGCATGATGGGATATCACTTTCACACATAAGAATCAGCCTTCAAAAGCCTGCCAGAGCAGAAGCCAAGAAATCCCTGGGAAGAGTTAAAATGATGCTTTCCACTCGACAGCCAGATGGGAGAAATTAATCCTCCATCTCAACACAACACTAAATGCTCCAGCGAGTGTGTGTGTGTGTGTGTAAGTCAGAGGAATGAGGCAGGCTGAACTGTACAATGTCCCACCACTTCTTCCTTCTTGGATGAACTTTTCTATAAATCTCACAACCTTCCAGGCTCATGTGGCCAAGGACAAAGACTCATCCACACACATGCACCTACATTTCTGCAATTGTCTACGGATCCATTCAGCTGCACCACAGGCACCCCTAAACTTGTCTGGGACCTCTGACCCATTTTGTATCTCTAAAACTTATTTCTAAAATTCCTTCATACATTCCTCTATGGTCCCCAGATGCAGCCGTTTGGCATTGAACTCTTTTTCCCAGAACTTCCAACTGCAGTTAGACCAGTCCACATAAGTACAGAAAAACTGGAAAATTTTAACCAAGTGCTGCTTTAGGAAACACCTCAGTAGGCCAGGTAAATATCCCTATTTTACTGGCAAAGACTTTTTAAAAGTACCCTACTGAATAAAGAAAGGACATCTCACAAATCGCTTAATAGTTAAACAAAAATTAGATCTATGATTATCAACAGAAACTAATAGGTGCTCAAACATCTACACAAAAAAAAGAAAAAAATATATTTTTTTGATGCCAAATTATCTCTGAAGACAGTGAAGTGCATGAAACAAGCCCCAAGTTTTTTCTCCTCACTGCTCTCTTTTTTTAAGTCTAGCATGAAAGCATGAGTCAGAATGAGCCACGGTCTGGTGGGAAACTCCTAATAGGAACAGCTGTATATGTGGGTAACATGGGAATAACTGTTGGGAGAAATAAAAAAAAATTTTTAAAAACTACAATTATTACAATTTTAGATACACTGTTCTACTTTAAAATCCACACATTTGCCTGTTGCATACTGAGCTCTCCCACACATCCATAATGCCGTGAGGCTATTTATGAGCCTTGTCGTGACAGTGACGTATGCCAGAACATCTACCCTTACACTCACAAGCGCACAGGGGGGCTGAAGAAGGCTGTGAACTGCAATCGTGACATTCCAGCAGGAAATTCCTCCCGTGAGGCGATGAGGCTGTGCTCTGCAAGTTTGTGTAATAGGTGATGCCTTGAAAGGCACAAAACACTCCATCTCATACTTGTTCCTACCCATCATCTTTCTTTCTTGAAGCAGAGCATCCCATTTTCATGGATTACCATGGCTTCGAAGACCTGCCACACAAATCAAGTTAACAACCACAACACCTTTCCCATTTTCAGGCTTTAGACTTTTAAAAGTAGTCTGTCCACTACTGTCAAACTATTTCTCCAAATTGCAACAGTCCTCACGCAGCAGCTGAAGTGCTATGGGCACTGATACAAGGAAGAGAAACCAGGGTATTCTGCTGATGATGGGCATTCTTCTCCACATCTTCAGGCACAGAATAATGCTTGCCAGTACAGGTGTTTTTTTGTTTTTTTTTTATTACTTTTCCCAACGGTGCTACACATGCACAAGCGTGCATGACATACCAAATTTAGTAGAAATGAAAAATGGGCAAGCACGAGTCTGTGGCAATTATGTCACTTGGAAACAGTGGAGTCATAAACACACAGTCACAAACGTAATGCCACATGGACTTGCCTGAACTGATCAAGTTCCAACTAGTGAAGCATCAATGTTGCATCAATAAATTAAATCTCTGAGAGGAGCTGAGGACAAAATTATTCTTTCTGGTCCCCCGGTTCACTTCCCACTTCCAGAGGGTTTGATGTGGTCAGTCAATTAATACATTTAAAAATAAATAAATAAATACAATTATGTTCACATCCCAGAGAGGACATCAAGAGAAACGTCTAACGTAGTCTGCCTAACAAGTTTAACTATTGTGTCAGTAAATATTGTGAATGCTATCAAAAATGATAAAACAATAGGAATGCGCTTCAGAATAAGCCAAAGAAAACACATGAGATATATTTGTGTCTGTGAGTGAAGTCAGCTCAGGGAAAAAAAAAAAAAAAACTTGACAAAAGGATGACAGTGTGGGCATATGCAATGTGAAATGAAAAATCTGTGGATTTGTGTTCTATCTTGTGGGTGGTTTAGTCATCCAACATGCTTCAAGGCATATGACTATTTGACAGACAACCCCTTGTTGATGCTTGTAGCCTGAAGTCTTACCAAAGTAGTCAGCCTTTGGATGGGCATCCATCTCCTTTTCCAGTCGCTTAGCGAGGGCCTCTAGTTTTATTTCAGCTGCTGAAGGTCCCTGTTCAGGAAGCTGTGTATGCAGTGGTTGAGAGGGTAGTTGGTCAGGCTTAGTGGAGCACATGTTATCAGCTTTAGTACTGACGACTTGTCCAATTGCTGGTTTTTGGCTGCCATCTGGAACCTGTCTGGTGTTTTTGGAGACACTGCTAAGGCTCAAAGCAGTAGATGCCACCTGGGCTTTGGGCTGAATTGTTTCAGATGATGCGGGTAGGACAGAGGAAGCTGTCACAGGACCATTGTGGCTGGCAGAGGAATTTAAAGTTGATGGTGGCACGTAATGGGCTGCAGGCTGCTGCAGATGGAAATCAGCTCCTCCTGTGAAAGCACTCAGAGGCAAAGCAGGGATCAGGTCTGGTTTTGCTGAGCCAGATGGCTCTCCAGCCCAACCTCTGGCTGTCCCAGTAGAGCAGGATGAACTCTGATTGACAGGTTGTTTCTGTTGCGATGGAAGACTACTGACAGTGGAAGGTGCTTGCGGCTGCTGAGGTGCAATGCCCCCTGGTCCAGACAGAGATGGGTGAGGCTGGCCCTCTGTGATCGGGGCCCAGGCCGCTGGTGGACTGACTGGGCGCCGAGCATGAGCAGAGTTTCCAGGGCTGGGCGGGGAAGGGCTGATGTGTTGGTATGGATGTGGCTCTAAACGGTCCTTATTATCGTAATTGTTTCCGTAGCCATATGCACTGCTGGTTGGAAGTTCAGACTGGATGCCCGTGTGGTGTTTCTGGCCGTCAAACTGAGCGTACTGGCTCCCTGGCGCGGTGCTCGGCACTGGACCAGAGAGTATCGGGGGCTTTGCTGCCGCTTCAGCCGTCTGTCTGTAACTGTTGATGGGCGGTCTGTCTTTGGTGTAATGAGTGTTGTTATAACCCCCATTCATTTTAATGCTCTGGTTGTTTCTTGCCATTTCTTCTTGTTGTTTTTGCATGTGTATTTTAGTCATTTTAGAAGCAAAAACTCTTCTAGTTTCTTCAAAGTCGGGATTATTCCCTGCATCCCTCCTCATTCGAAATAAGCCATCTCTCGATGCTTCATACATATTTAAGTCTTCGATAAACTTACTCGCTTCAAGTCCTAGATCCTCGTATTTATCCATTTTGAAGAAAGAAAAAAAAAAAGATACGTCAACGTCTGTTAAGATTAAGTAGAGTTATCGCCTTGCTGAATCACAAATGTCTGTCTAAAGGTGATACTTCCAGAGAGAAAAAGCAGTTAGAAGTTTTGACACAGGACAGTAATCCAGACCCAGATTAAACTTTTCTCCGTCGTTTCCAGCTTCTAGGTTCCTTTAATCCTCCGCGGTGACGAATTAAAAGTTTTTCCCGGTGAAACCGTCCTTCCGTCCGGATCTGCTAAACTTAACTCCGCTCCAGCCAGAAGAAGCAGCCGCCGTCTGATGTTAAAATGCTGGCAGATCCCAGATCAGATACCCGGGACGACCCCGCCACAACCTGACCCTCCTCCTCCTCCTCCTGGTCCTGCCGCTTTACAGCTCCCACCGGGAAGCCACCATCCAAAACTTTGTCCTCTTTTCAGCTAACGGGAAAAAAATAGTACTTTACAGCAGACGAAAGTGGCAACGGTTAACTGTGAGCGAGCTTTAAATAGTCAGCGTTGTTAAGTAAACCGTGGGAGAAGCGACCGTTGGAGCGCGCGCAGCCTTACGTGGCCACCGGTAGACATTTGGAACCGAAGTCAGGGAGCAGCTCGGCTTTAAAGGCGCAGCGCTCCAATTAAGCCCAACAAACATAAGCAATTTGGTCTTCTCTCGTTAGTAACGCGGTTTTGTTTCTGATAAACTCGCCCGAAACGGGTTTTAGTTGTTGAAGCAGCAAGGTCGGTACACTCATCCGCCTTTTTTCGCCAGTTCAGTGACGCTACTCGTCTTTAAAAATAACAGCTCGGTTTCCGTTTTGAAGAAAGTTGGTCCAAGTCCACTAACTTTTACCATAACTGTTCCTGCGTGGATAGTTGCTGTTTATTATAGACTAGCTCTAATTAAAGAGTCTTATGCATCGTTAAATTACATTTTTAGTGTTTCACCACACTTGTATTTAAGTATTTTAGTTCTTTCATGGTTTAAAAAAGCGCTGTATTTTAAGAACAAATACAAAAATATATCATCATAAGCAAAATGTGGAAAAATCAACAAAACCCCCCATTGACTGAAAATGTGTGGATGGTGAACGGAATGGTACTGAAGCATCACGTAAATGGACAAAGGGTAAGTTCAAGGAAGAGGAACAAAGGGGGGTTAGATGTTTTATTTAATCTTTCATTTTTGCTTATTTGTGGAATTTCTCTATATTTATTTAAATGAAACTAACGAGGTCATTTAGACATCAGAGATGCCATAAGGCAAGAATAATTGTTTGATTACTCTTACCTCTACTATCCATTGTGTGAAATTTTCATCTAAATAAAAGGCCCACCTCAGCTCAAATGGATGGATGGATGGATGGATAGATGGATGGATGGACGGACGGACGGACAACACCTTGTAACGTAGCTGTTAAATGTACTGGATTTCATGGGTGCAAACACGTCAAACATTCTTAAGTTAATTTATTTGATAATTTTCCACTTTGCTGTTTTTTACTGAAATGCCCTAACACTGCTTGAGAGATCTGGAGGAAGTAAAGGTAAAAGTTGTTTTTTTTTTCTTGGTTGGGTCATGATCAGTGGGATAAACCCATAATCTGTTTATTTCATAAGCCTGGTTCAAAATTTTGAGAGTTGTGCAGTCAGTATCCTGGCTTACACTTTGAATTACCTTTTTTTCCTGCCCTGTACACAATTGAATGTGAAGGAACATTCTGGTAGCCTTAGTTTGGTTATATATATATATATATATATATATATATATATATATATATATATATATATATATATATACACACAACAAAAACAAAATGAGTGTTATTGCACCGATCACCCCCGAGAACTTGCTCGCAGCCCAAGTGACACTACCTACACAGTAATTTATAAAATGTGTTAGTCATGTGTTCAATGAACAGAGCAGTAACATGCATTTCCTCATTAAACTAACACACGAAACAGATGCCACTGAACCAGATCATAGAGGCATTTCTCATTTATGTGACAAGGTGCTAATGAAATGAACATTTACTCCCACATAAGAACAAAACATTAACTACACATATAGACCAGTATCGCAAAGCAAATATTCTTCTCTTAAGGTTTAGTGGCCAACTTTCTGACTTCTTCAACCGAACACACTTTGGTGGTCATCTCCAATCTTAACATTTATGAGTTTTGCACATTATTCAATGAGTCATTAAATTGAAAGCCCTGGAAAATCTATGGCCTCCTGGTTTGCAAAAGGTATGAAGAAAAAGAAAATACTTTGCTCCAAAGAACTCTCCATATAACCCCAAATTATCCCCCCAAAAAAATCTTTTTTTATAGCGATAAAGGACTTTAATGAACACTTGTATGAGTGATCATGTACACACCATGGGAATAGACACACATGACTTCTGGACTTCCAATATAGGAAATTTAATTAAAAGAAATAATAATTTGTAATCACATTCATGTTTACCACTATGCTGGTAAAGGACTACTGAAAATATGTTTGCTCAATGAGCTCACATAAAGAACATCCACAGACAACCAAATTATCAGCCTTGGGGTCAGCTTCTAAGATAATGAGCTGCAGCATAACTGTTTCCCTGTGAGAATACCCAGCCCAGATTGGTGCAGTAGACGACTGCGGTGCTGTGCGCTCCACCCTTTTTTCCTCTAGCCATCAGCAGTTTCTCAAGAGGAAGGGCAGTGACTTTCTTTACCTCATCAAATACAACACATCTCTTGTGTAAGAAAAGCTACAACTCTTGTCTGAAGACAATGAGTCAAAGCTCAATACTGTTTCCTATTCATAGTTGTCATGGAAACTGCAGAACTGACGAAAAAATGTTACATGGCGGAGGCTGACAATGGCAAAAAATAGTTGTCCATCAGGAAATGCATCAGACCAAATTTCAACAGAAACACTACTCAGAAATATTCTACTCACCTAGTCATCCTAAAAGGTAACCTTTAGTCTGGGAAGCATTTCTTGGCATCTTTGACTTTTCCTGGGATTTTTAAATAGCAAAGGCAACTTTTAGTGTTCAGACCATCAAGTTCACACGTTCAATAGTTAGTGCTAGTTAAGAACATGAAAGGGGCTGCAGGAATAACACACACACACACACAAAATAAGGACTCGGAGTCAAGAGGGCTCTTACGGTTTTAAACCACCTATAATATTCCACACAGACATGCCGACAAGGTGAAAGAAAATATGAGAGATGCAAAGATTAGGAGACGGAAGATAAAATACCTCTGTATCTTTGGTTTCGTTTTTGTGCTGCAAAAGCATCTGGTTTAAATAATTTGAGATAATATACACACCTCCTAGCACAGCTTTGGCTCCTGTCCTCTTTATTCCTGGTTTTACTTCCTGTTTTTCTGTCTCTGCTGAGAGCCTTTTCCTGTCACCCGATGGTCAGTGATAACCCAGAAATATGGAAAAAGGTTAGGGAGTATCAGTAAAGAACATTTTGTTTCACGCCGGTGTCAGCACGTTTCACATTTCCAAAGTATCAAATAAAAACAAATGTCAAACATGATTCTATCAGTCATGTGCTCGTCCTCTTTTAATTGTCAAAACAAAATAATGTACCAAAACAGAAGGTGATCTTGCAAACAATTGCACATTTCAGAGATCACATTCCGTGGGTGTGCTCGTTCAAATGCTAAAAAGTAGGCAAAACTAAACGTACACCAAACAAAACTTGTGAATTAATCAGAGCTGTGGGCACTGGGAGTCATGAAGGACAAATATTTGTACATATCAGATGACTGCTTATTCATACAGGCTTTAAAGATAGGCCAGTGGGTGGACGCACAGATACATTTCAGTTGCTCTGGTGTGTTGACTCTGTGTGGACTGATGGCTGAGTCATGTTGGCCCAGTGTGGAAACATAGCTGATGGCAATGAGGCATAGAGCGGCAATGGACAATCAAAACGTGGTGGCGATGTGAAAAATCCCCAATCACAAGAAGCATCCCAAACTGAGCAGGCAGTCCATGTACGGTGCTCAGAAGAAACCTGCAGCTGAAAGCTGGACCAGAGGTCCACGCAAACCCTGATAGAGCAGACAGTGATTGCATGACTCAAGTGAGACGCAGAGCAGATAGGTTTATGGCAGATGGAGAGCTGTGAAGTTGTTTCATGTGTGCAGTGATGAAAGTGGCAGTAGACGAGAGACGAGAGACTGCGAAAGATGTCTGGAATCTGAAGTGCTGTTTGGATAAAAGTGTGATTGTCAAGAGCTTCAGATGAACTGAGGGCTGATTTAAAAGTGTTGCCTCTAACTTCACAACACTGACAGAAACTAAAAACTCTGCTTCTTGAAACTTTTATTTAAAAAAGGAAAAATATAAATAAAGTGTTTCCAGAGATATTTACATGACACAACAAAGAGACAATCATTCTTTTTCTTGACACCAGTGTCCACCCCTTTTTTCTGCCTCTGTGCTGGGTCTCTGATTGACAGGAACCATCAGCAAGCAGCTATGAAAGAAGTGGTGAACACTTCAAGCATCACTCATCGACGAGGAAGTTGATGAGAGCAGTCCTGGGGGACAGGATGGCTCGCTTGATGGTGCGCTCGCTCAGAAGGTTCTGTCCAATGGAGCTCGCCAGCACCAGCTGCTGAACCAAACTGGAATCTTTGGACACTTGTAGAGGCACCGTCACTGTGCCGCAGGCCTTGTTGTTAATCTGAGGGTAAAGAATAAAAGAAAAAAGATAAGTTATAGGGTTGTACTGTAAAATCATTTCCATTTAGCTAACCTCCTTCTGAAGATGTTTTGCCATGTGATGTACCTAAAACCGTTCCTGGTGCAAGAGTCCCAAAATAACAGACTCCGCCTCTCCGTCCCTTTCAAACACATAGTTAGTGGTAGGTGCTGGAAGGGCACTCTGTATTGTATGTTTAGAAACAAAGTGTGCACGGCGAATGCGATCCTGTCTCCGGAAGTGGCAGCAAATTAATGGTGTGTGGGCACGCGCGCGCATGTGTGTGTGTGCCTGAGGCCACAGAGCGAAGCCTTGGCCTCCATTCTGGGGCGAGCCAGAGTATGTGATTAAAAGAAAGAGGGGGTGAGGAAGCCCACAAAAGAGAGCTGAGGCCGAAGGGAAACCAACATCCTCATCATCATCCCTGAACATTGGGAGGCCAGAGACGTGAACTGCCTCTGTTTGTGCATGTCAAATGATCTTACGTGAGCGCGAGTTTCAGGGTCAGACTCATACGAACAGTTTGGGAAAGTGAGATCATTTTAGTAATCCTTTACTTTCTCACACCCAGTCAGAGGTACATTTGAAAGTAATAACTTGGCTTGGGGTGAAGGTTAAAAATGGATTCAGGATAAACTGTAAAGGATTTGGATGAAGGACAGGGATTTGGCATTTACAAACTGTTACTTGTCAACTTGGGTCACCAGTCTATTTGTTTACCCAAACAAGTTAAGATCTTACAGGAATAAAATATTGGTTAATTAACGGCTTGATAATTTAATTTAAAAAATGTATGTGTTATGCATTCTTGTTGTAGCATAAATTGAGATACTTTTCCAGTTCGTGTGACAGCGCTTCTTACTGTGTACAACTGATCTTTAATTCAACTTCATCTGTAAAGAGCCCTGAGACAGCTTTTGTTGTGAACTGTCACTGTAAAAACTGAATTAAACTGAAATTAAATTTTGGATGATCTGCTGAAGCTAATCAACCAATAATCGCCTTGATAAGTTGCTGCAAAGTAAAATGAGCAAAAAATCACAAGAAAGCAGTAACGTCGGGGTCACGTTTAGCCCAAGTGTTTACAAGTTAGTCTCATGGCTATGTGAGAGTTTGCCATGCTGCAGCCTGGTCCTATAAATAAAGGTGGAATGGCCTTGCCATGTTTAAAAATTTTCCCCAATCTTTGATTTCAAATTATTTTACTTGTCTGTAGACTCATATGCATTTTTAAGCTTCTTCTGAAGGCCACAGACAGCTGTTTAGATCTCAGTTAAATAGCACACGTATGGGTGTTTTAAACAAAAGTAATTTCATAAATGTACCGCCTGAAATTTCTAGAGATGTTCCAGAACGATGGCATGTGAGGATGCAAATATTTGCAGCATTTGGTATGGAGGTCCCGCTGAGACTGTCCATCCAGCTCTCTGGTAAAAACATCAGTAGGTGAGGCAAAGTACTCTCAGATACTGCGGATCCTTCCAAATTCATATTGTATCACAGTCAGTACAACGATAACAGCAATCAAGGAGCCTCATTAACCACTGACAACATGACAACATAAAAGAAAGAAAGCTGTTTCCACACAGTTTCTAGACTAGTGTCTCCCAATTCTGGTCCTTGAGGACTAATGCCCTGCATGGTTTTGATGTTTCCCTGCTCTAACACACCTGATACCAATAACAAGGGTCATTAATAGACTAGCAAAGGTGTTGATGACAAGATTATGGTGAACCCTTCATTTGAATCGGTGTGTTGGAGCGAGAAACATCTAAAACCAGGGCCTCGAGGCTCTTGAGAACTGGATTTGGAGAGCGCTGCTCTAGGCGGATGGGAGAGTGAATGTGTGAAAGGCAAATCCCAGAAAAAAGTCCAAAATTTAAACACAGTCCTGAACATTACAAATCTTCATGTGTAAAAATGACTTGAATAAGTAAGAACCCCTCAGCCCTTTTATTAACAAGAAATTGCTTCTGTACAAATTGTATTTTATAAATGAATTTTAAATGGCTACAGTTGTATTTACTTATCTATATTATCTTAATGCCTCAGTGCTCATAAAACAAAGATCAAATGTTCATATATTTACTTTCGTTACAGAAATATCAGGTTTCTGATTTTTCTCACATGACTGTAGATTTGATCACTTGCAAATAAAAGTACAGCGACTTTGTCCTGAGGACTTGATTTGAGAGACAAATCTGATTTTCCAGTAGAACAAAGCCTCAGTTGTGATGGTTAAGTTTAGAGCAGGGGACTTGTGAATGCCCAAAGTGAATATGCAAACGTACACGGAGGACATTACATTCATTTCCTAGAAACTAAACTCTAACCATAATGACCACTTGCTTAATCTTAAACCTAACCTTAAGGTACAACTAATCTTATCATAACCATAAAACATGTTTTGACCTCAGAATTGAATGATTTACGGTACCAGGACATGCTTTTCTGCTAGTAAGATGACTCACTTGCCATAATGCGAGTATGTAAAACTGATTTAGGTTCCCACAACACGAGCGCTTAACCGGGCCAGACACATACACATGATTCCACGTGGTGACGTCTGCAGCAAAAACGAAGGCTGTCATTGTTTGTGAGCTCACGGGCAGAGAGTGGGAGAGGAAAAGTGTCAAGAACAACACTTTTAGAACCATTTCTATTGACTCTAACTTTACTAAATAGTAAATATAGCTTAAAAAAAAATCCACGTTGCAATGCTGACACACAAACACACACAGGTACACACCAAGTGCAAACATGTGCACACACAAGCTAATCACAGGCTTTCTTGAAAATTACAGACCATGAAAGCGATCATGAGAGTAGCGTTTGAGTGAAATAGCAGGAGGATGAAAGCAAACATAGCCGATTCCTGTTCATAGAGTGAGGTGTTGGTGCCGAGGGAAAACCGTCAACAATACTAGAAATGTAGAAGCAGAGTAAGTCCTGTTTTTTCATGTGATGCTTTTTTTTTTTTTTTTTTTTAACCTTCTGAGCTTAAATGTTCGTGAGGATCCAGCTGCCATCTTGTGACTCAGTGTAACAGTGTGTTCATATCTGTGGGTAAGAAGAGTTTGATCCTACCAGCACAGTCACTTCCACAAAGTCAGGGACTTCCAGATACTGGGAGTCCACAGAAGGCCAGGACTGCTGCAGAACCTCTCCTCCCCGTTGGAGGAGAGGGGAGAGGGGGTTTTTAACCTGGCAAAGACCTGAGGAAGAACCACAAGGGAACAGAGAAGAACATTACTGACAACACCTGCTGTCAGACTCAATATAGATGCACTTCAGTGCTGTTGCAACATCTCAGTCAAAGTAATAGACAGTTGATCTTGTTATAAAGTCAAACAACAACACCTTCCAGCTCCTGGTCCGTCTCTGTTTAACCAGTGAAGGAACATCCTACTGGAGGCACAAAGGAAGGATGTGAACTTCCTCCATCCTGAGTTGTGCGTGTAAAATACAACCCAAAGAGAGTGAAACGTCCAGTGTGGGTGCGTGCAGCAGGGGCCATATGTCCCTCATTTGTCTGTCCTGTTTATGACCCGTTTCAGAACTACACACCTAAGCACAAATACAACAAACATACTCCTCCTTGCCAGGTTTTTCAGACTCTGGCTATCAAAAGGACCCCCCAACCCCATCCCCCTTCTCTCACGCGTGTGTTTTCATCTTGTGTACATGTGTCAAAAACAATAAGGGGATGTCCTCCTGGCCATGGTGAGGGCAAGCTTCCACATGAAGAACAAAAACTGACGCTGGATTTTCCTCCCTAGTTTTGTACTTGCTACTCAAGGCCTTAATGCTACTTTGCTTTTAATTTGATAGACAGTGAATATATTTCAGGTAAAATTGATGTCCCAATGTTATGTGTGAGCTAACAAATGTATTGGTTGTTACACTGGTGTTAAATAGGCTGCAGTGTCGTATAGAACGTAATTCAGCATGTGTCCGTAGGTTTAACATCACCCACCTGTCCAAAGTTCAGAGGCCAAGTGAGGAGCCATGGGTGCTGCCATCGTAACCAGGGCAGCCAGCGCTTCCTCGAACTCCACGCTATGTTGCAAAACTCTCACTGGTGCACTCTAAACATGCACACAAGCACATGGTGGAGTAAATGTGATTAAACGTCACTTAGATCCTTTAAGGTTCTGGAGGGCGCACTCACGTGCAGTGTGTTGGTAAGTCCCATTAAACGAGAAATGGCTGCATTGAAAAGGAAGTCCTCAGTGAAGTGAGCTGTCACCTGAAAAATAAAGGTCATGTAGAACCAGTAAAAAAGTAAGATTGGAGGTTTGTGTACTCATTTTTGTTTGTTTGACATATGCGTGTTTCCATAGGGATTAATGAGTCTGCCGCTGGTGTACCATTAGACAACAATAAAAAGGCTCAGAAGAGTCTCTGTTATGATCATGTGCACCAGCTAAAAGCGAGAAGTGTCAGCATTCCCAAGCTTAGCCTTCTGGGAAGAGGAACCCCTTTGGGAAGGGCCTTACGAGGGGGCTGATCAATGTGGCTTTTCTATAGGAGACATCAAAGGACAGCCTCAGCTTTGAGGCCTTACAGCAAACAGCCCGAGGTCCTTTAAAAGCTCTGACTGTGATGAGAGGGGGGAGAGAATCCAACCTGGCAGCCAAAGCAGGCTATTTATAAAGTGTGACAGGAGATAGAGTGGATTTAAAATCAATTTCCATCCCCTTCCGCTGTTGCTCTTTACTCTGGGGGTTTCAGGTTGCCACAAATGCAGGGATAAAGGACTATACTATGTAGTGCTGTCAAACTGTTAATGAGTGACACATTACTCATACACTGTCTGTGCCTCGTAACAAACGACTGCTCACTATGCCTTCCAAATGTTAACGTTGATTCAAGTTTGAATAGGTTTTAAAGCTAGATATTAAAATCCTTTCCAAGGATAACTTGTAAAGAGATCCTATTTGCAGCGGATCAGCTTCCAGGAAGATGAACTTCGATTTTCCGTGAAAATCCAGGATTTTGAAGAGCCCCTTGAACAATCCTTGCTCGTAAGAACCTCATTTCAGCCATTCATCCACTGTTAATCGGACGCTACCAGGCAGCTACCTCTTGAATTGCATAGTTCTTGTTCTCCCAGATCTTCCGGGCCTCGGCCAGTTCTTTTTTTTTCAGCAGCGAGGGGTTGGGCACATCACCGAGTTGCCGTGCTCCTCGCAGCTTCGTCACCAGCTGCCACAGCCGAGACTGCCATCGCAGAACCCCAGGAAGAGCATCCGCTGAGGTGAGTAAACGCACAAGCACAGAAGCAGCGGTTATTTTGACACACCGCGGGGCAAAAAAACAATACATGTTCAAAATTTGAATAAAAACAGCTGTAATCAGAAGAAACGATAAATGGCATGAAGACAAAGTTTAACTGTCACTAAACTAGAATCCTCCAAGATCATTCCTGACTAATATTCACCAATAACATCCCATGTTTTTCATTTGTTAAAGTGGTATTGAGGCTCACTCCTGGCATTCCAGAGGATGTCTTGTTCAGGTGGAGCAGCGTAAAGGATGTAGAGTCGAGCTGTGTCTATGCCATACTGCTGCACCACCTCTTGCGGGTCTAGACCATTGTGTTTGGATTTGCTCATCTTCTCCCATGTCACCTCGATGCGACCGCCGTTCAGCGCCACTGGCTCCTTCGCTAAAAGAAGCAGCTGACATGTCAGAGGTAGCTGGATAATAAAACACACATCTCCTGTAGTCTCTAACGTCATAAGGAACACCTGTTCATGGCGCAAGCAACTAATGGATAATAAGTCAAAATGTTTGATGCCAACTATGAGAAACATCTTAACAAGATTTTAAGATTGATTAGCTTCTGTCAAGAGTTTTATCCAACTGGGAAATGAATAAAACATTAAGCTGATGTGGAATTTGTAGAAACAGCAAACGTATAAAAAGGAGGGTAAACACTTCATCAGTTGTCTTTCTATCATTGTGAGCAGCCCACTCTTCTCCCATCTGTTACAAATGTGACACATTAACAAACATGAGTCCCACTGAGATCGTCTGTACTTGTGAAGTCAATTTCCTCTCTCCTCAGGTACTGGCCAGTGTCAGCTAGTTTATACGTCTGGCCCTTGATCAGGCCCTGGACCAGGAGTTTCCAAAAAGGTTCCCTGGAAGGAAAACGGGGCTCAGTGGCATGCACAGGCTAAATATGAAGATATGCCAGGTGCAGATTTAAAATGCAGAGTACTACACCTGTGAGCCACGAGACCTTGATCCTTGCAGAAATGACAGAGAAAGCGGGCATAGTACAAGTGCATGACAGCATGCTCCTTCCCGCCGATGTACACGTCCACAGGCAGCCAGTGATCTGCCAGGTGGCGTTTGAAAGGCCTGCGGAGGAAGAGCAAATTTACTGAACCTGGGAACTGAAACTCTCAGTTAATCTGCTGGTCCATGCTGTTTTTAAGGAAAACTATTACTTAAAAAAAAAGGAAAACGCTGCTGATGATTGAAGCTATGTTTTGTTTATTCCTTTTCAAAAAGAGACAAGATATACGAGATATCCAGGCAATATGTTTGCCTGGATATAAGACAGAGTATTCAGTAAATTTGTTTCTATTTCAACACTCCTTATGTTTTTGTATTATTCGTTTCTAGTATATATTGACTATTTATTTCATTCACCTTTTATCTTAAAATACATGTAGAGTAAATTGTATATATCCAATATTTTTTATACTCTTATTTTGCTGACATGTTTCAAAATATGTAAATTACTCCTGAGGCAGGCTTATAAAAAGTGTGTTTTATTTTGTTGTTTTTTTTTTTGTTTTTTTTTTTTCAATTCTTAAAATGATCAGGAACCACGTAGCATAGGACACTTTAGTTTACATACAATTTCACAATGAACCCACAATAAATAAGAAAACAATTGGTTATACAACAACAGTAGTTGTTCCACGGTTCATTATGGAGATGTGGACATGTCCCTGCTTTTCCTGCAGGGGGCAGACTCATTCTGATGCAGGCGAGTCCAGGGAAGTGCCAAACTAAGAACTCATCTGTTTAACTGGCTCCACCGTAAAAAAAAAACTAACCAAAAACAAACAAAAAAAAAAGCTTCACACGTTGCCAGTTACCTGCCCATGTTCAGCCTGACCGTTGTGATGATCAGCCGTAACGATGGTCTTTGGAGCATGTTGCTATCTCTCACTTTTCACAACAGTCATTACTCTCCTTCACACCTCTCTGACTCTCACCTCCCCTCTGTGGCTTATTGGGTCTCCAGGTAATTAACCCAGAGGAAAAAAAAAAACAGTTATGAACTCACAGAGCTGAAAATAATTTAGCTTGAACTCTAACGCACAACCTCAAAGGCACTCCCATATAACATCACCTTCTCATTTCCTTCCTGTCGCTTGCTACTTTCAACATCTCTTGCTTCTTTTTTTTTTCATCTTTTCCTGCTCAGCGGCAGGCCGACTGAAATGCACAAATAGTGCAATTGCTTTTTCTGTTGTACCATAATCTGTCCAGCTCCAAAAGCAATGGAGAGAGCAGTCCCTGTCCCTTTTCAAAGCAGCTTTGCTGCTAGGTCAGGGCATTGGGAAATTAATCTCTTTTGTTAAGCTCAGGGTATCACCAGCATCCTAGCAGGTGACAGCCACGGCCCCATAATCTCTGCTGGCAGAAAATGAAACTTTCAGGACGGTGTGTGTGCATGTGTGCACAGGCAGCATGTGCATGTTTGAAATATGTAAGAGTGAGAGAGAGCCGGGGCATACAGGGAAAATAATAATTATGTTTCATTTAAAAAATACAAAACAAACCTCTTTGTGTGGATGTGCATGCAGAAAGGACACTCAAGTTTGTATTGACAGCAGAGATTGCGCGGAGAATATGTAGTAATCTAAACAGGCCAATATGCATATCTACTGCTAGATAACCTTGTGCAAACTTCCTTTTGATTTTATTTTCATCCTGAGCTAGCAGACTGGTAATAATATGCTATTTGTGATCAAATCTGTCATGATGTGAGGAAAAATATTCTCAAGAAAAGGCAGACAAATGTGTGTTAGCATCACAGAGCCAAACAACAACAAAAAAAAAAGAAAGAAAGTAAGAAAAGAGCAAAGTGAAGTCTCAAGAGGTATCTGCACATACCTGTTTGAGTTGTGAGGGTCTGTGTATCGAAAATAATACCAGGCTGAGTCCACAAATGTGTCCATGGTGTCTGTCTCCCTCCTTGCTGGGCCTTTGCATCTGAGAGGACGGAGAGACAGAGAAAGACACAGTTGTCAGATGCAGCACGACAATTAATATGAGGTGGACAGATTAGAGCAAATAAAAGATCACTGTCTGCAAGCTCCGAAAAATGTGAGTGTTGGAAAGGGTGACTGGCTGGCTCCATGTGGCCGGGGGATTTGGGGAGGGGGAGGTCATGTCCCTGAAGTCAGACTGATACCAGAGCTCTGTTCTTGTGCTTTGACTAACAAGCTGAGCTAACAGGGAATGAACTGGCAGACCTCACCCATGACTGTGTTTGTGTTGGAAATGCCACCTTGTGGCCCTTTCCATCCAAGCCAAACAGCACTGTGGTACATGATGGGAATGTGCCAATAGCACTTTCACAGTGCAGGAAGAGGACACCCACAAAAACAATGGGGAGAAACGAGCTTTTGGAGAGGGTTTTCTTCAGATTTAAAGCATTTAATGGACCACTGAAAGCATATGCCATTTAGTTTATAATGAGTCTCAACTGATTTGAAATCAGTGTCCCAGAAAGATAAACAGTAAAACTGCTCTGAGCCTTGCCACAGTGTGTGTAACAGCACCGTTTATGGACCTTTTGGGACATCTCTGTTGTGTCTAACCATCTGTCTAATTGTCAGAAATTTTATGTCTCACAGTAATTTTTTTTAACTCAAATACTCACCAACAGACACATCAAGAGGCAAAAAAGCCTCAACCACCTACCAAACCAATCTATAATAAGGCTGTGATGATGAGGTAAGAGCTAAGGGTTGCCTAGCAACAAGGCTAAGGTGTTGCAAGGTTAATATTTGGAAGCCAGGTGTTGTTTCACATAATGAAAAATCAGCTGTATAACAAAACCCTGTCCATCATGAAAAAAAAAACAAAAATGGAAACCTGTCCAAATGGAACAAGAAAATTAGTGCAAGAAAAAAAAGATCAGCATGAGGAAGCAACATTTTCTTTCTCCAGACAAGAGGACAATCAGAGTGTAGTTGCAGGCAAGTTGGCTTTTTTGAGCGACAGCTAACACATCCTGCTAAGATTAAGATTGGCCAGCACACAGGTATTCTGTCTGTAGATAACTCTAATCAGACTACCAAATCTGTAGCAAACTGTATGCATGAAAGGAAATGACTGTGTGTGTTTGGAGGACAGGCCGGAAAAGAGTCAAAAGGCTCTCAAACAGATGCAGCGAAAAGAAAACAGTCCTCCATCTGGTGAGAGTCTTCGTGACTGTCTACAACTGTGTCTGTGAGGGACAAACCAGGTGGTCACTGTTTACCTGTGAATATGTACTGCACACAGTCGCATGCACATCCTCCTAATCAGGCTAAGCCGAGAAGGGGTTCAGTTGGCAGACTAATTTACAGCGCTGCGGAGGGTCAGACACGAGACGAGCGCTCAAGAAATGACTTCCTCAAGGACAGATAAAACTCCATTTCTGCCGCCCATCTCTCACCACCCTTCTTGTCTGGGTTCCACTCAAACTTTAATTGGACATGGTCGACAAGTGAAGGGGACAAATTTCCACAGACACTTCTCAACGGAAGGGAGACGGGTATACTGGAGATAACGGCGTCGAGGCGATTACTGCCATTAGTCATAGTTGATGGGAGGAATTATAGCGGCTTTATGGAAGTGTGTGAACACAATCTGATGACTTGTGCCATCTGTAACTGAGTGGGCCTTTGTTTAAATCAACTTGGTGCCTTGATGATGATTAGTCTTATTCAGTGAGGAATTCCCAAGTCAGCAAGGGACTGTGGAGATGCCAGCTGAGTAGTCGCTCTGCTTTTTTTTTTTTTTTTTCCCCAATTTGGAGAGAAGCTGAGTGAGAAGTTTGTGTATGACTCCATTTATGTACAAAAGCTTAATGCATGTACAGTGTTTGTATGTCTCTTAAAGCACAGCTGGCTTATGTAACCACCATCATCTCATGCTATGTCTGCCACAGATGCCGCTCATTGCATAACCCAATCTGAACAAAGGTATTAATCACACAATTTACAGTCTCCCCCCTTAATGCTCTGTGTTCCCATCAAGCTGTTAGTCCTCTTGGCTCGGTTAACAGTGGGCTTGTTTTGTGAGAACTAGTCTCCTGAGGAAACGCAGGAAATATGAAAATCATAATTCAGTTCCCACGACAGTTCACGGAGCATTATTTCCCCAAACGCTCATGTTGGTCCAAAAAACAAATAAAACTGAATTCCAATTACCATATCAAGAGGCTGTAAGGGGCTTCTGTTAATGCCACTTAAGTATACTGTGGGACACAGCAGTGATTCACTGACATACTGCAGGGTGGGGTGTGGTGGGGTGGGGTGGGGTGGGGTGGGGATGGGATGATATTGAAAGAGAGCTAAAGATCCAGAATTAACAAAAGATTGCTGGAATATGTGGGTGAATCTATTAAAGGACTTTGTATTCCAAGTTTTTCGTGCTTTAATTTTTAAAAAAACCGAAGCAGATTGTAAAAAATATGGGCATCTTAATTTTGATGCAAAGCACATGTATGCAGAACCCTTTCCTTGTCCCTTAACTATTAATTGTCTAAAATGTATAGCTCTGCTTTAGAAAAATGAATAAAAGAAATACAACCAAACACAACAGTTAAAATGATCAGACAAAATGACTTGTGTGCGCAAGAAGTACAGACAGTTATTTAATAAATCTTTTACAAAATTGAAGAAAATATTTGAAAATGGCTAGAAGCTATGTCTGATTTTGTTGGGCAGAGAGCAGCATAAAGTAAGATCTGTTATAGCAAAAAACTCCAATCCCCATTTGCCACAAAGTATGACTTGAAAAATTCAGAACATCTCTGCAGATATTAAATTTGTGAGGAGACACACACATGCTTTCAACCAGCATTAAAAAAATGTGATAATGCTTGCTTCTCTCACCTGGGACATCTGCAGCTGACCCAGTCATGTGCAGCTTCCAGAGGTGACGCCCCTTTTCCGGTGAGAGATGGCACCTTTGGCAGAGTAACTGGTAACTCCTCCTCAGGGACCGCAACTGCACCACAGGATTCACAATGAACAACTGGGATGGGTGTGCCCCAGTACCGCTGTCTGGATATCAACCAGTCCCTCAGCTTGGAGCTTGTGAGGTGGCCGCCAACCCTCTGCTCTTTGGCCTTCTGGGTAATGGCATCAAAGGCCTGTTGTCTGCTGAGGCCTGAGAACTACACAAAAAAGATGATAGAGGAGAGGCCTGACAACTATGAATGATGTGTGTTTTATTAAGGACGTGGTCATCATCACTGACCTCTTCAGAGTTAATCAGGGTTTGTGTCCCATCTTCATGAGTTTCCAGCACTGTGGTCCACTCTAGATCCAGATCTCTGGCCACAGACAGATCCTCCACGCTGCAATCTGGAATTCCTGTCACACACAAGTGGAGCATAAACCCCCAACAAGGCAGTAAAAACCTAGACATAAATGGATACCTAAAACTCGTCCCTAAAGGAGTAAGAAAAACCCCTCCCAGTGGTTATACTAAGCTTGTTGTGCTGCAGTCAGCTATCCCATGAGTTTCCTTTCTGCACTCAAACACCCATGTGGTTTCACATCTCATAGCACAAACATAAAGTAACATCACCTTTTCAGTATGTTAGTAACCCTGCTAAAGCCTGTTCTGGATGTGTCAAATTGCCCACCAACTTACCAATCACAGTGTCCAGATAGCCATCAAATGCATCCTTGTGAGAAATGACCAGGGGAACCTCTCGGCCTGTCAGCATGTTGTGGGCTGTGACCTTTGCTAGGCAGTCTACAGAGCCAGAGGGGGGAGATGTGAGGTATGAGAGACAGCGCTGCTTCCCCTGGTGACTCATTATCAGCAACCATTCACTGCTGAGACCACTTCAAGGAAATCCCGATTAACATACACTCATTTCATTACATTAACACATGGCTGACGTATAGTACGATGATTAAATGAACAGGTCGACACAAAACTTATACACACACATCAATTGTAAGTGATATGGGATACGTGAAAGTAAAAACTAACCTTGTCCTCATATGAGGATTTCTTTGCTCAACCTTTTCTTTTAATTAGACATTAGCACATAGAGGACAACAAATCAGCAAAACATATGAGCGTATCCAAGAACTGATGTTCTGATAACATGTGGGTGCAGCGCAGTGAACCCTCTTATCCTTGTAGGTTATAAATCACGTTGCTCAAAAGGAAACATGTAAACATGCCTTTTTCTCTTTAAATTAGGAGGAAAATGCTTGCCCAAAGCAAAACAAATTGGCATGCAAGTGTGGAGAGACACTCACCTCTACCAGGCTGGAAGGCTTTATGGAGTGCAGAGCGGACTGAGCTGCTACCGTGCAGCAATCTGTGGGAGGGCAGGATGGCCAGATAAGCTCCTCCAAACACCATCTCTGGGGAAGAGCAGTATGCTGACAGGGTTTCCCCCGTTTCGTCACCGTTCACCTGAGAGGTAAGACAGGAAGGATGTGGGAAAACTCCCCTCCACTGAGCAGGACCTCCTGGCTTTTCTATTACGTTTCTATCGGCTGCTGTGCAAAACTGCTGAAACAACTCAACTATCAAATCAGTGGATGGACAGAAAGTAAGGCTTTCAAATAGGTATATAGCATTAAAAAAACCCACTTGAACCTAAAAATATATATAATTTCTTTTGACAAGACAACTGATGATTCTGTTACATTGAAAATGGCATATTCAAAAATTTTACACATATGCAAAAAATAAACAGTCAGTTAAAGACCCATTCAATATACTGAATCATCATTGAGATATATGTAGTATGTTCAGTATGTGAATCACGATAGGTCCACAATATACAATGTGTTTTATTATAACCTAAAGAAGACTCACTAAACATTAGAAGGTGTCACATTGAAACTAATTAATACGGTCAGCCTGATGGTGGGTTTATACCATAGAGGATAAACAGACATCCAATGTATTTATTAGCCACATGTTTTAACTTCATCTCTGTTGCAAAAAAGAAAAAAAAAGCAAAATCCAGAAATCCTCTCCGATATCCTTTAACTGCGTCTCACATTTTTGAGGGCCAGTTAAAAATTAAAACTTTTAAATCAAGGTACTGACTTGGGCAACACTTTTCTTCATGAAGCAGGCTTTAATAGTCAATCAGTGAGCTTATTGCAGCCAGACAGTAAAAATCAAAGATGTGAAAAAAAACTGTAAATGCAGTTCTCAGAGAAGTCAATAGAGACTAATCTCTGACGTCATTTGTTTGGTGAAATTGCCACTTGCAGATGGATGCAGTCATTAACACCAAATAATAAAGTATGTGTATGATTTTTTTTCATGCAAACACATCACAAGCACAATCAGTGCTTGGACAAATACAGAAAACAAACCAGATGCAGAGAAGAAGAAGCAACAGGAAAACACTTGGTAAAAAAAAAAAAAGAAATCATCGAGTCTGGGACAAAAGAAGAATGATAAAAGATTTTTTAAAAGGAGGCAAAAGTAGCTGAGATTCACCTTGAGTTTGAAATCGAAGTAGCAGCCACTGCAGTCTCCGATCCAGTTTGCCTGCATGGCTTTGACCCCATACCACTCTGGAAGGTCCTCCAGAGCATCCAGAAGAGGCTGATGGAAAGACAGAGACAAACAAGAGTGGAAGGAGTTATTATACCACCTCACTGTGGAAAAAATATTCTCAAAAGTCTCATATGTATGTGCCAGGATAACGCAACGGACTCCAACTCAGCATGGCCTCTTTAAAAGCATAGCATATTTATTTTGACAAAGCAGCCCAAGCCTTATGGGTCACAATATGCAGAGAAAAAGGGATTTTCAAAAATTCTGACCTCTGCTCACCCTACTTGCCATGATTTCAGAAAGCAATCACCTACACAGTGTGCATGCTCCCTCCCTCTCTCACTCAAAACAACAGTTATTGTGATTAAAGGGGGCTATTGATGCTCAAACCAGAAAGCCACAGCTGGCCTGTGGAAGAGATGTTATAATTCTCCCATTCCTTTTCATTATGTCACAATGACCCACAATCTTCCTCGTGGTGCTGCACATCATGCCCCACCTTATCACAGAGTTATTGATACAAAGATAAACAATGGCTGGACTCATCACTAGCATGAGTGGATAGTGACAGTTGTGCACTCCACCCAGACTGGGAGAAAACAGACATACCGACAATGAATTTGTGTCAGTGTGACAAAGAGACTTCACTGCTGGGGTCATCTTCGCGTTCGCTGCCAAAGATGGCTTTTTAGTAAGAGGCCATAAATATTTTTACCTGCCTGGAATTGAAAATGCAGATTTTTTTTGGCACGCAAATAGAAATATGCATGGCAAGAACAGGAGTCCCCATAGCAACTCAGTAAGGCTTGCAAGAAAAAGGCATGGTATAGCAATAACCAAGGATTAGAAACCACCGTCACAGACGTGACAGAAATGTTATGCAATGCAACAAGACGGGGCAAAGTCCCTTCAGAGTGCAAATTTGAACCGGCCTCCCCAAATCACACTTTGTTTGTTGTTCATTTACCTGAATGATAAAGCGTTTCTAGAAACTATGTTCATACTCAAGAAAATTAACAGAGAACAATGCACGGTGCGCACAGTTGGACAATCATTTGGATGTGTGTGTGAAGTAATAGGCCAGCAGCATTTGTCAGCCTGCAACAAGAGTGATTATGCATGAAATTTAAAACTCTGTAACATCCATCTGATAATTTAGCACCCTGCATGCTGTAGACCATGTTAAAATTTGATTATTAATGCAAAGAAACTGTAAAATGTGAGACAACTTGACAGCTGCACAAAATAAATATTGTCTGAAGGTAATGTTGTCTAGCAGACCCTGACATGTGCAGAAGCGAGCAGACAAAACACACACGCAGGAAATCACAGGCCAATGGCATCACTTGACACACTCCTCCTTTGCTTCCATCTGTCCTTCTCACTTCTTTCTCTAAACACCTTCCCTGTTCTTCCTTCCTTCCCACTTCTCAGCTCATCAGAGAAAAAAAATTAAAAATGCAGGAACACATTGTCACAGTAGGCTGCTTCCACCTCCACTCACACTTCTGAGATGGACATGCACAGGCAACTTCTGTTCTGGGGCTGCAACTGATGATGAAAGGCGGACTAAATTACTTTTTTTTTTTTCAACCAGAACAAAAAAAAAAAAAAGACAAGCAAAAAGTATATATCTTGAGAACAAACTAGCTATTTTTTTATGTAGGAACTCAAATGTATTTTTCATTACTGCAACTGTTTCTCAAGCTGAACTTTTCCATCGCTGATCTCTTGATTTACTTTACTACATTATGAAATGATATACAAAGAATGCCATAAATTACTCTGCCCGTCTTTCCTGCAGCTTCTCAACTAACTTTTAAAGCAGGAACATCAGCATCTATTTAATTCTGCTTCTAAAATATGAGGACTTTCTTAGCGTTCCTGTTCTAAATTACACCAAATTATAACTAGTTTGGGTTTTATAACATCCACAGCAAGTCTAATAGCCAAATATGGTGAAGACACTAACATTAATTATATTGTTACAATTAAATATTTTGTAGAAAATCCTTTATCTCTTAAACCGATGTGAAATTCCTAATGAAACATGCTAATTACGTGTTGCAGTCCAAGCACTTTCGACAGCAGCAGCAACCCCCAGCAGGAGGATGTGCCACGCAGCACCAAAAGTGTTCTTCAAAAAGGCTCCAGACATAGCAATACGTTTAAAACCTTATAGTTCATGACCATAGACCCGAACCAAAAGAAAAAAAAAAAAAAAAAAAACACAGCCCAGCCCGAGAAGACCCATTTGCATGCCTCAGTGTGTGTCGAGAGTTTAAGTTTTTATGATGAGTGTTTCATCGTCTTCACTTGCCTTGGACACATCTCAGTGCAGTGCAAATGTTGGCGCACACACACCTACATGCCTAATACTGCAGACTCATATGCTGGATGTAAAAATGCATGAGCAGTCTTTCCTGGGCTTGTGTCAATCCACTGGGACTAATTTCAGCCTGGAGCAAGCCTGTTCAACCCTGTGCCGAAAGGTTAAGCCTCATCAGCCAGCCATGCCAAGCCCAGGTCTGCTGGTGTGTTTTTCCTTTGAACAGAGAGGCCAGACTAGAGATGACTGTCTCCGGGGGTCTGATTGCAGAGCCAGATGCAGGGCTGCAGCTGCTGCTATTGAAGTGTCAGGCATGATTGTTATCAGAGCGGTCCGCTGCTCGTTTTTGCCCACATGACACTGCTGAGCAGCTATTCAGGAGGCACTCGTCTCCCTATAACACACGCACAAATAACCAGGGCTCTCAAACACACAAAACATTCATACCTTGGCATAGTTTGTAGTCTTAATGAACCACTGTTTCAATAGCTTCTTCTCTACCAGAGCACCAGACCTCCAGGATCGACCGTTTTCATCCACCTGCTCGTCTGCCAGGACTGTCTGATCAATGGGGTCCCAGTTAACAACAGCCTGGAAGACACACACATACACACAAGCTGAGAACTGCAGATGAACACCCACACAGTTAAAAAAAAAAAAAAAAAAAAAAAAAAAAGCAGAGCTTAGGTAGAAGCTTGGATTTAATGGACAGACCCAAAGGCTTATTTCAAGGCCATATGTCATTATGCAAAATCAAAAGGCTTTAGCGCAGCTTTCTTTTTTTTCAGTTCATTAATTTTCCTCAAAAAGTCACGAATGAGCAGCTTCACTCATTGCTGTTACCGGCAGAAACTTCACATATAAGCCAACTGTATTATTCTGTAAAAACCATGAAAAGCTTTGGGTCATTCCTACCTCCTTCTGATATGCCAGTCCTGCTTCAAAGAGTTTGATAAATAGATACTGAGTCCACTTGTAGTAATCAGGAAGACAAGTAGTCACCTCCTGTCAGGAGAATCCAGAGTCAGAGTCTACAGTGCACGGTGTTAAGTTCCCTCAGAAGAGAGCAAAATAAGTCCATAAACTTATCAGCACTCTGGCTGATGCTTTACTTTCATCAGTTTTTTGCTCACCCGGTCCCAGTTGAAGCACAACCCAAGACTGTAAAGCTGCTCCCTCATGGACTCTATATTACTGACGAGAAGAAAGATCAGCAATGTCAGTTTAAACATAATAATCAATGGACAATAACATGATTCGGTATAGTTTCAAATACCTTTTAGTCCACTCCTCTGGGTCGAGACCTCTCTCTATGGCTGCATTCTCGGCAGGAAGTCCAAAAGCATCCCAGCCCATGGGATTCAGCACCTGTGTTAGTCAACAGTTGTATTTCCATGAGAAAATATCAAACATCAGAGTTTAGCACAATGTTTACTTTGAAACATGTTACTGTTGTGTAATAGTTCATCTATTTAGCAAAATAGGATTTATTTCATACATTGTAACAAATATTGACAAAAATAACAAAAATAATGCACTCTTCTCTGCTTACTGGAAATTATATATATATATATATATATATATATATATATATATATATATATATATATATATACAAACATACATACATACATACATGCAGACAGACACACATATATGAACAAACTATTTGAGTAACATAAAGTAAAAGCAACTGAAAAGCAAGATTAGCAGCATAAAGATGTTGTAGTTTTATAACATCTTTATATTGCATGTACACACAGATGCACACACTCCACCCCAACAAACTCTCAAGACATGTCTACCACTCATCTCAAGCTCCTCAGAGATGTTTTTCAGCTCAATGAGACAGAAATAAGATGAAAACACAGACGAGTAAGGAGTGAGTAAAGTGGAGGACAAGCAAAGTGACAATGAGTCAAGGACTGGAGAGGATCATTGCACAGACTCTAACAGGTCTGATGTTTCAGACGAAATGGTATCCTTGGTAACAGCATGGTCCTAATTTGTAAAGCCGAGTGCTGCGTGGCATTAGGCTGAGAGCGGTTCGGCTTGCTCAGCTCGAGGGGGAATACAAAGCACCTGCCAAGGATGGCCTATGTACATAACAAAGTAGGGGGGAGGAAACAAACGGAAACCATAGACTGTTCATAACAATGGACGGAGCATTCGGTCACGTGGCCCACTGGTTTCTGAAGACCGGTTTTGAAGCCCGTTTTCCTTCATATAGAGCACAGCCATGGTACTCGCATGCCATCAGGAATACGCCCACTGCATGTCAATCACAGTTAGCTTTGCTCCCAGCACTTCAGTCGAACCCCGCCAAAATATCTGCAGAGCTGCCGTTTACAGTCAAACTTTTACAGCAGGATAGGCCATTTAATACATTGACTCGACGGTGAAATCAAAACTGACCGTCACGTTTATACTTATGCCCGTGATAATGGCTAGTGATTGGCTGAGCCATCTGCCAATCAATCATATTAGAAATAAATTTAATGCTTGATATAAACTTTCCTGGCGTGGTACAAAAAAAATCCCCCCCAGAGTTTTCATGGATGTGAAATCAAACGATTGAAACCAAAACTCTTTTTTGAACCAGGCTGTAAATAAGTTTATTTGTGCTCTAGATTGGACATTATAACATGGGAGTCACTGGAGATAGACTCGCTTTTGGCGCCAACCTCCATCGGTCAGTCGAGCAGCTGCAACGAAACTTAGTTCTGCAAGAGCATCAATGCTGAAGTGGGATGGTTGATGGTTGTCCAGTCTGACTCTCCGTACTTTGACTTTTGTCAAGTTTACTGCACAATTGCCCAGTTACTGCATGCTCGTCACAACAGCATCCTGGTTAACAGCCCAAAGTTGCATTGTTGTTCTTATATTAGATGAAAAGATGTCTTTAAATGACAGCGGTTGACAGGCTGCCAAGTCTGGAGTCTGAGTGCTGAAAACAAGTGGAGCGCTAAAATCCCATCAGTCTGACAACAAGAGTTTATCTGTTTGCTTATGTTTGAGTATTCGCTTACTGACACAGCTACACCACATGAGTGTAAAGCCTCAGGACATGTAAATTACATTAAGAGGTTGCTGTGTAAGAGGACCGCTGGGTAAGTATTTTTTAGCCAGAGATTTTTATGAGATTTCCTTGGAAATGTTAAACATTGGAATTTGTTTTTGGGAAAATGTCTACATCAACTATGAGAAACCAGGACAACAAAGGTAAAGTTGTGGAGCTGAGTGAAAAACAATTGGAGTATAATATGTAGGAAATAAACGCAAGCACATTTTAATGTACCTTTAGGGAAAATTTGAGTATTTGGAATAATCAGTGAATTCCAGTTGTAAATAGCAGAGAAGCATCAACATCCCCATTCTGACCAACCCTGCTTCCAATAGTACAGTAAGTGTGAAATGTACACAGCTGTCATGTCATTTCAAATTGGCATGTCTTTTGTAGTTGAGATGTTAGTAACTATAGGCATTTCATGTCATCTCAACAACCTAAACAATCCTATATCGAACAGACGTAAAATAATATGCTGAAATGAAAAACAGGTACTATTTGATTTTACAGTGATGTCACAGAATGATATGTCACTATGTTGTTTACCCAGTTTAGGAAATGATGTTATGTCAAACCTTTGTGAATCTCAATTCTCATAGTTTAAACGGTAGCATAGCCAAATAATTTCCCTACTTATCCTTCTGTCCACATGAAGCATGAAGCCTATCCTGACTCACTAGCAGCCTGTTTTCGTGTAGTCAGTGCATTTCAGATGATGAGTGACGTGAAACAGAGGAGGATGGACGTGGGAGTCAGCTGAGACTGATTTCATGACAGTCTGTCAGCTGTGAAATATGAAATCCTGTGACAGATACATACATTCGCAGCTCCCTGGATCACGAGGAGGACAGTAAGAATGATTTCCATGGAAAATTAAAAGCAAGCTTCTGTCTATAACAGTCTTGAATAGCAACTTCAGATTCTTCCTTATTACACTGACACTCACTGATCTCAAGACTGGTAACCGTTTCGATTTTTATCTCTTGCTCTCGTTCTGAGGACAAATTGTTCTTTTGGGTTTGTTTGTTTGTTTTTCCAATACCATTTAATTTGAACAGTGTTACACCTACATGCAGAGATGACTACAGATCAACTGTTATAGGAGTTGTCAATCACATGGTTTTGGATTAAAAGAATGATCTGATATCTTGCATCTCTTTTTATGCATAAAGTTTGACAAAAATATAGAAAAAGACTTTTGTGTACATAAATATGTAGATTACACTGGCAGTTGGTTGGAGCACTGTGCCTTATATTCAAGTTTGAATTTCAAAGAGTTACATCAGATTGTTTGGCATTTTAGAAATGATGCTCATTTTCTTTTTGGTTGGCAGTTTTACTGTATAACAGGACTGATCGCTTGTAAGTTTAAACTCCATAAGGGATCAACGTTCAGTCTCTGATCTAAATCTCACTTTTTAACCCTCATTCATCTGTCCTTTACAAATAAATACTTTCACAAATGAAAAGTTGTCCTTGTTCCTGCCCGGTTGATCTAAAGGATCATCTGAAAAAATATGTTACACTGTGAAATCAAAAGTAGAAAAGAACGGGTTGTTGGCCAGACTCAAAATCAATAAAGAACTGGAAAATATTTTGTTTTCAAAAGAGGAGGAATTGGTCTAGAAAGTCTCAGAAATGAATTTCACCAAATATCAAAACAAACAGGCCAGAGACATTACCATCAACTACTGACTTAAGAGAGTAAATTGTGTGCAGTGCATCAGCGTTCGCTTTCTGACAGATGGTGAGAGGAAGTACACTCCCCAAACAGAAATGTGGTTTCTGTTTGGAGAGAACCTAAACTGAGTAAGGAGGCACTCGCTCTGCACAATGAGAAGACATACACCATTTAGTGTAAAATCCACCAAGAAAACAAAACACCCAGGAGGGAAGAGATTTGTCACAAAGCAAACTGTTGTCTGGGTAAAGACGGGGACTGACGGTTGCGTAGACGGGAACTCAACGGAGAACCGAGCAGGGGGTCTTTTCTGTAACTGCAGGAGCGTGATTAATCAGACGGACACTGGATGCAGCTTCATCAACACCAGTCGAATCACCGGGAATCAAACGGTGCTGGACTGCTATAGATCGCAACACTCCGATCTGGAACAGTCCATTCAATATGACACCCAAGTGCTTGAGATCAGGGGTATGGATTTTACTTCAACCTACTTTTAACTACAACAGGTTCAAAATAACCACAGCATGTTTGACCTCGTCCAGTTTCACCAACTGACAGCTTACAAAAGATAAGAAAACATTGGAATCTATTTTTTGAAAATGTTCAATAGGTGCAAAGTGTCACAAAAACAGATCTCAGCTTACAGACTGAACTGTTCAAACTATGTAAAGCTGCCATAAAAAGAAATATTTGTCGTTTATAATATATTTTTATAGTTTCTGATGCCTACACAGTCTAACCAACACCCTTCTGAAACAGCTCAGATCAAACTTTACTTAATTTTGGTTAAGACTGCAGTCTAGCAATGATAATCTGCAATGAAACAAAGTGTAGTAAAGTAAATACAGGTCACATTAACTGTATCCTTCAGCCATACTCTGATGCAGAGCAGAAGTAAAATGGTAAAATTGAGATTACAGCAATACATTTGAAGCAGTAAGTGGTAGAGCAGCAAAGTACTTTCAACCTGCTTTGTTTACCTCAAACAAGCTGCACTACATGAACTCCAGATATGACAATGACAGACAAATTTAATACATAACATTTAACCCTGAAAGAAAAACGTTCTTCTCCTATCAATATAAATTTTGACATTAAAAGCGTGCCTTTAAGTATTTGTGAGGGTGCCGCATCCTCTGTAAACTTTTGGTTTGCAAAAAGAGTCAAAGATGTCCAACTGCCTGCAGAACAAAGACTTTTTTAAAAGTCATATTTATTCTATTATTCAGGCTCATGAACTGAATCTTATGCTGAACCCTCTGCTTTTGTTGTCTTCTCTTTAAAAGAAAAAATATTTAAAAAATCTTTCAATACCAAAACACGCTGGTTTTCTTATGTTTTTTTTTTTTTTTTTTTTTTTTTTTTTTTACACACAGGTGTTTACACACACAAAAGCAGCAATGAGCTTCACACACACACACACCGCCCTGGAGACTATCATCACGCACCTAAAGCACCAGTAAGTGCTGCACCCAAAAACCAGAAACAGAGTCACTTCTCAAACCTCTAAGCCACAGCTGCTCTGTTACGGTTTTATTATGATTTGTTTGCCCCTCTGAAAGGGTTTTTATTTCTCTGGATGTTGTGAAAGGCTTTTTCTTTACAACTGAAAGGATCCTGTGATCATAATTTTCTGTCGATGTCCAGACCTTATTGTGCTCCCAAGCTCACCGGTGTGGCTTTTTATTTCTCCGAATGAACCGAACTATTGATGAAAGCATTCCTAATGTTCCTGCCATCAAGGATTCATGCTGTTTTTACAGCCTTAATGATGGATTTCTGTCATTCCACAAAAAAAAAAAAGAAAAAACAAAAGATAAAAATGTCACTGTTAGAATGAACTACAGACCTTTAATCTGCTTGTGTGACGAAGAAAACATGCAGGAAGCGTTCACATCTGTCCATGAAACAGCATGTCATTCAAAGGTCTAATTATCCTTAACATCCTGAAAAAAGTGCTCTAGACCTGTAATTTGTAAACTCTTACTCCAATTGTGAGGTGAAAATCCTTTAATGACTGCTAAGAGTCTTTCTTTTAAGCCAATTTTCATTATAAGGCCTTAACTATACCTGTTTGTAACTAAATGGTGTGATTTTCAAATACCTCTAGAGAGAACTGTTTATATTTCTGCTTTGTTGCTAATGAACAACCTCCACTCATAACGAATGGGTGAGACTCATGGCATCAACCAAACAAAACTAGTCTACTCTCTAGGATAATAATCAACATTCAGTCCCCTCTTTAGCTTTACAAGTAACAAAAAATAAATAAAAAAAATACTGACAAAAGGCTGACATACCTGATGACCTCTCATTCTCTGGAAGTGACCGATGGTGTCACTGATGGTGTACACTCGCACGTGGCCCATGTGCAGTCGGCCTGATGGGTATGGAAACATGGAAAGGACGTAAAACTTCTTCCTGTTGACATTCTTGAAGAAACAGCAGTGGATTATCATCACGTGTGCAGCTTTCAGAAAATATCAAGAGACGTGGAAAAGATCATAAAGCTTAACCGTCACCCCGAGAGGCAATAATACAGGACTATAAGGTTTGTCTCTCCATTATAAGTCTGGCGTTTGAATGAGTCTTGCGTAGAAGGGACTGAATTAAACTGACGAGGTCAGGACAGGAGTAATAACTCATCACATAAAGAGCGCAGACGCTGACTGCTTCTCGTGTATTACTGTATGAAGCTCTGACATCGGCTGATTATGGTGTCAGATTCTAAATGGCCGCTGCACAGATAATGAATGGTTTACAGTCAAAATCACAACACTGTTGCCACAGCAACACAGCAAGTACTGGTTCAGCCGAGCTCTACACGATTACAGGAAACCTGAGTCATTAATTTTTCAATAAATTAATTAGAACGGCGTCCTGTCATGAATGCACTTAGTCACTGTCAGCCTGTCCCAGACAGCCACACACTCAGACCATTAGGATATATAATCAGCCAGGGCTCTTGTCTGGCCTGAGATGAGCTACAAGGTCCCGGTCGGTGCCTGTGATACCTGAGGGGATAATTGGCGAGGATGCATAACAACCTATTGATATGAAGAAAAGAAGAAGAAAAAAAAAGCCACTTTAAAGTAACTTCTCCAGTAGATGACTAGAGTTGGCAACAGACCTTTCTGACTGCACATTTTCTGACTTGTCATTGCAAGAAAAGCACAGGAGAAATAAATGTCATTAACAGCGGCTCGGCCCCATTGAGTGCTCCAGAAAGTCAGTGAGGCGGCATGAACACGGCGCATGTCAGGTTTAATACTGTCAATTACATCTGCGCTTTCCAATGACAAGCCAAAATGTCAGCTCTGAAAAAGGCCTATTGATCAGTGCAAGTTTGATTTGTGAACTTCAATTTCAACTTTCACTCACTCATTAGCAGCTGCTTCTATGGTGAGTGCATTTTTAGCACGGCTACGAAACAGCTCCAATAGTAGGTCTCATTTACTGCAAGACCCTGTGGTGCATTACTGCTCGATGGAGAGGCTAAAATGCAGTTTCTGTCCGGGAGTTATTGGACTAGTGAACTCTATCCATCACTGAACACAATACTGCTCCATTTCATATGTACATTTAACAAACATGCTGTTTTTACACTGCTGTTTTAATACGCAGCTCTGTCTTTAATCTTGTCATAAACAAATAGCTAAGAATGGCTCATTCCAAAGCAGCAAAATCATTGTAGTTTCATTTGTCAATTATAGTATAGGTTTAAGAAGAGTAGCAGATTAGATTCCGGTTAAAATAGTTTTTAGTGATATATTTCTATAGATCTTTATTACTGTTTCACACTGCAACTTTAAGGAACGTCGCAGTAAGAGGACATGGAGGACTACAGACCCGCCAAGTCAAAGATCAGATTTGAATGGCAGTACATGCAAATAAGCCTTGAAATTTAAGGGATTTTCCAGGAATGTGGGTCAAAAACTTTGGCAAACCCATGTTCATAATAGCTACAATAAACAGGAGTGATTTACCAACACAGAGCCCATGAATAAGAAGGACTGGAGTCAGGTTGGCTTTGTGATGAGACTCGGGTACTTTAATAAATGCAACAGGATGCTCCAGATGTTTTATCAGTCTGTTGTTGTGAACACCATCTTCTCTGTGGGGCAGGGATCAAAGCAAAAAGGATGCCAACGGGTTTAACAAACCCGTTTAAAAGGGCAGAGCCGGTTGTTGGCTCCAAGCTTGCCATTGTGGAGGAGTCGGTAAAGGACAGAACGGAGGCAAAGCTGCACAAAACCAGAAAAAAAATGCCTCTCGCACTTGACGAGCTCAGAAGCAGCATCAGTAACAGACTCATTCAACTCCACTGGTAATGAAACCTGGACAATTTGTTAAACTCCTACATTGTCTGTTTTTATTGGCGTGCTCCATTGAGTGTACAGTTTCCTGATAGTGAGGGTTTCCGTAGACCTTTTGATATGTTATCGTGATATCACCTGGGTAGTGACGGTGTGCTGGCATCCCTGAACAAGTAAAATCCCTCTTACCTCCTCCAGTGCATCCTTCCGCCACTGCTCCATAATTCGTGGGTGCCACCATTCTTCCACTCTGCGTCTCGTTTCAGTTCGATAGTCTTTTTCCCACACTCCCGACTCACTGAACAGGTTGCGTGTGCTGGGGGACAGGAGCCGGAGAACCGAACCCAAAAGAGCAGCCCTCCTTTGATGAAACGGAGCTGCACACAGGGGATGGAGAACCAGCTTTCTCATGGACACCTGCATGATTATGTGTCCTAGAAAGAAAAGAAACAGGACAATATAAACTGTAGTGAATGTACAGTTATGGGTAAAATCCTGGGGTTTCTGCTGTGCGTGTCGGTCATTTTCAGTCAACATGTCGTTCTCTTGCCTTCGTTGTAGCCAAAAAATGGGAAATATTGTATAGAAACTCAGACCACTTCTCTAAATTACCTAAAAAGACATCAGTTGTTTGATTAATACTTTACCCTAAAACAAAAAAGAGTTGGGATAACATGGGAAATGCAAATAATCTGATTTATAAATTTACGTTGACTCGCATTTCTTTCCAGGCAGAATGACCTGCAGGCCTGCAACACACTCATAATTTAGACAGTGAAGCTTTCACCACACTGCAATGTTGTCATTTCTTCTCACAACACTAAATAGACATTCCTACATGATGATGAGTTATTGGTGTTAGTTTGTATCCGAAATCTGTATATAACTAAAAAGTCTTGATGTTCTTTGTACTTCTGCACCATCACACATATAAACATGATATTTGATGTCTGATGCTCCTCCAGACCATCTCAGTCTGACTTTTGGTTGTCAAACACGACGGAGTATTGTTTGGTCTGACTACAATACACCTTGAAATCCATCCAAGATGCCTCCGAGCCCAGAGATGCTGATTCTGATTCTGGACAAGGTAAACATGAGGTTTCTTATATGCACAGTGCAGTTTTGAGAGAGAGAAAGAGCCATCAACGTCGGACTTTGCTCTGCAGTCACTGAAGAAATTTACTCACAAGCTCAGAGAGCCAATGCTGTTCTGATCTGGTGGAGCTCAAATAATCCCTTAAATGTTTTTTTGTCAGTGTGACCTCAACATTACTGGGGAATCACTCTCTGATGGCCAAGTGCAGTCTAACGTTGTTCTGATGCCTGAAGTGTACGTGTCATTCAGAGCACAAGACATAATATGTGGCACAATAGTGTTTTGGGTTTTTTTTAATAATTACACAGCTCTACAAACCAATAAAAGAAACTGAAGTAAACCATTTTGGTAATATCTTTAAATCAAAGGTGTCAGATGCTGTATTTTGTAAACTATTAATGTTTCCGAAAAGAAGAGAAACTTCAAATTGAAACACTTGTCCCTCATCACCACACAAATATAGCTGCAGGGTGGTTTAATAGACATTTAAAACTTCCCTCTAACTCAGCTCACGTGTTGAGTTGGGCTTGAATCTCCAGCCTGAGGAGCACATCGCGGGTCTCTCCTCGTTCAGCCCTCAACAGATTTTTTTTTCTCTTTCTCACTGTTGCTGTTTTACGGTTGTTGTTCTTCACACTTTGTCACTCACACAACAGCATGTTTTGTGAAATGAAAAATGTATTCAGCGTGATGCGATTATGGTTCTGCGTCACTGTGAAGCCCTGGTCACGCTGTTCTGATTAGACCGCCGATCTACTGAAATGAATTAAATTTGCAGTTAAACTATTACTCTGTTTTAAGTCTGCCCTATAGTTTTATACTTTCATTAACTTCAGAGAGGATTATTACTACTACTACTACTTATTCTGGATGATCAGTTCGGGGAAAATGCATAAAGGTTTCACTCTTTCGCATGCACAGCAGCGACAGGCTAAACTTCAAAACTAAACTTAATGACTTCCTGTGGGTCAGAAAGTTACCTGCATGTTCAAAAACTTATTTGACCCAAATTTGTCATTTATACAATCACACACATACTCTTAGACATATACATGAACACAGTTTCCAAGGTAACCTAAGATATCGTACAGTCTGCATCCATGGCAGCAAAGGACAACTGGTGCAACCCTGACCTGCCAAGACAACAGTCTCAGCTGTGACGCAGGTATCTCTCAGACAGCGAGACTTTTAGAGCTGCAGGAGGAGGAAACGAGGATCTGGCCTCCTTGACAACACTTTGAGACGTGACCCAGGTAAACAAATATGAATAATGACGGCTTATCTAAAAGATGATTCCTTATTCTGTGATGTTATGAAAATAGACGATCGCTGAAGGGAGAACTCAGAGGAAAAAAAAAAAAAAACAAGCAATTACAAATAAATCAATTCTAATTTGATGCAGGTTGAGTCCTGATTTTTTTTTTGTTTTTTTTGGCAGACATGTATCTGGAGAGTAAAAGTGTCACTCAGACACGAGAAACCACAGTCCCCCTCATCACATGATGTAACGGGCATCTGAGCAGCAAAGATTATTTCCAGAAAAAGTCAGAGTTTTGGTAACTAGATCACTCCTCCACCCACCTCCTGGTGGGAATGTTTTTTGCCCCACCCCCCCGTCCCCACCACCGCCACTAATTCTCTTGACTACAAGCTAATCATCACAGCAAACAGAGCTACTCTCTCAGGCTGCGGCCGGGAGAGCCGAGCACTCAAGCCTGGGTGCCTCTCTGATAGTGTGAGTGAGTGGGCTGAGGCGAGAGACAGAGATAATGTTTCTATGGCGACTGGGCTCATTCGTTCGGGAGTCTCATGTGAAGAGTGACTGAAAACTTCTGCAAACAGACCAGTGGTTCTGCGCCGTCTGATGCTGCACAAGGAGAAGACTTCATCAGAAATCCAGGGCTCCATACTGACCCACTTTTTAAGGCCGGTCAAGATGTGATTCAGACAAAGTGTTTCAAATCACATCACCAGAAGAATTTTGGCCCGCTCTTCTTTATAGTGTCGCTTCAGTCCATTGAGTTTTACAGGCTTTCATAAAAGCTCTTAAGGTCCAATTACAGCATATCAAACAGGTTGAGGTCACTGCAACACCTTTAATCTTTTCTTTTTCTATTTCAGATTTACTGGTGTGTCTGGACTCATTGTCCTGCTGCATGACCCAATTTCAGTAAAGCTTTGCCAGTTGAACAGATGGGCCTCACAATCTGATCACTGTACAGTTTGACCTTGGAAGGAATTTGCTGGGGTGTCCACTCCTTTTTCTTTTGTGAAAAACATTTTTCTTTAGAATGATTAAGTCCAGATTAATTATAACTGACTTTATAACACTCCAGAGATTCATGGGCAAAAACAACTGCTCATCTATGATCATGCTGATGTTTTTCCTCCTTGGCTTTATGTTAACACATACACCCAACTGCTCCAGACCAGCAAACAGCCAAAAAAAAAAACCTTTTTATATTTTGGCTTAGTTTTTGACCAATTAATAGCACTGAATAATATCTTATGTGTTGTTCATCTGAAACTATATTTGCCTAATTTTAAGTTCTGTTAGGTTCTGGATGATCTGTTTTGTTATCACATATTAATAGTTAAAACCTTGGAATTAGGAGGAGGGTGTGCTTGCCTTCCTTTGATTTAAAAGTTCTTAGATGTACACTTCGCTTTGTTTTTTTACAATAACTTTCAACTGGGTGGTTTAATTTAATACATAGGAGCTTCTGAAACAAAACAAAAAAAACAACTTAGTTTCTTACTTGCAATAATTATACATCTGTCATGCATACAGTGGGGCCAAATTTAATTTTCATCATAACTACACTTCAACTATGAGACACAATAACGAGAGAAAAAAAACCCACCCAGGAAATCACATTGAGGATTTGTAAAGAATTTATTTGAACATTATGGTGGAAAAATATAAATATAAATAGGCAGTGACAGAGGTCAAATGTTTCCTGTCAGTCTTTAACCAGGTCTGCAGACACTGCAGCTGGTATTTTGGCCCGTTCCTCCATGCAGATCTGCTCTAAAGCAGTGATGTTTTTGGGCTTTCTTCCACAACTTTTCTTTGGGGTTGAGGTCCAGAGATTGCAGAGGCCACTGCAGGACCTTGAAATGCTTTTTAACGTAGCCACTCCTTCGTTGCCCGAGCGGTATGTTTGGGATCATCGTCATGCTGGAAGACCCAGCCACGGTCCATCTTCAATGCTCTCCCCGATGGAAGGAGGTTTCGGGTTGAAATCTCACGATACATGGCCCCGTTCATTCTTCCCTTAACACGGATCAGTCATCCTGTCCCCTCTGTAGAAAATCAGCCCCAAAGCATGATGTTTCCACCACCGTGCTTCACAGTAGGTATGGTGTTCTTGGGACGCAACTCGGCATTCTTCTTCCTCCAAACACGACGAGTTGGTCATCTTTCTAAGTAGGAAAACTTTCACAATCAGTGGCTGACTAAATACTTTTTGGCCCCACTGTAACTCTCAGATTAAACTGATGAACGTCTTATTGTAAATTAGCACCATATAATACCAATATAATCAGGAAATGCAACAAACCTAAATAAATAAATAGAAAAAAAAAAATTTTTTTTTTTTTGGCACATAACATCACATCCATCGTAAAGCCGACTGAAGCCAGCCAATATGTATTAGTCTGGACTAAATAGAAAAGCTGACAAAGATCAGCAACACTCAGTAAAAGGGCCAGACATAGCTACATATGAGCTCTTAAATCATAACAAACACCTTGCACCAGGTTGGTTTCTTCCAGTTTTAAATAGTCCAAATCTTCATAAAAGGTCATGCAGACACTTCCCAAACCGCATCTGTAACTTATTGTCACTTACAAAGTCCAGACTTTGCATGAGAAGCGCATTGCCACATTAAAGTAAGAAACAATAACAGTTGTGCCAACAATTATTTGCTTCAGCATAAATAGTAAAGTAGGCTGGGACCAATTGTTGAACCTTGTCAAACGCTACTAGTAGGCAGCGTCAGTGAACATGGCATGTTTATGAAGTTAGATAGTTAGATCCACTAAGAGGAACTCAGAGGGGGAAAAAAAACCGAAGTCCCCCAAACGCGTCATGACGTCACAAGCAAACAGGAACACGCTTTACGCTTTATTTTCCTGTGATTATGTGTCATATCTGTACTGTATCACTGCATCACGTTTCATTAAAATCTTTATTAATTTTAAGTATTTTTTCACTGCTCTGTCTGTTATAAATAATAATTAAAAAAGAAGATAAGAGCAATATTATACAAGGAGATTGTTGCTGACTTCAGGAGACAACACACCCAGCATGCTCCTCTGAACATCAACGGTGTTGCTGTGGAGAGGGTGAGCAGCACTAAGTTCCTGGGTGTCCACATCTCAGAGGACCTCTCCTGGACTGTTAACACTGCATCACTCGCCAAGAAAGCACAGCAGCGTCTCTACTTCCTCCGATAACTACGAAGAGCCAGAGCCCCGGCCCCCCATCAGGTACACCTTCTACAGAGGCACCATTAAGAGCATCCTGACCAGCTGCATCACCGTGTGGTACGGAGCCTGCACCGCAACCTGCCGCAAGTCTCTCCAGCGCATCGTGAGAGCAGCTGAGAAGATCGTTGGTGTCTCTCTCCCCTCACGTCAGGACATTTACAGCACCTGTCTGACTCGCAAAGCCCTCAGCATCATGAGAGACCCCACCCACCCGTCACACAGCCTCTTCAGTCTGCTGCCTTCAGGGAGGAGGCTGCGGACCCTGTGGACCAGAACCAGCCGACTGAAGGACAGCTTCGTCCACCAGGCCGTCAGGACGCTGAACACTCTCCCTTCTCTTCCAACGTTTCCCGCCTAGCCCCCCCCTCACTCACTCTGATCACAGTATCTGCATCAGGCACTTTTGGCAGAACTGGACCGCCTTCTTTGCACCAGGTCACTTTAACCAGACCGAAAAACTGTTGTACAAATGTCATGTCATTACTTGTTTCTTGTCTCTTTTTAATTTGCACTTTGTGTTTAAAATTTAAATTATTAGAGTAACGTAGAGAGTAACGTAGAGAGTAACGTAGAGAGTAACGTAATTTCGATTCTCTGTATGTGTCTCACATGTAGTAGAATTGACAATAAAGTTGACTCTGACTGAATGTGTGTGTGTGTGTGTGTGTGTGTGTGTGTGTGTGTGTGTGTGTATGTATGTATCTTGGTGGACATGGATTAAACTTATTAAACATTACAGAGCCAGATCACCTTCCCTGAGGTACTGTTGGTTTTAAAAGCCTGCTCTCCTAAAACATAAGGCCACAATTTAGAAACCAGGAGTCATTTAGAGGAAATACTCATTTAATGAGACAATACGAAGCTGTCAACTGTCGCTGCAGGTCTGTTGGTTTGAAAGCCTCCAGGCCACGATGTTATTGATGATACCTGCCCCTGGTTTCGACGCGGCTCGTCTCGTAACAACAAACAACTTTACCGGACCTCTGAAACTCGGTTTCAATCTTTTCTGCTTTGCAGGCGAACTAGAGGACGAATATGACAAACGCGTGTTTTTCAAGCTACTTACCGTTTCACGTCCAGGTCCTCTGTTTCCGCGTCGCCGTCACACACACATTAAAGCAATTATTGGTGTAAAAAACATCCTGCTTCGCTTTAAGAAGTTTAAAAACGATTCGAGTCTCCGCAGCACGACTGCACCAAAGACGCCGCCATGATGGGTTTCAACAATCTTTATTAACACGGCGTATTTGAACAGAATCATTTCTGCAACTGTTTAAAAACGAATAAAAGAATAAATAAATACACCACAATCTCCATCTCTTACTTCTTTTATTTATTTATTTATTTATTTATTTATTTAACTATTTAATGTATTTATTTATTTAATCTTGTATTACATCTGTGTGTGTGTGTGTGTGTGTGTGTGCATGTACATGTGCGCGTGAGCTTGTGCGCACACGTGTGGTTGCAAGACTTTCCTCTCTGAGACCTCTGAGCTTTCTTATCGTATGCCATTCATCTAAATTCTTACAGTATAACGTCCAGAAACAGGAGAGTGGTTACAGCAGCTGGTGGAGTTTGACGAGCCGACGTCATTCGCTGCAGAGCGTCTGTTTTAACGCACGCGTGGACAAATCAAAAGCAGATGTAGACCAATGTTTTCTATTAAATTTATGTGTCTGTTTGGCAGCAAGATGATGCAAGAACAGCTACGAGGAAAACGGAACCAGTCGCAGAGTGTAAACAGAAGAAACCACCACAGCCGCTTTTCCTTGTTTCTTTATTTCTGGTGGGCTTTCTCATTGAAAACATCATAAATTAAATAAAACAGTTTAAATAGATTAACTTTTGATCCACTTTATTTCCAAATATCATCATACTATAAGTGGTTTATCTATAAAAAACCTCTGCGTGGCTTCATGTCAGTAGTTGTGTCTTTCCCACCCAGCTGTGGTTGGTTTAGTGTACAAACCTTGGCACAGAGGCCAAAACCACCTCTGCAGATTTCTCCAGGTGAACCCAAAGCTGATGTTTTGTTGTTGATGATGATCATTTTTGCTTTTGCTTTTGCTTTTTTTTTTGTTTGTTTGTTTTTTCCAGAATTTGCACCTATCCACACAGATTTCTCCCATTTTTTTTGTCCACCGTTTCTTCTCTTTTACCATCTTAAGAGATAAATGGCTGTGAAAATTCACTATGGCATGTGAAACACCCAGTGCAGTGGTTTTAAATTTTTCTGATTTGCTCGTAACTTTTCACAACGATGTTCAAGGAATGAAAAATTCTGAGAGATCAACAAACTAATGAGTGAGGTGTAAAAGTGTGACAAGACAGGAAAGCATTGATGATACGATTGTGACGTTGTTTAATACTGATAGAATTTGTATCTGGCTGCTTCTAATCCATTTATAAATAGCACCAGTGTAAATGATATTTCACCATCTTAAACCACTTGTTAAATGTCTCTTTTTATGTTTTTTTTCAGATTTCAGCACAGCTCAAACCATAATAATCATCTTATCTCATAAGTCAGTGATCTTCACACAAGGAGAGTGACCATAAAGCTTGTCTAGTCTACGTCCATGACACAGATTTACTGGAATATTATATGTGACATACAAGAGAAGAAAAGTTAGTTTTTTTTTTTTTTTTTATGCCAACATCCAGCATGGAGTGACCTCTGACTGGCACATTCATTTTCTTCAGAGCAAAGAGATACAGAGGAAGAAGATGATGAGGGGCGAGTATCTCGTCAATCTGTTTTTCTTTGCTCGCCGTGGCTCTCATCCTAGATCTGACACACAGGCAGAGGCCACGAAAGCAGACTCCCATTGAGGAAGGAGACGAGGGATGGTAGGATATCATTAGCAGGAGAGGAAGAAAGTTCATCTGTCTGACGTCAGTGAGCTAAACCTGGGACTTCGCTCTGACTTGCTGCCGTATATCAGAGTGAAACTGGCGTTTTCGCCCAGGGCACAGCAGGATGTGGCTGCAGAGGAGAAATGAGAGGGAAATGGGCTTCTGACACAGTAGAGACACTAACTCTCCGCTTTCAGCCAAATATTAGTCTGCAGAGGAAAATGTAAAAAACATGTGCACCACTATAAAGAACAGCTGTCTTTGTGGCACTCTGTTAAAAACAAAATCATCTAATCAGATCCTACACAAAACTGACTGTTGTTGAAACCGTAAAGATGTTCCCCTTCAGCTACTTTTTATTTTGATACGCAATCCTAAAATGTATTAATTAATCATCTGTTTTTGCATGACAAGTATAACCAAAGTGTATTCATTCATAAGTAATAACCTTGAAGCTCACTTCTCCTGGGCCGCCTTTGTGCTTTGTGCTTCCCGGTTTACAGGCGTGGACAGGACACGGTGAAAATGACTCATGTACAGCTTTTCATATTTTGCAAACATAGTATTTGGTTACTGAGGATTTTATGTCAAATCATGCCATTCCACATTAAAATAATATTATAACCACATGAATGCCAAATGCCAAATGAAAAAGGTCAGAGGACTTAAAGGTCTGCTCACATATATTTCTGCTTGTTTGTGTCTGTTTCCATCTTCTCTGATGGCAAAGTCCTAATGAAATTTTCTTTCCATCTATTTTCATATCAAACAAGGTGAATTGCACTTTTGATAGATATTATAGTCAGCTCCCATACACATCATGTGTATCATAAGATGTATTCCCTGTGCCTTAACTCTGCAAGGGCTGCTCTCTGCTTTTATGGACTAAATTTCAAGATGCAGTTAAGGGATGGAACGTTTCCAGTTCAGCCATTCTGCAATTACACTTTTGTTTTATGCAGATGATATGATTCTGTTGGCTTCATCAAGCAGGGACCTTTAGGAGACACGGGGACAGTTTGCAGCTGAGTGTGAAGGAGCTGGGATGAGAAGTACCACCAAGACTAAGATCGTGGTCCTCAATGGGAAAATAAATGATTGCCATTGAGGGGTTGGGAATGAGCATGTCAGGGTCTTGTTCACAAGTGGGGGTCACAAGCTGGGAATATTGACTAAAAGCATCACATCAAAAGGGGCCAGCTGAGCTGATCAAGACGTCTTCTGGACACCTATAAGAGTTTTTGTTTATTTTCTTTGGACATGTTCCACCAGGTGGAGAATTAAGGGCGGATCTAAGTTAAATCTCTCGACTGAGATGCCTCTGCGTCCCTCCCCAGAGTGGACGAAGAACACAGCTGGGGAGATGGAGATGTTGGGATCTCTGCTCAGACTATTTTATCAAACGATTTTCTGCAATTTGTCAACTCTAATATTACCAGATATTTCTTATCTGTATACTGTTGTTCTCAAATAAAAGGTAACAATAAAAAAAAAGAGTTACATATTATTTTATTGTTGTCTCCCACTGTTGGAAACAGTCTGGAAAGTTGTTTACAAGAGCTTTGAGTAGTTTATTCATGGACATCCTTGAGGTCAGTATTTTTTTCAAAATAATGGTCATCCAAGAACTTGGTTTAAGAAAGAATAATCAGTTTCATATACCAGTAGCAGAAGGGGGCGCTGTGTCTTATATATGAGTAAACAGAGGCTGTTTTTTATTGGAAATCTCAAAAAAAAAAAAAAATTACTTATATAAACCTTCCATCACCCTTTCAGATACCAGCTTTGTGTCAAAGTAAGACATCGTTGTGTTTTATCCTCATTAATAGTTGAAAAAAATAGAATGGGAAATATCCCAAATGTATTTTAGTTGTGCATTTTTGCAAAGTAACATTGCTTTTGTTTCTCGGGTTCACGCAGGGAGCCTGTTGTTTTTCAAACAAATCACTACTGAAAGCAACCAATCATCCTCCTTTACCACTTGCATCCGCCTGCTTGTTTCCATCATGATAAACAACCCATGGTAATCACCACCTCTCTCCCTGTTTCTGAGGACGATTGCATTTCACCAGTAGAGAACCCCATGACAAACGACCACACAGTGCTGCTGGAGCGGCAATGAGTTCGGTAGCAAGCAGAGGGGGCCTGACTTGTCTCTACCTGTCCAAGGTGACCTTTCACAAAGCAGAGGGTGATTCACAATCCACATCTGCCTCAATGAGGGGTGGCCCGCGGAGCTACAGAGAAGCAATCTCACACCATCTTAGCTCCCAGAGACCGAGGAGGAGAGGGCTGATGGGTCTCTGTACGCCGCTGACCGCGGTTGTGGGAGCCTGATAAGTGTGATGTTATTTCCAGGGCCTATTTCACATTGACAGCTTCATGTGTCCTTCACTTATTTGTGCTCAAGGAGCACATGGGCCTTGGAGAGAAACATGGTGGTACAGAAGAGACGAGGAGCTCTGCAGCTGGAACATGACCTCAGACAAGTCTCCTTGGACCTCTCTGTCCTGATCTTTGTTTTGACACAGCTGCATGACTTCCTCTGATCTGTGATGAGAAATGTAGTCTCTGCAAAAGCTCAGCTATTACACAAAACTACGCTTTTTTTCCATTTATCTCATCACTCAAGCTCCATGTACTTTGCCAGATTTCATGCTGGTAATTAATGTATAACTCCTCAGACGCTCAGATCCAGGTCTCCATTCAGGCTCGTGATGCACTCAAACTGTTGGCAGGCAAAGCTGTGATGACAATCTGATTAGGGCTGTAATCACAGTTTCTGAATCATCCTGTTGAGTCCTCAAGTTAAAAATGAACTTTTATGAGGTGGTTTTTAGGGCTTTAATTACTCTCATTTATGAACCTGCACGCTGGACCATGTTATAAGAAAACCAAGTAGATATTGTTTGGGAAGTAGGGGTGTAACTACTGGATAGTAGTTGTGTTTCCTATACAATTAAACTTGATTTTACAATTTATGTGCTTTGATTAAAAGCTAACAATTCAAAGTTTTAACGCACTAGGAGCAGTTGTGTTCAGTGGCATAATTGTGTGTGAACCTTCTGCTGCATTTTCTCTTTCAATTTAACTCCCCAGCAGTCTATTCAGTCTGTTGCTCTTGTTTTATTAGTAAAGAGATTGATTTATCTCAAAACCGTTTCTATTCACATCATTTTGGTCCGTAATAATATTTTACACTGGTTAACATCTTATAATGTTAAGTAAGTTGTTTTGAATGTTCCTTTTAAAAATGCCATTAAAGACTTTCTTTTGAAAAATGTTTTGTCTTAGTCTGAATGAAATAGCTGTTGCACCTCACACCCAAACGACCATCACACCCTTAAATCTTTAAGCAGACTAGGGGTTTGTGTGTAAAATAGATGGAGTCACCCCTTAAAATAAGGATGAACACTTCTAAGGCTGGCTGTGACTATATTACTAACTTATTTACTGCAATATATAATTTCCATTTAGTGATTAATAAAGTATTGATGAACTGTTTTGAAAATATTTGGTGAATTAAGATCAAGATGCAGCATTTTAACACAAATATTTTATCAAGCTCTGTATCTAATGAGTCGTGCTACAGGCTTGCCAGAATTTTTTTATTTTTATCTTGAATATTGCAGAATGTCAGCTTTTCCCGCCTGAGAATATCAAACGTCAACTTAGTCCCTTTAAAAGAGAGACTACCTGCCTTGTGGGATGCTCTCAGTATACAGCCACAATGTTGTCATTGATAGTCATGGGTGTTCGGATGACAAACAAACAAATAACGAAGTGTTATTTGTTCTATTTTCATTATTACCAACTGAACAAATTGTGCATTTTATCATCAGGGGCACACTGCTCCCAGATAATACACTGTATTGTTGCCATGGTGATGAGTTCTGGCATTGTTTTGGGGTATGACAAGACCTCTGGAGACAGGGGATTTACCAGGCTCAGATGTAAAACAAGAGCTGCACTGCTACTTTGAGGAAGCATGAGTCCAATCCTCAACTTCTAATTAAGTCAGTTGTGTGTTAGAGCCGGTGGGTCAGACTAACGGCATCGGAGCCAGCACGGAGCTGATTAAGACAGCCACGGAGCTGCAGCAGATCCTGCTTCTAGTTTCCTGAATAAAGGGCCACATTTTTAGAAAATGAATCTTTCATACATTTTCCTTCAGCAGAGGAGACTTTTATCTTAGTCCATTTGCATTTTTGTCACCATAGCCATTTACATTTTTATAGCATAATTAATGAACAAGAAAGTCATTTACATTTTCTTGCCCTGTTCACTAGAACACTGTCTAGAGCATATCAGATGCGGAGAGTCCCGCATTTTGGGATGTGTAGGAGTGTTTCCGAGCATCAGAGAGACATCAGAGTGTACAGAAAAAGAGCCAAACAACCAGGGGTTTGTTTTAACGCAAAAGGGTTTAGTTAAAAATGCTGTCATAATTAAACACAGACAAGATGACAAAGGCTTTCAGGTGCAAATTGAGGCCAAAGCATCTTTACCTTCAGCTGGCGCTTACATCAAATACAAAGAGGCTGGCCTTTGGAGCAAATTACACCATTTAAACAACACAGAAGAAAAGGATTCATCCAAGCAGCATTCACATGTCCCAGGCTTCAAAGATAAAACAGCATAATTCATTATGATTTACCTCCTGGTCAATGACCCACTTCTGTCAATAGCTTATTATAATTTCTGATGCATTATATATAAGTTGTTAGGAGGCATATACTGCTAAAAAGCATAATTAATTCCTGAGTGAAAAACCATGATATACTGTAATAAATGGTAGTTAGAAGACAGATATATGGGTAATTTAGATCTTGACAAAGGGCAAGACGAGGGGATTTCTTTTATTCGCTTCCTAAACAAAGCTTATTTTGTGAGATAGACGCAATAAGAGTCATGCCTGAAATAGATGATAAAAAGAAAAAAACTATACAGCAAGTTTTTCTTTAATCACCTATATACCTAAGACTACATTTAGCAGACACTTCTATCCAAAGCAACATACGTGCATGTTTTCAGGACCTACGCATGTACACAGAAAAGCTCCTGCCAATAATCGAACCAACCCTGTCACTTCCCAATCTTTATATTTGTGACCAAATTAATATCAGGCTGCATTTGCTGAACCTCAGAAGTGCGCAGCCTGAAGGCATACTCTGCAGAAGTAGAGGTGTAGTGGGTGCCAGACGTTAACCTCACCCCCTTCATAACCCCACCTCCCTTGCAGCCAGTACCGGGACATTCCATTCGTACCCCTGGTCAGGAGATTAAACTGGAACCCCAAAACGCCAGTCTTGTAAAAGTGGCTTCACCTCCACTGCCTACAGGTGAACCTAAAACGTGCTAAAAAAAAACCTGCAAGCATTCGACTGTGCTGCTTTAAGAATCGTAAACGGCTGTGAGCTGCGTCAACAAAGTAAAAACTCTGTTTATTCTAGTGTTTGTAACAGTCTTGTCTCATTTTATTCACATTCTGTCAACCTTTAACAGGTGAGTGTTGCTGTTTGTAAGTGCTAAATACTATACGTACCTTTCTGACATTCGAAAAGACTCATTTTCTGTGATTAAAAAAAAGACGCTTTTGTTCTGTATTCTTGTGCTGTTCTGACTGAAGCATCTTACTAATATTTCATTAAGACCACAAGAAGGCATGACAACTTTTGAGAAAAGGCACAGTAAAATGCCTACTTTTTGGGATAATATATCCATTTAGCCAAGGAGGAAATACAAACACATTCAAATTTTATTTGACAAAAAGTGCATAAAAACAAGAATTATTTATCAACTTTTGAAGGCTGAAATGATGTGAATGCTCACTTCTGCCTTCATCAGTGACTTCATGAAATAATTTTAGTTCAGTCCAACTCCAAACTCTCCCTGACAAAACCTTGACCAGGTGTTCACCCACAGGTCCTAATATTTACAGTAATATTGGAGCTCCACTCAGCTGACACCAACATCAGCTGTGTCCCTCAGTCGTAATTGTAGAGTTGCAGAGTGCATAAAAGTGCTGGATCCACAGCCCGAAAAGGGTGAGGAGTATGTGTGTTAAGGGGGACCGGGGGAGTTGTGTGGGGAGTGGGGTGGGGGGGTACGGTGTCCTTTTTGACACCACATAGAGCAGCCAGGTGATATACACCCCACCCCACCCCCACAGTGCTGCAGCCCAGCAGAGCCACATGTTTATTGATGCGTCTGGTTTCCCCTCAGTGAACAACATGGTCGAGTTATACAAGCATCAACATACAGAGAGCTCACAGAGCGGAGAGCAGATGGATACACAAGATAACAAGTGGAGGCTAAAAGCTTTTAAAATGAAATCCAAAGACCTATTATACTTTTATTATTGTTAATAACTAATTTTCCAACTCAAAGAAAGACCTAGTCACTTTAAGGTCTGTGTGAGATGACAGTCAGCAAAACAAAGAATCACTAAAAAAAACAGACAAGTTCCAAATTATTAGTTTTTTTCATTTTTAAAAAACATCACAAACTCACAGATTATTATTGCTCTGATGATTTAATAATTCTGTCCTGTAAAACTACTGCAGGAAGGAGTTTAAGTGGCAACCAAGCTCTTTCTTTCTGTTCACCTACATTGTGTCACAATACCATGGGTAACTATAGTAACTAGTCTTGTAAAGAGCAAAGAGTGGATGCTTTTATGACGAAAACAAAAAGAAAGATGGACGGATGATATCTGGTCGCCTTTTGCATTGGAGTATTTGGTATCTACTGGCTCACTGGATAGAAGGTTGTTTGTAATTGTGACACTATACAGTTTTGTTCATCTAGACGCTTTGTGACTTTAAGAAACTCGATGTTTTCTAATAGATCTAATCTTGTCAAAGTCCCTTTATATTTTTTACTACACATGCAGAGACATGGAGTCTGTTCGAACCTTCACCAGGTCATACAACGAGCAGTCAAACTTCTGCTGCTTCAGTTGGTTTCTCAATGGCCATAGTTGACTCTGAATTCAGTGAATCTATTTTAAGTAAGTAAAGGTTCGGAAGTTAATCTTTCCTGCACGGTTGGCGGATTAAATTCTTATCTTTTAGCTCAATCACGCAAATGAAAAACCAGTCACAGTCGTTGCTGTGACCTTATTGTAGCCAGGAATACCATCATGTTTCTCATTTTACTGACCGTTATGTCCACTCAAAGACTGTATGTGTATTACATATACATAATTTTAAAACATGCTATCTTGTTTAGTAGAGAGTTCACGTCCTTAGTTCATCTCATATGACTGTAGCATACACTCAGGACTTATTTCTCAGAATTAATTTCTGAATTTCACATTCACCCAATCATGCCAACACAGGAAAAGTCATATTAAGTAAAGGAATTTCAGTGTATTCTGCAGGGATTGTGAATGAGTTCAATACATTTATTTTTATTGAGAAACACAAAGAACAATCACAGTGACAATCATCATCGAAAACTGAATCTTAAACGGCATGCTGATCTGTTTCCTGTTGAAACACAACTCCCATTTAATTATCTGCAACATTAACTTGCCTTGAAAGTGTGCTTTAATCATTTAGAAGCTTAGGGTGGTGCAGTTTGGAAAGACACATTTATGTCCTTTCTCGCTTAATACTAATTTCAGTTCCATAACGGTCTTTAGTTGTCTGGTTCTCTTCCACATGATGCACCATCTATTTTCAGCTGGAGACAGATCATGACTGCAGGCAGGCCAGTCCAGCAGCTGTTGTGTGTTTGTAAAGCTGTTGTAAGTGGCGCAAAAAAACGTCCCTATTAGTCTCATTTACACATTCATGTTGCCTTTATGATTTAGTAGAAGAGGTTCCAAAGACGTTTCTCAAGTGATCGTGGCTGCAGCATCTTATGTTGTCACTTAACTGGTTATTCTGTGTTGATGGTTTCCCAGTCTACAAACAATGTTGTTAAGATGTTGCACGTTAATGTAGATAAGTAAAAAGAAGAAAAGCCCCAGTATTTCAGGAGAAATGTTTCTTGTGGGAAAGTGGCACCCTTTGTCAATGACTTTGGATTGTTTTAACCAAAGAGCTTTTGCATGCTCAAAAACCTAAAACACTCTTGAACGATCATTACAACATTTCATCATTACAACCGCAACTCCTCTCAATGTGATCTCAATATGTGCTTTTGTCTATTTAAACTGTTATATTTTAAATTAGAAAATATAGACTAATATGGTGAGAACTCACTGCATTTCCACCAAAATTATTTGTCAGCCCTGCAGAAAGTTTTAGAAAATTTAATACAAATCAGCTGTGATTTAAAAGAAAATGCTGAAATCATCATCATCAATCATCATGATGAAAGTTTCACAGTTTGTCAATGCTTTCTTTATTTTTGCAAAGTTCAATAAATCAAAACTCATAACGAAGTTTAATAAATTTACCCTACAACTGACTTTGCACAGAGAGAGATACAAGCCGACCCCTGTGGAGCAGCATTAATCTTATTCTTATTTCAGTTAGAAAGAAGAAAGAGGGAAGGTGTCAGTTTAACATAATCCCGAAAACGCCGAGATCGGTTATGTGCTGAATCTTTTTATCCAGAGATGTAATAATAACAGCCTTTCCCCCCCCATTAGTACATGTATATTCTGTTATGCTTTATTAATCGGGATTATTAACGGAGTGCCTCGCGTCGCGCATCTGTCTCTGCGCACTGAATCTCTGCTCACCACTCCCCTGGGTTTCGGAGCTGTGCGCTCACACCTGAAGTGACGGAGCAGGAGTGAAGCTGGGAGCTATGGGCGCACTTGCTTCTCCTGCTCAGCATTTTGCAGGACAAGTTTGAAGAACGAGACAGAGGGGGCATCGCTAAAGGGAGGGGCTGCGCGCACATGACATGCTTTGGAGTCCTCTGTTGGAATTTCTCCGCCGGGAGCTGCGTTTTTAAAAATCACAAACACTGCACATCTTGTCAGTCGTCTGCGCACCGTCAGAGCATCATGCGAGCAGAAGAGACGCGCCCTGTGCCATGCTGAACGACTCCCCGACTCTCCTGCTGGCTCTGACAGCGGTGGTCGCGCTTCTCCCACCATGCCGAGGCTGGAGCGACGAAGACCTCCTCCTGCCGCCCATCAACTCCTCCAACAGGTTCCTGGCCAACCTGGACGTGGACGTGCGCTTCTCCAAGCGGTCTGTGGAGGAGAGCGAAGCCTCGCCCGACGCCTTCCCCCTGCAGACTCTCGGAACCACTCAGTCCCAGTGCAACGTGAGCGTCCACAGACTGCTGCCCACGTCGCTGGTGGCCCGCTGGGACAGCAGCTTCGGCTTCCAGTGTGACGTGCTCATCTACACCACCAACAACCACGGCAGGGCTTTCTTCTCCGCCTCCTTCAACCGGGCCATCTCCCCCGTTGTCATAGAGCATCTCGGGGTCTCCGGGGGTCAGCAGGAGTTGAGACTGTGCGTGGGGTGTGGGATGTCCCGGTACCGAAGGTTTGGTCAGGGCAGGTCCAGGGGCCAGCACACCGGAGATCAGGTCACTTTCTGCTGCGTGGATTTCAGCCTCGACGAGCTGAAGGGGGACAAAAGTTGGAGGCTGAACAGAAAGCCCATTGAGTCCACACTTGTGGCTTGTTTCATGACTTTGGTCATCATCGTGTGGAGTGTTGCTGCTCTCATATGGCCAGTGCCGATCATTGCAGGATTTCTGCCTAACGGGATGGAGCAGAGGAGACCAAGATAACTGAAAGATAATTCTAACTCTGCCTGTGCTGCCTATACTTTAATTGTAGCCATTCAACTGTACAGATCAGTGAATAATTGAAGGCTCTGAGGATGTTCTGGTTGTTCTTTACCCTTTAGACCTTCTCCTCTTTGGGACAACCAAGGTAAAGTATGAAGGATTATTATACTAGCCAATATATACTGGGACCAATGTGTTTTGTATACCCTTTAGGCCTTCCTATAGATTAGCCCATGTAATTGTATACTGTGCAAACTGTTCTCTTTAAACAGTGTTTGTATAGTTTTTAATCTTTTTAGACAGTTGTTTGCCTTATCCCATGTGTAGGACTTTTGCACTGGAAACTAAACTTTAAAGTGTGTTGTCACCTACAATCGGCTACTTAATCTGTACTCAGTTACAAGTAAATGTGATATTTTTGCTGAAAAAATTCTGACAAATATATGTCATTTATGACTCACGTGTATGGAGACGATTAAAAATCCTATATTAGATTTATAATGTCAAGTTCATTATATATGTTTATTTCTATCAATGTTCCAAGAGTTCGAATGAAAATAAAATCAATTACATACGATTTTCTTTCACTTGTTCTCTCTAATGAAATCAGTCTATTCCATGCCATTTCTGTAGACAGCAGAAAAAATACTTTGAAACAACACTACTTAATATTTAAGAGTCTTGGTGTTTTTTTTACTGTTGTTTTAGCTGTTTTTACTTTGCTCACTTTGTAGATTAACATAACTAAATGCAGAAAAGTCTCTGACCCTACAGGATTGAGTAAACTGAATTTGTACCTAATTCTGTTTCTGCATTAAAACATGGAAACAAAAAAAAACGGTAGTCCAGTGTGTCAAGTGACTCCTTTCACCCCGATAAAATATTGAAGTACTAAAAACTAACAAGAAGAAATATAAAGACTTGTAAGATGAAGGTAGTTTGAGGTAGTTTACAGTCTAACTCAGATGAACCTCATTTCTTTCACGTTCATTGCCTTGCAAATCTTGCACCATGTTTCATCAAATAGAAGATAAAAGCATTTGCCTTTCCAACTTATCTATCTTCTTTTGAAAAAAATTGTCTTGATACACTTGACCAATTTCCCGCCAAATCAATGAATCTTTAACCATGCACAACTTCATCCTGTTTACTGCAGCTGTAAGAGACTGCAAAACATCTGGTCCTTCCTACACTTGTCTGACCAGTTTGTGATGTTGAGAAAGAGCGAAGCTGTTTTTTAAACCTTTGAAGTTTCTATATTTCTCAAAAAAGAAGGGGGGTTGATTTTATGTTTTGTATAAAAAACATTTTGTCCTCTTTTTTTTTTTTAATAGTTGAAAAATGTAGTTCTCATAAATAAAGAAAGAAAGAAATACCTGTGATACTTCCATACTACAAAACCTTTCACCAATCCAACATTTATGTGGCCCCTCTGAGCTATAAATGGGCTTAAAATAGGGCGTCCTTTTTATATTATATATGTTTTATGTATATCCATTTAACAAACAGGAGCCTCAGTAGCATGTAGAGAAGAACCATACTCACCCACAACAGCCTGGCACCTCCTCCTCGACACTGCTCTGGGATGGCATGATGGATATGTTGGTCATTCAGCTCCAAGCACGCCCAAGCTGATCCCAGTGGGGTATGTTGAATGTGTTCAATATGGTTGAGGTCAGGACTGCTGGCCGGCCTCTCCACTCCCAAATCCTGCGGGTAGTCTCTGATAAAACCCACTCTGTGGGGGAGAGTGTTGTCATCTTGGAGGATAGAGTTTGGTCCCAGACTGTGGAGATATTGGATTGCCGCTGGTTGCAAAATCTCATATTGATATCTGCATTGAGATTGTCTCCAATGATGACGAGCCTAATTTTTCCAGGGAGGGAGATGCTGCCCCGCACCATCACACTCCCTCTACCAAAAGATGTTACTCTATCAGTGCAGTAATCAGCATAGTGTTCTTTGTGTCTCCCCCACACTTTGACCCTACGATCCCACTGCCATAGGCAGAATCTGGACTCATCCCGGAACATAACATTCCTAAACATGTTTAGGTTCTGATTGCCTGAGACTCTCCAAAGACTCGTGCAGTGGAAACTTCATTCAGGAAGACACTGGTTGCCTAACTTTACTGGATTTTCAATGCAGGTTCCCCTGGATCTTAAAGGCCCAACCAGCCTTCAAGTTAGACTTCACTAAGACCTCCGACAGATCAATCCGTCTAAAAGATGACCAGACAATCACGCCTATACCCTGCCTATACACCCAGCCACTTCAGAATCAGGGGAACTTCTCACTGATGCTGGCAAACTGCAAAATGGACAAAACACATTCTGGTTCTCCTGGACGTTCCCTGTGCTTCAAGTTGTCTGCTTCAAGATCAGTTCTAGCAGCTTTTGCTATAAGCACAGTCTTCTGAGATGGCTTTTCATAACAGTAAGGTCAGATAAACAGCCACAACAGTTTCATCAATCAGGCGTGAGAGAAAACGTTCACTGTTTTTAACAGTACAGAACAGTAACATTGATGTATAAGAAGGACCTTCCTCTCATAGGGGAGCGCTCATATGTTCACATATCTGAGTCATGAAACTGCAGCACGTTATCACAAAATACAGATCAACAAATGTATACATGCTTGCCTTAGTGTGTGGTTATCTGTGAGATTAGCAGAGACGAGTTTTAATGAGGACTTGAGTCACGAGTCTTTAACTGTGCTGTTTTCTCTTCAGTGTTGTGCAAAGCGGATCTCAACCAAACAGAAGGCCTTTTGCTCCACATTGATAATGTGAGACCAGATGAAAACAAACTCAAAGACAACATTGCAGAGTTAGAGTAAAAATACCAATCTTTATCTTTGCTGAGGAGGTCATCTGTCATGGGTCCCATTGTAAAAGATAGGCAGAAATAGGCGCTCTATGACCTCTGGGCTGATTTGACAAATAAGAAAAAGTCACAGTGCCACAAAAGTCATATTTTTTGAAAGCCAACATAAATAGCTATGTTTTGATACATAATTTATAGGAGGTGAGTGAAAGGTGTGGACGGGAGAGATGTTTTGGTACAGAATTTTGCTGATTATTCCTCTACCTGAGAAGCTTGAATTGGACGACATCATCAGCTAGAGTGTACATTTGTGGAAACATTTTTCAAAAAATCCTAAAATTTAAATTGCCGTTTTTCACAAACTGTAAGCCGCATCAAAACATGACTTTGATATGTTGTAATCCAAAATCTCGTTAAAGACTCGTTACAATTTTGAACAATGTCTCTAGGTGAAAGTACGCTGAAGTAGTGAGCTCTCAAACACAACGTTTCCCGAGGATTTGCTATCAGTCTGCAATTGAAATCCATTGTGAACACCATGAAATCTTTTTCATAAAACTTAAATTGTTATATATTTCAAAAGCTAAAACATATTTTAAAAAGCTGAATCCAATGGTAAGAGTTTAAAGTCTTGTGACTAATTAAAAGTTTGAATGGTGTCTGTAGCTGAAAGTATGCTGAAGTAATAAGGTCTGAAAGAGGTAGAGGTTTTTCAAGGATTTGAACATTTCCCCATGATATTTAAATGGGCCTTAGGTTCTGGAAATTCTGGAATATTTTAAAAAGTTGAAGGATTTGAAGAAAATGGCAGAAAACACTATAATAAAGAGAACCATGATCACAATAGGTTGAACACTGACTCAGCGTTTAACTAAATATGAAACACACCTATTTGCATTGTGTTTTATTGATTTACTTATTCTTATATTAATTTTGATTTCAATGAGGGCAACACTGTGGCTTGGTGGTTAGCACTGGCGTCTCCCTGCAAGAAGGTTCCTGGTTCAACTTCTAGCAGGAACTTTCCGTCTGGAGTTTGCATGTTTCCAGTCTCCGTGTGTTTTTGTGGGTTTATCTGCTGCAACACATACCGCTACAGGAGAGTCTTCCTGCCCACAGCCACAACAATGACTCGTTGAAGAAGCTGAGATATCTAAAGCCACTACAATATTCAGTGTACCTTTGGGCTTCATTTAGTATTACTTCATTGAGATGGTGATTCTAAATTTCCCACAGGAGTGAGTACGAGTGGTAGTTTGAATGTGACTGCGTGATGAACTGGGTGATGAACTGGCAACCGGTCCAGGCTTTACCCTCGTCTTTCACCCGAAGAGAACTGGTCTAGCCTCCAACAGATTCTCGTGAACCTAAACAGGAATAAGCAGGTATAGATAATGGATGAGTTTTAGTAATGAATATCTATTTTCAAAGCACACAACCTGTTATTTTTTTTTTCAAATCTATGCAAAATTGTAAAAGGTAAATAGAAATTCAAGACACTCCTTTTTGCATTAGATTTGAGGACTTATTCTATGACGCTTTAAATTAATTCACACGTTTGTATCTTCTAGACTCGATTACTGTAATGTATTATTAGCAGGATGTCCAAGTAATTCTCTGAAAAGCCTCCGGCTGATCCAAAATGCAGCAACACGAGTGCTGACAGGAATCAACAAGAGAGAGCACGTCTCTCCTGTGTTCGCCTCCCTCCATTAGCTCCCTGTAAAACTCAAGAATCCAATTCAAAATTTTATTACTTGTGTATAAAGTCCAAAATGGCCTAGCGGCATGATATTTGCAGGACTTGTTAGTGGCATATGTTCCTAATAGAGTTCTCCGTTCTCAGGGTGCAGGTTTAGTCGTAGTTCCTAGAGGATCCAGATGTAGATTTGGAGGACAACTTTCTGTTATCAGGAACCATCACTCTGGAACCAACTTCCAGTTTGGGTTAAGGAGGCTGATACCACCTCCACCTTTAAAATCAAACTTAAAACAATTCTGTTTAGTAAAGCATGGAGTTGAGGGAGGATCAAAGTTGGAGGTTGTACAAAAAGGTACCGAGTCCACACTTGTGGCTTGTTTCATGACTTTAGTCATCACCGTGTGGAGTGTTGCTGCTTTCATGTGGCCAGTGCCGATCATTGCAGGCCTTAGATTAGCCCCTATACTGTGCCAAAAGTTGTTTTTTTATCTTTCTTGTTTGTAGGACTTTTTCACTGGAAACTAAACTTTAAAGTGTGTTGTCACCTACAATTGACTACTTAATCTATACTCAGTTACAAGTAAATTCTGACTATGTCGTTTATAGCTTATTAGATTAACATCTATGTATTTATTTTTATTTAAGTATTTTTTGTATTTTTAGTCTTATATAAGATAAGTATGATTATTGTTGTTGTATTTGATTTGGGCACGTGTGAAAACTTTAGAGCAGTGACGAAATATGTTGCAGGAGACTCTCCAACCTCTGTCTGCAACTGAAGCCCAATTATCCCTTTTACTGTTTGACATTCCTGAATGGCACATAATCCCATCAGTTAGACTCTTATCTACTGCACTTTAACACAATGGTATTTGTTTGGGCTCTGTGAGTTGGGGACTCTGCTCTTGGGTTTAAAAAAAAATGATGCTGTCCTGAAAACATATTACATTTAAACAACAGATATAAACGGCAGAAAACAGACCAGGTTACCTGATGAGAAATTCCAGCCGTGTAATGAAGAGTTTAGACAAAATTTTCACTTCCATTTACTCCAGTATTGATCACTGGTGGCGTTTTTAGCTGAACCTGCAGGTCTTTAAAACCAGAGAAAAACTGGTATGTTTCCACACACATGCTCTGTTTCTCATTCGGTGCTGCGTTTAAGTCACATCATATTCGTGACCTCTACACCTGGCGGAAGGGCCGTTTTGGCCACGCCTCTTTATTACCTGGTTTCTCTCTCCCAAAAACAAAACATTAGGAAGTGGCTGCGTCATGTCTCAACGAATTTACGAGCTGAGCTTCACCGAAACGGAAGGGAAATGTGGCGCACACATGTCTCATCTGTGAATACGAGGCCGTGAAAGATACTCTGATCGCCATCGGGATCCCCCAGGATCCACTTTAAAGAGCTACAACATGTCGCGTAACTCAGGGACAGTGATCTTGCATCTGATCGTCTTCGTCTCCACAGTTTCAGGTGAGTTGAGATCACTTGGGGAGAGATTGGGAGATGTTAGGAAGGTAGTTGCGCTGCTCTTTGAATGTAAACTCGTATTTTCGTCCTATTAAAACACATTAATTGCATGTGGCCTGAACGTCTCATCAGATATTGCTGTCAAGACTGTTCATTTCTCAACGTATCCTGACGTGTGTTTGTTATGGCTTTAAAGCTTGTGTTTGAGGAAACAAAATTGTGAGGCAGGATCAGGAGGCTGGATCCTATTTCACTTTTGGTGGATGCTGTGGTCACAGGTTGTGACTGAAATGGTAAATTTCCTATTCCCAGATAGATTTATGTGTCATTTATTCAGTTGTGAAGGTGAATTAAAAGTATTCGCCATCTATCCGGGGATTTTAAACTGTCTTACTCAGATGCGAGTAGTTAATGCTTAACTTTAATGTTAGGTCTTCTTAATAAATTCATCATGCGTCCTTGCATCAACGTGCCTGATTCAACATAGGACAAAGTCCCAGTTTATCCCAGGTAGCAGACGCATGGGCCTCCAATCTGGGCTACTTTTTATACGTATGGCTCAGTTACAGCAAACATTCGCTCCTAGTCGGGATCTCTTAAGACGCAATCTGCTTTACACTCAACCCAGTAGTTAAAAGCACAAACGTAACCCTTTTCACATGATTAAATAGTTGTGCTTTCTATGGTGTTTCCAGGGGTGCAGAAGTTTACCATTACTCCTGACCGTGGCACGACCTTCAACATCATCAGCAGTCAGCCCAAAGGTTGTGAAGTATGCACAGGGTCAGGACGCTCACAAAAATGTAGCGCCTCTCTGTCATTAAAAAACAACACTCTTGTCTCAGTTGAGTTTAAATGCTCCAGACCTCAAGATGTATTCAGAGTGGAAATTGTGAAAAGTATTGGTAAGATTTATACATATGTTTAAATTATACCGCAAAGGTGAATTTATTTGTTGACATTAAGAAAATAAAATCACATTTTCTTTCCAGAATGCGGCAAAGAGTCATGCAGCGGCCACATCATCCAGACGGACTATGGTTCCCTTCCTTTACTGGACTTTCAGCGCAATTTCACCTGGATCATAACAGCCAAACCGGTATTCAAGTTAGACTTCACTAAGACAGGCCTGAGGCAGATCAATCCGTCTGGCAAATGCCAAGACAGTCACGCCTATACTCTGCGTGCAGGGGAGGTTGTTGTCGGGAAATACTGCAGAGTGGGTACTGTCAGTAGCGCTCAGATCCTGAATCAGGGCAGCTTTTCTTTGGATGTCCCAGCAGGCCAGAAACTGCAGCGTCACCAGTTTAATGTATCTGTGGGGAAGCAAATCAAGTGTAAGTTCATTGTATGCGTTGTGCTCTAATTATTCCCCTGGGAATCTTGCAGAGTCGTTGTTTAATTTATCGTCTTCTCTCCTAGCCCTTGCCAAAATTTCTGTCACGTTGTCAAAAGACTCATCAGAGCTGCTCTCACCGAACTACCCGGATAGTTTTCCTGACGACGATGTCATGCAGTGGTATTTTCACATCCCAGAAAAGCAGAGGGCAGCTGTCCAGTTTCTGCATTTCACACAGCCGCGCTGTCTGAAGAAGGAGACGGCAGTGGAGTACCACAGCCAAGGGAGAGGAGCGCAGGTTCTGAGTCTGAACGATGCCCAGCCAGTTCAGACTCAGGGGAATTTCTCGCTGACGCTGAGGAATTGCGAAATGGACAAAAGACATGCTGGTTCTCCTGGACTTTCCCTGAGCCTCAAGGTGTCTGCTTCAAGATCAAGTTTCCCAGGTTTGTACATCATCTGCACGTCATTATGCAGTAATGTAGCAGCTTTTAATATGGGCGGTCCTCTGAGATGGCTCGCCGGCCTTTTGTAACATGTAAGAAGGGTGTGAGTACGTTCAGACAATGGTTGTGATCGTTTTTATTTTGGGTCTTGGTAAATGTTTTTATCCAGGTTACAACTTGAGTCTGAATTTTATTTATTTATTTTTATTCTGCTTTAAAGACTTTTGGGAACTTTAAGCTCCTGTGATTGTGTCACAGTTGAATAAGAAGATTTTTTATCACTTGCTAACATTAAATCAGATTAAACTTTTCCTGTTTTAGATCAGTTAGAATTACAGAAATTATTACTGTTTGCTAAATGCCACAATAATGAGAGAATTTCTTAACATTTTTTTTTATTATTAATTTCTTCAAAATCAGAAGTTTGCATATATTAAGATGAATGTGCTTTTAAACAATTTGGGAAAGCCCAGATGACAATGTCATGGCTTTAGAGGCTTCTGATAGGCTAATTGACAACATTTGCATTACGTGGAGGCACACCTCCAATTAATTCCTTGTGTGACATAATAGGAAAATTAAAAGAAATCAGCCAAGATTTCAGGGAGATAATTGTGGACCTCCACAAGTTTCCCTCTGACTTTGGGTACAATTTCCAAATTCCTGAGCATGCCATGTTTATCTGTTCAAATAATTATATGCAGGTACGCTGAGGAAGAAGCCGTTACTCCAAAAGCAACATAAAAAAGGCAAAAGTCAGTTTACAAATGCACACAGAAACAAAGACCTTTAATTTTTGGAGATGTGTCTTGTGGACTGATGAAATTAAGCTGAACCGTTAGACCATAGTTACGTTTGGAGGGGACGCTTGCAAGTCTGAGCACTCCGTCCCAGCTGTGAAGTACAGAGGTGGTGGCATCATGTTCTCGGGATGTTTTGCCCCAGGAGAGACTGGTGCACTTCACAAATCAGATCTCATTATAAAGAAAAAACATTATGTAGACATTTTGAGGCAATATCCCAAGAAATCAGCCAGGACGTCGAAGCGTGGCTGCACGTGGGTCTTCCAAAAACTCAAACTAACTAAGCCTAACTATTGTGAAAAGGTCTTTTGAAGGACACCCAAAAAGGTTTTGCCCAAGTCAGTTTAAAGTCGGTTTAAGTTTAAATGAAATATACGTAAGCTTCTGACTTTTGAAAAAAGTGATTTTAAAAGAAAACGTTTCTCTCATTATTAAGGCATTTAGCAAATAAGTTTAGTCTGATTTAATGTCAGAAAGTAAGAAACAAAACAAAAAAAGTGGTTGTGACTTTTTATGCAGTGCATGTAAGCTTCTGGTTTCAACTGCATGTTGCACTTCTACTAAAAACCACAGCAGTATGTTCCTGTTGGATTGACCACTGGTTATGTAATCCCTACGTCTTTGTTACTTCTAAGGTACGGTCATGTGACTGAAGCGTGTTAAATCAGGAAAAGCAGGTCAGATAATGCCCTTCCTGATTAACATGCAGTCCTGGGGCCTGAATCTGCAGCTTTTAAGATGTCTCTGGTTTTAAGAGGAGTGTGAACTCCAGGCAGACCCATAGCAACATTTGTGCATTTTAATAACAGAATTATGTGGATGTAAATTCAGCAGGCAGCGGTTTTCAACTGAAAACTCTGGGAAGACGGAGACACTTGGTGGCCGGCACGGTGAACAGAGCGGAGCATTTAGCAGCAAACGTTTTCTGGTGGCAGCTTTATTGATCCACAACCAGAGGAGACGATGTGTGTCGTGTCCTCTGCATGTTCCAGCATGCATGTTTTGACAAAGACTATTAGTCTCACTTTTCCAAACAACTGCAATGGTTTAGTCACAGGGTTTTTTTGTTTTTTTTTGACGGGATAGATGAGAAAAAACGGATCTACCGGTTGGGCCTCGAGCTCACGGGAAGCTCTCAGATTGCCTCATCTCTGAGTCAGGAATGACGGGAGCTACGTGTTATCACACGGCACTTCCCTCAGTGATCAAGGAATGTCCGCATGTTTGCCTCGGTGTTGGGTTATCTGTGAGCTCAGCTGAGACGAGGAACAAAAGCTCTTCCTTAACGGTGCTGTTTTCTCTTCAGTGTCGTGCAAAGTGGATCTCAGCCAAACAGAAGGCCTTTTGCTCCACATTGATAATGTGAGACCAGATTCTGACTGTGAGATGAAAATCAACTCAAAGACAATGAGGAACATCACTGTCACATCAAACAGCAAACTGTCTTTCCAGGACTGCTTTCCTCAAGATGTAAAAGTCACAGCCACAAGAGTCATAGGTAAATACTTGTTTGAGTGTTTTGAGACACTGAATTATGGAAAAAGAATCCTTTGATTATTATCATACCTCTTGAATCAACTTTGAAATAACACATATGTGTGTTTAAAATATGAGCGGGTTATGGGGACCGGGATTACGCAACACTGGTTTGAACAGACAGAATTCCTCATTTATTTTACACCCTTTTAGATTTTAACCTCTCGCCTGAAAGGCCTTCTCAGTTTTAACAGTTTTTGTGGAAAGTAACTGTCCTCAAAACAATAAAGACATCAATTCCCTTTCTACTGAAGCGTCTAGTACTTACAGTAAGGATGCTACATCTGCTGTCACTGTTACCGTGGTAATAATACAGACTGCACATGACTGAAGAAAAACTAAGTCAGCCTCATTCATGAGCTCCTGTCGTTCCTCATCAGAGTGGAGTCATCTCAAAGGCCGTGTGAAGACTCCATTGCATCTGTCGGTCCCACTGCTGCCATCCTGCTTACCCGCCCCTCTGAGCAAAGTGACTTGGACTCTCCGTCCTGATCAGCATGGAACTGTGGAGCTCGCGCCCCCCACCGGGCTGCTGAAACAGGCCCTACCTGGACAGCCTTGCAATGACAGTGATGTTATCGAAATGGCCGAAGAAGATGGCCCTGCCATCGGACACTTCTGCACTCAGGGGGCCATACAAAAGGTCCTCATCCACACCAATGTGTCTGCCACATGGAGGTCCAGCATGAAGAGTCGAGCACTAAGGAGCACTAAGCATGTGCTGATTGCAGCATTTCAGAGCACGATAGCAGGTAACTTACAGCTTCAACTGAATGACCAAAAGCATGAAAATATCGATTCTTCAATAATAATTTGCATTTCTTTCCCTCCTCTGATGTTCAGAAAGGTACATATTCAGTCTAGCTCCATCAAATAACGCCTCTGTCCTGTTGGGCACTCCTGGTTGGCCAGCAGGCATGAGCTCCTACTCCACCGTCTCCTGGATCGTCACTGTGCCCTCCAAGATGAAGGCACACTTGACGTTCACGCACATCAGCCAACCCAAGTGCAGAAACCGCCATACCAACATTCGAGTACAGAGAATTGGCAGGAGTGAGGAGGATTACAGCCGCAGGGAGGATAAGGGGGCACAGAGGGAGATCACCGTCCATGAGAACTTCTACCTCAACATGTCCAACTGCATGCCCGAAAGAGGACAGTTTAGCGTGATCACCAAGATCACCATGCAGAAGAGGACGAGTAAGGAAACCTTTTGCTGGATTACTTATAGATTTATATAATTTGAAAGACGATGTTTGTGTGAAGCAACAAGTGTTCAAAGACATGATTTGTTGAGTTTTCTCTCATTTAGACCTTCTCCTGACCATCATTCTGAGTTTGGCAGCTGCTCTGCTGGTCATTTTTGCTGTAGTGCTGGTGGTGGTCTGCATGACGGTTAGGTGAGTAAAGCTGCTTATCTTGTTTTTAGTAAGAAGCTGTTTCTATCTTTTCAAATCGGTCACTAAAATGTTCTTACACAATTATTTAGCCAGGCTTCAGGTTACTGGATTCGTGCCTATTTTACTGTAATTCAGATCAAAAGCAAGAAATGGAAGAGAGCCAAAAATCAAATAACATAAATCAAAAGGCAACTCGAGAGTAAAACAAAAAAAAGAGAGACAGGGATGATATACTAGCAGGGAAGGAAAGCAGGACAATGGTGAGGCAGAGATGCAGCAACCATAACAGGAAACTGAAGGTTGAGGCCCCAGGAACAGAGAAAGATGCACAAGAAAAAACAAAGTTCAAAACTAAAAAACCATAACACGTAGTGCTTTATTTACCAAACGATTGAACCTTGCTCTTAGATGATTAACACAGAAACTTTCACTTGGCAGGATAAAAAATAAAAGTTTTCGTTTTCTGGATTGACAACATAATATTTCTTCGTTTAAAATATTTTCTAAAAATGTTTTTTGTTCCGTTTTTCTGGATTAACGATGTATATTTTCATCATGCATAACAATGTAGGCTTTTGTTTCTTCTTCAGACCTTGATTCAAGGAGAAAGAACATGTCTCACTTGTTTAGTTTAATCCAGTCGTTACCGTGTGACAATGGTAGATATTCCTGTCTTTAAGTTCATGGGAACAACAGGGTTTTTTTTGTTTGTTTGTTGTTGGTTTTTTTTACTTCCCTTCTTGTTAATTATGAATTTAAAAAAATTTAAGAAGAAAATTTTCATTATATTACAACAATTTAGCAAGACGTGGAGGTGACTAAGGACAATATATACACAAATATACTGACGAACAATCAGAGAATAATGAGACACAGGTGGTGGCAAGCAAGAGAGGGCTAACATCCATCCATCCATCCATCCATCCATCCATCCATCTTCTTCCACTTACCTGGGGTCGGGTTGTGGGGGCAGTAGCCTAATTGGGGAGCCTAGACTGCCCTCTCCCCAGCCACTTCGTTCAGCTCATCTGGGGGGATCCCAAGGTGTTCCCATGCCAAAAGAGACATAGACCCTTCAGTGTTTCCTGTGTCTCTTCCCCGGGATCTGCACCCAGTGGAACATGCCCAGAAGACCTCACTAGGGAGGTGTCTAGGAGGTGTCTAGGAGGTGTCTAGGAGGTTCTAACTCATTTCCACCACTTGTATTAGCAATCTCATTCTGTCAGTGTCTACCAACAGCTTGTGACCATAGGTGAGGGTAGGAACGTAGACCGACTGGTAAATCAAGAGCTTTGCCTTTCAGCTCAGCTCCTTCTTTACCACGACAGACCAATGCAGAGCCGCATCACTGTGGTGCCACACCAATCTGTCTAACAATCTCTCGCTCCATTCTCCACCTCACTTATGGACAAGACCCCAAGACACTACTCGTCTACTTGGGGCAGTACCTGATCCCTGACCTGAACCCTCCTGTCCAGTACCCCTGAATAGACCTCAGCAGGGAGGCTGAGGAGTGTGATCCCTCTGTATTTGAAGCCCACCCTCTGGACCACCCCTCTGAACTGCCAACTCAAAGGCACTGTCCCTGCGGTTCATATAATGTTACACAAGTGTGTGTGAACCAAGACGGTCCTACAAGATCCAGAGCCTTAAGTAAGTCAGGGTGGATCTCATCTACCGCTGCTTTTCTGCCACCAAGGACTAATGGAAGAAGATAATACAAAACCACTTAGAAAAGAAAAGTTATATAATTTTTCCACCTCAGCTTGGTCCTGTAACTGTCATACAAAACAACTGAGAAACAACAAACAAACTACAATGAGGTAATCGGATATAAAATTACAAAACGGGCATAAAAATACTGAAAAGACTCAAACCAGCTGCGCCCAGGGCTTCTGGCTCATGAACCATGTGAAATAACTCTGAAACATCCATCTCCTTTTCTTTTCTGTGAAATAGGAAGAAGAAAAAGAAGCTCAGTGAACAAGTGGGTATCTACAATTCAGACGGCGCCAGTTTCTTACCTGGACACAGCAGATTCCCAATTACCCAAGAAGACGACGAGTCTCACGTGTACACGTCTATTGAGGATACGCTGGTCTACACAGACCTGCTGAAAAAAGGCGCAGAGCTCGGCATCTACCAAGCGCACGACGCATACCAGTCCTTCACAGGACAGAAAGACTCACAAAAGCCTCTGGCCTCTAAAGATAGTAGTGATGATGGCATGAAGGTTCATCAGGCGGTTCGGTCCACATTTGAACAAGGTCCTCCTCTTCCCAACAGGCCACCCAGTCACATCCAGGCCCTAGTGGACAACGACATTTACCAGAGAGGGGATCAAAATGAGCAGGAATGCTCTCCAAATCTGGGGCCACGTCTTGAGCCAGAGGGAAGCGACTAAGCAAATGATTGGATTCAGCTTTCTTGTTTTCGCTTGGCAAACTTGAACGGTTGTGATTTTCGTTCCCTGGCATTTGTGTGATTGTCTTGCACAGAGCTTTTTTCCCCCCCGAGAGTGAAGCTTTTGTGATGGAGACAAACAAAAAGCCCTGTTCAAACCTGCCCATAGCTGTTACTGTGTTTTATGAAGGTGCTTTTGTTGTTGTTCAAAGTCTTTGCCACTATAATGAGATCTTAAATTATATGGGCTTTTAAATGATTTATTTCAGTCTAAAAAGGGAGAATAACATATTATTATTGTTGCAGTACATTTTAGAGGATGGCTATACAATTCAATGCAGACATTTTTTTTATTCGTCCAAAGTTGATTGTTATCTGTTACCAAAGTTACATATAAGGGAATAAAAAAAAGTCCTTAAATTGATGTGAATGCTTATCGCCGTTCAAAGTTGTTGCAAATAGAATTTGTTACTCGGTGATGAACTTTGAACAATCCAAAACGTGTTTTAGTCAAGTTCGTGTTCTCTTTTTTGTTTGTTACTTGTATCATATCGTGGATTTATTTACTTCACTTTGATGCGATTTAGATAACCAGGGTGATGCCTGAGAACCATTTGGTCTCATTTAAGGAGTAAGGGTTCAGAAAACGTCTCTTGTGAGTCCCTCATGTCTCCAAGCAGCAGGTAGCAGAGAGAGACAAAGTTTGATTTGGTACCAAATCACCACCGAGGAAATAAAGTGCTTTTTGAGCACTGTAACTTTGAAAATTAAAGGTGGGATATATGTCCACACATGCTCACAGTAACTCTCCATGGAGACAGACATGTTGATTGCTGAGTGTTTTTAAACAGTCTAGATTATATTTAAATTGTGTAAGAGACAGGGCTACTGTCAAACAGATTTTTTTTAAAATAAGAACCCTAGGAATAAAATTATTAAAAATGTGATTTGAAAAAAAACAACATTGTGCTCAATTCACATCTTAGTCTTTGAAATGTCCATACTTGTACAGTGGTAGACAATGCAGTGTTTGTCTTTGGCAGTGGACCTTAATTGCTTTAGGAGGATGTAAGTTTGTATTGTGTTTTGATAATAAGTTAAATTAAAAAAAAACTTGCACCAACTAATTACAATATCAGCTAATACATCACAGTATTGTACAATCTTCTAACAATTTTAAAGGACCTTGTCCTTATGTGGTACACAAATGAGGAGCAATTTAACAGAAAAGATGCGCAACAAAAGTCCTCATCCAAATAAGTCACAGGTAATAAAGTAAGCTTAACCTTTTTATTTTAGTTCTCTCTTTAAATCATGCAAATTAATCACTGTTAGGATGGAACATTTCATATAATATTTAAATCTTGTTGCCTTGACTTTTTTACCATTTTTCTCAGCAACCATAATCCAATATATTATGGTTTTACCATTACTTGTTCTTTTTTTATACATTTCTACATAATTGTCTGCTGTAAAGACTCTCATTTATGCAGAATCTTTCATTGAAACTCTCTTATAGGTCCACACATACTTATTGGCGTCTGTAATGAATATTCAAGCAGCATGACTTGTTATGCAGATCTAAAACCACAGAAAGGTGCCAAAACAAGCAGCATACAAAGTGATAATTCTCAGAAGGAAAAAAAGACTTTATTATATTAATTAGCTGCAGAGAGAAAAATTACAAGCAAGCCATCCAGTGTTTATATTAACAAATATCTGTAAATCTGTTAAATATTGAAGAGCGTTGAGTATTAAATGTACATGAAACATCATGCTCCAGTGAGTTTAACTTCTACTATGAAACGGTGTGAAAACTGCTCTGCTCTGACATGTGAGAGGCTTGGAGGAGAAAATGTGAGCCAAGGGAATCAGCACATTCTCCTAAAGGTACCAGGTGGCATTAAAATGGCCTTACACACGTCAGAGATTTAAAAACGGAGAAACAGCAAAGCTTTCAGACGATGTTGAACTCGCACACTGAGGCCTTTTCAGCTCTGCAGCTCTCATCAAACCACTTCCCATTGGCTGTGATGGAGAGGATAGCGCAGTTCTGGCTGCGACCCCCGTCAGGCTGCAGGGTGATCTCAGTCTCCCAGTTCTTGAAGCGCACACTGGAGCCTGACTGGTCCACCCACTGGCCGTCTGTCACCATGTCGTTGATGCCCAGCCAGATGTGCTCATCGGGGCCAATGCTCTGGCGCACGTAGCTGTAGAGCTGGTCGTTCTCGTCCCCTGTCAGAGGAGTGCTCAGGCTGCCCCCTTTGGCGATGCAATCATCGCTGGCTGCGTGGAAGGTCTTTTTCTCTGGATTAGCCAGGAAACACTTGCCGAGGATCTTTGTACCTTTCAGACAGACTGAGGAGGAAAAATAAAGAGGCTGGGAGGTTTGCTTAGGCCCTCTATCAACAGAAAGCTGGTAAATATAACATGACATAAAACCTGCAACTCCCATACTGTGACAAAACCCTTTTTGTTCCCCAAAAGAAAAATCCTCTGAATCATTTTTTTTTTTGTTGTGGAAATACCTGTCTGTAAAGCCTGCTGCTCTTTCAACAAGTTCAGCTCCTGAACAATGTCATTTATCTGTTTCTGCAGCTCCTCAATTGCAGCATTCGTTGAAGAGTCTGTTCAAAAGAGCAACAATTTCAGCATTTGTTCTTTTAACATCACTCATGAACTATGACAGTGCAGCTGTAAGTAAATGGTTGTTTTGATGTCCAACATGAAGTCCTACCTTTCTTGCCATTCCTTTTTTTGGAAGTGGTCTGCTGGAGCGAGCAGTGAGCCAACAAGAGAAGCAGAAATAGCACCGTTCTTCCCTCCATGATACATCAAAAACACCTCAAATCCACTGCAGCTCCACAACAGTCTTCTGTCAGCTCTGAGTGCTGGCCAGAGTCAGATTGTTTTTCGCCGCGTGTAGGCAGTGTCAGAGGAAATCTTATCTAGGAGAGAACAAATGTTTTGCAGATGTTTAACAGGCGATTATGTTGCTCTTGAAATGTTAGAGGGAGAAGGATTATGAGCAGGCTTTTTTATGCTCTTCAGCATAGTTCAGAGAAGCATGAACTAAGTTCCATATGTGTACAGGTTACCATTAGGTCATGGGAGGGCTGGAACTGGAGGAACTGGATGAGCTGGATGAGTTATTATCTACTGACTTTTAATTAAAAATATAACTTTAGTTATATTATCTTATTTTTATATTTGTTTCTTTCTTATTTACGTGTTTTGAATCTTCTGTTTTCCTCTCCATTGCCTGTTTTGGTTCTGCTGAGGAGCCATCAAGCCAGTTGTTGGATGTGCTTGGTTTTCCTCAGGAGACTACATCTGTGCCTCCTCGGGGAGGCGGAGGTGGTGCCCTGAGCCCGTGGCCAAGGCTTACATAATAAAGAAGTACTATTGTGAAAGTAATATAAGTTTATGTTTCATATTCCTCCGGTGCAGCAGCAGCCAACTCAGCTAAAACAAAGAAAACAACAACTATTTAAGGCTTCAAGTATTTGATGATCTCACATTTTAAAATGCGGAAACACCTAGCAACCAAATAACACATTTAAATGATGTAATGTAAAACTTTACTTATGAAGTATGACTCATGAGAAAACACATTCAGCGTGGCTACAAAACATTGCTACTATTGCTACAAAACATTTTACTTATTGATAAATATGTGTATATTATTTTCAAAATCTACAATTCAAAACATTTCAGTTCAGCTCTTCCCTTCCTTTTAATGACCCTGATTAAATACTGAACTTTAATAGTCTACAGTGACATACACTATATAGCGTATACAACAGAAGTATCTACGCCTCCTCCGTACAACAACTCTTACATGTAAAAGTCAAATTGCTGTGTTTTATATTTTGATATACTGCTCAGGACTGTACCCCTCTGTGTTGTATACTGTACGTTTGTGCCTCTGGTTGATGTACTGCTGGTACTCATTTCTATTATCTGCAAAGATAAATCGTTTAGCCATAACAAATCACATGATAAAACTGTTGTGACTGATTATCTGTTATTAAGTTGTTTTCAAAATGATTGATATTACTCTGATTATCGTTGGCATGCCGAATGAAATGACAAAAAAGTCCTGACACAAAGAGATTTTATTTTTCAAATACAATATTTACAAAATAAATAAATAGTAACACAAGTTCTGTATTCATTCTAGAAATATGACATTCATTGAAAATAAGCTCTTTATAATGTAGAAAAGTTGAGTCAAAGGCAGCTTGTATAAAATAATGCATAAAGAGTTAACAATGCTCAGTCGAGGTGTTGGTTGCCCTCTTGCACAGCAGGCACGTCGACGCAGCAGACTCCGATCCAGAGCTCCGGTCAGCGTCACAGAATACAGACAGTGCATGGGTCACTTTTACTCAGATGCATAGTTAGTTTGCTGTCAGTCAAGACTGTGTCCCCTCTGCCTTCAAGCCATTACTCTCCATGAAATAATAATGAAGATCTGGGAAACATACTAATGACGTTAGAGCTGAGAACTCCGACATGATTTAATATCTCCATCATGGTAATTATTACATGCTAGAGCATCTTTCTGCTGCTTCCTCCAATTTTATGATCTGTTGTTGTTGTGATAATATTAATATAGCGATCATTTTTTTACTTGCATAATGTTCTTTAAACCATTTCCAAAATGAATTACTACTGCACCTTCTGTCAGTGTGCTCTGTGCATTTGTTTCCTGGCTCATAATATAGTTAAGTGCTTCAAATAAATGTAAATTCCACTGCAAGGTTGATTTGACATAATCTATACTCAAACACATTCACCAGACACTTCATTAGGTACACCTTCATTTGCTTTACAAGTGCTAAAGGGGCCTAAACAGTGTCAAGAAAATCTTTTCCACGCCATTACACGACCAGTAGCCTGAACCGTTGATGCGTTTATGTTGTTTGGTCCAAATTCTGGCCCATAACGTCCCAAAGTTGCTGCAGAAATTGACCAGGCGACGTTCTTCTATTGTCCACTTTTGGTGGACCTATAAACAATCAGAGAGCTTTTGTTGCTTTGAAGAAACTGATTTGTATTGTTTGGTGCTACATAAAAGGTAAAAATAAAGGCTAAATCAAGAAGGTAAATGTTTTAGAAAATCCAAAAGTTTTTTGAAAATGCAGTGCAGAAAATAAAACAGAGAGGACGAATGGAATTACATTTTTAAATGCCAGAATTGAAAAATGTATTCTAAAATTATTTTTTTAAATTAAGTAATTTCTCTTTTTTTTTTTTTTTAAAGGATTTGATTTTTAAAATAGATTTTATAATAACGTGATCATTAATTATTAGTTAAATCATCATCTTTAAAAAAAAATGCTTGTTTTAAAAACTAGACTATTTATTTGTGGGGTTAACTAATTTGCAATCCAATTTAGTTATATCTGTTTTTATTTCCCAATTATTTACCATTTATCAAAATGCTTTATTATTTAAGCCAGTGTACCAAATGAAGTGTCTGATGATTTTAAAGGGTGCATCCTTCGCAGAATGTAGTATTTTTTTGCAGTGCAGGTAAATTAAACGTTCACTACAAACATCATAAATTAATTGGAATGCAATAGTAACACAAATCCCGATGTTTCACATAAAATAATGACGGGTAAATTAAAATATGATCTCACAGAAAAAAAAAACATACAGAGAGGTAAAAACATCCATGAATAAATTAAGTGTGCTTGCAAAAAAAGAAAAACAATTACAGGGACTCCTCTTCATACTTTCATCAGGGTAAACTATCAGAAGCCTCTGCACAGTATCAGACTCGGTCCACCCGGTCTACGTGGGGCAAAGCACTGGAAGAAAGGAGTCCAACAACTGATTGTTAATACCAAGCCTGAGGGATAAACCAAGTTACAGTGTGGGACATAAAGAAGAGGATAAAGAAAAGGAAAAAAATCTAAATTTCTGCACATACGTCGATACTAACTATGTAACAATGAGACGAGGTAATATCGTTATGAATTCAGATGCAGGTTTGGTGACATTAGGATCACATGCTTGCAACTGCAATCAACAGAGAGCTTTAGAACTACTGATCACATGCTGGTCTCTCAAATGTAAAGTGCAAGAGTCAAAAGAGCTTCGAGTGTGGCACTGACTCTAAACTCTAAACTCTAAAGCTGGTACGAATCACGCTGCAGCTGCTCAGTGTGCAGGACAGGGAGACGTGACAGGGAGAGCCTCGGGGTCAGACTGCACTACAACCAGTGACAGAGAGGGGGCGCGCTCGCATTGTGAGTGACAACACCACAACACTGCACCACATACTGAAATTTGTCACAAACCTCTCCATCCAGCGCTCAGACCAGAGCTACCAAGTGTAAGGCAGCAATAAATTGTACAGAACAGAGCAAAGGCAGAGGTGAAAGGAGAGAAAAGAGGAATGAAAAAGAGGATGTGAAATGTGAAAGAAAAGGCACAAAAGATGAAGCTCAGGTGTTTAAACATCTACATGTACGGTGTTAAACATTAACCGCTACAAATCTGAAATACACAGGCAGCAGGAGGTTTTTTTTGAATAGAAAGTTGTAGTATGTTTTTATAATCCACTCAAACACTTACTGAAAACCTTTTCAACATTTCACAGTAAACAAAGCAATAAATGATGATGTTGACGCTGATTATACCTGCTTATTGTGACAAATATCCATGCTATTTCTGGATGACAGACACTGTCAAATTTGACATTTTTCATTCATAAATGCATCATCTTGAATTGATTACACCTTTGTAAGCGTACAAACTTGATATTAATTGTTCATAGTGATAGATTGCCTGTTATGTGGTATTAGAACTTTTCAAGGTCATTTCTAAACAAAAATCTGAAAGGAAGAACTTGATAGCTGTCCGAGATGGACAAAGTTTAGAATTTTCCACATTTTGTTATCTTTCAGGCTAATCTTAAATACCTTTTTTTTGTTTAGTTTTCCAGCTAACAGATAATGATTACTAATATATATTGTCTTTTGTACCTTTGACGGTGTGTCTGTTTCTCTCCTCTCTCTGTTCTTCATTCTCTCGTTCCGATTTTTCCGATCTTTTTCCTGCTCTACCCGGCTGGCCTTTCGCTGGAATCTCCCTCCTTATGAACCAGGTCCTGCTCAAGGTTTCTTCCCTCTTAAAGGGGAGTTTTTCTTGCTGGTGTTTATGTAATAATTGCTCGGGGGTCATGTTCTGGGTCTCTGGAAACCACCTAGAGACCACTTGTATTGTAATAGATGCTATATAAATAAAATAAAATTGAAATTGAATTAAATTTTTCTAATCAAAAATGTATTAAAGCAACTCTATGTAATAATACCAGTTCTGACCACATGGAGGCGTATAGATCCGCTGTGCTGACAAAAAGCTGAAATTAGCGATATTGTGCTGAGTGAAGACGGCCTCTCTTAATCTATTATGGGGTGTTATAGGGGAGCGACGCAAAACTAGGCCACTAAAGGTTCCTTCTTCAGCAGCACGCAGCACCACCACAGGGAATTGCACCACACGGCCTCCCTGGATGAGGTCCGTGCAGAGGTGCTGGAGAGGGGATTCTGGTCCAAAGTTGAACCTCAGATTCAGGAGGAACATTGCAGATTCTGGTCCCGCCAGGCTTGACACCCTTGCAAGGTTCCAAGAGGAAGCATGGAAGTTGGGTCCACCACTCTATATGTGTTTAGTAGACTTGGAGAAGGCATTCCACTGTATCCCTCGGGGTATCCTGTGGGGGGTGTTTCGAGAACATGCAGTATCCAGGGCAGTTTGGTCCACATTGCTGGTAGTAAGTCAGGTTTGCTCCAGGTGAGAATTAGACTCCACCAGGACTTCCCTTTGTCAGGCGTTCTGTACATAATTTCTATAGACAGGATTTCTAGATACAGCCAAGTTGCGAAGAGGACCCAGTTCGGTGGTGTCAGGATTTCATCACTACCTTGTTTTTTGGATCACGTGGTCATCAAGTGGGGATCGTCAGCTCTCACTGGAGCGGTTTGCAGCCAAGTGTGAAGCAGCGAGAATGAGAATCAGCACCTCCTTCAGTCTGCAGTCATGCAGACTCTGTACTGGTTTGTCATAGCGAAGAGAGATGAGCCAATAGCTGCGGCAGATTATCTTTTTATCTACCCTCACCGATGGTCATGAACTGTGGATAGTGACTAAAAAAAAATGAGACTGCGATTCCAAGCAGCTGAAGTTATTCTCCCTCAGACATAGGTTGAGAAGTTCCGAAGGGAATGGCGTAGAGACACAAAGAGGAGCCAGCTGAGGTGGTTTGTGCACCTGGTTAGAATCCCTGGGGAGGTGTTTCAGGCATGGTTAACCTGTAGACTCAAAGGCAGACCCAGGGCACAGTGGGGAGATTAGTGAGATCAAAGATTTCTTATACAAGCGAGACTTGGCCAAGAGGGCGGACGGACAGATGGATGGATCTCCAAAAACTTTGGTTTGTTATTATGGACTGATGACCTATTTTAAGCCTGAAACATCACAAAATGTGGAAAACCTTCCATCAACAATTTAGGCATTTTAAACCCACTGGTGCATTTGTTTCAGTTGATATCAGCACAGCAACAATGAACCCAACAATCATCTAACCAGCTTCTGTGAAACAAGAGTGACACGGAACATCGTCAACATGTTGTCCCACATCTACAGTACATGAACACTAAAGAGAAACGCTCACCGTTGAGAATGTAGTCTGTCAAGAGACTGGGCACTTTATCACTGTCGTCTCTCATAGCTTGGAGAACTAGAAAGTTAATCAATAAATTACAAGGGAGGATTCGGCTAGAGCAAGTCAAACATCACAGTGGAGATGAAGGTCCTTACTCTTGGTCAGGATCTGGAGTTCTTCAATGGAGGGAGGGTGTCCTTTTTTCTCATAAGGGATGACTGTGGTCAAATACTGAAAACCACGAGAGAAAAAAGAAAAAGAGACCAATGAGATTAAAAACCAATGCATGGAAGATGGAGAAGACGGCAAGCAGAATTAGATCAAGGGTGAAACATTACAAGTGGCAAATCACATGCGCCATTTGAATTCTGGAGCCAAAAAGAGAGAAGATAAAGTTCAGGGGCTAGGGGGGGAAATTGAAAGTAACCTGTCGTTCACTGCACCCACTCCCAAATGTTTGCCGAAAGCTGTTTTGTATAACAGAGGAGAGTCCCTCCATGCTGAAGCGCTGAGGAGGAAGGAAAGAATGCAAGGAAATATAAGCAGCGAGACAAAACTGAGACAAAAGGTTTATGCAGTTTGTTGGAAAAACAAAAGCAGCAAGAAATCAAAGAAGAGAAACATCTTTCATTGGAGAGCGGATTTTACTCTACAGACATTTTAAGAGATCGGTACAGACATCAATACAGATAGATGTGCCGTCAGACCGATAGTGATTCCTTAAAACCTCACTGTTGTAATAAAGTACTGACCGATCCAGGTGGTCTCTCTGTGAGACCCTGTGCTGTCCCAGCTACACCTTTGAGCTTCTTCTTCTTCTTCACTGACTCCCGGTGTTCTTTCTGCCGGTTCTGCACATCAATAAGCGCTGAGATGAAACAGTTTTTCACCTCTTTCTCAAAGTCCAACTCATCCCTGATGGCCAGCTGCTGCACCAACTCCTCAGAAAACCTCCTGATGTTCGCCTCTGCCTCCTCCAGACGCTCCATCAGTTCTGAAACACTCAGGGCCCTAATCCCTGGGTATCCAGACAAAAACCCACTCATGAAACACAAGTTACAGATGAGAAGAAAATCCACTGCAATATGCTGCAGTGGACACTTACTCTCCTCGAAGCCAGGACTGCACCACTGGACATCCAGAGAGACCATGGACAGGTCGGACTGCGAGGGATTGCACTCTGCCTCCATGTCAGATGAGTCCCGCATCATTTCCTCTATCTCCTCAATTACCTGCGCAGTGTCAGCACATCAGAGAGGCAGAGACTGAAAATACCTTAGCAACCATCAGTTATTAAATATCCTTGGGAATGTTAATCGACTGGCCTGAATTTCTGAAAGGACGACTGCATCTGGAATTAACTATGCTGCCACAAAAGAGATGCGTCCTTGCAACATACCTGCTCCGCCGTGACGAGGGGTTCGTCTCCCAGACACGGGATGATGATGGAGTGCAAATCCAGCTGCTCCCGCACCTCCTCCTCATCGGACAGCTCTGCCGCAACATCCGTCTTTCTCTAGCCGAGAGCACACCAAAAGGAGAAAATTTAATCATCACGCTAAACCGTGGCACAATGAAAATTTGAGATTTGTGATGAAGTGAGGAGAGATTTGACATGGGATGAAGAGAAAGTGGGACAGTAATGGGGGGGGGGGGGTCACTCACTGGCTTCTCCTCCAAGCTGAACGTGGAAATGTAGAGCGAGCATGTTCGATAACGACTCCAGTCCAGCGGCTTCACATGGCTGCAATTACTGGAAAGAGCATTCCAGAGTCTGTGTGGCATGAGAAGACTATTCATTTATGCAACAAATTACATATTCTGGGAGGGAGGTTCACTCAAAGGTCAGAAAATTGAAATCTTGATATCATTAAGAAGATTTACCTTTAGTTTGGTGACTAAGTAGCAGCAAGTTTGCATTACAGACGAGGTGTGCGAGGTGGGATGGATTGTGGAAAATCAAGTGTTTTCAGAGTTTGACTCAAAAACTAAGAGAATATAATGCAAATATATATTGAGATGTGAGGATTTTATTAAGTATAAAACTTATTTCAACTGCATTTAAACGTGTATATACTTTCAATTAACTTCTCATTTATTTTATAGCATCATTTATTTTCTTCTCTTCAACATTGTAATGTAATTTATTCTCTGATGTTTGTTCTCTGTAAAACACTTTGAAATGCCTTTGTGTATAAGACATGCTATAAATAAATTAGCTTTCTTTATACTTAAGATCGTTACCTATAATTGGATTGCTCAAGTACCTCTGTGTTCATGCCAGTTACCTGAAAACAAGCCTATGTTACTGTCAAGTATACTAACAGTGACTATGTAAGCCAAAGACATGCTTTTAAGCATCGCGCTTACAAACATAACCAGATTGAACGGCTCAGATGGAAAGGTTAAACATGTCATTCTTGAGTTAGCTGATCAAGTTGAAACACCTCGGATGACCTGATAGAAAGTCAAACACAAAGCTGCAGGATTCTATATACTGCTGAAGCATGGGCACCGTGTCTTAAGACAGTTTACAATGGGTGAATTAGATACTTTTGCCACTTTAATATGCCGAAAGACTAAAACAACACTATGGTAAAGTGAAGTTAAGCAGGCTTACAGGGGGGTTGCCTGATTCTTTGTCTAGCAACTACTTCCAGCACAGATTCCAGCTTATGTTATAGCTTGACGAGCAAGGGGCAACATCTGATATTTACAACTGGAGCCAGTGACGAAGGGTGGGAAGGTGCAGTTCATTGAATGACCACCAGGGGCAGGCTCCAAGTCCCACACCACCTCCTCCAAAAAACTAGCAATTCAGCACTTTTAATGCGCTTGACTTCTGAGGTATGAATAAAGGCCTACAGGAGCATTATTTTGTCTTTTAAAGATAATATGACTTGTGCTGTTAATTATACTAAAGGATTGTTGCAAAGTCACGATTTCTTTTTTTCACACATTTTAAAGTTTATTAGTTAGAAATGTTCTTATTATTAAAAAAAAAACAATTGGAGGAGCGAAAATCTACAAAAGACCCTATACATAAGTTTATGGGAAGAAGTACCTAATATTTGGGGGGGTACCCATTTCCAGTATGGGTTTTCAGGAGGTCTCACAGATGATGCTGTGACTGCATGTCATTATATCAGTATATCAGTCAGCAGGTATGAAACCACTTGAGAAAAAAAAAGTAACTGTCCAGATGCAGATAACTTTGTGTGTGTTTTTAGGAAGCCCTGCAGCAGGAGCTGAAACCATGTGCGCCCACACTTACTGGTAAACACAGCCTGCGTCCAGGCCACACACAAACACTCACTCGTCTTTCTTCATCGGAGTATCCTCGTCTATCAATGGGACGATCTTGTCCATCTCAGCGCTATTGTTTCCGACGGCCGCTGATAACGTTTCATCAAAACCGGCAACCGGATCGTCCGTGGACCAGAAAACACCGCATTCTCCCGGCGAGAAGCTGCCGCCGCCGCACAGTTCAGGGGCGTCATGGTGATCCAAGAGGGGCCGCGGCGCTGCCTCCCCGGCGCCGGCGCCGGCGGCGGCGGCAGCCCTCTGTGGCAGCAGTCCTTTCTCTGAAATCACGCTCCGATCGCCCAGATTCGGCCAGACGTCGTCGAAATGTGAGACAGGTGCAGCCATACCCCGGACCATGCTAATCGCCTCGGGTAATTGATGGATTTGTCGTGGTGGAGCTGGCAGGCCTCCACATCCTCCGTGTCTGGCCCACTAGTGGTCATAGTCAGGGTGGTGTAGCTGTGTCACTGTCATCCGTTCACAATAACCTGGAGACACACTCAGAGACACACTACAAGCATTTCCCCATAAAGCAAGGTATATATATATATATATATATATATATATATATATATATATATATATATATATATATATATATATATATATATATATATATATATATATATATATACACACACATACATACATGCTTTTTATAAAGTACTTGCATATATATCTTGTACAATTAAAAGTCAATAAATTATAGGCAAAATAAATGATCTATTCCCTACTATATCCGTATTACTTTGGCTATGTGAAAACTGTCAAATACATGTATACTGTGAAATAAAACTCAACGCTACAGTTATGAATGAAAAAGCACAGATCCAGTGACCGGCTTTGTAGCATGAGAAAACAGCGACCTCGTGTGGCTGAAATGAAACCGCGCAGGTTTCTACTCCAACTCCTCCATCTGCGGCTTTTGTTGTCGCCATGGCGACAGAGTCCAAACAAACTGAAACGGACACGGAGAAAAAATCCTCTGACCGAGCCTGCTGGCGAACGAAAAAGTCTGAGACGTCCAGAGTTTGCACTGAAAAGTCAAATGAGCTCACCCTTTTCCATGTTAAAGAAAACAAAGCGCAGTGCCCTGCAGGGCTCTCTCCATGACCAATGGTATGTTATTACAGAAGTGCATTCGTGTAATAGTTTTTGTTGCACTTTTTTCCACAGTTCAATTTTATTTCATTTCTTAATTTTTCATACAACCGTAAATTGTTATTGTGGAGATGTTAAAGACATGCAAACAATTATTTTTGGCCTGCAGGCAGAAACAAAACCTGCCTCTCAGAAAGAATCTGCTACAAGGTAAGCTGCAACGATTACTGATAGAGCACCAGCAGAGTAGAAAATCGTGTAACTTTACTTAAATAAAACTATTCATTGCTAAAAATTGAAAGAATATATAGTTTCATTATAATTTAATACATGCTTATTATTACACACGATTTTACTGTTAAGAAGTGGAGATACATTTGAACTATTTGATGTTTTTTAAGGGTGGAAAAGGATTGTTTGTTGACAAGAGTACAGGACAGGAGACAGGAGTACAGGGAAATGCAGTGTAAGGTGAAGGCAGAGGTGGCAGAGGCCAAACAAAGCGCATATGATTACCTATATGGTGGGCTGGACAGTGAGGAGGGAGAGACTGATCTGTACAGGATGGGGAAGCAGAGAGACAGAGGGAGCATTTGTGAACAGTAGTATGACTTAATGCCAAAAAAAAAAAAGATTACTAAAGATGCAGTATTGGCTTTGAGAATGTAATGTAGTACAGAGAAACCCAGATGGAGCTTCATTGTGTCTTTGTAGATCTAGAAACAACTTATGACAGGGTGCCGCGAGAGGAACTGTGGTTCTGTATGAGGAAGTCTGGAGTGGTAGAGAAGTATGTTAGGGTGGTGTAAGACGGTGGTGAGGTGTGCCATAGGTGTGACGGAGGAGTTCAACGGGTGGGGTGGGAGTGCATCAGAGATCGGCCAAGAGCCCCTTCTTTTTCACTATGGTGAAGGACAGACTGACAGATGAAGTCAGATAAGAATCTCAATGGACTATAATGTTTGCAGATGACATTGTGATCTGTACTAAGAGCAGGTGGAGGAACATCTAGAGAGGTGGAGGTATGCACTGGAAAGAAGAGGGATGAAGGTTAGCAGTTGCAGGACAGAGTACATGTGTGTGAAAAGTGGCAGGAGTGATGTGTGACAAAAAACTACCAGCAAGAATGAAAGGAAAGGTCTACAACACAGTGGTGAGACCAGCGGTGTTGTATAGTTTGGAAGCAGAAGCCCTGAGGAAGGGACAGGAGGCAGAGCTGGAGGTAGCAGAAATTAAAACATTGAGGTTCTCTTTGGGAGTGACATGGATAAATAGGATCAGGAATGAGCACATCAGAGGGACGGCACGTGTTAGATATTTTGGAGATGAAGTCAGAGAGGCCAGATTGAGATGGTTTGCACATGTACAGAGGAGGGATAATTAATTTATTGGGTAAAAGGATACTAAGGTGGGAACTGCCAAACAGAAGTCCTAGAGGAAGCCCAAAGAGGAGATATATGGATGTAGTGAAGGAGGACATGAGGTTGGTTGGTGTGAGAGGATGTGGAGGATAGGGTTGGATGGAGACGGAAGAGTTGCTGTGGCGACTCCCGAAGAGAGCAGCCAAAAGGGAAAGAAGAAGAAGATTAAACATGTGTAGAACGTCTATGACCCCGAACAAATTGAACCGTTGGTGTCCTGGCATTCCAGATACCTGTGTTAAATGTTTAGAGGAAAAGGGCGCTCTGCTGCACTGTATGTGGGTGAAAAAAGTTGTTCAGACTGCTTCTGATATTGTTAGACTGAATGTACGTCACCAAGCAAAGCTGTGTATACTCTGTATATTTCAAGAAACTTTTAAGACCACTTCAAACCAGTGAACCTCGACTAACTTAGGCCTCCTACAGGCCAGGAGGGGAATAGCCTTATCTCGGAGAAAAATGGAAACGCCTCCGGTAAGTGTCTGGGTGAAGGAAACGGCATCCTGCATTGTACTGAAGAAACTAAAATACATAACCAAAGGAAAAGCAGAGAATTTGAAATTGTGTGGAAACACCTGCTGGACTTTCTTTAACCAACAAAATGTGTTGGGAATAGTTGCAGATGTTGTGGAAATGCCTTTTGTAATTTATTTTTTATGCTTGAAATTGTTTATTTTTGTTATTTGTATGTTCCAAACATGTTCAAATATTAAAAAAAATATATTGTTATAAAAAATGTGTAAAAGTTTTGTAAACATTTTTTTAACCTCAAAACACCCTTAATAACTATCCAAACCTGAGATCCTGTTATATCTTCTTACGTTCGCCTCTGAAAAACACAACATGAAATTCTCACGATGACTGATCAATAAACTAATGGCTAATGTAGGCCACTCCTGCATTATTTAGTTTACAATATGATAATGTTTGTGTTTTAAATTCAAAATCAATGTTTTCTTTATTAAGTAAATGTCTAATGTAATGGAATAAAGTTGTTGTTTTTTTAAAAAAAGCCCTATATTACATGCAGGATCATAAAAACATATTAAGGGTATAAAATGTGCATGTTAGAAACAGATTTTGAGTTTATGTACTTCATAAGGAACTACCAACTTTGACATGCCCCCTCCTCTACCTCTTTTGAATTCTTCACACGTTTTTATTTCCAGACTTTGAGGCTGATTTGGCTGCCGATGACTCCTCTGATCCAACTCTGCACTCTTCCCACACATCTGCCAAAGACGCCGCCACCTCCATGTCCAAACTTTCCTTAAACAAAGGTATACGCTAAACACTGCTAAGTTGCAGGGTGCGTTTTCTTTTTCTGTGATAATCGAACCAGAAAGTTCCTACCATTACTGTGTAGCATCACGATTTAGTTGTTAGATGGTTTTTTTTTTTGTTTGTTTGTTTGTTTTTTCATACTAGAACGATGCCAACCAGGTTTTCCTCCAAGTGACTCTGAGGTCACGCCTGCCATGACTCAGCGAGTGGCTCTGCTGGAGAAAACGGTGAAGACCCAAGCGCAGGAGATAGAGAGAAAGGTGAACACACGCCCGGAATAGCAGAGCTAGTAGACATTCACCAAAACACGTCAAACTACTTTGTGTTTTTCTTCATTCCTTTAAAGGGAAAGATTATTTCGTTCTTGGAGGAGAAGCTAAGGACTCAGGAGGAATCGGGTATGTAGAGCGCAGAGCTTGAAGAGACCTGGGTTTGATCTGCTTTTCTAGATTAAAGTGATCTTGCTTGCATGTGAATTTAGTGAAGACACATTGCCCGAGTGACAGAGAAGATCTTGAAAGAAGGTTACGACAGCTGCAACATCAAGTGTATGAAATGGAGGTAAGAGACAAGCACAACGGAGGGGAGTTCATAAAATACAGTATATGAGTAAGTTGTCAACACTGCAAGGATTTTCCTGTCCTCTATGTAGAATTTTCTAAGCGACTACGGTCTGGTCTGGGTGGGAGATGAGCAGGCCGGGTGGACGGACAGCTCAGATGTCTGGCAGCCAGGTATTTGGCGACCATGGGTCCTGAGCTTTCCTCCAAACAGTGCAGAGTTTGGATTCCTCCCTCACGTTGGGTACGTGCCATTCGCAGGAGCGTCGGCCGATAGAAGCTTCCACATCAACTTTGACCTTGTGCTGCAGAGGATCAAGGAGCTGAACGTCATTGCGGGGGAAGGAGAGTGTTTTGTGCAAACAACATTGACGGGAGCAAAACTGGCAAAAAAGGATCCGGTTCCACTTAGGCTCTACAGCAACGGCATGGTCATGTTTGATGGTCCGTTCCGCTCTTATCAGGAGCCCAGTACCCAGGTTAGCTTCCTGAAACTACAATGAAAACATCCTACTCTTGACTGGAACATTTTCTGGTTAAAACTCGTGTTTTCTTTGGTTCTCACAGCAGTGCATGCAAGACCTAATGGATGGCTATTTTCCATCTGAGCTTCAGCAAAGATTTCCAGACGGCGTACCATTTGAGGTGTGACTGTGTTCCTTACTGTCTGAGCACAAATGTGCACATCTGATTAGAAATTCTTTGTGCAGGCTCATGACCGGCGACATGAGGAATTTATCATCAGGCTGCCACGGGGCACGTTTCCTGGTGAAGGACAGGCTGTTCGTCGGGAGAAAGATAAATCAAATGCAGTCAGCACTCAGTTACCGGGTTCGTTCTGCGGTCAACACTCTCACACACTCGGAAATCCTGTCTTCAGTGTTGTCTTGTTTTGTTTATGATTGACAGGTAAGAACCCGACCACAGAGCAGTTCCTGAGCAAACTTCCGAAGGTGGTAGTCAAAGCTGGTAAGGTGATCGACGTCAGGGACTCGCTGAGGACATTACTGCAGGTGATCGATAAAAATGGATCATTCCATGAAGGATGACCTAAAACCGTGAATCTATATACACGTCTGCTTTAAATAGTGCTCATTGTGTAAACATCTTTACTAGGGATCATCTGATACCCAGAGCAGCAGCAGCTCGCCGATTCTCATAAACACACCAGCACTGCAAGCAAAATACGAGAGGTAAACAAAATATCCTGCACCCACACTTTGTTTCCATTTCTCATCTACACTGAAAATGAATCATGTCACCAGAGGCTGTCAGTCATGTTGATCTACTGTGGTCCACTTTCCACTTGGATTTTACACTACTGACTTCTGTAAAAGAATCTTTGATGCAAAGTTCTGACCATTAAAAAAAAAAAAAATCAAGTAAAGTTAAGATTTTGATAGGCAACAGATGGACTTATCAGTAGTAACGTCTTATGCAGCATAGCTGGGTTTTAAAGGGTTAAAGTAATGAACCATATTCAACAAGTGCACATTTGATGTAGAGCACGATTAAATCCTGATTTGGCCAAGGCGGCTGATTGTGTAGATTACTGGACGCATGGATCTGGAATCTAGGTCAGGCCGGCCTGGACAGCTTGCGATGATGTTCGGTGACAGCAGTTACTGCTGTAATCTGCAGAGCAATGCTCAAGCTGTCAATTTCTTTTTCATCAATATGTATACAGACAGCAGACATTGAACACTGACAAACTTCCACCTGCCGACGGCATCATCAAACTCAAGGTGAAGTCAGAAGATGGGAACCATACTTACATGATGAAAATGTGCCTCTCAGAAACAGTCGGTGACCTGAGGAGCCACCTGGACAAACACAGGTGAGAGCCCTTCTTCACTGACGGCCTCTTGTCATTTGTAACATCTACAACCATGTGGCTGTTTTTTGTCTTTATTGCAGAGGAAGTGAGCTGCCTGGTTACGACATCATCAGCGTGCTTCCAAAACGCTGCTTCAGTGATGATAGTCAGAAGCTCCAATCATGTGGACTCTCAGAAAACACTACCCTGCTGCTGCGAAAGAGGCAGCCAAGTGAATCTCTGATGGACGTGAATGAACCTACTTAAGTTTATGTGATTTGGTTTTTGTTTTTTGTTTTTTTAAATCAGCATAACAGAAAAGACAATCTCAGTCAGTTCGGGCAGTGAAGCCAGCAGCCACTTGGCTAAGACTTTAAAACTACGCGTTCATTTTATTAGTTACATCTATAGTGAGAAACCCCTGATGTAGTTTTCTTGATGGGCTGATGGACTAAAGACCACCGATACACAACACAGATTAAGCACATTATATTCTTATTTAATATGACAGGCTACTATGACAGTAAAACAGTTTGTCACATGGCTGAAAGATAGAACTGATGGTGGGAGAGAAAAAAAAAAAATTTACGACAAAACAGCAGCCTATGTGGATTTCTCAAAATGTTTGCGCAAAACTTGGGCATGCCAGATATAGAAAACCTTTGATCAAGGCTTTCTGCATAGATCTGATGCAAAGGCTACAATAAAATAAAATTGTAAGAAAATTATTGAAAACCAAAATCTGGAAAATCTTTATTTCTAAAATATGCAATACAAACAAGAACAAAAGTATGAAAATATAAACATCTTTTTTTTCCCTTTAGCAAAAATTTGAGATGTTAAGGCATGCAGAGTCTGACTTTTTAAAGTCACATTTTGTGCTACTGAAGATTAAAAAGGTCCCATGAAATGAAATATGGCTTGAGTGTCCCTGGGAGAGTTGTTCTGTATTACTGTTGTTGTCCCCCCCCCCCCAAAAAAAATATTTATATAAAATAAAATTGTTGCATATTTTTACATTAAAATCCCTTTTAGATAAAGTGACAAGTTTTTCCAAATGGCTTTTCCTGCACACTTAAATTAAAAAAAAAAAAAATCCTTTCAGTACTTTGATTGATTGAGGGGTGATCCAGCCAACCCTAAAAATCATCATCACATGGGATTAAAAAACACACACCACAACAAACCACAGAGGGAAAAAAAAAAAAAAAAAAAAAAAAAAAAAAAAGATTCTATCTAAAATCCACTCCATGGGACCTTCACACATTGTGGATGTTTTCTAAACACATTAGCATGTTATTACAGCAACACATTAGACCCTGAAAGCTGTCACACTGAGTTTTCAATGCAAACAAAAAATAAATACTGAGAGTTAATACTGTTTGTCAGTCATACGTTTATCATTTACCCACTTTATCAAATTTGAGCCAGCCATAATCAACATGACTTGATATATCCACAGAGCAAATTATGCATAGCTCACCCAGACATTAGTTTCACTTTAATGCATTCATCTACCAGTAACAAAAACAAACAAAAAAAAAAGGTTACAGGGCCTCTTCAAGCTTTGTGATGTGGCCCACAATTTTCTACATTCAGAGTCAGGGAATGTATCGACTATCCTACTGGTTGATGAACAGAGAAAAATGTTATTTTGGAAGAATCAGCTGCAAACAGCCCTCCTGGTTGGTCTAAAATTAATTAGCTATTAGTCAGAAATGTGACAAAGGCACATGCTGGTGTTCAATAAGAACGATGCCTGCAGCGCAGACGTGTGTTCACAAACATTCACACACAGTTGCACAACAGCTTTGACCAGAGTTTCTTTGGTATTAAGAGGTGTTGTAGGCTTGTTGGTGTGAGAAGCTGATTTGGTATTAAACCGTGTAGTTGTTATGTCCTATAGGTCACAGCTGAGTCTAATATTACAGTTCGCCATTTGACATAATGGCGCATTAGTAACTTTTCTTTGCAGTCAGTTAAAAGCACAGGTTAAAATAATCTCAGTTGACTGTCAACCACTTAAGGTCAATTCCCCAAAAGAGGGAAATCAAATTTTAAATAAATTACATCTGTGGTACTTCTACATAAGATATCCACAAGTGTGGAACAGAAAGTATAAGACTGTTAACACTACAGCATCATGTCGTCATTTTCAAAAACACAACCAACGCTTAAAAGGATCAAGTATTAGGAGGCAAGTTATTTTTTGTTAGCCCTTGGACTGAAATAGATGAACTCACCGAGGGGATGGGAGGGTTTTGAGCTACAGGCAGGCTTAAAATTGAAAGTTCAGTCAGTTGAGGGAAGCAGAAGCCAAACCATTTGGGTTTTCCTTTGTCCTCATTTTAAGGAAATTAAAATCCAGTCCTCTTTCTGACAGCAACTAGGCATGAAATATGAGCCTGTGAGATGCTGCAGTGGTGAAAAGGGGCTACTGCAAGTTTCCTCAGCCAAGGTTATTGAGTTATGCAGTTTTCTCCCATGTCCTGTGCATAACGGTCCAGTATTACATTACGCAGTTCCTCAACATCACGACGGAGCTGTTGGGCTTCAATCAGCTTCCTCTGCAGTACGTCAGGATCCATCCAGTCTTCGTTCTGCTCTGCCACTGCTGGTGGTGCTGGAAAAAACAAAAAACAAAAAACTGGTTAATCACATACCACATCCAAGCCCTGTTTTATACCATATTACAAAAAAAGAACAAATGGGGTAGTACTTGAGTAGTGCTTACACGTGAGACCAAGCAGCAGAGAAAGGTTGGGGTCTTGTCCTTGGGCTCGCTGGGTCAGAATGCTGCACAAAGAGCGCAGGTCACTGAGGCAGGAAGCAATCTCCAAGTGCAGTCTTTGTGTGAGATGAGCTCCTGCTGGCTGTAGGACAGAACAGGCCTGGTTGGTGCTTCTCTGTTCTGGATCGTTCATCCGCTCCTGCAGCGTCAGATTCTGCTCCATCAGTTCCTGGTTCTGGGCCGACAGCTACAACAGTAGTCAGCATCAGTGTTAGGGAGTGACTGGTCGGCTGCGTCAAGAACTTACAGGTTCTCATTATGTCTTTTCCCCCTGAGTTGGTCGTTCTCACCTCTTTCATGGCTGTGTGGAGCTCCAACACATTCTGCTCTTTGGCCAACACCTCCTCTCTGAGAGCCTGAGAGCTGCTGTCTTCCTGAGATATTTGTTCCTCCAACGCCTGCAGACGTACAAAGACTTATAAATGTTAATACTCTGAAAAGAAAAGAGCCCACCATTACTCAGATTCACTGTGAAAAGACAAAGACCTGAATCTGGGAGCCAAGCTGTTCCATCATTCGATGTTGCTTCTCAATAACCTGTAAAAAGAAGAATTTGCCTTTTAAACCAATACAGATACATTTAACTTTTAGTCACAAAAGAAATCTACTAAATATACTGTGACCGAGTCAGGGATTTTGGGAAATGAAACTGAATTTCTTGAAGAAGAACTTTATTATTAATTCTTTCAGCCATACACACCTTTTTGAGTCTTTGTTGCTCCTCTCTCAAAGAACTGTTCTCCCCTCTGAGTTTTTCGATATCCAGACAAGGCAGTCTGGCTCCATCCTCGAGGCCTTGTTTCACCCGCTGTTGCATACTGATGACAAAAACAAAAAAATACAAAAACGGTCATTATGCAGCAGCACTGTATTAGTACACAGGGGGAGCAGAGGATTCACATGCCTACATGGGAGGTTGGCACACAGTGTACATACTCAGTAATGGTTGTCAGCAGGTCTCTCTCCCTGCGCTTTTGCTCCTCCAGCTGTGTGTCTTTGTCCCGCAGTTGTGAGCGCATGGTCTCCAAGCTGGCTTCCAGGTCTCTTACTTTATTTTGCAGCAGGTCAGCTTGCTCTTCAGCTTCTGAGAGCTAATTCAAAAACACAAAGAAGTACAGGATCAATTCTTACACATTTTGACCCAAATATAATGAAACAACCTCAGAGTAAAAGTGCTGGACTGGTCTTACCTGCTTGTTCTGCCTCTGGTAGTCCTCCATGGTAGGCAGGTCAGCAAGGTAGCGTTCCAGGGTCTCAATACGCTGCTGGTTCTCCCTCTTTAGCTCTGCTTCCTTTTGACATTTCTTTTTTAAGTTGTTGATGTGCTTGTCTCGACTGCGTATCTGTGCACATTAGTTAAAAAAAAAAAATACAGTCATTTATGCAACAGTCAAAGACCAGTGTTAAAAAATGTTTTATCCAGAAGATGGACTCAGAGAAACTGCTTTAACTGCTTCTTCTCGTCTCGCTCAGTCAAAGTGAAAATGAGGAAGGAGTTTGTAAACATCCTGACAGCTTTACATCTAATTTATTGATGTTGTATGCTTCATGGTGATTTTTAATCCACAATCTGACAGATTCTCTCATACACTGAAGACTCTTAACATCACAAGTTATTTACTTTTTAAAATCAACCTCTTGAAGAGTTATGGTTTAATGAAAATGACAAGAATAAAATGCAATTTTTAATCCAGTAATGGAATAAAAAGCAAGCCACTGTCACACTCATTATTTTAAGTTCTCAATGCATTGTTCCCCCTGTATTGTTGTGGTTTTCTAACTTGCAAAACTTTAGTCAGATGAGTCAGATAAGCACAAACCCTCTCTTCCTGTTTCTTCATCTCCTCAGCATGTCTCTCGCAGGCTTCCTTCAAACTCTCTGTGAGCCGTCGTGTCTCAGCCTCAACTGCCCCCAGCCTGCGCTCTGCCTCTGCTTTCTCCAGGGCAACGCAGTCAGTGCGTTCAGTAAACTGTGCCCTCAGGAATGCATTTTCCCTCTGAGCCTCCTACGACAACACCATGTGGTATAAAGGATTCAATTAATACGTTTTTTTTTTCAAAGTTTAAAAAAAACTTGTCATGGTGACATACAATGAGAACCACAATTGTGGGAACTGCAACATGTCTTCACTAACCTGGAGACGCAACATACACATGTCCCCAAAAGACGCTCCTCGGCCAAGGAGGGCTCCATGGACCTGCAACTCGCTTTCCCTCAGACGCTGCTCCAACTGGGCCATGTGTTGCTTTTGTCTGCATCAAATCCAGGTTCAACCATCAAAACAAGATTATAATAAGAGTAACCTTCAGGTGGAAATTTTAAATCAAAATGTCTCAGCTTTACAATGCCACTGTACAATAAAATGTAAAGATATGCTGAATCCTGGTGTGGTATGACAGTGACACAAAGACTCTTTCACCCACCCCTCTCCCAAATAGCCCCAGTATGTTAGAAACACTTGCCTCTCAATAATAAGCTCCTTCTCTTTTAGCAGACTCTCGCTGGCTTTGACCAGAGCATCCCACTTGCCCGACTCTGAGTGAAGCGGGGATGAGTACAAAGATGGATACTGACCCACTCCAGCATTCATTAACTGAAGTGAAAGAGATGCAATCTGATAAGTTTCAAGGTCATTGGCAGTTAAACCTGATGTAAATATTGAAAACAAAAAAAAAAACAAAAAAAAACTTGCAAAAATCCCAATAAATAACTGTGCACATGTTTTTTTACATTGTTTTCCACCATATCTACTTTGTTACAAACACTGGCACAAGGCAGGTGATGAAAAAAAAAATGTCACATGTCAAAATTTACTGTAGACATACATTTTGCTTTCATCAGGTGGCACTTACTTATATATAAAAAAAAAAAAATAAATAAAAATTTGAATATAAATCGCAATCACATCTCAATATAAAATGTTACCCAGAGTTTTTTACATGGAAAAATAAGAAGTGAATACAGAACACTTTAGTTTTAAGCCACTTTTGTTACAATTATCCTTCTAACAACTTTAAAAATTAAATAACTGAGACAAAGCAATAACAAGGTTGTATTCTGTTTTACAAATTATGCTCTTTTTTTTTTTTTTGTCTCGTTATAAAACCAGAGCCGCTTTTCATCACCAGTGTGGCTTTGGCCCTCCCTAAAGCGTAAACTGACTCTTTGCCAAGCTCTCTTACATTTAGCTTTTTTGAACAAAAAAATAAAAGGTTAAAAATAAGAGACAGAATTTATTTAATGATTTTAAAAAATTAATAAGAATTATGATTTTTTTTTAGAATTTAAAGATAACTTAATACATAGTGGTTCAATCGCATTGTGTTAAATAATCCTGATCTCAATACTGACCAAAATTAGATGCAATGAGTCTTTCGCTGAAGTATTCTGTCCAGTCTTAAGCACTCACTGAGCTTCTTATCAGATTAGGAATGACTGAGCAGCAGATATAAAATTTTTCAAACATTACACACAATACGCAAGGAAGGCAACAACCGTCTGTTAAAAAAAACAAAATTTTATAAGTCCAAGTTGTTTTAGACTTGTCTGACGTTTTTATTTGTCTGACTGATTTGACATATCCCGCTTTAAAGTAGGACAAAGCGTCTGTATGCCTTCAGGCTTCTTTTAGTGACACATTATTTTTCCAATGTTGACCTATTTACAGTATTTGCAATGGAACCTGACTTCTGCACAAATGGCAATGTCTTAAACAACTGACATCCATCTAATCTCATAGCCTTTATTTTTCCACAAAGAAAAAGCTTTTTACTTACTCACAGCAGATAAAAAAATTTTTTCCAGTTAACCATCAACACTAGAGGCTAGCCTCCATCTTATAAGCCACACAGACATGATCACCATTAAGTTGTCAAAAAATAGGTCATAAACAATTGAAAAATGTTCTGCAACCACAGGTTTGTTTTTGGACATCAACCTATAGCATTATCTGTTTAGAATAGATACTTGCCTGCATTTGTTCCATTTGGAGGCGTAAACTCTCTAGTTGCTGTTTTTGCTGCCAGCTGGAGAGCTCACTACATCTGTCCTGACGCAAAGGATCGTAACCCTTGGGGCCAACATGCTCTCTCAGCAGAGCCTGTGTCTGCAAACTGAGAGGGTTTGTATAAACTCCAGCAGATCCGACTGCACCAGGCTGCCCACCCCTCTGATTAGAGGGCTCAGCTGTACCAGAAAGGCCAGACCTAGCTTCAGGCAAAACCTTGTAACTGTGGTCCAAACCTGCTCTATAGACCTCAGACATGCAGTCTGGAGTGTCTCTAATCCCAGCCGTCTGTAATCGGAGTCTTACATCGGGACACAACCCTCCCAACAAGGCTGACTGGTTTAGTGTAGGTTCCACAGCAGGAGTGTCAAACCTCTGGCCGTCATCCTCCCGTGTGTGATCTGTTGGGAAGAGCGAATGGTCCAACCCATTGAGAAGGCTGCGATAGCGGCTCAGGCAGTCTGGCTTTGGTCCAGCGTGATCACCTCCTACACCGGGCTGAGCATCCAAATTGGGTGATGATGCTGATTTGGAGAGGGAAGAAGACTTGGATGTGGAACCACTTGGAGTTCTTGAGCCAGAGGAAGACCTGTGACCCTCAGTTGAGGACAAAGAGTCCTCCTGGCCAAATGACTGGGGCTTTGAGGCCGGTGTGCCGGCCGTGGATGGCATGACATGTGCAGTGGGTATGGGGATCTGACTGCGAATGGGTTGGAAAGACGGGCTGCTGCTGGAACTGCAGAAATCTTTAAAAAGTAAAAAGAGGAATATGATTAGAAATCAAGTGTCATTTCTTACAATTTAAGATACAAATGCACATAGTTAAGAGTAGCACATCTAGAGCATTAACGTGGGTAATTCCTTTCTTTTTTTTTAAGTCAGTGAAATAAAGAAGCAGCTGGGTTTATAAGTGGCCTAGTTCAATGATGAAGTGTCACAACTGAAAGAATTAACAGGCTCCGACTGACTCAGCCCAGGGAATAAGCTTATAATAGATTTAAACTAAAGCTCAGGATTACATAAGGAAATATGTCATGCATTTCTGTCTTAATTACTTCAATATTGCCGTTAGTGAACATGTAAGACAATCATAATACAAAGTAAAAATGTGGTGCAGAAGAACCATATGCTAAAAAGGTCTCTACTTTCAACTTTGGATAAACTTTAGTTACAATTCTTTTGACATACAGAGATTAGCGCCCTCAGGTTACACAACAGAGAACACACTGAACCCGTTCCAGTAAGCATGCCCAAAAACATTACCAGTCTTCACCTGGAAAGTTAAGACATTAAATTATGCTCACAAAGAACTTGAGGAAGACAAATCAGACCAGTACAGCCAACCAGCAAGCATCTCCACAAGTCTCAAAACCCAACTGTTTTCAATAGCATTACAAACCTGAGAAACCTGTTGAAGTCTGACGACAAGAAGGCACTCGAATGCAAAAATAAATAGTTTTTTAGCTTTGGCATGTTTTTCCTAAAGCGCAATGAAGGTAACTATAGCTGTAGAACAATGTAAATCAAAGCAGAATACAATCTTCTGCATTTCCAGGCTGCCTTAAAACAACTACTGAAGTTTAGACTGATGGCCGTGAAGCAAGGAGGCTCTCTGGCCAAAGCTGTATTGTCCTTTAGACAGTCAAACCAGCATGAACCAAGCTTCAAGCAAACGCATACAAACAGACATACACAGGAAAGGTTAGGGGTATTTATAGGCCACCTCTCGAGTTACAGAGTGATCCGCGGGTACCGCTTATTTAAGCACCTTGCCTCCTCCCACTGTAACACATCACACGTGTACATCCAAAGTCTCACACTGCATAGGAAGCTATTTCCTTGTCCTGTTTAAAAGATTTCATTAAAACACATAGGAAATTTGCTAAAGTAAAAGTATAAATGGCATTCTTAAGAATATAAATCGAATGTATTATGTTTTTATTATTCTAGCTAAAGAAAAAAAATAAAAGCCTTAAGGCTCCTCCAATTCACGACTGGCTGGAACAAGTCTAAACTGCTCTGTAACGAAAAAAAAATGTTTGCTCTCAAGACTTTAATATGGATAGCTTGTTTGTTTTTTGTTTTTTTTAATTCAGTATACAAATATACTGATATATAAATATGCAAAAAAAAAAAAAAAAAAAAAAAAAAAAAAAAGGATCTCTTCCTCAACACCACTACGGTTTTGTTGTTAAATTCCAACTTTGAAAGGCACAGCTACCTTTGTCATGACAAAGCTAGTAGGTTTATTCAGAACTAAAAATGTATTAGTCTTTGTCTGGCAAACGAAATCTAGTATCGACCTTGTCAATATGTCCATACGGTGTTCTTATGTGTTCCAAGATATGTCTTGGTCTGTACACTGAGCAAAATAAAGCCAATAACGCTGCCTGAGAATTTCTGATTTGAATCAGCAGAGCACCACCCACTCTTCCACCAAGGCAAGCTGTGGCACCCCTTTCATTTAATGTGAAACGTTGAAAGTACTTAACCGGAAGACTTGTTAGATTGGGACTTTGCATGCTATTGCTTGCACTGTAGTGAACTTCTGAAATAAAAAGCTGGTGCAAGGTACAAACTGAAGCTAGAAGAAGCTACACAGAGAAAATAGCAGAAACAAAGAGGAGAAGCCACTGGAGGATTTTGCTGCCGTTGAACAGATGGCAGACAACATGTTCTGTTTATGACTGTGATTATCACAAAATTAAAATCTTAAGGCTTTAAGTCTCATCCAAAATTGTAAAACTATGACATAAGTAGATTTAGTTAATCTAAAAACATCATAGCTTCCCATCAAAAATAGCAGAGAGGACTGCTCTGCAGTCTTCATTTCTAAGAGAGCTGCTATGCGGATTTGAATCGTCAGTTGAGATTTGCCATAAAAATGTAATAAAGTCACATTCTTCTAAACTTTTATGCAGGCAAGAACATGAGTATAAAACAGGCATGTCTGCTAACAGGTTTGTTTCTTCTCTTCTAATGCGTTCTCTCTCAGTCTTGCTCTCATTCACAAAACCTGCAATAATCCGGCGAATCCTTCAGCAATCAGGGCTGGAGCCGCAGCAACCCAACTTCCTGGCAGCCACGTCTTGCTGAAAATGTATTAAAGTAGGTGGTGCTTCTCATATGAAATGTCTGTGGCTCTTGTGCTCGTATGAGTTACAATCACTGGTCTTATTACCCATTTTAGCAACAAAATGAGCTCAAGAACAAAGTTTAATTAACATGAGCATAATGTTACCAATTAAGAATGCTCTCAAAATCAGGTCATACCATCCATTTCTGTTCCATTGAAAATTGCAGAATATAAATGCATTACCAGTCTTTCAAGTTTATAATCTCTTTTGATGTAAAAATGCCCTCCATTTTCTGAAAGCCATACAGTAAATAAACTCTTCTTAACTCTTCAAGTTTGAAGTAAGACCAGAAATGCCCAGGTCTGCAAACCCCCTATGCCACCCACTTACGTGATGTTTTGCAGCTCTGAACTCAGTGCCCCGATCTCAGATAAACAGAAGAAAATTGATAGATGGATCATTTTTGGAGGCATTAGACTCCAAACATGCCTAATATTAGTACTGGCCATAGCATTACGTAGCAGAGCTGGAGGACAAAGGACAACATGCTGATGACTTCTTCATCTCTGCCACACATATACACTTAAGTTCAATCCTCTCCATGTGAGACTCCTGCTTGAGGAGTGTCTGAATGTTCTGAATGTTATAATTTCTGCTGCAGTGTGATTTGTTTTTCTACCTTTTAAGTATTAAAGATATTTTTTTGTTTTACATGTGACCTTATGTCACTGAACTTTCTGTATCCCTTTATTTAAAACATTGCCATTTAAAAAGGTGGTGAAAAACAATTTCATTTTAGCCTTTGTAATCCTGTGTTTGGAAATACCAAGCAATGACGAAAATAAAGAATCTTGAAATGAATCGGCACAATAGTCACATGAACAGGCAGCTCATCATATAAAACAGATGACAGTTTGGACAAAATCATACAGCCCTAACAATTGTCTGGTAAATGTGATCACTTACAATTTTGATCCTTGGAGGCATGTTGCCTTGCCAGCACTGAGACACTGGCAACCCCTCCACAGAGTGTACTGTGTAGAGGGCTCAAGGGCTTGTATAACAACACTGAGCTCCCCAAAAACAAGTACAAAAGCATTTTCTTTTTTTTTTTTTTTAAAGAAATACACCAACTCCTCAATGTATTCCTATTAAGGATATTTGTGAGCAGCAGAGATTACTTAATATCCAATGAAACCACAAAATCAATTTGCATCATCAAAAACCACCTACCTTTAGTACCAGCTTTGTAAGGCTTAAATCCTACAATGATGATGCACTTCTGACAAAAAGTCAGTCTATTATTCCATAGCTTTTCCTGTGGAAACATGGACCACCCATCCCTTGTGACCATCCATTACAATTAACCTTTTAGCCTATTTTTTCCACACAGCGTACAAGGACAGTACATAAACACACAGATCATGACCACTTGCATATTGCCCTTCAAAGCATAAAAAAATGGATTGGAGTAAAGGGAAAAATATAGAAAATGAGTTTCCACACCAAAGGCAAGATTCAGTCCTCAAAGGTTTTCAGCAAAAGGCACCATAACATCTCCTCCTTTCAATAAGCAAAAAAAAAACACTCACAACAACAACAATACTGAAGCAGCACCTTGAGTCAGTTTTGGCTTGCACTTCCAACTATCCGTTTTAAATTTCCCAACACCCACATCAGGCCAAACATATGTTCTCTCCTTCAACAAACAGCATAATAAATGACTCAACAAAGCCTTTGCAATTTCTGTACACAAAAGATGTTAAAGTAGAGTATGCAGCAGAATTTCTAACTATGTTAAACAACTTTTCTCAACATTCTAGTGAACTCCAAAAAGACAGGGCTCATTTATTCCATCATGTGCAGGTGAAGACTTCCAACAATCACAGATAGCCCTCAATGCAATGTTACACAACACACAACAAATGACAGAGGAAGAACAGTCAAAAGTTCTCACCTTCTGTGCTGTCAGACGCTGAAGTGCCAAGACCAGTGTCGCCGCTGTCCGATGTTCCAGGCCTGCGGCCAAAGCGGCTTTGGAACTTCTCTGACACAGCTGGTGTCTGCCACTCCATGTCAGCAAACCGAGCTAATACACGTTTGAGGAAACACACAATGGCAGCCAAGCGTTACGTCAACACATTTAATGGAAGCAACATTCGTGTATTTTAACAGGTGAGCGTCAACATACCAGCGGGTTTGGATTCAAAATATCTCTGTGAGGTTGTCATTCCATACAAGCCAGCGTCTCCTAAGAGAAAGGTGGAACATGGATTAATGTAGATGACACACTTAAAAGACAACTTGTTTTGTTCTAATAAGGCACTTTACTTCATACAATGGATTACTAATTGAACTCATAGAATACACAGATTACTTCAAATTTAGTGATCTTATTCCACTAAATATATGTACATATGCTCAACGTTTAATTACGAAGCAAACATTTAAACAGATGAGTAAATTTGTGTGAGAACTAGAAGCCGAGATGCCCATTAAACAAGACAGTTTCTCCTTCATACTGAACAACAAAAAATGGACAGTTATATGACTGGGTCCAAAAAGCTCGTGGGTACACAGCGATTTAACCAGCCATCTAACGCTTCTGCATGTTAACAACCACTGCACAGTCATCTTAGATTCAACAAAAACAACAACACGACCACATGCCTTACATAACCGCTCTCCCAAATACTTGTCACCGTGAGCGGGTTTGGGAACCTGTATATTATTTGTCCCCTGAGCGAATAAGACGCCAGCCGATGACTCCGGGGGATTCAGCTGCCGCTGTTTAATCTAATCCCCGTTAATAGCTACTTCATAAAGAAAAAAACCCGACTCCTTAAACCAGTCGAAATGAGCTCCGGGCGAACCACGAGTAACCGCGTTACTCCGTTTAAACTGAGACGGTGGAAACGCTCAACGACCACCGCTGCTCGGAGTCGCGTTGTTTTAACGGTGCCGTTTGTGGTAGATATTGTTGCCCCGCCGTCCGCGTCTCGACCGCGCACTGCGGTGCGCTGCACCGCGGACGCGGTTCACCGTCTCAGCTAATCCGAGACGGACCCGCTTCCGTCGAGCGAGCGAGCGAGCGAGCTAGCTAACGGCTAACTCACTCGGCGAGCGGCGCTCCTCTCAGCCTTACCGCGACCGAAAGATTTCATTCCGTCCATTCGCGAAGGAAAGCGCTTTTCTCGATGTCAACGACGCGTAATCTTTACCTTGCGCCCCACACTAAGCGCCGACTGCCGATGTAAATCTGCGTTTCGGGATGCAGGCCGACGTCGAATCTGTTCCCTCCACTGCCGCCGTTGTTCCGCCAGCCAACTGATCCCCTCTCGTGGCCGGCAGCCCAGCAGAAGATGCTGTGGCGGCTTGTTTTAAATCACGGCGTCGCACGCTGGGTTGCGGCCGGTCAATTGACGATGCAAACCTCGGTGGACTCGTGAAACTGTTCGAGGATTGACTGCCCTAGTGGAATATGATTCTTGGTGGTGACATTTGTAGGCACCAGCTTCATTGCTCAGGCTTTGTGTTTTATTTGTACACAGCTGCCATCGACATATACATATAGTCTGTCACATGACAATATTTTATTATTATGACAAAAACGAGCAAACCTTACCAAGACGTGCAGAAACTGAGAATATCCTAGAAGTAACGCTGTAACGTGTTTAAACATTTTAGAGGATTTTAAAATACAGTTTAGACCAAAAATATTGCATACTATTGAATTACTTTTTTTTCTTGTGCTAAGCAGACCTCATTACAAATTATTAGCGTCATCACCATTAATGTTATATCAGGATAGTAATTTGTATACTCTGAGCACTTATACACAATATACTGATCTTACCACCCACAATTTAAAGCACCCACAATTTAGAGCACAGCAGTTTTTACATTTGAAAGTAAATTAGTTAAATTTGTTCATGCCAGTCTTGGAAGTGGAAGTATCACAAATGCAGACACTTTTTTTCCTCAGGATATGTGGACATCAAAAACACATTTGACTAATATAACCTCTAAACCCTGAATGGATACATGGTATGCCTTTATAAATATTAATATGCATAAATTACTGTTATTTTGCATACAGTGATAGTAGTTGTGCATGGTGACTATAATTTTCCACCCTTGAAAGTGTGCTCTAGATTTGATTAATTTTGTATATATACTGTTTGTATTGAGAATCTATTTGGACCACACTACAGGGCTTCTGGCACAATTATCATTAAATTACAAAAGTAAGTGAACACACCATTTTGTGTTATATTGATCTTGAAGTCTGTTTGCAAAAAGTATTTGTGTAACTCCTTTAAAGATTAAAAAGGAAAATCCCATTAGAGTAGCAGTTTATTGCTTTAGTTTCTGACAATCTTCTTTGAGAAGTATATGTACATTAGGTGAACAGCATGGTCTGCATTGTACTATCTGACTTAATTTATTATCAAATTATTATTACCCAGCCATCCATTTTCTATACCTGCTTAATGCTGTGCAGGGCCATGGGGGTCTGCTGAAGCCAATCCCAGTTTATTACAGGTGAAAGACAGGAGGACAGGTTAGCAGTCTATCTCAGAGCCACATATATAGAAAAACAACCATACACACACCTACGGGCAAATTAGAATCTTCAATCTGCCTAACATACATGTTTTTGGACTGTGGGAGGAAGCCGGAGGACCTGGTGAAAACCCATGAAAGAAAGAAGAACATGCCAACTTCACACAGAAAGATTCGTACCGAGCCCGGGAGTAATAAGAATAATATTTTATTTTATTTTATTTTATTTTATTTTATTTTATTTTATTTTATTTTATTTTATTTTATTTTATTTTATTTTATTTTATTTTATTTTATTTTATTTTATTTTATTTTATTCCACGTTCTATGGCTCAAGCTTTTATTATGAAGCAAAGCCGTACCGGAAGTGTTTGCTGTCGTTATCTCCAGTGGGAGGACGGCTATGGTCAACTTAGGGAAGGTGTTAGCGTAAACCTTGTCAACAAACTCTTATAGAGTGTTATGTATGAGTTTTGTTAAATGGACATCTCTTAAGAGAGTCGTTTTTAGTTCAAGGAAGGCCGTGGGATTCATTTGACGGCCATAAACGCTCATTTAAGTGTTGCGAATGTTTAGGTTACGCGAAGTGGACGTTTCGTGTAGCTAGCACGGCAGCGGCAGCAGGCTAACGTCAGCTGCGGGGTGAACGGCTGGTCTGCTGACGGCTCGGCGCACGGCCGCCTAAACGCCCTGGTAGGACCACAGCACCTCGTCTGTGTGTAGTTTGGAAACGGGAGGTTACTTGAACTGACAGATCTGCGTTGCTAACAGCAGCTAATTAGCTCACGGCGTCGGGCTTTGGCACCGGGTCACAGATCCGCACTCCAGCTAACGTCGTCTGTCATGTTTACATATACACCGAGGAAGACAATAAGAACAGAATTAAAGTGTTTGGTGGTCACCTTTTACAACATCACCGAGTTCTCATGTCTGCCATGCACGATCTATGTGGCGTTAATACTTTCAGTGTCTTTGCAGCTCAGATTTAAAGGGGAGTAGATGTCATCTGAATTCTGAGCCCTGGACTCCTTCAGGCCAGAAGTTAATCAATATCTGTTCGGTGAGGCCATGACTGCTGTCAATATCACCAGGGATATCCTGCACAGGCAGATCAGGGTGAGAAGAGTCATGACATAAGCATATATGATGAGGATATGCTCATGCTCATATGTGTTTTCATGTATGCATCCTAAAGGACTTCATCATTGTACCATTGTTTTTGTTTTTTGCATTGACTAAGATTTGGATTTATGTCTTCAGGACAAGAGGGCGTCAGGCTTCCAAAGGTTCTACCATGTGACTGATCCTTTTATTAAAAGACTTGGACTGGAGGCTGAACTTCAGGTCACTGAAAACATGGAGCTTTCTTTTTGTTGTTTTTCTTTCTTTCTTTTTTTTTTTTTAATTGTTTTGATCTTTTTAAATTAATATACATTGAGATGGCTGTGAAAAGGAAGGGAAACATAAGAGGTACACTGAGATGTTCTATTATTGTAATTTCTCCTAACAGTAAATGTCACCTGTCTCAACAGGGCCATACTGGCTGTGTGAACTGTTTGGAGTGGAACGAACAAGGAGAGTAAGTGTCTGGAGCTACAAAGTCACTGTGGTCACTCATGTAAATTAAATCATACTTTTCACTTTGTCTGGTTTTTTTTCTGTTTTTATGTGGATAATAAAATATGTACTTCTAAATAATCATTTAACACATTTGGTTATGTATCAGGGTTTCTAATTGGGCAAATTAGAGTTGGCTATGGTATTTTACAGGCTACATCTTTCCATTTATAGCAAATTACTTCACTTACCACACCCACGTGTGAAAACCAGGATATAACCTTAAAGCAAAGTAAAAAGTTTTGATATGTATGATACACAACAAGGAGATTACTAGTGCAGGTATATGCAGCATCTGTTTCTGTAATTTCTGTGCATGCTTCTAAAAATAGCTCTGTAAGCTCTTCATTTGCATCAAATTTAGCCCTGTCATTGTTTGTAAAAAAGACCCAACTTAAATCACCATTAAAAATACAAACAAACACACTCTTTAAAGGTAGGGTGTAAGTAATCATCCAACATTTTACTCAGCCTATTACACCTGCTGATACATTCGTCCTTAGGGCTGGCTTAAGGGGTCCTACTGGTAATAACTATGCGGTTGAAATACAGGTTAGGCTCTTTAACTAAGTGCATTGTATCTCAACTGAAAATATAGGATTTTAAAAGGCTTTAGTCTTGAAGGAACCAAAGAAATGTTTGAATTATGTGTGTGATTTTTCTTTTTTTTTTTTTCTTTTTTTTTCAGTCTGCTGGCTTCAGGGTCAGATGATCAGCATGCCATCATCTGGGATCCGTTCAGACACAAAAAGCTTACAACTATGCACACAGGTCATGCAGCAAATATATTCTCTGTGAAGGTAAGGAGAACTAATAGTGATTTACCATATGTGTAAAATGAATTATTTATTTACTTACACTGATAATGTAATAGTGTTAAGGCAGTACTGTGAAAAAAGTAAAGCTCCTCCTATAATGAGCTTTTGATTGCATTTGTGAATTACAGTGGTAAGAAATGTTGCTTTGCCTGGAGGTCATCTGCTGAATCCCAAATGTTGTAGAGAGATCGTTCCAGAGTACGATTTCCCTTTTATGATGAATAAATTATTGTTGAATTAAACTGAGTAATGTAATGGTTTTAAGATGATAAAAATATGGCAGCCCAGAATTGGAATATCAGTATATTGTTCTTAAAATAAATATTAGTGTCTATATCTGTGGTTACAAACAAACTGTACACTAGTAAAGATTGCGTCTGTCTTATGTATTTATTCCGTTGTTTTTGTATGTCCATGCAGTTCCTCCCTCACTCTGGGGACAGAATTTTAATAACAGGTGCGGCCGACACAAAGGTCCACGTGCATGACCTGACGGTGAAGGAGACCATCCATATGTTTTCTGATCATACCAACAGAGTTAAACGCATCGCCACAGCACCCATGTGGCCTAACACCTTCTGGAGTGCTGCTGAAGATGGCATCATCAGGTCAGATTCTGGGTACCAGAAATAAATCTTAGTCAATAAAGAAATTGCTATACCTAAGGCTGGTTTTGAAATTGTATATGGTACTGTTTGTTACAACCTACTTCAAAAAATGCAAGTTGAGAGAATATCTGGATGGCAAAGTACTTAAAGACAAAAAAAAATAGTATTCAGCTGTTTAGTCTGCCTTGAATACAGCGGTTACAACATTGTTTAATTTTCCAAAACAGGATGGTTACTACAAATACCATAGCATGCTACAAATAACATTGCTTTTACAGTGTAATACTGCGCACCAGCGACTGCAGCATGTAGTCATACTTGTAGAGGGGATAGTGTAGAAGAGCAGATTACGTGGTTACAAAAATGGCTTAATTTTAGTTTATTCTTTTCATTTTCTTTACAGACAGTACGACCTGCGAGAGAGCAGTAAACACTCTGAAGTGCTGATTGACCTGACAGAGTTCTGTGGTCAGCTGGTTGAGGCCAAATGTCTGGCGGTCAATCCACGGGACAACAACTACCTGGCTGTGGGAGCCAACGGGCCTTTTGTTCGTCTATATGACATTAGGATGATTCACAACTATAGGTTAACTTTTTTTTTTTTTTTTTTTTTTTTAACTTAATTTATTGACAATCACTTTACTGTGGTACATTGAAGTTTGGACACTGGTACAAAGGGATTTTGAAACCTGTTTTGTTCCTTACAGGAAATCTTTGAGTCAGAGCACATCAGCAGCTGTGCACACATTCTGCGAAAGGCAGAAGCCCATCCCAGATGGTGCTGGGCAGTATTATGTAGCAGGTGTGTAAAAGTGTTAAATTAACTGACTGAGAACAAATTATGTAGAACACTAATACAGAAAAGCACATGTTGCAATTAAGTTACTTGAGAAGGATGTCCTGAATAACATCATCCATGTGAATCCTTCAGGGCATCTTCCAGTGAAACTCTCAGACTACAATAACCGCCTGAGGGTCCTGGTGGCCACCTATGTTACCTTCAGCCCAGATGGCACTGAGCTGCTTGTCAACATGGGAGGGGAGCAGGTAATTTGTCCTCTAAACCAACAAGGGAAGACGAGAAGACTTATCAGTTGCCTTGCATTTCTATCTCACTCACTAATGCCTTGTCATGTTTATTTTTTGTTCATTTTATGTTTCTTTCAGGTGTATTTGTTTGACTTGACATTCAAGCAGAGGCCATACACCTTCCTTCTCCCAAAAAAATGCCAGTCCTCACCAGGTAAGTCTCTGCCACAATGCTGAATAATGATTACTCTGCTGTATATTGAGGATTTCATCCACACACAGCAAGTGTTGGTCATGTCTCAAACTGTTGCTTTCCAGGAGATGTGCAGAATGGAAAGACCACCAATGGCGTTTCCAATGGAATTCACTTGCCAGCAAGTCACATTCGTTTTGCTGGAAGCAAAATGCTATCTAGGTACCCGTCACTACTAAAGAAAAATGCTTTTAATTTTTGCTTTTGAGATGTCGAGGGGAGTTGCATATAATTTCTACCTCTCACCTAAATGTTTAGTTCTACTGAGCTTCCTCCACATTTGGAGAAGATAAAACAACAAGCTAATGACGCATTTGCCCGTCAGCAGTGGACACAGGCCATCCAGTTGTATAGTTTAGGCATTCATCAGGCTAACCGGAATGCCATGCTGTACGGGAACAGGGCTGCAGCCTACATGAAACGTAAATGGTAGGTGTTGTTGTATTATTGCGCAGAGATTATTCATAATCTTCTCCTGAAGGAGTTTGTATCCCTAATCTGTTGACTGTGCTTGCATTTGTGATTCTCAGGGATGGAGACCATTATGATGCACTCAGGGATTGCATAAGGGCCCTCACACTAAACCCCAGCCATCTGAAAGCACATTTTAGACTGGCACGGTGTCTGTTTGAGCTGAAATATGTGGCTGAGGCTCTGGAGTGCCTGGATGATTTCAAAGGAAAGTTTCCTGAGCAGGCACACAGCAGTGCCTGTGATGCCTTAGATAAAGATATCAAGGCGGCCCTTTTCTCCAAGTCAGAATCAGGTAGGAAAGAATCAGTTAAATTTTTTTTTTTTTTTAACCATGGTCTTTACCAAGTGTTGTAATCAAGGGCATTAATAATAATTTACTGTAGTTTACATAGTCTTTGTATCAAATAACTAATTGTTCATCTGTTTTAGATGCATTTGTATTAAACAATACCATGTAGACATTTATGTTCAACAAAAAGTACACGACACATCAGTATTTCTTGCTAGATTCACTGGTAAAACTGATATAATAATAATACATTAATGATTATCTGTTTATATGTTTGCATATAGCTTTGTGTTTTGAGAGCAGCAATTTTTGTTTATTTCAAGTAATTTTGAGAAGGACCGTTTTTTTTTTTCTTTTCCTTTTTTTTCCCCCTCGTCTTCACCAGCAGAAGATAAAAAAGCCAACAGCTCCATTCGATTCCAATCATTCAGTCGGAAAGAGTCCATCCCTGAGGATGAGTTGGTGTTGAGAGAGCGCAGTTACGACTACAAGCACAGATACTGTGGCCACTGCAACACAACCACTGATATCAAAGAGGCCAACTTCTTTGGAAGGTCAGTACGCCTCACTGACAGTCTGCTTTTACCCCACTAGGGGGCAGTCATCAGCCGTTTCATAACAATGTAACCTAATTCTCATATTAGTTGAAGGGGAGATAAAAGAGGAGCTTCAGCTAATTACATGTAATTATAGGTCTATTTTTTATTAATACTGCCATTAAACAGCATTAACTTCAAACAATCTTTATTGTAGGCAGATCAGCTAAAAAGCCTACAAAGATATTTTTCTCTTTTTTTTTTTTTTTTGAGTTTTTAAGTCCTGGTGCAAGTTGAAGAATTGTTTATTTTCCCCTTTTTTGTTGTTGCTTTTTTTTTTTTTTTTTTTTTTTTTAATATTGTACATTTTTAATAACATTGTATGAATAAAAGTCGTCCACACGAAAAGTTCATATCATGAACAAAAAACAAAACAAAAACGCAGACATGCTTTCAGTTGAAAAGTTTTATAGATCATGTCATAATAAAGGTATATAATCTTGTTCTTACCAGTTTTAAAATTAAGTAAATAAGATGAGCAACATCACATGGTATTTTAACCAATGTGTTATTATTCATCGAACAAAAGACCAAACTCCAGAAGTGGTTTGTGGAAAAACTATTTATTGTTTTGGTTAATTGAGGTTTACGGGTACTTGTTTATTCTCTGGTCTCTTAACGAAGTTTATGTAGCTAGAGCGAGAACACATGTTCCATTTTGACAAACAGCAGGAATACAAAGTAGCTGTTGCAGTTTACAAAAATAACCTTTTATAGTATGAAAGTTACTGATTAAGTCTGAATGTAGTAAAGACACAGAAAAGGCTGGTTTATCTCCCTAAACTGCAACAGTCTTATGTTACAATAAATTTTGAGTGACCATAGAAAATGACACACCTTTCCTCACCTGGTTTCTCACTGCGTGTATCTAGTACAGTAGGCTGGTGAACAAAAAGCATTATTTTCACTTCTCACTAAATCTTGTATATCACAAGACGCAGACATTGAATTTCTTCTTTTTGTTTCAAGTAAAGGAAAATATTATGGCAAAGTGAAAGCAGGTACCAAAAGAAATGTTTTAACATTTTCCATAAACATGCCTTGTTAGACAGGTCTGAATGGTTTTCTTTCTCTCTAGCAAAGGCCAGTATATCGTCAGTGGCTCAGATGACGGCTCTTTCTTCATCTGGGAAAAGGAAACGACTAACCTGGTGAGGATCCTGCAAGGGGACGAGTCCATAGTTAACTGCCTACAGCCACATCCCAGCTACTGCTTCTTGGCTACTAGTGGTATTGACCCAGTGGTTCGATTATGGAACCCCAGACCAGAGGTAAATAAGGATACCTCTGCACATTTTCATACATAGAAAATACTAGATGATCACGTATGTGGTCATAATTGGATGTCATGTGTTTAGATTACCTCTTGTTTTGTTACTTTGCAGACAGACAGTGAGAATGGGCGTGTGGTGGAGGACATGGAGGGAGCTGCTCAGGCAAACCAGAGGCGTATGAATGCGGATCCACTGGAAGTAATGCTGCTTAATATGGGCTATCGCATCACAGGCCTGCGTGGTGTTGGCCCTGATGGTTCAGATGATGAAGACAGCTCAGAGGGACAAGTACAGTGTAGGCCAAGCTAAACAAACAGTACTCCATTCTGTTGAATGGATTTAGGACGCAAAGCACACTTGCAGCTCCTGTTTGAAACGTAGGCCCCTCCCCCTCTCTGACAGAACATTGAGTGAATGTCATGTCACATCTTTGCACTATGCATCGCCCTCCCATGTCCAATGCCAGGACATGCGGAGACCACTTTGGGGAGAATTCATGGAGGGTTGAGACAACGCTCTTCTTGCCCTTTTCAACACTTTAACCTGTCCCTCTATCTTGTGGTGGCAAGGGAACATCTTTGAGGAGAGCACCTTCCAAGTCAATCCCCAGTTTCTCACAGAGGAGTTTGGCACTTTTCGCTTCTCAGCTTTATGTTGGAGAGACACACAGCACGTAGACGAAGCAATGCGTGGTCACAAGACCTATTTTCAGGTCAGCGTGGCCACACACTCTCAGCGTTCCCCTTGGAGAATCACGACACAGGCCAGAAAACGGTGCTTTGTTGCATCTCCTGTATGCTCTATATACGGAGCAACATTGCACTCATCTTGGCAAGGCTGAACATGCAAGTCATTGATTCTATGTTAGATAGGAAGGAAGGAAAGTTGTAGCCCCAGTAAAATGCATTTTTATGCATTGGTTAGTTTACAGATTTCAGGAAAAGCAAGGGGTTTTCTCTGCCAGAGGTTGCCAGCTGTCATCTCAAAAGTCAAGGATCAGCGTTGGTTTTGCTGTTTCATTCGAACATAATTTTGGCTCCTTTTTAATGAAGAGCTTTTACTTCAGTAGACCATTGACAAGAATGGAAGAAATCAACAAAACAGTGCTAGTAATAAAATAACCTAGTTTTTTTTTTTTCTTTAGTCCAATCAATTGCACAAGCCATTTGAGATGAAATGTCATGGTCAAGCCTTTGTTGGGTATAAAGGGGACATGTATGCTAATTTGTGTTGTTACAGCTCTGTGCAAAATATTAGGCAATAAGGGTTCCTGGCTACATGGCTCTATCATTAGTCCTCTACTGCGGTCAGGTTGGTGTTCAGCTTGCATGAGACGTCTTTGACCATAGATGTGAGGGGGGGGTCAAATAACACAGCTATATCCATCCTCGTGGAGCTCAGAAAACAGCTCATTGAAACTTTTTTGCCCTGAAAAGAATCAGTGTTAATGATTGGGTTTCAGCAACATGCAGCACTAGGCTTCCCTGTGTTTACTTTATTCATGTTTTTTTTTTTTTTTTTTTTTGAGAAACCCAGTTATAACCTTTGTTTCAACAAAACAAAGAATAAAAATATTAAACACTTCTTGTCAGTATTCTTTTCTTTTCTTCCATGAATGATAAATTGTTTCCTTGTTTAATTAAAGCAGTTACCCAGCAGATACAGCGGTACAGACAATACTCTGTTTGGAGCGTGTGCCGTACCATTTGGAAAGAAACGGTATTCTCATTTATCACAGTGTGATTCTGCTGACTGTGACAGAACAGGTGTGAGTGCACTACATCATACTCATGCCCCATATACTGTAGTAATAACAAGGTGACCCACTTTTAAAGACTAATGGTTGCACTGGTGCAAATGTTCACTATTGATTGAGCCTGTGTAAAATGAAGGCGATAATTTGATCACACACGGATGCAAAAACTACTTTTTTCTCTATTTATTTAATAAATGCGTTAATGTGAATAAATATTTAAACATGATAATTTTCTCTGTTGGACTATATTTAAAGAGGTTAAAACACGATTAAAAAAGGGAGGGGGGGGGGTATTGTCTACGGAAGAGTATTAAGGCCACTTAAGGAAACAAAAACATTTTGAGAAGTCAGAATTCTGAGAAACGACTCGTTTCTCGGTATTCCGACTTGATTCTCGGAATTCTGACTTGTTCCTCGGAATTCTGACTTTTTTCTCATACTTGTATTTACTCCTCTTCAGTGGCACTAAAACCTTTCCGTAACTGTGTCTGTCGACCGGACCCATACTCCACAGATTAATACCCGCCACGGACCGTAAACGCCACAGTCGATAAACATAAGCTGTGGTGCATTCAAGCACCTGCAGTTTACTCGGACGCTTCCGCTTCCAGACAGCCCGTGCGTCGCTGTCATCTCCCCGCTGTCACTGCAGGCTGTGATGGCGGAGGTGGACGATACCGACATAATGATGAACTACCACGGCGATTTCTCAAAAACTGACAGAAAAAACGGCCGCTACCCCTACTGCGTCGTCTGGACGCCCATCCCGATCTTATCGTAAGAGGATAAACCGCTATTTCTGGTCTTGCTACGAAATGTTATGATGCGGCAGCTCGCATCTCGGGCGGCAGATTGTTACCTTCCAATCGGGATGAGATCATGTTCTATCACATTATTTAATTCCTAAAACTATTTGATTTAATTTTATGGCTGCGTTAAAATCACAGCACAGTTTGTGTTCTATTAGACAGACTATAATGAGCAGACTCATTTATCTATCCTGCAGGTGGGTGCTCCCCTTCATTGGTCACATGGGCATATGCACCTCCTCTGGAATCATTAGGGATTTTGCAGGATCCTACTTTGTTTCGGTGAGTCCTGATGTTTTTGCACCCACTGCATGACCTTTTGTAAAAGATTGTTTCCCGGTTCAGTACACTCTTGCATGATTACAAACATTTTTTAATCATCCAGTAAAAACCCTACATTGGTAATGAGCTTTTGTAATTTATGGAATTTAGTGTGTTTTTTTTTTTAAAGAAATAAGGTAATTTGGTTTTAGTGTAACCTCAATCAGGAGTTCATCTGCCCTTTTTTTCTTCTTAGGAGGATAACATGGGTTTTGGCTGCCCAACAAAGTAAGTTAATCAGTCAGAGTGTAGTATTTTGATAATTCGTCACACATATATAAAAGAAAAAAAAAACAATCAACTGTTCACTAATGTTGCAGATATTGGAAGCTTGATGTGGACAAAGTCTGTGGTAATGGTGCAGCTACATGGGACAAAGCAGTGCAGGATGCATCTGACGAATATAAATGTAGGCCGGTAAGACTGTAGTTAGGAGTTTTTATTTCAATACTAGTTTTTACATTACTTTATTATAAAAAAAAATATTAATACGTTTTCCTGTTTCACTGTAGCACAATCTATGCTTTGATAACTGCCATTCCCATGTTGCAATGGCCCTCAACCTCATGCGATATGACAACAGCACGTCTTGAAACATGGTGAACCTGTGTGTGCTGTCGCTCATTCACGGGAAACACGTGAGGTAGGTCACTGAAACTCATTCAGCTACTTGTCTAAGCACCGTAAAAAAAGAGTGTTAACAAGAGTAGTTAAACATGACTTAAATGGGCTATATTGTGCTTTTCTGGCATATCCATAATGTTAAAATGTTTCATTATCATCTTACATGTGGAAAGATGATGTGTGCTTATGTTATGGTATAACTTCTTTACAAAATTGCCAGGAAATAGGATTTACAAAGTCTCATGGACCCTGGATGGTGAGAACGCTGCTCAATGGTTTTCACAGTCATGCGTAAGATGTAAGATGCAGTGGAATTTTCTTATAAGGTTTTGGTCTTCAGGCGGCGTTCCTACAGGGCTTCAACCAATGAGACGATACTTGAAGATGCTTCACTGAGTTCTGCCTCTGGCAGAATCCTCTAATTTTCCCAAAATGTCTCTCACTGTATTTTTTTTGTCTTTGTTGGTTTGCAAAACTTACAAAGGAGATAGTTTGAACTCAGAACTACTTTAGTGATACCATGAATTAAAATAAGATGACTGGAAAGTTGTATAAACAGTGGATCTCCTTAACTGTTTTAATTATTGTTTAATGCTGTAGGACAGATAATTTCTGTCAGCTTTTGTGGTGAAACTGAAGGTCCATCTAAGTGTAGCATCTCATTCAAGTGAAGTTAGGCCACATGCAAACTACCGGGATGTTGTCTTTTCTTCCAGTCCTGGCTTCTTTTGATTGGGTTAACTGTATTATTGTTTTTAAGGCATATTTTATCACTTTACTTGTTGTTTAAACTCATACTTTTCATATTTTAATGCAGTGAAAAAATAGGCCTGTAACGTCATTTCAAAAAGTGCTGTGATGCTGTGTGAAATGTAAAAAACTGAAAGTGCAATGCTTTCCCACAATTTATTTACCTGAATACAGTTTAATCCTGATTCCCCAAAAACATTTAACATTTAAAAAACAGAATGCAATGACTTGCAAATCTCATAAACCAGCTCAAACTCTCTTAAAATTAACTTTTCTTAGTGGAAATCTTTAGTTCTCACCACGCTCATTCTATAATTACATAATTTCATTATGTCATGAAAAAATACTTTTCTTTGGATGAGAACATATATGTTGATCGTTGAAATCTTTGACATACACTATATTGCCAAAAGTATTCACTCACTCATCCAAATGATCGGAATCTGGTGTTCCAATCACTTCCATGGCCACAGGTGTATAAAATCAAGACTCTAGGCATGCAGACTGTTTTTGGAAGATTATTTAAGACTATTTGTGGAATAATGGGTCGCTCTCAGGAGCTCATTGAATTCCAGCGAGGAACTGTGATAGGATGCCACCTGTGCAACAGCACAGGTGGCATCCTATCACAGTATCACTGTTGTGAAATTCAGTTGTGAAATGTCCTCGCTCCCAAATATTCCACAGTCAACTGTCAGCTGTATTATAAGAACATGGAAGTGTTTGGGATGACAGCAACTCAGCCACGAAGTGGTAGGTTACATAAACTGATGGAGTGGTTCAGCAGATGCTGAGGTGCATAGTGTGAAGAGGTCGCCAACTTTCAGTCAATCGCTGCAGACCTCCAAACTTCATGTGGGATTCAGATTAGCTCAAGAAAAGTGCACAGAGAGCTTCATGGAATAGGTTTCCATGTCCGAGCAGCTGCATCCAAGCCGTACATCACAAACTGCAATGCAAAGCGTTGGATGCAGTGATGTAAAGCACGTCGCCACTGGACTCTAGAGCTGTGGAGACGTGTTCACTGGAGTGATGAATGGCACTCCTCCATCTGGCAATCTGATGGACAAGTCTGAGTTCGGCGGTTGCCAGGACAACGGTACTTGTCTGACTGCATTGTTCCAAGTGTAAAGTTTGGTGGAGGGGGGATTATGGTGTGGGCTTGTTTTTGAGGAACTGGGCTTGGCCCCTTAGTTCCAGTGAAAGGAACTCTGAATGCTTCAGCATACAAAGACATGTTGGACAATTCCATGCTCCAACTTTGTGGGAACAATTTGGAGCTGGCTCCTTCCTCTTCCAACGTGACTGTGCATCAATACATGAAGGTCCATAAAGACCTGGATAACAGAATCTGGTGTGGATGAACTGGACTGGCCTGCATGTTCTCCCCGTGCTTGCGTGGGTTCCCTCTGGGTACTCTGGCTTCCTCCCACAAATCCAAAAAACATGCATCCTAAGTTGATTGATTATTCTAAATTGACCGTGAGTGTGAGCATGCACGGTTGTCTTTGTATGTGGCCCTGTGTTAGACTGGCGACGTGTCCAGGGTGGACCCCTGCCTCTCGCCTGTAATGAGTCGGGATGGGCTCTGGCAGACCCTGTGACCCTGCAAAGGATAAAGCGGGTGTAGAAAATGAATGGATTAGGAATGGGATGTCACTTAAGTTCATACGTGAGTCAAGGCAGGTAAGTGAATACTTTTGGTCATATAGTGCATGTTGAACACAAATATGACATAAGTGAACCATTTAGATTTCCAAGGTTCCGTGACATCACAGAGCCAGCTCTAAGTATAATTTATTTTAGATAATTCATTATAATGATTAAAATTAATATATTAATACAAACTCCAAATATTTTCCAGCATTTACTGATCCTGTTAAGGTTTTTTATTTTCAGAAGTTGCACTGCCGAGGAGAAGGGCGGAGTCAAGCCAAGTGTCAGACTCCTCCCCCTACAAACTGTCTGCCATGAACTGAGCTCATCTTGAAAAGGGAGCTGTTTTACTGCATCACTTTAATATTTTGAAATAGTCATGTTACAGACATTTCATTGTGACCTCAGGATATTGTGTCCGCTTTGGAAGAAAGGACAGAATTTGTTTGCTTTAATATCCTTTTTTTGCCAACCTGCTTTTCATTGCATTTACTTAAGAGATCTGTTTATTATTTATTTCACACTTACATGCATTCAGGACAATTTGCGATTTAGAGATTTTCAACTGAAAAAAACTTTGACAGAGCCATTTGGGATCAAAACAGATTTTGTACACACTCCTCCTGTACGTATATAGGGGCTTCTCTCATGCAAATCTGCCCCAAATCCCAGAGGACAACCATAAAACTTGACTATAATTGTTTGTTGTGGGGTTTTTTTTCCATGTTGAAGTTCTTGTTATGTTTGACTAGATCATCCAGACTTAGATAATCATGTTGTTTTTATTCTCACAAGTGACTCTACCCAGAGAAGTTAGGAAAAAAAATATAAAATCTTTTTCCAAGAACAGAGAAGGCACACATAGCTGTTGTAATAAGGTATCAGAGGCCCAAACACTCATTAAGCCCCTTTATTTCAAGCATGCACAGAAAAAAAAACCCAAACAAACTGGATTTTGGTTGTATTAAGGCACATATGGCTCAGAGATCCCCCTTCATTATTCTCCACTGACCCACATAGAGAATGGTGGCGTCACAGCTTGTGCGCACTCTCCCACACCACAGGAGTCTTTTAAACAGACGGGGAGTCATGCAATTCATCACTGACAGTTGTGCTCCCCTTTGTGCCACAGCTGGAGGTCACCTCACTGTTGGGGCTCCCTGCAAAGGCTGTGATAGGACAGTAGGACACAAGCTTAATGAGGAGTGAAGCTGTGTGATGTAAAGAAAAAACAAAAAAACACTAGGACACATAATACCTCAGTGCATCGCACATGCCCTTGGCTGTGTGAAATATACCAGGAAAGATTGTTGACTCTGTGTCATACTCCTTCAGTTTCCAGGGGTTGATGATGTCTCTAACGCAGTCTTTCTGTCCCTCAGCTGGGGCGCATTCCTCAAGACCTGGCTGCCCTTCATCATGCTCTGCGGAGTCCTTGCCACGTTCATCCTAACGTTCCATCTTCAGTAGTGCAACCAGCAACACAAAGAGATGACTTTTGTTATACTTTATGCATCATCATTGACATGAACGGTTTATTGTGATAGAACATTTGTATATAAAAAGAAAGCAAAAAAACAAACAAAGGACTTTGTGGTGTGTTGTAATTAGTAGTGATCTAGTCTTTGGCAGGGCAATTAAGGGTAAAGCCTTGCTGTTTGTCGGTAGATTCAACACTTTTTTTTCTTCTCTGTGCTGTGGTAGTTTAGCCAGGTCTACTTCAGTATTCGCAAATCCACATTTTCACGATATATAGTGTTTTACATGGTGGGGTCTTTGTCTTTGTCTTGCTTTGCAAATAATATTCTCAAGGATGCCAGTCTGTAAAACGACACAGTGGAGCAACGTATTTGAACTCCAGAGATGCATTTTTCATGAACAGCAGTGATGAATGTGTTTTCAGTCCAGCTAATGTTGATTTCAGTCACGAATCACCACAAACTAGATCACAAAATCTTAATGCTGAAACTACTCATCAATTATTTGTCCAAGCGATATGAGCCGCTACCAAAGATAGAATGATGGAAGAGCCACGTATAAAAAACGGTTGTATTGTCCTCCACCGAGGCTTCTAAAGTGTGAAGAAAGATGTGTTCATTTTTGCAAAATCATTATTGCTATTGTTTATCTTCATACAAAAACTGTTTGCTTTCCAATTATGCAAATGCATGCTGAAATGTTACTTTAACCCAGCCAAATGTTTTTATTTGCTCTCAGAGATATGTACATACATAATCATTATTTATTATTGTGCATCTTTATCTGTTTTTGTTTTGCAAGGCATCATTTTACATTTTTCTGCTGTATGTAGAAAACTAAGGTGTAGATATGGATGCCCTAATGGTCCTCTGTACCTTTAAGGGAACCATGCACCTTTTTCATCCAGCAGATTCTGTGTGATATGAACTACCATCATTATACGGAGACCCGTTTCTCCACAGTAGAGCAGCTGAGGAAGGACTGACACTGCAACGAGTAATCCCTGTCACCTCTGCAGTGTTAGTCTGTGAACAAAGAAGGTTACGTTTTTCTCTGCTGGAATTCTCCCTTCTAAACTTTTTCTTTTCAAATTCTAATATTAGCTCTAGTTTAGAGATGTGTATTTTTGTGGCCCATGTGCTTTTGGGACTTTTTCTTTGTGCATCCTACCAGTGCTTGGACTGTCCATCTGGCTGTGAGTGTTTTGCTGTCACCTGCACAGTGAAATGTGTTTCTAAGGCACTGCTCATCGTGCCACAGAATATCCCAGGATATGCCAGGAATCTCATCATCACAGGGAATAATATACACCAGATTGGACCGGATTCATTTAAAGAGCTGGAGAATGTCACTAACATCATTTTAAGCAATAACAGGTGAGAATGTCAGCTTTGTAATTTTCTTTTCATATATATATATACACACACACACACATACACGTGTGTGTGTGTGTGTAGCCATATTTGGACAACAGGACTTTGTTTTATGTTAACATAAATAAATGAATACTATCTTTATCTGTGAATTGGTTGTTATTTAAAAGATTGGTTACTTGTTTCCAGTTACAAGAATGATGACATTTCTGAGAGCAGGTGTTACAGTGTTAGTCATCTTCTCAGGATCACAGAGTTGGCATCTCACTCCTTCTCTGCCCTCACCAATCTGCGCTTCCTGGACCTCAGTGGAAACCAGCTGGCGCTCATTCATCCCGAGTCTCTCAGCATACCCGGTAGTCCCCTTCAGGAGCTTAACCTGAGCCGATCACTGTACAACTTCACTGCCCTGACAGACCTCACTACTGCTCTGCGCTGGGGTGGTCTCTCAGGGCTCCTCCGCCTTGACCTCTCTGGAAACGACCTTGCCTTGCTGCCACCTGGAATGTTCTCCCACGTTCCCAATCTGCAGCGGCTCCTTCTCACCAACAACTCTTTGGTGGCTGTCTACAGCGGGACCTTCTCTGGCATGGATCATCTGGAGCTGCTGGACCTGACACACAACGCCTTCAGGACTTTCAGGGCTGATGCTCTACAAGAGCTGGAGAGACTTGGGAGCCTTAAAATCCTACTCGGTAACAACCCCTACATGTGCTCTTGTGAGATCCATGGTTTTGTCACTTGGCTGAACAAATCAAAAGCATGGGTGGACGTGGACGCTGTTAGATGTGCCTCACCAGAGGGATTAACCAACTCACAGCTTCGAGGTCTCTCCATCCAAGCCATTGGTTGTGTTGTTCCAGTGCACACCGAGGTGACCGACCTCACCCTGCAGACGTCCTACGTCTTCCTGGGGGTGGTGCTGGGCTTTGTGGGCATGGTTTTTCTCTTTGTGCTCTACCTAAATCGCAATGGTATGAAGAAATGGATCATTGACACAAGAGATGCATGTCAAGATGTTCTGGAGGGGTATCGGTACCGTTATGAGATTGACTCAGACCCTCGGCTTGGTCACGTTTCAGCAGATAACAGCAGGGTTCAAAGGCATGTGGGATTAGTTCTGTCACAACAGCTGCCAAATGACACCTCTGTTGTCCAGGGTTGCACAGAAACACACACCAAAGGGGTGGAAACGTCCCCCCCTGCAAACGTATGATCTTCAACAATTATACATTTATATTTTAGAGGCAGCTGAAGCAGATGAGGTAGAGGACTGATAAACTGATGTCTGGCACTTCCTGTGCATACTGTAGGTGTAACCTGTCATTCACACTTTAAAAGATATGGGAAAAAAAGTCACATTTACTTTGATGTAAACCATGTGTTTGGGTGGTTGAAGTCACTATCAACTCATAACTGTTGAGACAATACAACCCTGAAAATTATCTGTGACCCATATTATGTGATATCTGCATCACGCATGTTCATAAACATTATTTATACAGTTGGTGACTTTAGTAATGTTCTAGATAACCCACGCCATGTTTACTTTTTGCTTTTTGGACCCATTGTTGTGACACACTGAAAATAACATGTACAGTATCTCAGAAGTATTGCAAGAGTATATGTTGACTTAATGATTGCATACGTGTAATATTGGAGCAAAAACTTCTCAAATTAATTGTTTCTCTCTGTTGTTCTTAGTAGCACCTATAATTTTATCTGTATTGCTTTATATATATATATATATATATATATATATATATATATATATATATATATATATATAGACATGAACGCTGTATATATTACATTTAACTATGAGTAAAACATTTGTCTACTTAATTTTCTGGTATTGTGTTCTGACATTGTGAATGTAAACCATGATTGTGTCGCTCCTTCTTTACCAGTTCAAAGAATGCGTGATTAAGTATCTCCATGCAGTGAAAATGGGGCAGAGTGAAGGATATTGTTTGGAAACACACCTGCTGCTGTGCACCTGCGTTGCTCGTCTGCATGGAGCTCATTTGTCTCAGACACCATAAAGTTCAAACTGTCATGTTGCATCACAAGTTACGGAAAAGTCAAAGAATCTGTGGTTCGTATTTACATTTTATTTTACATTTCCTTGTCCACACCGTGACACCGTTTAAGTCATTCCCTATTTCTTACTACTCTGTGCGCGCTCATCTCAGGTTTTATGGCTTATATCCGCCTCGCGTGACGTCACGACTCACCTATGGGTGGGTGTCAGGATCCGGGATTAGCTGTAGCCGCAGGTAATAACCAAACATTGGGACGCACGGCGACGCAGGGTATTGCATTTTTTTTTTTATTTATTTATTTTGAACCCAAAAAGACTACACGGATGAGCTGGGTCACGTCGGTTGTGCGTAGCGCCGGACTGCAGTTGTCAGCTTTACAAAGTTTGTTTTAGGTGGATGCGGACTCACCTGAAACTACGCGACGGCCGTTGAAATCCGTCCCTGTTTTCTCCGCCAGACTTCCGTGGTTTGCTCGCTGAACAAGTTATCTGGGAGTAAACGCCAACACTACTGTCTCCTCTTATGCGGTAAGTGGACGTTTTGCAAGTGAAATTAAAAAAAACGGTAGCTGTTGAATGGGGTCTGGTCGTGACTGCGCCCGTTTGGACAAAGAAATGGGGATAATTTACTATCAAGCAAGCAATCGGTGCGCTTATTTGTATTTACATTCTCAGGGCATATTCTTTAGTGCAAGATAGGGTTACCTTTTTATGCTTTTTAGTTTAATTAGTTTGGTTTCCGTCTACTTTTAATGGTGTAAACCTGTGTGGCAAAAAAGGGCAGGGTCGCTGCTTAATAAACAATCATCTTCCACATCAGGTCTCAGGAGTTTTGAGCCATGCCTGGCCACAGCACAGGGGCTCCTCAGACGTCCCGCCATGACAAACACCACAACCCCAGCTCCAGACGGGACAACTACCGGCGATCTCGAACTGTATCCAAGGAGAGCACGGCCAGCCATGACTCCTGCAAGGATCCTCCTGGGGAGCACCTACGGGAGCACCTACGGGAGCACCGCACTGACCACTCCCGGTATTCAGAGAACAAGTATGGTCGCAGCAGAAGTCTCCCGCGAAATGGTACAGGCCGAGGCTCCGAAACTATAGGATTTATTCCAGGGTCAGCGGACAGCACGCCTACAAGCAGACCCACCTGTGGCTCCTGTACCTCCATGGGCTGGAGTGGGTGCAAGGCTCTCATCTGCTGCGTACTGACGTGTGGATTTTATGGCAGTCGAGAGCCATGCTTGCCTGTAAATGAGAGCTCCACAGACCATCCCCCCAAAGCAGGCAGTGTGACCCACCCTCCTAATGGCATGGCTGTTACCAACCCTACCTGCGGCATCCCTTTGGAGCCTGTTAAGTCCAGCAAAACTCCCAAGTTGCCTGCAAGTGAAAGCTTCCGGTACCCGGATGTGCGCATTAGAGGTCAGACGGTAAAGTATCCAGTTAATGGCCCGAAACGGACCCGCACACCCAAGGAGAAAGGAGAAACCCAGCGACCAGTCAGCAACACCAGTCTGTTATCCAATGATTACTATGACTTAGATGAGCAGTGTGACAGCACAGACATTGACTCTCTAATCACCAAGAAGCTGCTCGAGCTTTATGCTCTTCATCAGATTGACCAGCTGGCCAAGTGCACCTCTGACTCGTCTTTCTCTCGCAAGACCAACGAGATCAGTGAGCTCATCTACAGCATTGCTCAGGACTACAACCTGGAGGAGCAGGAGGCCGAGTACAAGCTGGTGCATGGAGTCATCCGCATCAGCACGCGTAAAGGCAAGAGGAACAAGAGCCATCAGTCAGCAGGGTCGCGTCCAAATGGCAGGGGTGACGGGACTCTCCCCGACAGTGGCAACGAGACTATGACCTGCGCTTTCATGAGCAGTGACTGTAAGAAAATCTTTCCACAGCTTTGTTTAACACTAATAAATAATGCAAAATAAATATTTACGATACAGTTAAACTGAAAATATTACCATCTGGCCGTAACATGACAAATATTTCAATCACCTGACCCATTTTTCCTCGAGTGACTCAGTGTCTTTTGGAACGCAGCTGCATTTGTTTGGCTTTCAGTTGTAAGCATTGTAACAGCAGTGGCCAATAACAGTCCATTTTCCAGAGACAAGCTGACACAAGTATACGGCGTCGACTAAGTCGTTGCAAAATAACAGCGATGACCAGATAATCTCTCAGATCAGAGCACTTCAGTGTCAGTTAAGAGGTGCTTTGTCTACTCGTGTTCATTTTGTGTTTTTTGTCTGTTCTTTTCGCTCCCCGCTGCAGTTCCAGAGGTGAAAGTGTCCGAACAGACGCCATCAGACAAGCTGGCAAGGGAAATGAGACTTTACAGTGATAGAAGTAAGTATACATGGTAAAATTTTCCATTACGGGCCCACAGAACCTTTTCTGGCTTTTTTTTTCTTTTTCCTTCTACTTTCTTGGTGAAAAAAGCATGTATGAGGAATTAAGATACGGTATAAGATTGCATGTCGGGAGCCACGGTCTCCAGTCGTCCTGGTGTAAACCCGGCCTGGTGAGTGAGTCAGCATGCAGAGCTTAGACTCTAAAACCGATTGTGCCCAATGCACCTGTAGCGATTTTCTCACCCCCTCTCTAATTTCCAGTAACATACCACTGACAGTAAAAGCCCTGCATTCCTCCTCTTTTCACATTGCAATCCGTGGCGCATTAAAAGCCTTCCCTGCACCTCTGCCACCTAACACCAACCCATCCACCTGCCTCATTCTGCCCCTCCAGCTCAGCGGTCATGCTACACCATCTACTTAAGCTACAGATCGAGTCACATTAAATATATGCCTCATAATGTCCCCTAAATTTATTATGTAATTTTAGCAAACGGCTTTGGTTACAGATGGATTGTGGTTAAAGAAAGAGGTGTCCTGTTACTGCTCTTTGAATGAAAGTAAACCACATAGTATTTGTGCAGCTTTTGCATTAAGGCCTGGGAATGTGTGTCAACAACTAAAAGGTGTTCTTGGGCTCATCTTGTGTGAATGAAATATAAAATGAATTAAATTAATACTCTATTTCTGCTTCCAGCTTATTCTTCCAGCACTGCCACAGCCTACCACTATGAGACCGAAACAGACTCCTCAGGTGCTCCTCTGCTTATTTGAAGACCACAGAGCCCAAATCTGCCTGTACTGGACAATTATCCTGCCAGTTTCTCCTTTTTATTGTCATGTATACTGTTACTGAGTGTAGCACCTTTTCCCTTTTGAGAGTTATATTTCTTCTTTTAATGGTCAAGATGTTATATTGTTTTTTTTTCTCCTATGTCAAGGACCCTTATCTTTCGTTCATATGACCAACATATGTTTGTTTTTTTTTCTTGTTGGTCCATGTAGGGATGTACGTATTATGTGAATTTGCATGCAGTGTTTCAAGTTCTTAAAAAGTGTCTGCTGTATATGTAAAATCAGCAGCCTGGAGCCCACTGATAGTAGAGGTTGATGGTAGAACATGACCGTCCTCATTTTTGTTTATAAAAGCTGCTGTGTATGTTCATGCTTATTGTCTCCTGCCAATTTTTTTAGATTCCTAAGATGCATTTTTTTTTAATCTGTATTGTTACAAGCCATATTTTGATGTTACTTTGTGCAATATGGTTTCCTTTTTTTATACCATACGATATCTTGTTTTAACAAAATAAAACTGCTGTTTTAAAGCTCCTGTGTTCTTTTTTTAAATTTGTTTTTATTAAGAAAATGCCATGTTTTTTTGTATAGGTTTCTTTTTATTATTTTCCTTCAGAGCTTTTTACTTTTTTTTTTTTTTCTTACAAGTTTCAATTTATGAAGTCTGTATGTGAGCTTCCCTGTATATTTTTCAGATAAATATTTTTTCTAAAATCTAAGCAATTTTTCTCCTTTTTCTTCTTCAGCCCATTTTTCCTCTTTATCTCAGGGATTATTGTTGTCAGGCTCATCTCCCCTAGGTCAGTGTTGCGGCAGGCAGGCATTTTCTGCCCTCAGCAAAAAGAAGAACTTGTTTGGCGGGTTCTTACAGAAAGGAAATAAAATCCTTGTCTTTGTCTTTGCTATTTATTGCAAGAGGAAAAAGCAGTGCAGAAGCCAAGCCTACATTTCAGGAATCTGTTTTAATCACTTTGGGTCAACCAAACAGAGCTAACAAGTTTTGTTTGAAAATAATACACACCTCAGATTGTAGGTGACACATTTCTTCAGTTATTGACAAGGAAAGAAACGTTAACTGGTGACATACATATCTATACACAGTGGTTTGTGACCAAGGTTTTAGTAGATGTGCAGTGAAACAAGACAAAGAAAAAAAGAATCAGATCACATAAACACAACATAACATAACACAACATAATGCCAACGAATCTTAGTATTAACATGTTTCTTAAACATTCTTAAGATTGTGCTTTAGTTTCCATGAAAAAAAAAAACAACTAAAGATCAAATGATCGATGTGTGTCTATATTTCTGTGGCACATTTCGACCTTGTGTGGCTCTGTTTCCCTGCGTAACCCCCATTTCTTCCCTCCAACTCACTGCCCTCACCAGTATATTCCTGTTTTACCTGTATGAGGTGTCAAGTCAAGACTCAGTTTCACAACTGACATACCACGGAGCAGGATGAATCAGGACGGCCTGTTCCACACACACTACTGCATGTAGACTTGCTACATCATTAAATAAAACTTTGGTGCATGACTTTCATATTGTTGAAAGTTGCTCAATGTGAAAAAGAAAGTTAACGTGTACGACGCTCCAATGACTGGTGACTTCCGTTAGAGGGAGACAGCACACCACTGTGTAATTCACACAAACGAAACCATGCCCTTACACTTTCATTTTTTAATACTGAAAAAGCTATAATGAGCAATCATATTACATAGGGGTGTGTAACTTTCCTAAAGATTTTCATTATTCTCTCCATGTTCTGGCTGGGATTTCTGAGTGGAGTTTGCATGTTTTCCTTGTGCTTGGGTGGGTTTTCTCCCGGCACTCCAGTTTCTTCCTACACTCCTAAAACAGTCATGTTCAGCTAGCTTTTAACTAGTCCACAGGAGGGAGTGTGAGTGCATGTGGTTGTTTGTCTGTACGAGGCCCTGCAGTAGACAGGAGTACACCTGCCCAGGCTCCAGCGGATCCTTGTGATCCTGAATAGGGCGAAGTGAGTATAGATAGTGGATGGATGATGTTTCACGCAATATTAACTGACTATATCTGACACTGACATGTTTTTGTAATGTCTGACTGTGCATATTTGCCACACCATTATAATGACTGAATAAGTAACGAGACATATAAAAATACAATGCAGCGTACTAGTTTGAAGCCTCATGTCCTTAGTTCCTCTTAGATTTTATATACTTTCTGTAACTTTCTGCCAAATAATTAAGGCTTGTTTCAAGTAAATATATAACCAGCGTATAAACACATTTTCTTTTAAAACATAAGATAAAGTAGGTACATAAATTGTTTACAGAATATTTCTGATGTAAACTTTTCCAAGGCATTCTTTCCCTTTTCCCTGGACACACTCGCCATTAGGAGAATTAAAAACAAAAAATGTTGAGTTCAATATGTCAGTCAATATGGACCTGCCAAATGAATCACAGTTTAAAAAAAAAAAAAAAAAACAACAGCTAAACATTCACTGTAACATTCAGTGTATAAAAATATATTTATTTTACGTTTTCTGCAAAGACAGGCAACATTTATTTACAACAATGCAATAAAAGAAAATATTCTTAAGAAAAAAATCAAGGACACTGACAGTAAAGTACAGTCAGCCCTCGTGTGGAAAGTAAAATCTTTCCACTTCAGTGAAGGAAATCTGCTCAGACTGAGCTAAAGTGACCTGGGCTTCAGTGTAAATGTCAGCAAATTATAATCCTGTGCTCAGAAAATCACACTTTTTTCTTAGCTATTGTAATTGTGCTTTATAGCATCCTTACATTTCATGAGAGGAGGCCTCATGGGGGGCTGTGAGAAGCATCTTCACTCAAAATGTTCAACTTTCTGCAGGATAGTTTGTCTCAATGTCCACGGCTCCTATCTGTAGAAGAGCATGTCGACCAGGAGCTCCAGCAGGTTGGCCTGACCTATCATGGGCCGGAAGAACAGTTCAGTGATGAGGCTGGGTGTGATCCCCTGCAGCATGGAGGCGGTGAGGAGGATTCGAGCAAAGCGCTCCTGGTGCCCCGGGTGAAGGAGCTGGACCACCTCGCTCAGGGCATGCTGAGCTTCCTGTTGTAAGCCCTCAACAAATAGCCCCGCCTTTAAATTTGGCACATCTGTTGATGGTAAAAATAGAAAACTTGGATTACATGGATGCATAATATAGTTTACACATCATTCTTTTGCAAAAGTAAAAAATAGGTTAATCGTTTAAATTCATACCTGGATTAAATATTGTGGTCCCTTTCAGGTATGCATACTCCTTTGGGCTCAAATCCAAACTCCAAAACTTTTTAAGGCAAGACTTGAGTTTGCTGACACCTGCCATGGTGGGCTGCTCCCTTTCCAGCTCGGGGCTTTCCTGACGGTTCAGGAGAATCTTTTTCAGCATGCTGTCAGCAGGGACGTCTATAACCTCAAATTCCACATGCTCCTGGGCCAGACCCAAAATGAAGAGAGGAGCCCAGCAACTTTTCAGAAGTGCAAACTGGTCACTCGGTGGAAGCTGGTTGAAAGCAGGTAAGTTCTTCATGAAATGAACAGTTTTCACCAGGACCGCAGAAGCTTCTTTGCAGATCTCAGAAGGCCTTTTCAAGCACAGAGTCCGGCGCACCTCACAGTTGCATCTATGAGGAACTGAACTGTAGTCGAAGTGGTCTTGACTTGGTCTGCTGCTATCCATTTGGCTCAGAATGTTGTAGAGGATAGGATTCAGAAACCTATCACTGCCGCTCAAACAATGACATTCATTTTCCATCTTTTTTTCTAAATGAATAATATGCAATTAATCTATCTGTAGTTAAATGTATGTGTCCTTCAGAGGATAGGCTCTTTATGAGGCTGTGAGTGCTGTTGCCTCTTCCTCTATCCTCCCTGTATTTATAGAGCCAGTCCTCCACCCCCTGCTTGGTGGACCTTGAATTGTCAATACTCTCTATGTGAAAAACAACCATGTGCTCTGCCAGGTGATTGCTGGAATAACCCTGGGAAAACCAATAAGCTTTTCTCAATGAAAAGTAGCTGCAGGAGTAACGCATGACTATCTAGAGGGATGGGCCTTATCTTGTAACTGGTGTCATTAACCCAGGCAGTACCAAGCTACCAAGGACTACAGAGGTAATCAGCCTCACACCGTGTCACTGCACCCGCCAGCTCACACCTGGAGAGCTGGAAATAGGCCACACCATAAGTAGGACATTGACCTATAAGTTCATTTTTTTTTTAAAGTGCCATTTTATTTTATGAAATTAAGTGATTAAGACACAAGAAAGTCATAAGAGAAGAGAAGTCAAGACTGACTGAACAGTGCCCTAAAAGTGAATTAACCCCAACACCGACAGGGTGATCTACTGAGCTAAAAATGTCAAATGTGTCGAGATGATTCACTGGAAGTCAGATGTGTCAAGCTGCATGTGTAAAATCAAGCACCTTCTTTCAGCTTCCCCCTTTGTAGAGGTCACCAGACTGGCGAGTGACCTGACATCATTTTCTTGCTGAGGACAGCCCCTTTCCTCTATTTGTGTCAGTAACAAGTGTACAATGTTTATTTTCCTTGGCTGCTTTGTATAGTCGGTCCCAAAAAGAACACAACAATAAAAATAAAGTTTATATGTTGTTGTTACCGTGGCACACGAAGCAGAATTACCATACTGCTCCCAGTTGATAGTAAAAAAAAACAATGAACGAACCATTAAGTCACATGACTCATTGGCTTCTGAAGAGCGGTTTGAAAGACTTTCTTCGTACTATAACAGATCGTGCCCCCCGTATGTCAATCAAAGTTAGCAGTGGCTTTCAGCTCATACAGCCGATTCCCGCCAAAATATCTGCAGCGCTGCCGCCGGACATTTGCGATGGAATAATCCTTTTAACATGTTGACTCGATGGCAAAAGTAAACATTAGGGTTGCATTTGGCTGACGCTGAGTTAGTACACACTGCTGATTGCTTCACTAATTAGCACGACGATTAAAGATGAGGAAGTGATAGTGGATAGCCATTGGCTGAGCAGACTGTCACTCAATCATATTAGATATACATTTATTTCTTTATATAAACTCTCCTGACACTGTACACAATATTCACCCCCCATCAGAGTTTTCATGAATGTGAAATCAAACAATTGAGACTAAAACAGTTTAGTGAACCAGGCTGAAAATATCTTTATTTCTCCTCTAAAGTGGGAGATTTTCACATGTGAGTCGATGGAGATTTCCTCGCTTTTGCAGCTTTACCAGCCTCTAGCTGACAGTCGAGGAACTGCAACAAATCTTAGTTCTGCATGAGACTCGACCCGGAGTTAGATACTTGGTGCTTGGTTGCTACTGGCATTCGGGACGCTACAGTGGAGAGGAAGAAGAAGACGATGGGCAGGTTTCAGTTGGTGCAGGCTCGTCCTGGTTGCTCAGCACTGCAACACACTTTGACCAGTAGCTTGTGTCCCAAGTCCAGTGAGAGTTCGTAACACAACCGGTGCATCTGCTCTCTCCCTGGATCTTTAGCCTTCTTTTCAATCGTATTCTGACGACGGGCCTCCACACCACCGTCAGTAGACCCTTAGGGCCATGTTTCAGCATCCCTGTCGATGGACTGATGTCATCCTCTGTGTGGAGAAAACAGCCATATCTGTTATCTGTTAATTCACACAGCACTCATTTCATCCCCATGACACGTCTGTCACCACCTCCCAAGGTGGTACAGCCGTGAAATTAAATGTTACACCAATCCACCTCCTGTGCCATCCACATTATCTACAAACATAAGAGGGTGAACCATCTAGTGGACTGGAGTCTTTTTATGTTCATTTTCCTGAGTGTCAGAGAAAATTACAAAACCAAGGAAAGAGAAAAACTTGATTATTTTATGCATCTTAGAGGGGTTGTTTGTTTTTCCCTTCTTTGAAAGCATTTACGACTGCAACTGTAAGGAAAGATGAAAACATGTTATGAGTATTGAAATACCAAATATTCTACTCATACATGACATCACATGAACAATCAACTATTTCTTTTTCTAAAAAAGAATACTAATAATAAAAAAGATGGCCTATAATAACCGACAGGAAAGAATAACCTCAAACTAACAAAATGAAAAACCTGAAGCCCACTTTCACTTATAGTCAAAAAAAGGTTTTGCTGGTATATTATTCACTATATTTAAGTTTCCAATTAGATGAAACTGGCCAACGAAATAAAAATTCAGAAAAAATACAGTTTATGGCACCCTACAATCCTAATTTCTTATCTCCTTGGTGCCTGGCACAGGGGTATGATACTGATAAGTAAATCACTTTATTGCTATTGCTAATAAACAATATAATGAAATGGTGAACTCCTTTGGTTTGGACTTTCAGCACCATGAACCCCAAAAGACAAACTGCTTCCTTCATTCGGAAGTCGGAGAGGACAATATGTATAATGTTCACTTCTCTTTATATTCACCTGGCCTCCTGCCAAGAAAATCAGAGAGTGGAGTTCTCAGGGGGAAGACGTTAAACCATCGAGCAGTGGCGTCAAGGTCAGTCACTGAGTAGATGACCGCAATAAAGAGATTAAACACCAGACACAACTGGCAGAACCAGTCACCGAATGTTTGCCTTACTCCATCACTCTCTTTAGTCATTCTTTTAAAGAATGCTCTGGAAAATCTTCCACCAGCTCATCTCTTTTCCCTGGGGTAATATCATTACGACACACTGGATTATCCAAACAAGACACGATGTCCGTAATAGATAAATAACACAGGACCACGGCTTCAAAACATGATAAAAACTCACTATCAAGAAGAATGTGATCCTTTCAGCACAGTGACCTACAATACACTCGGCAGCCCTCTGGCTTCATGAAGCATGATGACAGTTGTAAATGCCTGCGATAAGGCGTGTGTTTATAGAAGTTAGGAGCAGGCACAGACGGGCACGGAGGACAGGCGCTTATCTCTGCCAGAACAGTAAAAAATGAAATGTCCTTCATTTAATAAGTGGAACAACTGTGTGATTCTGACATAAAGCAAACCAAAATGTGCTCTCCGGATAAAACATGATGTTACGGTGGACATGTCCAAATCTTCTTTTTTTCTTTTTTTTTTTTGCAGGGTCAAATAATGTGAAAAACATGAAAACATACTTTGCTGTCTTTCAGAAACGTCCCCCTATGATGGATTTTTTTGTTGACTTCACTTCTCCTCGTTATGGCTTTCCCACTGGGTCAGTGAACTTGCAGCAGCCAGATGTGTGTGCGTGTTAGACGGCATGTCGGGAGCATGACCCTTTATCTTGATCAGGCTGGTAATGCAGTGGATATGATGTCTGTCGGTGTTTGAAAAAGCTCAACAAAACAAAACCAAAAAAATTCTATGAAAATTCACATTTATTCATATTATTCTGTCGAGTTTACTCTTGGCTTCCAGGTAGGATTATGGATGAGGAATGGGCTCATCAGCACTCAGCAGTTTCAGCATTCAGCTAAGGAGTCATGTTGTATACGTAATGTTGCCAGCATCCCTATCAGAGAAAAAAACACATCCTGGATGTTCCTGGCACAAGTCTTCCTCCTTTTAGAGTTCCATCCAACATATTTCACACCAACCAATTTACTTTTAGGTGATGAAATTCATTTTTTTTTGTCTTGTTTTAGTAACTTGTAATGTTTTTTGTTTTGTTTTTATCATTGGTTGATAAAAGACAGATAACTTTAATCTTTAATTCCTTCTAAATAAGAAGTTTAATCCACGGCATTAGACAAGTAATTAAAATGTCTGAATAAAGTCGGATTACTTGGAAACCGGAAACAAATTTGGCACCTTGTTAAAACTGAATACATCCACAAAGGTCTGAGTCTCCCCACTGTTCTTTTCCCTTCTTAATAGACCTTTAAAAAAATATAAAACAAAAACAAAAAAAACCTACAAATGTGTTGAAAGTGCATGTACAGCTAATAAGCTTCACATGATTCATTCCTTTTACCAAGACTGGAAACAGACAGTAATTCTGTGAAAGTTCTGTTTAAGAGACACAAGGATTTACAAGTTCATTAAAGCCTGTTGCTCGGTGTGGTCATTAAAATCATATCTGGAAAGAAATAGTAACTAACATCTGCACGTAAAACCTCACAAAACTGGAAACAACTTGGATTATCTGTTGATGGAAGCGAGCAAATACTATTCACCTTGTTGTGAAAAGATATTTTAGTCTTCAACATACCTTGAGCTGGAACAAAATCTGGAAATGTAGGTCTTCTTTAATTAAACACTTTCTGATGTCGGTCAACATTTGGTCAGTTTTTAAGTCAACATTAAACATGAAACCTTTCAAAGCTTAATGTTTTTTTTCTTTCAACGTAAATATAAAAAACACCTTAAATTTCATATACAAAACTAACATTTCATTACTGACAGTCATTGTACAATACCACTTAGCTTACTTCCTTTCCTCAAATTATGTTTTTGCTGTTGTTTTTTGTATTTTATTTAATCAATAATTGTACTTTCTGGCACTGATACATGACACCTCAGATTTAATGATAACATTTTATCCCCTTTACAACATGAACTTTATAAGACACCAAACATCAGTTGCAGTGATCCATGATGAGACCCTCTGGTTTTGGGAGAGACAACGCAATTTCTCTGTTGGAATCTTGGATGAAGATTATTTTATGTGAGTATTTTACAGTTTAGGAGAGACATAAAAATAAAAGACATATGCCTAAACATAAAATTGAAGTTGTGATTCTGTATAATAAATCTGTCTAGTAAATGTTTCCAAAAAGTTTTTCGTAATTTTTTAAAAATCCATAATTTCACCCTCCTAATCATAAACCAGGGTTACAATGACTGAAGCACCATAGTGTGGGTAATATGATGTGTAATATGATGTGTAATATGATGTCAGGGTCCAGACAAATTAGCTTAGTTTTACAGCCCATTACTAACAAAATACAACGATAAAAGCTGAGGTGAAGGCCAAAGCAAAAGTTAGCCTCTAGGTCAATGATCTCTGACTGAGCATATTTATTGCATGCCTCTGTGAAAGAGTACAAACGCTCAGATTTCATAAAAGACCTGAAATTATGTCTTTTGCTCCATTCAGTGTAGTTTAATGGTTTTTCCTCCTAAGACCTGGTGTACACATATGTGAACATCACGTGTTTTATTGTCTATGTCATATTATTAAATTTCTTAATGAGGGCCTAAAGCAGCAAGAAAAAAATGGACCACGTCTTATATGAGGTTATTGTGAATTATGAATGAAGATGATTGTAATGTGCATGCAGCTCCCTGAAAATGGCTATTATATATACAAATATATATATATATATATATATATATATATATATATATATATATATATATATATATATATATATATATATATATATATATAAAAAACTCGTTCCTCACCCTCCGTGGGTGGTGTCCCTTCTAAGCTCGGGTCCTCTACCAGAGGCCAGGGAGCTTGAGGGTTCTGCGCAGTATCTTTGCTGTTCCTAACACCGCACTTTTCTGGACTGAGATATCTGAGGTTGTTCCGGGGATCTGCTGCAGCCACTCTTCCAGTTTGGGGGTTACTGCCCCGAGTGCTCCGATCACCACGGGCACTACTGTCACCTTCACCTTCCAGGCCTTCTCCAGTTCCTCTCTAAGCCCTTGGTATTTCTCAAGCTTCTCGTGTTCCTTTCGCCTGATGTTTCCATCACTTGGTATTGCCACATCCACCACCACGGCTTTCCTCTGCCCTTTGTCTATACCACGATGTCTGGTTGGTTTGCCATCACCATCCTGTCTGTCTGTATCTGGAAGTCCCACAGGAGCTTTGCTCTGTCATGTATATATATATATATATATATTAATAAATGTAAGTTTAACCCATAGACTGTAAAAACCCTAAACCAACTTATTTCCCAGTAAAACTGTTAAGATCTCACTATTATTCAGTTAGTGTTGCCAGATACAAAAAACCAAATGATCCAGATAGGAAAATATATTTCCTATCTGATACTCGCTCATTTATAAATTAATTTCTTGACTCTTCCTAATAATCACTCTAGTGGGCGGGCCCAGATGAGTTCACTGTCCTCTCACTCTGTACACGCTGTAATTATTATTATTATTATTATTATTATTATTATTATTATTATTATTATTATTATTATTATTATTAAAGTCTGAAACAATCATGTTTTGCATAACATTTACGCTACAACAACACCGATTAAGAAATGGGTTTGCTGATGGTGAGGGGCTAAGAAAAGTGAAGATAAGATAAATAAAACTTGACAAAACACCAGATCAATTAGGACGAATTAATCTGCTGAATCTGATTCCAAATAAGACTAATAGTAAATTAGTCGTGAAGAAATACTCGCTTTTCAAGAGAGATTGTAAACTCTACACTGCCAACTAATGATTGTACATCTTACAGAAGTAGAAATGATCATACAAATACGAAAATGATCGTGCATCTGGCAACACTGGAACCGATCCTGCATCCAGGAGATAAATCGGATTGAGCACACTTTACTTTGAAACATCTTGTGAAATAGGTCAGACAACTCTAACTACACGGCTTTAATATTGCTACATTTTCTTCTAGTCTAAAAGTGATAGAAAGAAAATATATTTCCTATCTGATACTCGCACATTTATAAATTAATTTCTTAACTCTTCCTATTAATCACTCTAGTGGGCGGGGCCAGATGAGTTTACTGTCCTTTCACTCTGAATTGAAAAAGGTAAAAGTAATATACAAGGATTTTAACTTTGTAATTATTATTATTATTATTATTATTATTATTATTATTATTATTATTATTATTATTATTATTATTATTATTATTATTATTATTATGTATATACACCGAAAGGCCCAACAGTGAGAGACACGGATTATTTGTCACAGAAGTAACATTTTTTGTTACGACATGTATACGATGATATTTTCCTCCGTAGTTCATAACCTACCTGCAGTATACTTACACAACCTATCTAATTAATTCTATGTTCTGTGTTATGACATTACATAACTTTCTAACGTTTTTTTCTTTCGTGCCAAACAGGAAGCGGATGTGACGTTTTTGAACACCGTCTTTCGTGTAAAGAAACGTAAACAGTTATGGCGGACTCTGGAGACCAACGTCCGGTGTTCTTTGCAGTCAGCAATATTCCAGTAACTTTCCGCTCCGCGGACCTGAGGAACTACTTCAGTCAGTTCATAGAGAGCGGCGGTTTTCAATGTTTCCACTACAGACACCGGCCGGAGGTCCTCAGACCGTCTGAGGAGCCCGGGTCGGGAGGCGGGGGCAGCTCCGGATCCTCCTCGGAACCAGACGGTTCTACGAAGAACACCTTTGTGCCAGAGAAGACGGTAACATCATGCTGTTGCGTGGTGTCAGTTAATGCTCAAGAGGCCGACAGGTTCTTTAAGATGTATGCAGGGAACCACTGGATCGAGTCCAGCGGAACCTGGCTGTCCAGGCGCTGCGTTATCAGAAAAGTGAAGGTTTCTCCAGACAAAGGTTTGTCATGAGCCTTTACACTTAGATGTTGGGATTGATATCATAAAACTACACAAAGTTCATTTATAGAAGGTGTAGCCCCATTTCACTGTTTATGTTGTGGATATTTATTGTCTTTCGTGTACATTGATTTTCAGATGAAGTGTCCTTTCCCTACAAAACTAAATATGAGCAGCGGCACCGTGTTTCCCTGACAGAGCATTTCACAGAGGCTGATCTCAGAGCCTTACCTGAACTAAACCCACCTGCTTTGATGCAAAATGGGAATGTGGGTACATCAGTGAAAGTTTTCCTTCAGCTTATTCAATCCTGCCGCCTGCCTCCACGGCTCATACGAAAGTTGGGCCTCAGCTTCCCAAAGACCAGCTCCAGTCGCCGCTACGGAAATGTGCCCTTCCAGTATCACGGTACCAGCATCCTTCCAGCGACAGAAGACACTGTATTAACAGCGGCTGGGCATGAAATATCAGGACCAGGCACTTGGGCTGCTCCATCCTCAAGATCAGGACCGCTGGGTGGTCACATCACAGAAACCACGGAAGCTGATGATAAACATCAAGAAGTGGAAGAGGAGGATTTACAGTCAAATGCAGATGATGTGAGTTTAAGTTGCTGTAAGACTCTTCACTGCCTTTCATTATGTCAGAAATGTGTTTTCAGTTTTCAGTGCAAATTAGAAATTATTTGTGGGTCTGGTTGCAGGATGATGACTGCTGTGAGGAGTGGGAGCGTCATGAGGCTTTGCACGATGATGTAACAAGCCAGGAGCGCAGCAAAGAGAGGCTGTATGAAGAAGAGATTGAGTTAAAGTGGGAAAAAGGGGGTTCAGGCCTGGTTTTTTACACAGATGCCCAATATTGGCAGGAAGAAGAAGAAGGAGGTAGGTGAAAAACAATCATATCACTGTTAAATACACACACACATATATATATATATATATATATATATATATATATATATATATATATATATATATAGATATATATATATATATATATATATATATATATATATATATATATATATATATATATATATATATATATATATATATATACACACACACACACACACACACACACACACACACACACACACACACACACACACACACACACACACACACACACACACACACACACACAGGCCTGGCAGGAGTCTTTCTGTATGGAGTTTAGATAATCTCCCTGTGCTTACGTAAGGTTCCCTCCGTGTGCTCTGGCTTCCTCCCACAGTGCATGTAGGTTGATTGATGATTCTAAATTGCCCGTAAATGTGGGTGTGAGCATGTGTGTATATTTGTCTGTATATATGGCCCTGCAATAGGTTGGCAACCTGTCCAGGGTGTACCCCTGCCTCTCACCTGTAATGAGCCGGGATAGGCTCCGGGAGACCTCCGTGACCCTGCAAAGGATTAGAAACGGGTATAGAATATGGATGGATATTAATATGTCTATAATATTAACCACTTTTTTTGGGGATACTGATTAAAAAACAGATTGATGCAGTATGTTTAAATTTAAATTAATTGCATTGTATTAATTGTATGAAATAATGTTTATGTTTGTATCTGTTTTTTTCCTAAACAGATTTTGATGAGCAAACAGCAGATGACTGGGATGTTGACATGAGTATTTATTACGATAAAGGTATCTAAGGCTTGTTTTGAAGCAGTAATTATCATGATTAAGTAAGAGAATCTAAGATAATACTGTGTACGATCCTCAGAGTCAGGTTTTATTTAACCCTTTAACCTCACACAGATGGAGGTGATATGGATGCTCGGGACTATGTCAGAATGCGGTATGAGAAGAGGCTGAGGGAGGGTCAAGAAGAAGGATCAGGACACAATCAAACTATCGGGAACTTTGAGAAGTTCACTAAAGTAAGAAGGTTTTCTCAGCACATTAGTTACTAATATCTCTTATTCAGTTATGAAACTCATAAAACTGAGGGTTTTTGTTTTTTCTTGTTGCTGCAAAGTGAGTATGGTAGACAGTTTTCTCTTTGACATTTTTATCACAATTTGTTCATGAAATAGGGTTTTGGCCGACGTGTAATGGAGAAACAGGGCTGGAAGGATGGTGAAGGACTGGGAAACAGCCAGATTGGAATTCCTGAAGCTCTGGGAAATGAGGGTCAACATCCCAACTGTAAAAGAGGCTTTGGGTGAATGCAAACTCTAATACAGAGCTAATGATACAAATCAAATATTTTGGGCGCATAATTAAGTGTGCAAGTGACACCAATGTGAATGTACTTGTGTTCTGCAGGTATCATGGAGAAAAACTGGTATTACATCATGTGAAAAAGCCCAGGAAAGACAATCTTATAACTACAGTATATGATGAACCAAAAGATATAGATGGAGGCGACGCTTTACTGAGACGCCAACCAAACACCAGCATGAAATACAGAGGGTGGCAACCAGGGGGCAGCATTGGACCGCGAAGATGACCATCGTTCAATTTCAAGCGTAAAATAGCTACTGTGTAGTGTTTTATTGTCTAATTTTGTTTTAATTAAATCATTTATAAGCCAAGTAGCGATATTGGGTTTCTTTGTTTCTTGCTTTCTTTCTCTTTTTGGGTCGTATGTTCTCAACATGCTCTCTCGTTAGTCAACTTTGTTTTTCCTAATGAAACCTTACACAACTAAAGGACCTTTTGGAGTGTGGTGATACAACAGAGTAAGGTGTGAGCTAAAATAAAAAATACAGAATATTATCACGGAGGTTAATATTGCATATATCTAAAACAGGCTTTTATTTTGACAAGTGACTCTTGTAACCCGGAAGTGGTTCCATTAGCTTCGAAGTTAGCAACTGTTGTACGTATGTTAACTTTTAAGAGTCATGCTTTAGTAATGTCGAGTATTTTATAATTTACCACAAAAGGACACAACACAACAGCAGTCGTGTTTCTGTACAGTTGTCTTCTGACACGCAGGTGTTCATATCACCACACGCATGAGGTCTCAACTTTCCTTCGTGTTGGTACGTTTATGAATATTATTATTTTTTTGTCCTGTATTTGAATGTCAGGAAACTGAACTCCAACATCGCCCGTACTATAAGTAGAAACGGGGAACCCACCAGGTAACCCCGCCACAGGTCGTGGCCCCCGCGACGTCCCGCTCGCGTCCAATGTTCAAACCCTCGTCTGAAACCATGTCCACTCAAACGGGGGTCAAACCCTCTCTGCGCTTCGGACAGGTGGTCATCGGACCTCCGGGCTCAGGTAAAACCACGTACTGCCAAGGAATGCAAGAGTTTTTGACTAGTCTCGGACGGAAGGTGGTCGTGGTGAACATGGACCCAGCCAACGAGGGAATACCGTATTCCTGTGCAGTGGACATCTCCGAGCTGGTCACACTGGATGACGTGATGGACAGCTTGAAGCTCGGGCCCAACGGGGGGCTACTCTACTGTATGGAGTACGTGGAAGCAAACCTGGACTGGTTGCAGGGCAAGCTGGATCAGTACCGTGACTGCTACTTCTTATTTGACTGTCCTGGACAGGTGGAGCTTTACACCCACCAGAGTTCAGTGAAGAATGTATTCTCGCAGCTGGCCAAGTGGAATTTCAGGGTAAACGTTTTAAACTTCCATAAACACTAACATGCATTTAGGGTCAGTGGTCGTCAGCCTCTCATACTCTTCTTTGTAGCTTACAGCCGTGCACCTTGTGGACTCTCATTACTGTGCTGACCCAGCCAAGTTCATCTCTGTGCTGTGCACGTCTCTGTCCACAATGCTGCACGTGGAGCTTCCGCATGTAAACATCCTCTCCAAGATGGACCTAATTGAGCAATATGGCAAACTAGGTGAGTAAATGGCTGTCGTCTTTAACTCAAGCAAAACCACCTCACACTTAAAAGATGCTACAAATGACACGAGGTAGCATTTTCCTAACAAACACCAGCTGTACCAAGATATTTGAGTTAATGTTTTATGCACAGAACTAACATTTCTTTTTCTTTTCCCCAATCTGTACCTGTGCAGCCTTCAACCTTGACTTCTACACAGATGTCATGGACCTGACCTATCTTGTTGATCACCTGGCCGCTGATCCCTTCTTTAAAAAATTTCGCCTTCTAAATGAAAAGTTGGCAGAAGTCATACAAGATTACAGCCTGGTCTCCTTTGTGCCCCTCAATGTACAGGTATCACCGTGGTTTGTGAATCATTTCTTTTTATGTATTGCAAAACATGTTTAATAATGTGCACAACAGTGATTAATATGTTTAAGTTGGCAAATTACGTGAAATGTTATCAAAGACAAAGTAAAACTTTTATAGCAATGTTTAATAGTGCAAATTAGTGTATTCCCATATGTATAATATAAAAACAACTCCATCCATCCATCATCTATACTGATTTCTTCCTACTTAAGTGCACAGGTGTCTGCTGCAGCGTATGCAAGCTCTCTTTGGGCAAAATGCATTGAAGTTTAAAAAGAATTAATGCAACTAGAGGAAATAAATGCAGTGACACTGCATGAGCAGATTGAAACAAGGCCACAGGAAATGTGCGCTGTAATTAAAGCTAAACGCAGTCCAACAAATGTCACTTTTTGTTTCTCAAGTACAAGCAGTGTTATTAAATGGATGTCGGTAGATGAATCAATGTATATTTGTATGCATGTTTTAACCTAATTGTGTTGTTTTCGCATTTTCCTCTAAGTTAACCCAGTGTTATTGTTTTACACGTAATCATTTTGTTGCTGGGTAAAGATTTTGTACTTGAATAGAAATTTCTGTGGAAGTTCAGTAACTTCACATGTGCTGGGTGTTTTTATTTGTTCCATATTAAACACTGTGAATGTGAAGTTTTAACTCAGGTCTCACGGTGCAGTATGCATAAAAGAATTTTCCTTCCTTATAATCAGGAATGGAGCTTTTTAAGTTAACAGTGTTGTAATGTCCTTAGTCTGTATCAGCCTGTTCCCAGAGTACATGTGTTAGTGTCGGAGGTAAAAAAGTCAGGTCAGGGAATCCTTACTAACTTCATGTCAGTCCAGTTAATTACAATAGTCTTTAGTAGAATAATAAACATGTGCTGCAGGAATGTATATCCTGCTCTAATGTAGAGGGGCTTTAGTTCGGAGTAACACAAAAACATGGTTTGTAAGCCTTGTTTCCAAAATGGACGTAAAAAAAATGAATGTTTTTTTTTTTTATGTTTAGAAGGGAAGCAAAACTATCAGTAAGAAGAGCTGTTTTTACATCTTAGCTCAGATTTATTTTCTACAGAATGATCCGAGCCTGTTCAGGGATGTTGGGTGTGAACAAAGAATTCCTTCACTTCATTTCTGTGCTTGGGTCGTAAATAGGTTAAGTGTCAACAGAGCATCTAAACTGAGTACATGTCGGTATAAATTCCCCTCTGTGCTTCTGAGAAATTCAGAGCCATTAAAGCAATATTTTATTGTTCACACACATTAATCATCAATCACTTGGGTTGTTTGAAACAGAAATTTGGACCAGCTGTATTTGTTCCTTGACCTTACCTCTGGATGAACACTGATATCTTGTATATATCCACAGACAAGAGTCTAGACAATGTGCCGGCGCCACATATACATATCATGGCAAATTATAGAAGGGGGCGGACTGGCCTTCTGTGCAAAATGTTAAAAATGGTGATGTCCTGTTTTCTGTGTTCTGCTGCCTCTTAGTAAAGCTTCCACTTGTTACCTTGGTAACTCAACACTTTTGACTTATAAAGCAACAACACACCTCTGACCCTGAGGAGAAAAAAAAAAGTGCTCTAGTTACTGTCAGGGAAGTTAGGGGGTTTGTGGCTTTGTATGCATCTGCTGCTTATCTCACAAAGGCAACGCTTGATAAACAAAACGCAAGGCCGAGGAAGTTGTGTCACCACACTTTCAAGAAAACTTCATAATCTCATTTAACGTCTCTTCGTGCATTACTTTTGCATGGTGGTGGGGGGTGGACGCGCATGAGGAAGCCAGACTTGTGAGAGTCTTCACGTATTATAGTTACTACTCAGAAACCCTGAATAGAAATGTCTTTCTATTTGCTTATTAAAGAGGCTTCAGAGGACTGTTTCAGCAAATATTTTACCAGTGGGTAGTTCTCTAAAATTCTGCAGGAAAATCCCCAGATCAAATGTTTTTTTTTTTTTTTTGTTTTTCCCCCAGGACAAAGAGAGCATGATTCAGGTCTTACGAGCTGTGGACAAAGCCAATGGCTACTGCTTTGGAGACCTGGAGGAGAGGAATCTGCAGGCCATGATGTCAGCTGCTGTGGGGGCAGACTTCCAGTTCGACTCGTATCCTTCCCTCATTGCTGTGGTGACTCACTCTGACTCATCTGGTTTAAGATCAAACTTAAATGCACTTTAAAACTTGATGATACTCTTGTTTCTGTTAGTGATGTGGTTGGCGTTGAGTTAAAAGCAACCTGAATCTTGAAATGTAAAAAGGACTTTCATGTATTTCGTCGTGTCTTCCTTAACATTTGATCCACTAGTACTCTTGGGGTTCAAGAGAAGTATGTTGAAACCGGTGGAAAGACTGTGGAGGAGGAAATGATGGAACTGTAAAAGGAAAAGTGCAAATAAAAGGACAAATTTGGATGCCTCTTTAGCACCAGTTAACCAGCGAAGTCTTGGCAACGTCTATCTCACTTGGCCTGATTTCACTGCCTCAAAACAAAAGCCCTGGAAAGACTAGAATTGAATTTGGGTGCTGTACAGTAGATGCTTTCACCACACCTCATGAAAAACACGGAGCGAAAGACTGACCTGAGAAAATGCTGTGCTTTTCTTCAGTTATCAGCAACTGTGGTTGATTTACCTTCATTTTTATTAGATGCAAAAAGGTTTTGTTTTCATGTTTTGTTTTGCTACAGTAGATATTATTGAGCCCCCTTTTATTCAGGGGTGCAGATCTTTAATGTTACAATCAATGTAATGACCATCCCGAAATAATAAATAATAAAGTGACAGCATTGAGTACAGACATATTCATTTTCCTTTTTTGTGCTCTAACATGTGCTATTTCTATAATTATTTGATGAATTATGCTGAAGACTATACAGATGGTTTCTATCGTGTTTCATCTTTTGTGCATTTACACTGAGAAATGTGTAAGAAGGAGATGAGAACCTGCTCTTTCCTTGTTGCTGTGCCCTTGAATGTAATGGAGGTGCCTCACAGTCTTGGCAGAGTACAGATAGTACAGATCAAATGTGTTCAACAGAATCTTAGACTTTAGGAAAATGTGTGCAATCCTTCGAATTTAAATGCATTATAGGCTTCTTAGGGCAAATAAACGCGTACTGCCTTTTAACAAAGCCCAGGTGAATCAAAGCCATTAGCAGCACATCAGAACTGCAGCAGTAACTGGCTTCGGTGGGTTGAGTGTTTGCTCTGACCACCAGGTGGCGCATGCGTTTGCAAATCCTCCTCCCAGATCCAAAATTTAAAAAAAAGTCTGCTCCATTTTTTTCCTGCAGCCGGAGCAGAAAAATTAAGTCAGGCGGGGAGAGGAAGCCACATTAAATCTGTGTTTCTGCACAACTGGCCCTGTGTCTGCTCTTTGGGATGGAAGATCCTCTATCTTTCTGAATGCTGTTAAAACTCTTCTTATACTGTGTATCCCCCTGCTGATAACTGCGCTGTTCTTGTTTGCAGCCTGGCACCAATTTAAAATCTCATAACTGCATTTTTAGCCTACCATTGAAACTAAGTCTAAACACACTCAGACGAATATTTAACTCGAGGCTTCGTGCGTGTGACTGTACTTTGCTGTGTTGCAGTTAGGACTAAAATAAAGCGTGATCCATTTGCGAGCTCGCACTGATGTGGGAAATCACATTAACCCTGTGTGGTGTGTGATGTGGCTGCAAATTATATGTGGGCAGCTTCCTGCCTGCAAAGCTGTGTGTGCATTAGGGGGTGTGTCAGGCAGAATGTTAAATTGTGTTTCGATGTTTGTACATGTGATCAAGTATGCCCCCTCATTGGTACTTCCTGCCTTTTTCCCAAAAGCCCCCTAGAGGTAGATGTGTGTGTTTGTGCGCGCGTGAAAGGGAGAGCAAGAGAGAGACCGTTTGTGTGCGCGTGTGTGTGTGTCCTTGTGTATCGAGTGTGAGAAAAGAAACCGGAAGGCAGTCTTGTCCCACTTACATGCCAAATCGGAATTTTAATCAATGACCAATCGAACAATAAACGCATCAGGGAGACTTCAAAATTGTATCTTGTCATCAATTTTCAATAAATAAATAATACAAACTCCCTCAGCTAAGCGCACACACTTTTCGTTACCAGCCCACCCCTGCTCAATGCAGTGCGCACACCCTGTGTGCCAAAAATGTCTGTCTCATTTGTTGGCGCAGAAAGGATCTCGAATTCTTAATTTCTCTAACTGTTGTGAGTCTTATGGAAAAGAAGACGACCTAGCAGAGAAAAAGGAGACGCATGGTCATTTCGAGTTTGGTGTAGTTCAATGTTGGTGAGCTGAGAGAGAGAACAGGAGCCTGCGCGCCCATCCCCCCACGCTCAGCAGAGAGTGTTTCTGCCGGAGTGAGATACAGACAGAGAGGAGAGGGGGTGGTAGAGGAGAGCAGAGCTGAGCAGAGCAGGCAGGGGAGGGAAGAAGAGGGAATGTGCATTGGTAGTCTCGTTTGCTGCAAGGCTTCCTCCTTCTGCTCTGGAAAAACCTGTGTGTTGCCTCTCTTGCTTCAATACCTCTCAGAAACAGTGGGGAAATAACCAAAAACACCAGCGCTCAAAAGGTGAACCATGAGTTGAATAAATACAGGCATACATAGAAATAATCACTCTTTCTCGTTTGACAAAGTAAGAATATAACAGTTTAGATGGAGAGGCCAGGCTGAATTATGTCAAGTACTTTTCAGTGAATTATACAGCTCAACAGCCCTGTTTCTTACAACACTTCTGATCAATTGTACGGTTATTAATTGTTGAATTTAACACATAGTGTAGTCAGGTTTTAAGCATAATGGAATAACATTTGTCAGAAAACGATCCCAAAGACATAAAAGATAAAGAAAATGGGACAAAAAACAAACAAACATAATAGTCTGAATATAAAACAAAATTACCCGGAAGAGAGAATGGCTAAGAAGGGAAATGATCAAAATGATATACAGAACAGCTGCAAAGAGGGATAAATGAGACAAAACATTCAAATGAATCCCACTGTAGGACAAAAATGACCCAAGAGATACACAGCATAATCAAAATGTGACACAAAAGAGTCACAAAAAGATGTAAAATAACCTAAATAAGACACCAAACTGCCTCAAAGAGTCAGAGAATGGCAACAAAGAGATCCAAAATGTGGCTGAAACAAGTGAGTGTAACGTCCATGTAGACTATCACTCACCCAGGTTGTGATAATCCTAATTATTTAAATGTTAGACTGTTGGAAGGAAGAACTGAAGAAGGCTTTTAGGTAAGACATGAAACCTCTACATGAACTAATTATATTTAAGCACTTAAAAGAACCCAGTTGTGACAGAAAAAAGGGGGGTTGCACAAAATGACTTCAATGAGACAGAAAATGGCTGCAAAGAGATGCAAAATGACAACTCTTTAATTCAAACAACCACGGGATTCAAAACTAATCATAAAGACATACAAAAGAGACACATTATATAAAAATGTGAAAACGTTTTCCAAGAAACATACCAAACAGACTGTATCTGCGTGATTTGTGAGTGTTTTTGCTCGGGAGCCTGTTGATAAATGCATGTGCAATATGTACTTAACAGTGTGGTTGTCCAACTTTTTAACATTTCCAGTTACATCAACCTTTATGCAGACACAAGCACACTTAAATAATTATATAAGTTATAAATTAATGAGTTCACCCTATCCTATCCTATCCTATCCTGATCACGCCTAACATCCACTTTCTGTATTTCGCCTCTGCATTGGCGGATCACGTTGTTCTGAATTTTAACTCAAATTAAGACTCCTCATGTGCAGAAAATATTCCATGTTTAGGGTAAAAGGAAGGAAAAAAAGCCGAGGGTTTTGGAGATGAGGATCCGGTTGTGCTCGGCGCGGATCCGGTCCGGGTTTTGCAGCGGCCTGCGTGGCTCAGTAAAATGGCTGTATGTAGCGGAGCCTCGTGTTGGTTGGGTTAGCTCCCTGCCTCTACCCGGGCTCAGTAACACAACTCCCACAACAATTTCTGTCGCTTCTCTACGCATTGTATGGAGCCTCCATCATCTCTCTAACCCGTTTACGGAGCCGGAACCGGGGGATGGCAGCCGGATTCGGTCCGGAGTAAGGGGTGGGAATGAATCGGCACAAGGATTAATGGTTCTTAACAATTATTTATATTCAATGCTAGCGTTTGATTGTGACTGACTCGCCGAGAGAGGGAGAGAGAGGTGGGGGGGTATATCATGGCCGCTCAGGTCGCTAGCGCCGCCACTCTTAACACTAGCCCGCCTTCCGAGCTCAAAAAACCGGATCGAGACCCTAAAGAAGACTCGGGTCCGGGGGAGAAACAGTCAGAGAAAAAGCAGCCGGGTTTGGACAGCGGATCGCCGGTTCGTGGGGATCTGCAAGACGGGGCCGACGGTGGAAATGCAGGGGGAGGAGGGGAACCTGAGATGAAGAACGGGAATGGGAACCCGCCCAGAGCTAACAATAATACCCAGAATGACTCTGTCGGACCGGAGGGAAATAACCACCCCGGCTTGGTGCATCACCACGGCCCCGCTTTCCCTCCACCTTCGTACGGATACAGTCCGCACTACGGTCGGGCCCCTTTTCATCAACATGGCGGACAACAAAGCCCTGGCATGGCAGCTGCTGCGGGTCCGGTTGTGCAGTCGAGCAACATGATGGACCCGTATCAACCCAATTCGCACGACCATGGCTTTCCAAACCACCAGTTTAATAATTACAACCCATTCCCGAACAGGACTCCATATCCAGGCCAAGGATACGCCATGAACTCGCCTCGCAGTGCTCAGGCGCCGACAGCTGGGGGGCAGCCAGCTAAGCAACAGCCAACACCGGGAGGACCCACGGCGATGGCTGGATCTTACAGCCAGAGATATAACATCGGAAACCCTCAACCGACATCAACGCCGACTCTCAACAAGCTCCTCACGTCCCCCAGTTCAACGCGGGGATACCCAAACTACCCGTCCAGCGACTACAGTAGCCAAGAAGGAGCTAATAAGGGACCAGCAGACATGGGCAGTAGCGGTCAGTACGGAGGCAGCAACCCGGGCTGGCAACAAAGAAGTCATCACCCGTCGCCTATGAGCCCGGGCAGTGCTGGGCAACCCCTCGCCAGAAGCCAGGTAAAACGAAAAGCGTTTAACTCGTACGAGGGCTTCAGCACGTCTCCTTTCCGTCTACTGAGCTAGTTCACAACGTAGCAGGCCAGCCATTGTCTGGTACTTGTTCGCAAAGACTCTAAAATGGCTGCCTGTCGTGTGTATTTTTTTTTTCCTCTTTACAGTACACCATTAAAAATGTGTTACTTTCACTGCATTTACAACGGTATGTTAGAATGGAAGGGCGACGCTCGACTAAGGAAGAAGTCGATGAATTGATGTTCAGGGAGCCAAGAAGGCCCGACTTTGAAAAGGGGGCGAAAATGCCCAACCGAGGAGCAACGGCTCGTTTTTCCTCCGACAGCGTTGCTGCTCCATTAATTATCGCAGTTTAAAGTGCTCGTTTTTCTAAACGTAACATATCGGGAACCGTCTCAAGAGCATTTATACGCACATTAGTATATGATAGTTACGTAAACCTTCGCGTTTGTGCCGTGTTGTTGCCCGTTAAACTGTTAATTTTTGCGGCCGTTAACGGAAGGAATGTGTCGCGTGCTGAATGAGCGCACGGTTAGTTGCACGATTTGCGTAGGTCACGTTTAAATTGCTAATTTGCCCTGAAACGTGTCAGGTCAGTATGTAAATTTTTTATATTTTGATAATGCGTTGAATAAACGCGTTTCTTTGTGCTGGGAAGCCGCCGGGCTTTTTGAGCACGCTGGCTGTAAACAGTCGGCTCTGCCTTGTGAGTGACTGGGCGCATCCTGCAGATTGAAGTTTGCAGTGGGATTTGAATTGTGGAGGTAAAATCCTGCTGTCAAAGCCAGGAGATAGTTGGTCTTGGGTTGACATGCTAGCCGAGATCTGATTGGCTACTCATCCGCTGCTCATGGCCATTTATAATTACATGTGATGCGAGGCTGCAGTTGCTGATAAGAACACAACATTAGCTCATCGCGGGTCACAGGATGTATTACTGTTGAACTCCCGCTCCCGGCGCTACCTTTTACTTTCATAAACAGGTATTGTTGGCGCAGCTGCAACGTGGACAATGTGTAGTTTATTTAAAAATAATAATAATAATAAATATCTGTTAAATCTATGGGCACTGCGTCCCCCCCCCCTCATATAACCTCAGTGTCCATCATATCTCCTCCTGCATCGCTGCCTTAGAAGGTTTTTATATAATTCAAATAAAACATAATTATTATTGTCATTATGTGTTCACATCATGTTGTGACATCAGATGCCCTTCTTACTCCTGTAGGGACTTTTCCCCCCCAGTCTTTTTATCTTCCACGCATAGATTAGACACTTACTCTTTTTTTTTTCTCTCCAGATTTTAATTCATTATGCCAAAGCAAGCTCTGCCTATGTGTGTTATATGTGCGTTGCTGCTGTCTGGCTTGCACCAGAAGTTTGGCTGTGTGGCTGCAAAGAATTCCCCCCAATCCTGCCCCCAGGCCAATCAGAGTGCAGTCCATCATCTCTCACCCACCAAGGGAGTTTCCTCTCTGTCTTATGCAGATTAGCCATGTGCTGCACTTATTTATTTTACCTCATTATCTCGGATTTCTAGCATGTATCATAAGGCTTAGTTTTTATCCTTTTTTTTTTAAAGGAGGTGTCATAGAGGTGTCGGCACTCAACAGGAGAGTGGGACCTTTCGGAAGCAATAATTTGAGCGTTTTATATGTACAATGTAAGGGGTCATTTGAAATAATGTAATGTTTTAGTTTGTGAATTTCATCTTGTTTTGTTGAAATTGTCAAAAGGAGAGCCAACTTGATCTTGAAAGGGATTTGTTAGTGTAAACAGAAAACACACACCTAAAACCTATTTGTTACATTAAGTAGTATTCAGTATTATTTCCTGGTTTTCCTTTCCTTTTCTTTTTTTTTTTTTTGCTCTGCTGGGAAAGTACTAACTGTTTTTGGTGTCATTCATTCAAAGCCAAGCTGCCTTCTCCAGGGGAAAAAAATAACTATTTGGACCAGGGTCAAAACAGGAGCACAGCTGGGATATGTTTAAGATTGGGCAGACTGCCCTACATTTGAAAGTAGATAAATATAGCTCTGAATTCTGAAACTGTGGCAAGTGAGGTGAAAGAAAAAAAAAATCAGGGTAATGAATGTGGGAAATAAGGTGTGAGGGGGGAAAAAAGCACAGTTTGTCCATTCATTGAGGTTTGTTTACATAGTTTAGTTCTGAAGTTGTACAGTGCATTCAACTATTTTAAGGCCTTTGAAGAAAATCCTGTATTGGTTCAATAATATACATCCAAAGAGAGCCATTTGCAAATTGTTGTACATGTTCTCATCTTTTGTAGTTGTTAACCAAGTGTTTTGTTTTTGTTTTTTTTTTTTTCCCTCACATTCTTGCAATGTCCAGCCACCTGGTCCTATGGATCCAATGGGAAAAATGAGAGGTCAGCCATATGGAGCAGGTAGTCCTTACAGTCAACAGTCACAGCAGGGGCATACAGGTCCTCAACCTGGGCCAGGGTATCCTGGCCAGGGTTATGGCTCACCAGGTCCCCAGCGATACCCAGTGGGGATGCAAGGACGCACCCCAGGAGGCATGGGTGGCATGCCCTATGGTCCACAGGTATTTCATTTGATCTCATTCAGAATTATGTCTTTTATTTTCTCTTACACCAGAGCCTTTTACAGTGTACCTAATGCTATATGTATTCTGCTTAGATGGGATCTTATGGACACCAGGGACCAGGAGGCTATGGCTCACAGGGCCAGACACCATATTATGGCCAGCCTGGCCAGGCCCCTCACCCAAGTCAGCAGCAAGCCCCATACTCCCAACCTACACCCGGACAACCCGGCGGGCAGTCACCTTACCCAGGGCAGCCCCATCCTCCACCAACTTCTGCTACACACACACAGGGAGGGCCACCCTATCAGCAACCCCACATGCCCCCTCAGTCCCAGGGGCCAATACCAGGTCCATCCCAGGGGCCCCCACAGTCTCAGCCAAATTATTCTCAAACGTCAGCACCACAGTCAGGCCAGTCTCCCTATGCCCAACAACAAGGGCCTCCTAGTCAGACCCCACAGCAGCCAAATTCCCAGGCTACACCTGGGTCACAAGGCCAATCCAACTACCCAGGATCCACACAGGGTCCTCAGCAACCGCCTTCACAACAACAGCAGGCACAGTCTCATGCGCAACAGCCGCCAGGACACAGTCAACATCCACAGGGGCAACCTGCAGCTTACCCACAGAACTCTCAGCAGCAGCAGCAGCAGCAGCAAGCACAACAGTCATCATATCAACGCTTTCCTCCACCACAGCAGCAGGTACTCCCTCAGTCTAGGACACACAATCCCATCAATTATCTCTCCTTTTTGTGTTTCATCACACGTGATCCTTACTTTTTTATGTTAGGAGGTATCCCAGGACTCATTTCAGTCCAACGCCCCTCCATCCACTCAGCCTAAATCTGGCTCGGATGACAGTCAAGGCCGACCCTCCAGCCTTCCGGTTAGTAATTTTTGTTAAATCACTGCTCTTACACAAAGCCTTTTTCATTCTGATTTTAAGTTAGGTTTTTCCCCCGCCGCCTTACTGCAAGACAGTCGTGTATTTGGCAATATACTATTTTCAAGAACATGCCAGTTTGAAGCTCACACTATACACATTACGCATTTGAATGTTGGGGACTTGTGTATTAAAAGCATCCTTCTACCGTTTACTTATAATGTGGCTACTGTTTTCTGCTCTTGATTTTTGTATGCTGTTGCTGCACTCTGGTTGTTGAAACACAATTGTGTGGGTGATGCTTGTGGAAATGCTGCTGTGTAAATGAAGTGTCATATTCGAGTTATGAAAATTGAACACTGGTGGACAAGAAAAAGCTACACCAAGGATGTTTAGAAAATATGGTTTCAATCTGGTTCCAAAGTAGACTAAACTCATTTGTGGTGTGAAGGCAAATATAAACAGTACTTTTGTGTTCTTAGTTTATTATATTATTCCATCATATTATTTATTACTATTATCATAAATTCAACAGCTAAGTGAATTTTAACTCAATTTGCAGGTTTTGAAGTTTAGGAGATGAGTTTTAGATGAGAGATTTTATGAATTCTCATAAGTTCATGTAAATCATTTGGCAACTTTGTAAACATGTGTATGTGAGTTCCAGGATTTTTGTCTGAAGTCTCAAGTCGGGTAAAAAGATTGAGAGGTTACTCAATAGTAATGGTTTGAAAATATTTTCCTCATGGTATCTCTCCTCATAGCATGGTTGATTTGCTGCTGACTTGCTGATTTAAAAACCTACACACAATTTTCAGTTCAAGTTATTTTTTGGACTTCTTTGTGCCACCAGAGAACATAAACACTCTGAGGGAGTATCAAAGTGCAGACTGACCTTATGTCAGTCACCAAACTTTGACCTGGCGTCTGGATGAAGCAGGATTACATCACAGAAATGGTCTAATCAGCACGTTGGCTTCCAGACTAAATGATTTCACATTACACAGACCTGGCTTGATTTAAAAAGTCAACCTGAATATGAATTCTTTTTATATAAAATGCATCACGTAAAACATTTTCAGAAAGCTACTTTAAAACATCTCTAAATTTTGTTGGCACTTTATTCAAAGTAGGTGGACAGAAAATGGGTATAGAGCGAGGGGGGAAGACAATGCAACAGGCTGGGATTTGATCCTGCGTTGCCTGCACGAGGGGGAACAGCTCTGTAAATGGCGCCCGCTCAACCCACTGGGCTATGAAGGGCCCGCGCCCCTAAATCTTGAGATGTATGTAGTAAAAATGTATGTATTTAAATCACATGGCCAGGCTGTTTCTTTATGCTGACTCTGCTGCTTGCGTCTTACAAACCTTAGTAACCATGACAACCACTGGCACTAATGCACAGTCACTTTCTCCATGAAAAACATAAACAAGGACAAAGCCCTCCAGGGTGTGTGTGCGCAGTTGTGTAGCGTTTGAATCTATGCCACTCATGTCTTTTTTTTAATTCAGTGAAGGTGTTTCAAGCCAGTGTGTAAACACAGCAGCAGTTTCTGTAAAATCAAAACTACAACAATGTGTAAAAAAAAAAAAAAAAAAAGGGAATCTTTTGGAATCATGACTTGGAATCATTGACTGTACTTTTGTGTCTTACTGTTTTTGATTTCAGGACCTGTCTGGATCCATTGACGACCTGCCCACTGGAACAGAGGGTGCCCTGAGTCCCGGCGTGAGCACATCGGGTGTGTCAAGCAGCCAGGGTGAGCAGAGTAACCCTGCTCAGTCGCCCTTCTCTCCTCATACATCTCCCCACCTGCCAGGCATCCGAGGGCCATCACCATCCCCAGCTGGCTCACCCGCCAGTGCCAGCACTCCTCGCACAGGACCGCTGTCGCCCGCCAACATGCCAGGTGAGCAGATGCTTAACGCATGAAATGAGGCATGTGATATGTTTTAAAAAAAAAAAAAAAAATGCTAACATCATTGTCAAATTACTCAACAGCCGTTTACATTGTTTTTATAGACTACTGTTTTTTTTAAGCACATACTTAATACTTAAACTCATTCTGTTCATTAAGAACACAAAAATTACATGTACGTATATTATATATTAAACTATCCTTATTACATACAGTTAAAATATATTTTTACACTTAGGAAAGAAACGTCCCAACACTCTGCAAAATCTGATGAAATGTGAAGATGACAACCAGAATTTTTACTTTGTACTGCAAGATTGTCACTAAGAGCAGTAATCAGAATGTATGGCATCAGTGTATGAGTCAACGTGTAAAAAGATAGAATTAGTGTAAAAATATGTAATTGGTATCATCAAATATATCTTTTTTTTTTTTTTTTTTTGTGTGTGTGTGTGATCCCAGTTGCACTAAAAAAAACTTAAATATTTTGCAGTTTTTTTTTTTTTTTTTTTTTGTTAAATATGTTGACGATTCATTCTACAAAACGCGTATGGTGAGATCTGACCTAGTAGTTCTGGCAGTTTAAGCTTTATCTCATTTCAGAGTAGTGATGAAAAGATAATGATAGTAGCTACAAACTGCTGTTTTGTGGGCTTATCGTGTTGGTAATATAAACTTTCAAAGAGAAGCTTTCACGATTTTGAAAATGTGTTTTTCTCTGCCCTATACAACATGTGGTAAATGAGAACATTGGCAGCTATATGAAAATCTGCTCGAGTCAAACGCATATCTTGAAGAGTGAAATACTTCTTAAAAACTAGCTGCATGTCCTGGAGCTAGAAGGACACGCTCTGCGATATACGATCCATGATCACGCTTTGACACTAGTAGACCATCTTCACATCTTTACCGAAAGTGCAACGTTTCTTTGAGATCATTCAAAATTTAGGTTCACGGATTCTTGATGTAACACAGGACTTTTCTGGACTCATGTCACAAGTGACATGAGAATTTAAGGTTAACTTTGTCTTGTCAAAATAAACTCATAGTTTTTCAATGGCGGGCCATACATTATGTCAGAATTTCTATCTACATGCCCAAATAATGAAGAAAAATGTGTTTTTATTTATATTTACTTTCAGGAATGGAAATTGGATCACTTAAATAGAAATGCCTCATTGAACCATAGCTGAGCTCAAACTAACTTGACTTGATCATTACTGTTTAGGGACCCAGATGCCTCCCAGGCCGTCGAGCGTGCAGTCAGACGGTAGTCTGCACCCTGCAATGAGCCAGTCTCCCATGGCCCAGGACAGAGGTATGTTGCCGTCTATATCCAGTGTGTGCATAGTGATTAACATGTCAGGAGTGTTTGCTTTAACTTCTGGGTCTAAGCATTGTCCTTCTTTTTTTGTGTTTGTCTCAGGTTTCATGCAGAGAAACCCTCAAATGCCCCCTTATGGCCCCCCTCAGTCAGCCTCTGCACTGTCACCTCGCCAGTCCTCTGGAGGACAGATGCATCCTGGGATGGCACCATATCAGCAGAATAACTCTATGGGTGGATATGGGCAGCAGGGAGGACAGTATGGCCCCCAAGGTTTGTGTTTTGAAATCGTCTGCGTGACTTTGACTCTTTAATAGGTTGTATCACGTTTTTTAAATGCTGTTATAATAATAAAAAAAAATGTTTAAAGGGGGTGGCATTTGTTCAAATGTACAAATCTCATACGAAAAAACCTATGAAGTGCATCTCCCTGTCTCATAGGAATACCATGCTATTGCTGGTTCCTCCCTCTGACTCTGTTGCAGCTATTTATAGCTGTGAAGCAAAGAGTCAGCTGACGTAGCAGAGCCTCCTGTCTGTAGAGCTGAACTTGACAAAGGCCTGTTGCTCTGGTTGCACAGCTCTCTGTGTTAGCACACTGTTAAAAAGGCTGTTTTAGATGCTCTTAAACGAAAAGTGTAGTTCAGCTCATAAATGTGAAAAAAAAGTGTAGGTCTGAAAGTCATTTGTCTTTTAATCGTGAAAACAATGTCTCAGTTTTGCAGTGATTTATATTAATAATGATCAGTGTTCAAATGCAGTTAACTTTTTTGTTGTCATTGGGTTAACATCTCCAGGTTATCCACGGCAACCTGGCTATGGTAACATGCCTAATGCCAACTACCCTGGACCAGGCATGGGCTCCATGAACCCCATGGCAGGACAGGGTGGAGGACCACCATATGCTGGCATGCCTCCAGGAAGGATGCCTCCTAATCAAATGGGGGCACGTCCTTATGGCCCCAATATGGGCCCCAACATGGGTCCAAATATGCCCCCCAACATGGGTAACATGCCACCGCAGGTAGGCTCAGGAATGTGCCCTCCTCCAGGAATGAACAGAAAGCCCCAGGATCCCACCGCCATGCAACACCCTGCCACCAACTCCATGCACAACAGGTTTGATTTTAAACCAGTCGATCTTTTTACGTATACCTGTTTTATTTACTGTACAAAGTTGAACGGACTGGCTTCTTATCAATGCTTAATTATGAAGTAGTATATGCTCATAGTTTATTTCTATTTCCAGGATGCCTGGTTACCCCAACATGTCTCAAGGCATGATGGGCTCTGGTCCTCCATATGCCCCACCAATGAACAGCATGTCTGGAATGATGAACACTCCAAGTGGATCACCTTATCCCATTGGGCCAAACATGGCCAATAACACCAGTGGTAAGTTGTGGCGATGACTGCGTGTGGGTTTTCTCTTTTATATACGGCAACCTATTTTCTGACCTTCTCGTCATGTGTAGGCATGGCTGCGAGCCCAGAGATGAATAATAAGATGAATAACAAGGTAGATGGGAGTGGAACACCCAAGCCAGATTCCAAGTCTAAGGTAAGTAGTCTGCAATATTAAATAAATGTTTGAGCTTTGGAGGTCAGATTGTCATTCCGTTTGGATTTTTGTTGTTTTTAAAACTGGTTTCTTGTTTGTTTGTTTTTTTCCTATCTCAAATCAGAAGTCCAACTCTTCTACAACAACCAGTGAAAACATAACACGCTTGTATCAGCTGGGACCGGAGCCGGACAGGAAGGTGTGGGTCGACCGCTACTTGGCTTTCATCGAAGAGAAAGCCATGGGCATGAGCAACCTGCCTGCTGTAGGACGCAAACCCCTAGACCTTTTTCGGCTGTACATGTCAGTTAAGGAGATCGGAGGAATGACGCAGGTTAATGTGGCATTCATAAGGAATTACTTCTGCAGAACACATGTGGCTGGCTCCTTTTTTCTGTCTTTTCTAATAATATCCCTTACCTTGTGTTTGTTTTAGGTGAACAAGAGTAAGAAATGGCGAGATCTGGCCACAACCTTAAATGTGGGCACATCCAGCAGTGCTGCCAGTTCCTTGAAAAAACAGTACATCCAGTGTCTTTATGCCTTTGAGTGCAAAATTGAACGTGGTGAAGACCCTCCACCTGAGATCTTTACAGAAAACAAAAAGAACCAAGCTGCTAAGGTCCAACCACCCTCTCCAGGTTAGTCTTTCTCATCCTTTTTGAGCTTTGGTGACCATCTATGAACTTTTAAAACAAAAACTTGCTTTGTTGCATTGTTATTAAAGTCTTGTCTGTCTGTCTGCTCTTTTCTTATTTCAAACTGAAGCATCCCTCTGCTCCACAGCTGGGTCAGGCTCTTTACAGGGCCCACAGACTCCCCAGTCCACCAGCAGCTCCATGGCTGAGGGAGGAGACCTTAAACCTCCAACGCCAGCCTCCACCCCTCATAGTCAAATACCCTCCATGCCTCCTGGGTCCAGGTAAATTTTCTTTTTAAGATGTTACCAACTTATTTTGCTTCTCAAAAACATAATACTGGAGGTGACTAACTTTTTTTTTTTTTTTTTGTCTCTTTTTTTTGTGTGTCACCTTTGCGTGTTTTCCAGGAGCAGTGTTAACCTGCAGGACCCCTTCTCTGATGGAAATGACCCCACTTTCCCCAGGAAGAACTTGACACCCAATTCCACCTATCAGTCTGGCATGAACACACCAGACATGCAAGGTCGAATGGGCACTTTCGAACCTAACAAGGACCCTTTTAGTAACATGCGTAAAGGTGGGCGCTCTGAATTAACTTCTGTTAACACTGAGTTTCAGTTTAAATAATCAGTTTAAATGACTCTGAATCTGACACAATTCATGTTTCCAGTCGGGGAGCAGTTTATTCCTGCTAACCAGGGCCCTAACAGTGTAGTGGGTGACCAACAGCAGCAGCAGCAGCCGCCACAACAACAACCTCCGTTCACCAGAGGACCACCAGGGTCCATGGGCACAATGCCGATGGGGCCCCGACAGCAGTATCCTTATGGACCAGGCTACGACAGGAGGTAAGACTAGTTTAAATGGAAGATGGCTTTTTAAAGCTTATTTAATGCTTTGATTGTAACAGCGCTTTACATTTTTATGGTCAATTAGACTTAATAGTTCTTATTGAGTATAGGTTTTCTCACAGTTAACTGGTCTAACTTGGATTTGTTATTTACATAAGAAGCAAATGAATAAAATGTTGTGATTTAAATACAATGAGAAGAAAATGTGGTGCTGTTGAAGATATTAATGTAAAGTTTTTACATTTATATTTTATATATGGTCTTTTATAAAATGGTACTGTATTTGTTTGTTTTTGTATATAATACTGATGATATTAAAATGAGTAATTTATTTTGAATATGGGATTTAGTAGTGCTGATTGTGTCTATGCAGACAGAACCTCATAGATAAACATAAAAGAAGTCATATCAAATCTCTGTCATTTAAAATTCAGGGTAGAATCTATTTGATTTGCTTGATTGTTTAAAAATCTTAGTTGATCAAGTCAGTATTATTATGTTTGTTGATGTGAATGCACAGATCTGTTATTTGGTGAGCAAGATATGAGGTAAATGGATTCTGGAGACTTTAACAAGATGCACTGTAAAACATTAATGGCAGTATGCCAACTGTCTGCCAAGCAGTATATAGATTTATATTTTTTTGCTTCTTATTATAACCCATTTGTTCTTTTTGTTACCTACATATTTATTCCTCTTTTCCAGTTCTGTGGATTAAAACCTATTTGTTCATTAGTGGAGGTTTATTTTGGCCCTACTAATGGCACCATATGGTGACTTGTGTCAGTAGTTTTTCATAAAATTGTATATCTAAAGTGTCCTATCAAGAATATTTGTACTGGACTGTTGTTAATCTCAGTTTTTTGTTTTTTCTTTTTGGCAGTTTCAAGCTAACAGTTGTGTATCTATGGAATTCTTTTATTTATTTATTTATTTTTTAGATTTAGCACAATGTACTGTATATGTAGCAATATGGGGAGAAAGGGGCAAAAAAGATAAATTGTGTGTATTATCCTGCTTTTCTCAGATCGGAGCAAGGACTGGGCCCAGAGGGCAACATGGGATCCGGTGCTCCTCAGCCAAACCCTATGATGCCTGCCAATGCCGACACGGGGATGTATTCGCCAAATCGCTTCCCACCACAGCAGCCACGGTGGGTTCACAAAACACTTGGTTGGCAGTCTTCCTGGGTTTACAACTGCTGTCATTGTTAACTAATTGTTCTTGTAAAGTAGGATTTGCGAATCACACCGTAATAATGTCCAGGTCTGAGAAAGTAGCAGAAATACTTCGGAGCTGGACGTATTATGAAATTTACTTGGTTTTACCTCAAGTCGTCTTTTTTTTTTTTTTTTTTTTTTTTTTTTATTATCCAGTTGTGCAGTTAATTAAAATGATTTGTGCATTCAAATGATCATAAACAACAGATTTTTATTGGCCAACTCTCAACTTGGGTACTATATTCACTCCAAATTTAAATTAATTCTGCCAGCTATTTTTGCTTTAATTTTAGTTTCTATGTAGGGAGACAAACACTACCCTTGATTGTATTTTGAAATTTAAAATGTATGAAGGTTGGGGTTTACTGAGCAATGCAGCAAACGGGAAAGGCTTAGTATTCAGAATTAACATTTGCTAATTATATTGTACAGTATGTAAGATTCAATAGGAAACCCATGTTGATATAATTAGGACTAAGCATGATTGGTATTGTGTGTAATATATCAGATTTTTTTTTTAATAGGTAAAGTTTAAAAAAAAAAGAAGCTGTCTTTGCAGATCTAAATTCATCACAGAAGAATTTATGTATCAGTAAGGGCTGGTCTTTGAGAGTCAGAGGCAGAATATTTTCTTGGTAAAACTGATTTGGCATAATGTTTGCAGACACGATTCCTATGGTAATCAGTATCCTGGACAGGGAACGCCCCCTACTGGTTCTTACCCAAATCAGCAGCCTGGAATGTACCCACAACAGGTAAAAGATCCATCTGCACTACACCAGTTCCGCCTACTTCATACATTGGGATTATATATGATTGTTTACAATTAAAAAAAAAAAACAACAACTTTTGAGTACATACAGTACAGGTCAAAAGCTTTGACAAAGACATTTATTATAGCCTTTGACCACTGAATCTCAGACCATACTGCTGCACAGACTCTGGTCTCTGTTCAGAGAGAGGGCTACATCTACAATCTGTTCTGTGGAAAAATTATGTAAAATATTGAATTTTTTCTTGAAATATTCTGTGATAAATATGTATCAATACATTATCTATTTGTAGAGTTACAAGCGTCCTGTGGAAGGAGGCTACCCTCCATCAAAACGGCATGAGGCAGATTACAGCGGGCCCTTCCCTGGTGGACAACAAGCACCACAGCAACAGCAGCAAGGAGGTGCCCCTGCTCCGTCTTCAGGACAGCAAGAGTCGTACAATCAGTATGGTGGCAGTGGGCCTTATCCTGGACCAGACCGCCGTCCACCTCCCTCTAGCAATCAATTCCCATTTCCTTTTGGTCGTGAACGCATGCAGGGAGCAACTCCACCCAATGCTCAGCCTAACATGCCCCCACAGATGATGCAGTCAGGCCCTGAAGGTCCTCAGGGAGGAATGTGGCAGGGACCTCGAGATGTCAACTATCAGAACTACCCCAACCGACAAGGTGGTCCTGGAGGCCCGCCTCAGGGACCTAGTTACCCTGGCATGAACCGTTCAGAGGATATGATGTCATCAGAGCAGCGCATGAATCATGAGGGCCAGTGGGGAGGTCAAATGGGCCCTCGGCAGCCTCCCTATGGTCCAGCTGGGCCTGGCCAACCCATGCCTCGCTCAGTACAGTCCAACTATCAGCCCCCTCAGGGTGTGCAGAACCACATTCCACAGGTGTCCAGCCCTGCCTCCATGCCCCGCCCCATGGAAAGCAGGACATCGCCTAGTAAATCCCCATATATGCACGGAGTAATGAAGATGCAGAAAGCTGGTCCCCCAGTGCCTGCATCCCACATAGTGCCCCCTCCAGTGCAGTCGCCTCTAATAAGGCGGGACATGCCTTTCCCCCCAGGATCCATAGAAGCTACACATCCTGTCCTGAAACCACGACGGAGACTCACAATGAAAGATATTGGTATGACTTTAGATTGTGTATATAGCATTCATCCACACCATTGTCTTTCTTTCAGTTCAAAAAGTTGCACAGAAACTACTTTGTACCAATTTAGATTTGTGTCCTAACCTTTAGGAACCCCAGAGGCCTGGAGAGTCATGATGTCATTAAAGTCTGGTTTATTGGCTGAAAGTACATGGGCCTTAGATACCATCAATATTTTACTGTACGATGACAACAGTATTTCTACCTTTGATCTCAACACGGTGAGACCTCATATTGATTCCCTTGTTGTTGATCTGTAGTGGACTATGGGTGATCATGTCTAATATTTCCCTGTTTTTTTTTTTTTTTTTGTTCTGTATCTAGTTGCCTGGCCTACTAGAGTTGGTGGTTGAATATTTCAGACGCTGCCTCATTGAAATCTTTGGCATTCTGCGGGCTTATGAAGTTGGAGATCCCGGCCAGAGGACACTGCTTAATCCTGATGCCTTGAAACGAGACTTGGAGAACACGGAAGAGGAGGAGTCTCGGGTTGAAGATATGGAACAAGAGGAAGATGATGATGACGATGATGAGGAACAGGAAATGGAGGGACCAGCTCACGTGAAGGAAGAAGATGATCAAGAGCACTGTTCCCAAAGTCGAGATAAAAAGACAGAAGATGAGGAGAGGAAGAGCAAGGGTTATTCATCTGGACAGACGGGTTCATTGCAGTCTTTACCTACACATGACAGACCCAAGCAGGCTAGTAAGTTTGATAAATTTCCCCTGAAGATAGTACGAAAAAAAGATCCATTTGTGGCTGCTCAGTCAAATAACCATGGTAAAGTGCAAGAGTTTGACAGTGGGTTACTTCATTGGAGTGCTGGAGGAGGAGATTCGACAGAACACATCCAGACCCATTTTGAGCCATGCAAAGACTTCTTGGAACCACGACAACGAATACCTGTTCCCCACGTTTTACTGAAGCGGCGAGTCCTTGAAGAAGAAATACGGGAAATTTGTTTGCCTTCTGAAGAGGAGAAAAGAAAGAATGAAGATGAGGAAGAAAGGCAAAAGTGTTCCTCTTTGTCTGAGAAATCAACAACCTCAGAGAAGGCAGTTGGCAGTGAGGAAGAAAAGAAAACGGATGCTGACACAAAAGAGGCTGAGAAAGGTTCTAAAAGTCACCAGGAGAATAATAGACCCATTCTTTCCTCTGGAAGTATTTTAACCCAACAGGCACAGCAGACTGGTACCATCCTGGAGGATGAGCCTCACAGTAAAGACGAAGGGCCGCTCATTGCACTGGCTGACTGGCAGGATTCATTAGCACGTCGCTGCATTTGCGTCTCAAATATTATCCGCAGCCTCTCATTTGTACCAGGCAATGACCATGAGATGTCAAAACATCCAGGACTACTGCTGATCCTCGGGCGCCTGATCCTGCTCCACCACCAGCACCCTGAGCGCAAACAGGCCCCACTCACCTACGAGAAAGACGAAGATTCAGACGAAGGCGTGGGCCAAAGGGACGAGTGGTGGTGGGACTGCTTGGAGCTCCTGAGGGAGAACACGTTGGTCACCTTGGCAAACATTTCAGGCCAGCTGGACCTCTCCATCTACCCCGAGAGCATTTGTTTGCCCCTATTGGATGGTCTTCTCCACTGGGCTGTCTGTCCCTCAGCCGAAGCCCAGGACCCCTTCCCCACCCTGGGACCCCACAGTGCTTTGTCACCTCAGAGACTGGTCCTGGAGACGCTAAGCAAACTAAGCATCCAAGATAACAACGTGGACCTCATCTTGGCTACTCCACCATTCAGTCGGTTGGAGAAGCTATATGGGAACCTGGTGCGGTTAATCGGAGACAGGAAGATTGCAGTCTGCAGGGAGATGGCTGTGGTCTTACTGGCCAATCTGGCCCAGGGTGACACCCTGGCAGCCCGAGCAATTGCTGTTCAGAAGGGCAGTGTGGGGAACTTGCTTGGCTTCCTGGAGGACAGTCTGGCTGCCACACAGCTTCAGCAGAGCCAGAGCTCTCTATTACACCTACAGGGGATGCACTTCGAGCCCACAAGCCCGGACATGATGCGGCGAGCTGCAAGGGCTCTGCACGCCTTAGCTAAGGTTGAGGAGAACCACTCAGAGTTCACACTACACGAGTCCCGACTCCTCGACCTTTCAGTGTCTCCCTTAATGAACTCGCTGGTTTCTCACGTTATCTGTGATGTACTCTTTTTGATTGGCCAGTCAGCTGTAGGGAGCTGATCCCCTCCTCCCTGGTAACCCTGGCTTGTGTGTGTAAAACGGGGCAAGAAAAGTTCAAGTGACTGTCTTTAATTTATGAAAATCCTTCACGTTACATTCTGTGAGCCCTCCACAGGCCAGCCTTGCTCGAGGAGGTTAATCACAGAGCTGTGGTGGATTGCAAACCAGAGAGATGCAGACAAAGTGACACTACTTGCAACATGAATGCCAACTGGATGACACAGAGCAGAGCACCATGGTTAGGAGACTGTTCTGCACTTGGGGGGGGTGGGGGAGTTTCTTTTAATAAAGATAATAAATAAATAAATAGCTGAAAAACAAAAACTGTAACCAAAGTTGCTGTCTCGTTTACAGTGAGTTTGGGAGACGCAGTGTGCCCTAGCTCTCCCCATGAGGGCACAGTGAGTCTGTAACTTGTTGATGTTCGGAGGTGAGGCAGGCTAACTAGTGGCCTACTGGTTATAGTTGCTATAGTTGGATCCTCACCAGTACATCCGACAGTAGACAGTGCTGTCAATAAACACCTTCACCGGGGAGGCCTGTGCAGTGTGCAGTAGATTGTAGGACATTTTCTGTACCGTACTGCTCTTGAGTGTAAGCATTCTGTAACACGTTTCACACAGAACGCTGATGATGCATCTCTAGAGTTTTGAGGTCATTTTAGTTTGGTGTTAAACAGAAAATGGCTTTCTTCCCCAAAGTACCAAGAACCAACAACACCCTTACCTCCTCTTATCCCTTGATTGTATGAATACCCTTATGAAAAGAAATCACCTCTTAGGACTGGTTTTCAACTTCAAATACAGCTTTGCTGTGGTGTATATATGATGTTGTACATTATACTTCCTTTCTGTGTCTGTCTGTCTGTGTCACATTCTCACACTTGTTATTGGTTCGGGATGGAGGCCGACATGTGAGTTTGGTCTGTGACTTCAAGTCCCCACTAATTAGAGCCACTCCTCTGGTCTCTCCACAGCTCCGTAGTATGGCAGACACGGCTCAAACTTGTTATCTCCTGGTATAACGAGAATAAACTAGATGAAGTACACATTTGACAAATTTTCTCCAGTCATGGATTCTGCATATTTGTATTTCAGTCTATGTAGCTAAGACAACATGTAAATTCCTCTCCTTTCCTTTTTTTTTTTCTTTTTTTTTTTTTTTTGGCTCAAGGAATATCATTTATTCAGTATGAAATCTTTATACTATATGTTCCACGTGGTAAGAATAAATGTACATCAAATCTTCGTAAGCTGTTTGATGGTTTTATTCTTTTGGAATAATTAGCTACTATAGACGAACTTCACAAAAGCTTATATTCAAAGAATTATAAACATGTCCTAACGTGTGAATATTTAAGATTACATTGCCTTTACTACTAAACGTTTCAAATGACTGCAAACAACGTTCATCAGTGTTTTGTAGTGATAAGTCCTTACACAAATAGGCAGTTCTAAACTATGTTTCTTTAAGACACACTTTATATTTGTTTACAAAAGTAAATTCACCAAAAATGTGAAGAATTCCAATAAAAAGACCAACGTGTACACTTTGTCAGCGAGACTCTCCACCGCCTCCTAGTGAACAGAAGAGAGTACGTGCTCGCTAGATTTTATAACTTGTTGGCAAAGTAATAGTCACTAAACTTGTACAATGTTACAACATGAAAGCTAGTAAAAGCATGACTATTGTCATTGTGCTACAACAACCAAATACAAAAAAAAAAAACAAAAAAACATACTTTTGGAGCTTTGTGGAAGAATAAATTAGATGTAAGCCAACGAGCTTTTATTTTGAAAAGAATCCATGTGCGTACCGGAAGTAAACGAGTCTCTAAAGGAGGGATCCAGCTACAGTATGAGGATGTGAAGACAAAGATCCCAGGCGACGAAACTAATGTCTTAAGACGAATGCCTTTATGACGAATTTTTGTTTACCATTTATGCTGTTTGAATAATAATAAAAAAAACTGCTTAATTTCCTAACATTTTCTCCCGGATAGTTTATGTTTTATATAAAATATGACAAATCCAGCAGAGCGTGCCTCGCAGCAGTGCTCATGGCTGTCCTAACCGGCTTTTCAAAAATTCGTCTCATCAATGACCATGGATATTAGAGCAGTTGTGGAGTTTGCCACAGTTACCAGGGGTCTCTCACTGTTTTTGCAGGTAAGTTCAAATGGTTCCTCATTTTTGACAACTTCGTGGTTGCCTTTGGTTACTACATGTGTGTGAACCACGTTTGGTCGTAATATGTTTCTGTATTATTTAATGGCAAGAAATTGTGAGATGTGTAGTGTGTATTAGAAATTTCTATAAAATGAAAGTTGTTGTGTGTATGTTTTAACAATGCGATGCATTCCGCTCCAGGCTGTCCTTAACGCTGCCATCCCTGACCATGACGCTGATGCATTCACGCCCCCTCGGACGGAAGATCCGCTGTACCTGGACTCTGTGGTAGAATGGTTGTTTGGTGGCCTTTCACGCTGGGATGCTGAGCACTTCCTCTTCATTGCTGAGAGAGGGTACCTCTATGAGCACAACTTTGCATTTTTCCCACTCTTTCCTGTGATCCTGCGAGGCCTGGCAGAGACGCTGCTGTGGCCCCTCTGCGGCTGGCTGAGCGTGAGAGGACGGTTGCTGGTCGCTGTTGCGCTGGGGAATAGTGCCCTCTTCCTGCTCAGCGTGGTTGCTCTGCATGCCCTAAGTAGAGTAGTTCTACAAGACAGACGTCTCGCTCTGCTTGCCAGCTTGCTTTACTGCATTACGCCTGCAAATGTTTTCATGACGGCTGGATACTCCGAGAGTCTGTTTGCTGCCCTCACGTTTGGTGGTCTGTTCCTCCTGGAGAAAGGCTTTACTTTTAGAGCCTGTCTCGCCCTCAGCATAGCTGCTGCAGCACGATCAAATGGACTTGTTAACATAGGGTTTCTCCTGTATCTCCCATCACTACATGCCATTTCCCAGATTCGTGTGTATCGAACAACAACTAAAGGCCACTGTAAAATTCTGCACTACATTTGGGTCATTATCCGTCTTCTCCTCACCTCCCTTTTTGGGACTGCAATAATTGCCCTCCCGTTCTGTGCTTTCCAGTACTATGGCTATAGGACATTTTGCACCCCGTCTACTTCCCTTGAGCAGGTCCACCCTGCTCTTTTGTCGCTGGCTGAGCGGAAGGGTTACCGGGTTCCAGATGAAAATGGTCCACCACCCCTCTGGTGTATGAGACCGCTCCCCCTGCTTTACTCTCACATCCAGGATGTGTATTGGGATGTGGGCTTCCTCCGTTACTTTGAACTGAAGCAAATACCAAACTTTATTCTGGCTCTTCCTATGGCTACACTTGGCATACTGGCTATTTATGCATATTTTCAAGCTAATGCAGAACTTTGTCTAAGACTAGGACTTTGGGAGACTGGTACAAACAAAAGACTTGACAAGCCTACACCAGGCTTCTTCAGCCCCAGAGTGTTTGTGTATGTTGTACACTCTGCTGTGCTCCTGGTGTTTGGGACACTGTGCATGCATGTGCAGGTGAGAAAATCAATTCAGCTTCCTGCAGATTGTCTCGGTTAGTCTTTTTATATAAGATATTTACATTGGCTTCTTTTCTATCTGCATTTATAGGTTCTAACCAGATTCATGGCCTCCTCATCTCCTGTGCCCTTCTGGATCAGCGCTCATCTACTTCTCCTCAATGAGCCACTTCTTCATCGAAGGAAAACTTCAACCCCCGTTGTGAAGCTACAGACCCACTCCCGAAACAGTTGCAATCACACTCAAAACCCCATCACTGCACTGCTACCACACTTTAAAGCCTGTTCTCCTACCACTCAGAGCATTCTGGGATACTTCCTGTCATACTGGGTTTTGGGCCTTGCACTGCATTGCAATTTTTTGCCATGGACTTAACTTCAGATTTACACTGAGAACTGATATGGATTTATTAAGTGGTAAAGTTATATAGAATATAGAGCTGTTTATAGCATGTCATCAACAGAATTTTTTCTTTTGTTATTTCAAGTTGTTGGAATTGCAGCAACAGTAAAAATGTTTCGGAAATGTATCAAAAGTAATTGCAAACATATTTTAAACACTTTACCAGTATCTCATTGAATTTCTTTTTTTTTTTTTTTACCTCACTTCAGGACAATAGGAAGTTGCTGTTCTAATTATTTCTGTTGTTTTGCTTGTCCTACATGGTTTACTTTTCAAGCTGATGTGTTTATGATATAGATCAGTTTGAGCTGCACATCATTGGCACGTCTTTGCAGTTGCATGCCTGTACTTTGTATTTTATTTCATTTTTTAAATTATTGCTGAGTTCTTACAAAAGCTTAAAAAAAAAGAATTATTTATCCAATTCAATGCACTGCATGTTTAGAAGATTTATTCCAAGTTGTAGCTTGGATCTTTTTAAATGAGCATGAAAAACATTAAAGAAGCTCAACTTTATTGCCTCAGTTTTTATTTTCATTTGAGGTTTGTTGGTTGTTGTTTTTGTTTTGTTTTTGCAGGCACTGGTATACACTGTTTTGTTGTGACCAATGTTGAAGACAGAAGTTTCATATTTCAAAGTATAAAAATGTGAAAAACCAAAACAATCATTACTTATAAACATTATTTAGTGAGGTTTGCCTTAAAAAGGCATTTTTCTTGGCACTGTTCACTCTAAGCAAAAGGTTCTGGTTTGATTGCCAGGCAGAAGTCTTTCTGTGTGGAGTTTGCATGTTCTCCCCGTGCTTGGGTAGGTTCCTTCCGGGTTCTCTGGCTTCCTCCCACGGTCCAAAAACATGCATACTAGGTTGATTGTTAGTTCTAAATTGCCTGTAGGTGTGAGTGTGAGCATGCATGGTTGTCTTTGTATGTGACCCTATGATAGGCTGGCGACCTGTCCACGGTGGACCCCTGGCTCTCGCCTGTAATGAGCTGGGATGGGCTCCACCAGACTCCCGTGACTCTGCAAAGGATAAAGCAGGTATAGAAAATGGATGGTTGGATTTTCCTACAATATGATTTTCACTACCTAATGAATTAGACATAATGTAAGTAGACTTCTCTTTAAAACTACTCGATGTTGCTGTTTTCATAGAACATTTCTTTTAGTACTCAACAATGAGGACAAAACAAAACCAAAAAAAAAAGCCACTAAAAAAACCTACAAAATAAGTCTGAATTCCCACTGATCATATTGTTTCCAGCCACATACCACATGGAAAAGGGAAGAGGAACAGTCACTACTGAAGCGTTTCATTTGTGAACAATATAAATGTCTCTGGACGTTCAAGCACATAAAAACATTTATAATTTGCATATATATATATATATATATATATATATATATATATATATATATATATATATACACGTGTGTGTGTGCGCGCGCGCGTGTGTCTAGCGCTGAATCGCTTTTATAACCACCTTCATTCCAAACCACTGCACATGCCACTACTTTACATTCCTAATTATTTTTGTATCTAATATAATCTAAGTCTACTTTAACAACTTTAGTCGGTTTTTTTTCCAACCTTCGTTTTACCGTAGCTGTTGGTAGACGGCGGTACGTGCGTCGTCACGCTGTGACGTACAGTAACCGAAAAGGGACACGTGAGCTGGTGTGAGGAGGACGAGCTCGCGTCCGGTCCGTGTGTCTTATTCTGCGCTGAATTCTCGATAAACGCCGAGTTAACGCGAACAAAAATGTGCACCGATATTATCGTGCAGGTTTAACTTAACCACCAAACATGGTGGTTAAGTCCGAGTCAACTCGAGGATTTACGCAGTTCTCAAAAGTGGCAAAAGAAGAAGAAAGAATGTCTTTGTTGACGTGCTAGCTGGCGTGAGTTAGCTTCAGGATGGGCAACTGAAGGCTAACGGAAGAAGAAACGACCGTCAGTGTCCAGAAAGTAAAACTCCAGACGAGCGGCGCGTGGAAAGAGTTTTTGTCGGTGCCTTTAGCCTCCCCACAAAGTGCGTTGACGCTGTTTTCGCGATGAAAAACTGCGAGTACCAGCAAATAGACCCGCGGGCGCTGACCGTGTCGCCACTGGCGACACAGAGCCCCGCGGAGAAGAAAGCGGAGCGGCCGCGGAGGAAGTGGGAAGTGTTCCCGGGGAAGAACCGGTTCTTCTGCGACGGACGACTAATCCTGGCCAGGCAGAGCGGGGTTCTTCCGTTGACGTTGGGCCTTATTGTTGTCACTTGTGGCCTTTTCTTTGCATTCGAGTGAGTAAATCATTGTCTGTGGTTTTCACTTATAAATCAATTCCTATGTGTATATTATAGTTATACGTTCCTTATGGTTTGCTTTCAAGCACTGTTCCTGGTAAATATACGAGCTAAAGATATGTTTTTCTTCGTTTTGTGTTTGTGTACAGTTGCCCGTTCTTGGTGGAGCATTTGACCGTCTTCATACCTGTGATAGGTGCGGGGCTTTTCGTGTTTGTGGTCATCTCCCTACTGAGAACTAGTTTCACAGATCCCGGGATTTTACCCAGGGCCACCCCAGATGAAGCCGCAGACATAGAAAGGCAGATAGGTAAGGTGCATGCTGAAGTTTCATCCATACTGTGGGACAGATGGGCTAAAAGGGCTTTGTCATACGGAGGACATGTTTGTTGTTGAACTCCAGACCAAGACCTAAGCAGCTTACGCTCTGACACGGCTGAGGAACAAAAGCTATGCCTTCCTAGATGTCATGTGTTTGCGTATCTGTTATTTTATTCTGTGATTTAGATTTTGGATGACAAGCGGTCGTATTAAAGTAGTATTCAGTGGTTCCCTTTGTACTTGTCTATTTCAAGATACCTCAGGGTCCTCTACATATCGCCCCCCTCCCCGTACCAAGGAGATCCTCATCAATCAGCAGGTGGTAAAGCTCAAGTACTGCTTTACGTGTAAGATGTTCCGCCCTCCTCGGACCTCCCACTGCAGTCTGTGTGACAACTGTGTTGGTAAGAATGTGGTGAGAAGTTACCACTTACTTTTTTTTGGGTAGACTGTGTCTTGTTTTGCTCTACGCAGTGAACCTTTTATTATTATTCCCATGTTTTTATCTGGAATGTAAGGTGTTGAATGGTTTAATGCCATTGCACACATCTACTTCCTACAGCAGTATGTTTATGCTTTAAACTCAAAACTTGTATGATGAGCATGAAAACATTTCAGCATCTTCCTGCCATATTCTTCCTGGCCATGGCAGGACTTTAGAACCCTTTAGAAAGTCCCTCTTAAGAAACAAATTATGATTACTGCAAGAATTCATTTCCCTTCTAAGTATTATTGTATTTGAATCTGAATGAAAAGCATTTATAGTTTACATTTTAACTGACCAGTACAAAGTACAGACTACTCACACTATATAATCCAAAATATCAATAGAATAGCTAATGGTTTGTCATGTTAAACGAGGCCATGCCCTTTGTTGATATAATAACCTTAAAACAAATTGAACCTAACCCCTGAAATTGGCATAGATAATAGACTGAATAAAAATAGCTTTCACAACAGGTGGGAGACATAGTATCTTTTCTTAGATGTTAAGGGTACACATTTTGTTGCATGCTGAGCTGATGTAGTTGTAATTAAAGAATATAACATAAGACTGTGAAACAAAACATGAAAACTAGTAAAGGGATCTGGACACACAACAGGAACTCCAGAGATTAAGAGTTGAAAAGAAGTCTTGTGACACCAGACCATCTTCTCAAAATCAAAAAGGGAAGCTGCTTTTAAAGTTATTTTTCTCATGGCAGAGGAGAAAGATTAATCGACTTGGGCATTTGTTGAAGGAGTTTCAAGACAAAACGCACGCATTTTTACATTCAAGTCTCTTTGGAGCCGCCTTTGCTGATTTCGTATGTGAGCTTGTAACTAATTAAAACAGCTGTTTGAAAAGGTTAGCGATTTTTAAATGCAGATCCCTTTGCTGTGTATGAAAACAGCAACATCTGATACTCCAGCTGTCAGTCTTCATCATGATTATATTCCCACCCGTCATGATTAATTCACATCCTCATGCAGCCCCCATTGAGTTACATGAGGATGTGTCAGTAATGGAAAGCAAAAGGGGAGAGACCTTAGAGCTCCAGGAAGAAAAGTGGCTGTGTGAAGCTGTGTGTTTGTGTGGCATAATTAACCATCTGAATGTGCTTAAACTGCAGCTTTAGGGGTGGGGCCATGAGCTGATGCACTTATGCACTACAGTAAAGGAGTTATTGCTAATTTTTGCCTTTGGGAGCTGTAAATGCCACAAGGAAACTTGGGACAATGTTTATGCTGTCAGCCCATGGCAGGACAGGACTCTACCTGCTCTGTCATGAAGATACACATTTCATAACAGCTAACAGCTTTATTGCCAAAGATTTCACACGTCATAGTGGGGAAAAAAAGCCATTTAGACTGATGATATACTCAAGGAGCAAGAAAAGAAGCCCAGTTGCCTCCCACTCAAACCTTTTTAGGATTACTGTGACAAACATGACTTAAAATTTACATCAGAACATATAGCTCAAATAGGACATATTTAGGATAACTGGAATTATATAGGTGATGATCTCTTTATGGGCCAGCATGATCAGTAGAAAAGAAAGCAAGCAGAAAATGTTTTCTTTACATATCATACATCTGCCATTTTCTAAAGACATACAAATTAATAAGGATCTTAAAAGTTGTATAAATATCAGGATATGAAGTGCATATTTTACCATGCTTTGTACTGCACAAGACAAACTATCTTTGAGACGAATAAGGTATTTAGTTCAGTTTGGCTTATGCAATGGTGAATTGTCTTCTATTCATAACATAATGATGAATATACTTTTTTTTTTTTTTTTTTAAACTACATATTCATGCTGTTTAAATTAATGCTGTACATGGAACGACAGACCGTAAATGTCATTCAGCATCGTTCATTAATATTGCAGTCATAGATGAGCTACCTAATATGTCCCAGTGTGTCAGTGGTGTATTACCTGCAACCTGGAGAGTATTTAACAAAGGAAGTTTAACTAGTCCTGAGATAAACCCTGAACTCAATGTTTTCTGAACCTGTGTCAGCTAAAGCTGAGCTGTATGATCCATATCACCAAGTCTACCTTATTTCACTCAACCCGATGTTATTTAACATGGGACTTATTTATAGGAAACTTTGTGGACTAAATTAAGTGCTGAAACCACAATAATGACATAAAAGGGCCATGTCTCAGCGTTAGAGAAACAACCCCTATTAGAGGCTTACAATGAGTGAACTATAATTAAAAAGCAGCTGGCTACCTCCATGTCTGCCAAAGAGAACTTGGTAGAACTGGTGATGACATAAATGGACCAGCACAAAATACACGAAATTAATCTAAATACATTTTAGATTACTAATTTACTTTGGGATGTATTTTTTATGATTTCCTTTTTTTGATGTTATTCCAGAGGGTATGTTGTTTTAATTGTGATCCAAAGAGATTTGGCAATGATTGAAAACTAAATATAAACCAGTAATAATTTAAAATAAGTATCTCCTCAGAAGCAAAAGCCTATAAGGAGTTTGTCAATTTTTTTCATCCTCTGTTTTATTTTTTATTTCATATAATGGCTCAGTCATTGCCTCATTCAACAACATTAATTTTTCAGTCAATAGGAGGAAGGCAAGGCCCAGTAAAACAAGCTTCACTCTGCAGTTAAACATGACAAGACATGGTGGGGGTCAGGGTACAAAAACTGTTTTTAAGAATGGACAGCAATGGATGGTATTTGCATAGATGATGGACAGCTCTGTTTAAGTGATTTATTTGATTGTTGTTAGAATATATGAGAGATTTGATAAATCAAACTGCACTGCTCTGCCTAACAACAAAACAAGGTGAGATCAATGTCTGTGGTCTTATCACCCTCTTGGTGTAAAATAATGTAACTTATTTGAGCCTTTGTATAATTTTTCTCAACCTCAAAAGGGAATGCCATTTTTTGACCTTGACCAAGCCCCAGCTTTGGGGAACATAGAAAAGGCCAAAATCACATTTTGATTCATGACTGCAGCCTGATTTTATTTATTTATTTATTTTTTCCCCCTAGCTCATGTAAACTGCTGTACTCTCATAAAATAAAATAAAAATAGCACATGTTTTAAATCTGTCAAGACATTTTTTTGGTTGTATTTTATTGGAATATATGGTTTAAACAGCTCTGCAAATTGATTTTTGAGGTCCAAACGTGGAGTTTGTGTATTTATTGTTTGATAAAATATTTTAGCAACTGCACATATAGAAGCAGTCAATTCAAACAAACATCTGAATTAATTAATTTTTTAATTTGGTGGCCTTATGAAGACTTTTAAACTTGTGTTTATTCTCTAATCTGTGATGTGTTGTTTTTTTTCTTCCCCTTTCTTTCAGAACGGTTTGATCACCATTGCCCTTGGGTGGGGAACTGTGTGGGAAAACGCAATTACCGCTTTTTCTACAGCTTCATCATCTCTTTGTCCTTTCTGACATCTTTCATATTTGGCTGTGTCATTGCACACATCACCCTGCGTAAGCACTTTTAATATGGAAAAGGACAGAAATGCTCTGATTTTATGACTTTCCTGTCTTGCAATTATTCTTAATTACATAATTATCATTTTCGATTTTTGTCTTTTCTTTGCAGGTTCTCAAGCAGGTAAAAGCCTCGTTCAAGCCATTCAAGAGAGCCCTGCTAGATATCCTTTGTAATGATGCTTTCTAATTGTCTTCCCCTGTATAAGATGAATGAGATTTTTTTTTTATTTGCTACTGTTTTGTGCCAGGAAAAAGCAGATGTATAGCTGATGAGGCATTTCCCACTGCTCCTCACCACAAGCCTGCTTTTAAGAATTGTGATCCAGTGAGAGAGCACTTTTAGGCAGATGACTGTCCAGCTCTGGAGTTGCTGCCTCATGATCGATTGGGATTATATTGGTGGCTCGACAAATACAGTAAACCATGACTGTAGAGGGATTGGACTTGTCATCCACAAAGAGGGTGTGGATTCATTTCTATGTAGTATTCTTGACATGCAGGACAGTATCATGTTAGTTCATGTTCAAGTCTTTCTAAAATCATAGAACTTTTATAGAATGTCCTATGAAATATATTTATTTTCACAAAACCTGCAAATGCACCACGATTGTCCTCTACAAGTATTGCGGAATGCACTCTATATTTTTGAAACTTGTAGTTTATTTTAATTTTGACAGGTTTTATTTATTTATTTGTGTGTTTAAAATTTAAAAATGTATTAATCTTGATGATCAATAATTTTAAAAGTTTAAAGATTTAGAAAACCAACGTAAACTTGTTTTAAATGATATCAAGCCAGAAAAACAAACAAGCAAAAAAAAAACAAAAAAAAAAAAAACAGAAAACTATCAGTGTTTAAAAGCTGGTAATCTCTGTAATGCTGAAAGGAAAACATCGGAATGGTATTTGCAGCTGTAACAGTCTCCTGCCTTAGTGAAAAGTGATTTTATGCCTTGACTTCCGTCTGCACTGTGGTGGAGTTGGTTATCTGTTTCTTCTCCATCTGGTCTATTCTGGGCCTTTCAGGCTTCCACACCTACCTGGTGGCCTCCAATCTCACAACAAATGAAGATGTAAGTTTTAATATTACAGTATTTTTTTTTTTTTTTTTTTTTGACTGACGCACCTTTGTGTTGAAATAGATATTAGCCATACATTGTTTACTAATAATTCATGATTAATTTACAGATTAAGGGTTCCTGGTCAAATAAAAGGGGTGCGGAGGAGTCTGGGAACCCGTACAGTTACAACAACATTATTACCAACTGCTGTGTAACGTTATGTGGCCCTATGCCTCCAAGGTGAGTAACAAAGACGAAAGCAGCTTTCCTTTTTTGTTAATGAAGGTTATGCTGAGTCTCATTACTTCAGCAACTTGGTGACTTAAAACTTCACTTCTTTTCATTACCAGTGAGCATGTTCCATGAACCACATCAGTCTATATTTTAGACTGATGCGAATATTATAATGTAATAGAACAGAATCCTAGAACAAAATCCTCTGTCTTGCCCTCCAGTCTGATTGACAGAAGAGGCTTCCTTCCTCCTGATGAGGCGATCCCTGCTGCTTCTGTCCCGGAGATGGAATTGCCTCCGTTCACAGCCAAGAGAGACATAAACATGGTAGGATGAAACCACTCGTGGTCCATCCCGAGTCCCATAGTGCCTACGTGGTGTTAGCCTGCCCACTGTGTACCATCTCCACCCTGTATGTCCTCTGGTTCGATTCAGACCCTTAGGTAGCGTTAACCCTGTTCATTCCCATTAATCTGTTCCCAAGGTTGTGGATTTGACTTTTTTAAAGGTTTAAGGTGCTGAGGTGGCTGGCAGGATGTTGAGACTGCAGATATGTAACGCCCCTCTGCTTCTGTGGCATAGAACAAAACAAATGTGGCACTTCTTTTTGTTATTTTTCATTTGTTTACACAGATTTAGGAATTTAATTGCTGTATAATTCTCCTTGTGTATGACTGGCTTCTGCTCAAAAACTAGTATTCATGTTTTTTTCAGGACATGCAAATGTAAATGTGTCGCAATTATCACTTTATAAAGAATTATTTATCTCTTGCCTTGAATAATAATTTTTCCCTGTTTTGTCAAGATACCATGTCTTTTATTTGCTGTGTTCGTTGCTTTATAACAAAATTTATTTTTTACATGCATACATAGAAGCTGTCTCAACAGTTTTAATAAACATTATTTTTGTATTTTATGGTTTCTGTCTGTTTTCAGTTGACATTTGTTTTCCTTTTTACTTGGGAGAAAAACCCCAAACAGTATGTGTATGGCAACATGAAGCATCTGATTTTCAGTGTGTTATCCGTTCCATCCTGCTAGGAGGAGAACTGTCAGGACTTTTCTTTGTCCTGCACAGCCTGAAGGGCGCTGCTGCATGTAGACAGTTGATGGTAAGAGTAGGGTTAAACATTGAACATGGCTCATCTCTTCACTTACCGTTCACTCCGCCTTCTTCCGTGTGATCATGGTCCCTGTCATCTCACTGCTTCTAAAAACATGTATTTTGAAAAAAAGCCAGACGCAACTCGTGTAGTGATCTGTGATGGTAGTGTGGGGTAACTCATGACTGTAGGTGAATGTGCATGCTTCATGACCTTCCATTCTTACATTTACTAACGTGCTGGATGAAGTTTGATGGCTAACGTTCTTCCTCTTTGACATTTTTTAACTGTTTTTTTTTTTTTTTTTGTATGCAAGCATGCTGAAAAGAAAATCGGTGCAAGTCTGCTTTGTACAGGCTGGAAACGGGATGCTGCAGTGTCTCATCACATCTAAATCTGTTTTTCACTTGTTTTATATCGTTGCCTTTTTATTTAATTGTCTGCATCTAACTCGCCAACTGTCTCCATTTCAATCTGTCGATGCTACTGTCCTTGAATCTCTCACTGCTTTCACTGCGGTTATGCATTACATACTAATCATTTTAATCACATTTCAAACTTTTCATTATGTGCTTGTTCTGTTGTCAGCGCATTTTCAGCTTTTCAAAAACACACCATGCTCAGCTTCTGTCCTTTTCTTGATTTCACTCTTCCTTCCTCTTCACACAGTGCACTCAGAGCACTAAGGGCGTGCTAGAGAGGATGGTCCACTCCTCTGACTTTCATGGCCTGTGCACTCCAAGGACCCCAAAGACCACCCCACTGGTCCAAGAGGTCTCCAGCGCCACAGCACCAACCCATGAGCCTTCCCCCTCTGCTGGCTGCTTACGACAGCACGCCCGCCAGTCTGTGGACACTCCCTGCCCCCTGTTCAGCAGAAGCAACAAAAGGGACTCGCTGCACTCGATCAATCCAGCCTTCCGCCTGGCATCTCCCTCACCGCCGCTCAGCCGCAGCACCCTGATCCTGGGTGATGCACCTGACAGTGGTTTTGTTGCACTGCACTGACTACACCCAGTGATGGTGAAAGAAGAAAGGAAGCTGTGATGGAGGTAGTGCTTATGATGCACACATTGCTGCTCTTTATCACCTGGCAATGATTTTAGCTGCACAGAAATCTTTTTCACACTGGGAGTCGAGATGCATGCTGAAATTTGCTTTCTGAAGATGTCATTGTGAGGAACTGATATTTATATTACTAGTGTTTTATTGTATGTGTCCCTCTGAATAGAGCGGCGTCTTAGTAACACTCAGAAGCACAATAGAGATATTTTTTTAATCACCTTTTTTTAAAACACTCCAAACATGCCTCCACACCTTCTGCAGAACCTCAGTGTTGAAGTTCCTGATATCTTATGCAAGCTGTTTAAATCGGGGAATGTTTATACTTCGACTGTGAATGAAGTACAGAAACACAAGTTTGGATTTATGAATAGGCATGCTCTGGATAGAAAGCCATCTTAAAATGATCACGTCAAGAGTAATCTCCTGTCCTGTCATTTCCACTGTCACTGGGTGAGTCCAGTTTGATAGTCTTAAAAATCCGTTTGAAGGGAAATGGCGAGGTGCTTTTTTTCCCCTTTGTTTTATTTTTTGTGTTATTTTACCATTAGAAAGTTTTTGCTGCTGGGTTTTTTTAAAATCATTTCTGTTTGTTAGATGCTCTTAGCTTTGTACATTTCTTTTTTGTAATGTGTATCATGTTAAGAAGCAAATTGGTTAAAAAAATGTAAATGTAGTCAACTTGTTTTGGTTGTTCACGATGCTGAAATATGTGGCAGTTGAGTGTCATGAAATGGCTTCTCCGTGTTTCTTAATGTCCACTTTTGTTGTCCTAAAGTAATATTTTGGACAAAAAAAAAAGAATTTTTGTTTACAGGGGTGCAAAAAGGTATTTAGTCAGTTGCTGGTGGTTCTTCTCCTACTTAGAAAGATGAGAGAGGTCTGTAATTGTCGTCATAGCTACACTTCAACTATGAGATACAGAATGAGGGAAAAGGTCCAGGAAATCACATTGTATACATTTTTAAAAAATGTATTTGAGATCAAATGTTTCCTGTCAGTCTTCACCAGGTCTGCAGACACTGCAGCTGGTATTTTGGCCCGTTCCTCCATGCAGATCTGCTCTAAAGCAGTGATGTTTTTGGGGCTCCGTCCACAACTTTTCTTTGGGGTTGAGGTCCAGAGATTGCAGAGGCCACTGCAGGACCTTGAAATGCTTTTTATGGAGCCACTCCTTCGTTGCCCGAGTGGTGTGTTTGGGATCATCGGCATGCTGGAAGACCCAGCCACGGTCCATCTTCAATGCTCTCCCTGATGGAAGGAGGTTTCGGGTTGAAATCTCACAATTCATGGTGCTGTTCATTCTTCGCTTAACACAGATCAGTTGTCCTGTTCTTTTGTAGAAAATCAGCCCCAAAGCATGATGTTTCCACCGCCGTGCTTCACAGTAGGTATGGTGTTCTTGGGATGGAACTCGGCATTCTTCTTCCTCCAAACACTAGTTGAGTTTTTACCAAAAAGAAAAAAAAAATGGTTTTATCTGACCACATGATATTCTCCCAATCCTCTTCTGGATCATTCATATGCTCTCTGGCAGACGTCAGATGGACCTGGACGTGTACTGGCTTAAACAGGGGGACATGCCTGGCACTGCAGGATGAGAGTCCCCTTCAGCGTAGTGTGGTACTGATGGTAGGCTTTCGTTAGAGAGAGCTTCTTAAGAAGTTACAGGTCTGTGAGAGCCAGCAATCTTGCTTTTTGTGTGTGTAACCAAATACTTATTTTCCACATAATTTACAAATAAATTCTTAAAAATCCTACAATGTGATTTCCTTTTTTTTTTTTTTTTTTTGTTTCTCATTTTGTCTCATAGTTGAAATGTACCAATGATAACAATTACAGAACTCTCTCATCTTTCTAAGTAAGAGAACCTGCACAATTAGTGGATGAATAAATACTTTTTGGCCCTACTGTAACTCCTGTTACAGCTTTCTGTCATGCGTACAGAAATATTTATCACTAGTCACTGTTTACTTTCAATAATATTAGCTCGATGCTTCTCAGTTTGAACAATCATCTGCTTTTTTGTCTCACATTATAGTTACAGCACAGGCTAAAACTAAAGATATTACAGTATAATATCTTAGTAATGTGTTTTCATGCTTATTACTTTTTTATACAACATGAAATGTAACGTTGTTACAACGGAGTACAGTTTCTTATGAGGCCAACTGTAGGAGTTAGATTGTGCCACTAGGGGGCAGAATGTTAATCATGATTGCGTTATAGGCTGGCAACTGTTTAGTGATGCGGACAGCAGTAGGAGAAATGCCTTTTATGTTATATTGTTGTAACAAATCTTTGAAACTGTATATAGATTATGTGTTTGTGGAAAAAAAAGTTTTCCTATAGTAATAGTCTTTCAGTGATTGGGGCTGCAAGACCCTTAGATGTAGACGATTACAAGCAGTGCTTGTGCGAACACAGTTGTTTGTAAATTGCAGTGAAACAATATATGATATGGGCAATAAATATGATTTTCTTTTTAAAAATGATGATTTATTTCAGGCTTTTTCCCCCACTTATGAAGGCTCAGTTTAAAAGGTTTCTATATTATAACTTTGTTTGCAGTTTGCATCATGACTTGAGGCAGACCCATGCCAGCACATGCAGGGTTCACTCATTCTCACAGTCTCTTGTGGAAAGGAGGAGTTGCATGTTGACCACATGTGCTCAGAGAGGTTTCCCATCCTGTAATGAAAAAAATACCTGAGATGCATTTATTATACAGTGCGCACGACAACTGACACAAGAAGGGTTATACATGTACATATACATATACAAATGACTTCACAGATTTAATTGAGATGGGCTTATGGTTCCTGCACCACAGGGTTGTTACAATGTAGTGTGCAGGAAAAAAATCAAATGGTTCTCCACTTGTCATGAGCTGCCCTTCCAGTTGATTCAGCTGTGTTAGACTACAGCTTAAAGTCTCAAATTTAATCACAGAACAATAAATCGCATGATATTTTTTTAATCTTGAGGGGATGTTTGCAGCTATTACTTATACTCACTACACATTTAAGTGCTTTTTCTTACTGGACTTTTTTGTTTCAGTGTACTAAATTTTTTTTCATGTAGTTTTTACTTAGAGGTTTTGATAGAGGAGAAAAACTGAAAGAATAAAATTGATGTGGCTGAAGACACAAATTCACCTTCAACGTCTCATTGAATTCAGATGAATGATGTCATGTTTAAAAGCTACAAACAACAAGATCGTGTCTGGTTTAAAATATGATAACCTTGATTGATTCAATCAGTTTTTTCTATGTGCACATTAGCTAATTTGACTTCAAAAGACTGAGGCATGTCGGCATGGCAACCTGTATATTTTAAACTAACATGACACAGATGGTCAAACGTTGGCCTCCCTGTCTTGTAGAAAGAAAGCGCCAAAGCCTCACTTCCTCAACAGCTGTGTTGGATTTTATCACATAAAGGATTTTTTTTTTTTTAAAGAGAGGATGAAAATCTAAAAGTTTCAGCATTGTGTTTAAGATACATCCAGCTCGATAGTAAGTGTGCAGTAGTGGCTTCAGAGAGGCTTGAGTGCTCACTCTTTTGCTGTTCTTCAATCTCAGTTGGAGTAATGCAGAAGGACAGCAGGCCACCCAGTCAGTGGGGGTGATTGCCCTGCTTTCCTCTTGGACTAAGGGCATGTATTTAAATTGAATGCTTGGCTTGATGTTACTTCATGGAGTGTGTTATTTCTGAGACTTAAGATTTCTTTGAGCAGAATGGATATAAAAAGGCTGAGCTGGGCTGGTTCTCCTCTGCTTTTTTCACTTGATAAGTAGTTGTTCCATTGACTCAGACTAAACAAGACTTCACTTTTGCTCAGATTATTCCCTCTCTTAGAACAAGTGATACAGAAAACAAAGGAGGGAAAACCAGCTCTTTCACTTAAATCTAAGAAATTCCAGCATCTCAAAGTAACACTCCGCCACCAGTTTTAGGCCCTGATTCTGGCTTTCATCCACTGTGTGACTCAATGTCCGTTGTTCCTCCTCGCTGAGCCCCATTTGGGAGTGCTGTCATGTGTGCAGCTGTGTGTCACACTCTCACAAGTCTTTTTCTCACCGCTCGCTGGTCTGAGATGAGCTGAAGTGAAGCACCTCTGTGAACAAAACAGGTGACTCACAGTCAGAGATGTGGTCAGCACCATTACTGGGCTAAAAGTGTGTGTCTCTGCTGGCCAGTGAGGCTGGATATAATTAACCCTGTACTGAGCAGAGCAAACCAGCTTGCAGGAGGGTGCAGCTGTCAGTGAAACAGAGTTTGTCGCCACTTCAAGCGAAATATGAAGCAACCGAATAACGTGCAGGCTGTGGATAGAATTTCACAATCCTGTGAGATAAACTGTAATGCATCTAAAGCTATCTGTGGTCACAATTATGTAAAAAAAAAAACATATGCATGTTGCAAAATGTCATCAACAAAACCAGGAAATGTTCACCATCCTAACTATGTCAAAGCAGATCAAAGTTTTGCAGCTCCTACAAGTATGGCAGGAAATGTCTTTTCATAGTCGGAGGGGACAATAAATAGAAAAGTTGTTCAAAGTAAAGGCTGAGTGGGGACTTTTTCTACACTGATCCTTCCACCCCTTTGACAAATCTGAACAGTTTATCTCATAGAATAGTAACTAGAATAACCAAACACACCATTCGACACAATAGCAATATCAGTGCAAACCTGAAAGGAGTTTATATTTTATAAACTATTTTGTAACCGAGACTCTCTGCCTGTCTCTCCAAGCCCAGCTCTGTTCTCCATGTTGCTCTCTCCTGATGACACCATCATTAAACATTTTCATCAGCACGCCACTCCTTTCCTATGAAGATTTATCAAACAGATGTTGATTGGAATACAAATTGTGAATTTTATTTATTTTATTTCTTCTCCCTGTTCCTCTTCTGTGCTTTTTCAACTGCCCTGGCTAAGAAATATATGTCCCTGACACTATGTATTCATATATTTTGAAAAGCAGAATACAACAAAACATCCAACGGAGAACAGATAAAAATATGACGTAGTAATATGAAACGTCTGTCTTGTGTAGAGTTAGGTCAAACAAAGTCTTTCAATTTTATTAAAAAAAAAAAAAGTCCTCCCACCTTCTTAAAGTGGGTCTTTTGGTCTTGTTCAACCTAACCGTGGTATATATTCCATACTCACAATGTTGTCTAGGACACTGATCCGAAGCTTTTGGGGTATTAATTTAGGATTCATCCAGAATTGCAAGATAACCCTATGAAGAGGCTGTAAAACCTGTGATTATCCGGTTTCCTTTTGAAACATAGTGTGGCCAGAGTCAGAGTCATCAGGAACATTTACAGAACAGATGCATGGAAGTCTCCAGAGGCATTGCAAACATTACACAAATAGTTAGGGATCTGTTTTATTTGAAACTTTCAATAAGGTGTGGCATATGCTCTGAGATGGTGCAATGTTTTTCTGTTGCGGAATGAGATGAATTAAAACAAATCACAGCACACTCCAGATTCTGATTAAACACATACGGTTCTCGTAGGGGCTGAATTATACAACCAGGTGTTATAAATGACTGAGACTTTTCCCCGTTGACTTATCGATGGTTTTACCAACTCCATCATTATGTGGGATGCTGGTTGGTCCCACGGTATCCCATAAGCCTTTAGAGGAGAATCTAATGGTAAAAAGTAAATATGAAGAATAAATGCCTTTTGGAGGTATTTGAATCTACACAAGCTTGTACCAGTGAACAGATCACCAAATGGATTAAGGCCCTGATAAAAAAAAAAAAAGTGGGGGGGGGGGTATGTGCTGCAAACATCTTGCAAAATATTGCAAACTATAATCTTCTGTGGCCTCTTTATATCTTCTGGGATTTTTGACCGGGGAACCAACCAGACATATACAACTTTAATTAGGAACGACCAGTGACAGGACCGGAAGTTTGGTGGGAAACTCTTACAATGATAGCTCTTATACAAACTCCAAGCAATTTGCGTCCCTCCAATGTCACAAGCTTGATTCTTTACTGTTTACCACTATAAACATAGGTTTTAATGAATTCAGAGGAATTTTGGCCTTTTTAACACTTTAGTGGTTTGGTCAAATAACTGCACCAGTATCTGTATAATTGAAACGATTGTAAGAGAAATATTACTATAGTCAACAAATCAAACACGTTAATTCAGCCAATCTTTTGAACGTATCCAACACATTTATTGCATTTTTAACCAGCATGGGCACTTAAAATGCATTTTATGATAACCCTAAAAATACTAGTCAGGTTTTTAATCAGCTTCAACGCCCACCTCAGTTGATTTCCACCAATGCCTTTGTGTCTCTAAGTGCACTCAAGGTTCCTAAATAAGCTCTACTGAGTGTGTCAGTGTGTGCAGAGTTTGGCCGGTCCTGATCCGTTTATTTGCACGCTGCTTTGCGGACAATTCCTCTGGGTGTAACATGGGTGGACCTGACTATCTGTGTGTTTATGGCCTGTATCAGCGTCACCTGGAAGCCGTGTTTAAAGGAGAGAGAGTGGTCAAACAGCCTTTGGTTACTGTCCCCAACTAATTTCAGGTTAAAATGATAAATGCGATAATTTTATACAACCTCGTGTTATTTTATTTTTAATTTTTTTTGTAAATTACATATAGTTTTAGTCTGCCAGAGTCATAACTGTTAGATGTGATTTTATGCTTAAAGCCTCAGTAAGGAGGTGAAGGTCGTCATGAACCCTTGTCCTTATATCCTATTAAAATCAAAACATAATTTCCACTTTGACACAAAGTGTTTTAAACCTCTACATTTGATATTCTGCTTGGGATACAGGTGATATCAATTAATAATTAAAAGGTGTGTGATAAACTGCCGTTCTTGCAGTGGAAAGATGTTGCCTCTGTGTAGTGAAGTGGAAAAAGCTCACCATGGAAACCTGAATATGTGCCATGGAGTTGGATTAGTGTGCCAGGGTGCCACCCGGTCAGACCTTATCACAGCTGCTGTTACCGGGAAGCCCGTTGATATTGGTCTCAGTCGACCTGTGGGACTCGCTTTGACTATTTACAAGCCATTTTTCTTAACTCAAATCTCAACATATACAGGTGGTGCTTTTTTCTTTTTCTGATCCCAGACTACTTTGTAACCATCTTTCCATGTTCACATATTGCTACCACTGTGTAAAGTGAGAGACGATGAGGGGACACACCGAGGTGCCTCTTTGTGGACATTTCTCCATCATATGAGCCATCCCCATCTCTGGCTAGAATTCCTATAACAATATGCACATTTATTGAAAATTAATTCTAATTATACTGCACCATTTTCATGCTAAAAGCCTTTTCAAAGAGAGTAATCCAAAAATTCCCTATGAGCAAACATTTTGTGACGATGGAGATTTTTTTTTTTTTAAAAGAGAAAACATCAGTTTTTCAGGAAGAAACCTCCAGAACAAGATGCAGAGAGTTTTATCTCCTCTGAGAGGGTTGGGTGGCAGAAAAGGAGCAAGAAACAGCAGTATCAAACAGAAAACACCTGGCAAGTTGGCGAGACCGGCCAGCAAATGCAGCTCTGACGGCCGGAGATCACACCGAGTGTGATCCAGCACAGGAAAGATTTGCTCTGATGTGGAAGTGCAGGAGAGAGAAACGAAAAAAAGATTAGTAGTAGTTTTAATCTGTCACTGTTAAGTGACATACAGCCCATTTCCCAGTGGGTTTTTTTCATTATTTTTTACAAAATATTCATTATGTCTCTGTTTGTTCTGAAAACAAAGACCTGAACTTGCTGACATGTCACGCCTTTACCGCAACAGTCTACTTTACATGTTAGCGCATTCGCATTAATAACGGGATGTATGTAAATATGATAACTGCCAATGTAATGAATTTAGATTCTGACTTGCATTTTAGATATTCCCCTAAAGTACGGAGCGCTGTAGAAGTACAGTGTAAAAGCTGCCCGTTACTGTACTGGTGATGTTTAAGCAATAACCCATTAAGGTCAATGAACTTGATGTACTTGGTCATGGCCCAGGTTGGTGTAGCAACGACAATAAACCTGGAGGGAAAAGGAACTGGAACAGATAGATAATGAATATTGAGTAACTGTGAGGGCATGACCAGACATATTCCCAGTATCTCCTATTCAAAAGGTCAGTCCAAGTTTCAGGAGAAAGAGCGGATGGCATGCCCCATACAGCTTATCATGTTTCCCAAAAGAGAGAAGAGAGGTTACGTAAAAAGGAAAAGGTTGAAAAGTTAAACATGAAGGGAGAGACGTGATCTATAAGCAACGTGGATTTCAATTGTACAGTTAAATGTTTCTGTGCCTAAGGGGTAAAGTGGTTTGTTGATCTAAAACCTGGAGGACTGTCCTCTAGTTGTTGCTCTGACCTCTACACTATGTAACTCAGAGCAGCTTTTGGCCATCTGTGCAACGTAACCGCTTCCGGCCTGCTTTCAGTTACAGCGTCGCATAAATCTCGACCCTGCACCCAAAAACTCTCACACCGACTCTTTTATATCACTGCCAACACTCTAGTTTGTTTTTGCTCAAAAGCTTGCTTTGTCAACATTCATAAACACCTCTTAGCCTGGTGCTGTTTCCATCTGATCACTAAAGTCCTTGACAGTTTTGAAACATCCAGCTGGCTCTGCGCACCCTGAAAGAAGATGTGTTTCCTCAACAGGGGGGACGTTTAGGGAGATCTGGATGAAGATCTGAGGACGGTGGCGCTGACGTAGATTTTACTGGACACTCTTGTGGATGGAGTTCTTTACCTGACTTAAGTGTCGGATAAAACTGGCTCGACTGTTGTCAGATATGAAGTGGTGTTGTCTTTACTTGTCATGCCCTGCTGTTCTGCTCAACTTAAGGTGATGATTGTCTAGAGACTTCACACCATTGCTCTGTTACACTTTTTTTTTTCCTTTTTAACCCCTCTGCAGCATATTCCCTCTGTCAGCCACAGGGGAGGATGGGGGTGACAAGCAGGACTTCTAGAGATGAAATCACAGCTCGTTGCTTAACAGGGCTTCCCCCTCACTACTGGTAAACGCACCAGAGCCAGGCTCTTTCCCTCTTCTAGGTTTTGTTATAAAATGGATCTGCACATTGTAACCAGCTGTCAACTTGTTTCTACACTCTTCCAGTACAGTTTGTTGTATTAGATCCATGGAGACTAATCCAACACCAAAGAAGAGAAGCAATAAAGAGTTTGTGTTCTTTGTTTAATTGTATTTGGATGTGAGATTTGCATCGTATATCATCGGTGGTGGGTGGTGGGTTTGGAGCCAGGTTGATTTGAGCTCCAGACATACAGAAGCAGGCGAAGGTGTTTTATTACCAGGTCCATGGGTCGTTTCTTTAACACAAAGCTCTCCATATGTGGAAAGAAGTCGCGTGTGTGGAGATCTCCATATGTTTGGTTAGAAGTTGAAAGACCAAAAAAGGAAAAATAAGTAGGAAACAAAAGTATGAGCGACAAACAGGCAGTCTGTCTCAGTTTTCTCAGTATAGAGCTGCTTGATTTAGTTTTCTGTCATCAGTCGGGTCAACTTCAGCGTAAGACTTGTTTTCGTCTCTTTTGCCCTGAGAGTAAGGCAAGATGTACTTTACATAATGCATAGCCCAAGGCTATATTTGACCGTTGAGCTTGAAAGCACTCCAACTATGCAACAAACTCCGCTGCATGAATGCATGTGGACCTGCACAAAATGAGATGCTGCTGCTTTTTTCTCAGCAAGCAGAAACACAAACAAACAAAGGAAATCCTTTTAAATCAAGAGAGTTGCGATTGATCCTTTAATTGATTCTGAAATGTTTCTAGCTCCACTTTTATCAGCTGACAGCTGTAATCTTGTGTTTGGTTAGAAATGAAACAACTGAAGCTGTAACTGAATTTCCGTTTCACAACAGCAGCAAAGCTTATTTTACATTGGGAAAACAAAATCTGGGGTTGCTGTTTCACCATGAACTAACTGCAGGTGTTAACACGGTGGCAAACGTACCTACCACTTGAATGTCTGGTGTGCTTCGGAGAGCGTTATTTTCTCTAGCAGCTCAATTATCTGTTCTCCATAGCTCTGTACCGTAATCAATCAAGTGGGCAGCAGAGGGAGTCTGACGTCAGTGGCACAACTGCTTGCGTAATTTCGCTCTGTCTTCCCATGGATTTGTCATATGGACCAATCCGGAAAAGTAAACATGCTCTTATCACACATTCCCTGTGCTGCAGGTAGGCCCCGGCGTCTAAGCTCAACCTGGTTGTTCAGACAGGTATCTGCTCTGTTGGCAGTCTGAAGCTGAAAAACAAAGATAAACTGAGTTATATCAGTCACATAATTAATGAAGATTTAGATTTTTTTTTTTTTAATTCCTGTTTGATGCTATAATAGCAGCAGCTGCAGTGCTATTCTAGCTGTGGCAACACTGCTCCTAAAGTTACACATGATATACTCTAATTATAGCAAACACTCAGTCTTCTTGTATAACATGTCTGACTGTGAGCGGCGTCAAATGAAAGAAGTCGTTTAGGGGACATAATTCACTAAGATTGTAGGAGCCCTGACAGAGGAGTAAGAAAAAGACCTTCACAATTCACTTGGTGTGACACACGAAGTGCTATCTGTCTTCAGAAAATTCATCATCGTGACACTAAAGTGCTTGTTGTTTGGCAACATCAATTATCAGTCACACTTTACAACTCTCTGTGACGTCTGGTCATGTCCCTGCACTTGAGACTGTGTTGCTTCTCTTCTTCTCACACCAGATATAGATATATGACAGCAACAATAAAAGTACTATCTGATGGGTTTTTTTTTTTTTTTTCAAAACAATCAGAAAAAACAGAGGAAAGAAAATCTTTTGTAGGCATTCATTAAAGGCCTTTTATATGTTTTACTCAAGATGGATTGCTTTGTTATGTTTGTTCATGGCTAGGACCAGAACCTAAGTGTGTCTAATGCATCATTTGTTTAAGGTGTGTTTAAATACTGGCTAAATCACCACACCTACAAGGCTGACAGTCTTAGTTGTCATTGCTCCAGCAGGATGTCAACTCGGGAATAAACAAAGGATCCAGCAGCTGTAACACTGGCTTCAATGAGCAAAAGTCAAAACAGGGAGTCCAACTCAAAGATGGTGTTAAGACACAGGTGTTTTCATTTTCTGAATTTTACCAAATGGCTTACTCCAGAGCATGAACGTGTTGCTGCCATCACCCCAATCACTTCTCCTGACATGGAGCTGTGAGGGAACCTGAGAATGTCAAGTGGATCGACATCCATCGGCCATCCTTTTTCACTCATCCCCAAAGTGTTTCACATTCAGGCTCCGAGGGTGCACAGCTGCCACTGGGCGGGTTATTTATGGTCACATGACGCAGATATGCGTACCTAGCAGAACCAACTGCCTCGCTGCCCAACAACCGTGGATGTTGTTGCCACAGAAACAAGATTGTGTTGACATCACAGGACTTGAAGTGATCTCCTGTGGAGACCAAATCCACAGGACGTTCTCCATCTGACCCCTCAAAGGTTTGTTATCTTCCAGCTGTGGGTTTGTTTACTTCAGATGAAATGTTTACGAAATAAAACACACTCACACACACAAATGTTTGGAGAAGACATTATGATGTGCCCGGATGAGTGTGTCAGAGCATGTGTTTCCATCCATCTGTGTTTTATGGCTGCATTACAAAAAGAAAAAAAGAAGAAGAAAAACACACACACACAGGTCAATCATGACATGAACTTTAATCTCTTGTAAACATTTTACAGGTGACTAAACATGCTGCATGGATAGTCATGACAAGTGTGGACTTTCATAAATGATGATAAATCTTAAAAGAGGAAATTACTTAACTGTTCACCTGTATTGTTCAGTGGCAAAGTATATATTGGAACAAGCCAAAGACTGTGTCATCACTGAGAAGTAATGTCTACAATTGTGAGTAATGTCTATGAATGTGTGAGCTCCCTCATTAAAGGATATTTAACATGTTTAATCAGATAATAGGCTGCATGGATGACAGGATAAGAGGAGAATGGGAGTGTGACCACAGTCCTGTTCTGTAAGAATGGAAAGATTGTGCAAACTGAGAGTGAAAATATCACTCAGTGTAATAGACTGCATACATGAACAGAGCAGTTATGCTGAAACCCCGCCCCCCACACGCATCTCTTTTATTTATGAGACACAGGAGATGTGAAATGGTTTCAAAGAGGCAAATGACAACAAAAGAGTGCAAAAATAACCATAATGAGCCACACAAGGACCACAAAAAGGCAGATTAGATTTTTAAAAATAAAAGCTATGAACCAAATATGACCCAACCATGACCCATGAAATGATTTCAAATGTACAAAAATTATGAAATAAAAAGAGCAACCACATTTAGACAAAAAGAAGTCAGACAATGAATGCAAAGACCCAAAATGACCACAATTTCACACAATACCATTTGTCTGAAATACTATAAAATATACATCTTTGTAAAAACAGATTCAAAACCACAAAAAAAGAAAAAGAAATAGCATAATGACATAAGACATCTAAAATACACCCCCGTGGAGACATAAAGTAACCACAGTGTCTCTGAATGGTTCTGAACTGCAAAAACTATTTTCTAAGAAAGTTAAAAAACCTAGTTTCAAGAAAGTTAGTCTTACATTTTGTCTACAGGTTAGACTATTTGGCTAAATTTAAGTATTCTAGTCAAGAAAAACTCTCTCACTCCATTGGCATAGTTACGCTTACTTAACATAAGACTATTTGACTATTTGACTATTTTTATTTTTATTATTATACTCATTTCCAGAGGGGTAGTGTATGGTTCAGCTTTCATTTAAAAAATTTGACAAAAATATTGCATTTACCAATTAGGAGGTACACATTTTCATGGGCTCAAAACTATTTGGACGTAATTGTAAATAAACCATGATATTTGATGCTTGAATAAAAATCATCCATAGTCAGTGAATGTCTGAAGTCTTGAGTCAAATATGTCGCACAGTTCTGAGCTTCCTCCTTGGAGATGTTTTGTCATTTCTTTGCTGCAGCCACCCTCGCTTTTATGGACCTTTTTACCTTTAGTTTAATATTCAGTAACTGAAAAGCCTGTTTTATTGGGTTGATATTTTCTTTGTCTTCACAAACTCTTGAGTTGCTTTTGCAATATGTTTAGGCTCATTATCCATCTACTCTGGGAAATGCCATCCATCAGTTTTACAGCAGAGTATAGTGGAGACAGCCCTTTACACCTCTGAATTAATCTTTCTATTCTCTCAGCTGTCACGTCATCAATAAACAGTGATCCTGTTCCATTGGCAGCCCATACCATAACACTTACGCCACCGTGTTTGGCACATGCTGTAGTATGCTTATGAACTGTTCTTTTCCTTTTCCAAACGATTTTCCCATCATTCTGATACAAGTTAATCTTGCTTTCATGTTTTGACTCAAGAAAATGGAAGGCTTTTCCCCCTCCATATTTACATTCACGAAGGAGTGTAAATACAAACACTCACCACTTCAGCAGGTATATCAGGTGCAACTAATAAAGTGGCTGGTGCTTGTAACTTCCCTTGACTTCTTTGGATGCTATGAAGATGTTTTTCTTAATTGCCAGATTCTGCAATCACACTCTTTAGTTGCTTTCTGTGCTCTTCCAGGCCTGTTCTTGAGCTCATCAGTGCTTTTACAACTGTACATATAGACCTAATCTGGGCTACTTTTGGCACCAACAGCTCAGCTGCTCTAGGATTTTTTATACATGGTAGATGTGACCCAAAGGTTATGAGATGGCTAAACATGAATTATCGCGCACCCATTTAGGCCAAAAGTGGCCTAAATGTTGTAAGCTGGCTTTGACATTAGTTATGACATGTGTTGAGAGGGCTAGGCGTAACCCAATAGTCCAAAAAATGCAGATTCGTGACACATCTGGTGGATCATGGAAGGGTTTTTATTTTAGGTTAAATCCGGGCCAAAGAAAACTGCAGATGTTGGCCATTTTTGAGCCAAACATCTTTTGATATCTACAAAACTTCTCTTGTGTATTATTGCTTTTGTACAACATACGTGTTATACACTTAACTTTTCATTGGTTTCAAAGTTGCAGCTCACTGATGTGCAAGTGTCTTCCGGAAACACACTTACACAAACCTCCAAGGAGGTTTGTGTAAGGAGAGGATAAGCCTGTAGTATTTTAAATTTACCATCAACTTAGACGAAAGGGATCCTTCATGTTCTGCAAACACTTATACATAAAGATTAATTAAGAAATGCATTAGAAGGAAAAGGAGAAGATGTGTTTACACAACTGTTGACTGATCCATGTAAACAGGACCTTTTATTTGACTATTTCAATATGACAGGGAGGGATTATTGTTTAATAATGCTGCAGATGTGGTCAAGTATCAAAATATCAATTTCATGATTGGTTTTACATGAGGAAAAAGCCTCCTCCACGATGCCGGAGGCAGCAGAGGAGGAGGAGTGTGGCACGTACGTCACATAAAGGGTGTTTCGCACGGACAGGGCGTCCATAATCAATGATCAAACCCAGGAGCCAATCACAGGACTCATGCTAAACAGGAGGCATTAGGCTATCTGGACCTTCCTTATGAATCGGCACTTTGCGGACTGACCGGATCTTAGCGGCGCACTCTGCAGGAGGCTGCAGGTCCCACACAAACCTCCAGACTTGAGACGAGACCAACTTTTCTTCTTCCCCTCACTTCAAGACTAATAACGGGACCTGCGGCAGCCGCGGACGCGGGGAGGAATATTTCTGCTGCTCCGACGAGAGAAGAGCGACAGCTGCGTCGGGAGGAGGCTCCGTCTGCTGAGTTTCGTTTCTGAGACCCGGGGGGAATCCTACCGTCACCATGTCCGCCGATCCGGATCAGAGCCGGAGGTTCTCCGTGTTGTCTTGGGATCAGGTGCAGCGCTTGGACTCGATTCTGGGGGAGACCGTCCCCATCCACGGCCGAGGAAACTTCCCCACTCTGTCTGTTCGGCCCCGGCAGATTGTGCAGGTATCCACTCACGCCATTCCCACTTTTAGAGCCAAATAGAATTACTTAAATTTTAATACAAAGTGTAAAAACAACCACAAAATCTTTAATTTAAATATTCTCACACATAATTCCCCAAGTCCAGGGTGGACCAGGATGGGCTCCGGCAGACCGCCGTGACCCTGCAAAGGATTAAAACGGGTATAGAAAATTGATGGCTAATCCCCCAATTCTAGATTAAATACACTTTTCCCGAGTTCCCTTAAAACCCCTCCACGACCCCTGGTGGTCTTGTATCGGTCTGGGAGCCACTCGCTCATCCAGAATGTCATATTTGAAGGATCTTTTGATACTTCCTTGATTGTATTTCCCTGAAACTTCCCGCGTCCTCATTTTTGAGTGCAGAACTCTCTCAAAGTCTCTTTCACAGAAAATGAGACGGTATTAAACAACTGCAAGGATTCTGGTTTGTCTCTAAAGTGTCCATCAGTTTGTCCTGAATAGTGGATGCGATCCAGACGCATGCCGTGGTCCCTCCTCTTATGCATTGTGGCTGGATCATGTTTCACCTCCTCCTGCCGTGTCCCTTGATAGTTGGCTTCGTATTGACGTGCAGAGGGAAAATGCAGAGTTAGAACTTCAAAATTATTGTATAACTGTTACAGGGATCCCCATTGCCAACTTATTTGAGCACTGACATGTTCAAGATGAGCACACCAAGCTGGTGAAGCCCAGGGCTGCCATGCTCGTGGTTGTGGAAAGATGAACGCTCCATTGAACACTCGGGACGCTTAAATATGGGTTTGATTTCTAAGTGGAGGGATTCGTATTTTTTCCTTTAGATTTGTGGAATCCCTGCAAAAATAAAACTGCCATCTGCTACGTCGATTTATTACATGATAGGCTGAACACTGATGAGCACACCTAATGTACAGTTTATTTTAGCAGCTGTGGGGGTTGACTTGTGCCTCTTCATATTGTGCACCGCACAAGTCGTGGATGAGGATAATTATTTTAATCCAACTGCAGGTTTAGAGGAGAAAAAAAAAGCGCCACTTCTCTCGTCGACTTCAGCATCGTGAAGTCTGAGGAGTTGCAGCAGCGTAACTGCGGGTTACGATAACAACACCAGCTGCTTCAGTTTCTTTCCAGCTCAGACTTTTGTCTCACAACTTCATTAGTGGAGACGATTTTTGCAGCACGACTTCAATTACCGTTCGTAATTTTGCATCATTTTTATTTTCAAGTCTCGTTTCCGGCAGTTTGATGTCAAGCCGGCAGAGTTAATAGCTGTACTTTCAGAGGCAGTTTGAGGCTTATGGAGTTAACTCTGCCTGCGCTGACATCTCAGAGCAACCGCAGAAACACTCACAAGCGACATTGTCATTGCTTCTGATTGGCATTTGAACCCTGATCACGCTGCTTTCTTTTTTTTCTTTTTATGGCTGGAAGAAAACAATCCTGTCACAGCCCAGCTGTGCTCGGGGTTGCCTCGTCTCGACATGTTGGTCGCCAGCCTGACCCAGTGTGTATAAATAGAGCCGTCATGTTATCTGATCACTATGGGAGAGAGTTAACAGACACTAATCTGATAGGTCAGTGCCAGGAGGTGGATTTAGGACTGCGTGTGAGCGTGTAACAGCTAATTTGTGCTGCAGTTGTCAGTGTTGCAATTCCCCGCGGTAGTTGTTTGCTCAGTTCAAACAAACCCATATCTCGCAGTCGGTGAGGCATATTTATAGTATGTATCAGCTATAACATTAACTCCGGGTGGTACATATACTCAGAATAAATGCTTCAAACCTTTCTGATAAAATAAGGAAGTTGCTGCTGGCTATTTTCATTGGGACCTGTTTAAATCTGGTGCAGACAGGCATGCTGGGTGACGTGATCATAAGTGGGCAGGGCTAAACGCAGGTTTTTGACATCCAGAGGTGGTCTAGGACGTAACAGTGTGAATGCATGTGTGTTCAGGACTACATTTAAGGGCCTTCTACTCCTCTGACGTGACTCTACATAAGCAGGATAAGTTCCTCTAGGAACTTTTCTTCTTCTTCCGTCTTTTGGGAGGAAAAAAAAAAAAATCCATAAAAAGCAGCATCCCAACTCTAAGGATGTGTCAGCCACTGAACTGAATTCCTGCAACAACGCTGAATAGAAACAGCCAATAGAAGCGGTTTTACTTGGATTTGGAGAAAGTTTTAGGTCGTTTCCTAATTTTATAGGATGTATTGCGGGATCCATAGCCCGTGTATATAATACAGACGGTAAAGTTGATGTTTATCGTGGGCACACGCTGCTCCTTGTAGGCAGCTGTGACCAGCGCAGGATCCCTTCGAGGAGAGTCACGGCTTGAGCAGAATAGATTTGCCTCACTGACTCTGGTCGTGACCTCAGTCGTTATACAAAAGTCTGAAATAATGTTAGAAGTGGAAAGGCTGAGGGCCATTTAAATCTGACATGCATTTTATTCTTTTTTTTTTTTAAAATGCACTTAAATTTTGACCTGCAGAGATGTCATCCGTGTTGTTTGGACTCTTTCACTTTGATTCAGACTGAAGCTGGTGGTGATGAAATGGACTTTTGTGAGCAGTGGTATTGATCTTGACTTCTCTAAACTATTGATTTCCACTAGACCCATGTGGAGTTTTCTTGGACATGTGTCTTTTCAGATGTGTGTGTGTAATGCATGTTGCAGGCAACAATAGCATATTTTCAACATAATGACTTAAATTTTCTTAATGAAAACTGTATTTTATGAATGACATTTTGTGCATCTGTGCTGTCTTTGTCCAGGTGGTACGAGCGAGGCTGGAAGAGCGAGGTGTGTGCGTGAAGGATGTGAGGCTGAACGGCTCGGCTGCCAGCCACGTGCTCCACCAGGAGAATGGGCTGGGCTACAAGGACCTTGACTTGATCTTTGGTGTTTCTCTAAAGGACGACCAAGCCTTCCGCCTGGTGAAAGACGTTGTCCTGGACTGCCTGCTGGACTTCTTGCCTGCCGGAGTCTCCAAAGAGCGCATCACAGCGCTGACCCTGAAAGAGGCCTACGTGCAGAAACTGGTGAAAGTCTGTAATGACACGGACCGCTGGAGCCTCATCTCGCTGTCCAATAACACAGGCAAGAATGTGGAGCTTAAGTTTGTGGACTCTTTAAGACGACAGTTTGAATTCAGTGTGGACTCCTTCCAGATTTGCCTCGACTCTCTGCTCCTATTTGACCGTTGCTCGGAGACGCCCATGTCTGAGAGCTTTCACCCCACAGTGATTGGGGAGAGCGTGTACGGGGACTTCAAGGAGGCTATGGACCACCTGTGTCAGAAGACCATAGCTACGCGCAGCCCTGAAGAAATCAGGGGGGGTGGCTTATTGAAATACTGCCACCTGTTGGTGCGAGGGTTTACACCTTCCTCGGAGGCGGACATGAAGCAGATGCAGCGCTACATGTGCTCCCGCTTCTTCATTGACTTCCCTGACATCGGCGAGCAGCAGAGGAAACTGGAGGCTTACTTGCAAAACCACTTTGCCGGCATGGAGCACAAACGCTACGAGTGCCTGATGACCCTGCACCAAGTTGTGAATGAGAGCACCGTGTGTCTGATGGGCCATGAGCGGCGCCAGACGCTCAGCCTCATCTCCATGCTGGCGCTGAAGGTGCTCGCTGAGCAGAACGCCATCCCCACTGTGACGAACGTCACATGCTACTACCAGCCAGCGCCATACGTACAGGACATCAACTTCAGTAATTATTATATTGCACACGTGCAGCCACTGCAGATCACGCAGTGCAGTAATTCATATCCGACGTGGCTGCCCTGTAGCTGAGGTGGTGTCAGTGCATCCCCTTCACTCTTTCAGAGGAGCTGGACGGAGACCACACCAGAAAGAATCTCATGTTTGCCAAATGTGACCTGATTAAAACAATCCTGTACTGCTGTACATCTGATTGAGCCGACGTAGTAATTCTTCTCACCTGTTTTGTCTCTCGAAACATCTGTAAGATTGCTGGTCATTTCTGAGATGTAGCTATGGTATCTTATTTAATTATTAAAGAAAGAAGTCTTCTGGGGAAAAAAAAAAAACAACAAACTTTATATATTCACAAATACAATTTAGGAGTAACGCATTGAAGCTGATGATGGTATTTTCATACTTTTTTTTTTTTTTTTTTTTTTTTTTTTTTTTTAATTACATACTGGACCAAAGATGTATTTGTTATTCAAAAATGGATGTTATGATGTGATGAGTGCCTACAAAGAACCACAAACTGTTCTAAAAACACCTATAAAGTGAGAACTGTGTATTTAGTGTGTCTTCGATTGTACTGCTCTGTCTCTTTTCAGGAAAAGAAGCATTCATTTTTGTGAGATTAAAAAAAAAGAATAAGAAAAGTAATGGGTTTTCTTTGCTTTTTTGCATCGTGGTTACGTTTAGGGTTAACTTCGTCCTTTGTCATTTGGTTATTATCTGAGATCCTTCAGGACCACCTGAGCTTTTAGCCGCACTTGTTTGGATGCCACTGGTGTGTGTTTGTCCTGTACTTGATAGCTGATGACAACATGCTGGTTTATTTCCAGTAACCAGGCCTGGTGAAATGCTTACACCGTGGCTCAAGTGAGTCATGTTTGTAAAACTGGAGCCGAGGATCAATTACAGTTGAAGGACACGAACCATAAGGAGGCTTTTGGGAAGCACAATGGCTTCTCTCTCCTCTGACACTAAAACGTTTTAACAAAGGCCCATTTGTTCTCCCATCTATTTTACCACTGGAAACGCAGCCCTCTTTGCTTGACTGATACCACGGTATATCCATGTCATTTTGCACAAGTCAAAATCAGGACTTTCCGCAGACGTGAGCAACTGCTTAAAAGACAGAAAGCGTGAATGACAGACCATGGATCTTCACAAGTTCTTCCTAGGAGGTCCTATTTGGTTCAATAATTACATCTATTTTGAAATACCAGAACAAAAATACAATTAATATGTTTCTTTTGCCATATTTTCTTGCACAAATGTCCATGTCAGACTCTTAGTTGTCCTCAAAGCAGTGTATGAAGCCTTAAATCTCATATTTACCTTTAAATCCAGGACAGCCAGCACCTATGTGCTTATACGTGTTCCAGCTGTTGGTTAATAAAGAGAACCTTCTTAAGAGAGTGAGCACTATATGAGAGGGAGATAGTGTGCTTTAATGTTTAGCAGTTTCAGTTAAAAAAAAAACAGAACTTTAAGGTCTTAAATTCAAACTCAAAAGTTGACAAACTCTCCATCTGTCAAGAGGCTGAGTCAGTATGTCAACAAAAAATATCAGATAATGATTATATCTCATTTTTCTGCCTTTCAGTAAGCAGTTAGATAAAATTGAAGGTTAAAGTGGTTTATTTTCTGTTAGGGAAAATTGAGAATTATCACTACTTCACTCCTCGACTGTGTTCTTATATATACAGATGTGGATCGTAAAATCATTTCTACATTTTTTGCATATGAGGACATAATACAAAGGGAGTTGTCTTTATCAGGTGTTAAATTTAAGTAACAGCGCATGACGTATTGCGCTGTCATAGTTTACCAAAAACTAAGAATGTAAACTAAGAATGAGAAGCAGCATGTGAACAACTGATTCATCAGCTTAAAAGACTACATTTTTCAGTGATAACTTAGAGTAATGATTTTCTGCGTGATGTTGTCAGTTTCTCACATCACTGGAAGAATTTCGGCTCACTCTTCTTTACATAGTTGCTTCAGTTCATTGTGGCCTTGTAGACATTTATTTATTTAAGGTCTTGTCACAGCATTGAAATGGGGTTGAAATCTGGACTTTGACTGGACCATTGCAACACCTTGATTATTTTTCTTTTTCAGCTGTTGGGACTATTGTCCCGTTAGATGACACGCTGAGATGGCTTCATGTTCGACTCTAGAATGCTTACTGCTCACAGCAAAGTGCCCAGATCTGCAAGAAAAAAGCAACCAAACTCAAACCATCCCTCCCCCACCACTGCGCTTGACAGTTGTTATGAGGTGTTTGGTATGCTGACATGCTATTGGTTTTTGCTGCAGTGGATTATGGCACCAGTTTGGTTTCGTCTGAACAAACAGTTCTAGATTTGTCATGGTTATGGGTTTTGATTTTGATTATTTACTGTTTTATTTTGAAAGTCTGTGTTTGTGTGTTTAGTTTGAGTTTGAGTTTCCTGGCTCACCATCTGTCCTGATTGTTTGCACCTGTGTCTTGTCAGCCCCGGTGAGTGTATTTATTGTCTTGTCTTTGCCTTCTTCTCTGCTCGGTGTTGCCAGATTAACGATAATTATTGGAGCTGTATGAAAATGTTGACTTCTGTGGGATCAACAGTTGGACTTGTAATTCCCTCTCGAAAAGTGTTTCTTCAAAACTCTTATTTGCTGTTAGTCTGATTTGGAATCGGATTCGGCAGATACGTTTGTCTGTAATTGATCTGGTGTTTGTCATGTTTTATTTATTTTATCCTCACTTTTTCTGGCACACAGACACACCTGCTCAGCCCCGTGTCCTCAGCAAACGGCATTGTTGTAGCAAATTATAATTTTATGCCAGATACAACAGTTTTGGCCTCTCTGCACGATAATTTGGTTTTGGGTATCTAGCAGTACTGTCCCTGCTGGTCCATACTGTTTGTTTCCCTTTTTTTTTGTTTATATGTTCTGAAACGTAACATCTCAGAGTTGGAAAGTGTACTTTTATTGTCATACGATGGTATGCTTTTGTCTCTGCTCCTTGTATAATCACAGGGGACTTAAGTTTATATGAGGTTCGTCATAACACCTCAAAACCCTTCGTTTATGTAACTTGCCCTCCCAGAGACTCTTTTTCATCTATTGCTGTCGTACAAACATGTTCAACTATCATAACAGAATGAAGTAGCCTCGAAGCCCACGCTGATGTTAAATGTGCAGTTTCCTCTGCCTGTAAACAGCTGACAAAACCACTCAAATTGAACAAAGTTGGTCTTGTAGTCATTTCTAACTCATTGAGAGAAGAAACATCTGGCTTTAAATGACCACTGCTGCTGTTAATACAAGGCCACATCTGTGACCTGCAAGGACTGTAGTTCTAAGTTCCCATCAATGTTGATTATTTATGGATCTGATTTTTATTTAGTTCATTAAACATTTCAGAGGCATGTCTGTAATTACTATATGCACATCAACAGCACATATTTTTGTGTAACCATTGCTGATAAACTGCTTGGTAATCTTGTTAGAGACATTGACATTTTTAAAGTTTAAGGAAATAGAAGATTATATTGGATTTTCTGGAAAATCCAGATCGGATTTTTGTCATATCCAAAATTCTACCTTTCTGACTTGTGGTATACTTTGGAAGTAATCAGATCCAATCTGTTTATCCTTGCTGACTACCTTCATCTGAATGGTTGCTATGGTAACCTACTCATGTAGAACAGATGTAGCGCTGTGGTGCAAAATTTCTACACGGTACAAGAAAGTGCTGCATGGAGACGGGGGGCTTTTCTGTGGACTACTTTATTTCTGCCAGGTTTTTCCATCGTCCATATCAGTACAGCGGTATGTATGCTCCGGGCCGGTTAGTGAAGTGAATAATCCTCCATCACAGAGTCGTCGTTTGTGTTGCATTGTGAATGACACAAACGTGACCCACCTCAATCTCCATTTGAGCCTCCAGACCGTTCACACTTGGACACATCTGTGCAGATCAGATCGAAACCACACTCCATATGCGGTTTGATTTTCGTTTGGAAACATTGCTTTTCATTTGGTGTTCGGCTGTCCAGACTGGGAAGTCCTTCACGATCTGGAAAAGCCAAATATCAGATTTGGTGCTGTGTAGTGTAACCATAGCCTAATATTAGTTAGTGGATAATGTGGCTTATTTAGATTTATTTAATATAGTGGTGATAATTCAGCTTTCTTCCAGTTTTCTACATACCTGAAGGTGACTTGAGGAGAGTGGATTTACAATGAATTTAGATGCTGGAATTAGACAATACTACCACATGCATGACCTTTTTGTGAGGAACTTTTCTTAATTCCTTGGCTTCAATCCCATTTTTAATGTTCAAGCAGAAACAGAAGATTATTTAAACCAGTTTTCTTTACTTTTGTAAACTTGAACACCTTTTCTTGCTCTACGTAACAACACATTGCTTCAATAAAAAATGAAATCGCTTGGACTTAAGTGCAGAGGAGTAACTCTGGATGTAATTTAGCAGAAAGCAGATTGCAAATGATTTATTGCTGCACTCTTGTCTTGTGAATCTAACATTCTGGCTAAACTGTCTTGATCATTGACTTCAGCTGTTAGTGTTAAGCTGAATGTGCCAAGATTAATATCCCAGAGTGCATGCCTGTTATTTTCCCTTTCATGTATACATATTAGTCAAGCTGCAGTACGGTTAAAGCTCCAGACAGTTAGTGGTTTCACATTTAGACATAATGCCAATCTATAATATTTTTAGAAACTGAATTCAAAGCAAAGAGAGGTTACTCTGCAGTGGTGATAGCAGAGATTGACACAGCTCATTAAAACAACTTTTTATCAACCGCCATATCAGGATGACAGATGTGGAAATGGTATACCACGGATAAGGGTGCGAGACATTTAATTTGGGCTTTCATTTGGAGTTTGTGTGTGGGCCCAGGTTCTGTACACATGTCTGTGTGAAACCTGGGTGATGACAGGACAGAGACACAGTAATGACAGAGATTTCACGATTTCTTGCCACAACACAAATCAAATTCACCCTGGCTCGGTGTGTGTGCTATTACCTCTCCCAAGAAAGGGTTTATTCACCCAAGGGAGCGATTACAAAGTCCCAGTCTCCCATTATACAAAGGGAGTTTTTAGTTTCTTGTTTTTGTCTCCCCACACGCAGGAACATTTTTTTAAGACTTACGATAATCCTGTTCACGTTTGAGCCAGGATATGGGATGTTTTAAATTAAGTTGCACTTGGGCAACACATGACTTTATGGATGTGACATCATCCTAAGGGTACAGAAGGGAAACACATGTCTTCACTGCATGATTGGAGCTGACAGTGCAGCTTCAGCCAGTGGGGATGTGTGTGTGTTTTTGTCTTTTGTGTTGCTGGGGTACAGCACTGAGGAACCTCCACAAGTTCATCACAAACTCTACACGAGCAGAAAGACATTTGGCAGATCCAACGCTCTGGATGTACTTTGTACACCAATCATTGGTTGATACTCCTAAATGGAAGCCCAGTCTCTCCAAAACGTGAGTTTTAAGGCAATAGGACTGCATCCTCACAGTTTTGGATACGTTTTAGGAACATTTAAGTGTCAGTTTTCATAATGTATTGAAAGATATTGAGTCGAGCACACAAAGTTTATATTGTGTTGTTAACACCCTAGAAATCTGGACTGCAGGATGGTAATCAGTCTTGTTTTGGCCTGAATATACTAAACTCCGAATGCAGACACTTTGGGGTAGCTCAGTAGGACTCGGATAGAACTTGACACTTGTTTGACACAAGGCTTTGAATCGTCTGGTGTGCATGTGTTCTTCGTGAGTGTGTCTGTTCACGCGCTCATTTACAAAGTCATGCCCTGATGAGCAGATGGGACATGCTGGAAAGTGCCAGAACAGAGAATCGACGACATAGTCTCTACATGGCAGCAGGATGGGGTAAATACAAGTAGTTTGTGTGTATAGATTCTTGTTTGTGCGACCTCAGTGGAACCTCTTTTGGTAAAACTATCATTGGTCCCAATGATCCTTGTATGGTCCTTGCGAGGCAGAATATAATTTCTGGGGTTGTGATTCGGGCTAGAGCTGAGGTGTGAAATGAGATTAGGTTAAGGTTTGGCATAAGGGCACAGATTAGGATGTAAATAATTAAATGGAGTCAATCCAATGTCCTAATAAGGCTAGTTGTGTGAACTTGTGGATGCGTTGCTGCATGTGCAGGAAATAAACAGGATCTGTTACTTCACAGGTCAGGGGAGGCGGGGCCTCACCACAGATTCAAACGGCTGCTGGACAGGCAAAACTGTGAGAGACACTTACACACAGCGCTGAGCATTCCTGGCATTACAGCCCGCTGACACACAATCCTAACTTTATTCAGTGAGCCGGGCCAACTGAATAGCTGCAGTGTGTGGAGTTTACCCACTGTGGGGGGGGCTGCGACCAGCCCAGTCCTCCACTCGGTCCCCATCCAAACATTACGATGTCTGAGGAGGGGCTGTCAGCTCAGCTTATCATCATCAATAAGCCAGTTATTTACTAAGATTATGGTGCAAGCTATCTTTGTTTAAGCAGCTGTTGTTATTATAGTCGCAGAACATGGCTTCACACCCAAAAAACTGTGATTCTTGCTAAATAGATCAGACCAGAAATCCAGCTCCTATAAACAAAGATTAACTTTGTCAGATGGGATTCAAGAGATTCAGCTGCACAGATCAGCATCCTCTATATTTGTATTTAAAAATCAATTTGATGAGGAGGCAGTAGCACAACAGCTTCTACTATGAAGCAAAGATCAAACCATCGATTTTCATTTAACCGGCATAAAGCAAAATTCTGCACGACAAGCGTCCCATGAAGTTCAAATTAACACGAGGACAAAATGAATGTCATGAGACATACTGAATGATTAACTTCCATCAATCCATCCATCCATCCATCCATCCATCCATCCATCCATCCATCCATCCATCCATCCATCCATCCATCCATCCATCCATCCATCCATCCATCCATCCATCCATCCATCCATCCATCCTCTATACCCGTTTTATCCTTTGCAGGGTCACGGGGGTCTCCCGGAGCCTATCCCGACGCATAGTAGGCGAAAAGAAAGGGTCCACCCTGGACAGGTCACCAGTCCACCACAGGGCCACATACAGAGACAAACAATCATGTTCACTCACACTCACATCTACGGGCATTTTAGAATTAACAATCAACCTAACATGCATGTTTTTGGACTGTGGGAGGAAGCCGGAGTACCCCGAGAGAACCCACGTAAGCACCTGGAGAACATGCAAACTCCACACAGAAAGATTCCTACCTGGGAGTCGAACCAGGAAAACTTTTTGCTATAAATGTTATAAATTATATTACTTTTCCACAGTGTCAAACGTTGTGAGCAAGGTTTAGTTTTAGTGATAATAAAAGGCAAGGTTTTCAAAAGTGTGGTTGTTGTTTTGCCACTAAAACTCAAACTCAAACCTCAAATCTTTTTTTTTTCTTTTCTTTTTCCTCTAAAGATTGTTCAGGCATTCACAGAATAGGTTGGAAAAGCTGTACTATCCCACAGATAGAAGAGTTTGATCTGTTCTAGCTTACAGAAACCAAGCAAACAAAAAAAAAAACAAAACACTTAAACAGTTTGAACTTGTGATTCTCAGGAAGAGTCTGCAGATGTGAAACATGGAAGACATCACAGAAGGCTCCCCACTGAGGATTGTTAGTCTGCAGAAACCTTGAAAGAGTTATTAAAGAGTCTACATGGACCTAGTGTCCTGCAGAATTTCACTATAAAATTGAAATAGTAACGTGGATATGTGCTCTGCTTAAATGTAAAGCTTCTCAATCATAGGATCAGCAACTGAGAACAGGAGTTTGATGGAATTCCAAATTTAATTGAATAACCTTTTGTCCGCGTTTGCTGTTAAACAGTGATTGAAAGTGTCTTAAATTAAGACTCTAACCTATACCACAGAACAAGTGCTTGTATCTGTTGAACTTTGCAGCTGTTATTGACCAAACTGAGGATGTTTTCTAAGTTGAAGACAAACAGAAACCCCTAGGGCCTCATAGGAAACTTTGAGAGAACTTAAACAACTTTACCTCTGCTGAGGAGGCTCAGTTGACAAAGATTCCCTCTTTAAAAAAGAACTCTGAAGTCATCTTTAGAAGTGGGATGAGTTTGTTATCGCGTACGATCCTCTTACCTTCTCACCAGTTGGACACCACGTGGAGCCCATCAATAAGGCTCTTTTCACTTATGTCCGCCTTCCTGCATTCCTGGAACAGGACAGGAAGTGTGATGTTGAGAGAAGGGCTTGGCTGTGCTCTTCATCAACACTGGTGCAGTGTTGAAGATCTCCATGCGGGGTTTCCAAGACATGGATGACTCATGCGCGAGGACCCAAGCCCAAACTGATGTGGGTTTGTTTACTCAGTCTACAAAAATCATTGTTCCACATTTTGAGTTTTCCACGTATCCCGGATCGGTTCTTATCCCTCACAGCAGCTGCCATCTGGTTGCTCAGCCCCCACAAAATGCCTCCCGCTGCGGGAGATTGGGGTTACTGGCTGCCGGTTCACTGAGCTCCAAGTCTCGATACAGCGCCAGAGTTATTGGAGAACTTTTGAGGATGGCACTTTCCCCACTCAAAACCAACATTTCTATCAAATTGCACTTCTCGTGTTTCTGAAGCTGAGATCAGATGGAAAACCAGGCCCAGTCAAAGCACATAAATCAGTGATTTGTTTTGCCAGTTTTCATGTCTGCGACATGCATGTTTTGCTCCAAACCAAATCTGTTGAATGTTCCAACATCAGCCTTCGGGGATCTGTCAAAGAGACCATGGACGCCTCAGCCAGACTTCTCATTTCTATTTTTCCTTTGATAGGAGTTGAAAAGAAATCGAAGAGCACTGTGATTAAAGTTAGTGCAACACAGCCTTTCACTACTGTCTTTTGGGTCAAAAAATAGAAGCATATCTTTTGGGTTAAATATAAAAATACATTTATGCTTACACACTATGATTTTAACAAGCAGCAAAGAAGATAATTCACTTAGATTGGTTTAAAATACCACAAATCACATGCATAATCTTGGGTAAATACTATATATTTCCAATGGGATACTATAAGTTTTTCCAAGTTAAAACTTTTCCAGTTTATAGCATGAACACAGAATTTTCCAGGTCATTTTTTCAATGCATTTCCAAGTATTAAAGCCCACTTGCCAAAGCGATTAAGTCATGAGCATGTAACTGCCTTTTTTTCCAGCTGTTTTGCTGATTATTTTGACTTGTGTACTGTCAGTTTTCATACCGTGATATTAAACCGTGCAATTTTATTTCTCATTAAATTATTTTGTCATAATACCAAAATGTCTAAAGTTTATTATTAAAAGCCAAGAAAAATACTTTCCATTTTTATTTCTTTGTGTGATAGCTTCAGACACCGGTCATTAACTGTTATTTTAAATATCCAGCCGACGAGGCATTTTGGTAAAAAGGATTTTCTAATTGAGTCATCAAGTGGCGTTCACTTTGGTCAGTCTCTTATGAGCTTTGGATATTATATTTTCCAGTCAATGGCAAGAAATAGCGGGTCAGAATGACCGGTTTTGGAACAGCCTGCTTCATCCACTTCTGTCAGCCCACATCCAACACAAGCATCTGCGTTTCCAGAGGATAAAAATGTCAGATTTGAACATCTTAAAGCAACGACGCTGCACAGGAATTTTCAGTCTGCTCCCAAAAGACAAATTTAGTCGTCCTGTAAAATCTGAACACTCTTATTTTTCAATTTTGCAATAGTTTCTCAGAGTCCTGATGGGATTTTAATAAGAAAATGAGAAAGCATACTGGGAGTTGTTTGTTTATGCCTAACAAACACAGAAAACCCTTTCTTTCTAACTTAACATAAATGAGAAGGCAAAAAAATTTTTTTTGTCTATATATGGTCTCCTTGTTGATGGATATCAGAGTGGAAATCTAAACCATGAAGTTGAGTCTTTGCTCTGCTACACAAGATTGAATCAAGGAAAAGATGAGGAAGGAGACAATACATTTCAGTAATGAAAGGACCATGAAAGCATAAACGGGCTTCCTAGATCCAGCTGTCCAGAAAACCTAATGATTGGCATGCAGAGTCAACAAAGAAACCAATAGTCACTACGAATGAGATCCTGAACCATTTTGTGGAAATTGGTGGAGTTCTGTAAGAGTCTCCAATCAGCCCTTTGCAGTACAGTGGTCAATGAGACGTCCTTCCTCACTAAATGACACGTGACGGGGCCTGAGAGTTTGTCAAAAGGGGCCTGAATCACCCCCAGAGCATGACAAGAAATGTTTTGTGATTTAATCAAGAAGAAATTAAACTATTTGGCCACAATGTGGCACATATGAAGGAAACCAGATGGTTCCTGCAGTCAAACATGGAGATGGCAGCATCATGCTGCGGGGGTGTGTTTATGTGACAGGGACTGGAGAATTAGTGTGGAAAAGATGAATGAGGAACATGTGGACTCATCCTAAGGTTCCATGCTGATCCAAAAGTTTACACTTCAATAGGACAATGACCTCAAGCGTACCACTAAGAAAACCAGACTGTGAACCTGAACCCAGCAGAGCCGTCGTTTACAGGAACGCAGACTGAGTGGTAGGTGAAGAGTCTACAGTGAGATTTCTGATGCTGGAAAGAAAGAAAGAAAGAAAGAAAGAGAAAGAAAGAAAGAATAAAAGAAAGAAAGAAAGAGAAAGAAATAAAGAATAAAAGAAAGAAAGAAAGAGAAAGAAATAAAGAATAAAAGAAAGAAAGAAACTTCCATTAGCGTGCTTTCCGTTTGTCACCTAACTGTAACGTTGCATATTCTAAACCCAAGTCTACAACACCAGCTTAACTTCAGTCGGGATTACAGAGCGGTGACACAACTCTGCTGAGGCGGATACATCCAGCAATCCGACCTTTAGCATTCAGCCAAGTGATGTAACGGTAACCTGCTTTCCGTGGCTCTGAGGAGCTCAAACATTAATGAATTGATTGGATGACTTTGCTTTTCTTTATCTTTATTATCTTTTTGTTTTCCTCCTGCTTCTCAGTGGATTCCTTAGAACAAAGTAAAGTCCTGCATGTCCATGTTTTTCCGCTGTGTATGGCAGCTTAAAGCAAACTGCACGCCACCAGTCAGAGACAGAGTAGAGTTAAATAGATGCAAGAATATTACTTTAGTGCTGAGGTGGACATAAATCCAAAGCCCATATTGCTCTCGTGATAGTTTTGCAGGAAGCCTTCGACGATTCGAGACATCCTGTTTACAGCAGAGATGCCCCTCTGCTCTGAGACCCCTCAACTTTGTGGACCCATGTAGACAGAGTTTGTGTGCCGTCAGTGAACCAAAACAGACACTAACGGACACATCCGTCTTTTCCACCTCCCGCAAAAGATGCGCACGCGCACACACACACACACACAAACACACACACACACACACACACACACACACACACATCTAAGTTGTGACATCACCCACGCTGTAATTTGTCAGCTTGTGCTCAGGAGAATTTTGTATTTTTCGTAGGAGTTCTTGAACAAAAACCTATTTCCTTTGGACTTATAAAGTATCATGTGGTAGTAATAAATCCACCACAAACTTGAAATAAGTGCAGCTGAAAAGATGTTTAGACTGTTTTGCTTTGTCTTCTCATTTTACTCTCTGTTTTATTCTAATAAATGTTTATTTTTCTTTTTGATTTCCCCTGAATTCATTGTTTTAGTAACTCCCACACACGTGAGAAAGCTGAGGGAGGGAATGAACTCCAAATGGTCAAAGCTAAAAATACAACGAGGACAATCCCCTTTTTTTTTTTCTTCTTTTTTAGTCAAACCCACAGGTACCATAACAAAAGAAGTGAATTGGCATACTTCCTTTGGCAAAATCCCTCTATAGAGAAACATGTCAGCTGATTAGATAAGAGAAGAACTGCAACAGGTGATGAACGTCATGACAAACAGCCAGGCAAGTCTAGAGGGAAGAATGACATCCAGTTTTAATACTCCACGTCACATAGCTGTGATAAAAAGTGAAATCCAAGAACAGATTTATAACATAGTTTAGAGAATTAATGATCCTCTTTAACAAAGTTAGAGGGGAAGTTTGAAAGCTCAAAAGCTCTGGAGTGTCAACTTCTCACTATATCTTGTTTCTGGCTCATGCTTCTAGTTTAGATTAGTACTTTAAAAAAAGGGGCATTTATGTCTATATATTAACTGAGATTTGACATCACTTCACCACATATAACATCTGTTTTCTTAAGGTTTTACTGCACTCAAACATCGTGGTCACATCTGACACGTCTGGAATAGGAAACTACCTGTTGTGTTGTGGTTTTTTTTGATGCAAACAATGGTAAACTGTAAAGGTTAAAGAAAAAACAGATGAAACGGTCTCCGTTAAAGAGGTTAGTGGAGGTGTTTGGGTCCAGACGTCAGTGAACTCACTCAGCTTATTCCTGAGCATCTTTGTGTCTGAGCACAGCTGTTATCAGCAGCTGAAGATCTGTTGTTTCACTAAACATAATGTCACTGATGTTTATTACCGTTTTATTGCAGAGATAGTGAGTCTTTTTGTGTATGGCAGAAAAAGGTCCATATGATTATTTTCACTTTTATTACGTTGTAGACTGAAAAATCCCCATTTGGCTTTTCTTTTTTTTTTTTTTTTTTTTACCTGAATGTGTTTTAACACTTTTAAGGTAAATGAATCATAGTGGTGGCTGATATTTTCACATTCTCCAACATATTTCCCACATAAAAGATAAAACAACTCTTAGTAACGTGTGTCTGTGTGCGTGCATATAGTTGATTTCTGAATCATTTCAATGGGCAGTTGAAATGACTTGAATTTCTCCAGACGTCTGACTCCTGGTTCTCTTAAAGGTTTCAAAATAATATATTTTTGTGCCTAAAAACTTGTGTTTGAGCACCCAATTTTACATGTTGTTCCCTTGACTGTACTGCTGAAGTGGGGAAGTTGTCACAATTATTTAAAAAAAAAGGGCTCCTCTGAGGAAGAGGGGGTGGGGGGTTCAGTTAAGACGTTAAACAGGGCCACATTTGTATGTGGAGCCCATCTGAGATATAAATGGGCTGGAAAATGGGTCCTTGGCTTTCATTATAGCCTCAAGTGAATTGCTTGCAATGTTTGTATTTAGGTACAAGTGGGTAGTTCACGTGTGGCCACTGTGGACCCAGCGGATAAAACCATCTGGATTTTTTTTTGCCCATTTATATCACTTATGGGCCCCACATACAAACGTTGGCAGCTGCTGTAGGCAGATGTGCAAAGATGTGTTAGGAAAGGGCAATTTTGTATTGTATTCTTATCTTGACTTAAAATTAAGTCAGCTTTTGATTAAAAAAAAGAGGAAAGGCATAATGTGTCTCCTTTAATATCCAGCCAGTGCACCAAAGACGGATGTGAAAAAGCTGCCTAATCAGGAGGGAAAGGGGCAGGAGATGTCTCAGGTTTTGAACTTGTGCACTTGGTGGATTCGAAAAGGAAATCAGACTAAGAAGGGATTTACACACTAACACATTTCAGCCTGTTAGTGTAGCAGCTCTGCTTGGTCTATTAACAGTTTGACCTGTTGGGTTTCAGCAGCGAGATTTTAGTAAACATCTACTTTATAAGTGTGATTATACTGCGGCACAAACATTGCAGCACACTTTCCAGTTTCTCATCCATTCACGACAGACTGATTTGCCTATTATTCTTATTGTTGTTATTATATTGAAGGGCTTCCTTTTTTCTCTTTTTCCTTTCTCTAGCCAAAGGTATTATGCACCGATTTGTCAGCATGAAGCTGAAGCTAAAACATAAACAAAAAGATCTCAGAGATTGGAAAAAAAAAAAAAAAAAAAAAAAAAAGCAGCCTTGAGGAAGAACCACAGGATCTTTTTGCAGACTCACAACACAAATGACTCACTGTCTATGCTCCGTGCCAGTAATTGACAGTTGTGGATAAGTTATAGTAGCCTACATATTTCCTATTTCATCAGTTTTTTTTTGTTTTTTTTTTTTTAAAGGGGGGGGGGGCATTTAAAGAAAATTAGTATTTTTATTTTGTCGTGCAGCGGTGCTGAATGTTTGAATGTTTTATTCTGCAGCTTCAGTGGCGCACCATTTCTCCACTTTTGTAGTCTGGAAGGGTTAAACATCTCCTGCTCGGTGGATAATTCAGACTTAGTTTAGTTTGTCATTTAGCTATTTTGGCTGGATTGAGTCTAACGTGGCACCACCAGTTATTTTGGTTAAAGGTAGCCTAAAACTATGGCACCACCGAAATGGTTCTGGATGTGGCAGGTTTGGTGTGTGTGTGTGTGTGTGTGTGTGTGTGTGTGTGTGTGTGTGTGTGTGTGTGTGTGTGTGTGTGTGTGTGTGTGTGTGTGTGTGTGTGTGTGTGTGTGTGTGTGTTGCAGTAAATAGAGATTTAGACACAGCTGAAGGTACAAGGATGTTCTTAAAGTCTTTGGGTGGTCCAACCTCTCAGTCTACTTTTTCTGTAAGTGGCGACACTAAACAGTGGTCATTATTAACAGACAAACCAACCACACCAGGCTGGGATTACCTTCCAGCCAACTGCAGATGTGGATGTCTAAACAATTCTCCCACTATGTTTTGACAGGCTCTATTATATGCTCTCTTATTCTACCCCAGATCCAGAAGAAAAAAAAATTGACAGCTAAATGAAATCATTCATTTGCTCGTCTGATGTCATCCAAAAATTGCCATAATTGCCCGAGTCTGGCGTCTCTGGTCTGTGACTGGCAGAGACACCAGCACTGGGCGAGGTGCACGGAGAGGAAAGTTCTGCAGACTGGTGGATGCTCTCTGCTCAATCTGTGCAACCCATCTGTCGAATCAAACACGAGGGACGTGCAGCGCAGGCGAGGACCACTCTCTCTCCCTTGTCTGCTTGACCGACACAGCGTGCCTTGAACGTTTCACCGCAGTCACAAAGACGGACAAGACAGGACTTGATGTGGTCAAATCCAGGAGGCTAATGATAGACTCTGACCCAGCAGCAGAGGCTTAGAGTACTTCAGTGCAGCATATGGGAGTGCACACAGATGCAGTTATGTAACCATGCTCAACCTGAGAGCCACAAATCTGGACTGAAGGAGATGCAGTCAAAGTGATGACAAAATAACAGAAACCTGTGTCTTTTTGGAGGTTTCTCACCCCAGCTGTGTCAGGACATCAGGATTTCTTTTGTTTGAATACTTCCCTGTGGGATCATTTCCTTAGCAGTGTTGGAAGAAGGATCTATATGATATACCACAGTGCAGAAGGGATGTTTGTTTTATCAAAGGCTGTTGAGTTTGACTCATTTGAGGAAGAGAATAAAAGTGAAGACTATGTAGTGCTGCCGTGATCCGTCCTCCCTGATACCTGCCTGATATACTGTAGTTTTTCTTAACCTGAGTGAGATATTTTCTTTCTTTGTCTCTTCTGCTTCCTCTCTTGGCATACCTGCCGCTCATCAACTAGCAACCCACCTGTGAGCCACTGAGTCATCCCAGCCTACTGTGAGCCTTGCTCGGGTTGTTTTACCGTTCGCTTTTTGATGATAAGTCACGCTTGACGGCTGAAAACCCTGCATGCTGCTCTGACACTGAGCTCGCCTCCTTACTTGAAGCGCTCCAGGAAACCAGCCCGTTTGCCAGCCAAACCTTTCAGCCTGCTCTCCTACCTGGATGCCCACCTCTCCCCCGGTTTTACGTTGACTGCCGTCTGCTGTCTCAGTTTCTAATCAGGTTTACGGCTGTCTTGTGCTCATCTAAACAGGTGGAACTAAAAGCCAGCAGATAAGGCAGGAAGACGTAGATGTAGGACTTCAAAACTTTGACTCTGGCTCGTCGGTCCGAGCCTGTTTGCCTTTATAATTTAGGAATCATTACTGACTTAATTTGGCAGCCAATTAGAAGGAAAATGGATGAAAGATGTAAAGCTGCCAGTTAGACCGAAAACAGGGAAACAGACTAACCCTGTCTGAGGGAAACAGAATCTGCCAGCAGGATGTTGTGGTTCCACTGAAGGTTACGTGCCAGTATGTTTGGTGCTTTAGTGCTTTCCGAGGGGGGACCCTCCTGCCGAAGGCCAGCAGGGTAGAGCAAGAAATAAGAAAGAATAGAGACATAGAGACACCGTCAAAGGTACAAGACAGGATACAATAGTAACTATCATCAGTAGTCCAATTAGACTTCTGTGAATATGGGTGATATATGGATAGACGGTGATCCAAGAACAATGGACCACAATTATGCTTATGGGATACTGTTAATAAATGAGGGTTGAGGTGAAGCAGAGACAGAGAAGGCAAAGAGAAACAGAGAAGGTGAAAGGCACCACTCAGTGGATCATGTTGGTGCCCCCCTGCAGCATAGACCTATAGCAGTATATCTACACCGAAGCTATGTTTAAAATGAGCTGCTCTAGTCTGGTCCTGTAGCTGCAGCTTTGACTACTGGGCCTGACACATTAAAGTACTAAATACACTAACTATATGCTTTATTAAACAGAAATGTTTTAAGTTTAGTTTTAAAGGTGGAGGTGGTATCAGCCTCCTTAACCCAAACTGGAAGTTGGTTCCAGAGTGATGGTGCCTGATAACAGAAATCCGTCCTCCAAATCTACATTTCGATACTCTAGGAACTACGAGTAAACCTGCACCCTGAGAACGGAGAGCTCTATTAGGAATGTACGGTACTATCAGGTCTTGCAAATATCGCGGCGCTAGGCCATTTTGGACTTCATCACTCGTTCTTCTATACAACGAATTTTTTCATAAGTGATCATTTTTATGAGGTGAAGGCGTGTAGCTGGCCAGACAAGCACGTTTACAGTCTAGTAGGACGGTCTGATCCTAATAGAAGAACTACCTTTAATGAACACGATCTGATCTTATAAAACCTTCATTTACAAATCATTCAAATGCTGCTTAGAGTGGCCAGTGTAGAAGCAGAGACCAATATATGTGTGTTTGATTGTATATTCGGAATATTTCTTAATGGGACGCCTGCGGTAACATAAAATGAATCACAAAGAAACAGAGATTTGAAATACATGCCTTAATTGTAGTAAAGAGGAAGATAATGAAATAGGAAAATATGATGGATAGAAAATCATTAAGTCTTAACAAATGATATTTAGGATTAATTAAATATTTAAGGACACAGCAAGGTGTATATGGGGTACTTTTTTAAGAATAAAGAGATTCTTAAACAAAACTGTCTGAAGTGATCAGACAGTTTGCCCAGTCTGGTCGTCCGGGAAACGGATCAGAAGTTGCTGGAGGAATGTGGCTTTTCAGGCATTTAAGTCTCGTACGTGGAGTTAAAGGATGCTGCAGGCTGGCCTTGATCACTGATTCTTCCTCTTGACCTGTTGCCTCACGGTGTTGTGCCCCAGTTCCCGAGTTGGCCAGCGCCGTCTAGCTGCCAGACAGGCGAGGGCGGGGCTGCAGGGGTGGGTGGCTCTCTCAGCCTGTTGCATAAGAGCAGCGTAAAGAGATAATGCATTTTGCTCAAGACAAGGTCTGAGCCTGCACTTTCACCTGTCATCATTAACACCGTTATCTTGAAATCCCCGTGCTACAAACAAGAGTGCCACAGTTTGATTTCTGAAGAGTGGGCTATGCTGGTTTTTTTTCCTCAGGATCTCAAGCTTAAACTTCAGTATTGGCATTTAGGCTTTTGAGACAGTCTGTAATGCTACCTTTGGTTAAAAGAACACTGAATCAGTGCATATTATTTCAATTTGATCAAACTTCACACACTAATTGTTTACATTTGTTTCTAACATCTTTGCTTCCCACAACATTTAAATGTTCAATCAGCAGGGGGCTCTCTAAGATCTGGACTGTATTGGGGCTCAGTTCCTGATGGATTGTGGGAATAAACCTACACATCTGTTGGAGACGTCCTTTGAAGACAGTCGGAGAGCGGCAAATTTTCCAATAAGATGTCAAAGATGAAATGCAAAACACATTTTACAGAGACACAACAGTACATGTGTAACCAATTATCTTGAATGTTTTTGAAAGCGGCTCCGGCTGCAGGATTCAGTGGGACTGTGAGTCGCACAAACTGGCGTTCAAGTCATTTTAATGATTTTTTTTTCAGATCAGTACATTTTGCTTATTCCAAACTGATCTGAACATGAATTAAATTCATTTTTCTTTTCATTGTGTGACACAATTTTTCATGACGACAAATCAAAACCACTTTATTTTTTCCTTTTTGTTGAGTTAAATAAAAGTCTAATACTGAAATATTCGATTATGCACAAGTATTGAGAACCCTGTTTGTCCCCACTTGTCCCTAATTCTATTAATTGGACCTAATTAAGAAGGTACACCTCTTTCTATAAGATTAATCAGCGATGGTGTTTGTTCAGAGTCAAAAACAAGATCAAGAGAATCACCTGTAGACCAACGAGACAGACGGGTCAGGGTGCGATCAGATTATAGATGCCCCTCGCCCTTTGCATACTAAAAATTGCCCTCAGCTCAATCTTTTCATTAAATAAAAAGCAAGCCTGAAAAGCAGGGAAAGACGAGCATTTGTAATAGTTGAATACAAGTAAACAAAGACTGATGAGGTAAAACATGAAGCATTTGACTTAGATACTATCTGCAGTCCAATAAAAGTGAAAGAAGTAAAAATCATTGCTTTTTTAATTTGAATTTTCCAAACCGAGCCAACATTTTTCTTCTGATTTTGGGGTTGTATTTGTAGTATGGAGGAAACCAGGCTCGGAGCAAAACCTCATTACTACCATCCCTGTGTCAAACAGGGTGATGGCAGCATTGTTCTGTACGAAGGATTTTATGTGACCTGTGACAGAGACTGAGAGAAAAGTCAAGACAGATGGACTGCCACAAAAAAAAAAAAAAGGCAGCACAATCTTTGTTTAAAAAAAAAAAATGATTTCAGTGTGCTATGGATCTTAGGGTGCAGCAAAGGTGTATATGCCAACAAGATAACAACCCAAAGCACACCACCAAGAAAATACAAGAACCACTTTGGTGAGAACCTTCGAGAGCCGTGGAGTGACTCAGAAAAAGTCTGGACCTGAACCCGGTCGAGCATCTCTGGAGAGACATGAAAATGAATGTGAGGTGACACTCAACCTAAATGGGAGGAATTGGCGTGTTAATATAAAATAAATGTTTTGATGGCCTTGGGCACGTTTCAGACTGCGCTCAAAGAGGCTCCGATAACATCTGTGTTCAAAAAGCTCCCATTGGAGTTGAAAACCAGTTGTGCTGCCTCAATTCCTGTTTGGGTTTATCAAAAGCCCAGCTTCCAAACAGATCTCAGATTTCCTCTCTCGGAGCAACTTTCTGGATCCTAATCAGTCTGGCCTTAAAGGAAACATGTCACGTCCTTTTTCTTCAAAAGCTGACACAATCTTCTGATCTCTTCATGAAATGCCTGTATGTTAGTACCGGCGCTCCACAAGAAAATCCGTTTTCTCAGTCAGGATATGAGACATTAGACAAAGTACTGGTGCAGCCTCATTTACACATTTATTTCTAAAGTTGTTGAACTATTCAAGTGCTGATGAGCATTTCCTGTTGATAATCAAGGAGTGAACAAGAGAAAGTAAGCTCTGATTTCTCACTTCCACAGAACAGGGAACGTATTGAGACGGGAAGCTGCAGCTGGATTCTTCTCCTTCTCTGTTTTTAACTTAACACTGAACATCAGAAGTGCTTCCTAAATGAGATGGGAAGTTGTTTCCAGACTTAAGCACAATGCAACTTGATGGTGTTTTTTTTGTTGTTTTTTTTTTCCAGATAGTTGGTGACTTCAGTCACCCAAATAAATGCAGCTTTTTTTCATATATGTCCAGTGAGACATCTGTGCTGCCTGGTACAGATGTGGTACAGATGCTGTTAAGGCAGCCGCAGCCGCAGCAGCACGTTATTGTTGTTGCCACTGACCTTGTTAAACCCATTATTCTACTATCTGTACTGTCTGAGATGTTCATCTCAGGGAAAGCACATTCTTGATATGAATCAAACCTTGCTGGGTGTTTTTCAAACGTGTAAAGGCACACGCGAACATCTGCATACCTTCTTCTGGCTACAGGGTGTCCCAGGTCTCCGTCTCCTTCACATCCACCAACTCCTTGAACCTAGTCACATGCTGGTTTCTCATATCATTTTCTAAGGCTGTCTGTCAGAGGTGCTCTTCATTTATCCATATGTCCACTAACAAAACTGTAACTTTTGCTCCAACCATTCTCTCCAGATGACTTCAACTTTGACTAAAGCGCTTTAAGGCTGTTGGTCATCACAGTCAATACGTCCTTCCACCACTATATCAACATAAAACCATCTCTTTGACTACCTTCCCGGCCAAAGCTGCATGAAGTCATGCATGACGACAGCGTCTCCTCCCACGACGTAGCAGCTGTCACCCCCCACCAGTGTTTCCAGTCCAGGTCCTCTAGGACAGATGCATGTTTTAGATGTTTCCACGCTCAAACGCACCTGATTCAAATGACTGGATCATCATCAGCTTGTCATCAAAGTCTCCATGAACGTCTGTTCACGACACATTCATTTGAATCAGGTGTGCTGGAGCGAAGAAACATCTAAAACATGCAGCTGTCCTAGAGGACCTGGATTGGGAAGCACTACTCTATACTTTACAACATGACAAAGATCTAGATTGAACCCAGAATGCAACACAACTCCCGGTACAGATCATAGTCATCTCTCCTATTTGCAGGTTTCCCAGCATGCACATGATACCCTTGTAGATTATTCGGACCAGGGGTCGAGAATCCAGTGTGCCATCACACTTATCTCCACAGCACATTAAAACCTTCTGGGTGCCCAGCCTAATCAAATCTAAGTCTTTCACTTTGCTGGTAAAGTGACTTTGGCTCTACAACAAGCGCTTAAACTCATACAGGCTCCTTCTCCAGCACTGTCATTCTCTTAGGGATTATATCTCCCCACTTTCAGGAATCTTTTAAAGACTCATCACCTTAAGGAGTACTTCACTTCCAAACCTCCACTTATATGCTAGACTGCTCCTTCTCCTTAAAATAGATAGATGCATTGTGAAAGTTTTCCTACCACCCTTTAGCTTTGATCTCAATGCTCATTTGTGACCCAGATTAGATAAAAGAATCTGCTGAAAGGTTAAAATAATATCACTGGGCTTACATGAACTTCTTAGAAAACAGCTCCAACACTACAAAATGAATGTTTCTACAAATGGGTTTTTTAAAAGGAGGAGACAAGGAAAACAAAAAAGTAAACGTGAAAGGTCATAGTTTTTTCAATGTGAAAGAAAAATGGCCTTGAGCGTGGATCTTGAACAGCTGTCTGGGGTCTTCTCTGGGCCGGTGTCAGACAGATTGGGCGTCCCGCTCTTTGCCGCCCTCTGCAGGTCAAAGCCGGAGCGCAGGGCGGTGGGATCCTGCGCTTCTGTCATGAAAAACCGGGTCACCGCATCCTCTGGTGGCTAAAAGTTGTAATTACAATCTCAAGTTTCTATATTTCTGTTTTGTTTTATTTTTTTCTTTCTTTGTCTTAAAAAAAAATAATTAAATTAATTTGAACTAAAGTTGAATCTTGACTCTAAAAGGTATAGATGTGAGACAGATCGATTGTAAACCGTAAGTCAGTGTCAGACTTTTACTCTGGCACATGTGCCAATAACTTGAGTCCACACTGGGCCCGACCTTCAATTCGAAAAGATTAATCATTAGACAATGACCCCGTTTGAGTGGAGAGTTTAAACATAAAGCTGCCAGAACATATGGAAATGCAAAACCAAAGTAGTTTACGTTACTGATTTTTCCCGTTTAAAGTAAAGGCGGTAGAATCATTATTAAAGCTGAAAAACCGATTCATTTATTGTACAGGGACCGCACCAAGGTTTAGTTGTTGTGGGTCCACTACAACGTCTATATATAGTTGTTGTCATGTGTAGCTGGTCAGCTGGGATCCTGCAGCCGGACACGCCTCTGGGCTGAATGGAGTGTGCCGCGCGTAAAAGTCGGACCTGCAGCGGATCCAAACTTTTCCACTTCTTCTGCTTTTGTTAGGAATCAAACCAGCATCGGCAATTCGTTTACACTCGACTAAATGCAGCGATGACTCAAGAGGAAGACCTCATCCGGATCGCGAAAAAACTGGACAAGATGGTGTCTAGAAATAACACGGTGAGACTATATTTTGACACCCACAGGTGGCGCGTTGCCGCAGTGTCACCGCGTGCTGCACAGAAGGCCCGCGATCTGTCCCAGAGAAACTGAACTTTCTTTCTCGAGGTTTACGTTGAAGACGAGTTTGACGTCCTCTACCCTGCAACCCGAGACTCCTCGCAAGCGTAACAAGAGGTTAACTGTTCCGTAACAAATGGTCAACAGGTGTTTGGCGCGGGTCGCGTCTGTTCCTCCCGCAGGACATTTCAGCCCTGCAGTATGCGGCGCTTTACGGGTCACGTTTTGACAGTGTTCTCGGCCGTTTTTTATTGCAAAGCTCCGATTGTCGGTCGTTTTTAAAGGATAAATAAACTGCGCAGCAGAAAGTAAACGGTTTGGGTTGTTGATAGAGGTCGTGCGTGTCTCTGCCTCTGGAGGCGGGACATTGTTTTCGTGGCGCTTCTGCACAGTAAAAAGGCTGAAACGGTATCTGCAGTAACTTCCAGCAACTGTTCGGACTCAGCAGTGAGGGAAACGCTTTTTCTGCCCCCGCTGTCCTTGCATTTAAACTATGTTATCTGATTTTGTCAGTTTAAAATGATGATGACAACATAATACAGAAGTGAAAGTGTTTCTGCTCACAGCGTTGCACTTTCTCTTTTGTGTACATGTTCCTAAATAAAATGTAAGACTTAAGGATTAAAAACCCTTTTTTGTATGTGCAGGATGGTGCTCTGGACCTGCTGAAAGAGCTGAAGGGCTTCAGTATGACACTAAAACTTCTCCAGGTGTGCTCAAGAATGCAGTTTTTTTTGCATTTCTTTGAAAACCTAAAGTCCTTCACGAGCATGGCAAATGAGATGACTGCATGAAATGAAAGCTCAAAATCTTTTACTTTTTAAGGAAACAAGAATTGGCATGTCTGTGAACAGTATCAGGAAGCACTGCACAGACGAAGAAGTCATTGCCTTGGCAAAAGTCCTCATTAAAGACTGGAAGAGACTTCTGGGTACAATATTTGTGACACTGATTTTTGCCCACAATTTGCAAAGTAGTTAAATACTAGTTTGTGCATAATTGGAATAAATGTTTTCACACTCTCTCAGACTCTGGCTGTTCTCACCCTGAGAAAGTCCCTGAAATGAAGAATGGTTTGGACTCCAAAACGTCGGCATCTCCAAGCTGCCCCCCCTCTGAGGCAAAAAGCAGGTCAGTAGTTTCACAGCTGTTGCACAGAAACAACACATGATCAAGTCACATGACGCATACAGGGCATGCACATTAAGAAACGAAGTGTTGATCGTATCAGCATACCTGCAGCACCTGCCTCCTGTCAAAACCAGAGTGGCAAGTGTGGCTTGAGTGTTTCTGTTCTGACAGCTGCAGGTAGAGTAAATAACTTGTATCTGCAGTGTGGCTCAACAAACAAGACAAAAGCTATGAACAAAGTCAGTGTAAGAAATGAATTCACTTCCAGTCTTATTCTTCCAAAGTGTTTCCGTTATTGATGCAGTTTCTGACCAAATGGGGAGCGGTTCATGTGTCAGCCCCATAGGCTGTTTAACACGATGTATAAACAGCTGAGATTAGTAAGCTTTAAAAAGCCAAATGACATGTTTGACCTAGTTTCATTAATGGTTGTGGCCACCTTCAATCCAGTAGTCTTATCTGAGTTTAAAAAATGTTGGATTATTACTAAAGCACTATTTTATACAGAAAATACTGAAGTACTAAACTCCTAAGAATCTCTTTTAATTACCTTGTTTTATTCTCACTAATAATGATGATAATACCAGATGTGGACATGGCTGGCTCAAATCTCAGCAGGCAATTAATAAGCATCACCAGAGCAGACGTGACCTCATTTCTTATAAAAAGGTCTAAATGTCAAAAGCAAACCTGTTATTGTTGAATCTGGATGAAATGGTTAACATTCAACCAGCTGATGGATCTCCTAACACTGAGTAGCCACCTAACTATACTAACTTTTCCAAAGGGGACAAAAACAAAAACAAAAACACCCTGTGGAAAAATCGTGACTTTCTTTCCACGACTTTTTAAAGAATCTTCGCACGTCCGTTGTGTCTGAGGAGGGAGCAGGTATTGCAAACATTTCAGTCAAAAGAAACCTTCTAATCTACATTCCTGTAACGTAAAGAAGGTGAAGCGTCATACTAAGTTTTCATTGTTTGCTTTAATGTAACATCAGTTTAATGTGACATGTAAAAACAGATCATGGTTCTAGCTAGAGAGATTGTGAGATGACAGTTAAGCTGATGTTACTTCCTCCAGTTTTGAGCAGTCTCCACAAGCGGTTCACGTCGGTCGTAAACTTTATGAGAGGCGATGGATGAACCGGGTTTTAAACGTTCTTTGGTTCAGGCGTGCGTGCAGCGAATTGTTGTGTATATGACCTGAAAATCCCAGAGTCAACTTTGAATGGTATGAACCTGATCTTACTGATCAGGTGGAGTGGATTATTTGGCCAACAGGTGGACTAAGTAATAGGTTTACCTGTTTAAACGTGGGGGGAAAAAACCTATAATTTGGGTTGGGTGGGTCCATCTCACATATAACGGTTGCGTCGCCTATGGGTGGGGCAAATGTGCGCCTGTGTGGTCAAGAGTTGTTTAAGTGAAGGGAAAGGATTTCGGTATTTAATGTACTGTCACTGTCTTTGCCCACATCCATATTCAATCATTTTAAAGCAAAGACTATTTCTTTTAAACAGCTTTTGAAAGACCATTGAGAAATAAGAACGCCTCCACAGCTGTAAGGTCGCACTGAACGACCTTGGGCTCCATCGATAAGAGATACTTCAGCGAGCAAACGTGCTTATCACCAGGACAGCCTGAAACTTGAAAAGCACACTTTTTTTTTTTTTTCCTTTTTCAAATAAACAGGTTTACAATAACAAGATGGTGCTTAGCCTGTTCCAAAACATTTTTACCCACAAGTCGCCCAAGTTTGATGCAACTAAAATTCAGCACTGCAAAGGACTCGTCCACCTTAGGCTGCGCTCTACTAGGCATTATGCAGGAGCCTACGGTGTGGAAACAGTTAATATCTGAAAGTTATTGAAATGACATTGTAAAACAAGCAAATCGAAACTAAACGGGTCGATTTTTGACTATTGAGTAGTTGTAAAATGATCTTATGTCTGTGTTAGTCGCAGGAGGCTGGATTTCAAAACAAAACATGACTCAGACCCTGACAAAAATTACTCTGATAAACACAGAAAAACAACACAGAGTGATGACCACATAAACACCAGGGACCCTGGGGATGAAAAGCACCTCGAGGACCTCAGAAATGAGAAACGTATTCAAGAAAAAGGAGAGAGACAAACATCCACAGAAAATCCCAAAGTGGAGAGGGATAATAAGAAACGGGAGCATGCACAAGACCCGTGGAGTGGAAAGCAGAAGTTGGATCCTCAAATGAAAGACAGAGCAGTAGACGAAAAAAAGATGAGGCAGTTGAAGAGGGAGAAACACCGAGAGGAACCAAAGAAGCATGGAGATGATGTGAAGGACAGAGACGAGGGAGAAAGCAGATGCGACAGGCCGGCCAGCACGCCTCAACGGGAGAGACCACTGACTGAACCCCCGAGAGAGAAACCTGCCAATGTTCACAAACCCGTGTTTGAAAGGTGAGAGGCGGTGGATCAAAAACTGATAATGACACGTTGCAAAGGTTTAGCAGAGCTTCAGGCTTAGCGATTCATTTCAGGAGAGGAGTGCTGGACAGCAGCATTCTGTATCCCACCCGCTTCCCGTCCCCTCCGCGACCTGCTCGACCACTGTTGCCCGTCAAACGTCCATCTTTGGACCAGAAAAGAGACAGGTCAGAACTCCTCCCTGTGTGATGGATGGAGATGTTGCTGCTAATCGCATGGATTACCAGTGTCCGAGTTTGTCACATGCATGAACATTTGTTTCTGCGGTTTCATAACGGTACATGTGGCCTAGCAGGATACCCGCGGTGTACAGCGCATGATGTGATGAGCCAGTCAGGTGTGTCTTTGTGTTTATGCCCCGTATTTGCTGCACCGATTCATCTGTACCGGTGTGACATGTGTTCAGAAGGGACAGCAAAGAGTTTTCCTCTGAACATCCTCGTCCTCATGCACCTCAGCTCGCCTCTCCGCCAGCTAAACGGCCTGCAGAAGAAGTAAAGAAAGAGAGGTCAGGCTTTGGTGTTTGTTTGCAAGAATCTGGTCAAAGTCCACGATGGTAGCGATTTTTAACAAAAGTTCATTTTCACATCAGGAAAGTTCCTCCGGACCCAAATGCTCCAATTGCTCCTCTTCCTCTTCACCTTCATCCTCCTCCGCCAAGGTTAGGCCCTGCATGCATGCCTGTCTGCAGTGCACCACAGTGTGTATTCGCTGCTATTGCTGCGCCTCACTGTGACGTGGTACAGCTTAGCTGAAGGTTGTCTTTTCATTTAGAAAGCAGCCTCCAGACCCCAACGCTCCTCTTCCTCCACTCCCTCTTCACCTTCACCCTCCTCCTCCTACACCGAAGCGCCCCTCACTGGATGTGAAAAAGGACAAAGACTGGTCTGCATCAGATGAGTTTTAGTTACAGACTGGAGAAGTGTGGAGGGAAATATTCAGGAAGTCAAAACCCTGTAATTCCATTTGGACTTTTCTTCTTTGTTGTTGGCTGCAGCAGGAAATTATCCACAGATTCGAGCCTTCCTGCACAGAAAAAGTCTGCAGATGCTGTGAAGAAAGACAGGTCTGGGGTGTGGGAATTTTTCTGTCTCTGATTCACACGTTATAAACATTAAATTGTTGCTTTAAATGAACAAGGTTGTGGAAGCTTGTCTTTGTAATGCAGGCTTTAACTGCTACTGATGCGTATCAGAAAGCACCAAAAAGAAGTTTTTTGTTTTTTTTGCTGAGGTCTGAAACAATAGACAGATCTCTGGCAGCGTTAATAACTCATATCTTTCCTAAGTGAGAGAGCTTTAGTTGCTCTTCTGAGGTGCAGCAAATGCAGCATGATGAGCAGATGATAGAGGTTTGATCATTTTATTGTAATTTGTCTCCAAACATCCAGAAATGTACTCTAAAGCACAACAAAAAAAAAAGTGATAATTTCTATAATATGTCCCTTTTTCTTCAAGGTGTTCAGTATTGATCTTTTGGCATCAAGACTGTGTTTTCTTTTTGCAGGAAAAACTCAGTGGATAGCAAAGTGTCTAAAAAACACTCAGATGAAGCCAAGAGAGAAAGGTTGGCAAGCAACGAGCCTGTTAAAACTGTGTTGCTGATTCTCAGATGATTTCTATCCTTCATCCTGAGCTTGTTTAAACGGTTTTCTGTGCATGAAGAGATGGGGTCATTGTACTTTTACCGCCCACGGCTGGAAAAACAAATGTTTTCTTTTGTCAGGAAAGATTCATCTGAGTCCAAACCGCCTCCTCCCAAACAGCCCTACGCTGAGGTCAAAAAAGAAAAACACAGGTGTGCTGGCGTGTGAAAATGAGCCCCACTGTGCGAATAACTTCAGTGCGGCTTATGTTGGCGTCACAACTCTGGCTCTGTTTTTGCTGCAGGAAGGATTCCAGTGACTCAAAGTCCGGCCAAGTTATGAAACACCTCTCAACTGACGGCAAACCTGAGAGGTAAGACGGGTATCCGCCCGAAATCCCAGTCGCGCTCCAAAATCAAATTCAAGTAAAACACCAAGTCCGAATTGAATTGGGATTCACTGAAATTGTCTCATTACTTAGACGGGAGTCCAGTGATTTGAAGAGAAGCAGCTCACCGCCAGCAAAGAAGCTCACGGGCGAGAGGTAAATGAGAGGGAGAAGCGGCGTCTTCAGTGTTTTGGGAAGCAGACATGACATCAGTTTACACAGTTTGTTTCGTAGGAGAGAGTCGCTTGGCTCGAAGCCTCAGCCTGGACCTCCACAGAGGAAGTCCTCCACTGACAGCATTGAAAGGTATTTTATAACTTTGTGCAAAATTCACGTAACCAAAGTTCACAACACTGGCCATTAATTAATTTTAATGGCAAGAACAAGCCAGAGCATTTTAAGGACGGGGGCTTTTTATAATAAAAATCTTAGAACGTGCCAACAGAAATAAAGCTGGTGAAGTCGATATAAATCATTACTGAATAAAGACTGCTGTTCTGTGTTCTGCTGTTCTGTGTTCTGCTGTTCTTGTTCCTTGGACTTTACAGTAACGGCAATAATAAGCGATGAGCTTCAGGATGTTTCTTTTTCGGCTGTTGACACATTTGTGTTAAAGGATTATGTTTTATAGCTGCTTTTGTAATCTGTATGTAACCAAAATAAGTCACTCTATTACTCTGTGGATCCTTTTCCACAGGAAAAGTAAAGTTGAAGCCCCCAGAACTCCCACCACCCCGACCAGCCCCATGTCGCCCAGCTTTGGTTCACCCGGGGGTCCGCTGCCCCCTCACCTGTCCACTGGAGACTCCATCAGAGACAAGTGCGTTGAGATGCTGGCAGCTGCCCTGCGCACAGACGGTGAGGCCGAGACTGCACCGAAGAAGACTCGCCGCAGCAGATTACACATATGACCACGCACCTCGCCGTAGGAGCACTCGTTCAAACCCCAGTGTGTCGCTTTATTAACATGACATGTCCATCTTCACAGATGATTACAAAGATTTTGGAGTGAACTGTGACAGCATGGGAGCAGAGATTGAGGATCATATCCTTCAAAATAGTTAGTCAAAAAATAAATTAAATAAAAAGTTAGTTAATTGACACAGACTTCTCTCGAAGAGGTCAGTTTTAACCTAATGCAGAGCATCCTGTTTGACATCATTATAAGTATTGAAATGAAACGGCCTTGACTACGTGGCTGCACATATCTACCAGGAGATAAAGGCCACCGATATGAAGTACAAGAACAGAGTGCGGAGCCGCATCAGCAACTTAAAGGACCCCAAGAACCCGGGGCTGCGGAGAAATGTACTCGCGGGGAGCATCGAGCTTAGCCGCATCGCCACCATGTCCGCTGAGGTACACATCCCCCTCGCATGATGCCCGCTCTCCTTTTTAACCGTAGTAACAGTTCCGGTGTAGCTGCTTCTTGTTCCTCAACCGCGCCGCTACCTTGGCGTGTGATTGTTGTCCAGGAAATGGCCAGCGACGAGCTGAAACAGCTGAGGAATGTTCTCACCCAGGAGGCCATCAGGGAGCACCAGATGGCCAAAACTGGTGGGACCACCACAGACCTGCTGCAGTGCGGCAAGTGCAAGAAGAAGAACTGCACCTACAACCAGGTAAGTGGTCCGACGCATAATTCACCCGCAAAGAATCCGAGCAAATGAACCTTTCACGAGTTGTGTGTGTGTGTGTGTGTGTGTGTGTGTGTGTGTGTGTGTGTGTGTGTGTGTGTGTGTGTGTGTGTGTGTGTGTGTGTGTGTGTGTGTGTGTGTGTGTGTGTGTGTGTGTGTGTGTGTGTGTGTGTGTGTGTGTGTGTGTGTGTGTGTGTGTGTGTGTGTGGTGGGGGGGGGGGCTAACCTCTGCAGTGATAGAAAGAGCTGGAAGAAAACCAGCAACAGAGAGTGACACCATTCTACCAGCGTGATTATGGTTATGCTTGAAATTCCTCGAGCTTTTGATGGTCTCAGATCCAATCAGCATCTGATTTTTAGAGCATTTGTTTTGCTGAGAGAGGCTGCTGCAGCAATTTATATCCAGCTGTTTGCTTCAGTTTATGGAATATTTATGAACATTAGTGTCGGGTTATGTTATGAAAGGGGAGCAGAGACTTGGAACGAAGCATCATTTAGTTAGGAGTGCGAAGGCTCTTATCCCAGCAGAACAAAAGCAGCAATTCTGAATACGTTTTTCTAGGTTCTAGGCCTCTTGGATGATGTAAGAAACAGTAACCACCAATTAAAAATCCTCCAAACACAGACAAATGAATTGGTGGATCAGTGCAAAAAGGGACTTTTGTGCATTTTTCTTTATCAAAAACATTTTGTCACCAAGAAATGCTGCATGGCCATTTCTGAATTTTTACAGGAAATAACTTAACAGTGTTGTTTGCATGACAAAAACAAAACACTAAATCTGAAGATTTCTGTTCTGACGACTTGCAAGACCGTCTCCAGGTCCAACATCTGCAACAAACTGTCAACATTATAAATGATCGGAGTGGCTTTTATCAGTTCTCTCGTTCCAACACTGGGAGCTGTCCATCAAGCTGACGTTAAGTGAACGCGCTGACGAAGTTGCCAAATGGTGTCATCTTGGTTCAGCCTTTTAGTGGCTCTGCTTCAGCTGCATTTAACGTCGAGTAGATCCATTCCACACAATTGACCTTGTCCTTTCCTGCTTCCTGTTTTCAGTCGAAGACCACAGTCAAACAAGACGGCATCCAGCCAAACTATGCTGCTGGCTTTTTTTTTTTTTTTTTTTTTTTCCTTCAGCTTTATAGTCAGTTGATCCAAAAAGTGGTGTAGCATGACCATAACTTCGCTCTTCGCAGTTCTTCTACCTTTTTAATGTTTTCTTGCTCCTGCACACCTATCTAAAAGTAATGGGGTAACACAAACATTTATTAAGATATATCTTGGTAAAGATCCTTAAATCCCTCCTTCATCCCAAATAAATAAATTAATTAAGTAATTAAACACAAATTAAATTAAATTACAAATTAAAATGCATGTATATGTCATGGATAAAGGTTTTTTTTTTCTGGTACAAATGATGGTATTAACCATTAATATGCAGACAGTTGGAAAAAAGACCCACGAAACCGGATTACAGTAAAGAACATGGTGTAAGTTCAAAGGCAACCCTTCAGAAACGAGAGGTTACACAGAATATCATGACTTTACTCACCGTTTGTCAAAAGTATCGATTCACCAGCAGTATCATCAATAAGACAAGTGAGGGTCGCTGTGATCAAAGAGAAACGCCAAGACATCGTTCAACCAGACCTGCTGGCTACAGTAGTCTTGTCATCGATGCAACAAGAAGATGAAGCTCTGAGCAAGTTTTCTCACGTTAACTAAGATGCAGATATTTTTCCTTTCTTTTTTTTTTTTTTTCTTTATAGAGCAGTCCAGCATCCACAGATTAGTAGTTTAGTGGTTGTAGTAAACTTAACGCTATTGTATAAGCTTGTGAAATTGAGCGTCATCTTCTGATAATGAATTTGTGACTAAATGAATGGTAGCATCTCATGTGTGCTCCTTCATCTAACCTCTTGGAGAGTTAAATTCTATCCAGTTTTATTTATATATCTATTACAACACAAGTTGTCTCTAGGTGTTTCTAGAGACCCAGAACATGACCCCCGAGCAATTATCACATAAACGGCAGGTAAAAACTCCCCTAGTGGGAGAAAAACCTTAAGCCAAACAGTGGTAAGAAAAACTCCCCTTTAAGAGGGAAGAAACCTGGATCAGGACCTGGATCATAGCAGGGGACCCTGCTGCTGAAGACCAGCTGCTCTAGTCTGGTCCTGCAGCTGTGACTACTGGCCCTAACACACTAAAGTACTAACTATATGTTTTATTAAACAGAAACGTTTTCAGTTTGGTTTTAAAGGTGGAGGTGGTGTCAGCCACCTGAACCCAAACTGAAACCATAGTGATGGTTCCTGGTAGCAGAAATCATTCCTCCAAATCTACATTTGGATCCTCGAGGAACTACGAGTAAACCTGGACTCTGAGAACGGAGAACTCTTTTAGGAACACATGGTTCTATCAGGTCTTTGAAATATTGCGGCGCCAGGACATTTTGGACTTTATAACTAAAATTCTGTTTTTCACGGGGAGCCAATGGAGGGAGGCTAAATAGCACCCCAACCCAGTCTTTTCAGATACTGAAGTCTTGTTTTTTCTTGAATATTATAATAATTGTACTTCTTGGTTTTGACACAATCTGTAAGGTTACAACAGACTGTAGTAAAGCAAAAACTTACATTTAAATTTAAAATTCCAAAGACTTTTTAAAAATTGAAAAACAAATGGTGGGAAGAATTTTAATGTTTGTAAGTTGATTGTTAGAAAAGAGTGCCAGAACTGTATAAAAATAAAAAGTGTAGATTGGAAAAAACATTTATTTATTTATTTATTTTTTTGTGGTTGATGTCCTCATCCTCACATCTGATCTGTCAGTTACATCAGTGTCTGTCTCTGATACTAGCATTTGAATCTTTTATTACTTTGGCAGCGGCGGGGATGAGTTTTGTCCTTCATTGTTGGATGCAGCGTTACAGGGTCACTGAGCCTCTTAACATCTGAGAGTTTTGATGTAAACATGGCTGGATAAATAGCCGTGCATCAAGAGTGGACTCAGCGTTTAACCAGTTATGTCTCGGGTTCTTCTGTGGGTGATGAGGATTTTTTTTTTTCTTTTCAGGCTCAAGTTCTGTTTACAGAAAAACCTGCTGTGTGTTTTTCAGGTTCAGACACGCAGTGCTGACGAGCCAATGACCACATTTGTTCTGTGCAACGAGTGTGGAAATCGCTGGAAAGTAAGTTCTCTCTTTCTCGATGTGTGAAGTTAGCAGTTAAACAAAACTGAACTATCACTGTAATCATTGTTTTTGTCTTAGTCCAGAGACTGAAGAACACTTCTTCATCTGTTGCTCTATCTTTATATTTTCAGTTCTGCTGATGATCCCAAGGCGAAGCCGCATTTCTTCAGAGTATTTTTAACTGCTTATTTTCTATAAGTGGATGGAAAAAGAGTTTGATTATTGCAGCTGGTGGTTTTAACAGATAATGTTGTTCTTTTAATTTTTACTTGAACCTTTTAAGATTTATAAGCATGTGCTAGTAATAAGGTTAAATTCATGTGGATTTGATGACTGATGCTTGATAACAGAGTTGATAAATCAACCAACTTGTAACTAAATAATAATCCCGGTGCTTCCATGATGCAGATTTACAATCCGCTTAATAAGCCGTATCAGACTAGTGACGTTCACATTGTACATATCTAATTTCAATAAAACTGCATAAAATGTGAGTGTCATTGCTTTCTAAATTGATTTTAACAGAGAGGCTTTATTTTAATTCAGATGTTTTCCTGTTGTTGTTTTCCATATTGGCAATGTCAAAATATGAGTTAAGTGTTAATAATTTGTTGAAATTTCATGCACAACATAAAAAAACATCAGTTTTTAATTTCGATGAAAAAGTTTCTCATACAAACAGTGGTGAGAAAATAAGACCAGATCTGATGATTTAAGTCCATGAGCCAACATCCCACACAAAATGATTGTGAATATATATTTTGGAAAGTTTTTTTTTGCTGTACTATTAGACAACAACTGTAGATGGCAACAATTCATCAGAAAACAAGCTGCTGTTTCATCTTCTAAGGTAACAGTTTCATCAGCAACCAAACAAAAGTGCTGCTGAATCCTTAAATTGAAGATGTCAAATACATCCTGCAATGTTTAAGAGTGAAAACTGTCTTGTAAAATAATATTCCCTTTAGATTTTAGTTATCAGGAGTTTGTAAATTCCATTTTCAAGCTACACTGTTTATGTCAGAAATAGTCTGTATTTCAGGGGAAATGAAACATGAAGAGAGAAGCTTCACAGTTGCCCTCTGGCTGATAATCCACCATCTGCTGAACCACAGGTGTCGGACTCGGTTCTGCACGTTTTAGACGTCTCCTTGCATCTACACACCCGATTCAAATTTGCGGTCATCTTCAGCATGTCATCACGGTTAGACAAGTCTGTTAATGACACAGCCACTTCTATCGCGGTGCGTTAAAGCAAGGAAACATCTAAAACATGCAGGAAAGTGGCCCTGGAGGCCTGGAGTCTGACACCCCTGTAAAGCTGAAACTATGTTCATTTACTTCTGCATCATTTCCACAATTAAACCTGCTGTGCAGATGCACCGACAGAGCTCAGAAAGCACAAACTCTGACTTTATTGTCCCTCAAGTCTGATTGTTCTGAAAAATATCACCTGAATATTGAGCCGGAAATTACCAGAAAGGATAAAATAGATGAAGTCAACTTCAGTGCATTAACTGGTGTTTCGTCATTTTAAGCGCTTATACAACACATTAAATTAATAGTCCATGCAAAGCCCAAGTTTGTGCTGTTATAATTTGTTAATGGATTCTGAATCATAAATTGCCATGTTTTCAGTTGCTGGCAGCTACTCACCTCCCTGACCTCTGTGTCCCACACACTTGGTGAATTTGCACCAAAAAAATAAATAAGTGTGAAAAGAAATGTAAAAAAAAAAAACAACCAACAATCTGGAAAACAGTGGTTCAAGTGATGCATGCTAATGTGATTTTTTTGATAAATTAATTCATCCATCTGTTTTTTTTTTGTTTAATCCTGTCATACTGTCACTACCACCTCTTTTAATAGTCTTTAGAAACGTGAAAACCTTCATTTAGAGTCTGTAAGACCTCATGAGCACAGTAACAATGTCCACTGGAGTAGTTTAATGAAGCTTACTCAACAATGACCAAAGGGGAAAAAAAAAAAGTCTACAAGACCAAAACACATTTAAGACGGATATAAAGTTTAAGTTTTCCCTTTATGATCATTTTTATTGCAATCATTAGGGTGGATCTTTAAAAAAGTGTCAAAAATGTGATTATCACAGCCATCATCTGGTAGATTAAATGGATCGTCAAAATGGTTTATTATACCGATGCTTCGTAACTTACTTTTAAGGTCATTGGTACCAGTTAATATGAATGGTGTGTTAACTGTATCAACAGTGTGATGCATGATGTGACCATCTTCATATTTTTTCTATGTTTAATAATAAGTTCCCTTCGTGCAAAACATTCATGAACAATAATTACACAGGTTTACAGCTATACAACCCATCCATCCATTCATTTTCTATACCTGCTTAATCCTGCGCAGGGTCACGGGGATCTGCTGGAGCCTATCCAGAAGCTCATTACAGGTGAAAAACAGGGGGACACCCTGGACAGGTCCAGTCCATCGCAGGGCCACATATATGGACACACATTTATGGGAAATATAACATATACAACAAAAAGATACATTAATCATTAGTGTCGGCGATATCACTGGGCACTTTCTGCTGTGAAAACTTTAATAAGCCACAGTGGAAAAACATATTGGACATAATCTAGTAATACACACATCTTTGTCAATAAGGTCCCAGAATACTGCTTTTTACATACAAAAAGAAAAGGGCCAAAAAGAGAGGCATGGTGGTGGCAGCATTATGCTGTGGAGTGTTTCTAAGCAGCAGGGAGGAAAGTGGGACATGAACAAAGCTCAGATATAAATCAGATGTAATCAATATTCCAATTATGAAACTACCACGTAAACAGCACATTTAATCTAAATAAGGTCATAACTAAAGTAAGCACTTATCGGATTAAGGTGCGTGGACTATATCCATGACAGTGGCATTATTAAGACATATTTTGATTTCTGAAAACAAAACGAAACATATTTCTGAAGATAAGATTGAAATAGCTGGATGTTGCTGTTCTTGGTCATGAATACCATTTACGTAGATGGGAACATCAGATTTTCACACAAATCCTAAAAGCGTCCATGTGCAGAAGCATAAACAGGTTTCTGAAGATTTAAAGAATCTGGAAAAGGTTGCAAATCCATCTTTGGTGATTTTAGTCTCTAGTCAATGAGATTGCGTTGCAAATTGAGGTTATGTAAGACCTTTTTTTTTTTTCTACCTAGAAGGAGCCAAATTGTGCGTGAGATCCCAGGACAACCAAGCAACTAAATGCCTCACTAACGTTGAACAAACATAAGGTTCACATGCAGAGACACCCAACAAAAGACGTGTGACAAGATAATAATACACTCCATTCGAACGTCAGACCCTTTTAACTTGTAACTTTCAGCCACTAAAAGTGAATTTACATATTTAGTTTCAAACTCATAAAAGAGAAAATGATAGAATTACGACTGAAGTGATAGAGCTACTATGAACTACTTTAATTGTGTTTTAGGTTGGTAACCAATAGGAATATGTCACGCTGTTCAATCTAATAATATGTTTGACATGTTAGATCAGCATTTGTGCGTATATCTGGCTGGTAAGTATAGTTTGAGTAAGCGCAGGGAAATGTGCTGCATCTGCCTTGTTCAAGTATAAAGCAATATGAAGATATAAAGAAAATCATGTAGAAGTTGCAAACAGCCTTGAGCTTGAGCCTTGCAATCTGACCTGTTTCCCTTTGTAACACAAATTAAAAGTAATGTCATCGCAGCGTCCTGCTGTGAAAAACATTATCTCCATGTGAAACCTTTCAATTGGGAGCATCTGGATTTTCCGAAGCCTCACTCTTTGAAATAGTGCCATTGCCACGCTCCAGTGACCAGCTGCAGTTCTCCAACCTCGGCAACTGTTTCTTCCTTTAAAACATTTGTGATGCACTGGAAAAGGAGACTTCTTCGGGTTGTATTCGTTTGGAACAGTTAGAAAATGTAAAAAGGACAATCTCCCTTTTTTGTGCAAATTGAAAGAAAATACATTTTTAGCAGTAATTGTTGAGTCAAGACATTTTAGATGGTCATTTAGTCTTTGTAATAACCAACGAATGAACACTTCATTAAAAGCAGTCTGTCTCAGTCTGGTGCTCTCCTGTATGTAAACACTGATAGTGAAGGCTGGTTTTGCATGTGAGAGCTCAGACAAGTCAGAAAAAAACCCAAAAACCTAAGCCATCCATGTCTGGGAAATACTGCATACTTGCTGCACACAACTGCCGTTGGGTCTGCTGTATTGATAATAAATAACAGCCTGTTTGGTGGAGAAGGAAGTGTTCAGCGGTTATTATCCAGGAGCCCCGTCTCTTCCTCTCAGGATGTTTGTGTCAAGGAACATTAAATGGTATGACACCAGCAGTGTCCTGTTTCTTGGTAACAATGTGACTTCTTTTTTTTAAGGAGGACGTTGCAGAAACAAATGATGCTGCATGCAGACTGATGTTTCAAGCTTGTAGGTTGTGCGAGGATATTATCCATTGCTGATCTGCACCTTTTCAGATGTTTTGGAAAAAAAGTCAAGATATGCTGCTGTTGAACTTGTTAATGATATGATATGCAAGGCTGCATGATGCTGGGTGAAATTATCTGTTTCAGACAGATGCACTGTAGGCAGCGGGAGAGCTTTTAAGGACTCTCAAAGCTTTTTTTGGGGCTTCCAAGGTTGTTCCTTGGACAGAGACGAGTAGAACTGGGATTTATTTGCACACTTTGAAGCATATTTGATAACTGATTATTGATAACAACTCAAATCTAGCCTCCAGGATTACATCCGGTGAAAATTTAAATCACACAAACAAACAAAAATCATTATACAAATGTCACAGAGAAAGGACCAAATGTCATGCCCATTTCAGTCTTCATCAGCACCACGATCAAGCGTGATTAGTCTGAAGGAGCCATTGTCATGGAGATTTTGCCTCCCTCTCTTCTGCTGAAGATGATTCAATGAGCTGGTGCAGCTCTGAGAGGGTAAAAAAACAACTCAGATTTTTCACAATAACAAGAGGAGGAAGCTTGGTAAAAACAATATTTATCTTAGTGATTTAAAATTTGTCCCCAACATAGTAACACCATTGAATTGAATTACAATATATTATTTCCCACAGGAAAATTGTAATGTTGCAATGTTAATAAAATACACAAGAGGTGAGGAACTAAAGGATAATTCTCACAGTTGAAATCTGCAAAGTACTTTGTGAATTTGTGTTTGTCGCCTGGCAACAACTGTGATGATGATGTCTCATGCAGCATTGTCAGATAGCAGGGGTGAACTCTCTCATCAGACGGCATGGATGAAAACTTAGACAGCAGTTAAACAACTGGGGTGTAGAGGTGCTCCGTCACAGTCACATGTCCATATCTGTTACTAACAGGCGCTGCAAGAACTCCTGCTTTACTTCTGCTTGTCTGTCTGTCTTTCCAAAATCACGTAGACAGATGCCAGTCCAGAGCACGTTCCTGCAGCCATGTGTCAAAGAACACGAGATTCCCGCTGTCTCCCATCAGCGATACCAGCTATAATAAACGTTGCTTGATCTTCCTTAGATAGAAAAATTAAGCAAAGCTTTTTGTTTTATCTGAGAACCGAACTGGAATTAAACGTTCTCTTTCTTCACCCTCATTGATAAAGCCTATCAAAAACTGAAGGGCAGTGTCTCTTCTATGTTTCGAAACAAAACACTTTATGCGATTTCCAAAGTCAGAATGGCTACTAAGAAGAACATTGTTTTGTAGGAACACCTGCACCAACCTGCTTCTTGTCATCAAACTGTCATCTGTTTTAAGACCTGAGGAGGTTCTGTCAATCCTCCATTTTCAGGTTTTCTATCATTTCTTCGTTTCTTAAATTCAGTCCTGCTACATCCATGAAACTAAGTTGTTTCAGTCAATGCATCTCTGCATCTCCCTGCATCCGCTTTTAGACCCTTTGATATAATCCTGCACAATGATGGCCCTTTTCTCAAGGCTTTATTTTTATTGATGCCCCAGCTATGCAGACATCACTCACCTTTGGGTGACATCCACAGACGAAGACTAGTTGAGGTTTCTCTTTAAAGTTATTCATGCTTTATTTATTTATTTATTTTAGGCACAGCAGCCTATTGACACGTTAGTTTAATTCAGTGCTTGGATTTCTGTGTAAACTCTGGCTCAAACGTGTTAGTATTTTGTACAGATAGATGAGAGACTACGCCTATATTTGAGACGTATTTATACAGCCACCAGAAATGACGTGCTTAACCACTTATACAGATAAAATATAACCTGTAGCATTTTATATATGTTTGAAATGGTGTGTGTTCGCAACATGGATTGTTAAGACTTCTATTGATCACATGTGATTTGAGGAAGAAAAGAAAAAGAAGAAGAAACAAGCAAACACGCTTTTCATCATCCGTGACATCTGAAGGACCTTCTGCACCTCATCTTTCTCCACTGATGGGAAAAAATCTTGAATTCTTCATGTCTTCCATTTGTTTCAATTTTCAACCAAACTCTTGCTCACTGTTTTTAAATTACTAACTTTTTTAAAAAGCGTTGGGACAGATTTCATGTGGGTCTCACCCAAACTACGGTCTCTTTCTCCTCACATTCACCCTCGCTGTACTGTAGATGACACAGAGGGTAGCAGACCTTTCAGAGGAGAGCAAAAAGCAGAAAGACAGAAGCAGCCTGCTCCGCTCTCTCAGAGAGAATGCATATGGAAACGAATCCAGGTTTCCTTGACAACCACATTTGATTTTTTTTTTTGTCTCACTGATTGTTGAGGTACTCTAATTAATAAAATGCTTGATTATATTTTGTATCCAGACACTACTGATGCCTTTTTTCTCTAAACAGCTGCATTCAAATACGTCTATATTTTTCATTGCTTTTTACAACCAGCTTTTATTTCCTGTGTCTGTCCCCTTTCATCCTGATTTTATTTATCCTAACCTCCTTTTTTGTCTGTTAGGCTGACAGACATTTTTCATTTGTTGCTGTGATTCATCTCCATAGTTCTCTCCTTTCACTTCAGCCTCTCTTGGAGTGGTTGTTGTCACTTTTGCATAAGTGGAATCAGCTACACGTGTCCCTGTTTCTGGAGCAGCAGGTAGCAGACATGTCTGCCGGTGTTTCCGTGTAATTAGCAGAAACATTTCAGTATCCAGTTGGTACCTGAAAAAAGTTCAAACTGATCCAAAGTCTACATATATGTGCCACCGAGAACAAACGATACTAAAACTTTGTTCTGAGAAGATACGTCACATGAACGGTTACGTTTCTTAGCTGTGAACAAGCAAACATTTAATCCTCTTAGAAGATATAAATTCCTGTTTTTGTCAAATATAATTGATTTGTCACAATAAGAGAAAGACAACAAAGATGACTCAAAACATAATGTTTTTTTGGGGGGTTTTCTTTGTGCTGGTGAAAGTCTAACCTGTCTGTTCAAACCTACATCTTCACATTTTCAAAGATTACTTTTACCACCTTCCACCCCACTACCTCTTTATACAATTTCACAAATTGCAAAACATTGGCATGTTACAATTTGCAAAGGGAAACAGGGCATATAATGATCTTAGATGCTTTAACTGTTTAAATATAACATTCTTGAACACCCATAACAGTTTGATGTAATTCTGAATGTAGTAATGTTTAAATGCATTTAACCAATGCATCAATAACACGCTTGTGAACGAAACGCCTCTTTTTAAGGACCACTGTTGTTTTTGCAAGGAAGGAAAGGGATTTCAAGACTACCTCTGATTTATTTGAATTTTTTTGTTTCAGTTTGAAAAATTAAAAAAGGATGTAGTTTTCAAACAACTGCCAATAGGTCCAGAATTTCCTGTTTGAGTAAATTCAAGAGCTGAAGAAGCTGAAAGCTTCCAACATTTGTTATTTTGTATTAGTTTCTACAGTCAGAATGAAGATGCATAGATTTGTCCTGCATAGGAGTGGTGCTACAAAAATGCCTTGCTGTCCAAAAACGATTTAATAGCAAAACTAAAACCCACAAGTGGTCTAAACATGAGTTGAAGACCACACAGCAAATCTGCCATTGTTGGTTGTAATCAGTGTTATTTTAAGACCATTTTGATTAAACGTAAGGCTTTCAGAGTAAATGTCATCAAGTTTAAGTGAATAGTGTGAGTGTGATATGCACCACTGAACACTGAACACGGACGTGTTCAGTGTTAATCCTGAACAACATACAGTGTTGGAGTAACTTTGGTTCAGTGTTTTAAAAGTGTTAAAATAACACTCAAAAGAGTGGACACATTCTCACATTTTTAGTGCTGAATTAACACTCTCAGTGTAATTTAACACCGATGATTTTGCTATGCAAGTTGTTTGGCTTCAAAGATCGTGCATGTGTTTGCCAAAGACCAAATACAGGCTTTCAGTAAATCACTCTGAACCCTTTACCATGAAAATTCTGGTATGTAGACACACATGCACAAACAACTGAAAAACTTTACAAAAGTTAAAAAAAAAAAAGTTTTGTAACATACAATCTTCTTCAATGAAAGCTTCTATTGTTTATTGCTGATAGCTGATCAGTCAGCGTCTTCATTTGCTTCAAATACTCAAATACTTAAATAATCTCCTTCCTTCATTTCTCATCAAAACAATTGTTTCTTCACAAACAGTTTATCGGAATTAACCAGACTATATATATATATATATATATATATATATATATATATATATATATATATATATATATATATATATATATATATATATATATATATATATATATATATATATATATATATATATATATATATATATATATATATATATATATATATATTGTCAAGTCTTTGGCTCACAGAAATGACTGTTGCATAGCTAATTGTCAGCTGAAACATCAAATTGAACTGCCAGCTGTTATTTCAGAATACTGTGGTGAGGAAAATAATCGCACAAGGAGGAAAAAAAAACATCCTGTGAAATTAGGATCAAGCAGCTATAGTGCAGCAACTGAGAGTGAATAACTGTCAGTCACAGATAACATGGCAGGGATGTGAAGGAAGTGAAGACTTCACCGTTTCCATGAGGAGTGAATCTGAGAAAGGACTGGATTTGGGAAACGTGAGTGACGTTGCAGTTAGAGCTGGTGCTACAATAATGGTGCTGCAATAATCACCTTTATTAGTATCAATTATTTATTTCTTATAACCCAGGCAATCAACTCAGTGCAAATTCTTTTTTTTTTTAATCTTCTTCTTTCCCTTTTCAGCGGCTCCCTTCAGGGGTCGCCACTGCAACTCATCCATCTCTATCTAACACTATCCTCCGCGTCCTCTTCTCTCACAACAACCAACCTCATGTCCTCCTTCACTACATCCATATATCTCCTCTTTGGTCTTCCTCTAGGCCTCCTGTCTGGCAGTTATGTCCAATATACATGTGCAAACCATCTCAATCTGGCCTCTCTGACTTTATCTCCAAAGCAGTCCCTCTGATGTACTCATTCCTGATCCTGTCCATCCTCGTCACTCCCAAAGAGAACCTCAACATTTTCATTTCTGCTGCCTCCAGCTCCGCCTCTTGTCCCTTCCTCAGCGCCACTGTCTCAAACCATACAACATCGCTGGTCTCACCAATGTTTTCTTCTTCTTTTCTTTTTTTTAAATAATTATCATGTGGGCTGCGTAAAGTCAAGTTTCAATTGATTCAAGGTCTGTCACTGGGGAATGTCTACAATTTAAATAATGATGTTCAGTGTGATCTGCTGAATACATTGACCAGACATATTCTATTGACATGCCCCTGCTCCAGCATTAGTGAGCTTTTTTCTTTGATAATATTTTTTAAGTTTTGGTTTTTTGAGATGAGACCCTGCAGTGAGGGAAGAGTGAGCTCATATGCACAAGTTAGAAGGTCAATGTTCCTCTTAGGAACATATTCTTGTGAATTCTTATGAGTGAATATATAGTGAGTCATACCAGAAGGTAAAATGATAAAACTTGTTTATCAAGTGATTTAACTTTTTGATCCCAGCTTTTCTTTACAGTCGGTATTTTTCAAAATAATTTCAAAAATATAATTCTGTAAACAGCTTAGAAACTCAAATACATTTTCAAGTATCCTTGACAACTAAAGCAAAAACATATAAAAGTGCATAAACAAGGCTGTTTTCTGTAATTCTTCCCTCCACAAATTATTTCATGCTATTTCAGTGATACACACTTAGATGCGCTGAGACACATCTTAAGTAATGTTCTTGAAGTCATTTTGTGTTTTGAGTATTTCAACATCATCCACCCTCACTGTGGTGACTTAACCAGGGTTGATCAGGGTTGATCTGACTTATGTCCCAGCAGCACTGGTCCACGGCACACTTCTTAAGCCACAGCAGTTTTGACACCCTTTCTATTGCCTACATACTAGATTTCTAGACTGGGTGGTTTTCTTCTTAGCAGCCCAAGTGATCCCAAGCAGTTTTTAGAACTTGCATGGTGACTGGCCACGAGGGCCTTTACCGTTCACTTCAACAGGCTCACTGTGTGTCTTCCAGCCTGCCCTCTTGCACTGATCCACCAGCTCCTGGTACTTAGTGCAGATTCCATTCATTCGCCTGTTTGGTTCGGTCCTCCTATGGAGCTATGAGCTCCACCAGAGCACATGCTTTGCACTAACTGATGTCAGCACCACATCTGACCTGCTGCATACCTACCATCCTGCTGTACATTCCCATCTTGACACCAGCCTGCAGTTCCTAAAGCTGAGCTGACTCCTGAGTTCCCCTTAGGTTTTTTTTCAAAGCAGGGTTGAGTGGTGGTTCCCAAAACTGCTTACAACTGTTCCAACCAAACCCTTTTCCTCAGCGAGGACTTGGTCCTGCCAGTGCCACCCTCGAGTACTTGGAGTCCTAGAAAAAAAAAGAAAAAAGGATCCATATAGATAAAGTGTATGTCGTGCAAATTTCAGGCAATTTAGTCTTGTCTTGCTTGCTAAAATTCTTCATTCTTCTACACCCCACATACTGTTCTGACTTTACAAAGCCACAAAATGTGGTGCAGAAACAGAAGAATCTTCTTGAAATATATGACTTTAATGTCACACTGGCTACCATGAAAGAGCACACACGGTTTCACCAATAAAACAATTTAGCCTTTTGCCTTTTTAATTAAATTTTTTTTTTTCATTTACGTTTTAGATTTTACTGTGTTTCCAGCTTGGGAAATGTACCTTACACAGCTATTTACTTCCCTGTGAGGAAGTAAAATGTCAAGCAAAGACATGGTATGAATTTCTACATTTTTTGACCTTTCTGAAGCTGAAATACCAACTGACTTCACAACTGTTGTTGCACATAATATATTAGGACCTTACAATTAAGATAAAAGAAACCCATTCACAATACAAGCAACAAAAATATGACTGTTTATATAATCTGATAAAGCAGAAATAATTTATGTCAATTGTTTTAACTATCACCAGCTGATAGGAGTCTTGAGTTATCTTGTCTTTTGTAATCATTAACTTGCTGGTGACCTGGTGCATTTTATTCTTCTTTCTTTTGCCCCCCCCATTTAGAAACGAAATATTATGACGTATACAACAAAATCCGTGATGTCAAGATATGTGTACGCCAGGTCTTAGGAAGTTAAATATGAGTATTTTAAGGCATAAGTAATCCTGTAGTCTCTATATCTTGCAACGAGTGAGATGATTCAATGTACAATGCTTCCCACAGTTTCCGCTGGGCTGAGGATTGATGTGGATAATCATGCCGCTCACATAGACAAATTACATTCTCTCCTTTCTCCTAAGGGAGAAAAGGAGGGAGTATAAACATATCGGTGGTAGAATTAGTTTTGTAGCCCAGGTTGCACTTCTCTCCTTTTTTCAACACACAAATCTGCTCATCACACAAGAGCTTTGTGGAATAGATGTTTCTCTGCAGTTCTCTACGTGTCATTATCTCCTGCAGTACAACCAGGTGTTGGTTGGTGTTCTAACAAACAACTTATGAGAAATAAAATAAATGTGTGGGTGAGCTGTCTCGGCTGTTGTTGCCCAGGGTAAGCGTTGGGAGTCAAGGCTTCAAGTTTAGATGTGCATGTAAATACAAGCCTGGACAAATATAGAGACAACAATTTGCCACATTTGGAGGCGTTGGGGGCTGGATCCAATGAAAATCTGTGACCTCCAGCGTAACTTCCTCTTCTTGATTTTAATGTGTGTTGGCTTCCCACAACAACGCCCACTCGTCATCACGAGTTTCAGTGGCTCTTTTATTTAGGCTGAGCTCACAAGTCATGTTTCCATTACCCCTAGGTTTGCAGAAAACCTAAATATCGCAAAGAAAAACCTGTAATGGGATCACCTGTTATTCGAAAAAAGCTGCCAAATATCGCAAAACCCTTTCTACACTTCTTATGAGGTGGTTTCTCAGATGTGTCTATAATCTAGTTTAATGCAAAAAAAAGAAAAAAAAAACTTTTTTTCACATTTGTATGTATGTTGTCAGTGAATTTGACATAGCTGGTCAATCTAAAGTCATCAAAATCTAGTTTCCAGCTCTTTTTGGCTTCATTAATACAATGTAGTTGTGCTGTAACACTACTTAATATTTATACATTTCTGCATTACATAAGGGCTTTGCCTTTCAATAATCATTTGATTGATCATTCCCTGCCTTCCTCTATTGATTGTTTTCGCAACAGTGGTAGCAGCAGTTACAATTATTTGTTCAAAACTAAAGATGTTTTTTAAATTAGTTTTTTTCTTATCTTTTGGCTTCAGGAAGGAAAAGTAGTGAATTATTTTGTTATTTTCCCTCATAACCATATTTGATGGACATTGCAGTTCCCAAAAAAAAGACTATTGAATGCCACAGTGCTAAAGTGGGTGAAAAAAGATCCCTTCAATAAAGATTAACATGTTATCTTTTACTGTCAACCAGGTCATATCAAATAGATTATCACCCTCCCTCAGGAGACGCAAACAATGTACATTTAGTTCAGATATCTGGTGGCTTCTGTTCACCATGCTGGGCTCATTCTTCTCACTGTGTCTGCCGTGCACTGAGCTGATGAGCAGTGTTCTGGGGGAGTTTTGTAAAGGTCAGTTTGCAGAGTGTAAAAAGACAGCTGAGACACCACAGACCCAGCCACTAGAGAACCTGCGTGAGTGTGAAACCCTTGAGGAAAATTCAAACACATGTTAATCAGTCTAAACACACCTGATCGCATGCAGCTGCAGGTTTTCTGATGTTCACTGCAATGAACTACTGACAAAAAAACACACCTGCTCTGCAGTTAAACTCAAACATGGGTGCAATTAAGGATGATACAGAGTCATTTCCCTTTGGAGGGTAATAATGTATTTTTGAATTGACTTGAATGTGGATGGGTTTTTGCCACAAACAGTACTGGATATAAAACGAATGTTTTTTAGAGATGAAATGCTCAGGAAACTGAAAATATATTACGGATGATTTAGCAAGTGAGACATTGAAATATGCATTATCCACTAAACTATAGTGATCTGATTACACTGCAAATACAAAAGCCAAAAATAAAAGAATTAGCATCAGTGTATTTGTTCATACTGCTGTAAATGATTACAGCAATGACTTTTCTGGGTACCTCAGTAATTCACAAGTACCGATTATAAAACCCACACAATTGACAGATGTTGCGTTAGTTAAATATGTAATCAGCCCTAGAACTGGCAGGTAATTACATCAGTCCAGTGGTTTAGTGTGGTAATTTCAAGAGCTTTGATGGCTGATGAGCACAGCCAGCTTTCTAATGAAGCTCCCCTAAAGCATGTAGGTGTTGTAAACAGACAGCAGTAAGAGGAATCTCACGTCAGACATGTGTAATTGGGCCATTAAAGTAAAACAGTGAGGGACGCTTGCAGTGCTTATTTATTTGGCGAGTTGCTGCGTGACAGGTGGAAGGAGAGTCTGCTCTTTTAGGGAGAGAGAAATGAAATGGATGTGATGGAGCATTATTACATGCTAGAGCTATTGTAGTAATAGAGAGGTACTAAAGATAAACAGGGTAAACATTCAGCTGACTGAAACTGTGACTCCGGCGGATGACTTCCATAAAGACAATCGTGTGGCATTGCAAACCTTCTAAACCTCCACAGTCATATATGAGATTTTAACTATTGCTAAATAATGTTTCCAGAACAGAAATCTGAAAAGTGGATGAAGCCAGGTTTACGTATTTACAGTGATATCGCCATGATGTAGGGTTTCTGATTCTGCGAGTTTTGATCCTCGTGCGGTAGTCGTTTTTTCGGCTTCCTTTGCTGTCCTGATTGTCAACAGCTGTGTCTTGTTAGCAGTAACATGTCTGTGAGCATGAACAATTGCAGATTTTGTATCTGGATTGTTCAGCACCTCCAGGAAAAAGTCTATCGTGCAACTGATGATTCCAACTTGCATATAATATTCCACAATGCAGTGCACCAAAACAGCGGAAACTCGGGGCGGTTTCCACTTGTGCTGTAAACCTTCCCTCCACTTGCCCTCCCCAGTCCATAATATGGATCATGCCCCCTACTGGTCAACACAACTCCTCAATGGATGGACTGGCTTGATGTTAATGTTGCTAATGGCAACCCATTGCTGCCGTTGCAGAAATTATTGGTGGCGTGTGTGAACTACTGATCTTCATGAAATAGATCAACAGAGTGGTGAATGAATGACGAGATTTAGTTTGAATTCCTAAAATGGAATAGAATAATCTCCTTTGTCCATGTTCATAGTTCATAGTCATATAGTTTTTTTTGTTTTTTAATTGATATAACTCCATAAAAGAGATGAGAGCAGGATGTGCCTATGTTTTTCCTTGGAGCTGAAAGCCACAGGTTCCTGTGCAACTGATACTCAACAGCCATTGGTTTATCAGACTTTGAGGGGCTGGGGGTTACCTGTGGATCATTGGGTGGCAAAGGACTCTATCATAATCTCGTTTTCTTGCTTGTCCATTGTCATTTTATAGATATGCTTCTAGTCTTACCTTCTGTGGTGCTTGTCTGTCTCCTCTGGGGATGCTTTTATTTTCCTTTCAGTTTGGGTTTGCTTTAAGATTTTTGGAATTGCTGCTGTGGCAGCACTTTGGGGTTACAACGACAACAACAACAACAGCAACAACAACTACAACAACAATAATAATAATAATAATAATAAATACTTTTATTTGTTATTCAGGCTTGCAGTGTCCTGCTTTTGCTCCAACTCCTGCAATATTGACAAGTAATATTAGATATTAAAAGTAATCATCTGATAATTAATACAATAAAAAGGTTTTATAGATTAAATCGTGAGTAATTTCTGAACAGATCTCTGTAGATTCCAATACTTTTACAGTTTAAATGATTATCCTGGTAGATGAACTTCAAAACTCTGGAACCTTCCCAAATGATTCGGCAAACATACATGAAGTTTTAATATGTCATGTTTAATGAGAAAATGTTAAATTTATTAGATGTATGGTTGTATTACTTTTTTATTTAAATGAATGAAGGCGAAAAATTAAATGAAAAAAAAAAGAATGTTCCGCTCTGTAAATTGGTATTTCTTTAAGCATCGCAAGAACTGGGCAGGAAGACACACTTTTACATCTTGCACTGTGCGCCAGTGCGCTTTGCCAAAAGGAGCGCGCACAGACGCGCGGGCTCACAGAAAGCCATCGAGAAAGAGAGGAGGAGCTCAAACATCCTCTGAGCCTGGTGCCTCAAACAGATGTAGGGTTCTTGCGTTAGTGAACATCTGCAGTTGCTCAAAAAAAAAAAGAAAAGAAAAAGAAGAAGAAAAATCTGTCCTTAAATATTACAATGGAGTTCTCCAGTCTCCCTCCCGACGACTTCGACGAGCGCTACTCGCTCTCCGAAACTCCCTTTAACGTTACAGCCTCCGAGGATCTGCTCCCCACGCCTGCAAGAAGCAACGGGACCGGCGGGGTGCCCTCCAGAGACAGCACAGGTGTCATCCTTGCTGTCTGCATCACGGCGCTCTACTCTCTCATCTGTGTGGTGGGACTGCTGGGAAACGTGCTTGTGATGTACGGGGTGGTCAGGTAAGAAACATGCCAGAAAACCCATCAATTAGGGGGAAGGGGGAAAAAAAAGACAGACCAAGTTTGATTTTTTATAGATCACTGTTACTGATGAGTGAAAACACGCACAATCAAACGCCCCAATAGGAGATAACATCATTTTTTGTTATGCAGATTTTTTTTATGCCTTAGAATAACTCGGTTATTGTAATATTGAACAATTAATGACACTAATGGATTTTAAGCATGACGCAAAGTAATACATTTTTACCTTGATATGCTTTCATACGTGATGGTATGTTGTCCTTTCCCCACTCTCCAGTACAACCGCCCACGTATGCACTCCTCCATACACACACTTTTCACACACACCTCCCACATACACAAGAGGAAGGGCGAGAAGAAGGACACTGAACCAAAGCTTCATGATACCCATGTGTTGTAATGTCTGGATGGGAACAACCTCTCAAACCACCAAGTAATAGCCTATATTTTTTAAATAGTCTTTTATAATTATTAGCAGTAGTGTTAATGATTCAATGTAAACTTGTGCAGCTTAAATGTGAAAGTGGCTTAAATCATTTAGCAATGATGTAATGGTTTGGAAGAGATGTCAAAGATGAGTTTTTGGTCTTCAAATTGAGTCATTTCAAAATTTCAATATGAAAAAGCCTTTATTACATTTAGTTCCTCTCAGATCAATTATATTCAGGGTGAAATCATACATGTGTGTAACGAACAGTGTTTATGGGACTAGGTGACATGTGGCCTGTGGAAACACAGCGTAACCAGCCACTGTCAGCAGTCTGCTGTTGAGCTGAGGTTCAGACAGAAAATAAATAGATAAATAAATAAATAACAATCCAAGAGGCACTTTTAGAGACTTGTTTAGGAGATGGAAATTATTATTTCGATTTATAAACTTCTTTCTAACCTCAACATTTATACTGACAATCGTGACTGAAGCACAACGTCGCCCTGATTGTGGTGCAGGAGCAGACAGACCTTCAACCACATTCAGTCTCTCTTAACATGCACTCACTCGTGTGTCAGAATTTGTTAAAAATGATTCTACTTTTCTTTTAACCAAACAGGTATACCAAGATGAAGACAGCTACCAACATCTACATCTTCAACCTGGCTCTGGCTGATGCTCTGGCCACCAGCACCCTCCCCTTCCAGAGCGCAAAGTACCTGATGGGGACGTGGCCCTTTGGCCAGCTTCTGTGTAAGCTGGTCATTGCCATCGACTACTACAACATGTTCACGAGCATCTTTACGCTCACTATGATGAGTGTTGACCGCTACATCGCAGTGTGCCATCCAGTAAAGGCGCTGGACTTCCGCACACCCGTCAAAGCCAAACTCATCAATGTTTGCATCTGGATGCTCTCCTCTGCTGTCGGAGTGCCGGTGATGATTGCGGCTGTAACCAAGGAGACAGACACAGGTGGGTGAGTTTAAGTGTTTCCGAAAAATGCATTCGCTGTCATTTATTATTTTAAGCAGTAATTATGACAGGAAACAGCACATTCAAGCTGAGTTATTATCTCAGCCTTAAACTGAACTTCTGCACCTGGCCCCGAATTGAATCTAATATTGCATTAAATCCCCAGGCAGCACTGCCTGCACACTCAGATTTCCAAAACCAGAGTGGTACTGGGACACCTTGACAAAAATCTGCGTGTTCATCTTTGCTTTTGTGGTGCCCGTGCTCGTCATCACCATCTGCTACGGGCTGATGATCCTGCGGCTGAGGAGCGTCCGTCTCCTGTCTGGTTCGAAAGAGAAGGACAGAAACCTGCGGCGCATCACGCGCATGGTCCTGGTGGTCGTAGCTGCTTTCATCGTCTGCTGGACCCCCATTCACATCTTTATCATCATCAAGACAACAGTGAAAATTGACCAGAGGAACCTCCTGGTGATCGCCTGCTGGCATCTGTGCATTGCTCTAGGTTACATCAACAGCAGTTTGAACCCTGTGCTGTATGCCTTTTTGGATGAAAACTTCAAGAGGTGCTTCAGGGATTTCTGCCTGCCCCATCGCACCAGCTTGGAGCAGAGCAGCTTCTCCAGAGTGCGCAATAGTGCGAGGGAGCCAGCCTCTGTTTGTGCGCCTGCAGTGGCGCACAGAGCGACTGCCTGACTGACCATGGACCACTCAGAGGGGCGGAGAGTCCAGATGGACCTCCAGACACAGTCCTCCACCACAGGAGTCCTCCGATGGCCTACACTACCCTCCAATCAAACTGTGGATTGTGTTGTGGGCTCATGTGATGAATACATCTTCTCCCACTTGTGAAACACAGTCATCTAAGAATAGTCAGTATGATCACAAATATGACCGCACATATTCAAAACGTCTGAATGATTAAACACATACTCAGCAGACTCAAGAATGTTTTTTGGCTGCATCTCAGCACACTTTAAGGATACTTTTTTTTTCAGCTTTCATATGTTTGTTGCTTTTTGCATCCATATTAGTTTCCACATTTTTATTTTCTATAAAGTTGTTTGTTGTAACTTGATGTTAAGCAGGCAGAAATTGTCACCAAGGTGTCTATTTATGACCAGGCGCTGATCATTAGTCTTATATTTGTTGAAGACCAGAATGACTCAAAAAAATCAAAAAATCTCCCGACAGGATTTTTACTTGCACATCTGGCTGAAGAGCCGAAGGCAAGATACTGAAAATACTGCTTGTGGCTCACTAAATGTGCAGTTTAAAAAACTAAATTTTACATATTCTAACTCTATTTATGTGGATGCTTGTTCATAAAATAACTTTCAAGTCAATCTGTAGGTGCCATCACCAGATTAAAGACAGCGTCTCCAAAGCTGTGCAGCATAAAAGTGAGATAACCGCTTTTATGACGCACAAAACTGATAAGCTGCCACGTTTAAATGTTGCATCACAAAGTGGTTTGCCAACAGCTCCTTACACATCAACATTTTCAAGCTGTGGCTGTGCTTTGAGCTGCATTTCTGACAATCTAATGAATTCAGTTCATTCCCTCTTGTGAGTGAATATCTTTGTATGGAGTCACCAGACCAGCAAAATCTCTAAACGAATAAGAGAACAAATGTGGAAAATATGTCAAAGTTGCACTATTATCACGGTTAAAACAATTAAACAAATAATGACATTATTATGATGATGTATAGTAAGTTTCTCTTTCTTTTTAAGCACTCAAAACACAAATGTGAAGTTGAGACAGTCTGTAACCATAATTGTGCAAAACTGTACAAAATAGAAGGTTGCAATTAATAATACTGACATAACTGTGTTATTTATGATTACTATTTAAATAAGTCACATTTAAATATTGAAATTTATTGTGTCTTTAAATATTTATGTTTTATTATGCTTATTATTATTATACATGTATATTACCACATTTCAACTTTTTTTAAATTATTATTATTTATGTGAAACAAAACTATCCAAAGTGCAAAGTCTGCACATTTAATGACATCTTTCTATACAGCAAATATAAAAACATATTATAGCACAGTCAAAATAGTAAAAAAATGTGACTATGCTGCACCGTACATCTAGAATCGTAGTAATATTGTCATTTAAGTATTTGTAGCAGTAAGATTAATCTATACATGGGAATGTTAAAAGAAGATAATATTTTCACTCACTGGATGTCTTCAGCTTCATGCTTGTTATTGTTATTGCAAGACAGATACCTGTCAAAGTCACCTCACTTTATAGATGAATACTGTCATCATGAGTAAACAGTGGTAACGTTTCAGCCGTGCGCCATAGTTTCTTATCTCCTTCACACTGACGTGTTTTTTAGAATCAACGTGTTCAGTAAAATCAGAAGAAGAAGGGAAACGTGGGCTTTTGTTCTTTGAAATCATGGATGGATCCACTGTTGTTGACACGTATGGGAGCGTTTCAGCATTTACTGATTTAAGAGATGTGAGTCTAATTTTACCACTGCATCAATGTTATCTTGGTTGAAAGAAAAAAAACAAACATCTGAAATGCTGTATATACTATATTAAATATTATTGTTCCGTAACTGCGTATTTAATGGTAAACTGTATTAATAATTGTGTTTGTTTGTGCCAATGAAGCTGCTTTACCAATGAACTGAAACAAATGAGTAAAATCAAGTGTAAAATACATCAAACAACAACATTCCTGCCTTTTGTGAGGAATTTCTCTTCAATTTTTAAAGCCATTGTTGTTAGAAGATCATGTATGAACATCCTGCTTTGTTGTTGACAGAAAGTTTAGCTGAATAAATAAACCATTATGCCTTATTCAGCTTTGTGCTTAGCGCTTTCTAATAGAAAGTGAATGTTTTGGAGAAAGTGAAAAAAGTTTTTGGTTTTAAAATAATCATTTTTACAACAAATGAGCATATTGTACAAATGAAGTAACTGCATTTGTCTCTTGAAAACTATAATAAAACTGTTAAATGCCAGTGATTTTATTTTTAAATGTCAT